>OY037009.1:0-1446197 GCA_955831195.1 Pilophorus perplexus
TCCATCCCTAACCATCCCTACCCCATCCCTAACCATCCCTAACCATCCCTAACCATCCCTAACCATCCCTAACCATCCCTAACCATCCTATCCATCCCTAACCATCCCTAACCATCCCTAACCATCCCTAACCATCCCTAACCATCCCTAACCATCCCTAACCATCCCTAACCATCCCTAACCATCCCTAACCATCCCTAACCATCCCTAACCATCCCTAACCATCCCTAACCATCCCTAAACCATCCCTAACCATCCCTAACCATCCCTAACCATCCCTAACCATCCCTAACCATCCCTAACCATCCCTAACCATCCCTAACCATCCCTAACCATCCCTAACCATCCCTAACCATCCCTAACCATCCCTAACCATCCCTAACCATCCCTAACCATCCCTAACCATCCCTAACCATCCCTAACCATCCCTAACCATCCCTAACCATCCCTAACCATCCCTAACCATCCCTAACCATCCCTAACCATCCCTAACCATCCCTAACCATCCCTAACCATCCCTAACCATCCCTAACCATCCCTAACCATCCCTAACCATCCCTAACCATCCCTAACCATCCCTAACCATCCCTAACCATCCCTAACCATCCCTAACCATCCCTAACCATCCCTAACCATCCCTAACCATCCCTAACCATCCCTAACCATCCCTAACCATCCCTAACCATCCCTAACCATCCCTAACCATCCCTAACCATCCCTAACCATCCCTAACCATCCCTAACCATCCCTAACCATCCCTAACCATCCCTAACCATCCCTAACCATCCCTAACCATCCCTAACCATCCCTAACCATCCCTAACCATCCCTAACCATCCCTAACCATCCCTAACCATCCCTAACCATCCCTAACCATCCCTAACCATCCCTAACCATCCCTAACCATCCCTAACCATCCCTAACCATCCCTAACCATCCCTAACCATCCCTAACCATCCCTAACCATCCCCTAACCATCCCCTAACCATCCCCTAACCATCCCCTAACCATCCCCTAACCATCCCCTAACCATCCCCTAACCATCCCCTAACCATCCCCTAACCATCCCCTAACCATCCCCTAACCATCCCCTAACCATCCCCTAACCATCCCCTAACCATCCCCTAACCATCCCCTAACCATCCCCTAACCATCCCCTAACCATCCCCTAACCATCCCCTAACCATCCCCTAACCATCCCCTAACCATCCCCTAACCATCCCCTAACCATCCCCTAACCATCCCCTAACCATCCCCTAACCATCCCCTAACCATCCCCTAACCATCCCCTAACCATCCCCTAACCATCCCCTAACCATCCCCTAACCATCCCCTAACCATCCCCTAACCATCCCCTAACCATCCCCTAACCATCCCCTAACCATCCCCTAACCATCCCCTAACCATCCCCTAACCATCCCCTAACCATCCCCTAACCATCCCCTAACCATCCCCTAACCATCCCCTAACCATCCCCTAACCATCCCCTAACCATCCCCTAACCATCCCCTAACCATCCCCTAACCATCCCCTAACCATCCCCTAACCATCCCCTAACCATCCCCTAACCATCCCCTAACCATCCCCTAACCATCCCCTAACCATCCCCTAACCATCCCCTAACCATCCCCTAACCATCCCCTAACCATCCCCTAACCATCCCCTAACCATCCCCTAACCATCCCCTAACCATCCCCTAACCATCCCCTAACCATCCCCTAACCATCCCCTAACCATCCCCTAACCATCCCCTAACCATCCCCTAACCATCCCCTAACCATCCCCTAACCATCCCCTAACCATCCCCTAACCATCCCCTAACCATCCCCTAACCATCCCCTAACCATCCCCTAACCATCCCCTAACCATCCCCTAACCATCCCCTAACCATCCCCTAACCATCCCCTAACCATCCCCTAACCATCCCCTAACCATCCCCTAACCATCCCCTAACCATCCCCTAACCATCCCCTAACCATCCCCTAACCATCCCCTAACCATCCCCTAACCATCCCCTAACCATCCCCTAACCATCCCCTAACCATCCCCTAACCATCCCCTAACCATCCCCTAACCATCCCCTAACCATCCCCTAACCATCCCCTAACCATCCCCTAACCATCCCCTAACCATCCCCTAACCATCCCCTAACCATCCCCTAACCATCCCCTAACCATCCCCTAACCATCCCCTAACCATCCCCTAACCATCCCCTAACCATCCCCTAACCATCCCCTAACCATCCCCTAACCATCCCCTAACCATCCCCTAACCATCCCCTAACCATCCCCTAACCATCCCCTAACCATCCCCTAACCATCCCCTAACCATCCCCTAACCATCCCCTAACCATCCCCTAACCATCCCCTAACCATCCCCTAACCATCCCCTAACCATCCCCTAACCATCCCCTAACCATCCCCTAACCATCCCCTAACCATCCCCTAACCATCCCCTAACCATCCCCAGGAGCCTTGCCACCACCCAATCGAGCGATGGCTGCATGGAGCTTCTCCATGTCCCAAGGTTGGGCTTCTTCCCCCAGCCTCTGGGGCACCACTCCACCCCCCCCCCCCCCCCACATGACCACACATGCCCCCCCCCCCCCCCCACATGACCACACATCCCCCCCCCACCTGACCACCACTCCCCCTTGACCACTCCCTCCACTCCCCCCCTCCCACCTGACCTCCCTCCCATCCACCTGACCACCCCCCTTCCAACCCAACAGCTGATCATGCATGTTTGTTCCTGGCTTCCCCTCCCTACCAATACAAGCTTCCTTTGCATGTTCAAACCGGCTTTACCAAATCCTGTTCCTACTTGTTCTTTCCAACTCTTTTTATTTATTATTATTATTATTATTTTTTTTTTTTTTTTTTTTTTTTTTCATATCAATCAATTAGGCGTAATACCTACCTCAATAATTTGGCCATCGTCACATTTTACATTAGAGAGTTTTTGCAGACCCTTCCATCCGTAGTACGAATCTGTAAGGAAAGGGGGAGTGCGCATGCTCGAGGACAAATCGGTAAGGAATCTGTAGCAGTAGGCGGTAAGAATCCTTATTCCTACGGGTTACCAAATCTGTATAGAAATCAGTATGAAAAGCAACATAACCTGACGCTTGTGTAACCCCGTTGTAACCTCAAGATGTTTTCTTGTAAACAAACGGGCTTGGATTCTGCTTTGTTATTTTTTGTTCTCAGTTCGCTTTGTTCTCTTCTGTTTTATTCTGTTCTACACTCGATGGATGAATTGGAAATTTTTATTCCACCCATTTCCTCTTCACAAAAAAAACGAGTGGCTGTAGGAGTCCTCGTAGGACTTGTAATAAGTAGGGCTGCCAGACGTCCTCTTTTTTCCGGACATGTCCTCTTTTTCACACCCTGTCCGGGCGTCCTCTCTTTTTTCATTTTTCGGGCAAATGTCCTCTTTATTTAAAAATCTCTCATTTTTTGATATTACCTCGAAATTACCTGAAAATCGTTTGGGCTACCTACCTATCTGGAACAGCTTGCTTAGAAAAAATCTTGTTCTTGTTAAACCTATGTCTATCGAGGGCGTTGACATCGAATACAGGCAGCTTCTTCGCCACTCCAAATCCCGTTGGTTGTCGTTGTTTCCCTGCATAAATCGTGTGCTTCAAATGTCGTATTTTATGTCTCAGAGCAACCCTCCTATCCTAATAAAAAATCTGTTTGAAAAGCCAGAAAATGAAAGTGACTTGTGGTTTCTACACTCATTAATGTTTTCTTTCAATGAAAAGATTAAAAAATTGGAAGCCAAACATATCTCAGTTTTGGAGGTTTCATTGGAGGAAGTCGAAGATTTTCTGACTGAAAGACTGAAGGAGAAATTTCTCCCTAAATCTAATTTCTCACTAAATTTAAAGCCATGAACTGCAGTCAAAGATGGTGTGAATATTTCTATCTTGTCGACCAATCAGAGAAACACTGACAGCTTCTCAAATTGTGCCAAATTGTTTTCGCCATTCCTGCCCATAATGCCAACGTCGAGAGAATATTAAATATTCTCATTCCATCAGAGAAAAGTTTTCTCTGATGAACTCTCAGTGGATGAGAGGAACTGACAACATGTCCCCACAGTAAAGGTTTTTCATCAATCAGATGGATGATGGTTTGTTACCTACCTAATCGGGTATTATAATATGTTGAATGTTGAAACTAAAAACTTGAAGTAGATGCTATTCCTATTAGAATTAGATCATTTTCTATAATATAATATAGTATGTGCATTTTGTATATTATACGTTAGGTACCTATATATCTTGATGTCCTTTTTTTCCTTTTCTCTCATCTGGCAACCCTAGTAATAAGAAATACTTGTGAAACACTCAAACGCAACAAGTCAAAACTTCACGGCGACCTTTTTTTTTTTGGATTTTCATCCATTTTCCTCTTCACAAAAAAACCAAGTGGCAGTAGGAGTCCTCGTACTTGTAATAAGAAAATTTCTTATTACAAGTATTTAATACTTGTGAAATACTCAAACGCAACCAGTCAAAACTTCACGGCGACCATTTTTTCTTGAGGTATGTGAGAGTGAAAACAACGTGCGCGTCACTTTAGTAGTCAATTTTTCCATACGGATCTGTAAGGAATCTGTAGTAGGGTGGTTGAGGTGGTTAGCTTCCAGTCATGTTCGGCCTAGACAGCCCATACGGATTTCCTGCTACGGATTCGTGGAAAGGTCTGCAAAAACTCTCTATTTCCCTCCGTCCCAATAATTTCATCATCGAGATATTTGCTAGGAATAGGTAGGGGTTGAGTCAATGATTACGAAATTTTTCAAATTAACGCAGCTTCTTTTTTATTCAAACATAAATAATTCATTCATCATAAACATAAATAATTTATTCAAACACAAATTTTATTTTGTGAGATGACGCTCCATCCAACGCATCTCTCAGTGCGTGTCAACCATTGATATATTTATACACGCCCCTCATTTAGAATTTACAATTTATTAATTATAATATAAAGTAGGCAGTTATAACTACTGCGACCACAACCATCTCACTTAACTTTTGAGTCTATACGATGTACAAAACGTTGGATTGAAATTATGAAGAAAACAATGTGTGCCGAACCACAATGGTTCCAAAAGAACTTCAATTTTGGGACAACCCATATCTTACAAATTTACAAATTGTGGAAACAAACTATCAATGATCTATCTTCTGAAGTCCTTTAACGTACCTACAATAGGTCGAAACTCGAATAGATGTTTTCAAATATTTTCGACGAATCTTCGTAACTGACGTCGCCAGCTTCCCAGGGGATACGATGATGATGAGCGCTAACCCATTGGTTAGCTCTTCGGGCTTTTGACATCAAGTCGGTGAATTTTTTCGGCGGTTTAAAAATCCAATGTTGAAGGGAATGGTAATTCCTGCGAAGCAGCGGAAGGCTTGAGTTCACTTTCGGGAGCCAAAATATTTTTGTTGTCCGAATTCAAAATTTCCACTCGCATTTTGCGTTTCATAGCCTACTGAACAAATTTGGTTCCGTGTCTGTCGGTCTGTCCGCATTCCCTTGTTACAGCCATAATTTCCACAATTTTGAATGAATTTAGCTCAAATTTTGAGGGATTATTCGGATAAGGCTCCTTGAGGTCCCATACAAATTTCATCACAATAGAATCAGCGGTACGCTCTGCGCATGCGCTAACGTGAAATTCTTGAAACAGGCCTAACTTTCACAATTTTGATCGGATTTCAATCAAATTTTCAGGAATTGTGTGGGTATAGCTCTAGATGGTCCCCTATCAGTTTCATTAAGATAGAACCAGCGGTACGCTCAGCGCATGCGCGAACGTAATTACCTTGCCACAGAATCAGCATCAGAAGAAGCTTTATTTGTGTACACATGGTATATGACAATGGTCAGATTGATGTCTTACAGGCTAAGCTAGAGGTACATACATGCACATGTCAAGACTTGACATGTGCATGTATGTACCCGTTTTACTTAGTAAAACAAATTTAAGTCAAGGAGAACATCAGGTGGCAAAAAACTACAAATAGCGTTTGGTGAAGGCAAAATATTCGTCGAAAGAGTAAGGCACAATTTGAGTCAGGAGGACTTTACATGTATTTTTGAATATTGTGTCCTTTTCTTGACGTACATGCAGAGGGAGTGCATTTAAGAACCTGATCCCCCACCAATTTTTTGAATTACGGCTCGACATATACACATCCATAACTCCCACAATTTTGATCCGAGGAAGCTATGGGACATGTCCCACTTGGCAGTGTATTTATGTTTAATGAGTTTGGTTAGGGAGAGAGAACGACTCCTCTGCTGCAGCAGAGGAGTCGTTCTCTCTCCCTAACCAAACTCATTGGATTAGACCTCTGCACCATCGGCAAACAACCACTTTGTTATTTATGTTTACGCCGAAGCGTTAGTTTATTTTGTTTTCTAATTTTATAATAAGAGTAGGAGTGATCTGTGAAGTGTCTGTGTACCTACTTTACCACCTGATAACGCCGAACAACACGGACATCCTCAAGATTCAACGGGACCTGTCCCCCTAGGTATACATAGGTGTACATGTACCCGGTCGTAGGAAAAAAAATCCCCGGAAAAAAAGTCCCCGAAGTGACCCCCCCCGGAAAAAAGATCCCCGAGGTTGCTGGAAAAAAAATCCCCAGGAATACCATCCCCGAGCTTGAAGACTACTCGGAAAAAAAATCCCCGACCAAGCGGAAAAAAAATCCCCGTCAATATGAAAAAAAAAAAACAAAAAAAAACAAAAAAAACAGGAAAAACATGAATACCTACTTGAATGATGGTGCCGTATAATCACAGTATAATCATGTCGTCTCATGTACAATCGTCATAACTCATTCATGTCAATCATTCATCATTCATGTCGGTCGGAAGCACTTCCATGACGAACTGAAGGTTCTCCCTCGCTTTGCATTATCGCAACAGGCCAGTCTCGTAGCATTTCCTTAAGTCCACTGCTGACGCGTTCACGCATTGACGGATTGCCGCATGGATGTGAACCCTGCTTCAGAATGCACCTTTTGGTGGAAACGTTCTTTTTGAAGAGCAGTGCAGAGAATTTGAATTGTAATTTTTACGTAGAGGAACCTTTTTGATGACAGCATGATTCTCTGCCCCTCTGTGATAACAAGGCAAACAGCGAGCGTCCATCAACTAACTACGACTAACGCACAACTCGGGGATTTTTTTTCCGTTTTGGCAATTTCTTCTCTCGGGGATTTTTTTTCCTAGGACTGTGGCCGATTCGGGGACTTTTTTTCCGGGGACTTTTTTTCCGGGGTGGTTACTTCGGGCATTTTTTCCCCCGGGGATTTTTTTTCCGGGGATTTTTTTTCCGCGAGCCCATGTACCCACAACTCGTATTTCTTCGACCAGAAGCCGAACACTTCGTCGTTTTCCTATGAGCAGGGTCATCAACATTTGATTTGATTTTGCCTAAGTTTGGGTCATCAGCATCCCGCAATCAACATAAAACCTCAATAATTGATTTTAAAAATCAATTTTATTTTAATTTAATTAAATAAATTTTATTTTTATTTTATAAATTTTATTTTATTTTAATAATTAAATCAATTTTAATAAAAATTATTTTCTTCTGTCCGTTTCAACCTCCAAGGACGTAACTGGCGGGACCGCTTCCCATCATAATATGATGGGAAGGAATATTATTCTGGAACTCATTCCTTCTTCCACCGAGCACCTGAATCCGACTTGAATCCGGAATTTTGCTTCCGAGTCTGCGAAGCAGCGGAAGCCTTGTGTTCACTTTCGGGAGAAAAAAAATTTTTGTTGTCCGAATTTAAAATTTCCACTCGCATTTTGCGTTTCATAGCCTACTGAACAAATTTGGTTCCGTGTCTGTCGGTCTGTGGGTCTGTCGGTCTGTCCGCATTTCCTTGTTACAGCCATAATTTCCACAATTTTGAATGAATTTAGCTCAAATTTTGAGGGATTATGCGGATCAGGCTCCTTGAGGTCCCATACGAATTTCAGCACAATTGAATCAGCGGTACGCTCTGCGCATGCGCTAACGTGAAATTCTTGAAACAGGCATAACTTTCTCAATTTTGATCGGATTTCAATCAAATTTTAAGGAATTGTGTGCGTATAGCTCTAGATGGTACCCTGTCAGTTTCATCACGATTGAATCAGCGGTACGCTCAGCGCATGCGCGAACGTAATTTCCTTGCCACAGCCATAACTCCTACAATTTTGATCGGATTTCAATCAAATTTTCAGGAATTGTGTGGATATAGCCCTAGATGGTTCCCTATCAGTTTCATCACGATTGAATCAGTGGTACTCCCTGCGCATGCGCGAACGTAATTTATATATATATATTCTTGAAACTCGAGAGAAATTCAAAAATGATGTACGTTCTGAGATATGATGAGCGCCCTCAAGGATTTTTTCCGTTTTCCCCTCCTTCAACCCCCTCTCCTTCCCTAAAGAAGGGAAGGAGTGGGGATTTCAGCCAATATTGATCCGATTTTGATGAAATTTTCAGGGATTACGCGGGTTGTGCCGTAGATGATTACCCAGGCTTTGGGTAAAAAATTGAATCAGCGGTACGCTCTGCGCATGCGCTAACGTGAAATTCTTGAAACAGGCATAACTTCCACAATTTTGATCGGATTTCAATCAAAATTTCAGGAATTGTGTGCGTATAGCTCTACATGGTCCCCTATCAGTTTCATTAAGATTGAATCAGGGGTACGCTCAGCGCATTTTATGATGGTGTCACTTTGATTGTAACGAGGAAGCTGCTGTGCCATCTCCTTGGCAGTGTATTTTTGCTTCCGAGTCTGCGAAGCAGCGGAAGCCTTGTGTCCACTTTCGGGAGAAAAAAAATTTTTGTTGTCCGAATTCAAAATTTCCACTCGCATTTTGCGTTTCATAGCCTACTGAACAAATTTGGTTTCGTGTCTGTCTGTGGGTCTGTGGGTCTGTCGGTCTGTCCGCATTTCCTTGTTACAGCCATAATTTCCACAATTTTGAATGAATTTAGCTCAAATTTGTAGGGATTATGCGGATAAGGCTCCTTGAGGTCCCATACGAATTTCAGCACAATTGAATCAGCGGTACGCTCTGCGCATGCGCTAACGTAAAATTCTTGAAACAGGCATAACTTTCTCAATTTTGATCGGATTTCAATCAAATTTTCAGGAATTGTGAGCGTATAGCTCTAGATGGTCCCCTGTCAGTTTCATCACGATTGAATCAGCGGTACGCTCAGCGCATGCGCGAACGTAATTTCCTTGCCACAGCCATAACTCCTTCAATTTTGATCGGATTTCAATCACATTTTCAGGAATTGTGTGGGTATAGCCCTAGATGGTTCCCTATCAGTTTCATCATGATTGAATCAGTTGTACTCCCTGCGCATGCGCGAACGTAATTTTCTTGTTACAGTTGTTACGTTCATTTTGAACTTGGCACGAGGAAGCTCATGTGCCATTGCCTTGGCAGTGTATTTCCCATCGAATCTCACCGTCTCAGCGTTCAGGTTCGCTGTCCATCGTTGTCGTCTTTGAAGACGATTTGCTCACGCGCTGAACAGCGCGTGAGCAAATCGTCACACCGAAACGGTTTATAATGGTTAAAAATTGCCAAATCAGAGGAATCGCTTTCAAGAGTAAAAGGAAGCACTTAATTCTGTTTGCCTAATTTAAGTTAATGATGCACCAAAGGAGCTCCTTTTATTTTTAAAACCCACTGTATTACTTGAAATCAATTCACAATCAATAAAACGCTCTTGGTGCCTTGGGTACCTATTTGGTTTTTCACTCAAGAAAACCCCACTAACTACCCAACTACTAATCAATTTATTTGATTAGAGTAAGGAACGAAGGTGATGCTAGGCTGTGATATTTGTGTTAGTTAGGAGTAATTGTGATAATAGGATACGGAACGAATGGAGTGTGTTAGGAGACAAGTGTGGATAGAGGGGGGAACCTACAGGTCAGCGAGGCAGCATACTGTTAGGTTAATTTGAATTTGATTTATTTATTTGGCATTTTATTAAATTCCGTTTTTCTTGATTTTTAGGGGCTGTCCGGCCCTTCTGGGCTTTGAAAAACCCTTCAGAACGGGAGACCAAGACGGGTACTTACCAGGAGGGTCACATTAGGAAGGGTTGGGCGCGGGACCAGAGGGTTTTCCCCCGTCTGACGTCAGTAGATTTCCCCAGTCTGACGTACATCCATTCTAGACCAGTACTGGTCTAGAATGGATGTAGTGAACTAAAAGTCCGTGAATGAGGTTAGATTAGGGAAAATGACGGTGATACGTGTGTCATTTTATGTTTGTTCAGATTTTTATTTTTGTCTAGGCTAGTCGTATTATAGGGAGGGGAGGAAATTTTTTAGAAGTAGGTACTCGCCCTCCACCAGACAAGTAAACGTGGAGAGAGTAACCACCTATGATCCGAAAACTGCAAGTTACAAGAAGGGGCAGAAGAGTAGGTATGGTCTGTTGCATTTGGCAGCCACCCATGATCCGAAAACTGCAAGCTACAAGAAGAGGCAGAAGAGTAGGTACGGTCTGCTGCATTCCGCAGCCACCAACGACCCAAACACCACAAGTTACAAGAAGTCGTGGAAGAGGTGGCTCACAGAGGCCTCCAACGGGCGGTTTGGTTTTGGAGCAATCGCTTGAAAACGCAATGGGTTTGGAACAAAATAGCGATGGTTTTGGCCATGGTCCCCTAACGATGGGCAATGAGTTTGGGCTCACGTAGAAAAAGCAGAACATTGGTCCAAAGTCATTACATATGTACCCAAAAAATGTGTTTCTGTTCACTCATTAGTCGTGTGTGAATGCATTGGAAAACCTGGATTTTTTTTTTTTTTTTTTTTTGGTTTTTGGCCATTATCACCAAGAAGGAAGCGTTTGACAAAATCAAAACCTTATGATAACCCTTTTTTGAAGAGGACAAACGTCTGCGTCGAATGAGTACCCTATCGACCCAATCCAAGCCGACACCAAACGTCAAAGACGTGCAATTTCAGACCCCAACACATTGCTTCGACACGGACCTTTCACTTCTCATTGGTCCAAACCCATTACTCCCGTAGTGCAGATATTCTAAAAATGTTTAAAATGTCTCTCCATCTCTTGACGGTTTATCTAGAACCCAGGCGCAGTAAACCTCGCTGATTTCCTCTGGGTCACCGAATGGGAAGCCAAATGCCCACCGGAGCCACTTTCCAGCTTTTTTCACCTCCTTGTATTGCGTGGCTAGTCCCAACTCTTGAATTTTTCGAAACCTGCATGTGAAATATTATTAGTGAATTAGCAGTGAATACTAGTGAAAGTAGTAGTATTTTTAATTTTAACTTTTTTTAAACTAAAGCTATTTTTTAATTTAAACAGTTTAAATTAAATATAGTTACTAAATTAAGTAAATATAGTTACTATATTTTTATAATTTAATTTAAAACTTAATTCTAAGTTTTTATGTATTTTTAGATTTAGATTTCTCAGATTAGATTAGTTCGTTATAGTTTAGTTTTTTAAATATTTTTTTTTAATGCATTTTTTTAGTTTTTATATAGTTTTACATTTAACATGTAAATGGATGAAACATTGTTGTTGTGCGCGACTTTCTGTGTGAGTCAAACCAGCTCGGTCTGTCTCGTTTTTCTTCCTACCTGTGGCCCAGGCCACCGAGAGTCAAACGGATACCCCTTCCGCCATGGAGGAATAGAGAGGAGAGTTCACTAAATAGGATTTCATGTGCCGTAGTCGACGGTGGCGCTATCCCTACGGAACGTAGTGAACTACACATAGTACCTTCAAACCCAACTAGAGTGAGCCACTAGCCCTTCTTATGAAGGAAAGCCCCAAATACCTCACTAAACGGATTTATCTTCCACTGTTATGCTACTGCAATTAAATTAAAGGAAAAATTGAAGGAACCATATCTGAATAACGAAATTGATTGCATAGTTGTATACACTGTGAATGCAAACGACGGAATTCGCAGGGGCGCCATCTTCTGGTTCAGTTTTGGTAACTTACCACCTTCAAAGTTCACTACATCTCGTAGGGGTCGCGCTGCAGTCGCAATCCCACCCGCCGTTCCATCACTGGGTTGGCGTTTTGGGCACGCGGTTTAACACAGAGTGAGCTCTCCTCTCTATTCCTCCATGCCCTTCCGCCCTGCGCTTTCATTTTGGTTCTGCGTGAGTCAAACAGTCGTCCCCCGAATAGTAGGTAGGTCCGCTGCGATGAATCCTGTCCCAACGAATTTCGAGCCAATTTATCATGAAAAAACCCCCAACGTGGAGGTGCCGGGTTTTAATTAATACCCGGTACCTCCACATTGGTCCATCCCAGGCGCACCAGAATGGTGTGGCTAACGCCGGAGGGGACGGGAGGGCCCGCTGTACTCCCCCTAGGGGAGTGCTGAAAATCAAGGAAGAAGAGAGAAGAATCATTCTTTTCATCATTCATTTCTTCATAATGAAGAGTTTACTTATACATGAGTTGTGACAAACATCCCCCCGAAACACCCCTGAAATGTGACAAACAATCCCTCAAGTTGGAAATAGGTACCGAACCCTGTCGCCTGTTGTCTGCTGATGTTGATTCGCCGGGACGATCGTCGGGGTCTGGGGCCCCTCGACGCGCCTGTTTAAGTTTATTCCACACTGAGAAAAAAAATCCCTTAAATTGGTTGTAGAAGTGTTATTAGTGGTTGTAGAAGTGTGATTAGTGGGAGAAAAATCTACTGCCAAATGCAAGAAAGTACGACCAATCGCATATACTGCGACTAATTGCAATATTCCTACAACCATTTTGATGATTTTCCACTACCAAACGCTAAATTACCTACCAATCACAAAATAAATTCCTGCGACCAATCACATGCAGCAAAATCTACGACCAATCACATCTATTTCTACTACCAGTTTTGGGATTCACCTACAAATCACTTACTTTCTACACCCAATCACTTGCACAACTCATGAATTCTCCGACCAGTATTATTGTTCTACTACCAATCACATCTTAGGATGCTGGGGTGGCAGAAGAAAAAACCATCCACTTGCAAAACTGTACTACCATTCACTTGAAGGCTCATGTTGGTATGAGATTAATTCTCTGACCATTTCCAAAACCTACAACTGGTCACATCAAAAAGCGATTAGTCAGTGAATGTTTCTACTACCATCCCCAACCTCCACTACCATTCACTCCAAGGCTCATGTTGGTATGAGATTTACTCTCTGACCATTTCCAAAACCTACAACTGGTCACATCGAAAAGCAATTAGTCAGTGAATCTTTCTACAACCTTTCCCAACCTCTACCACCATTCTCATGTTGTTAGTACAGTAATTCTTTGACCATTTCCAAAACCTACAACTGGTCACATCGAAAAGCAATTAGTCAGTGAATCTTTCTACAACCGTTCCCAACCTCTACCACCATTCTCATGTTGGTAGTACATTAATTCTTTGACCATTTCCAAAACCTACAACTGGTCACATCGAAAAGCTATTAGTCATTGAATCTTTCTACAACCTTTCCCAACCTCTACTACCATTCACTTGAAGGCTCATGTTGGTATGAGATTAATTCTGTGACCATTTCCAAAACCTACAACTGATCACATCAAATAGAGATTAGTCAGTGAATGTTCTACAACCTGTCCCAACCTCTACCACCATTCACATGTTGGTAGTACAGTAATTCTTTGACCATTTCCAAAACCTACAACTGGTCACATCGAAAAGCGATTAGTCAGTGAATCTTTCTACAACCGTTCCCAGCCTCTACCACCATTCTCATGTTGGTAGTACATTAATTCTTTGACCATTTCCAAAACCTACAACTGGTCACATCGAAAAGCGATTAGTCATTGAATCTTTCTACAACCTTTCCCAACCTCTACTACCATTCACTTGAAGGCTCATGTTGGTATGAGATTAATTCTGTGACCATTTCCAAAACCTACAACTGATCACATCAAATAGAGATTAGTCAGTGAATGTTCTACAACCTATCCCAACCTCTACCACCATTCACATGTTGGTAGTACAGTAATTCTTTGACCATTTCCAAAACCTACAACTGGTCACATCGAAAAGCGATTAGTCAGTGAATCTTTCTACAACCTTTCCCAACCTCTACCACCATTTTCATGTTGGTAGTACATTAATTCTTTGACCATTTCCAAAACCTACAACTGGTCACATCGAAAAGCCATTGAATCTTGAAAAGTCATTGAATCTTTCTACAACCTTTCCCAACCACTACTACCATTCACTTGAAGGCCTCTCATGTTGGTATGAGATTAATTCTGTGACCATTTCCAAAACCTACAACTGATCACATCAAATAGAGATTAGTCAGTGAATGTTCTACAACCTTTCCCAACCTCTACCACCATTCTCACATTGGTTGTACATTAATTCTTTGACCATTTCTAAAACCTACAACTGGTCACATCGAAAAGCGATTAGTCAGTGAATGCTTCTACTACCTTCCCCAACCTCTACTACCATTCACGTGAAGGTTCATGTTGCAACATGAACCTTCACGTATGGTATGAGATTTACTCCAATACCAATTTCACAACCTACAACTGGTCACATCGAAAAGCGACTAGTCAGTGAGTGTTTCTACTACCATTCACACGAAGCACCATGTTGGGCACCATGGGCTTTCATGGGGCTACAAATGGCATTTTTTGAGGATCCTAGTAGGTCAAATGAGGTGTCGTTTTCCGAGTAATTTTGGATCCATTATCCAGTTTTCGGCGTCCCGCATCCATCCACAATGTTTCCCAAAAAAAAAAAGAAAAAAAACTTTTCAAGTAGGGACCTACCTACCTACCTGTTTTTCATTCATATGAATAATTTAATTATTTTTATTGATTTAGGTACCATTTATTTTTGGACAATTTATATCGAAGAATAACAATTTTTTCTTGATCGTTTGTGCTGTAACTGTTAACGGTAAAATGTTATTTTTCTGGCGTTCACAAACAATTTCAAGGCGCCTAGAAATTAAAAAAGACGATTTTTAGAGAAAAAATTCTCCCTCTTCGACACCAGCCCTGCCCACTCTCTCTAGTTCGTCAGCCCCGTGGTACTAATACGTCATTAGCTAATAAGCATCTTCAATCTATGTAATTCAATTCCATTCAATAAATGGCTTGTAAGGTGTGAGATTAAATCTCACAACTTGTAGAATAAATTTTATTCTACAAACTAATCGCAATACCTTCCACTTCAAAATTTACCAACATTTTATGTGTCCTGAAATTAATGTAATGGTGGTTGTTTTCAGCAGTGGTTAGGGCTTGTTAGGTGGATTTAGTAGGTACCTAGCAATAAGTTGTATGAATATGAATGTATTTACTGTGATACATTCTACCAGTACTCCCCCGAAATTAGAAGGAAAAGGGAAATTGAAAAAATGCGTATAGAAGTTTGAATTTGAAATGTCACCACCATGGGTGGGTCACTACTGCAGTAGGGTGGGTAACCACAAATGCTTTTTTTTTTTTCTTCTTCTTCTTCTTTTGCCCCCGATTGAGTTATAATTTGTCTGCATTGCCTGAAATACCCTGAAGAAATGTATTTGAAATAAGTTTTTCGTCGCATCATTATTTATAATAATGCTTATAAGCCTGTAATACCCTAAAGAAATGTAATTGAAATCAGTTTTTCGTCGCATTATTATAACAGTCTGCAAGAATATACGTGTCCATGTATATGAGTGGTAGTAATATCATTAATAGGCATAAATTAGGAAAAAAGGATTAAGGGGAGATTGATGAGATGGGGGAATGACATTAAATGTTAAGGCAAATTTTGCCTTATCCGCCTGGCAAAGCAGAAACAAAAGGACTTTGCAGTGGGAATCGTTGCAACGATTGTCTCATGAGAGACACAAGATCTTATTCATATGATGCAAGGCCGTTCAACCGATTTATATCCATTCATTCCAAATCTTGACTAATCAAACGATCGGCTGACGGTTTGATTTTCCTTAGGGGAAGCACGGATTTCGCAGGCAAAAGCCGAAAAACTTTCAACGGTCACGAGAATTTCTCTTTCCCAATCGTCAGCCATATTGGGACAATTTCTCATACCGCTCACAAAATAGCTCCTGCCAATTGCAATTTCACTAACCCATCACATATGTTCCTACGACCAATTGTAATGAAACGGTGGGAGAAACTTCGCTATTAGTCGAAGAACTAGCATTTGGTTGAAGAATGTATGACAACTAGCGCTCCCCCCACTCCAGTTAGTATATAAGGGAGTGCGGCAAAAATCGGCAGCTCACTCAACTTGTTGCAACGGACGCGTGAACGCGAGTGAATGTCCGCCATTGTGTTTTTGCCAGAACTGCTGGCCCCAACAGGAGCGTTTTTATCTCACAGCTTATCCTCTGGCGTGGGAGTGCGATCAGACAGCTCATCCTCCGGCGTCTTTGTTCTTACATGCTGCAGTGGAAACTTCATAGGCTAACCATGTAAGTACCAAAACACAATTAAGATGGTAGAGTTTATTTGGTTTGAATGTTGACCTTAGGTAGGTATGCTTGCGATCCGATTTCACCTTGGGAATCTATGGGGCGTTCATGGGGCTACAAATGGGATTTTTGAAGGATGAAGGGATATTTGGAGGTCAACATTTGATTTAGTTTTTTTAATAGTTTCCTAGTAAAAACATTTTATTTTTAGTTACCTATTAAATAGTTTCCTAGTAAAAAAAATTCGATTTTTTTTTTAACTTAAAATTAATTTTCGCTCAAGTGACCTATATCAATGAATAATATACCCTTGAGTAAAATTTGTAGGGGTTCTGGAATCTAGACCTCTTGAAACAAATAATGTCAAATTTTGAGGCCGATCGGAATTTTCGATCTCCATCGCGATTACATAGTTGTATTATTCCAAGATAATAAACCAAAAACGATGCAAATTTTACCTACACAAGGGCTTATTATTTTTTGATATGGGTTACTTGTGCAAAAATTAATTCTGTGTCACTAACAATTTAAAAAAAAGTTTTGTCCAAATGACTTAAAATTTATAATTTTTTTTTTTAATTCTTGGAATAATACACCCTATGTATTCGCGACGGGGGTCGAATACTCAAATCAGCCTCAAATTTCGACATTATTCTTTTCAAGAGGTCTAGATTCCAAAAACGAAATGGCCGTCCGCCTCCGAGCCATTTTTGGCAGTAGGATTTTTTTTAAAATCTGAAATTTTGACAAAATACTCGGTTTACCTGGTTGTGCCCGCAACGATTTCAGCCTGATCGCTCCAACCTGTGGGGCGTTATTGTGATGAAATGGGCCTACGGGAGGTTGTTTTGGTTTATTATTCTTGGAATAATACACCTATGTTTTCGCGACGGGGGTCGACGACTCCGATCGGCCTCAAAATTTGACATTATCCGTTTCAAGAGGTCTACATTCAAAATCCGAAATGTCCGTCCGCCGGGCCGTTTTGGGCAGTAGGAATTTTTTAAAAATCTGAAATTTTCACAAAATACTTGGTTTAGCATCTAGTTGTGCCCGCAAGCTTTTCAGTCCGATCGCCCAAACCCGTGGGGCGCTATGGGGTAAAATGGGGCTACAGGAGGGGTTTTCTGAAGGCTTTTAGCTATGGGATCGAGTCAGGTGTCGTTTTCGAAGTATTTTTGGACGTAGAATTCATTTTTGGGGGTCCCGGAACGATCCGATTTCACCATGGCGATCTATAGAGCTTTCATGGGGCTAAAAATGGGATTTTTGATGGATCACAGGAGGTTAAATATTTTTCGAGTAAAAAATAAAGAATTTTTGAAAAATCAAATTTAAAAAAAAAATCCTCAAAATTTTTTTTTTAAATATAAAAATCTAAAAAAAAATTTAAAAATTTTAAATTTTTTTTCATTGACAGAATTAAATGTCTGTGCAAGTAACCTATATCAAAGAATCATAAACCCTTGTGTAAAATTTGCAGCGTTTTTTTTGTTCAGGTACCTATTCGGCTATGGGTTCGAGCTAGGTGTCGTTTTGTATGATATATTCTTTCTTCTTATTTTCTTCTTTCTACAATCTTTCGTTTGTCGAATTCTACATCCAAAATACTTCTAAAACGACCCCATAGCCGAAACCCTTCAACAACCCTTCCTGTCGCCCCATTTTAGCCCCACAGAGCCCCACGGGTTTGGGCGATCGGGCTGAACACCATGCGGGCTCTACTACCATTCTCATTTTGGTCTGAGATTAATTCTTTGACCATTTCCAAAACCTACAACTGGTCACATCAAAAAGCCATTAGTCAGTGAATGTTTCTACAACCTTTTCCAACCTCTACTACCATTCACTAGAAGGCTCATGTTGGTATGAGATAAATCTCATACCAACATGAGCCTTCTAGTGAATGGTAGTAGTAGTAGAGTAAATTTACTCTCTGACCATTTCCAAAACCTACAACTGGTCACATCGAAAAGCGATTAGTCAGTGAATGGTTCTACTACCTTCCCCAACCTCTACTACCATTCACTAGAAGGCTCATGTTGGTATGAGATTTACTCTCTGACCATTTCCAAAAGCTACAACTGGTCACATCTCTACTACCATTCACTTCCTGCTGTAAAATTAACAGCATTTAATGGAGTGGACTGGGGATGGATTTAACGAGTGTCAACTTCGATACCAATTTGGATATTTTTATCCAAAGAAGGGAACACAAAAAGGGAAATGATTTCATAAGTTTTTCTTGATTTTATTGCAAACTCACAATTGAAATTTCCTCTTTTTCCCACAGTCATTTCGCCCTCGAGACCGGGATAGTGCTCCAGAAGGGGTTCAGGAGGGCTTGTCCCAGCAGAATAATTCAGCCCAGAAGTGAGTAACCTGTTGAACTTAAATTGCATGGATTTCCTGTTGAGCGGTGCCATGGTATATATAATAATATTATGATGACATACCAGCGTCAATCTCACTCTAACTCGTGTTTTGCTCTTTGTGTTCCAGGAAATACCTTCGCTGATCCGCAGTTCTCGAAAATAATTAAACTGTATAAATAAAAACCCGCGTGAAATGTATTTTAAAGGTGAATACTACACACGAAATATTCAATTCATTTTAATTCTCTTTATTTGCAGTTATCTCTTTGTACAGACATTGCAATTGTCAGTAAATACTACAACTAACTTTCAAAACATCGTTATGAATGATGAATCATGTCAATATTTGGGTGTCGTTTAAATCCTAAGTAACTGATAACTGTAAATACAACTCCCCCTCATCAGAAACATCTGTGAAAGTCTGTATTTCATTTCAGTAATAATTACTAAGTTTATTGTAAGTATGACATAGGTACTTAAACATTGTAATGCTTAATTGTTATCCCTTCAACTTTATCTATATTTCCATAGTATTTTTCCGGTATGTATACATACAAATATATATATTTCCATAGTATTTTTTCATTTTCTATGTTATCATCATGACATGATAGGTGTCCAATACTCAGATGTGATTTTGCTCACTAATGTATCCTTGATATTGATATAGGTATACCAATTTTTTTTTTTGACTTTGGCATGTAATTAGCGAAATACTTGTGCAGCAAATGCAATTATGTATCCTTTTCAATCGATGTAAATTAACTACCCCTCATGAGAAACATCTGCAGATTAGTTACCTATTAGGTACTTACATATAATACTTTGTTTGTAATTTTATTTCAGTAATAAGGTGCGTTTTTTAGGTATTATGTATCTACTGGTTAATTGAATTCAAAATTGAATTACGATGAATCATGTATGCGCATTGATGGAATTACTTTATTTTTATTTTCATGTAATAAACACGTGTCTATATGAAACTGAAATTCATCTGCGAAGTTACCCGTTCCCTCAAGGTTCAAAAGGGAATGGTCGCTGGTAAATTTCAGTGAGTGAAATATGAAAATTGGTTGTAGCTTCAGTAGCGAATGGTGTGTGAAAATTCCACCAACCACATTATGAAATTTGGTTGGTGAACTAGATACGAATGGTCATAGAGCAGTACATGACTAAATTATGTGTTTGCTCGAAGAAATGTACTACCTAAGGCGGGTTACATTTCTCCGAGCAAACACATAATTTAGTCTTGTAATGCTCTACAACCATTCGTATCTAGTTCACCAACCAAATTTCATAATGTGGTTGGTGGAATTTTCACACACCATTCGCTACTGAAGCTACAACCAATTTTCATATTTCACTCACTGAAATTTCTCCGACCATTCTCATTAGCGATTGGCTGTACAAACAAATTCAAGGCGGTGGTAGAAAAAAACCCGGTGGTAGAAAAAAACCCGACCATATTCATTAGGAACCAGTGATAGAAAAATTCATCGACCAACTGCAATAAGGATTGGTTGTAGAAAAAACACCAACCAACCGCTCAAGCGTTTAGTTGTACAAACCTGAGTTTCACACACCAGTTGCATACTTGTGTTTAGCAAACGGTGGGAGAATAATGAGATTGGTCGTGGAAACTGGTTTCACCGATCAATCACCTGCAGTTCTCCAACCACTAACATACTGGTCTGCTGTACCACGGCTCCCACCAGTCATCGACTATTTTCTCTTATAATTCAATGGTTGTAGAAAACAATCACAATTTCTCCGACCATTCACTTGCAGTTCACCGACCAGTTACATATATGTACATGTCACATACATATATGTGACTGGTAGACTGTGCCAATGCACTACCACCAATCGCCTCTTGTTCCAACCTGCAAAAAACTTGTAAAAACTGCTCTCCCACCAATCGCCTTCTGTTCTCCCACCAGACACATATGTGAATGGTAGACTGTGCCAATGCACTCCCACCAATCGCCGACCATTTTTTTTCTCAGTGCATGCAAACGTCTGTGGCCTGCGTTCCAAGCTTGAAGACGTGAACGCGTTAATGAGTGATCGCCCAGATATTGGGTTAATCGGAATTACCGAACATTTTCTCGAAACGACTGAAATCCCGTTTTACGTCCCTTACGGCTTCAGACTGGTGTCATACTTCTCCCGCGTGTCGTACAAGGGTGGAGGGTCAGCCATTTACGTTAGTGAAGACATTACTGCAGAGGAGATTAGCGCTGTCGGTAACCGTTCCATCGAGGGCACTTGCGAGATATCTGCGGTCAGCCTAACCGGAATGAATTTAATTGTAGTGTGCGTGTATCGTCCTCCATCCCATTCAAATTTCAAGAACTTCATCAAATGTATAGATGAATCGATCGATTACCTGATCCGGCCTGGATCCAATAAAAATCTCATCATAATGGGTGATTTGAATATTCATTATGAGGCAAATGAAAACCCTATTTTTATTTCAGAGAAGAGGGATTTCTCTGACTTGTTACTGAAATACAGTCTCCACGTAACATTGGAGGAAGTCACTCGCACACCTTACCCTGGCCAGGCGGGCAGCCCTTCCTGTCTGGATATTATGGCAACGAACCTGGATCCAATTTGGTATGTGGCTTCGGTGAGCGAGGCCGGCTTCTCTGATCACCAGGGTATAGAATTGGGCCTGTTCATTCAAAAACGCACTTACTCTACAAATTTTATTACCACCCGCCGCAGTAAACCTGGAAATATTGAAAATTTCAAAGAATTCCTATCATCAATCTCGTGGTTCCATGTTTACAAAATTTCAGACCCTGATGAAGCCACGAAACTGTTTCTAAATACTGTTCTAGCAGCCTTGGACATGAGTTGTCCCTGGGTGTCGTTTAAGGCAAACTCTAACAAACGTCGCGACACTCACGTGCTGAGCAACGAATCAAGGTACCTTCGTGATTCATACCTTGCACTGAGGGATTTAGCCGCATCAACGGGGAACGGGGATTTCAGGGTCAGAGCAAGAGTGGTTAGAGGGCAGTACAGACAATCTCTTATCCAGTCTAGAAAAAATCACAATGACCTGACCATCATTCATCGTTCATCAAAAAACAAGGTGAAAGCAGCGTGGAATATAGTTAATTCTGAGCTGGGGACTAGATCTAAATGCACCATGTCTCTATGTAAGGATCTGACCGCTCAGGGTTTTGCAGATACCTTTAATGCAGTGTTCCCCGTGAGTCAGTCAACTTCCCAGGACCATCTCAATATGGTTGATGACTTCCTCTCGCTTGTACCGTCATATTCAAACGTATTCGAACTAAGGGAGGTAACGGTCGAGGAAGTTTTCAGCGTTATTTGCAAACTCAGAAACACTAGCGCCATGGACTACTTTGGAATGTCCACACCAATCATTAAGGCATCGGCTCCACTAATCCTCGAACCTCTGACATATTTGATCAACTTGTGTTTTATGAATGGCCGTTTCCCCAACTGTCTGAAATATGCTGCTGTTTCTCCCATTCCGAAGAAAGGAAAACGTTCTAACTACGATGAATTCCGTCCGATATCCAAGCTCCCAATTGTTGTCAAGATTATCTATCATCGAGCATCTGGCATTGTTACAGATTAGGGAGCATTTGTCACAGAAGTCAATACTGCACTCTCAGCAGTACGGCTTTAGACCAGGGAGAAGTACTAATCAGGCCGCATGCTCCTTAGTAGCAGACCTTTTTGAGGCCTTGGAAAAGGGTGACAAATCGGCAATCCGCCTCTATGACCTGACTAAGGCGTTTGACCTAGTCCCTCATGATCTGTTGCTTAGGAAGCTAAAGCACTATGGCTTTGGAAGGA
This sequence comes from Pilophorus perplexus, assembly GCA_955831195.1. Lineage (NCBI taxonomy): Eukaryota > Metazoa > Arthropoda > Insecta > Hemiptera > Miridae > Pilophorus > Pilophorus perplexus. Next base: position 22,746 of record OY037009.1, read on the forward strand.
CCTCTTTGTCCTTTCTGGAGGGCTTTCTGAGCGGCTGGCAACAGGTCATATTTTTTGATGGAGTGGCCTCTAGGCCTTCAGTGATTCCCTGTGGTGTTAAGCAGGGGTCTGTGTTGGGGCCGTCTTTGTTTTTACTATTTGTTAACGACCTGGCCCACCAGTTTGACATGAGCGGCCAACAGCTATTCCTATTTGCGGATGACATGACGGTGTTGGGGTCTAGCCCAAATCAGGAAACTCTCGGGGATCATCTCCGTTCTTCTGATCGGCTGATTCATCGCTGGTGTGAAGCCAACTCCTTGAAGCTGAATGATAAAAAAACCCAAAACTTGCACGTCTGCCTTAATGGCCGATTGGTGAACTCCGTCAATTTTCTGGGCCTTCACATCGACAACCGCCTGTCGTGGAATTCTCACATTGACAACCTGCGCCCCAAGCTGGCGTCTGCAGTCTTCGTTCTCCGTCGGTTATCAACTGCCCTCTCCTTTTCGTTCTTGCGCACGGCCTTCTTCGCCCTCTTCATGAGCAGAGCATCGTACATGATCGCATTGTGGGGTAATTCTGCGCACAGTGCCACTGTATTCCAACAACAGAAATCTGCGATCAGGTCCATTTTTAACTTGGGGTACAATGAAAGTTGTAGGGGATATTTTAAAAAACTGGGGTGTCTGACGATCTCTGGGCTGTTTGTATATTGCTGTATCGAATACATCTGTATGAATAGAGATAGGATGAGAAGGGGCTGTGATGTGCACTCCTACGAAACTCGCTTTCGAAACAACTTTTGCCCACCGTCATCTCGGCTTTCTTCTTGCTTGAGGTCAAACCCTCTTCAGACTGGCGCTAGATTTTTCAACCATCTTCCTGAATCTATCCGTATCCTACCTAATAAACGTCTCCTGGCGACCATAAAAAATTCCTTAATTCAAGCAGAATTGTACATTGTTAATGATTTTTTTACTGTTATGTTTTAGAATCTTTCTGCTGGTTTCCCTTTTTGTAATTTGGCCTGTCTGGTTCTTGACTTGTTAATCTGTTGGTCTGTAATTTGTTTTGTTTTTTAATTGTATTAATATCGACGATTGTATTGCCTGCTGGCTTCTACAATAAAAAATTGATTGATTGATTGATTGATTGAGTTTACGTAAAATTTATGCATTATAAGGCATACATTTTACGTAAATTATGCCTTATAAGGCATAAATAAGGTTGTGTCTATAGACACAACCTAAGAAGCTCTGTACAGCGGGACGGCGGACGGCGGACGGACATTTCGGATTTAGAATGTAGACCTCTTGAAACGGATAATGTCAAATTTTGAGGCCGATCGGAATCGTCGACCCCCGTCGCGAAAACATAGGTGTATTATTCCAAGAATAATAAACCAAAACGAAACGAAGCCAGCAACTCGCAGGTAACTATTTTTTTTAGACCAGTATTATTATGAAGTTAGGGCTCGTGCATGAACTTGATGTTCATTTAGTTCCGCGACATCACTTTATACCAGACGCTAATTTTACCAACTTCAACCGGTTCAATTTTAATGATAAATAATTTATCTCAATTATTGAGAAACCCCAGGGATTTCACATAGCGTTGGGATAATGGCCCACAACGTGATCCCGACTTATCTCAAGTGATCCCAATCCGAGCACACTGACGCCTTCACACAAAGACTATCTACACTGTGTCTTTTTTTTCCCCCTTTCGAAAGTAGATAACGAGCGACAAAAACATCTAGAGAAACTAGTGACGGTTTGTCAGAAAACGGAGCAACATGCGACGTCAAGTGTTGAGTATTTTCCTGACGGGCCTCGTCGTCGTCCACTCCAAGGTGACAATTTACATCCTCATTTTATTTTATTGTGTTGAAATAGGTAGGCACATGAGAAAAATATTCCCACTGAGTGAGCATATACAACTAGGAAAGTATTCCTAGTTGGACTGTTGGGTCACATTATGAAACACTGTTATTCCGAAGAGTACAGGTACTTACAGGTAACATGAGTATGGGTATACATTATGCATACCTACTTGAAAATACAACGACGTTTAACGAACGGCTGTTCGTTAAGGTGCATTAGGGGGGGGGGGGGGGGGGGGGGGCTCAAAATATTCAATCAATCAATCAATCAATCAGTTTTTATTGCAAAAGCCAAACTGGCATAGCAATCGTCAAGTACAATAAAATAGACTTACAACTAAAACAAACAAATATAACAAACAGAAACTTAAAATTAAACAAAGGGCAAGACTTGACAGACAAGACACAAACAAACAACTCTTTTAAATATGGTACATATAAACGATCAAACAAACAAAAACGCGAGAAGACATTCAGTACCGATCCACATTAACATTATACTCAGGTAATTGGATTTCAAAAAAATCAGATACCGAGTACAGTTCAGCGTCAATTAATATGCCCTTCAAAGTCTTCTCAAAAGCAATAAAGGGGAGGGCCTTTAACGAGTCTGGCATTCTGCCAGCTGGAGTACATCGTTAAATTAAAATTAAAAATGAGAGGGTTTAGGGAGAGAGAACGACTCCTCTGCTGGTTACGGTCCCTAAACCAACTCATTGGATTAGACCTCTGCACCATCGGCATACAACCACTTTGTAAAATTACAAATTTTACACAAGGGTTTATTATTCTTTGATTGATAGGTAGGTACACTCGTGCAGAAATTTAATTCTGTGTCAATGAAAAGATTTTTTTTTTTTTTAATCCTCCAGTTATCGAAAAATGGTGTTCTAACTTCTTAATAAATGACTAAATGTAGTGGGGAATGTAAAGCAAAATTCAATATTTCAAATGAAAATTTAATTCAATTATAAAAAATTAATAAACTCGTAAAGGTCAAATAATATGTCATATTATGTCAAGGGAAGAACGGCTCAACTCCGTGTATTGCGGGTCAGATTGCTGAAGTATTTTCTTGCTTTTTCCCGACAAAAGCGTTTTATATGTTGTAAATCGACGTATTTTTCTTCAGAGATTGGCAAAACTCCATGGTAAGCGCGCTGAGGAAAGAAAAATTCGTTCTCCCCAAGTTTATTGATAGTACTGATTTTTTGGTACCTAATCGGAAAAAAACTCCCCGGAAAAAAAATCCTGCAGGGCGGGAAAAAAATCCCCTAAGAATACTCAAGGGCGGAAAAAAATCCCCAAAAAGAAAAATTGAAAAAATCTTGAAAGTTAGACAACCACTTCGTTTGGTTTATTATTCTTGGAATAATACACCTAGGTATGTAATCGCGACGGGGGTCGAAAATTCTGATCAGCCTCAAAGTGTGACACTATTCCGAATAATTTATTCGTTTCAAGAGGTCTAGATTCCAAAAACGAAATGTCCGTCCGCCATACGCCATACCCCGTCCGGGCCGTTTTTGGGCAGTAGGTTTTTCAGGGTTATTAGGGTTTTCAGGGTTATGAGGTTTTGGGACCATTACAACAGGAGAGATCCATGTTGACGGCCCAGTGGCAGGTTCAATTATGTCCGCTTCCTGCAATCGAGCGAGTTCTTCCTCCAACTTGGCTCGAAGATGGAATGGGACCCGGTTGTGGGTTTGTGCCACGGGTGGTACATTCGGGTCGATGTGTAGACTGATTTGTCCATTGACGAACGTTGCCTGTCCCAGCAAACATATTTTGGAAAGCGCTCATTTATTTTACTTGACGTGGCTGGACATAGGACCTGAATGAGACCTAAGTCCTTTGCTGTTTTATAACCCAAAAGACAGTCTCCTGCGTCCTCCACGACATAGAATTTAGCTTCGAGAGATCCGTTTTTTGAAGAGACACAGGTCGTGAATTTCCCTGACGTTTTGAGTTGGTTCGAAGATTGGTATGCAAACAACCGACGATTGGTGCTTCTCAGAATTACGTCTTCCATCTCACTGAATCTATGAGAACTGACGATGTTCACGGAACAACCTGTCAACCAAGAAATTCACTCTGGTACCTCCTACTTTTAACTTCACCCTTGGAGAGGAATGATCGCTTGATGTCGCGGATCCCAACATGATCGCGATTGAGATAAATCCCAATGCACGGTTGTAGGTATAGTATAAAACATCCAGTATACAATAATATCCAATATCCACGTATTATATAAGTAATCCAACCATATTATAGTGTATCAAACCAAGCACGTCGCCCCTTAGGGCGTGTAGCCCAATAGCACCCTTCACATCTCCCCTCAAAGGTGCTCCCAAGCCTCTCAGTTGGGTATAAAGGTCCGAGCACACAGAAAGCGAACTGTCCGCCGCGAACCGATCGCGCGTCAGAGCGAACAGTGTCCCCTGTGTTGTTGCACCGAAGCGGTTCGTCGTGGTGGTTCGCTTTCTGTTTGGCGGGGTTGGTGCAACAACACAGGGGACACGGTTCGCGGCGGACAGTTCGCTTTCTGTGTGCTCGGACCTTAAACGTATAGTGTGTAAATCCTGGTGTATAAACATAGTATAAATGGTGTATAAGTGGGCGACGAACGTGCTATCATATAAGTGTAAATTTACCTGTGGGAGTACATCATTTCTTCCTGGTGTACAAGCTCTGCTTCGCAGTTATGTCCTCTCAGAAATGCACTGCACTTTTCCATCGTCACAACTGGTGACTCACCACTTCCAGCGTATCCTCTCGTTCCTTCCTTCCTTCCCCCACTCCTACCATCCTCGCTACCTCTGCGTTCAGTCTGTACACGCAAGTAGCGACACTTGAGTTCATCCTGTTCACTGCACTCGAATCCGAGTCAGAAGACGTTTGGCCTCCTACAAAATCGACATAACGTTTTTTGTCATTTCGCCCAGCATGCCTCTTAGTCTTGGTATTATGGGGTTTGGTTTGATTGCGCTTTCTACAAAACTTTTCAAAGTGATTACGTCCTTCGTGCAGGCGAATCCTTTAGCTGGGCACACAATACCAGCAGGATGTGGCCACACACCACCACAAGAGAAGCAAGACTTACTTTGGGCGGGAGCCACTTCTGACGTTTTCTCAACCTTGACCTTGTTCACTTGACCTTCCGTGGTGGATCCGGCATGACAGGACAAATCGTTTGATTGAGCCCCAACAATCTCGTCATTACGCCCAAATTCCAGAGCATCTGCAAACTTTACGTCGGGAGTAGAAAGAATATGTTTACGGAGTTTGTCACTCCTGGTTCCAATCAACAGTTGTACCGTCAGATCAAAGTCAAGCTTGTCACAAAAATTGCAGATTGATGAGAGATTTCTTAACAAGGTGCCAAAATCAGAAATGGACTGGCCATCCAGCTGCACGGCCTTTCGAAATTTGTAAGCCTCGAAATATAGGTTCGACCTGAGCTCAAATACCTTAGTCAGTTCGTTGAGTGGCTAGGGACGAATTGAGCGCACTCATTATCGGGCTACCTGAGGACTCTACCTGCCGTGGTACCTGAAGCTCCAAAACCACTCAAAGTTGCTCACGCTTGACTGAACGTGACAGGTGTAATCAAGTTTGACGAAGGCGAGGTGTTTTTACCTGAGGTGGGTACCCATCGAAGGTAACAGGCTACCCCCATAGATATGGAATAACTTATTCCATATCTATGGCTACCCCACGCTCGACGCAAAACCCGGAAAACACCTACAAATCGGCCTACCACCTCACTTTCAATTTATAGTGTTTAGGCACGGATCCTTGAGTAGACGGTAGGGGTCACTGGGCGAGTGAGGTGGGTTTCCCCACTGAGGCCTGACGTCACCACGACACCCATCCGCCCAAGCTGTGTCGTTTTTTGTTGTGTGAGTGTGGTTTCGCGATTTTAACTGTGGTTTTAACTGCAAAATGGTTTGTTGTGCTGTTTTTGGATGTACTAATCATGATCGGCATAAAAAAAAAAAAAAGAAAAAAAAAAGACGGTTTTCATTTCCATTGCTTTCCTAAGAACAAGGAAATGAATCATAAGTGGGTAAATGCTTGCAAGAGATCAGATTCGTTTTCTACTAATATTGCTCGTATATGCTCAATGCATTTTGATGAATCCGTGAGAGATTTAAAAAGCGAGTTATTGGGCTTACCCTTGAAGAGAGTCTTGAAACCAGTGAAAACTGCCAGCTTGATAAAGATTCCCCTTCTCTCAGTTCACAGCTTTTAAATGACAATTATATAGAAACGTCAACCCTTACCGATCTCCCACAATATGATGAAAACCTGTTGTGCCCTGAAATGGAAGATGAAAAACTAGATGAAGGATTGGGGTTTGACATTGACAGCCTTCTAGGACTGATAGACACCGAATCGAAGGCATCGACAACTCTGGAAGCTGCAGAAGGAAAACTTGAGATTGTGGAGATGATTGCTGGGTACGTTGCTTACAGGATGAAGAAAAAATATCCTGAGAAGGCTCAAATTTTCGGGGAACTAACGATGAATGTCTCTCAACCAGGAAAAAATTGGCTACAAGCTGTCTCAAGAGGTCGGTTAATACAGTCATCTGAAGAGTGTTTAGGCAGTGTTTTGAAAATGGAGAAGGAATTTGGAAAATTTCACGGACAGTTCATATACAAGGGACCGAAGGTTTTCGAAACCTTGGAAGGACGCATTAAAGAGACATATCAGGACATTGACAACTTTCTAGTCTCTTGCTTCCTCCGGACACCCGTGTGTTTAGGTACCTACCTCTGTATACCTGTTGTGATGATGAACGGAGTAGCTCTAGTTTTAGAAGGTCTGATAAAGCTCTGGTAAAATTTTGAACTCGATCGGATAGAGATTACGGGCTGAACAAATGTTTGAATCGTCTGAAACTGAGGTTTCCTGGTAAAAAACGCCCCTCGGAGATGCTGGTGCCACCCGACCTATTGATTGTAATCGCCAAACAATTAGCTCTCAATAATTGAGAATAATTATTCTTTCCTCGTCTTTGTGAAGGTTTTAATACATTTTATAATGATTTTATAAAATGATAGGAATGCGCCAGTTCGGACTGGTTTTATTTTTGCTGCCCATCTGCTACTGAGAGCAGCTAGCCTACAGTGACGCGCCCCAACAGGACCTAAATTTTTCAAGTAGGAACACTGAAGGTTTTCGAGCCGATGAAACCGTTTCCAAAGTAGCTATGTTTAATAAAGCGTTGCCAGCATTAAATGTGGTAGGTACCTCACCGATGAAGTACCTTGCAGACTGCTAGGCTGGCAGTCCTGGTTTTTTTTTTTAAAGATTTAGTTGTGTACAATTATTTGGTATTATAACAAAGTGAAAATCATGGAGAACTTGAACAAAGAAAATCAACTGACCTGTGGAAAACGATACGTGAAGAATTTTATGGGTCACTGTATGGTAAGCTCAGTAATGTTCATCAAAATTAATAATACTTAGTATTAAATTAAGTTTCACAGGAATTCATAGCATCTGTGATAGTCTACTCCATTTTACGCATCCCATAAACTCTCTGTTCACGAGAAATAGTTATGCGATGATTAGAAATACTTACTTCAATTCGTCTGAATTTAAATTTTTCAATTGAACGCACCAGTGGCCTCCAAAAATGAGGAAAATATTTTATTATTCTGAAATAGTTGCAGACCCAAAAACTCCAGAAATCTAGGAATCTATAGATCCAGAAAATCCTGAAATCTAGAGACCCTGGAATCCGGAGATCTGGAAATCCAGAAAAAGATCCAGTAAAGCAGAAAATCCTGGAAGCTCGAAATGCAGAGATCCCGAGATCTAGTAACTCCAGAAATCCAGAGATCAAGAAATCCAGAAAAAGATCCAGAGATTTAGAGATCGGGACGTCACAAAACTCAGAGATCCAAAAATCAACAGAACCAGAGATCGCGGAATCCCGAGAGCTAGAACTCCAGAAATCCAGTAAAAATCCAGAGATCCAAAAATTCCAGAAATCTAAGAATCCAGAGATCCAGGGGGAGATAAGTAGGAGATGTATATTTTCCTCATTCCCAGAAATTAGGAGAATATTTTATTAATCTGAATCTAAATAATTTAGATTCAGAATCTCGCAAACGTTTCTGTAATTATTACAGAAACGTTTGCGAGATTATATTCACGGCACATGTGTCACTCCAATGTGAAATTATTCGGTATTTATTAGTATTTTAGAGCTACAAAAGTTAAAAACGTGATTTTAGTCACCTGATTTTAAACATTTTTACTACCATGGACATAATTTTAAGACCAATTACTAATACATTGTTTTTTCAGAGATAAAGAGTTTTCGCTAACTATTGATTATACTTCCATGATATCGTGGGCAGAATTTCCAGTCGATTGATGAGCAGTTATTTGAATAGATCGCGTGGCTCCAGCCCCGAGGGCTGTTTTTTACAAGGAAACCTCAGTTTCAGATGATTCAAACATTAAATGTTTGAATCACTCGATCGGGTAGAGATTACGGGCTGAACAAATTTTGTTCAGCCCGTAATCTCTACCCGATCGAGTTCAAAATTTTACCAGAGCTTTATCAGACCTTCTAAAACAACGGGTAAAATTTTTAACTCAATCGGACTAGAACGAGACGCAGGAGAAATGTTGGCGTTTTGTAATAAGCTGGCACTTAGGAGATTCTCATATAATACAACTGGTGATGATTCTCATATAATACGTGGTGATGCGGCACGTGTTAGCGTTGTCCCAGGGCTACCAAATTTTTAGTGAGGTTCTTAGGGGTCCAATGGAACAAAATGAGGGGGTAAGAACCCCTAATAATTGAAGTTGAAAAATAAGGGACACCCTAGTGGGGGCCCCAAGCAAAATGCGAGCCTACTTGTTATTGGGAGAACGTTCTTGTCGTGCCTATACTCGCTTGTGACTTGCGAAGCTCTGAAAGGGTCATACCCAGGTAGGAAGATTTATCCGACATCGGAGTTTACGAGCGTTACTAATGACCCTCACTGAAGTCGAGCTCGAGCTCGGATATAATCCGTCCCTTCCGAACCCGGCTTAGGACGGCTCGGAAAGAGTACGCTCAATTCGTCTAGTCCGCGTTGAGTGCCTCCACGTAGGAAGTCCCTGGAGAGGCGAGTGAGTCAAAAACTTCCTCCACGTCATCCCCGGCCAAATTCAACAGCAGGGCCTTCTTGCAAATACCTATCATCAGTTACTCCATTTGCCGTGAGGTAACGCTCAAATTTCTGAACCCACCTTTTCCAACGCTGACCAAGGGAACTAGGTTCCGAGTGAACATAAAAAATTCCCGGTTTGTTCGTCTCCATTGCCGCGACACGCACACCACGATAACCCGACAACTTCCAACTCGTACAAACAACCAATACTCGTCGCCAATGTAATATAGTTAAAACACAATTTATAAATGGAGCCGAACTTATTTATTATGTTATTATCTGTTGTATACATCATTCGTAAGACATGCAATAGTTGTTTTTGTCACCTATTTATCCGTCTCTACACTATAGATTTGAAAATTGGCTTGTACTGTAGGTTAAAATCTTCCCTTCACCCAGTAAAAAAATGGTTCATTTACCAAAACCATTAGAGTACGAATTTTCCATATTTCCGAAAGGGAGTAATGGGTTTGGCTTTGCTCTCTGTTACTCTGTGGTTTGGACCAATGAGAAGTGAAAGGTCCGTGTCGAAGCAATGTGTTTGGGCTCAGAGGTCATGATGAGTTTGGCCCAATCCCTGCCCCCAGGAACCCTAACGGGAGCAATGACTTTGGACCGATTAGCGCGCACGTCTGAAATTGCACGTCTTTGACGTTTGGTGTCGGCTAGACGGCTTAACCAGATTGGGTCGATAGGGTACTCATTCGACGCAGACGTTTGTCCTCTTCAAAAAACGTTATCTAGGTTAGGTTTTGATTTTGTCAGACGCTTCCTTCTTGGTGATAATGGCAAAAAAAAAAAAAATAAAGCTGCGAATTGCATTGGGTTTATTATTCTTTGATATAGGTTACTTGCACAAAAATTTAGTTCTGTCAATGAAAAAAAAAAAAATTTATTTATTTTTATATTAAAAATAAAAAACATTTTGGGGGATTTTTTTTTTTCCAAAATTCTTAATTTTTACTCGAAAAACATTCAACCTCCTGGGATCATTCAAAATTATTTTTAGCCCCATGGAAGCCCTATAGATCGCTACAGTGAAATCGGATCGTTCCGGGACCCCCGAAAATGGATTCTACGAGTCGATGACGACCGGTAATATACTAGTGTAAGGCAGTACAAACGTGGAAGCTTGGCAGCCAAGCCCTATGAAATCAAACTTTTATTACCAGAACGACAATAACATAGTGTTGTTGAACACATTGTGTTCAACTAGGTACAAATTTTCTCCTATCTTGAGAGTTTCTTCTGATTCAGTATAGGTATGAAGGTACCTAAGGTTTTTGGCGGAGATGCTAACAAGCGCAATTGCCAACTGCAGGGATGAAGCCGAGATAGGTAGGTGGCGGAGCTGCAACGATCCCGTTGCTCCACTTGTTGATGCTATTGGTGAATTGAGACACATTGATGACTTGATGTTTTCAGGTATTCATGCCTACCGAAATGGCCCAAGAAATGAAGAGGTTGGGCGTGTCAGACTGGGACATCCCCACTTTGGTTTGCTTGGCGAACAACGCATCCTCTTTGAGCACCCAGTACATTGGCAGGAGGGAAGCACTCCCTTACACTTATTACGGCAAGTATAACTACGATAGACAGGGCTTCAAATGATGGCGTTAACTCATTTCTTCATCCTTGCAGGGATTTTTGGCATCCCTGACGCTCTCTTTGAGACGTCACCCTGTGACCACATGACGAAGGAGCTGGCCCTCGACGATGACATTGGCAACGACGTCCGGTGCGTGACGAGCCTCATCAAGAGAGAGGGGATGTCCTTCTTTCTCATACTCCCAGACTCCCGGGCCGACAAACTCGGCATTCTCACCCCTCACGATGTTGACATCACGAAATGTTTCGACTGGTGGGAATCTCTGCCGTCCTTTTCTGACGCCATTGAACACGCCACTGACTCTAAAGTGAGGACAGATACATTTCTGAAGGTAAGTGTACACCAGAGACGAAATTTCGAAACCAATCTCCAGGGGTTGTCCACTCGGGCGACAGGCATTATCTCCCCAAGGCGGCGCAGAGGGGTAATGACTATGTTGACATCTCCCTCGTGCGAGTCCTGACTAGGGATTGCAATCCCGAACGTTTTTCTGAATCCCGGGATCCCGGGATTTTTCTGAGGCAATCCCGGGATCCCGGGATTAATCCCGGGATTAATGATTTTTGTTTGAACGTGAAAAAATTGATTTAAAACGACGAAAAACTTGTTTATTTACATTAATTGTAAATTATATAAAATAATACTTCTCTCATGAAGGAAAAATTTCACTTATGTACTCAAAAAATGTGCTTTTAGAAATCATAATGTTGGATCTTATAGTCCAAGAGCCCGTGACAAAAACCATTGGTTATTTGACCCCAAATTCCACGATAGGTTATGAGTAGCACACCTATCGGGGAGTAAAAATCACCCCGTTTGCCAACTCCAACCATTTGGATTAACTTGTGGCGTTAATCCAAAGTTGGGTCAGGAATCCAAAAATCGAGTTACTTGACCCCGATTAGTTCTTGAACCACATCAAACTAGATGTCATGAAGTTCCAAAAAATAATAGTCTGCCACCCATTTCGATTTGGGTTTGCTGCGCAGACGGAACTCAAAAATTCACTTTAAAAAAGTCAAAATCGAGTTACTTGACCCCGATTAGTTCTTGAACCACATCAAACTAGATGTCATGAAGTTCCAAAAAATTATAGTCTGCCACCCATTCCGACTTGGGTTCACTGCGCAGACGGAACTCAAAAATTCACTTTAAAAAAGTCAAAATCGAGTTACTTGACCCCGATTAGTTCTTGAACCACATCAAACTAGATGTCATGAAGTTCCAAAAAATTATAGTCTGCCACCCATTCCGACTTGGGTTCGCTGCGCAGACGGAACTCAAAATTTCACTTTAAAAAAGTCAAAATCGAGTTACTTGACCCCGATTAGTTCTTGAACCAAATCAAACTAGATGTCATGAAGTTCCAAAAAATTATAGTCTACCAACCATTCCGATTTGGGTTCACTGCGCAGACGGAACTCAAAAATTCACTTAAAAAAAGTCAAAATCGAGTTACTTGACCCCGATTAGTTCTTGAACCACATCAAACTAGATGTCATGAAGTTCCAAAAAATCTAAGTCTGCCGTCCCTAGCCCGCTGGGATGGTACTGGCAGAAGCCCGTGAAAATATAAGTATTAAAATTAAATTTTTTGAGTTTAATTTAAATTTTATTATTTAATTATAATTACTAAATTATAGTAATGGGGCTCGTCGTCTGTCATATCTAAATAACTAGGTAAAGGGAAAATTTGTACTATTTCTCCAGCAAAATTCAATTATTTGAGTTCTTATTTCGATCATTCCCTAATAGTACCCTGGATTAGTCATTCCCACATACATTAGTTCAGATAGAAGCGATTTTTTTAACCCAATTTTTGGGATGGGGTGGAGGTACTTTTCTCACGTTTTTGACTTCGGGGCCCCTCCGGAACTTGGTTTCCCTGGCCAAAAACCGATATTTTTTGGCACTTTTTTTGGGGTTTTAGCCATTCTGACTATGGAGGAATGGTTTTTTGACCATGGCCACTATATGACTTTTTATACTAGATGAAATTTACTAGATTCTAAGACTAACGGCAGCTGTGTAGGTTCATAAGCCTCCAAGATGCAGCGTTTCAAAGTTGGGATATTTTTCCACATTTGCATATTTTTATGCATTGTTTCAGTTTCTGACCATTTTGATCACAATAGAATGGTTTTTCGATTATGAAATACAGTAGGGGTATTACTGATTATGTACTTTGTTAAGTATAACTAACCACAGCTCTTTAGATTAAATAAGCTCCGAGATACAGCGTTTCAAAGTTAGAGTTCTTTTTCTGTATTTGTACACTTTTATCAGTGTCTTATTAGGCCAGTCGCAAGAGGATTGAAGGAGGGGGGGGGGGGGGGGGGGGAAGAATGGTTGTTGAAGCTTCTATTTTTAAATGGTTGTAATGGCCCTGAACAACAAAATATCAAAAATGGTAGCAACATTTTTGCTGGGAGAACTTTTGGCGGTTAAAAAACCGCGATTTTTTTTCTGGCATTTTCCAGATTTTTACTTTAGGAAAATGTGAAAATAACCTTGGATAATAAACCTTAGAAACTAAGCAGCGCGGAGAAAACGTTTCAGCATAAAATTCTGTGTCGAATGGCCTCCTGACACATTAGAATAGGTTCAGCCGTTTAGCCACAACCGAGCGTCAAAAATGGGCAATTTTTTTCCAACTTGGCGGGAAAATAGGATTCGCTCATGTTTCAACCTCTGTAACCTGTGAACGGCTTATGAAAATGAATTGGCTCAAAATTAATGTTGTAGAGCATCAAATTATGAGGGAGCACTTGAAATTAAAAAAAATAAAAAAATGCTACTACCAACCGAGAAAACGAATTTGAAACAAAATAAGAAACGCCCAACCTGACTTCGCTCGGTAACCGGAAAACCACGTTTTTCAGAACATTTTCGGCTGTAGTTCGGAAACCATTTGTCTGATTCCCAATTTCTTTTCTTCTCGTGAAAGCTGAATAAATTCCCCATCGTAGCTATTCCATGTGAAATTTTGATTTGGGCTTCAATAAGGGAGGGGCCTGCACTGCAAAAAAGACAAAGTTAGAAATGAAAACGTGTTTTTTTTTTTACATTGTTGCCCATAACTCGGGACAGGTTTGTCCGATCTTAATTCTCTTTTTTCTAGTGAAATCTGATTACATTTCATATAGGGTACGGTATATTGAATTTCTATTGAGGCAACAAAAGCGCCACTCGGAAAGGGAAGGGAACCAGATCTTACCAGAATTCACAAATTTGACCACCTACGACCACGGTTTTCAGAACATTTTCTTCTCTCCCTCCGATACTTTTTCTCCGATCGAAATTTCATAGCTCCCACGCGAAAGCTGATTAAATTTGCTTTCAGAACTGATATTTGGATTTTCCCGGGAACCTCAGAAAATGCCCCCAAATAGTTATTCAGAGGGAAAGTTGCCAATTCCCCGCAACATTTGCAAAGTGCTTTTCCAGCCGACGTAACTTCGAAATGGTCCTATCCAAGAAATGCATACAATGAAAGTTGTGAATAATGAAATTTTACATTAGGTGGTCATCGTAGCTTTCAGATTACCTGCCGCAGTGGTAGCCGTAGCAGCCGTTACGGTGAATTGTAATAACTTCGGTGGAGCAAACCGGTGTTTGGGGTCTTTCGATATGTTTTACGACATGCTAATCTGATGACCACCTAATGTAAAATTTCAAGATTTACTGCTTTCATTGTAGGTATGCATTTTTTGGCTGGGACCAACCATTTCGAAGTTACAACTGCTGGAAGTGCACTTTGCGAATGATGCGGGGAATTGGCAACTTTCCCTCTGAATAACTATTTGGGGGCTTTTTCAGAGGTCCCCGGGATAATCCAAATATCAGTTCTGAAAGCAAATTTAATCAGCTTTCGCGTGGGAGCTATGAAATTTCGATCGGAGAAAAAGTATCGGAGGGAGAGAAGAAAATGTTCTGAAAACCGTGGTCGTAGGTGGTCAAATTTGTGAATTCTGGTAAGATCTGGTTCCCTTCCCTTTCCGAGTGGCGCTTTTGTTGCCTCAATAGAAATTCAATATACCGTACCCTATATGAAATGTAATCAGATTTCACTAGAAAAAAGAGAATTAAGATCGGACAAACCTGTCCCGAGTTATGGGCAACAATGTAAAAAAAAAAACACGTTTTCATTTCTAACTTTGTCTTTTTTGCAGTGCAGGCCCCTCCCTTATTGAAGCCCAAATCAAAATTTCACATGGAATAGCTACGATGGGGAATTTATTCAGCTTTCACGAGAAGAAAAGAAATTGGGAATCAGACAAATGGTTTCCGAACTACAGCCGAAAATGTTCTGAAAAACGTGGTTTTCCGGTTACCGAGCGAAGTCAGGTTGGGCGTTTCTTGTTTTGTTTCAAATTCGTTTTCTCGGTTGGTAGTAGCATTTTTTTATTTTTTTTTATTTCAAGTGCTCCCTCATAATTTGATGCTCTACAACATTAATTTTGAGCCAATTCATTTTCATAAGCCGTTCACAGGTTACAGAGGTTGAAACATGAGCGAATCCTATTTTCCCGCCAAGTTGGAAAAAAATTGCCCATTTTTGACGCTCGGTTGTGGCTAAACGGCTGAACCTATTCTAATGTGTAAGGAGGCCATTCGACACAGAATTTTATGCTGAAACGTTTTCTCCGCGCTGCTTAGTTTCTAAGGTTTAACTCGACGTTCAGTGCATTGGGGCCCTTAGTTCCTCACCGGCCACCAGTCTGCGCTGATGCCCACCCTCCCAGCTGATGCCAGCTGACACAGATGAATCTGCAGATCTACGGATTTTTGGGGAATGAGTTTTTGACATCGGGTTTCTGACATAAAATAATTTTCTGACATTAAATAAAAACAAATTTTGTTATCTGCCTTATCACTCTGTCGCGCATTTCCTTGAAAGTATTCAGTCCAAGTCTGAGTTGAGGTGCTAATAACTATTATGCAATCAGTGCGTTGCAACCAGATGACAATAATTGTATGTATAATAATATAAGTATAATTGTATTTAATATGATTATATTATAATTAAATTTTCGCATTAATTAATTAATTTAATTAATTAATTTTCGCACAAGTAACCTATCTATATAAAAAAATAATAAGCCCTTGTGTAAAATTTGCAGCGTTTTTCTGTTCGGACTGATAATTCTAAAAGTTGATTATGCGTTAAATCATTACTCGGAAATGATTTGACTTCCTGTGATCCTTAAAAAATCCTATTTGTAGACCCATGAAAGCCCCTTCGATCCCCACGGTGAAATCCAATCGTTCTGGGACCCCCAAAAATGGATTCCACGTTCAAAATTTGTGGTACATTTATTTATATTTAAGTTGTATTTAATATACTTCAAAATTTCGATATGGTCGATTAATCTACACTAGTGTAGAGTTAAGCTTAACTGGACCCCATAGCCGAATGCCTTTAAAAAAAAAAACCCCTCCCGTTGCCCCAGTTTAGCCCCACGGGTTTGGGAGATCGGGCTGAAACCTTACGGGCACAACTAAGTGCTAAACCGCTAATTTTGTCGAAATTTCAGATTTAAAACATTATTCCAACTGCTCAAAACGACGGGCATTTGATTTTTGACATCCACACGTCGTGAAACGTTCTAGGACTAATTTTGAGGACGATCAAAATTTTCGATCACCGACGCCAATACGTTAGAGTAGGTATTATTCCAAGAATAATAAAGCCAAAATCGTTTTGTTTACCCGCCGTTATTTGAGTTACCCGCCGTTATTTGAATTACCCACCGACTGGCATCAGCTGGAAGCGTGGGCATCAGCGCAGACTGCCGGCCGGTGAGGAACTACGGGCCCCAATGCACTGAACGTCGAGTTAAGGTTATTATCCAAGGTTATTTTCACATTTTCCTAAAGTAAAAATCTGGAAAATGCCAGAAAAAAAATCGCGGTTTTTTAACCGCCAAAAGTTCTCCCAGCAAAAATGTTGCTACCATTTTTGATATTTTGTTGTTCAGGGCCATTACAACCATTTAAAAATAGAAGCTTCAACAACCATTCTTCCCCCCCCCCCCCCCCCCCTCCTTCAATCCTCTTGCGACTGGCCTAATAAGACACTGATAAAAGTGTACAAATACAGAAAAAGAACTCTAACTTTGAAACGCTGTATCTCGGAGCTTATTTAATCTAAAGAGCTGTGGTTAGTTATACTTAACAAAGTACATAATCAGTAATACCCCTACTGTATTTCATAATCGAAAAACAATTCTATTGTGATCAAAATGGTCAGAAACCGAAACAATGCATAAAAATATGCAAATGTGGAAAAATATCCCAACTTTGAAACGCTGCATCTTGGAGGCTAATGAACCTACACAGCTGCCGTTAGTCTTAGAATCTAGTAAATTTCATCTAGTATAAAAAGTCATATAGTGGCCATGGTCAAAAAACCATTCCTCCATAGTCAGAATGGCTAAAACCCCAAAAAAAGTGCCGAAAAATAGCGGTTTTTTGGCCAGGGAAACCAAGTTCCGGAGGGGCCCCGAAGTCAAAAACTTGAGAAAAGTACCTCCACCCCATCCCAAAAATTGGGTTAAAAAAATCGCTTCTATCTGAACTAATGTATGTGGGAATGATTAATCCAGGGTACTATTAGGGAATGATCGAAATAAGAACTCAAATAATTGAATTTTGCTGGAGAAATAGTACAAATTTTCCCTTTACCTAGTTATTTAGATATGACAGACGACGAGCCCCATTACTATAATTTAGTAATTATAATTAAATAATAAAATTTAAATTAAACTCAAAAAATTTAATTTTAATACTTATATTTTCACGGGCGTCTGCCAGTACCATCCCAGCGGGCTAGGGAAGGCAGACTTAGATTTTTTGGAACTTCATGACATCTAGTTTGATGTGGTTCAAGAACTAATCGGGGTCAACAAGCTCGATTTTGACTTTTTTAAAGTGAATTTTTGAGTTTCCTCTGCGCAGTGAACTCAAATCGGAATGGGTGGCAGACTATTATTTTTTGGAACTTCATGATATCTAGTTTGATGTGGTTCAAGAACTAATCGGGGTCAAGTAACTCGATTTTGACTTTTTTTAAGTGAATTTTTGAGTTCCGTCTGCGCAGCGAACCCAAATCGGAATGGGTGGCAGACTATAATTTTTTGGAACTTCATGACATCTAGTTTGATGTGGTTCAAGAACTAATCGGGGTCAAGTAACTCGATTTTGACTTTTTTAAAGTGAATTTTTGAGTTCCTTCTGCGCAGCAAACCCAATTCGGAATGGGTGGCAGACTATTATTTTTTGGAACTGCATGACATCTAGTTTGATGTGGTTCAAGAACTAATCGGGGTCAAGTAACTCGATTTTTGGATTCCTGACCCAACTTTGGATTAACGCCACAAGTTAATCCAAATGGTTGGAGTTGGCAGACGGGGTGATTTTTACTCCCCGATAGGTGTGCTACTCATAACCTATCGTGGAATTTGGGGTCAAATAACCAATGGTTTTTGTCACGGGCTCTTGGACTATTAGAAAGCACTCAAAGTTGGATCAGCCAATTTGCTTCTTAGCTTTGTCGAAAATAGTCCTGCTACTCAAAAGGCCCTCTCAGCTTCTACGGAGGTCAGTGGGATAGTCCTACGTGTTCTGGTTGTGCTTAAATTGAAGCTGAATCACTGCTCCACAATTTCATTCCTCATAACTTTCCTCGTGGGATGAATATTATAGCCGATATTCCGTACTGAAGAAGGATAAAACCACGATTTCTAATATTTGGGGGAAAATGGTCAATGTTTGAAGAGGGTTAATCTCGGGGCCCATTGGTCCTAGAAAGCTGCCGTTGCGCTCAAATGGTAGCAAATCTTGTCTACTTGAAAATAGTATACAGTGACTTTTTCGTTAGGGCGCACATTTTTGAAACTAAAAGCCAAGAACTGAAAAAAAAAAAAAAAATCCGAAAATTTCCCGGTTTTTCGAGCATCCAGCATTTAGCACAAGGGTTTCGAAGCTGGTACCGTCCCTGACAACATTTAAAAAAAATTAGAACGTGTCTATTTTTCCGTTCTAAGCCCCCCTTTTTTTTGTATACTAAATCCAAATGGTGGCCTCGGCTGCCTCCATTTTTGAACAGGCTCGTTTCTTTTTTAATTGTGGTCGATAAATCTTTTCGTATTTTCGGCACCGGCACCGGCTGGTTCATAGATATCCGAATCCTTTCTTCAGGGGACTTCACAGTTTTCATCAGAGCACTTTCACTTAGCCTTCGAATTATTGTCCGTTGTTAAAAGATTTTTCCCGACAAGACTTGAGCAATTTACGTGCGAGGTGCAATTAATTCTCGAACCCCGGGATCCCGGGATTGACTCCACGAATCCCGGGATTTCAAATTGGCTAAAATCGACCGGGATCCCGGGATTTCGGGATCCCGGGATCCCGGGACTCCTGACCTGTCTCCCCTATAGGGTCTCCCTCATATATGACTTCCTAATGCCGAATGTGTCGGTGGCTTGGCAGTCGAGATGGACCGGTCATTATATGTGGAATGTGGGAGCCGCAAAAATCGAGGCGTGTTCTTTTTAAAAGGCTTTATGTAAGTATCTGTACCAAAAAACTCTGAAAAGTGGACCAGATGTGTGCTCGTCTAAAAAAAAAAAAAAAAATTTAAATGTAAAGCTCATCTAAAAGTCGTTGAAAAAAGTGCCGTCGACATTGATACGAACCACAATCATGAAGCAGAAACAGACCAGACTGTTTGTGAGTTGAGAGCAGATGTGAAACGAAGAACTAATATGAAGGCACTTCAAGCCGTACGTCCCATGTAAGTACGAGCTTCTAAATTAGCTTCTACTTACTGTTCGAGTACCATTCCGTAATTTCTGTTTTCATTGTTTTGTGACAGATTGTAAGGTCAGTGTTGCGAGAGCGAAAGACAATCGTCGATACAGGGCAAGTAGATAGATTGAGGCAAACTGCTTATAGGACGAAACGCCGAATGCAACCCTCCCGAAATCGCGTGCTGAGGTGTTTGTAAAGTTGACCACTATGCCCATCCAGACTTCGATGAATGAATCATTTCTAGTAGGTACATCTTGACTCTCAGAAAGAAATCGTTGTTTTCTCGTGCAGGCAAAATTTACTGTGCCTCGCTGAATGTGATTGGATTTATATGGACGGTAAGCAGGAACGTGCCTTCTTTTTTGTTTTGTTAGGCAATTTTGTGCGTTTATTATTTCGGGAAATAACGAAGAAAAAAATTATGTAGGTTCTTCCTTTTTTGATTTCAGGTACATTTGAATATGCGCCCAGGTTTTTTCATCAGCTTTCATGGCTACAAAAACGGAATGTAGGTAAGTTCCTTTGGTTTTTTGTGTGCTGCCAAGCAAACAGCAGACAATGCCTATGACAATGCAATATACGAAACGGTGCTCCACTGCGTGAGGGATGAATGTGAAGAGCTGACCGGATTGGATTTTATGCCAACTGCTTGTGTAATTGATTTTGAAAAAGCGATTCACAACGCCGTCAGAATCGTATGGCAGGAAGCAACAATAGTCGGGTGCAAGTTCCACGTGAGCAAGGCGTGGTATGGAAATTTCTCAATTATTTTAGACAATTACATAGAAAATTCTAGTAGCCCCTTTTTAGGCCAACAAAAAACACCAAAAATTATGCTTTCTGGGTTTTCAGGTTCAGAAAAATCCAAGAACTGGGACTCGCCTCGATGTACAAGGACAAAGCTGATCGTGTTGGGGTTTGGCTACATCATGTATTTGGACTGCCTCTCGTACGGACGTTGATCCGACGGAGGTCGGCGACACGTACTGCGAATGGATAATTGAACGGCCGGACGACGACGAAAGAACATCGAATTTCCTTACATACCTCCGTAAAAACTACATAGGCGAAGACGCGTTGTTGTACGAACGCTTGTGAAAGTTTTCACTCTCATTTGAAAGGCATGTTTTCTTCTTCCCACCGAATATGTACGTACCTATTCATTGATGCACTTCAATTATACCAGACTGACGTTTATGCTAAAATTAAGTCGATTGACAGTGGACATGTTCAAACTCCATCCGCTCGAACGAAAAGAAAAGCTTGCTGGGTGGAAAACCTCATATAAGAAACGCCAACAGCATCAAATAACCACCTACAAGTAGGTACATGAAGCACGTCAGTATCAAGTTCCCCGGCTTGTTTGACCAACATGACTGTTGACCTACATTGTAATAAACAATTTTTTTTAGACAGTAGGTAAATAATATAATAATAACATTTTTTTAGACGTATTTTAGTACGGTCACTACAATATATTGTGTACATTAAATGTAATAAATAAACTCTATCTGTGAAAATAAACAGATACATTTTATCTGTGACAGGTAGGTATATGAATGTACCCAGTCAGGAAAAAGTTATCTAATAGATATCTATAAAATATCTATCATAGATGAAAAAACGCCTAATAGATATCTATGGTAGATATCTAATAGATCTGAGTTTTGTCCCATGTCTTATATTTATGAGATATCTTTCAATAGACATCTATTAGATATCTATAGAATATCTTCATAGACATCTATTAGATATCTTTCATAGACGACTATTATATAGCTATAGAATATCTTTCATAGACATCTATTAGATATCTATAGAATATCTTCATAGACATCTATTAGATATGACATATATAGAATATCTTTCATAGACATTTAATAGATATCTTTCATATACATCCATTAGATATCTTTCATTGACATCTATTAGATATCTTTCAAAGACGTCTAATAGATATCTATGGAAGCTATCTATCCTAGACATCTATTAGATCTCTTTCCTAGACATCTATTAGATCTCTTTCCTAATCATCTATTATATCTCTTTCCTAGATCGCAATTAGATATCTTTCCTAGATATCAATGGGATATCCATTTAATCATTTAGCAGGTATTAATAAAATGTCTTTATAATGGTGAGAAGACGTCTAAAATATATCTACAAAAAGTGTATATATTAAGTACACGTCGGGTAGATATTAAATATCTACCCGACGTATACTTAATATATACAAATTTTGTTAGACGTTTTCCCATCATAATAAAGACATTTTATAAATATCTGCCAAATGATTAAATGGATATCCCATCGATATCTAAGAAAGATATCTAATTGACATCTAGGAAAGAGATCTAATAGATGTCTGTCCAAGACTTATTAGATTTAAATGTATCTGAAAGAAGAAAATCCAGGATTGATTGAAGAATTTTTATTTTTTTGACATTATAGGTAATATTATATACTCTAGTTAACATTATATAATGACATTGTGTACTTGGTATTACACTTGTTCTTCTTCAGTCGTTTCCGGTCAAACTGAAAACAAAAACAAAAGAACATTAAAACATGGAAGGTTATTGTATGCAACATACCTATATCCATGTAGGTTCGGGTAGACTCAAAAAGCCCTTGGAGTCGTATATGGGGAGCGAATTTTCAGAATTTATGCAATCTACTAAAAGAATCAAGAATCAAGAATTTATTTATTTGCCAAGGCCAACTTGACAGGGCAAACGTCAGACATGAGTAATAAAATGATAGGTAGTTCACATAGAAAAACAATCACATGTCAAAATCTAAAAGGCTAAACACATTCAAGCTTACAGGGGAGAACAAGAATGAACAAGAGTACTATTCACATCTAAGAAAAAATGTGTGTTAGAAGGGTTATTCTGTTTTTGCAAGTGCCACCTAGCAATTTTTCAAAAGACCCTTCATTTGTCGAGTTTTTTACTTTGACCATTTTCTCATGTTTTTACCTTTTTACTTTGTCTCTTTCTAAATTTTTGCCTCCAGTCGGTGCATTAGCGAAGAAAAGAGATTCAGTTTTTGAACATGAAGGGGTCTTCTTTGACAGTAAGTACGGAATTTCATTCTAGTCCCACTCCTTGCCATAACCCTTCCTAATGTGGCGTTGGGACATGAACATTTGAAGGGTACAGGGGAAAAGGGTAAGACTCCACAATACAGAAATGTTCTGGAACGCAAAATAAACTTTAGTAACTCGGGGTAAGTAGTATATTACCACAGGAGTTAATAATAGTAACTTAATATAGGTTATTTTTGCGTTCCTGAACATTTTTGTATTAAATACAATTAGAATACAATAATTGTGGAGTCTTACCCTTTTTCCCCTTACCCTACCCTTCATTTTTGAGTACCGAGGGACTACAACATGAAATATTCACTTCCTGTTAGTTGCTACCTACTTACTTTGTTTTCCACCTGTTTGGCCTGCGACAATTCTTCGATCTTGCAGTTGGCAAATTAATGCAAACTGTGCCTAAAAAAAAAAAAAAGGAAGATTAGGCAAAGAATGATTTATGAAAATTTATCTTACGAGTTTTTTAAGTTACGAGATTTTTTATGCAACAATTTTCGCCATGCGGCTTATTCACAATGTGAATAAGCCGCATGGCGAAAATAACGGAAGCAATAACGTAAATAACGAAATAACGGAAGCAACAATAATTATTACGCAACAATAATTATTACGGAAGCAAAAATAATTATTACGCCATGAATTTAGACAATAATCATAATTATAAACTCACCACCATAGGACCGCACTACTGGGAACTCATTCCAATGAGGGTAGAAATCCTGGACCGATTTGTCAGACGAATTTAGCCCATGGAGGCCAGGGACATTAATTTTTTCAATAGGAGTCCGCCAATTTCTAGGGGCAGTTTTGGGCCTTCATCAAAATTTCTGAAAACAACATCAAAGATCCTTGAAGAAATTCACAATTAGATCCACAAGCAGACGTCTCCGCTTACCTGCTTAGCTTAGCATCCTTCCTACCTAGGCCTTCCACCGCATCGAGAAGGTTAAGATTATCGAGAAATAATTTCTATAATATTATTGACAATAGTTAGAGAGATGAGTTGAGAAGAGGGAACGCAAGTACATTTTTTCGAATTCGAAATGATATTCTCAAATATTCGAAGCTTTTTAAACGAGATTTTATCAAAACGTGAGGGGTAATATTTCAAATCAACAAATTCACGGCTCTTGAATCACGGGAAAACACACGGGGGGGGGGGGGGGGGGGGATTATTAGTAACGTGAACATCGGAGCAGCGCATGCACAGCTGACTGATAACCAGCTGATGATAATCAACTGGAGTTGGAAGTTCCAACTTGGAACGGTTTCGGGTAGGGTGGTCCGTGTGGGGGGAATGGTTGCGTTCAAGGTGTGTTAGATGATGTTAGATGAGAGTAAACAAGAGAGCATCAACTTTACATTATGATAGACTAATTGGGAGAAAAAGTCCCATTAGGGGTTCTACTGATGTAAAGTTTAACACCTGAAATATTCAATACTGTGAAAATATTGATAGTTACTATCGTTCCCGCTTTGATTTAGCTGTTGTAAAAACCACTCGATTACACATCGACAAACCGTATACCAGAAACACATCAGATAAATCAATGAGACATAATTCAGACTACTCACCCAGGGTTTTCGTGATAGATGAGTTGTACACGATATAAATGAAACATTTAGAAACACTTGAAACAGTTAAAGGTTTTCAGAACGAAGTTAAACAGTCAAAAACAGTCAGAGCGGATACTTTTCAGGTGAACGCGACGAATCAGAAGACGAGTGGGGGGAAGCCTAGGACGTGACGCCAGAGCAATCAGTGTTGCACCTAACATTTTGTACAACACATGTGAACTAAAGGTTTGATTAGACGCTGTATAAATCAAATTCAGATTACTATCAGTAATAATTCCTTTAGGAGGCATTCTCTGAAGGAGCAAAAATTATTGTTTAATTAAAGATTCAGTTGAAATAGAAGTTACCTGTCATCGGACAATCGTGACTCTAACACAAAGTTAAGAATCGATCTACGCAGTATATCGATTATCTGATGCCTAACTTTCAACAAAATTTGTTGATATTTAATACCTATTGCGAGCTTCCCTTCTTCTGACCTATAGGTACCTATGCGGTTGTTTCAACAAGTGTGATTGATTTATCAGATTCTGGTGGGCCTACTACATAATATTACTATAACAAAAAATGTTAGTTACTCGTAGGTACTTACCAAATCATTGGCAATGCTGATTATCAAGTGATCAAATTGATGCAGTTGAAGCTGTTGAAATAGCTTGGCAATGAAAACTGTTACCTACTGCTTTTTGAGTGATCTGCTGTGAAGGGGTAGGTAAGGGAATGAAGAGGGTAGGTAGGCAGTTGAATTAAAAATTGATAAAAGCATAAATAAATTTTACTATGTCCTGGTAATAGGTCCCAATAAAGTTTATTGTGTTTAATAGGTACCTATGTTCATATTTTAACATCTCGGAACGATTTTTTAAGATTTTGGGCGTGGAAAATTCGAATTGGAAATAACGACACATGGTTAGCAGAACCACCTATTTGTTTAATTTTGATCCCAGCGCCTGGGTCAGTTGACTCAAAAGGTGGAATTAAAAAACTTGACACTTGATCGATCACCTTTCTTGATAGAAACTATTGGCCGATATTCCCATAATATCATCTTTCGTCTTTCGCCAAATATTTCCACATCTCGCGGCGATATTCCTTGTCTAATTTAGATCTAAATGATTATTATCTCTATTGGGAGATATTCTCTTTCATTATAGCGATAAATGGGGAAATATCTGACGAAAGTCGAAAGATAATATCTTTCGACTTTCGTCAGATATTATCTAAAAGATTTCTATGGTTAGATATCTAACTAATAAAGATATCTGTTAAAGAAATATGGAAATGTTTGACGAATAATATACATAATACGCATATTATGTAAGGTGGATGCGGCGAGATAGTGGGAATCCATCTTTAAAAAAGACTATTTAAGACGAAGTAGTCTATATCCACGATAAAAACATGAATATAACTAAGTTATATTTATGTTTTAATCGTCTTGTAGACGCGTTTTGGTTGATTCATCATCAGTACAATAGTACCTACTGACTGTAGGTCCGGTCAACGGATTCAAATCCTCATTTTTGATGGAAATCTTCTGCTGATCGGCCGACGTTATATTATTGAGTTTAATGAATATCGATATTCATAAAATCTATAATATCACTTCGCCAAAGTATGAATTGTAGATCAAATGACGTACTACGGTACTAATGACGTCTATTTTAGGTCTAAATTTTCTCTATTGAAAGACATCTAACCTTAGACATGATATAGATATTTTTTCAATATCTTTTGAAATCTAAATTAGCTGTATTGAAAAATATCTAACAATTGATGTAATATAAATATTTTTAAAGATATCTTACATCATCTAAATAATCTCTACTGAAAGATACCTAACAATAGATGTAATATAGACATTTTTTAGATATCTTTTGTAATTTAAATGATCTCCACTGAAAGATATCTAACAATAGATGTAATATAGACATTTCTTAGATATCTTTTGTCATCTAAATAATCTCTATTGAATAATATCTAACAATAGATGTAATTTAGACATTTTTTTTAAGATATCTTTTGTCATCTAAATAATCTCTACTGAAAGATATCTAACAATAGATGTAATCTAGACAGTTTTTGGAAATCTTTTGTCATCTAAATAATCTCTACCGAAAGATATCTAACAATGGATGTAAACTAGACATTTTTTAGATATCTTTTGTGATCTAAATAGTCGCTACTGAAAGATATCTAACAATAGATGTAATCTAAACATTTTTTAGATATCCTTTGTCATCTAAATAATCTCTACTGAAAGATATCTAACAATAGATCTAATATAGACATTTTTTAGATATCTTTTGTAATTTAAATGATCTCCACTGAAAGATATCTAACAATAGATGTAATATAGACATTTCTTAGATATCTTTTGTCATCTAAATAATCTCTATTGAATAATATCTAACAATAGATGTAATTTAGACATTTTTTTTAAGATATCTTTTGTCATCTAAATAATCTCTACTGAAAGATATCTAACAATAGATGTAATCTAGACAGTTTTTGGAAATCTTTTGTCATCTAAATAATCTCTACCGAAAGATATCTAACAATGGATGTAAACTAGACATTTTTTAGATATCTTTTGTGATCTAAATAGTCGCTACTGAAAGATATATAACAATAGATGTAATATAGACATTTTTTAGATATCTTTTGTCATCTAAATAATCTCTACCGAAATATATCCAACAATAGGTGTAAACTAGACATTTTTTAGATATCTTCTGTCATCTAAATAAGCGCTACTGAAAGATATCTAACAATAGATGTAAACTAGACATTTTTTAGATATCTTTTGTCATCTAAATAATCTCTACTGAAAGATATCTAACAATAGATGTAATATAGATATCTTTAAGATATCTTTTGTCATCTATATCTATGATAGACATTCTGTAGATATCTAAAGATATCTATAGATATCTATTTCCCGTGTGGGTATATATCTTTTGTATAACTATGGCCGCTGTATGTACATTTTTCATGACAGGTGACGGTTACGACTTTGGGCCAAATGAAAGGGAAAGGTCGCTGGACGATCAATGACTTAGGGCCACGGTTTATTAATGACTAGTCTCTCTGGCTCGCTTCGCTCGCTCCCCTAGTGGGGTGTATTGACGCCTGTGGGGTGTTTTGCCGCCTGTGGGGTGTATTGCCGCCTGTGGGGTGCGTAGCATCGATGGACACGTTCAAACCCCTACTCAGACATAAGGCCTCGCTCCGCTCGGCCCCTCCTATTCGTAGCAGAGACGATAGAAAAAATCGGCGTATTTTTAGGGCTTACCGTTTAGGAAATTATTATTTTTAATTCAATTCAACTTTTTTTAAATAAAGGCCTCTCCATCTATCAAAGTTCCCTGGACCCTCCGTTTTCTAAGATCCCTGGCCCCGCGCGAATTAAAACGATCCAATTGTCTTCTCACCGTGAAATCGCCCCCTCCCTCTCGTTTTTTTTAAATCCGACTTCGGAATCGGATTGGCCATATTTTGGCGCGCATTTGGCTCGCGGATACCATACCCAAAAAATGGCTCCTTACTGGGTATTTTTGAACCCGAAAAAACGTGGGACAAACGCGAGAAAGACGATTTTTCGACGAATTTCCGGCGAATTTCCCGGGCGAATTTCCGAATTACGATTTGACCGACGTCTTCCTCCAGGTCTGATCTATACGGCTGGTATTTTTTCGTAATTTTTTCGACCCCTTAAACGGGCTTTGGCGCGAGTTGAAAGTGGAAAACGTAGGACAAACGGGAGAAAGACGATTTTTCAACGAATTTTCCCTGGCCCCGCGCGAATTAAAACGATCCAATTGTCTTCTCACCGTGAAATCACCCTTCCCCCTCGGTTTTTTTTGAAATCCGACTTCGGAATCGGATTGGCCATATTTTGGCGCGCATTTGGCTCGCGGATACCATACCCAAAAAATGGCTCCTTACTGGGTATTTTTGAACCCGAAAAAACGTGGGACAAACGCGAGAAAGACGATTTTTCGACGAATTTCCCGGGCGAATTTCGGATTTTCGATTTGACCGACGTCTACCTCCAGGTCTGATCTATACGGCTCGTATTTTTTCGTAATTTTTTCGACCCCTTAAACGGGCTTTGGCGCGAGTTGAAAGTGGAAAACGTAGGACAAACGGGAGAAAGACGATTTTTCGACGAATTTCCCGGGCGAATTTCGGATTTACGATTTGACCGACGTCTTCCTCCAGTTCTGATCTATACGGCTCGTATTTTTTCGTAATTTTTTCGACCCCCTAAACGGCCAGCGAGCGGAAAGTGAAAAAACTCACTCGGGAACGCGTTATCCCGTACCAACAAACCACACGGCTTACGGCGGCCAACACAATTTTATATTATTGTATGATGATGATGATATGATGATATTGGGCCCAAGGGCGGATCCAGGATTTTTCTGAGGGGGGGGGGGGGGCGGAAAATGATTGAATGATAGATACCCCCAAACCAAAAAAGTATTCCGGGCGACCCCCCCCCCCCCCCCCCCCCCCACGTGGATAAAGCTTCGATACCAGTGGTGAGTGAACAAGAAATTGGTCGCTTTGTACAGAATTATCATCAAAAATACAAAAAGTTACAAAAAAATCCCGAAATTGAGAGCAGAGAGGAATGGGGAGATCAAGGCGTTTGTAGCACACGCCAAAATGACCCTCTTTGACGTGGCCCTTTGCAAGTGCGTAGATTTCCAGCCTTGCGAGTGCAAACAAAAAGTTCCCATTGCTGAACGGGCGTTTTTGATTGATCAGAGGCAGGAAAGAATGATTATGATTGGGGGAGTAGATAAAAATACTACGAAAATTCTAAAACGTCGATTTGAGAGACAAGTGGAGAGAGAAGGGCGCGCCTCAACATCAAAATTCTCACCCAGAGAACATCATCTTGGCAATGCTGCACGATGAGAGGGTAGGTACCCGTTCGTGAACTCGCTGTCCAGAGAATCCAGGATGCCAGAAGGTTTGGAGGGACTGCTGATAGGTACTCGAAAGTTCGATGTTCCTCAGTTGGATTTCAACGCTGACGAATATTATACCATGGTTTCATTTGAAGATAATACAGAGGAACCTCCATCTACGATCAATTTAAGCGATGTTGTGCTGGGGGAAATTGCCCAAAATGGCATCAAAATGGATTTTGCTGCAGTTCCGTACGGAACGGTATGGCACGTGCCATTCCCAGGCAGTTGAGAGGCACATAAAATTGGTAACCGAGGCCTCTACTTCAGTTTGCGGTGAAACCAATAGAGATGGGTTTATAAGGACCCGCAAAAAATCCCGGAAGCAAATCACGATTTGAGACAAATCGTAATTTTTTCAATGGTGGTGACCAACCTCAGGATAATGCTCCACAACAATGAGTTATTTTTAAAATGATTTTTCAAGCCATTTTACCACAATTTGTTGGTCAGAAATAATAAAATTCTTTAATTTTCGCGCTTTTTCATTTTTTACGCAAACCTATAACTTTTAACGATTTGTGCCACCTCAAGATGACCGAATTTACGCCACAAATTTTTACACAATCATTTTCAACCAATTTCGCCACTATTCCAGGGTCAGGGTTTCTCCGGTTCTCAAACTTTTTTTTTTTTGCGGTTTTCACTCCGCGCTATTCACTATACCCCTGTCGCTTGTCGTCCTGACACCTTCTCGGCGCAGTGATGAACGCAGCGCACGGTTGACAAGTTGGGGATTTTCCCCGTAGATTTAGGGTTTTTTTTCTGTTGAAAGGGTTTTTTTAGGTGGAAGAAATGTTTAGGGTTTTTTTTAGGGTTATTTTTTTCCTTGTCAGGGGGAATTTAGGGATTTTATTTGACCTATTGGTTTTCGTATCACTTGGCCATCAACCGATGATACCTACAGTCAAAGTTCAGTTTTCGAAGTACCTATAGAGGTTATTCTGTGTTTTTCGGTTTATTATTCTTGGAATAATACACGTGTTTTCGCGACGGGGGTCGACGACTCCGATCGGCCTGAAAATTTGACATTATCCGTTTCAAGAGGTCTACATTCAAAATCCGAAATGTCCGTCCGCCGTCCGAGCCGTTTTGGGCAGTAGGAATCTGAAATTTTTACAAAATACTTGGTTTACCATCTAGTTGTGCCCGCAAGGTTTTCAGTCCGATCGCCCAAACCCGTGGGGCGCTATGGGGCTAAAATGGGGCTACGGGAAGGGTTTTTTGAAGGCTTTTGGCTATGGGATCGAGTTAGGTGTCGTTTTCGAGGTATTTTTGGACGTAGAATCCATTTTTTGGGGTCCCGGAACGATCCGATTTCACTGTTGCGATCTGTAGGGCTTTCATGGGGCTAAAAATGGAATTTTTGAAGGATCCCAGGAGGTTAAGTATTTTTCGAGTAAAGAATAAAGAATGTTTTGAAAACAATTTTTTTGAAAAAAAAAAGAATTCAAAAATAAATTTTTTTGAAAAAAAAAAAAATCCAAAAAAATTCTGAGTGAGATGTGCTTGAGAAGGCTGGTTAGCGGACTCACTAGTATAAAAGAATGGTTTTTCGAGGTTTGATTGCATTCAGGGATTTTTTAGGGGTTCTCAAAATCGATTTAGGGTTTTTTCAGGTTTTTTTATTTACGGCTCAGGGGGTTTTGTGAAAAAAGGTTGGCAACCGTTACGCAGCGCAGCCACCACACAACACACAGACATTTAATAAAATTTATGTTGAGTACTTACTTCTCTTCAAATTTAGGCGATTATAAAATTTTAAATCTCATATATTTTCTCGTTGAGGGGGGGGGGGGGGCGCCCCTCCCCCTCTGGATTCGCCACTGATTGGGCCAGAGTTCAAGGAAAGGATGAGGGCGTTTGGCGATGATATTGGGGGCTTTGTTTGTGTTGCGTTAAGGCCGAGCGAATGTCAGGGTCGTGTTCACACCCAGTCCGGAAAACGCACGAGTACACCCGAGCGGTTAAAGGCAGTACGTGAGTACACCCAGACAAAAACTACTTGAGTACACACGCATGACTTCAGTACACCCAGACAGAAACCACGTGAGTACACCCGCAGTACGTGAGTACACCCATGAGAGGACGATAACTTCAATGTCAACCATAT
Organism: Pilophorus perplexus; assembly: GCA_955831195.1. Classification (NCBI taxonomy): domain Eukaryota; kingdom Metazoa; phylum Arthropoda; class Insecta; order Hemiptera; family Miridae; genus Pilophorus; species Pilophorus perplexus. Next base: position 53,996 of record OY037009.1, read on the forward strand.
TTATTTTCTGTGAACAACATGAGATTCTCATCATCATTGAAGAATCGTCAAAAACGTCAATATAAGTAAAGGATAATTTGATGTTCACCATTTGCAAAAACTGGAACATGGTGACGGACCCACTTTCAAACCGGGATGTACATTGTCCTAACCACTTTTTTTTTTTTTTTTTTTTTTTTTTAATGACACGACTAACCAAATTGAGGGGCGAACCCATATTTCTATAGAAATATAGCTATAGCTAAACTGCTTTAGCCAGACTGCATTTTAGTCGTGGAGGATCCACGACTAACCAAATTGAGGGGCGAACCCGTATTTCTAGCTAAACTGCTTTAGCTAGACTGCATTTTAGTCGTGGAGGATCCACGACTAACCAAATTGAGGGCAAACCTGCTTTAGCTAGATTGAAGGCGAACGTACCTACTATTCATGAGCTGGGGCAAACGTATGTCCGCAGACATAGGGTGTACTCGCGTTACAACTCGTTCAGGTGTACTCGCGTCATAAGTCCGATTCTTCTCTGGGTGTACTGCGGTAGTGCTCGGGTGTACTGGTGACCCTAATTTCACCTCGCTGGGTGTACTGACGTACCAACCCGTTCAGTCAGTGTGGTTTATTCATCCGGTACCTACCTACTATTTCTGCGAATTCGCCGTTCAGCACAAGTTTAGTAGACTGATCGTGATTGACAATTTTAACATGGATATGTTTTTGGGCTGGGGGTCATTCTAAAATTTGCGACACCAAGCGACACCAAAATTTGTTACGCAACATAATCGCGAAAACTATAATCACGTGATTGGTCTGTAAGGAAGTAAAAGTACGACGCATGCTGCTTGTGCTCTAGTAATGGACTTATATGAAGCTCTTGAATGTAAGAATCAGGCTGCCATTCGCCTCTTTGATTTGACTAAGGCCTTCGATCTTGTGCCTCACGTTTCCCTCCTTAGCAAACTCGCTCATTAAGGGTTCTGCCAGACTACCTTAAGTTTCTTTGAGCAATTCTTGAGTGGCTGGCAACAGGTTATTTTTTTCAATGGTACTGCATCGACACCTGCCCCAATCCGTTGTGGTGTCAAACAGGGATCCTTGTTGGGGCCTACCTTATTTCTGTTGTATATCAATGACTTGGCCTTCAACTTTGACAAAAGAGGGGAAAATATCTTTTTGTTTGCCGACGACATGACGATCCTCTCGAATGGGCCAAGGTCGGTTGATGTAGATCAACAGCTCACTTCCTCCAGCCACCTCATTGAAAAGTGGTGTGCGGTTAATGGCCTTAGGTTGAATTGTGATAAGACCCAGGATCTAAAATTCTCCCTTAAGGGTAAAGTAGGAGACCCTTTGAATTTCCTTGGTCTCAAGATTGACAGTCGGCTGTCCTGGGCTCAACATACTGATTCTTTATGTAGTAGGCTCGCTTCATCTAACTTTGCTCTACGTCGTTTGACGAAAGCAGTTTCTTTTCCAGTACTGCGATCGGTTTATTTCGCCCTTTTCATGAGCCACGCTACGTACCTACATGGTTCTGCTGTGGGGAGGCTCTAGTGGCAGTGATAAGGTATTTAAACTTCAGAAGGCAGCAATTCGCATAATATGTAACCTTGGGTACTTGGAGAGCTGTCGGGGTAGTTTTAAGAAGATCAACTCTCTTACTCTTTAGTGTCTCACACTCTCTTGAGTGTCTAAAATTTATAAAACTTAATGAGAATGTACTCGTACGTGGTTCCGACCACCACACACATGAAACGCGGTATCGCGATAATATAGTCATACCTGCTGTACGCCTCACTACCTCTCTAAAGTGTAACCCTTTTGGTTTATTATTCTTGGAATAATACACCTATGTTTTCGCGACGGGGGTTGACAACTCCGATCGGGCTCAAAATTTGACATTATCCGTTTCAAGAGGTCTACATTCTAAATCCGAAATGTCCGTCCGCCGTACGCCGTACGCCGTCCAGGCCGTTTTGGGCAGTAGGAAAATTTTAAAAAATCTGAAATTTCGACAAAATACTTGGTTTACCATCTAGTTGTGCCCGCAAGGTTTTCAGTCCGATCGCCCAAACCCGTGGGGCGCTATGGGGCTATAATGGGGCTACGGGAGGGTTTTTTTGAAGGCTTTTGGCTATGGGATCGAGTTAGGTGTCGTTTTCGAAGTATTTTTGGACGTAGAATCCATTTTTTGGGGTCCCGGAACGATACGATTTCACTGGGGCGATCTTTAGGGCATTCGTGGGGCTAAAAATGGGATTTTTGAAGGATCCCAGGATGTTAAATATTTTTCGAGTAAAAAATACCGAATTTTTGAAAAAACACATTTTTGAACAAAAAAATCAAAAAAAAAATTTTTTTTGAGAAAAAATAAGAAAAAAATCTTTTTTTAAAATATTTTCATTGACAGAATTAAATTTCTGCACAAGTAACGTATATCAAAAAATAATAAACCCTTGTGTAAAATTTGCAGCGTTTCAAATAGGTGCTCGCCTCTTCAATCACTTGCCAGACTCGTTAAAGGCACTCCCCTTTATTGCTTTTGAGAAGACATTGAAGGGCATATTAATTGACGCTGAACTGTACTCGGTATCTGAGTTTTTGAAATCCATTTTCTTGAGTATAATGTTAATGTGGATCGGTACTGAATGTCTTCTCGCGTTTTTGTTTGTTTTTATACCATGTTGTTTGTTGTGTCTTTTCTGTCAAGTATTGCCCTTTGTTTAATTTTAAGTTTCTCTGTGTTATATTTGTTTGTTTTAGTTTCAAGTCTATTTTATAGTAATTGACGATTGCTATGCCAGTTTGGCTTTTGCAATAAAAACTGATTGATTGATTGAACAGTACACAAAAAATTACAATAACGTTATTTACAATTAGGTACCTACTGAAATTGATTTACAGGATCCACAAACGCATCCTACCCGCAAACGAACAAGGGATATAATATATTATGCTCCATTCACTGAAGGAACTGTGGGCTATTTATGAGGATGACGGGAACGTAATTAAATATTTGGAGAGCGTCAGCACCCGCTACCATCCAAAAGTCGGCCACAGAAATGAGGAGAGTGATGACGACAGTTGTTCATGATTTTATTAAAGTATCAAATTTTGACAGAACATGCGAAAATCCCGCGTCCCACGTGCTTTCTTTGTTGGCCAAACCCATTACTTTTCCGCCTACCAGGTCTTTCTCTCGTTGGCCCAAAGTCATTAGTTCCTCTCTCAGAAGCCGGCCCAAAGTCATTGCGATTTTGAGCGATTGGCCCAAAGTCGAACCCCCCGTTTTCGCGACGGGGGTCGACGACTCCGATCGGCCTCAAAATTTGACATAATTCCAAAACCGAAATGCATTTTCCATTGCACATTCCAATAATTGACATCACTTCTTCCATCTGGTCTCCGTACCATTTCCCATAGAGCCAGGCGCGACTGGTGATGGCAGAACAAGGGGGTGCAGTCACGGATTCGTGATCGATCAATCAATCAATCAATCAATTTTTTATTGTAGAAGCCAGCAGGCAATACAATCGTCGATATTAATACAATTAAAAAACAAAACAAATTACAGACCAACAGATTAACAAGTCAAGAACCAGACAGGCCAAATTACAAAAAGGGAAACCAGCAGAAAGATACTAAAACATAACAGTAAAAAAATCATTAACAATGTACAATTCTGCTTGAATTAAGGAATTTTTGATGGTCGCCAGGAGACGTTTATTAGGTAGGATACGGATAGATTCAGGAAGATGGTTGAAAAATCTAGCGCCAGTCTGAAGAGGGTTTGACCTCAAGCAAGAAGAAAGCCGAGATGACGGTGGGCAAAAGTTGTTTCGAAAGCGAGTTTCGTAGGAGTGCACATCACAGCCCCTTCTCATCCTATCTCTATTCATACAGATGCATTCGATACAGCAATATACAAACAGCCCAGGGATCGTCAGACACCCCAGTTTTTTAAAATATCCCCTACAACTTTCATTGTACCCCAAGTTAAAAATGGACCTGATCGCAGATTTCTGTTGTTGGAATACAGTGGCACTGTGCGCAGAATTACCCCACAATGCGATCATGTACGATGCTCTGCTCATGAAGAGGGCGAAGAAGGCCGTGCGCAAGAACGAAAAGGAGAGGGCGGTTGATAACCGACGGAGAGCGAAGACTGCGCTTGGGGCGCAGGTTGTCAATGTGAGAATTCCACGACAGGCGGTTGTCGATGTGAAGGCCCAGAAAATTGACGGAGTTCACCAATCGGCCATTAAGGCAGACGTGCAAGTTTTGGGTTTTTTTATCATTCAGCTTCAAGGAGTTGGCTTCACACCAGCGATGAATCAGTCGATCAGAAGAACGGAGCTGATCCCCCAGAGTTTCCTGACTTGGGCTAGACCCCAACACCGTCATGTCATCCGCAAATAGGAATAGCTGTTGGCTGCTCATGTCAAACTGGTGGGCCAGGTCGTTAACAAATAGTAAAAACAAAGACGGCCCCAACACAGACCCCCTGCTTAACACCATGGTGTTAAGCAGGGGTCTGTGTTCCCTGTGCAGGGGTCTGTGATTCCCTGTGCACAGGGAATCACTGAAGGCCTAGAGGCCACTCCATCAAAAAATATGACCTGTTGCCAGCCGCTCAGAAAGCCCTCCAGAAAGGACAAAGAGGTCCTTCCAAAGCCATAGTGCTTTAGCTTCCTAAGCAACAGATCATGAGGGACTAGGTCAAACGCCTTAGTCAGGTCATAGAGGCGGATTGCCGATTTGTCACCCTTTTCCAAGGCCTCAAAAAGGTCTGCTACTAAGGAGCATGCGGCCTGATTAGTACTTCTCCCTGGTCTAAAGCCGTACTGCTGAGAGTGCAGTATTGACTTCTGTGACAAATCTCTATGTAAGGATAATATTTTATGAAAATATTATTGCACCCGACACAGATAAAAAGTACCTACTATCAAGATTTGCTATAGTTCATTATTTATTTGTTTGTTTAAAAATTCCAATAAACTATTACCAGTTTCCTTTCATTTCCTGGGTACACGCTGCAAACCTGGTAAAGGTGAGGTTGGCCGTCCCATGTCGCGAATGTCACACTTATCACTCACGCCTAAACGGGAAAACTCCCTCAAGATGAAATCAATAGAGTTATCCAACAAACGCTTTATGAAATGAACAATGAAACGATCGAATGAAACAAACGAATAAAAAACTTATAAATGAGACAAACGCAGATCACCGAGTTCAGAAAACACTTCCCAGAAAACATGGAAGCACACTAAACCCCGGATGCCATCCCCTCAACTTGTGTAGCTTCTGGTAAAAAATACCTTTGTGGGAAAACTGAAAAAATCAGAAACCTTGGTCGATCGAAATTTTATGATTTCATACCGTACAAAGTAATATAGCAACACCAAAAAGTTTTCAAAATATTTCAAAAGTAAGCACCTATTTTTTCCATGATTTGGGACAGATTAGATCCTGAATAAGTCCCTCATTACAAACAAAAATTCCTGCCCATGAACGAAGACTGCCAACACTGATTGTGGAGGTGATTTAACATCTGGTGAACGGTGAGAAGGAAGGGTGTGCGCAGTACCCAGAACTGCCCCACATTTCGACATTTCTGGCTTCACACTTATCAGAATCAGAATCAGAATCAGAAGAGGTTTTATTTGCCGATTACATAAATGTATATGACAATGGTCAACAAGGTGAACAGGCTGCAATTTAGTCAGATGTAAAAAATTTTGTACACAAAAATTTGTCCAGTGAGCAATTTAGCTTGAGGGTCCAAAAAAGTTCATTTATCACTAAGACTAATTCTGCGAAGTCAATTTAGCTTATGGTCCTAGAGGTAAGATGAGACAAAAACAAAGAATTCATCGAAATTATAGGGAGCAATCTGAATTAACAGCTCTACAATTTTTCTTAAAAATAGAGTCGTTTTGTTGGCGTAAGTAAGAAGGCAAGGCGTTGTAGAATTTAACTCCCCACCAGTTTGTAGAGTTTCGACTGGCTGTCAGTCGTGTAAACGGGGGGACAAGTGACTTGGAACTTTTTGTGCCATAAGGATGAGATGGGTGGCAGAAATCTGGTATATTGGTATGGACATATATCAGGCACTCAAAAATGTATACGGCCGGTATAGTCAAGGCTCCTAATTCGACGAACGCGTCCCTACAGTCACTCCGGTAGGCTAAGCCTGCCACAACTCTTATTGCTCTCCTTTGACTACTGAAAATCATGTCACTATGCGGGGAGTGTCCCCAGCAGAGGATGCAGTATGTGGCCTTGCTTTGGAAAACCGCGTGAAATGCCGACAAGACCGCGGATTTTGAAAGTTTGTCAGTTAGTCGACGTAAAAGGTAAGCGATACTGTTTAAAGAGCGAGCCAGTTGTTCGCAATGAGCTTTCCAATTTAGTTTTGGGTCAAGGAAGACCCCCAACGTTCTTACTTTATCTGGGTTATTTTCGATACCTGAAAGGTCTCTGAGTCCCAGAAACATTTGTTCTGTTTTGGAGTCATTTACTGCCAACCGGTTGCTGTGAAACCAATCCTGAATCTCTCTAACCAGGTCAGCAGTTTTTCGCTTCAGATATGTCAGGTCAGCATCCACCGTGAGCAGTGTCGAGTCATCGGCGAACAGAGTCATGTGACCTTGAGTTTGCTGGGGGAGATCATTGGAAAAGATCAAGAACAGGGTCGGCCCCAACACGCTGCCCTGAACTACCGACAGTCCTCCCAAGTGCGCCATTTGGGAAACCTGGTCGCCCATTCGGACCAGCTGCATCCTGCCCTCCAGATATGATTTAACCAAGTTCACTGCATTACCCGAAAAGTTGTATTTGGGCAATTTTGCCAAAAGAATATCATGTGGTATGCAATCGAAGCACTTTGATACGTCTACCATAGTGGCTGCGACGTAATTCCTATTTTCGAAGCCAGAGCTTACAAAATTGGATGCACTTAGAATTGCTTGGCTTGTGGATTTTCCCGAACGAAATCCGAACTGTTCAGTGCAGAAAAGGTTATGGTCTTCAAAGTGATCTTTGATTTGCTTATTTATAGCTTTTTCAAATATCTTCGAGCATATGGGCAATTTAGATATTGGCCTATAGTGTGCCATAGAGTCGAGGTCACCCTTTTTATGCAAAGGAATAACTTCTGCTATTTTTAGGGCTGTTGGGAAGAGGCCAGAGTGGATTGATTCATTGATCAGGTGCGTCAATGGGTACACCAGCGCCAGAGCCGCTTTTTTGATCATGTTTGAGGACAGGCCGTAGTAGTCACAACCACTAGAGTTCTGGAGATTTCCTATGATTTCAATAATCACCTCCGGCTCGACTGAGGAGAAGTCAAACCTCGGCGACTCATTCGTACGGAAATCAAGTGGGTTTTTAGAGGTTGAGGGCAAATTTGCCACGGTATCCCGGCCAACTGATAAGAGATAGTTATTAAAGTCATCAGCTGAAAAGGGGGGGTTGTGAATAGCCTGATTAGCGTTTGGTTTACGGTTTTCATTTATTACCTGCCACATTTTTTTACGTGGGTTTTTTGCAGAAAATATCTCACGCTCGTTATGGGAAGTTTGAGCTAATTTTAATTGAGTTTCCGTATACACTTCGAAGCGCCCGATATCTGTCCCGATCATTTGGGTCGTCAGAATCTTCAGAAGCTTTATATAGACGTAAAACTTTTTGTTTTAAAATTTTTAGATCGGCTGTAAACCACGGTTTTGCCTTCTTACATTTTAGCTTCACTATTAAATTCGGGAACGCATGGTCAGCAACACTTGAGATGGTTGACATAAAGGATGTCCACCTTGAATCTAGATCCATGAAACTATTATAGACAAACTCCCAATCTATGTTAAATAGGGTCCATTCAAATAGCTCCAGTTTAGTTGATGTTACTGGTCGGCAAATAATAGTTTCATGACTTTCAGTGAGGTCTGAAGGGATGTCATCAAGCCGCAAAAAAACCGATCTATGGTCGGAAAAAGTAACGTCGTCCACAAATGTTTTGCCAGTATTTACTATCTTGAAGTTAATAAAAATATTATCGATACAACGCCTGCCACGAGTGGGCACAAACACCTGTGGGTAGAAATTGTAAGCGAGGAACAAATTACACAGTTTTCCAAACCTGGAAGCATCCTCCAGGGCACACACATTGAAATCACCCAACACAATGACTTTTTTGAATTTAAAAATATGGTTCAACACTTCAGACATTATACAGAGAAAGTTTTTAAAATTACCATTTGGGGAATGATAGACTGAAACAATTACTATTTCCAAAGAGTACAAGTTGATCGCGACGACCTCGCAGTCTCTCGGATATGACAATAAGTTGACGCTCTTCAAGATAGAGTACTTGTCTTGGTTTCTTACAAATATCAAAACCCCTCCATGTTGGTTCATGGGTTTGCAGAAGGCTGTAGCTAGCGTAAAATTTTCAAGTTTAGTAAATGGAAGTTCGCTTTCCTCGACCCAATGTTCATTTAAGGCTATGAAATCAACACGGCAATTTAATGATTCCAAATACGCTTCCAAGTAAGGGATTTTTTTTCTAAGCGAGCTAATATTTAGATGCATAAATGTCGTGTACGAACCAGTCGGAGGTTGAGTCAGAGGGGTCGGGGGTGACATCAGGGGGCCAGGCGGCTGGGGGTCATCAGAAGATGTTGCAGGGGAGGGGGGTCCTGAGGCGGAGTTTTCCCAAAAAAGAACCATCTTGGTATGATTCGGATGAAACCTCGGCGTTGCCTACTTCTCCTTGTTAGTTAACTTAGTTAAAACTTAGTTCGTTCTTCCATAAGGTCCATGCAAAAAAATCGTCTCAAGACGGGCAGTGCTCCCGTTATCATTGCACTATCAACACAGGCTTTTCAGACGTTCCGCGAACTATGTAAGGTCTACAAGAACTTACGTAGATTTTCGAGCCGAGTTTTGATTCATTTTTAGGTAGGTACCTAATTAGGTAGGTAATACGTAGCCCCCCTCTCGCCCTTCTGCATCAAGGGGGTGCAGTTGCGACGCTGCCTCCCTCACGAGCAGGCCCGGATTAACGGGGGGGCTAGGGGGGCTATAGCCCCGGGGCGCACACCCCAAGGGGGCCACTTCGCCACCTTTGATTTTTTTTTTTTTTTTTTTTTTTTTTGTGGTAAAAATTAACAAACCGTTTTTCCTTATTCCTATGATGATATCCAAAAAATTGTTTTCCTGAAAAAGAGGAAGGTGAAAGGAAAGTTTCAAGTTACATACCTTCCACTACCTTCCTTACTACTTACTCGAAAACTGGAAAACCTCATGGAGTCGTCTATGTCTACACTCCCAACGCGAGTTATAGACCTCACGGATTTTCCACACTGTAGCGGTGGTTCAGAGTTTGCTAAGCGGGTTGGACTCTGTACCGCATTTGGTTCATAAAAACAAAAATAATTTGTTAAATTTTTGGTTTATTATTCTTGGAATAATACACCTATGTATTATTATTCGCGACGGAGGTCGACGAATCCAATTGGCCTCAAAATTTGACATTATCCGTTTCAACAGGTCTATATTCCAAAACCAAAATGTCCGTCTGCCGTCTGCAGTCCACTGTCCGCCATCCGCTGTACAGAGCTTCTTAGGTTGTGTCTAAGGCCATTTCTGGCCCATCACAACCTTTCTCATACCTTCTGCTCTCTTTCTTCCCCCAGAGGTAGTGCACTTATCATTGCTCAAAATTTAAGCATAAGCATGCTTAAGATTTCATCTTCTTTCTTCTACCTTGTTCTTCAGATCTCCCCTAGGGGGAGTACAGTGGGCCCTCCTGTACAGCGCTCCGGCCACACCATTCTGGCGTGCCTGGGTTGGACCAATGTGGAGACGCCTGGTTTTAAAGGAGGTCTTATCATGTAAATTGGCTCGAAATTCTTTGGGACAGGAGTCATCGCAGCAGACCTACCTACTATTTCACCTCTTCTTGAAACTTGTGGTGTTCGGGTGGTTGGTGGCTGCGGAATGCAGCAGACCGTACCTACTCTTCTACCTCTTCTCGTAAATTGTAGTTTTCGGATCATGGGTGGTTGCTCTCTCCACGTTTACTTGTCTGGTGGAGGCGAGTACTTCTACAAAATTTCCTCCCCTCCCTAAAACTAACACGACGAGCCTATATAAAAATAAAATCTGAACACACATACAATGACACACACTGAAATTGAACACGCATACAATGACGTCCGCCATCTAGAATGACGGCAGCTGCCGTCCGGGCCGTTTTGGGCGGAAGGAATTTTTTTTTTAATCTGAAATTTTACCATCTAGTTGTGTCCGCAAGGTTTTCAGCCCAATCGCCCAAACCCGTGGGACGCTATGGGGCTAAAATGGGGCTGTGGGAGAAGTTTTTTTGAAGGCTTTTGGCTATGGGATCGAGTCAGGTGTCGTTTTCGAAGTATTTTTGGACGTAAAATCCATTTTTGGGGGTCCCAGAACGATCCAATTCCACTGTTGCGATCTATAGGCTTTCATGGGGCTACAAACGGGATTTTTGAAGGATCCCAGGAGATCAAATATTTTTCAAGTAAAACAAAAAAGTTTCGGACTATTTCTGTACAAGTTATTAGTTATTAGTTATTTCAAGTTATTAGTTATTAGTTAAGTTACAAGTTAGTTATTAGTTATTTCAAGTTATTAGTTACAAGTTAGTTATTAGTTATTAGTTAAGTTACAAGTTATTAGTTATTTAGTTATTAGTTATTTCTGCACAAGTTATAGGGTTTATTATTCTTATTCTAGTTATTCTATTATTCTTATTATAGTTATAGGGTTTATTATTCTTCCTATAGGGTTTATTATTCTTATTAACACTATAGTGTTAAATTTGCAGCATTTTTATTTATTGTAAAAAGAAACTTTTTTTGTCTTTACTTTAGTACTTTACTTGTAAAAATAGATTGCCCTGCATTCGGAGTTTTATTACTGTTTTGACCCAGTTTTTGGTTGTGAAACGACAGACGCGATGTTCTAGTGGTTTTTACGTGATAATCCTGCCAGAGGATCCACTTTCATATGTAATATATATGTTTACCTATATGTACATATATATAGGGGGGCCATTTTTAAGTCTCAGCCCCGGGGCCCACGAGAGGTTAATCCGGCGCTGCTCACGAGTCGCGCCTGCATAGAGCTACTGATGCCACACTATCTCAATTGTTGAGATCGGGGATAACTTCACCTTCGCCTGATTTCCTGGTACTTTCTGCAGGATACGTCGATGTCTCCTACAACGAACTCAAGAACTTCAAACACGAGCTCCTGAAATGCTGTCTAAATTTTAAGGCACAAGGTTTTGCACAAGGTTTTCAGTCCGATCGCCCAAACCCGTGGGGCGCTATGGGGCTATAATGGGGCTACGGGAGGGTTTTTTTTGAAGGCTTTTAGCTATGGGATCGAGTTAGGTGTCGTTTTCGAAGTATTTTTGGACGTAGAATCCATTTTTTGGGGTCCCGGAACGATCCGATTTCACTGGGGCGATCTTTAGGGCATTCGTGGGGCTAAAAATGGGATTTTTAAGGATCCCAGGATGTTAAATATTTTTCGAGTAAAAAATACAGCATTTTTGGAAAAAACACATTTTTGAACAAAAAATCCAAAAAAAAAAATTTTTCATTCACAGAATTAAATTTTTGCACAAGTAACGTATATAAAAGTATAATAAACCCTTGTGTAAAATTTGCAGCGTTTTTGTGAAGGTTTTTGAGCATGCCGTACTCAAGAGAATGGGGTCGCATTTGGATGGTCATGAGTTGCTTCATCCTCAGCAGTTTGGGTTTCGCAGGGGGAAAAGCACGTCCAGTGCAGCTTTATCTTTGCTCTCCCAGGTTTTTCTGGCACTGGAGTACAGGCAACTAACATCCATCAATTTATTTGATCTTTCAAAGGCTTTTGATCTCGTTCCCTATAACCCGCTATTGAGAAAACTTGAGCACTACGGTTTTACCCACCAGGCAGTGTCCTTTTTCAAGAGTTACCTTACCTGTATTGAGGGTTGGTCCCAGGTTGTAAACTACAATGGTAGTGTGTCGGAAGAGGTTGCTATTCCCTGTGGAGTCAAACAGGGAAGTATCCTGGGTCCTTGTCTCTTCCTCATTTACATAAATGACTTACCTAGCCAATTTCCTGACCCTTCTAAGGTATTCTTATTTGCGGATGATATCACTGCCTTGGCAGTTCTTCGCGAGAAGAGTTGCACCAAAATCTGCAATTCGGGTCGTCTTTAATTGAGAATTGTTGCTCCGTCAATGCGTTGGTCTTGAACTCGAAAAAGACACAGACTCTCGAGGTAGGCCTGAGCAGACGTTTGGATCAGGCTGTGAATTTGTTGGGCTTGACGATGGATAACCGTCTGTCATGGTTGTCTCATGTCGAGGCGCTTGTGCCCAGGTTGTCTTCCTCAATCTACATGATAAGAAGGTTGAGAGGGGTGGTGTCTGACGGGGTGCTGCTTTCGGTTTACCACGCCTGCTTCGCGAGTAGAGCAAGTTACTGCGTCTTAGCCTGGGGAAATTCGAGCCATGCACTCAATATCTTCAGGCTGCAAAAGCGAGCTGTAAGAATCTTGGCCAATCTCTCGTATCGTGAAACGAAAGTTGTAGAGGCTCCTTTGTTCGTCTGGGCCTGTGACGATCGCAGGTTTGTACGTCATGGCAGTCCTGAACCTTGTGAGGACCAATTTGGCGAGCCTTCCTCAGGTTTCTGGAGTTCACGACCATTACAGTCGGTCCCGTAGCGATCTTGTGGTCCCCTTCACTCGCCTCAGCACCGCTAAGCAGGGTGACCCAATGTTGGTGGGCTCTCGTCTGTTCAACACTCTTCCCCAGGAGGTACGAGAGCTCCCTATAAAGTCTTTCCTCGGGGTGGTGAAACTCAAACTTATTAGGGCTGAGTTGTACTCCCTAGAGGAATTTATGGAAATTGACTGGGTTGTTTGTTGAGTCTCTCGCACCTTTATTAGTTTTGTATGCTGAGACCTCAAACTTGATGTAATGTTTTTGCTTTTACGTGCTTCTATATGTTCATGTGCGGTTTTTATTTTTATCTGTTTTTCATAGCTGCTATGGTATTATGTATCTAAAAGTATTATTTTATTGTGAAGTACCTTTGCGCTCGACTTTTGTACTGCCTTTTGGCTTTTGCAAATAAAAAAATATTCTATTCTATTCTATTCTATAATTGGAATTCCAATTATTGGAATAATACACCTATGTGATCGCGACGGAGGTCGACGACTCCGATCGGCCTCAAAATTTGACATTATCCGTTTCAAGAGGTCTACATTCTAAATCCGAAATGTCCGTCCCCCGTCCAAGCCGTTTTGGGCAGTAGGAATTTTTTAAAAAATCAGAAATTTTGACCAAATACTTGGTTTAGCATATAGTTGGGCCCTCAAGGTTTTCAGTCCGATGGCCCAAACCCGTGGGGCGCTATTATATGGGGCTAAAATGGGGATATGGGAGTTTTTTTTTTAAACGTAGAATACGTTTTTACGGAGACCTAATTGCCAAAAAGCGACCCACGAAACCGTCACGTAACCGTTGCTTGGGAAACGAAACTTCTTTAACTCTTTAGAATTTTACCTAGCACATGTACAGAAAATACATTACTCATTAATTATTTGGTTACTATGCAGCAAATAAAGTAGAAACATATCCATGATTCAACATTTTTCCTTGAAGTGGAGAATTTTACCTAGCACATGTACAGAAAATACATTGCTTATTAATTATACATTTCTACTTTCAATTTTTAATATCCCTTCCATAAAAAAAAAGACGATTTAAGACGAAATAGTCTATTTCCACGATAAAAATATATAAACTTGTAGACGCGTTTCGGTTGATTAGACCATCATCAGTACAATACAGAATGAGGAAGATGTGAGAAGTTACTTATATACAAAAGTGAAATGTGCCTTCTAATGGGCGTGGCATTAGAAAGGTGGCATAAAAGGAGAAAGGTGAAAGGTAATGTGAAAGGCAAATAAGTGAAAGGAAGACTCACAAGAAAATGTCAATTAACGGGGAACGCCTAATTACATCCAGGTCATTAACAGATATTCCTAAATTGTGAATTTTCTGAATTTCCAAAGATTCTAAAGCATCTAATTTTGGACCTTTTTGGCAAACATGAGCTATCCCAATGGCTGGATTATTACTGCCTATCTCATAACTAATTCTATGGTTTTCTTCTGACAAATGTTTTTCAAAAGCTTCCCTACCCCTTCCCAACCTAAGATCATCACTATGTTCTTTCATTCTAATTTTAAATTTTCGGCCGGTTTGTCCTACGTATTGAATCCCACAATCACATTTTAATATATACACACCCCCTTTATCCTCTAAGGGAATCTTATCTTTCACACTCCCTAATAATTTCTTCGTAGAATTTTGTGAATAGAAACCTACTCTGAAACCCCTATTTTCTAATATACGACCCACTTTCTGAGTTATATTCCCATAAAACGGTAAACTAACCCACTTCCTATTATCTGGTTCTTTATCCTCCCTTTCCAAATTTGTGACTGCTAACTAAAATTTCTTCCTACTAATCTTTCCCCAAATTCTATCTATTGTAACCCTAGGATAACCATTACTCTCCGCTATAGAGTAAATTATTTCTTTTTCTTTCCGAAAAGCTAATTGATTCATTGGGACCGATAAAGCCCTATTAATCATACTATAAAAGGCCGCAAATTTATGAGATGCTGGATGGTTGGAACTATTATGAATAACCACGTCCGTATAGGTTGGTTTCCTAAACACTGTAAATTCATGCTTACCCCCCTCTAATTTTATAGTTAAATCCAGAAAATTCAGCTCATTCCCCCCCACTTCCTTAGTAAACTGAATATGCTGATCTACAGAATTGAGTTGATTAAAGAAATTAGCTAGTTGCCTATCAGTCCCATTGAAGAGGACAATAACATCATCAACGTATCGATACCAATAAACAACATTATTTTTGAATTTTGTTTCAATGATCCCTTCTAAATGGTTCATATAAACATCTGCTAATAGCGGAGACAACGGCGATCCCATAGCTACCCCTGGTTGAGTATAACAATCCCCATTAAATTTAAAATAATTTTGATCTATACATAAATTCATCATTTGGGATAGCTCATCTTTCCTTACAAAATCAAGTTGAGAATTTAAAATTAATCGGTTAATTACATCTTTACATTGTTGAACTGGAATGTTAGTAAATAAACTAGTAACATCGAAAGACACTAGTTTTGAATTACGGGGTACCTGAATATCTTTAATCTTATTTATAAGGTCCAAAGAATTTTTAACGGTGAATTTAGGATTAAAAGCAACAGAATTCTTAAAAATGGTATTAAGTTTTTTAGCTAATTTATAGGCAGGTGCATTTATATAAGATACAACTGGTCGCATAGGCATTCCTTCTTTATGGATTTTAGGGAGACAAGTTAGGAGAGGAGGTCTAGGGTTCATTTCAAATATGCCACGTTTCCAAGCCCCTTGAAAAATACTACTGGAATTACTCACCATTCTTCTCACATCAGCCTGAAATTTACTTGTTGGGTCACTGCTCAACTTTTTACAATCATTTTTACTTATAAACTCCATTGTTTTCTCCACATATACATTCTTATTGATTAACACAGTAGTATTTCCTTTGTCAGCTTTCAACACAGTCACATTTTCATTCTTCAACTTTTTCTTTAAACTCCTCAGATACCGTTCCTCATCAGTTGGCACACTTGTAGGTTGTTCCCTCCTAAGAAATTCTGCACAGAGGGATTTGGTGGCTTTACCCTCTTCATTGTTGACTATCACTGCTTCAGTGCTCATAGCGAGATCCAAGATGTCTTTTTGGTCAATTTTGGTTATTGGATTATGCTTCAATCCTTTTGAGAGAAGTTGTTCTTCTTTGGATGAGAGAGTGATACCCGCCAAATTATCCACTTTCTTATAAAATGGCGTTGCTTCTGCTGGCGTAAGCATTGGTGGTAGTTGGCGTTGCTTTAACCACCAGAGCTTCCTCTCCATCGTCCTCTTCTTCTCCTGCCCGAACGACCACACCTTCTCGACTATTTCTGCGATAATAGCTTCTGTAGCATGCTGATATCTTGCAGTAATTTCTTGGTAAACGAAGTATGCCTTCTCACTGAGTCTATCCCTTTCAAAGTAAAATCTTCTTACCTCGCCGTTGATCATTTTCTTCTGCGCCTCCTTGACGTACTTCGCCCCATTACGGCATGGCCCATTGTAATGGACCGTAGTGTATGAAGGGAAGATATTTAATTTCCGGCACTGGGTGTTGAACCAAATGTTCCATTCCACTTTGCATAATTCCTTCTTCAAACTGTAGTAGGTTGCCGCGACGTCCGCTCGACTAGCGCCCCGAACATAATGTAAGGTGGATGTGGCGAGATAGTGGGAATCCATCTTAAAAAAGACGATTTAAGACGAAATAGTCTATTTCCACGATAAAAATATATACACTTGTAGACGCGTTTCGGTTGATTAGACCATCATCATTATGATAATCCATCATCATAAGCATAATCCAATAACCAAAATTGACCAAAAAGACATCTTGGATCTCGCTATGAGCACTGAAGCAGTGATAGTCAACAATGAAGAGGGTAAAGCCACCAAATCCCTCTGTGCAGAATTTCTTAGGAGGGAACAACCTACAAGTGTGCCAACTGATGAGGAACGGTATCTGAGGAGTTTAAAGAAAAAGTTGAAGAATGAAAATGTGACTGTGTTGAAAGCTGACAAAGGAAATACTACTGTGTTAATCAATAAGAATGTATATGTGGAGAAAACAATGGAGTTTATAAGTAAAAATGATTGTAAAAAGTTGAGCAGTGACCCAACAAGTAAATTTCAGGCTGATGTGAGAAGAATGGTGAGTAATTCCAGTAGTATTTTTCAAGGGGCTTGGAAACGTGGCATATTTGAAATGAACCCTAGACCTCCTCTCCTAACTTGTCTCCCTAAAATCCATAAAGAAGGAATGCCTATGCGACCAGTTGTATCTTATATAAATGCACCTGCCTATAAATTAGCTAAAAAACTTAATACCATTTTTAAGAATTCTGTTGCTTTTAATCCTAAATTCACCGTTAAAAATTCTTTGGACCTTATAAATAAGATTAAAGATATTCAGGTACCCCGTAATTCAAAACTAGTGTCTTTCGATGTTACTAGTTTATTTACTAACATTCCAGTTCAACAATGTAAAGATGTAATTAACCGATTAATTTTAAATTCTCAACTTGATTTTGTAAGGAAAGATGAGCTATCCCAAATGATGAATTTATGTATAGATCAAAATTATTTTAAATTTAATGGGGATTGTTATACTCAACCAGGGGTAGCTATGGGATCGCCGTTGTCTCCGCTATTAGCAGATGTTTATATGAACCATTTAGAAGGGATCATTGAAACAAAATTCAAAAATAATGTTGTTTATTGGTATCGATACGTTGATGATGTTATTGTCCTCTTCAATGGGACTGATAGGCAACTAGCTAATTTCTTTAATCAACTCAATTCTGTAGATCAGCATATTCAGTTTACTAAGGAAGTGGGGGGGAATGAGCTGAATTTTCTGGATTTAACTATAAAATTAGAGGGGGGTAAGCATGAATTTACAGTGTTTAGGAAACCAACCTATACGGACGTGGTTATTCATAAGTTCCAACCATCCAGCATCTCATAAATTTGCGGCCTTTTATAGTATGATTAATAGGGCTTTATCGGTCCCAATGAATCAATTAGCTTTTCGGAAAGAAAAAGAAATAATT
Source organism: Pilophorus perplexus (assembly GCA_955831195.1). NCBI lineage: Eukaryota > Metazoa > Arthropoda > Insecta > Hemiptera > Miridae > Pilophorus > Pilophorus perplexus. The sequence goes on from OY037009.1 coordinate 71,811, forward strand.
TACTCTATAGCGGAGAGTAATGGTTATCCTAGGGTTACAATAGATAGAATTTGGGGAAAGATTAGTAGGAAGAAATTTTAGTTAGCAGTCACAAATTTGGAAAGGGAGGATAAAGAACCAGATAATAGGAAGTGGGTTAGTTTACCGTTTTATGGGAATATAACTCAGAAAGTGGGTCGTATATTAGAAAATAGGGGTTTCAGAGTAGGTTTCTATTCACAAAATTCTACGAAGAAATTATTAGGGAGTGTGAAAGATAAGATTCCCTTAGAGGATAAAGGGGGTGTGTATATATTAAAATGTGATTGTGGGATTCAATACGTAGGACAAACCGGCCGAAAATTTAAAATTAGAATGAAAGAACATAGTGATGATCTTAGGTTGGGAAGGGGTAGGGAAGCTTTTGAAAAACATTTGTCAGAAGAAAACCATAGAATTAGTTATGAGATAGGCAGTAATAATCCAGCCATTGGGATAGCTCATGTTTGCCAAAAAGGTCCAAAATTAGATGCTTTAGAATCTTTGGAAATTCAGAAAATTCACAATTTAGGAATATCTGTTAATGACCTGGATGTAATTAGGCGTTCCCCGTTAATTGACATTTTCTTGTGAGTCTTCCTTTCACTTATTTGCCTTTCACATTACCTTTCACCTTTCTCCTTTTATGCCACCTTTCTAATGCCACGCCCATTAGAAGGCACATTTCACTTTTGTATATAAGTAACTTCTCACATCTTCCTCATTCTGTATTGTACTGATGATGGTCTAATCAACCGAAACGCGTCTACAAGTTTATATATTTTTATCGTGGAAATAGACTATTTCGTCTTAAATCGTCTTTTTTAAGATGGATTCCCACTATCTCGCCGCATCCACCTTACATTATATCCCTTCCATTGTTACATTACAACGTAAACACGTATTCTACGTTTCTCATTGTTTAACCTTCAGGCTCAAGACGGTCGTTTACTTTAATGTTAGCATCTGATGTCAAAAGATACCTAAATTTGAACTCTCTCACGCAATGAAATGTCAAGAAGAAATCGTCTTCGACCTTTAGGTCCCGATTAATCTAAAGGTTAGGAACCTACAATTTTTTTTGAAGGATTTTACCTATGGGATCGAGTTAGGTGTCGTCTTCGAAGTATTTTTGGACGTAGAATCCATTTTTTTTGGGGTCCCAGAACGATTTCACTGTGGCGATCTATAGTTGTTTCATGGGGCTACAAGTGGGATTTTGAAGGATCCCAGGAAGTCAAATATTTTCCGAGTAAAGACATAGGTACGCAGGTTCGTTTGGATTTTTCCAAGAATGTTTTCTCGTTGACAAAGATTTAAATTTTTGCACAAGTAACCTACATCCTTGTATAGAATTTGCGTTGTTTTTCCCCTTTCCAGAGAATTGACTACGCGCCAGTTTGCAAATGTTACGGGGCAGGAATGATGGCCAACACTTTCCTTTTCATCCTGGACGTGACTCTGATCGCATTCTGCTGTTTGGCCTGGATGACCTACCGTCGACAAAAAGGACTAGGATATTTCCACGAGAGGATCAACAACACCCCCATGATATGAAGGTGAGATAGGTAGGGATGTCGAAAAAGTATCAATACGCATTGATCCTGATATATACCTATCGTAGTATCAATACTAAGTCTTTTTTCCAGTATCGGGGCTGATACTTTTTTATCCCTCACATTTGTTGGAGAGTAAATTTGAATTGCAAATAATGAGAATTTCTATTGGTCCGCCATCTTTGCTTGTCGGCCAATCACAAGACAGCTTGTACAAAACGTTCAGGTCAGATCCCCGTGTAAACAATAATTTCCAGTGTGTCAAATACTCACTAAATCCTCGTTTTAAAACTAAATCTGCGTGTTTTATTTCTATAACCTCAACAGGTTATGTTGCCCAGATCACGCGAAAACTTGAAAAGTTTCAGTGTCGTTCATGAAGCCACATTTCCAAGACTGTAAGTGAAACCAACTTTTGCTCATCATGACCTCGCTTCGTTCGGCCGACAATTTTCTCGGACAGGGAGCTCGCTTCGCTCGCACATTTGATTAATAGGTCAAGTGATCTTCAGCTAGGATACAGTGGAAACGCCGAATCAATCGGACCATAAACAACGAAGATAGGGATAGTTGCGCGAATTTGCACGTGTCGAAAATTTCGCTCAACAAGCTTATCGGTCGTAAAATTAGCTGAGGAATCCAAATTCGCCAAAAATTTAGAGGTTCCCGTTTAAAATATGAAAGTCGGGCGCAAGTGCGCCCATTTTCGCGCTTTCTTTGGGGTTCTCAACCCTACCAGTAGGGGACATCTAGATGTCTGGGAGGCCGAGACTAGAAAAAATCGCTATTTCTATCGCTTACCGTTTAGGAGGAGTAGGCTTGTGACACACATACATACCCACAGACATGTTGAGAATATGTGGTATAGATTTGCGCATAACAGAAATAATCGTTGTTCTTCTCACGCCTGTTTTTACAATACTCAGTTAAGTTAGGTTATGAAACTTTTCAGAAGATGGAAGGAAGAGCCCCATCACGTTACACCTGGCAATGAACCTTAAGTGCCTATTCCATAATATGGAATATTATATACAACATTTATAGAGATCACCTTATGAGATAAAATTTTGAAAAGACAAGGAGAAAAAAATTACGCAGCCCCTTACAAATTTACGCTTTTATTAATCGTTAAAGCATAATTTTCCATCACAATTTGTCCTAAACTAAACGGAAAACAATAGAAACATTTCCAGGAAAAATTAATTTAAAATTACGCATATCGGCGTTAGAAATGTCAACGGCGAAATATACTAAAAATAATTATTATAGCCAAATTCATTCTTACCTACGTTAAAATAATTTGAACGTGCGCTAAGGCCATAGCGTGGACGAGCAATGATTGTTGACCTGAGATTATCTCAGGTCAACGTGTGACGGGGTTTTCGTAGGATATCACAATTAGGATGTCCCCGCGGTTGGCAATCCTGACGGATGTTCACGGAGTGTAAGCGTATCTGAGTGCGTTTGATTGTTCAAATATTTTTAGAGGTTATCTGCAGTTGGCGTGACGAATCTGTAAATTTTACACAAGGGTATATTATTCTATGTAAATTATCAAAAAAATTAATTCTATAACAATAAAAACATTAACTTAATTATTTTTAAAAAGTTTTATTCTTATCTTCTTGTAAAGTTTGTGGTCGTATGTGGGACCCTTCTCACAAGTCCAATTTGTAGTCCCACGGAAACCCCAAAGATCCCAAAGATGAAATCGGATCGTTCTGGGACCCCAAAAATGGATTCTACGTCCGAAAATACAACGAAAACGACAACCCACTCGATATAATGCCTGAAAACCTGCGAAACCCCCTCCCCGTTGCCCCATTTTAGCCCCTTAGCGACCCACGGGTTTGAGCGATCGGACTGAATACCTTGCGGGCACAACTATGTCGGTAGTTGGTAAACCGAGTAATTTGTCAAAATTTCATATTAACAAAAAATGCCCACTGCCCAATAAGTCCTGGACGTCGGACGGACATAGAGTAAATAAAATAAAATGGGGCAGTGCTCACTTGGATTCGTTCGCATTTGGAGCAGGCGGGCGACGACTTTTTCTTGACGCAGGCCGTGTGTTGACAAGAGAAACACTTCGAGCAGCGGGTGACTTTGGACAACTGCCAGGGAAAAATGACGTCATTGGAGCGACACAACTCGCAAATGAACCCTCTCGCTTGGCATAGCTGGAAAAAAAAAATTAAAAAGGCGTTTCAGGGACTATTCATAGCACTCCCGGTTGGTTGGACTTTCACTTTTCGCTCTCCGGTTGGTAGCCACTGCACTCCCGGCGCTGCCGAGGCTCGTAATGTGAACTTTGCCACTGCACTCCTAACTTCATCTCCGATAGATATACAGAAGCGATGGGTTACGTGGGAACTCGCGATCCATCCTTATCCATTGCTATGTCGGGCGATGACGAGTCTGCTCCCATCTTCGCAGAATTGTACGAGTCTGCTCCCGCTACTTTCACGACACTATAAAAGTTTGCTCCCCTTGCGTCTGTCTCACTATAGGGATGGTTAGGGATCCATCCCTACCTACTATAAACAGTAGGCTCCCGGGGCTCACGGGTGTACAGAAGACTACACAATGTTATTGACTACACTTATATTATAACACAATAATAATACAATAATGTTTTTTGTCACAGATTGAAGGAAATAAAGCGTATGAACAAAGTGGTGCCTACTTAGTCATAAACGATCATGATTGTATTAATGTCCGACAACATATTGGAATTCATGGGAGATTATCTTTTAATGAAAGCATACAGAGTTAACTCTCCACTTTCGAATTTCTGTATTGTACTCGCAACCCACTTTTCTTCTTTTTTTTTAGACGTAGAGTTTCTCAAATCATGAAATTCGTGGCACGACGCGATTTTTACGTAAACGTCGCATTGGATCGAAAAATGTTGGGATGCGGTTAACTGAAGTTATCCTTGAAGTGTGCATGGAAGGACTAGGATGAATTCGTAGTTGACACTGATGTGTCACTTAATCTGGCAGCCCACATTATTGGCGGAAAAAGAGCATTTTCACGAATATATGTGTCGCGCAGGTAAGAAGCATACTTGTGACATTTTTCATCTTCTGGCATATCGCGGACCCACTGGCTGTAACCGTCGTCGACTTCATCGGAATCGAGATAGGAGAGGCCAAAAGACCATCGCAACCACTGTCCTGCCTCACTTTCCAAATCCTTGTAAGCTCGTACCAAGCCAAGTTTCTGGATATGTCGGTACCAGATTGGCAAATGTGGACTTTACATCCTCGAATATATGTGTTAGGCCAGCCTCGTCTAACAGCATTGTGAAGGCCAATTTCATAATCAAGTACACATACATACAGAGGGAGACAGGGTTTTATTAAAGGTTTTTCCAATTTCAGTCGTAATGACGTCAAGACAAAACTTGTACATCGTCTCTTCTTTAGAGGGCAACAAGCAGAAGACAAGAGGAATATTAAACCCATTGCGATAACCATGGATGGTGAATAACTGTTTGAATAACTTGGGACAATAATCAAAGGTTCCATCCATTAACACAAATTCCGCGGAAATCAAGCATTCCAAGTTCGTTTTGGACGAGAACATGATCACTTTGTCGTCGGCATGCAACAAAAACGGTTCCCCTTTCGAAGTAGTGGTGTTGTATGCTCCATGGGCGTACGCAAGGGGGGGCTAGGGGGGGCCCGGGCCCCCCCCCCTAGACAAACGAAAAATATATATACACTTTCAGATAAAAAGAAAGAAAAAGAGGAAGTAGTGGTTGAAAAATTCGCAGAGAACCCGAGGCGGCTCATGTTGTAAATTTAAAGTGAAAAAAATCAACTTGACATTGCTGGGTACTTATGTTGTGTACATTTTGTGTAAACATTTAATGTTTTATATTAAGAGGGGAAAAAAGTTAACTACAACACTTGATTTTGTAAAAATGATTTGCATGTTATTTTGTATTATTACTCAAGCTGTGTAATATTATTTACGATATAGGGTATCTATCACACCATACTCCGCACTCCAAATACCTACATGCAAAGTTACGATCATTTTGGTTTGTTCTTCTTGGAATAATATACCTATGTAATCGCGACGGGGGTCGAAAATTCAGAGCGGCCTCAAAATTTGACATCATTCAGTGGTCCACAGGTGAAAAAAAAAACCAAAAAATATTTTTAAATCCCCCCCCCCCCCCCCCAAAATCTTTATATTCCATTCAGTATTAGTTGGAGGGTTGATAGGTATGAATAGTTTTCGTATCAAAAAGTCATCAACTTGACTCGTACTGTAGACCTGACTCGTGCAGTATACCTTTCTCGATTTTGGAAAATTGTGAGTTGACGGGAGCAGTATTAAACCTATTTACGGAGAATCGTAGCCGACTCATTTTGCATGTGAAAAAATTCGTTTGTTCAGTTTTTACTCAGCTACAAGAAAGTAATTTTATCTTTCTGCGGAAAAAATCTAGACACAGGTTTAAACACGTTTTTAGCGGATTTTGAAGCAAAAAACCATGATTTTTGTGCATTTAATTCAACATAAGTAGAGCTTGGGCTAGCTAAGGTAGGTATGCGACTATTTTTCCTGGGTAGGTACCCTATGTAGTGCCCTATGTACAGAACAACTCCGACATTTGGCGTCCGTTTTTTTCTACAGATTTTAAGGTAAATGCTTGAAATTGTGAGAATTCCTTTTTTCGCCAAAAAGACGCTGAATAGGTACCAAACTTCAAAAATATGTATTCCCGCCGTTGGATAACGTAAAATCTCATCAGATTGTGTTTGAAGATTCTTCAAACTCGACGTTACCTAGATAGACCTTTCAGGGCCGGTTTCACCACCTCGAGATAGGCTAACCCACGAGTTAGCGAAAATATTTACCTTTCACCAGCTGTTGTCTCCTAGTTACCAGGACGGTTAACTTCCACTTATTTAACTTGCGAATTTTAGGAAGTTATCTCGTTAACTTGAAGTTATGTTGTTGTGTGCTAAAACTGATTTTATGTCAATCTCTAACCTCAAAATAGCTAACTTGAACTTTAACATGAGGTTGGTGAAACCGGCCCTCAGAGAACCTGCGATAGTTACGGCGCTCGTTCAGTGAAATCGAGAAAAAAAAACTATGAAAACATACATAATATGTATGTGAGTATAAATATGTATGTGAGTATATTATACCCTATTAGGGTCTTTGCAGTGTATAAAAAATAATACGTTACAGCGAGATATTTCTGGCTCGAACCTTCGAAACAAAATTTAATTTAAAAGGCCACATTTTTTACCTTACAAAGTCATGAAAATAACTAATTTGGCTCAGCAATTTTCCGTCTACAAGTAGAAATTTTCAATTCTAGGGTGGTCAATGGAATTCACCAATGTTACGGGGTTCCATCAGAAATCATAGGAGTGTTCGATCGAAATCATCTTCGACCTCCTCAGTTTTGTAGTAATTTTCAATTTTAGGGTGTTCAATCGACGCCAAATTTATTGCTCTACAACTTTTCTTTATGTACAAACTTCGGGAGAATCCTTACTTGGCTCGCACACTGAAAAATGTACTGAAAACGTGTTTTTAAAGGTATTTTTGGAAAAAACGGCTCAGAATCCATTTTAGGTACAGGGACATGGGGTATTATACGAATATAATATTCGTGATCAGCGTCAAATTTACGAATACCTACCTACTATTATAGTACTAATAATAAGTATGGGGGTTTCAGAGTCCCCCCCCCCCCCCCCATATGGCCGTTTTGCACCACCGTGCGTCGTCTGCTGTCCGGTGCGTTTTGGGCAGTAAGAATTTTTTTTAAGAATCTGAAATTTTGACAACATACGTGGTTTACCATCCGATTTCACTGTGGGGATCTGTAGGGCTTTCATGGGGCTACAAATGGGATTTTTGAAGGATACCAAGAGATTAAAAATTGATCTCTTAATAAAAAATATTTAATAATGTCCGAGTAAAAAAAAAAAATGTAAAAACAAAAGATTTTGAAAAAATAATAACAGATAATAATAATTTTTTCAAATCTTTTTTTCAAGACACAGAATTAATTTTTGCACAAGTAACCTATATCACAGAATAATACACCCTTGTGTAAAATTTGGAGCGTTTTTAATTTTAATTTAACTAGGTAGGTACCCTTGCTGGCAGCATGTCTACCTGCAATATTTTTGAGCCCCCCCCCCCCCCCCCCCCCTAAAGGAAGACCTGCGTACGCCCATGGTATGCTCTCAATTTCTCGTGGACCTCGTCCCTAATTTTAGGAAGAGACGGCATGGACTTACGCTTGCGGTAAGATTCAATTCCGTCGATTCAATACGTCCTTGTGATTAACAGTGAGATCGGGTGTATCCATCAGCACAGTCCTTACAACCTGGGGAAAAAATTAAAATTAAATTTTACTTCTATACCTACATTTATTTTTATTTTTATGCTTAGGTACTTTACACTTACTTTTGATGGTCGAGCGCATAGGTCTTCGTCAGCCTTCCTCTTTACAGCACGCATGAGAATGTTCATCACGCGATTCAATTGTATCAGTTCCGATGGTTTTCACATAAGCGGTACATGAGCGATTGTGTGCGCATTTCCATCTTTTCACACCACCTGACAGAACTTTGTGAAAACTCAACTTGAACCCGTTTCGGAAAATTACGGTCCCCCCGAACTTGCTGCCTTCAGAAATGAAAATCGACGCTGGGCCTTCCATCGCAACCGTGAACTAGTTAAGTACTAAACCATCTTATCTTCCAACAACTTTTATCGGGCAAGGCCAATAGAGCAAAGGCCACCGGAGCAGACTCGTCATGTACCGGGAGCAGATTTGTATACACCGTCGCCGGGTTTTTCTCGCTATGAGTTGGCTTTGGCAATAAAAAAAATTATGATTGATTGATTGTATTTAAAAGGTTACAAGTGCTATCAGGCCTCCCACCCATGCAACAACGCTCGTGGCGGAAGTGCCGTCATTATAAAAGAGAACCTGGGATGCTTTGAAGCATTAAAATTGAAACTGAAACTTTTCAGGTGTGTGCTGTCGAAATCAAAACTAATTCATTCCCTATCACAGTGGCTAGTGTATATTGCCCCCCTAGGCATAACCTTAAATACGAAGAATACGGAAATATTCCCAACTTGGGAATCGATTTATCATTGGAGGCGACGTTAATGCAAAAAACACGTCTTGGGGATCCAGTCTTACAACTGCAAAAAAGGCGCAGACTCTAGGAAGCAATCGTTGACTACAACTGTGAAGCACATTCAACAGGGAAGCCAACGTATTGGCCCTCTGACCAAAGAAAAAAACCGGATTTGATTGACTTTTTCATCACAAAGAATATCTCAGCAAACTATCTACTTCACGAAGAAAACTACAACCTCAGCTCAGATCACTCACTTATCAGTGATAAGTTATCACTCTAACGCTCAGTGACAGAATTATACAGAGGCAACACAATCCTGTTTTGGTCAATCACAAAACGGACTGGGACAGTTTTAAGCAGCAAATCTGCAAGCATGTGGACCTGAGCAAGTAGTCATCCTTGCTCTGACGGGATCCTTGGATGACGGTTTTCGTTCCCGGATCATACGTGTATTCTGACGTCGCCTGAGGGTGGTCTTGCGCGAAATTGTACATACCGATGTGTTATCGTGTCCGGAATCGTTTTTCCCGACGCCCATCTGAAGTTGACTTAAGGAAATACCTACCAAATTTCGCAAATTACTGCTCTATTTTAAACTGCCTGCCCAACGCCTTTCCACAGTTGTTGCTGCCTCGTATCGTGTTTTTCGGCAAAGGTCAGTTCTGCGAGGAGGCCCGGTGACCTTGACACGTGCCAGGAAGTCTGCCCTCCCGGTACCTACGTCATTAATTCATAATATCATCTTTGTGACGCCTCGACCGATTCGAGGATAAGGTGACAGAACTTTGGCCCGAAGTTCTATCTTTCACTCTATACTAAACCCGCATTGCATTTTCGTACTGCGTTGCACTGCCTTATCTTCCCTGCTCTCTAATAATATCCTCTTATTATGTCCTCTTCTGGGTCTGTGTCGGCAGCGATTTCTATAATGGACAAACTTCAGGCTGTACATATTGGGGACTTTGAATTGTCCCTTATCAGGGATGACCTCATTTTAAATTTCAACGCATACGTGTTTCTAGATCAGCTTGAGAAATTGCTACCTACGTGTTCGTCCTTGGACCTTATTTTTTCTGCTCTTCGTGATCGTATGGACGAATTGGATGGTCTTCGGCGGGAGCACTCTACTCTGCACGACGACTATATTTCATCTCGTGATTTTCATGACCAATCTGTGCGGGACCATCTGCGGTCGGAGGATGAGTGGACTGAGGAACGTAATTCGTTAGTAGAGTCCGTCTCAAATTATCGGAAGAAAATCCGGCAACTTGAAAGTAAAATAGCAATCCTGTCCGACCGCTCTGAGTGTGTGGACACTGCTTCCCAGACCCTGCCAGTTATTGCTCCCCAGTTAACAGGTGGACAGCCTCGTGATGGTGAGCCGTCTCTTCGAGTTTCTGGGGATGGTGTGCAGGTGTCGGCAGGCGCCCCTGACCTAAGTACTGTGGTCCCTAGGCTGGATGGACCAGGTCTAGAGGCCGGACTCTCAAGACTGATGGAGTACATGATGATTGGTGATAAGAGAAACAATCCACCCAGCGCGGATTCTGGTCTGAGTGGGGGCGATGCCGATTTGGACCCTCTTGTTCATACTGTGGATGAGATCCTTGAGTTCCAGCATCATGATGAATCGTCTTTAGATGCCAGGAAAAAAAACCTGGTCAGACGCAAGCGTTCTGTTAGACACCGTCGATCGAATAGCTGGAGAATTTCTTCTGTGGTAAATGATGCTCAGCCGGCTAGCCTCTCAAGTGAACTTGTCGATCTGGGGAGTCTCCGGCTCTTCAACTTGAATCGCAACCCCCAGCGGGCACATCAGGACGGCGAGGTGAGGTGGAGGTGTTGTTCGTGGGTGATTCCTTTGTTCGTGGCCTGAGTGAGGAGGATCGCTCATTGCTGTCTTCCTCGCACAGACTTTCGGTTATGCGAATGGACGACGCGCATCTTTCGGTCCTGACTAATTGCGTGCAGTGTCAGAACGGTGGGATGCCGGAGTGGATCATACTATCTGCTGGATCGGGCGATGTAGCGTATAACGATTTCAGCGGATTTCAAACGGAAGCTGTTATCCTTCTGTGTTGAAATAAACTTGAGAAATCCTAATGCAAACATTGTTACAATTGCAGCACCGTACAATTACGCTCTTCCAGCATGGTCATGTGTGAATATGGAAATCACTCGTCTAAACAAATTCCTTTCTGTTACCTTCAAATTTCGCCTTCGTAATGACAGTAAACCTTGACTTCATTGGCAAGAAAATGATTTCGTTTCGATCATCAGGCCCCTTCTTCAATAAAAACCAGGAGAAGGATCCTTGAGAGGAGAATAACTTCCATGATCACTGAGTGGATATCTTCTCTCCGCTTGATTATACAGGACAGGATTTCAGTTTGACATGAAAATCGCTCTTACGATACAACCCACAAGGTTGTTGATGGCGATACTGTTGAATTTTCTACTCCTCCTTTCATAGAATCGGTTCTCGCCTCCCCGTTATCAATTATGCATCTCAATATTTGCTCCATCAGGAACAAGGTGAACCTTTTGGAGGGTTACCTCTTAGCGCAGGATTTTCCTGTGGACATTATCGCCATCTCTGAGCACTGGCTTGCAGAAAGTGAGCTCAAGTTTATCGAGGTGAACGGATACACAATTGGTCCCTCATTCTGCAGGGGCGCAAATCGGCATGGTGGAACAATGACGTTGTTTCGTCATGACTTGCTTTTCAATGCGGTTGACGTAATAAATGACTTGACGACCCCAGTGGATTGTGAACTGGCAGCAGCAAAGTTGACCCTCCCCGAGATGCTGATCATAAGTATTTACCGCTCTCAGAATGGAAGTTTTAGCAACTTTCTAGATATCTAATCGACCAATTTCTCTACTCCCAGTACTGTCTAAGCTGTTTGAGAAGTTGTAACATAGACGTCCGATGCCGATAGTGGAGGAGCGAAAGCTAATCCCGCCGCATCAGTTCGGTTTTCGTCAGAAGCATTCTACAATAATTGATCAAGTACAAAGGATAACACACATCATTGAAAAAGCCATTGAAGAAAAGAAGATCTGTTCGGCTGTATTTTTGGATGTTGCTCATGCATTCGACAAGGTCTAGCATGAGGGACTCAACTTCAAGCTGCGTAAAACCCTGCCATCAAAGTACGCTAAGCTACTTATTCATATCTTACCAATCGCTAATTCAGGATCAAGCAAGAAGACGCCTTCTCTGAACCAAAACTTGTCAAAGCAGGCGTGCCTCAAGAGAGCGTACTTATTGTACACCAAAGACCTCCCAGAAAAAGAAATGAACACCATAGCAACCTTTGCCGATGACACTGCAGTGTTGGCGATAGGGGAAAACAACATGGAGTCAGTCACCAATTTAAACCGGTCAATAACCCGCATTCAGCAATGGACAGCGAAACGGAGAATCAAGCTGAACGATTCCAAGTCGGTATTTTTGATTTTACCAACAAAAAAATCGACTATATACCAGCTTACCTCAATGGGAAAGTAATCCCATACTCAAATGAAGCGAAGTATCTCGGTATGACGCTTGATGCTCGGCTCCGATGGAAAGCCCACGTCAAGAAGAAGAAAGAAGAACTTTTGCTCAAATTCAGAAAGATGTACTGGCTAATGGGGAGACGGTCTAAACTGTCCATCCAGAATAAGCTTACTCTGTACAACCAAGTCCTCAAACTGGTGTGGACTTATGGAGCCCAGCTGTGGGGCTGTACGGCTCAATCAAATCGAGAGCTCATCCAGCGATTCCAAAACAATATATTAAGAAACGTGGTAAATGCACCATGGTACTTTCGAAATGAACGTCTCCACCACGAGCATCAAATCGAAACAGTCAACGAGACCATCAAGCGGCAGGCCGTGCGTCATCTCCAACGGCTAAGATCTCACGTCAACGAGGAAGCTGTCCGTCTCCTAGACACTAGTGATATCGTCCGAAGAACCAAACCACTGGATCTTGCTTACTCGTGAAGCAGAGCGCAGTGTCGGCATATTATCATAAAAAATATTAAAAAAACTAAGTGCTGTACCTATGTTTTATCATGCAGGTACCTAAGTTTTATCATGTACCTATCCCCAGTTTTATCATGTATGTACCTAAGTTTTATCATGTACCTATCCCCAATCTCAAATCAATATTCTCAGAGAGATACTGGGGATGATTTCAAGTACGTGTGAAAGGCGGAAAGACGTAGTCGCTCACTGGTCCGGAATGGGCACCGGTTCCTTGGGGCTCCACTTTCAGAACTTTTGGAATAGAGAACATCCCAAGGCCGAGGGTTACAACGTTGGCCTCCCCTCACAGCAACGCAGACGAATCTCCTACTTTCCCACGTACATCAACAGAAGGCCTGCATCGTCACTGCCGTCCCCAAGCAGTAAGTTAAATCAATCAGGGATTGAGCGAGGGTTATTTAAACTGTTCACCCCTCAAAGCAGTGGCAAATCTCAGAGAGATACTGGGGATGATTTCAAGTACGTGTGAAAGGCGGAAAGACGTAGTCGCTCACGTCTTTCCGCCTTTCACACGTCCTTGAAATCATCCCCAGTATCTCTCTGAGATTTGCCACTGCTTTGAGGGGTGAACAGTTTAAATAACCCTCGCTCAATCCCTGATTGATTCAAATCAATATTGTTAATGAGTTATTTACTTGGAGCAATATAATTCTCAGAAAAAAATCCACCAGGGAGTGCAGTGGTCCCTTTCTCTGGGCCCGGGAGTGCAATGGTTAACCCAGGATGACTCAGTGAAGCGAAAGGTCCACGAGATTACTTCGCATTTGGCGACGTGAAGCGACGAGTCGACGAGAAGTTGGCTCAACCGCTGACTCAAAAATCCGTCTCGGGCGTTGGCCAAGTCATTCAGCGAGTACAGGTCCACGTCAGTCAGCAAATAAGAGGGTTCCTCCTCCAGCCGCTTCTTCAACCTTAAAGGAAAAGTTGACGTTAATCTGAACTGAACTGAAACCTGATCAGTGGCGACTCGTGCTACAGGCAAGAAGGGGTTCAACCATACTTCGACAGCAAAATTAAGAACATACTCGTATTACCTAGTTAATACACACCCGAATGTATTATACATTCGGGTGTGTACTATAATAGTCGCAGTACGTCTGCTGAATGGAAACCTTTAGCAAGAAGTCTCATTTTAGAAACAAAAAAAAAAATACAACCGACTCACTTTCCACGTCTGTGCATACGGCCCATGCTTTTCATTTCCTATCTGTAATCCAAGGGTGGAGGGCCAAAGGCAATGTTCTTGCGACGGGTATTCATCTCTCGAAAATCACACACATAATAAACAATTAAAATACTAGAAAATTATTAGACTGACTCGAACAATACAAAAGGAGGCCGAACTCTGAAACTTTGTCCTCTGTTACTCTGTGGCCAAACTGTAGGCAGAATTATTTACCAAAACAAACCGGGCATGTGAGGAGGGCGCTAATTGCCAGTAAAAATTCCCTCACAGACAATTCCCTTTTCTTTTTCTTCTCTGTTATTTCCAGCATAGTGTTCAAAAAACCCTACGATTATAATATAATCGTAGTTGCTTGATATTATCTTAGAGCAATGGTTGCTCTATCTCCAATTGTTTTGATTCATTTCAGGAGGATTTGACGATAACAATCCGAATTCACTTGGAATAATATCCGTTTTCCCCTACAAAAAGTCCCCTTCCTTAAAAATGTGTTGTCAACACTGCTGCGCAACTGTTTCTTCTATTTTTCGTACCCGTGGAAATAACAGATAGGGGCTGCAAAGTCGCCAGCCCATGCATCCATTATAATTTCGCCCAGTCACGTGACCTTTCCCAACCGCCCTCCCACCCTCCTTACCTGTCATCATTCTTTTGCCTGTTTTTGTTCGAAAGCGAAGTTTAACCCAAGTTCTGACGTCACTCCCCAGCCGAATGGAACTGTTATCAAAAATAGTAAGAACTTGTTATGCACCAACTTGCATCAACAGTGACACTATGAGAAGCTGATTTGATAATAGGTAAATGAAATTTTTCTCTCCTCTCGCTCACTCTAACCTTTCCTCTCTCTCACTCTCTCTCTCTCTCTCTCTCACTATCTTTGGGGGTTCTCTGAACCACTGAACCCCTGCACGAGCCGCCACTGAACCTGATTGAGATACACAGTCAAACTCACTCAACAGCGAATTTACAAGTGAAGAGGAAGTCTTTGAGGAAGTGAAGTTGAACCCTGAAGGTCCTTATTTTGTCCATAACTTTGACCCGGGAATAAACTGTGGGGTTGATGCCATTCACGTTGAAGAGCGGATCGCCGGACATTTGCTCCAGAAGGTTGTATGAGAAGTTCGATACGGGATACCTGAAATATAATGATTATTACTTGTTTTCTGTGGCGAATGCCATTGAGCCGGTGGGGAGGGACTCCAGATGAGACAAGTAGGCTCCTCTTCTTGCCACCAAGCAGTAGCGGCTGCTCGACCTCAGGACACGTGAGGACTATTGAGAGCTATTTTCCCGTGCCCCACCCTTGCTTGCTGTGACCCTCAGGACAGCTGCTGCTGCTTGACCTCAGGGCTTGTGAGGACTATTGAGAGCTATTATCACATGTCCCACCCTTGCTTGCTGTGGCCCTCGCGACAGCTGCTGCTGCTCAACCTCAGGGCTTGTGAGGACTATAGAGTGCTATAATAGCACAATAATTGTCCCATTGACAAGAGAACCAAAAACCGGGGAATTCTCCCGATTTGTGGAATTTTTTGGGTAATTTTATTCCTTGAAGCGGCACACATGTAAGAAGAGCTGAGAAGGGGGATGATACAAGTTAAGACAGTCGGAGCGCTGATCAGCTTGGTTCGAATCCGGGGCCGAACACCAATGTTTGACCATAAGTCAGTCACGTGTTGTAATACCTGTCTTGTCGGCAGACAATTCACCTCTGAACGCAAGTTTATGTGAATCTTCTCTGTGGAGCAAGAATTTCTAAAGCTTATCAAAGTATAGTGCGGGGTCGGCTCCTGCCCCACTTGTGAGACCCAAATGGTTAACACAATAGAAACCCACTTTACTTTACTTTACTTTTTTACAAGTTAAGATAGATAAGAAGCCAGGGGGGCACCCAGGTAAGTGGAAGTGTCAGAGAGCGACCTCCACTGTCGTTCCTTTGTCAATGAGGCTCTCTGGCCTGGGCAGCTGCTTATATTCCGGTAAGCGCCCCCACCAAGAAGCCCCCTTCTCTCAGGCGTGAGCCTGGGAGGAGAAGCCCCCTAAGTGGGGAGGCTACCCCCTTGGCTGGCTGCGCCTGGCCTAAGGGGCGAGCGTCTGTACCTATGTTTCTCTCTTCTTTCCTATAGCTTTATTGTTTATCTGTAGTTTAGCTCCACACTAATGGCATGTTAATATATGTGGGGGCTCCACAGATTGTATATAGGTAATGATTGTATATAGGTAACCCATTCATTCCTGAGGGATTCATACTCGCTGGACACCCCCACTCTAATTGGACATTGTTGTTGTTCCTGTGTGGTTAAGGAGGACTCGCCCTTCCGGGGCTGTCTCTCCCGTGTCCACTCTAATTGGACATTGTTGCTCCTGTGTGATTAAGGAGGACGCGCCCATCCGGGGCTATGTCTCTCCCGCCCCCCACAAGCAGGGGCAAATTCACGCCGGGGACATTTTGTCCCTAGCGCAGCCCTTCCCGTGGGAAGGTACCTGTTTTTCGAGACACCACAGGTGGGGCCGAGTGTTCTAGCGCACTCTACTAGTTTGACGGACTAGTCCCGTTGTGCCCAGCACCACGACTCTCCCAAATGCCACCGAAGAGGAACTTGGGGAGCGAGGAACACGAACACTCACCACGGTCAACCTCAACTCCAACACCTAGGGGGACAGCCGGTGGCGCTGTGTGGGACGTTACCATCCACTGGGCGGGACGCTAACGTTAGGACGCCAGCCATCCGCAGTGTGGGACGTAACCATCCACTGTGCGCCTGTGGCAGCATGGGCTCCCCCCGAGGATTACTGGATTAGGAGTGTGGAAGGTGGCCACAACCCATTTTAAGGCCGCTCCAGTCGGAGGCCCGAGGGGGAGCGCGAAAGCATCAACCTCTACCGCTTTACATGCCCCTGACACCTAGGTATCAGCCTGAACATTACAGGGGTGGACATGAGGGACGAGAGCTGGGTCTGCACAGTGGGCCTAGGCCGATCTGGCGTCCTCCCACAGCCCCCGGGGACAGTCCCGGAACTCTAATTGGACAATCGGGACTTGAAACACAACCCACACAGTTTCATCAAAATCTGACGGGTATTAAACCCATTTTTCCCCCACTCGTGGTACACATTAGGACAACAGAGATCACAGTGGAAAAAATTTATAAATTCCAGTGATCAGTCGGGACGGCTTGAAACAGATTTCTATCTCAACTTTTTATTGATCGCGAGTCATCACTGGCTTCAACGGATCATGATGAAAAAAATAAAGCTGCATCTCTCTATCCAAGGCCGTACCCAGGAAAAATTTTCGGGGGGGGGGGGGGGGGGGGGGTTGTGGCACCAGGCGGGGTCCGGAGGCCCTACCCAATAAAACTTTAGAAAAAAACGCTGCAAATTTTACACAAGGGTTTATTATTCTTCGATATAGGTTACTTGTACAGACATTTAATTCTGTCAATGAAAAAAAAAATTAATTTTTTTTTTAGATTTTTATATTCCAAAAAAAAATTTTTGGGGGGATTTTTTTTCTTCAAAAATGTGTTTTTTTTTAAATTCTTTATTTTTTTACTCGAAAAATATTTAACCTCCTGGGATCCTTCAAAAATCCCATGTTTAGCCCCATGAAAGAAATATACTATATTACTGTCAGTAATAGATTATCTATTAGATTGCCACAGTGCAATCGGATCGTTCCGGGACCCCCAAAAATGGATTCTACGTGCAAAAATACTCAAAAACGACACCTAAATCGATCCCATAGCTAAAAGCCTTCAGAAAATCCCTCCTGTAGCCCCATTTTAGCCCCATAGCGCCCCACGGGTTTGGGCGATCGGACTGAAAACCTTGCGGGCACAACTAGATGGTAAACCAAGTATTCTGTCAAAATTTCAGGTTTTTAAAAAAATTCCTACTACCCAAAACGGCCCAGACGGCGTACGGCGGACGGACATTTCGGATTTTGAATGTAGACCTCTTGAAACGGATAATGTCAAATTTTGAGGCTGATCGGAGTCGTCGACCTCCGTCGCGAAAACATAGGTGTACCTATTATTCCAAGAAAAACCAAAATTGTCAAATAGGTAACCCATTTTTAGGCCATTTTAAGCTTTCATTGACAAAAGTTAGAACGACACTAAGTATATAAAGGGGGTTGTGGCACCAGGCGGGGTCCGGAGGCCCTACCCAATAAAACTTTTAAAAAAATTGTCAAATAACCCCTTTTAAGCTTTTATTGACAAAAGTTAGAACGACACTAACTTAGTGTCACTAAGTATATAAATAATAACATAAAAATAATTTCCCCTGTTAATTTGGTGACTAGGAAAATAAATAGATAGACAATACAAATAGACTCAACATTGTTTAACATATAAAAACATATTGAACATAGAAAAACAACCTACAGAATATAGTCAGGGATTTGCAAAGTCGAATGGCGGTCATTTTTCGTGCTGCTACCTATCGTAATCAGGCGCGACTGGTGATGGCAGAACAAGGGGGTGCAGTCACGGATTCGTGATAATATTTTATGAAAATATTATTGCACCCAATACAGATAAAAAGTAACTACTATCAAGATTTGCTATAGTTCATTATTTATTTAATCATTTGTTTGTTTAAAAATTCCAATTAACTATTGCCAGTTTCCTTTCATTTCCTGGGTACACGCTGCAAACCTGGTAAAGGTGAGGTTGGCCGTCCCATGTCGCGAATGTCACACTTATCACTCACGCCTAAACGGGAAAACTCCCTCAAGATGAAATCAATAGAGTTATCCAACAAACGGCGTTTGTCAAACGCTTTATGAAATGAACAATGAAACGATCGAATGAAACGAACGAATAAAAAACTTATAAATGAGACAAACGCAGATCTACGAGTTCAGAAAACACTTCCCACTGGGAAGTTCCCAGAAAACATGGAAGCACACTAAACCCCTGATGCCATCCCCTCAGAAGCTGCTTCTGGTAAAAAATACCTTTGTGGGAAAACTGAAAAAATCAGAAACCTTGGTCGATCGAAATTTTATGATTTCATACCGTACAAAGTAATATAGCAACACCAAAAAGTTTTCAAAATATTTCAAAAGTAAGCCCCTATTTTTTCCATGATTTGAGACAGATTAGATCCTGAAAAAGTCCCTCATTACAAACGAAAATTCCCTGCCCATGAACGAAGACTGCCAACACTGATTGTGGAGGTGATTTAACATCTGGTGAACGGTGAGAAGGAAGGGTGTGCGCAGTTCCCAGAACTGCCCCACATTTCGACATTTCTGGCTTCACACTTAGTTCGTTGTTCCATAAGGTCCATGCAAAAAAATCGTCTCAAGAAGGGCAGTGCTCCCGTTATCATTGCACTATCAACACAGGCTTTTCAGACGTTCCGCGAACTATGTAAGGTCTACAAGAACTTACGTAGATTTTCGAGCCGAGTTTTGATTAATTTTTAGGTAGGTAATACGTAGCCCCCCTCTCGCCCTTCTGCATCGAGGGGGTGCAGTTGCGACGCTGCCTCCCTCACGAGTCGCGCCTAATACATAGCGCCAAACTACATGCTTTACGGAAGTTGCCCGTAAAGCTTCCGTAATGGAACGTTTGGGTCTACGCCGTTAGCGGCGGACCGCGTCCATCCACGTACGCGAATGGGTTTGTAAAATTGTAATACATTTTATAAATTATTTACGTATACTTTTAACTAGAAATTGTTTTGTACTCCTCCTTATTTACCTATGAAGATCAATTATAACTTGAGTAAATTTAATTCCTATGTGTTTGAAAATGCTTATTTTTGAGAAAATTTCGGGGGGGGGGGGGGGGGGGGGGTCCAACCCCTCTGAACCCCCCCCCCCTGGGTACGGCCCTGTCTCTATCTCTAATGGTTGAGGATACTTGGGACACTTAGTATGATCTGGGACACTGTTGAGACAATGATACACAGTTGGGCAAGCTCCAAATATATAAATCTCCTACATGCGTAACCCGTCTTTTTCAGGGGAACTCACTCACTCGGGACACTTTAGGACACTATCTAAACTCACCCCCGAGTCATCACTACTACATAATATTATATGCGACACAGTTGCGACAGCTCAAAGCGGCTTTTCATTGTATATAGGTAGGTAATGATTGAATATAGGTAATTATTGTTTATAGGTAATGATTGTATATAGGTAATTAGGTATATAGATAACCCACACAGTTGGGACAGCTCGAAACGGCTTTTCATTGTATATAGGTAATGATTGTATATAGGTACCTACCTAATCTATACTTTTCATTGTATATAGGTAATGAATGATTGTATATAGGTAAACCCTGAAAAAGCAGTTCCACATATTAAATCTGTCTTGCGTCACAAATATCATTGAAATCGGGCTCGCAGAAGGCCCATATATTACATAGCCGTCCTGACCCATAGAGTCCACACTTTTGGGACACTAAAATCTCAATTTTGTATCGTTAGCGTCATCAATTACTCGAACAAACAAACGCGTGGATCTTGAAAAGTACCTAGGTACCTAAAAGCCAAGAATATATCCTCTGGGAGATACTGGGGATGAATTCAAGTACGTGTGAATATATCGCAAATTAGCGGAGATTGAAATCGTTTCTCGAATCGTCAAAAAATGTCTTGCCCTGAGGGGGCTTATAGATGCTACTCGTCGGAAGGCGAATTTCAAATGAATCTCTTCTGCTCGGGAGATCTGAGACTGCCGAGCCGAGTCGGGAGGAGCCCTCCATACCAACGCGCGCCCGTCCCATGGACTGCCAACCCACGCCCGTCCGTACAACTCCAAATCCTATAAAATAAATTCGCCGTGTATATTCGCTAAATTTCGGAATGAGTTTCTTCAGTATGTCGTATTAAAATTCGGATCTCTAGGTAGGATAAGGTGAAAACGCGAACTGGATCGGACGTCTAACGACCGAACAAATCGAAAAAATTAGTTTCACGATTTGGCGCGCGCCAAAAAATGCGCGCAACGGGTATTTCGGACCTAGAATTAAACGTAGAATCAGAATCCGCGATAAAAAAACGCTGCAAATTTTACACAAGGGTTTATTATTCTTTTATATACGTGACTTGTGCAGAAATTTAATTCTGTCAATGAAAAAATAAAGAAATAAAATTTTTTTTTTGGATTTTTATCTCAGAAAAATTTTTTTTTTTGGATTTTTTGTTCAAAAATGTTTTTTTTTCAAAAATGCTGTATTTTTTACTCGAAAAATATTTAACATCCTGGGATCCTTCAAAAATCCCATTTTTAGCCCCAAGAATGCCCTAAAGATCGCCCCAGTGAAATCGGATAGTTCCGGGACCCCAAAAAATGGATTCTACGTCCAAAAATACTTCGAAAACGACACCTAACTCGATCCCATAGCTAAAAGCCTTCAAAAAACCCCTCCCGTAGCCCCATTATAGCCCCATAGCGCCCCACGGGTTTGGGCGATCGGACTGAAAACCTTGCGGGCACAACTAGATGGTAAACCAAGTATTTTGCCAAAATTTCAGATTTTTAAAAAAATTCCTCCTGCCCAAAACGGCCTGGACGGCGTACGGCGGACGGCGGACGGACATTTCGGTTTTGGAATCTAGACCACTTGAAACGGATAATGTCAAATTTTGAGGCCGATCGGAGTCGTCGACCCCCGTCGCGAAAACATAGGTGTATTATTCCAAGAATAATAAACCAAAATGGGGGTTATAGGGGAGCGAAAAACACGTTTCGCGCAAATACGCGGGGTTGCGCGCGTCGCGCGGGATTGTAATATAGCCTATGTTGGGGGCAATCGCAGCCGAGACCTTTAGAAAAAAAACCATTCAAATCCGTTCAGCCGTTTCGGCGCCTATACAGGCACGACAGACAGACAGAAACCCGATTTTATAGAAGTATAAACAGAAAAATGTTTGGATGGGGACTGGTTAGGTCTTTATTGAAGAAGGAGTGGAAAGACTCGCAGGCGTTTGTAGTTCGGGTCACTTCACTAGATTTGCACGCCCACAATGTGGGAGGAAAGAGAGCATCGTCGGCTACATACGTGTCGTGGATGTAGTCGAGGAACCGTTGGGAGTTCCAAATCGGGTTTCTCACACAACCACTCACAAAATGCATTCCCTACTTCGTCTGGATTGCAAAACGGGAGCCCGAAAGCCCAATGAAGCCATCTGCCTTCCTCACTTCCATCCTTATACACAGAAGACAAGCCGAGTGCTTGAATTTGCCTGTACCATGCCTGTACATGTCACCTCTTGATCTTGGTAGTACAGGCCTCTCTCTTTGCCTTGTCCTGTACGCAACTTGTCTACTTGTCTTAAATTCTTCACTTCGCGTACGTCCACGTCGGCTTTGGGATTTTGCACTAAACCTGTCCTGAAAATCTGTAACATTATTAGTTATATTAGTATTAGTATATCTGTTTCAGTATTTTATTCATTGTTTGACCCAGATATACACCGGCAGGTGATAAACGGCGTTACCGGCCCTCTCAGTCGGGCAGGGCGTGTATTGATGACCCCGCTCGAACCAACGGGGAGTGTATCGTAGGATGCCCTTTCGTACTTTCACATCATCGGTCGTGTAATGACATACGCCCTTCCTGACAGGTGTCCAAACATCATGAACTGCCTTTCGCTTGACTTCGTCACCACATCATGCTCAGTGTTAGGTGGGTGGCTGTGACATTAACTTGCAAAACTTGCGAAACTGACGAGATTCCGATTCCGGCTTGAGCACTAGGAATCGTCGTTGATCGACAGAGATAACAGGTCCTTCATTCACTCATTCAACCAAACAAACAGTTCGTGTTTTTTTTTTTTTTTTTTTTTTTTTTTTTTTGTCAGTCGGGGGTCAGGGTCCACTCTACTTTCACGTCGGCGGGGGTCAGTGGACAACCCACGAGAGTTCCCTTTTCCTTCCCGCCTTTTCAGTTTTGACTCGACGGGGGTCAGTGGTATAACGCACAAAAATCCTCGAGGAACTTTTCGTCTCCACCGATCGCCAAATTCGTTGACAAATCAATTGTCTTGGAGGATCGCCTCTGGATTAATACCTTTTAAAAATCCAACTGTATCGCTCTCTGAGGTATGAATAAACCCCTTATTTTCCTGAAGTACCCGGTCAAGTATTGTATTTGGCAAAAATTCAATGGGAAATTGTCCCCTTTTGTTCTGCAGTCGCCGGACTCCTCCATATTGAACTACGAAGTCCCACCTTGACGCCTCTTCTGGACTACCCGTTGACCCTAGGGAAGACGCGCCTTCCTGAACTGTTCGTTTGTTCAAGTTCATCGAACTTCGTTGAGGTATGTCCCAAAGGGTACCAGAAGAAGAATTATAATTTTTTTTAACTAACTTTTGTCCGACAGCTCCCTGGACTCTATGTAAATTATTTTACACCAAATCCGCGACGCCCAAAGGCTTGGCTTCAACCATCCTTGACGACATCCTTCGACTTGACCTGAGTCTCCCACCCTGATACTTCGAGGTACGAGATAATACCAAATTATGTATTTTCCTCGGTACACTAGTCGCAGGCTTTCTACCACACATCCCACCGGTTGCAGGCTATGTACCGCTGCTCGTGTTTATCTACTGTTGTCACCTTTCACCCTTCGATCTGTTGATGTGTTCGCCCTAATGGCATGTTCTCAGTTGAATCGCCGCGTCAGTCGAGATGAGTTTAGGAAAGTTGAACCGCAAAATTATACCCGACGAGGAAACGTGTATCAAATATTTGAAGGATAAGGGCGTATTACCGAACCAACCAGTGTCATCTGCAAAAGTGAGGGCTGATGAAGTGTGCGGAGGTGACCTAAAGGAATGTTTACACAATCAAAGACTGTGGGGCTCGTCAGCTGCTTGACAGACAGTTGATGGAAGAATGGTGGAGGTCCGTGAACGCAGGGAAAGATCTTCTCGACTGTTTTTTCAACGACATGAGGTCAACATTTCTCGTAACATGACCGCGCTCATTTCTCCGACGATCTTCACTCCAGAAGAAATACTATATGACCACGACGACTCCTCACGTTAGAAGAGTAAAGGTAAGATAGGTAGATATTTCAATTTTTAGAGAGCTTAAGGGCGGTAGATAGCCTGCGACACGACGGAGGGGTTCGACCTCCCCGACCCGAGTCCGGTATATTCTCCACGCCAGCTCGTAGGAAAGCATTGTAGCTGTGACCTAAGGATTTTTCCTTACTTTCGCCCACAGCCTCCCGAAGCAAGTTCTTTCCTGGAGGCCGCAAGTTCGGGATGAACCCTGCAAGTTCGGGTTAAATTCCTTCAAGTCCCGGAGTGCCTATCATGGTGAAGGTTATTGAACAATTAATCCTCTCCCAGCTGAGAGTGTTCTTGAACGACGAGGGTATCCTACATCCTCAGCAGTTTGGTTTTCGGGCGGGTAAAAGTACGACGCATGCTGCTTGTGCTCTGGTGATGGACTTATATGAAGCTCTTGAGAGTAAGAATCAGGCTGCCATTCGCCTCTTTGATTTGACTAAGGCCTTCGATCTTGTGCCTCACGTTTCCCTTCTTAGCAAAATCGCTCATTATGGGTTCTGCCAGACAACCTTAAGTTTCTTTGAGCAATTCTTGAGTGGCTGGCAACAGGTTATTTTTTTCAATGGTACTGCATCGACACCTGCCCCAATCCTGTAAGAGCTGTAAGAATCTTGGCCAATCTCTCGTGGAACGAAAGTTGTAGAGGCTCCTTTGCTCGTCTGGGCCTGTTGACGATCGCAGGTTTGTACGTCTTGGCGGTCCTGAACCTTGTGAAGGCCAATTTGGCGAGCCTTCCTCAGGTTTCTGGAGTTCACGACCATTACACTCGGTCCCGTAGCGATCTTGTCGTCCCCTTCACTCGCCTCAGTACCGTTAAGCAGGGTGACCCAATGTTGGTGGGCTCTCGTCTGTTCAACACTCTTCCCCAGAAGATACGAGAGCTCCCTATAAAGTCTTTCCTCAGGGTGGTGAAACTCAAACTTATTAGGGCTGAGTTGTACTCTCTGGAGGAATTTATGGAAATTGACTGGGTTGTTTGTTGAGTCTCTCGCACTTTTATTTGTTTTGTATGCTGAGACCTCAAACTTGATGTTATGCTATTACCTGCTTCTATATGTTTATGTGCGGTTTTTATTTTTATCTGTTTTTCATTGCTGCTATAGTATTTGTATGTATCTAAACGTAATAGTTCGGGCTAATCGTGTGTGCTTGCAACTAGTCTCAAACCCCGAAGTGCAAATATGAGGCGAGGTAATGGACGAACTGAAATGCAGCGTGTGCAGTAAGCCGGTCTCGAAGTCGAGTAATTTTGCTCAGTGTTCGTCGGACAGGAGCTGCAGAAACCACTTTGCGTGTGTAAAAATTCAGGAATCCACCTGGTTGAAACTAGGATCTACACGTAGGAGGGAGTGGTTGTGCCCGGCTCATCGAGCCCGTGGTAAATTTGAAGGGGGGGGGGGGGGGGCGGATTCACCTGCAACCGTCAGCGAGGGTTTGGGTACTCCCCCGGCGGGTTCTCATTTGTCATCTGGATCGCCTTTAAGCAACGTCACAGGTACGACCGTTAATGAGTTGACTACTAAGCGTTCAATGGACGAGGAACTGAAACGCTTCATAACGCAGAGCCTGGACCCTATCAATAAGAAACTGGATTCGCTCGGTAAGGACCTTAGAGAGGATATTGAAAATTTGCGCTCTACATTTGGCAAGGACATCAGCGATATTAAGAAAGACAACACGGAGATAAAGGAAGATAACAAACGCATACAGAAGGAAGTGGACGACTTGAGAGTTGTGAGCAACGCAGTGGAGACATACACGCGAAGGCGTAATCTGGTCGTTAGAGGTATAGCGGAACGCAAGGACGAGGTGCTATCGTCTATTTTCAAAGATATCGGAGCCAAATTGGATATTACTGTGACTGACGCCGATTTGGAGGACATCTTCCGTCTGCCCACGAAGAAGCCAGTGGCCGCCCGACCTATTCTTGTCAAACTTCGGTCCCAACGTCTCCGTGAGCAGTTTGTGGCCAGTGCCCGGAAGAGGAGACCGACGGAGGCGGACCTGATTGTGGGCGGCAACCAGGAGTCAGGAGTATTCTTCGAGGAACACATAGGGCCGGGTACCAGACAGGTATTCGAGTGCTGCCTTGAGGAGAAGAGGAGGGGCGCAATCGCCCAGGCCTGGATCAGCGGCGGGAAAGTCAACGTGAGGATCTTACCCAATGGACAAGCTCAGAAGATCGACAGTTCTCAGCGTCTGAGGGAAGTCATTGGCGGTTCAAGATCTCAACCCTCGTGAAAACTTGATATATTATTGATAGACTAGCTAAATAGTTATTTAACATAAACTAGAAGTGTACTTAAATTGAGTTCCTTATTGTGAAATTTATTTAATGTAAACCAGGAGTGCATGAAAATTGAGTTCCTCTTTCTGTAAATATCTGTAAATAGCTGAGAGATTCTTCAGAGTCATAGGCGGTCCAAGTACCCAACCCTCGCGAGAATTTAATGGACCCTTTGGTCTACAGACAAGTAAAATTTTTAATTGATGTAAGCAAATTTTTAGATGTGCTAGAAGTGTATTAAAATCCATTACTGTGCTATTCTGTTGTTTTGGCCTGTGGTTCCCTGGGCACCCGCCAGTTGAATTAATTAAAGCAGCTACTGATTCATTAAATTTATAATACTGGGCATCTCTTCTCAAACCTTTGGTACCTAGTTATATTTAGAATGATGTCGGGAATCAATGCAGAGAAACTCTTAGTATATCACATAAATATTAGGAGTGTTAGGAGGAAGTTGGATCTGGTAGTTTCGCACTTGATCGCGTTAAAAGGTAGGTTGCCACACATCATAGTTCTATCTGAGGTGTGGATCAAGACTGAGGGGATGGCACTTTTTAAGGTCGATGGATACAGATCCTTCTTGTGTGAAAGAGCGTCGGATCAATCTGGTGGAATCTTGGTCTACGCACAGGAGTCGCTCGACCTGCAGGTGGAGGATGTTGGTATGAGGACGGCTGAGGTGTTGACATTCAGGGTGAGAAGGGCGTTGGTGGATGGTGGAGATCTGCATTTTATTGCGTGTTATAGGTCTTGGCAGCACACAGTGGAAGATTTTTTGGTTGAAATCAAACCTATGATCATGCAGTCGGTGCAGAACACCATAGTGTTGGGAGACATGAATATTTGTATACTAAACGACGATAATATTGAGAAGTTGCCGCGGCCACGAATGGCGTCTACCAGAGGTGCGTCTAGATATTTAGATCTGATGGCCTCAAACGGGTTTAGGAGCTACGTGAACGAACCAACACGGGTCACCGGAGCCAGTAAATCGTGTCTTGATCATGTTTTTGTAAAGACGAGGCATCACGACCGTTTCCAAGCCTCCATAGATATGGTGGGACTTAGTGATCACTATGGGACGCTCTTGATGATTGGTGGCGTAGTCGCTGCTCGGAAAGAGAGGATCGCAGTTGCCTACCACTTGGATATTGACAAATTTGTCGAACAGATGAGACGGGTGGATTGGACCAGTGTGCTGGAAGAAAATGACTTGCAGGCTGCGTTTGATTCATTCTATAAGACCTGGAACGAGGCAAAGGCGGCGTCTCTGGCTGCAATCAGGATCAACAGCAGGAATCGGAAGAGAAGTCCTTGGATCACAATTGAACTTGTCAATCTGATAAACGAGAAGAACAGGGTATTCAAAATATGGAAAAAGAATAATTCGGCGCCAGCAGGAGTAGCTACTGAAAATAAGTATAGAGAGCTGTCAAGGATGGTTACGAAAAGGGTCAAGGAGGCAAAGAAGAAATACTACTTCGATGAATTCAAGAAAGCAGGAGGGGATGTCAGGAAATTTTGGAGGATAGTCAATAGATTACTTAAGGATGATCGGAACCACAACGTATCCGTCGGAAGTATTATCATTGAGGGTCAGGAGGTTCCCGTTAGTGACAACGGCAAGGCATGCAGTGATGCGTTCAATCATCATTTCCTGAATGTTGTCACCGATACTGACCAAAATATCCTGGAGCTGGGAGACGACCCGGTGATCCCCGCGGGTGGCCTGCCGGGGAGGAGGTTTGAGTGGACTCACCTGACCAAGGACATGATTTGTAAGATCATTGACAAGCTGCCTAATAAGACTAGTGTGGGCTTCGACGGGATCTCCGCCAAGGAGTTGAGGTTGACGAGGGACTCCCTGGCCGCTGTCCTGGTTCATCTCTTTAATCGATCCTTGAAGGAGGGGGTGGTCCCGATTCAGTTCAAGAATTCAAAGGTGGTCCCAATCTGGAAGGCTGGAGACAAAAGAATGGTTGACCACTATCGCCCAGTTAGTTTGCTTTCGGTGCTGTCAAAGGTCCTAGAGGGAGCAGCCAAAACTCAGATCTACGATTTTCTTGAGGAAACTAGGTTTTTTGCAGAAACCCAGTTTGGGTTTCGGAAAGGAAGGTCGACGGAGATGGCGGTGGAGAGGCACGTAGAGTTCTTGGTGGCCTCGCTCGAAGGTAGGAGGGTGACGGCAGCCGTGTACCTGGACTTGTCGAAGGCCTTCGACCGAGTGAGGCGTCCGCTGCTACTGCGGCTGCTGGAGGAGGCGGGCCTGGGCAGCGCCCCAATAAAATGGGTGGGGGACTTCATGACAGACAGACAGCAATCGGTCGTATTTGGGGGGGCCACAAGCGACGCAGGCTTCATCAAACTGGGTGTTCCACAAGGTGGCTCAATTTCGCCGCTACTGTTCTTGATTTACGTGAATAGGATTAATCGCTTGCGCCTTCACGGGAGCCAATTCACATTTGCTGACGACACGGCGGTGCCATAATCGTTGAGCCCTGAGGATGGACTGAGGGAGGCAATCGAGGCGGATATGGCGACGCTTCAGCGGTTCTTCGGCGGCATTGGCCTGGTGCTGAATAACAACAAGACCCAGTTGGTGGTATTCAAGTATACTGAGCATGGTGTGAAGGAGAATCAGAGACTCAGCGTTGCCATCCACGAAAGTGGCTGCAAGGGGCAACCTTGCGATTGTGGGAAAATCGAAGAGGTTGGGTCAGCAAAGTACCTCGGACTTAAAATCGACCGCCACCTATCATGGAGCAATCGCATAACTTCTCTGAGGAAAAATTTGAACAAGGTAAATTTCAGCTTGAAGTTTCTTCGGGATTACGTCCCCCAAGAGCACCTAAAATCCATTTACATCGCACATTTTCAAGCTAGGGTGCGCTATGGATTGCTCCAGTTTGGTGGTGCCTACCACGAAACCGCAGGCTCACTCTTAAGTGCCTTCCAGTATGCGGGAAGGTTGCTCGGGGTTGGTGAATCTGGCTTGGAGACAATTGGGATATTACCATTCCTCAAGCTTTTCTATCACAGCGCCTTCTCGTACGCCACGGAACACAAGGAGAGGGAAGTTGAAGGTGGTTCGGGAGTGGTGACGACCAGAAGAAGGACATATCCAATCATCCAGCAGCCAGCTCCGGCGTTCGACCACAGCAGGCGACAATCAACGTTCATGGTCCCGGCAGCGGCAAACCGCCTCATCCCCCACGTATACGTTCCACAAGTGTCCATGACTGCCTTAAAAAAGAAAGCCAAAAAGTATCTCCTGGCGAATGAGATGCCCTGCACAAATATCTTGGCAGGGAAACCTTCCTGCACATGCGCGATGCAGGTGTCCTTCGCCGCCTCACGGTCCGCTTCTTGATCGAGTGGGTGGGGGGGTGCACACGTGAAATGGGTAATACACAATCGAATTCTGCAACTCTCAGCTGGCGGGTCTCTGGCGTGGCCCAGGGCAGTGGTGTTTATTTATTTATTTAATAAAGTGCTTGAGTGTATTTTTTTATATTTTTTATTTATTTTATGTTGATTTTTTCTCAATTTACGATGTGATTGTCGTCATATGACGAGATAAGAGGCAGCGATATTATGTTAATCCATTTAAATATGTGATTAATAGTTTATTTATTTTTAAGGTGGTACTACAAATGGTAAGGTCGTAGGAAAAAAAATCCCCGGAAAAAAAATCCCCGGAAAAAAGTCCCCGAAGTGACCCCCCCCCGGAAAAAAGATCCCCGAGGTTGCCGGAAAAAAAATCCCCAGGAATACCATCCCCGAGCTTGAAGACTACTCGGAAAAAAAATCCCCGACCAAGCGGAAAAAAAATCCCCCAGTCAATATGAAAAAAAAAAAAAAACAGGAAAAACATAAATACTTGAATGATGGTGCCGTATAATCACAGTATAATCATGTCGTCTCATGTACAATCGTCATACCTCATTCATGTCAATCATTCATCATTCATGTCGGTCGGAAGCACTTCCATGACGAACTGAAGGTTCTCCCTCGCTTTGCATTATCGCAACAGGCCAGTCGTAGCATTAAATGCTTGAGGAAATTTTCCTTAAGTCCACTGCTGACGCGTTCACGCATTGACGGATTGCCGCATTGATGTGAACCCTGCTTCAGAATGCACCTTTTGGTGGAAACGTTCTTTTTGAAGAGCAGTGCAGAGAATTTGAATTGTAATTTTTATGTAGAGGAACCTTTTTGATGACAACATGATCCTCTGCCCCTCTGTGATAACAAGGCAAACAGCGAGCGTCCATCAACTAACTACGACTAACGCACAACTCGGGGATTTTTTTTCCGTTTCGGCAATTTCTTCTCTCGGGGATTTTTTTCC
This sequence comes from Pilophorus perplexus, assembly GCA_955831195.1. NCBI lineage: Eukaryota > Metazoa > Arthropoda > Insecta > Hemiptera > Miridae > Pilophorus > Pilophorus perplexus. The sequence continues at coordinate 102,442 of OY037009.1, forward strand.
TAGGACTGTGGCCGATTCGGGGACTTTTTTTCCGGGGATTTTTTTTCCGGGGACTTTTTTTCCGGGGTGGTTACTTCGGGCATTTTTTCCCCCGGGGATTTTTTTTCCGGGGATTTTTTTTCCGCGAGCCAATGGTAATGCACTGTAAAAAATGCCCCACGCGACCCCATAGTCTTGGGGCATCTAACAAATTGTGAATCACTGGAACAATTAAACGATTTCGTAATTCGTAATTCGTATCATTTTATTGTGAAGTACCTTTGTGCACGACTTTTGTACTGCCTTTTGGCTTTTGCAAATAAAATATTCTATCCGTTGTGGTGTCAAACAGGGATCCGTTTTGGGGCCTACCTTATTTCTGTTGTATATCAATGACTTGGCCTTCAACTTTGACAAAAGAGGGGAAAATATCTTTTTGTTTGCCGACGACATGACGATCCTCTCGAATGGGCCAAGGTCTATTGATGTAGATCAACAACTCACTTCCTCCAGCCACCTTATTGAAAAGTGGTGTGCGGTTAATGGCGTAGGTTGAATTGTGATAAGACCCAGGATCTAAAATTCTCCCTTAAGGGTAAAGTAGGAGACCCTGTGAATTTCCTTGGTCTCAAGATTGACAGTCGGCTGTCCTGGGCTCAACATACTGATTCTTTATGTAGTAGGCTCGCTTCATCTAACTTTGCTCTACGTCGTTTGACGAAAGCAGTTTCTTTTCCTGTACTGCGATCGGTTTATTTCGCCCTTTTCATGAGCCACGCTACGTACCTACATGGTTCTGCTGTGGGGAGGCTCTAGTGGCAGTGATAAGGTATTTAAACTTCAGAAGGCAGCAATTCGCATAATATGTAACCTTGGGTACTTGCAGAGCTGTCGGGGTAGTTTTAAGAAGATCAACTCTCTTACTCTTTATGGTGCTTATGTGTATGAGTGTCTAAAATTTATAAAACTTAATGAGAGTGTACTCGTACGTGGTTCCGACCACCTGGTGGTCACCACCACACATATGAAACGCGGTATCGCGATAATATAGTCTTACCTGCTGTACGCCTCACTACCTCTCTAAAGTGTAACCCTTTTCAAATAGGTGCTCGCCTCTTCAATCACTTGCCAGACTCGTTAAAGGCCCTCCCCTTTATTGCTTTTGAGAAGACATTGAAGGGCATATTAATTGACGCCGAACTGTACTCGGTTTCTGAGTTTTTTGAAATCCATTTACCCGAGCCGATCGATCCCAGAATCTGCTATCTGCGCATGAAAGGTAAATTCTACAACTACAGCCTCTGGAGTATCCATGCACCCACAGAACCATCAGAAGATGAAGACAAAGACGCCTTTTACGCCACACTGGAACGGTCCATCGATCAAAGCCCGCAATCTGACATCAAAATCGTCATTGGGGATTTCAATGCCCAAGTCGGGAAAGAGACGTTTTTCAAGCCAACAATCGGGATGAACAGCCTGCATGATGTGACAAACGATAATGGCAGACGGATGATAGACCTGGCGCCCTCGAGAGGACTGGTTGTTGGAAGCACGTTGTTCCCTCACAAGAGAATACATAAGGCAACTTGGAGGTCCAACGATGGTAGGACGTCGAACCAGATCGACCACATCTTGATGAGCTCGAGGCACATTTCAAGCCTAAGCGATGTGAGAACCTTCCGCGGAGCGAACGTGGACTCTGACCACTAACTGGTCATATCCAGAATCAGGGCCCGAATTTCCACAGCCCGAAACCAAAGAAGAGCACCTCAACCGAAATGGAATCTCGAGAAGCTCAAAGACCCTGAAGTGAAGTCCCAGTTCGCGGAAACCATGGACCAACGGCTACGCACTCTGTCTCGAGAGGGTGACACTGATGCCCAGTGGGAACAATGCAAAGAGTCCATCAAGACGGTGGCTGAAGAGGTGCTTGGATTGCAGGCTGCCAGTGTGAAGAAGCCATGGTTTGATGAAGAATGCGAGGCCATTACAGCTCTAAAGAACGAAGCGCGCAATCTGATGCTCCAAAGAAGGCACACCAGGAGTTCGGAAGACGCGTATAAGACCCTGAGAAGACAGGAAAAACGCGTTCACCAGAGGAAAAAGAGAAAGCAGAAGTCCCAAGAGATGCATGAAATTGAGGAACTCCGGAGCCAGAACGATATTCGGAAGCTATATAACCTGGTGAATAGACTCCGAAAGCCCTTCAAGCCTCAAGTTTCCGCATGCAAAGATACCGATGGCACTCTCCTCAACGAGAGATGCAGGATACTAGACAGATGGAAGAGACACTTCAGTGATCTCCTAGGAGCCACCAACAACCCCACCCCTGCGATGGGCATGCAAGCAGACGACCTCGAGCCTCCGGATCTTGAGGAGGTTCAGGAGGCCATCGAAAGCCTGAAAAATAACAAGGCTCCTGGTGCTGATGGCCTACCTGCAGAACTCCTCAAGTGTGGTGGGCAAGAACTCAGTAAGATTCAAGATTCAAGATTCAAGATTTTTTATTGCCAAGAACACAGAGTGCAAAGACAAGGTCAAAATTTCCTTACAAAATTACAGCTCACAAAAAACTTACTTCAATAATACAGCGGTAGGTACCTAGTACATCATTAACAAGCTATTAGATACCTAATTTACAAAACCTATGCCTAACTAGAGCTCTCATACATTCTTTATACTGAGGAAAAATTCATTAAAATCAAAGGGTGCGATGGATTTTAAAAACTTGACAAGTTTTGGCCTAACGTTTGTTGCCGTAAATTTCGCTCGCAACTCTTTAGGGATGGCATTGAAAAATTTAATATCCCACCATGAACTGCTGATGCGGGATGATTTCAAGCGGTGAAAAGGTACCAGCAAGTCACTCCCATGCCGTGTTCTATACCCATGAGTGGAGGTATGATACTCGTTAAGTTGGAGAAAACGTAGCACGTAGCTTCGAGTATGTAAACCGCAGGGATGGTCAAGATGTTTAATCTTATGAAGGCTGGCTTACAATCCTGCTGGTACTTCAGCCCAGCGACCACTCGTACAGCCCTGCGTTGGCATGCGAAAACTGCGGCAGCCGACGCGGCATGACCCCAACAGAGGATGGCATAAGTCGCACGACTCATAAAAGCAGCATGGAATGCCGCTACGACTGCAGTTTTGGGTAGCTTCTCCAGTAACCTACGCAGGAGGAAAACAATGGAATTTAACCTAGATTCAAGGTTCTCACAGTGTTGGTTCCAGTTCAGCTTTGGATCCACCAATACTCCTAGAAATCTAACGCTTGGGGGGTTTTCGTCCAAGGATGACAAGTCCCGCAACCCAAAGTAGAGAGTCTCAGTTTTCGTCTCATTAACAGAGAGTCCATTTCTAGCGAACCACCCCGATATCTCTTTTTAGACCCTTCGTTTGTAAGAGTCAGTGACGCAAGAGATGCGTTTTTCGTCAGGACAGAAGTGTCGACCACAAACAGAAGGGTCTCAAGAGGATGTAGACCTGATGGCAAATCATTTATGAAAATTAGAAAAAGTGTGGGACCCAAAACTGAAACCTGAGGTACACCATACCTGACTGGCAAGAAACTTGATGAAGAATTTCCATGATGAACAGCCTGACATCTACCTGTGAGATAGCTTGAGATGAGCTATAAAGCCCCGTCCGAAAAATGATATTTTGCTAACTTGTCGATAAGGAGGATAGGCTGGTGTGGAATGCAGTCAAAACACTTGGCTACGTCTACAAAAGTAGCTGAGGCATATTCCGCACATTCAAAGGAATTCGATACAAATTCGGCCAACCTCAGAATGGCCTGCTTTGTAGACCTGCCCCGCCTAAACCCAAATTGATCGTTCGAAAATAGACTATTCATTTCAAAGAACCTCGTGACGTCACGCTTTAGTCCCTTCTCAAAAACTTTTGCTAGAATTGGGAGCTTAGATATTGGTCTATGATTAGAAAGAAGGTTCTTGTCTCCCTTTTTGAAAAGAGGAATCACTTCAGCAACCTTGAGTACCGAGGGAAAGTGACCTAGCAAAATCGATTCATTAATAAGGTGCGTTAAGGGATACACCAGCGCTAGAGCTCCCTGTTTTATCATTTTCGTGGACAGACCATAAACGTCAAATCCATTAGTGTTTTTCAACTCAGTGATCAAGCGTATGACATCATGAGGCTCAAGATTAGAAAAATTTACATTTAATGTAAATGCATCATGAATGGGAACAGCAAACGTTTCCAATGGATCTTCATTGCTAGGGGGTAAATTTTTTACAATAGATTCGGCCACATTTACAAAGTATGTGTTAAAATCTTCTGCAGAGAAATGAGGAGATGCTGAATTTGAGCATCTATCGATTTCTCTATTTTGATTGATTTCGTTCCACATCATTTTCACTGGATTCTTAGATGAGAAAATTTTCCGTTCACTATCTTTGGATCTTGCATCTTTAATCATGGTTTTGTACTCATTTCTACGTTTCAAAAATTTAGCTTTGATCCCAGGGTCATCAGAAGACTTCCAACGGTCGTAGAGAGATTGAAGATCACTCTTCACCCTAGAGAAGTCTTCCGAATACCAAGAGTAATGATGATTTGAGGCATTCACAGCCTTGCAAGATTTTTTAGGAAAAACTACATAAGACAAATTTGAGATAATTTCAACAAAGTGATGCCAGCGAATGTCGATCGGCATGTCCGATTGATACACGAAATCCCAACTTGTTAAAAACAAATAAAATTCGAATGATTCAAGTTTCTTCTGGGTGATAGGTCGGGAAATAAAAACAGATGGCTCTTTATGAGACATTTCCACTGTAAAATTGCAAAATAGAGCCCGGTGATCAGAAAAGAAGACATCATCTACCAGGATGTTGGCTTCGTACTCCGGCAAAAAATTTACGAAGGCATTATCAATGCTTCGACGGTACCGTGTAGGTGTTTTATTTATTCACCAAATAATACTAGACATTTGGGAAGGGGAAAGAATCCCGTCGGAGTGGTATAAGACTATAATCTGTCCAATCCACAAAAAAGGTGATGTCCATGAATGTGGGAACTATCGAGGAATCTCTCTGCTGTCGTGCGCCTACAAAGTACTGTCCCGTATACTATTTCTCAGGCTTCTCCCTCACGCCGAGAGAGAAATAGGGAAATACCAAACGGGTTTCATGAGAGGTAAAGGTACGACGGATCAGATCTTCTCCCTGAGAATGATATTAGAAAAAGCCCATGAGTATAACATCCAAACTCACCAACTATTCATCGATTTCCGTGCTGCGTACGATAGTATCTCAAGAGAGGAGCTGTTCGAGGTCATGCTGGAGATGGGTGTCCCAGTGAAGCTGGTTCACTTGATAAGGCTCACGATGGAGTCCGTACAATGCCTTGTGCGAGTCGAGGGCGAGCTGTCGGATCCGTTCACCACCTACAAGGGCCTAAGGCAGGGAGATGGGCTGGCCTGCCTACTGTTTAATTTTGCGCTTGAAGGCGCCATTAGGCAGTCAGAAATTCAGGTTGGTGGAACGATCTTCAATCGCACGGCACAACTCCTCGGATACGCTGACGATATCGACATCGTCGGTAGGACGTCTGCAGGCATGAGTGACGCCTTCACAAGTCTTCAAGCTGCAGCGGCACGGTTTGGACTGGAAGTTAACCAGTCGAAAACCAAGTATATGGTCACAAACGCCACAAGAAGAGCACCCGAACGCATTCAAGTCGACGGATACACATTCGATACTGTGAATGAATTCGTATACCTGGGATCTCTAGTAACAAAGGATAATGATGTGGCCTCAGAGGTGCAGCGAAGAATACAGGCAGCCAACCGGTGCTACTTCGGACTGGTCCCACAGCTCAAAAGCAGGGTGATTTCACGAACAACAAAGTTGCGCCTGTACAAGACCTTAATCAGGCCCGTCCTTACCTACGGCTCGGAGACATGGACGCTGACCAAGGCATTGGAGGAGGACGTCGCTTTGAAAGAAAAGTGCTGAGGAGAATCCTGGGCGCAACCTACGATCCAGAGGAACTCGCCTGGAGACGCCGAACAAACCACGAAGTAATGGACTTGTATAAGGACTGGGACGTAATCCGTTTTATAAAGGTGGGAAGGCTCCGGTGGGCTGGCCATGTTGCCAGGATGACCCCAGAGGAGCCACCTCGAAAGATCCTGGACGAAAAAATCTATGCCAGAAGAAGGCTCGGGCGGCCCAAACTTCGCTGGCTGGATGGTGTGACCTCAGATGCCCGCTCCATCATTGGGACAAGGAACTGGAGAGCGGCAGCACAAAACAGAGAGGACTGGCGGACGTCATTACAGGAGGCCCTGACCCCTCGGCGGGTTGTAGCGCCATAGTAGTAGTAGTAATTGAAGGGCATACTAATTGACGCCGAACTGTATTCGGTTTCTGAGTTTTTTGAAATCCATTTACCCGAGTAAAATTTTAATGTGGATCGGTACTGAATGTCTTCTCGCGGTTTTTTTTTTTTTTTTTTTTTTTTTTGATCGTTTATACCATGTTTAAAAAAGTTGTTTGTTTGTGTCTGACTGTCAAGTATTGCCCTTCGTTTAATTTTAACTTTCTGCGTGTTATATTTGTTTGTTTTAGTTTTAAGTCTATTTTATTGTACTATCGACGATTGCTACGCCAGTTTGGCTTTTGCAATAAAAACTTATTGATTGCTGGAGAACAGGATTCCTCGTCGTCGAGCCAGGTGCCCAAACAATTTTCTCTCTCTGTCTGTAAAGACCTGATAACGCTACGAGATTGAATTTAAATTTTACTCTTATCTACCTACTATCCCGTAGGTTTCAGTAACTTCAATTTTTTTATTTTCTTTTCCTTTTCTCAGCTCCTAACGTGTGAGGGTGGCCACTCGCTAGGTATTTTAGAACATTTACTCTGGTTTTGGTTTTTATCCATTTACCCGGTTATTTATTCATTTTCGTTCCGAGAAGGAGTGAATATTTCATCGATTGGTTATTTATTTGTTTTTTGAAATAAATAAAAAAGTTGAATATTAACCGCCACTGGTTTCTACTCTCAAATTTGTTAAAACCTACCCCGTCTCCACTGGGGCTAGGCAGGCCCAACATTATAAATGTATATTCGTAGCCCTTAAATTCGCTACAACCCAAGTATCACACAAGGCCCTGGGCGGGAGTTGATGAACGCCGAGATGGGCTTTTGCATAGGAGTTACTGAGCATTGGTGTATGGGCCATACAGTATGGCAGATGAGATCGGCGTTCATCAACTCCCGCCCAGGGCCGTAAAATCATATCAACTCCTACCCCTTATTTTTTGCCCAGCGCTCGCTATAGTTTTTCAACTCCCGCCCCTATTTTTTATCAACTCCCGCCCGACAGAGGTTAGTCCAGAGAGATACTGTAGTCCTTCCACATTAATTTAATTTATAATAAACCAATCAGACGTTGTTAAATAACCCCACATCAATATCACAATAAATTATCACAACCATGCATTACAGGATCGTCAGATGTCTATCTCTTAAATCTACGTAACATAATCTCTTCGATATGGAGGATCGTCACATGGAGGTGTAGGTACACCTATATTAAAAAACCTCATTCATGGTTATCCCATAGACCCCCAAACTTAATTGCTACCTTCTTCATATAGTCATACAGTGACAATAGAGAGTTCCTAAAGAAACATCCGAGATACGTCGACCGTTAATTTTTATCGCCGTAAGGGATTTGTCTAGGGAGAATCAAAGAAAAGCTAACTTCACATAACACCGTAACAGAGATACGGTCTTATCAAAAGTCACGCTAAATTTAAAGTGCCGCTATTTACCTTATATTGTTCGAAATTAACGGTGTTATCCTTAAGACCATAAGCTTATCGCCGTATCTTTACGGCAATAACGTTCGACGTTAGGCATAAGGACGTAAGTTATCGCCGTTATTTCTGCGCATGCGCGAAATCTCGAGTTACGTCGACCGTAACTCATCACCGCTAGGCAAAAAGTGGCTTTAGGAACTCTCCAATATCCCGTCTACCCATTTTTTAATCAAATTACCTATCCACCGTTGGGTCCGGCATGACGGCGTTTCATATAAGTTGTCAGATATTGCCATATACGTCTACCTGGTACAAGCAAAGCTGGGCAAAGGTCTGGGCTTAATAAAAGGGCCAGAGTTGATCACATTTGGACTCAGATACCGGCGGCAGTTGATGCACTTTATCACCGTCTCAGGGCGGGACTTGAGACTCTCTTAATCCCCTCCGTACACGCGGGCGGGAGTTGATAGATGCCCGAAGCCATCGGGCGAGTAGAAACCCATCTCATCGGGCATCCATCAACTCCCGCTGATGAGATGGGTTTCTACTCGCCCGATGGCTTCTCACTTGCGTCTTCATTCTCTAGAGAGTCTAAAAAAGGAGGCGGGGCCGCAATCATTTTGGCTCAGGGCATTGAGTACGAGGTATTAAGTAGCATTGAGAGCTTCTCTGTTGAGGGGATTTGTGAGGTAGCTGCAGTTCACGTAGCCTCAATGTGTCTATTTGTTGTATATATCGTCCTCCCAATCAAAATCACTTTGAGCGCTTTATCTCTGTTATGGAGGGCCTTTTTTCTCAGTTATGCACCCCAAATCGGATGGTTATTCTCATGGGAGACTTGAACATACACTTTGAACAAACTTGCAACAATCCCTCTTATATCAGGAATCGTCTCGATTTTGAGAGCCTTATTGATGGCTATGGCCTTCGTGTCACATTGAGGGAGATCACCCGTCGTCCCTACGCCGGACAGCTTGGAAATCCTTCCTGTCTTGACGTGGTGTGCACCCATTTTGGTCTTGGCTGGTATAGAGCTTTAATCAGTAATGATGCCGTTTTCAGCGTCCACTATGGAGTTGAACTCCACCTTTTTAAGCGTCTTCCACCACCTGACCCAGTTGTTAACTACTTCAGACGCTTATATCCTGAGAACATTAACAAATTTTTCCAAAATTCATCTTCTACATCCTGGTTTCCAGTTTACTTAGCAAATGATGTGGAAAATTCAACTATGGAATTTCTCAGGATTTTTGTCTCGGCCCTTGACTCGGCTTGCCCCTGGTCATCGCGTCGGTTGAGACCTTCGGGTGGGAAAAGGAGGAAGAAGGGCGTTTTTACGGTGGAAATCTTTCTTTTACGGAGGAAGGACTGCGTAGCGCGTATCACTATTTCAGATATTTCACTTTCTCCGGACAAACTTGATTTCAAAATCTTAGCACAAAACCGCCGGAATAAATATAGTTCGTGCTTCTCTTCACTCCAAACTAAGCCAAAGGTTTGCTGGGAGGTAGTTTATGAGGTCCTAAATTCCGGGGTCCATCACTTGCCTCCCCGAGCCGAAAAAACATATCGGTAGCCCCCCCATAAGGGTCATCATTAGCCTCCCCGGACTCGCCACCTTCACTTCGTTAGCCCCCCCATAAGGGACATCATTAGCCTCCCCGGACTCGCCACCTTCACTTCGTTAGCCCCCCCATAAGGGACATCATTAGCCTCCCCGGACTCGCCACCTTCACTTCGTTAGCCCCCCGGAAACGGTAAACAAAAGAAACTCTTTTCCCGTAAAAGACGTAAAACGTTCAACAAAAATTCTGGAGGAAATTCCCAAAAATCTAAACAGACTCACACCTCGGAAATTGAACATAATTTTCCCGATTTTAATATTCCTGATTCTACCAACAACAATGACGCTCGGCCAGTTCCATGCTGGGAAGCGACCACAGACCTTATATTACTATGGATTCCTTGAGCTTTATTGAGGGCCGAGTCATCCAGGGCTCTTAACTAATCCACATGACGTATCCATACTTACGGATATATTTAATTCCTATTCTGATTATTTCACGATCAGTTTATTCTTGTTACTGATTGTAAGTCCCTACAAGCTTCCTTTGTCAAGGTCGATTTAAGTTCCAAAGTGCATCGCTGGTGGGCATTTTTGCAACAATTTGATTTAACCATAAAAAATAGAGAAGGATCAAAAATGCAAGTGGTTGCTTCCCTCTCAAGGTATCCTGTTCAACAAGCTGATGAGATTGGCATTTTTGAGGAATCTGTTGATTCCTTTGAACCTGAACATTATCACACAGACAAAAATCAAACATTCGCTGGGATGGGAGGCTAGCGATAAGACGAAGACTTTGAAACAGGGGGCTACCGATACGCTTCCGGACTCTGCTCGGGGGGGCTAACGAGTCTCTGCTAATCACCTCTGGCCCGTGGGGAGGCAAGTGATGGACGCCCCCTAAATTCAAAGTCTCGCAACCCTTCTCAGAAGTCAAATCTTAGTAGCGAGGGTTTTAGTGATGCTTTTGCCAACGTTTTTCAAAATTATTCTTATTCAGAACCTTCTCAAGAGTTCTATGGTTTTCTTGATCGTGCTCCCAGCCCAACCCAGGATTTCGTGTTGGATCCCGTTTCAGTTGAGGAGGTAAAGTAAAGTAAAGTTTTTTTTTTGTTTTTTTTTTTTGTGTGTGTGAATCAATAATTGTTTCTCACAAGTGGGGCAGGAGCCGACCCCGCACTGTACTTAGATAAGATTTTGAAATTCTTGCTCCAGAGAATGGATTCACATAAAATTGTCTGCCGACAAGGCAGGTATTACAACACGTGACTGACTTTTGGTCAAACATTGATGTTCGGACCCGGATTTGAACCAGGCTGATCAGCGCTCCGTCTGATTTATAAACAGACGAAGCTCTGTCGCCTTAGTCCACTGGGCCACCCTGAACCCTACCAGTTGAGGAGGTTCATGCTTCCATAATGGCTCTCAGCAACAGCAAAGCTATGGATTTTATGGGTATTAATTCTGGAGCCGTGAAGTCAGTGGCTACTTTCATCATTGAACCCCTGGCATTCATTACACAGGTCTACAAAAAAAGGTCACTTCGCGCTCGAGAGGTTTCGGTGGTTGCTCTCCATGTTTTGGGGTCTGGTGAACACGAATCCGAAGCCCGTTTTGCGCCATCACGTCTAGTTTTTTTTTTTTTTTTTTTTTACACCCTCGTTTATCCAGAAAAGCGAAAATTTCCTTAATTTCGACTCTAAGTCGTCTGGTTTCTGTAGGTAATTTTTCTGGGCGCTCTGAGGTACGCTATACTTCAGATTTTTTTTTTTTTTTTTTTTTTTTGTGCTGAATCGAATGAGACCAATTGCAAGTCGCTAAGATGATTAATTACGGAGATACGACCTCTAGAAGTCATTTTTTAGGTCGGAAAACGCTATTTTTTCCACCGGTTTTTTTTTTTTTTTTTTTTTTGCACTTTTCTATTAACACAGTAAGAAAATAAGGGTCCGGGGGAATCGGCTTCAACTACAAAGTAAACTGAGGACGATTCCAGGAATTTCCAGGGAGAATTTAATTAGGCCTTATTTTCTCATTGCTCATTTACTGTAGATCCCGACGTTTCGAAAGCGTGCAAGCTCCCATCCTCAGGGTATTTCATTAGTCATAAATCTCGATGTTACACACATCGTCGTCAACAAGGAACGCTACCAGGACATCTCACAATCATCAGATGGAAACAGGACACCAAGGGTAAATTTCGGTATGACGGTAACTATTAAATTTTGACATATTACAACAGAAATTGACTAGATTCATAGGAACGTTATTAGTATGGTTGAGCATCCACATTTTTTGAAAACATTATTCACGTCGTTAGTAAAATTAAAGGAACACGCCGCAATTTAAAATCGAACCGCGAAATTGCGGCGTGTTCCTTTAATTTTACTAACGACGTGAATAATGTTTTCAAAAAATGTGGATGCTCAACCCTTACTAATAACGTTCCTATGAATCTAGTCAATTTCTGTTGTAATATGTCAAAATTTAATAGTTACCGTCATACCGAAATATACCCTTGGTGTCCTGTTTCCATCTGATGATTGTGAGATGTCCTGGTAGCGTTCCTTGTTGACGACGATGTGTGTAACATCGAGATTTATGACTAATGAAATACCCTGAGGATGGGAGCTTGCACGCTTTCGAAACGTCGGGATCTACAGTAAATGAGCAATGAGAAAATAAGGCCTAATTAAATTCTCCCTGGAAATTCCTGGAATCGTGATTGCGAAATATGGAGGCCAATAAAGACCAAAGTAAACTGAGGACATTTCTGCGTCAAATGCCGCCAACTGCACCTCTGTGAATGCAGTAGCCGATTTTTGGCGATTTTTCAAAGATATGAGAAATTTTACTCACCCTTTTTCCCATTTCCAACAACAAAATTTTCTGGCTCATGTAAGCATTCATCCTAAGTGTTAAAGTCACTTATATTGAAGCAACTGAAATTAGTTGTCCTCTAATATTATGATTTCGGAAATAATTAATATTTGCCGTGGATCGTGTGACGAAGAAAAAATACTATTATTATGAAAAATTGATGCCTCTTAACTCCCTGGATTTCATGTGATGGACAATATGAAATATGGTCTTCAACAATCGATATAATAAACAACCATTGAAGAAAGCAAATATTACAAATACGAAATAAAACCTTAATTGTAAGGGGTTGAAGTTACGTATTTGGGGGGAGGTAATTAATGTCCTTTGTAGTTCAAAGGGAGCACAAACGGGCCGGAAATCGACGTATCTGACGGTCTCGGCGAATTGACGATTGATGTGGTTGAAGAAAGGAATTAAGGAAATAGGGAATGAGCTCTTTACGTAAATGAAGATAAAACTCACGCTCCTGTTGTTGAAGTGGTTTTTGGCGGAGGTGGACGAACGTCCTGGCAACCGACCGAAATGATGAGGGGGTCGTTGATCCTTTGGGTTCAAGCGACGTCGTTGATGCTGGTATTTGCCAGTAATTGTGACTGAGCAAACGTCGAAGCACTGAAGTGAATTTGATGGTAATTGTGACCAACAAATTTTGGGTGAATCACAGCTTTTGTAGCCAATAAACCGAGGTGCGCGACGGTTAAAGGCTGGCTGAAGACTGAAGTAGTGGGGGCTGATGAGTCGCCCCGCTAATGAAGGAAGGAAGGAAGGAAGGCGGGCGGGAAGGAAAGTGTCGACGTCTTGAAGTTCACATCGGCGATCTTAACATACTCCCCTTTGAAATTTGGGGAAAAACACAAATTTTAAACAAGGTTAACATAAAGGAATAGCCAAGGAAATGATACAAGCCTATCGGCATTAGCTAAATGACATCGAGTAATCTAGACAAGATTTACAAACAATAACGCCATAAAGTGGCAAGATTAAACATGAAAAGTACAACTTATAGTGAGATAAAAATAACAAGGCCTGACATGGGTCCCTTAGAGGGGAAGCAGTTCAGGAGGGGATGATTTCGCAATCATCTTCTGAATTTTGATTCAATGGGAGAAGGGGGGCCACTGTTGTGGCCGCTCTCTTAAAAATATCTCCGTTTGAGTTACGGAGAGTCAGTACCCTAACTATCCCGTCACTACCAGGATGGACCTGGTCGACTCGTGCAGTTTCCCAGGATAAAGGTGGGGCGTCCTTATCCCGAATCAGGACTAAATCATCTACCTTGAGACCGGGTGATTCAGTTGTCCACTTTACTCTCTTTTGTAAGGTGGATAGATATTCCAGTGAGAAGCGCGTCCAGATTTCGTGGTACGCGCGCTTTAGAATTTGCAATCTTTTGAGATGGTTGATTTTTTGGTCATCTATGAATGGAGCCAGAGATCGGAATTGCTCCTGTTCCTTGGCGAAATTATTACGATTATTATGAAGAAAGTGATAGGTCTGCGTGACCTTTGCGCAATGGTTAAACGCTTGAATAATTTCGACTAAGAGAAACTCCCCGTGACGCTTAGTCTCCCGGTGTCTTTTATTGTGGATGAGGCGTAGTATGCGAGCCGTAACCCTCAATAGGGTTCGGTAGTTTGAGAATCGGTTCATCCAGGCAACTAGATCTGGACTACCGCTGGTAGTTAGAAGGCTAACCTGAGGTTTAGAACGAATTTCGGGAATTTCCCCCGGCTCCTCTATGTGGGAGGAAGGCCATTCGTTGTCTGGTCGAGACAGGAACTCGGGTCCTGTAAACCATAAATTGTTATCTACTAATTGATGAGGAAGTACTCCCCTACTTCCAATGTCGCTCGGGTTCAGATTACCCGATATATGGCGCCAACATTGAAGGGGGGTCAAATCACGGATGACACTAACTCGGTTAGCTACAAAGACCTTCAAGTGCGAGGCAGGAACCTTTAGTATCCAACAAAGGGTGATCATCGAATCGGTAAAGAAAACAGGTTCGATTAAGGGAACGTTCAGCGTTTCCTTGAAGGGAATTAGAGAATCATACAATTTAGCAAGCAAAACTGCTGCTGTTAGTTCAAGTTTTGGAATAGTTAATGTGGACTTCACCGGAGCCACTTTGGTCTTGGAAGTCAGTAATTGTACGTCTATAATGCCGTCCCCGAAGGCTCTCAGGTAAATAGACGAACACATGGCTGCATTCGATGCGTCCGCGAAACCAATTATTTGGCAGTGAGTGACCTTGGGACGCACTACACATCGTGGAATTTTGATGTGAGAAAGAACTGGTAAGTTGTCGATGAGCTGACACCAAACCTTATGAATTTTGGGGGGCACTTGTTCGTCCCAGCCTAAGTTCTCCATCCAAATCTGTTGGATAAGAATTTTAAACGAAATGGTAAGCGCCGAGATTAGTCCAATTGGATCAAAAATCCGGGCCACAGTGGATAATACAATGCGTTTTGTCGCGGTCTTGTCGATTGGCGGTCGAACCTCGAAGGATAAAACGTCCTCCGTGGGTTCCCACCGCATACCAAGAATTTTTAGAGAAATGTTTGTAGGGTCGGTCAAATCTACTGGACCTGGAGATGATGGAGAAGAGGTGGCTTCCAATTTTAGGAAACGGGTATTTGCGATGAACGCTGACTCAGATAAATCCGGAACGCCATCGGCGACAAAAGGGAGACAGACCACGAACCGCCCATCAGGCGTTCGCTGTGATTGCGTAACAAAAATGTCCTCAGCGCGTTGCTCGTCTTCAGACAAAGTGTTAATACGTTCTGGGATTCCCTCAATTTCCCAAAAACGCTGGAGATCGAAACATACATTATCGTCGGAGTGACTGGTAGAAAATAATGATGTTCCGTGGGCGAATTTGGAGGGTTCTTTATCATGTAATTCGCCCATGATAATATCTCCAAAGATGGTGGGCAGAATTTTCGGTAATCCTGCTCCAACGGAAACGAATTGACCACAGACAATCTGTGGGTACAGATCCGCTCCGATCAGTATGTCAACCGTGGAGGGTTTGTGCCAATTTGGATCGGCTAGCTCAAACTTGGTGAACTTGTTGCAAATTCTTTGCGGGACTGGGAAGGTAGGTAGAGCATTGGTGATACACCTTACTACTACCATTTCAGCGAGAAGGTTCTCTGTTGATTTAGGGTTTATGATTGCACAGGTTGCAATCCCCTGGGCATTGTCGAACAGAACTCCACCTAGCGTGGAGATTTTTCGTGGCGTTTTGACCATTTTGAGGCCAAGGTTGTAGACAGCTCTTGACGTGACGTACGAGTAATGGGAACCCGAATCTAACACTGCTCGTAAACGAAGGGGTCTACCGCGAACGTCTTTCACGTCCATCAGCAGCGTCGCCAGTATGACTTGCGACTCGAGTGCGGTGTCATCCTGACGGGATGACTTCAGGGTAGCCCCGAACAAATTCGCACCTGACTTGGAGGGAGAAGGTTCGGGTTTATGAATAGGATTATGTGGAGCCCCCTTGACACACGTCAAGGAGTTGTGGCTACCATTACATAATCGGCAAAGCAGTTTTGATTTGCATTCGCGAATAGAGTGTGTTGCTGACAGACATCCCCGACAGCCGGTAAATGACTTCAGAGCTTCGAATCGTTCTGGGGGAGTCATAAAGTGGAATCTTGGGCAGCTTAACAGCCCATGCGAATCGGAACAGATGAAGCACCGTGGAGCCGGTTTCTTAGGCTTCGAACTGTGGTCCCTTCCACCCGAGGGTTTAGAGGGCTCTGGAAAAGTTGTCATGAGGGAAGTCTTAGACTTGTGACCCGCTTTGGGAGCACCTTGGCCCTTCGTCTGGGGCACAGGAGAGGGCTCCCCTTTCGATCCAAAATTTGCTGCTGGATCGGCGAGCTGAACGCTAATCTGCATCTCACGTACAAACGTGGTAAGCTTAGCCATGGACGGGAATTCGTCCACCTTAAGGCGGAATTCGAAATCCTCACGTAACTGAGAAGGAAGATTTCGAACCGCAAGAGTAAATAAAATGAAGTCGCTCTCCCCAGAAATTTTCAAATTCTTAAATGCGGAAACTGTGTCCGAAATTTGGGAGAGGAACGATTGTAGGTTATCGGGGTTTACCTTCCCGGTGATTGGTTTAAATGACAGCAGCTTATTCAAATAAACTGCAGCAAGAACGCGTTTGTTTTCGTACGCGTCTGTCAGAGATTTCCAAGCCGTTGGGTATGTAGCATCACTGATTGGGAGTGTGCTGACCAATGACCTGGCTGGACCCTGAATCGCAGACAAAAGCTGATGAAACTTTTGTGTGTTTGAAAGCGAGGGATTTTCATGGACGAGTGAAATAAAAACATCTCGGAATGAAACCCATTCCTCGAACCGGCCCGAAAACTTGGGAACCGGCGTTTTGGGAAGAAAAGACGATGGATTTGAGTTACCCATGGTTGAGGCATTCATAGAAACATTTTGCTGTTGCGCAGGTTCTTTACTACAAAGTTTGTATAAAGTACGTGTGCCTGCATAAAAGCAGACCTAACTTTCTGGGATTGCGTTTTGTGTTGCTACATGGGAAAAATGGAGATGACTTGTCTCGATCCTAACGTTGCAGGATCCAAGTCCTGAAAATCCGCGTTCAGGTCAATTAGTGCTTCGGAGGCATCCTCAAATTGTGAGTAATAACGGGTGAGTAGGGGAAACCTACCCTTAAAATTGTCTAGAGCGGTCGAATCGTCCTTGGACGTGACTGCAAGCTCGTAAATAGCTAATATCTCCTTACTAGATTGGGACCACTTTCTGAGAAATGCGTCCTGTTTTCTTTGAAGGGCTTTAAATTCAGCACTATCCCCATGTGCGGGGTCTTCTTTGGGAGCCATGTCTTTAGTGAAGCTACGTTCTACTAATTAATCCCTAACAGAAGGTTTGGTCAGAACAACGCTGAACCAATGATTTAGACGCGAAAATCGCTACCCCGTAAAAGGGTGAACAAGAGTTAGTCAGCGGGCCCGAATCTGGGTACCTATCAGCTGACGGAAGGAAGGTCAAGGCAGAGAGGCCTTGATTCTACTGCGAAGTTGAACTAAACGTTCGTGACGTCACTGGGAACGCGCAGACGGCACTCACCGAACGTGACGTCAGTCAGGACGAGGGTTCTCGAAAAGAAGGAGGGAAGCGGGGATCTAATTGAGACCTTGAGATTCAAGAGTGTTCCAGGGGGTGCTTATCGCCTAAGACAGGATGCAAGTTACCCCCTCCAGCGGTACCAAATGGGTTTCACACTGGACTCGACTGTCCCCCCGAAGGAACCCACGTACAGAGCAATAATTAAATACAATAAAATTGCGCGAAATCGCGCGGAGCAAGAGGCATAAACCAGACGCTCTGCTACCAATGTTAAAGTCACTTATATTGAAGCAACTGAAATTAGTTGTCCTCTAATATTATGATTTCGGAAATAATTAATATTTGCCATGGATCGTGTGACGAAGAAAAAATACTATTATTATGAAAAATTGATGCCTCTTAACTCCCTGGATTTCATGTGATGGACAATATGAAATATGGTCTTCAACAATCGATGTAATAAACAACCATTGAAGAAAGCAAATATTACAAATACGAAATAAAACCTTAATTGTAAGGGGTTGAAGTTACGTATTTGGGGGGAGGTAATTAATGTCCTTTGTAGTTCAAAGGGAGCACAAACGGGCCGGAAATCGACGTATCTGACGGTCTCGGCGAATTGACGATTGATGTGGTTGAAGAAAGGAATTAAGGAAATAGGGAATTAGCTCTTTACGTAAATGAAGATAAAACTCACGCTCCTGTTGTTGAAGTGGTTTTTGGCGGAGGTGGACGAACGTCCTGGCAACCGACCGAAATGATGAGTGGGTCGTTGATCCTTTGGGTTCAAGCGACGTCGTTGATGCTGGTATTTGCCAGTAATTGTGACTGAGCAAACGTCGTAGCACTGAAGTGAATTTGATGGTAATTGTGACCAACAAATTTTGGGTGAATCACAGCTTTTGTAGCCAATAACCCGAGGTGCGCGACGGTTAAAGGCTGGCTGAAGACTGAAGTAGTGGGGGCTGATGAGTCGCCCCGCTAATGAAGGAAGGAAGGAAGGAAGGCGGGCGGGAAGGAAAGTGTCGACGTCTTGAAGTTCACATCGGCGATCTTAACACTAAGCGCTTAGACGTACGGTACCCTACAGAACTTTTTGCGCTGAATCGAATGAGACCCTTTTCAAGCCGCTCCAGTGCATAGTTTTGGGAATACAAGCTGTGAAAATCATTTTTACAGTCAAAAAATTGTATTCTGCAGAACAACATATATAGTAGGTAATAACATAATAAGCTACGGATGAGACATTTCTAATTACATAGCATAATATGCTATATTATAGTACTTCATATCAAAATCTAGTCAAGTCCAAGTAAGTCTAGTTGTCGCACCCACTTACTCGACTGTTACAGGATTTTCTTCGGTTAGCAGCACTATGATTGTCTCATTGAATGTTCCAACAGTAGTCTGCCATCATGTTCTCATCCCATCGACCCTGGTATCGAAATTCCATAGTTTTCAGGTCTTGGTGAAACCTCTCCCCTTGCTCTTCGCTGTAGTCCCCCAGGTTGTAAGTGAAGCAGTCTATGTGGCTGAGAAGGTGGTGAACTTAATTGCTCATATTGCACCCAATTCATTTAAAATTGATGAGCATATTTTCAACAAGTTCCTCGTAATTTTCTGCTTTTCGGTTGCTGAGGAAATTTTGTATTACTTCAACGAAGGACTTACAAGATTGGAGCTCATTACCTTCCAACGCATCAGCAAATTCGGGATCCTTTATAAGTGCTCTAATATGTGTTCCATCGCAAAATACAATTTTTTGACTTTAAAAATGATTTTCACAGCTTGTATTCCCAAAACTATGCACTGTAGCGGCTTGAAAATGGTCTCATTCGATTCAGCGCAAACGGTTCTGTAGGGTACAGTACGTCTAAGCGCTTAGGATGAATGCTTACATGAGCCAGAAAATTTTGTAGTTGGAAATGGGGAAAAGGGTGAGTAAAATTTCTCATATCTTTGAAAAATCGCCAAAAATCGGCTATTGCATTCACAGAGGTGCAGTTGGGGGCATTTGACGCAGAAATGTCCACAGTTTACTTTGTAGTTGGAGCCGATTCCCCCGGACCCTTATATTGCTTCCGAGTCTGCGAAGCAGCGGAAGCCTTGTGTTCACTTTCGGGAGAAAAAACATTTTTTGTTGTCCGAATTTTAAATTTCCACTCGCATTTTGCGTTTCATAGCCTACTGAACAAATTTGGTTCCGTGTCTATCGGTCTGTGGGTCTGTCGGTCTGTCGGTCTGCGGGTCTGTCCGCATTTCCTTGTTACAGCCATAATTTCCACAATTTTGAATGAATTTAGCTCAAATTTTGAGGGATTATGCGGATCAGGCTCCTTGAAGTCCCATGCGAATTTCATCACAATTGAATCAGCGGTAGGCTCTACGCATGCGCTAACGTGAAATTCTTGTAACAGGCATAACTATCTCAATTTTGATCGGATTTCAATCAAATTTTCAGGAATTGTGTGCGTATACCTCTAGATGGTGCCCTGTCAGTTTCATCACGATTGAATCAGCGATACGCTCAGCGCATGCGCGAACGTAATTTCCTTGCCACAGCCATAACTCCTACAATTTTGATCGGATTTCAATCAAATTTTCAGGAATTGTGTTGGTATAGCCCTAGATGGTTCCCTATCAGTTTCATCACGCATTCAATAATCAGTGGTACTCCCTGCACATGCGCGAACGTAATTTTCTTGTTACAGTTGTTACGTTCATTTTGAACTTGGCACGAGGAAGCTCATCTGCCATTGCCTTGGCAGTGTATTTTTTACTGTGTTAATAGAAAAGTGCAAAAAATTCTTTTCATTCTGGAGCATTAAGCTCCCACATTCACCGCTCGGGAGCATTAAGAAATACACCCACACATATCAGGTGTAGAACGACTAGAAGAGATTGTAATGGGCCATAACTAGCCCCAGACACAATCTATTGGCTCGGTACAGCAGGTTCCAACTATTATTCCACTATCTTCCAGCAGACCTGGTTTTTGTGATTCTATTGTGCCTATTTCACATTGTTTCAAACATACAAATTTCACAAAGTTAATTACTTACGGACGGAAATCCCATTTAAAGAGGATCCTGCCGGGGATGAGCTTCTGTTTGTTGCTGTGACACCCAGTGCAGAAGTAGCGGGCCAAATATTCACAGTAGCGGAACCGGTGAGCGTACTCTGGCGCAACTTTCATCCCGCAACCGGCGCACAGGAGGTTCTGTTTCATCAAAAGAGCCCGTTTCCTAAAAAAAAAGAAAAAAAAAAAGTGTTATCACTTGAAGGAACGCAAATAGTCTGAAAGGTGGAAAATAGCACTCACTGCGGCGGCGGGTGAGGGGTGAAAATGATCTGCGGGCGGGGAGGCGCCCACTGGGTGTTTCCTCGCAGAGGTGTATCGTACAAGTCGGAGTCGTCCGCGCAGATACTGTCCGGGAGTGGTAAGAGCTGGATACAAAAGTTAATGGGTTTATTATTCTTTGATATAGTTTAATTGTGGAAAAATTAATTTTGTGTCAATAAGGAATTCCTTATTATATTTGACTATTTTGCTTCCGAGACCGCGGAAGCATTGTTTTCACTTTCGAAATGAAAAAAATTTTGTTCTCCAAAATCAAAATTTCCACTCACGTTTTGCATTTCAGAACCTCCTGAACAAATTTGGTTCCGTGTCTGTCTGTCCGCATTTCCTTGCCACACCCATAACTTCCACAATTTTGATCGGATATCAATCAAATTTTCAGGAATTGTGTGGGTATAGCCCTGGATGGTCCCATATCAGTTTCATCACGATTGAATCAGCGGTACGCTCAGCGCATGCACGAACATAATTTCCTTGCCACAGCAATAACTCCCACAATTTTGATCGGATTTCAATCAAATTTTCAGGAATTGTGTGGGTATTATACCCTATATATAATAGCTATAATAACTCTAGATGGTCCCCTGTCAGTTTCATCACGATTGCATCAGTGGTACACCCTGCGCATGCGCGAACGTAATTTTCTTGTTACAGTCACAACTACGTTCATTTTGAACCTACATTTCATACAATATGCGGCTATGGGCCATGTCTAGGGTGACCAGACCCTATTCGACCTTCCGGTCCCCTTGTCCCAAGAGAAAGCTAGAACGTCCCCTTTTCTGAAGAGAATGCCAAAACGTTCCTCCACGTCATCTCATCACCAACCAACAGACTTTCCATAATGTTGTGAAGGACCAGGAAACAGAAATTTGAAAGTAGGAGAATAAGATGATGATCGTCTTATCATTAACGCTCCCAATCACTATCACTCATTCATCCTAGTGCATTGTTGCCAAATCAGGGGTTTTCCCCCCAGACATGGAGGAATAGAGAGGAGAGTTCACTGAATAGGACTTCATGTGCCATAGTCGACGGTGGCGCTATCCCTACGGAACGTAGTGAACTACTCATAGTACCTTCAAACCCGACTAGAGTGAGCCACTAGCCCTTCTTATGAAGGAAAGCCCCAAATACCCCACTAAACGGATTTATCTTCCACTGTTGTGCTACTACAATTAAAGGAAAAATTGAAGGAACCATCTCTGAATAACGAATTTCGTTAAACGAAATTGATTGTGTAGTTGTGTACACTGTGAATGCAAACGACACGTCGGAATTCGCAGGGCGCCATCTTCTGGTTCAGTTTTGGTAACTTACCACCTTCAAAGTTCACTACATCTCGTAGGGGTCGCGCTGCAGTCGCAATCCCCCCCGCCGTTCCATCACTGGGTTGGCATTTTGGGAACGCGGTTTAACACAGAGTGAGCTCTCCTCTCTATTCCTCCATGCCCCCCAGATTTAGGGTTTTTTTTTTTGTAAAGGGGGAAACTTCGACCTGGATGGAAACCTGAATGAAGGTTCAACTACAGACTATGGAGATCGACCCGAATGTGTTAACTCGTCTGTCGTATCGGGATTTGGGTCAAAAGAATTTCATCACTCTTTCGCCGAGCTTTCGAAAATTATATTTTCTTCTTCAGGTTCAACTACCTCAAGTCACTCTGGGCTGTAGATGAGCTTAGTTGCTCGAAACCGGTCCTCACGCTACAATAATTGCTGGTTTGAATACTAAATTGTTTATTTCACTAAAAAATATTCCAGCATTGTTCACACGAATTACGTACGCTCATTGTAATCGCTTTTATATGTGAAATTCGTTTTGAAGGTTAAACTCGTTTGCGATTCATTATAGCTATGTCTTCTGTAGAGGAAGTACTTTCTGAGCGTCGATCATTTAGAGCAGAGCAGAAAGCTAGGCTGACCCAAATGTCTAACGATGTCAAAGACCTGTCACTCGCTCAAGGGGTCCTGCGCACAGACGTAGACGCGAATAAAAGAGGTATCGAGTCGCTAACCCGCGCTCTTGGCGCTACCACGAAGCAGAGTTCCTCTCTGCTTTCCAGGGTTGAACGCCTGGAGTCACATTCGAAGCGAAATAATTTAATACATAGTTTTCAATATGGCTGGAAACGAGAAAAACAGATTTGAACTGATCGAGTCTCTGCATTCCCAGTGACATCCCTATGGACATGGAACATGCTTACCGCTTTGGCTCTGGGAAAAAACACCCTAGCCCTATCCGCATCATTTTCGAAGACGCTAAGTCTAATGGAATATTCTGTCGAGAACTAAGATACTCAAAAATTTTCCGAAGCTAAATATTAGCAAGATTAAACAAACAATGAATTGGCGATGCGCAAAAAAATCTTCCAGTACCGCAAGTTAATAAGCGAGGATGGGTTTGCAGCGAAAGTAAAAGGCTTTTCCCTTGAGGTGGAAGGGGAAACTTACTCGCTTGCATCTCTAGAAGAAAAATTTGGCAGTACTCTGAAGAGAAGAAGATCTCCCTCCAGCCCCACATCCAAACAAGACGATAACGTATTTACAAAATAATTATATGAACCCACTCGCAAAATACCCACCAGAATTATGGGCTGAATTGAGTCAAACCTCAGCAAAACCACTAATCGCTGTGAATCCTTCCACCGCCACTTGGGTGACTATTTTTCCAAGTCCCATCCGGACATTTACACTTTTACCGACCGACACCTTGTTAAAGTTTGTGAACCACATATTATGTGGTTAACAACCTTGATTACACAAACTTAATTTTGATGTAAATATTTACATCAAAATTAATAGTATACATTAAATGTATAAAAGGGGTAAATTTTACCCCATAGAATAAAGGAATAAAGGAATTCGATCTGAAATATTTATACACAGATCTCATGTCGAGGAAATGAATAAAAACAAAAAGGTAATTGCTGTAGCAGAAGGTCAGAGGGAAATTTCATCATGACTGAGACCATCAGGGGACCTACCTAACTCAGTTTATAATCCTAGGAATAACGTTAAAATGAGACAAGGAGGGGCCCCTTCAGGTATGCACCCCCCTCATAATACTGGACCTAATCCTGCATCCATACCTGACCAAACAAAACGGAAGCAAACGGAACCTGGACACGCATTCACAGTCGGTCAACTGAATTTATGTTCAATTAGAAATAAGAGAGATGAGCTGGATTGTTGGCGGATAAATACAATTTCAATGTGATAAGTTGTGCTGAAACATGGTTGACAGCTGGTGAAGTGGAAATGTACCAAATCCCAAAGTACAACATAGCTTCCTCATACTGCAGGGAAGCGGGATTTGGGGGGACCATGATATATGTTGAGAACTCGAGGAAAGCTAAAAAAGTACAGGCATTTGAGGACTTGTCATGCGAGGGTGTTTTTGAAATATGTTGCGCTATAATAGACGATAAATACGTGATCGTTTCTCTTTATCGAGCGCCCTCAGATCGAAATATGGAGGATTTTTTGGGTAGGTTTGAGAGTATGCTTGGTACACTGGTGAGGTTCGATAAGTACACGATTATCATCTGTGGTGATTACAATATAGATGTACGGAAATGTGATACGGCTACAGCTAAATTCAGAAGCTTGATAGACACTTATGGTCTTCAAATCACAAATCTTCAGATAACGAGACTGGCAAGTAAAGCATGTCTGGACAACGTATTTACTAATGCAGTAGAGTTCAACAGCGAAGTGATTCATTGTAAGATTTCTGACCACTCTCTATTACTGTTTTATTTGCCAGATACTGCCATGAAGAATGATCAGGTAAGAAAAGATGAGCGAGTAACATTCGTGCAGCGTAGATTTATTAACGAGGAAACAATAGCTGTATTTAAGGAAATGTTGAGGCGTACGGACTGGTCATTCGCGCAGGGGGAATCGACAGCTAGAGAAATGTTCTCAAAGTTTTGGTTTGTTTTCCAGGACAGTTTTGATACAGCGTTCCCTATAAAATGGATTAAAAAGAAGGCGCAGATGAGTGAGTGGTACGGTCATGAACTGCGGAAATTGCGAGATCAATTAATTACCTCTTATCAAGATTGCCACAACAGGGATTCATTGAGGTCATTGCGAAGGGAGTACCGAGGGAAAATGACGGAAACTAAGAAAATCTATTTTGCGCAGAAAATAGAAACAGCTCCAAATGTGAAAAAAGCTGCTTGGGATATAGTGAAAAAGGAATTTTCAACAAGAAATGGTGTACAACAGAAGGTCCCAGCTTTTTCACCGGACGTGTTGAACCAATTCTTTGGGGCTATAGCGGAGCAAACCTTGAAAAAACTAGTGCCATCGACAGACGATCCTCTTGATTGGGTACTTCCGAAGATAGCGCGTCGAGCCAGGAGCCTTTTTCTGCGACCTACAAATACGGGAGAAGTTAAAAGTGTGATAAGCAGCCTGAGGAGTTCAGCAGCGAAGGATATCTATGGCATGGACGTGAGAATTGTGAAAGGAGCTGCGGACTTCATAGCCGAACCACTCGCAAATATTTTTAATGTGGCACTGCGCACCGAGGAATTTCCGGGAATGCTGAAGGCGGCAAGAGTGGTTCCTGTGTTCAAGGGTGGTGATCCTGAGGACATGAACAGTTACAGACCGGTCTCGGTGCTCCCTGTGTTCTCAAAAATTCTTGAAAGATTGATAGCGGACCGAATTATTGAGTTCCTTGAGAGAGAATCCGTTATGAACCCTGACCAGCATGGTTTCAGGAAGGGCCATAGCACGGTCTCCCTCTTGCGCTCTGTGGTCGATAGTTTGGTTTTGGCACTGGAGGAAAAGGATGTGGCCCTGCTGACCCTTTGTGATGTATCTAAGGCATTTAACTGTCTGTCAAAAGATATTCTATTGCGAAAGCTGGAAGTGTATGGGATAAGGGGGGTAGCTCTTGAGCTTATCGACTCCTACCTATCAGACAGAAGCCAGATTGTGGACAATGGGGGCAAATCATCCATAATGAAACTTCCTGACGTGGGCATACCGCAGGGGTCAATTTTGGGTCCGCTCTGTTTCATAATTTACGTCAATGATGTGCCACAAAGCACGGATGCATTTGTGTGCCAGTACGCTGATGATACAAGCGCGGTTGCTCGAGGAAAAAACCTGGGGACGGCAATAGCGGAACAAAAAAGTATAATGCAAAACTTGGAGAGATGGTTTCGGGCCAACACGCTGCTGCTCAATCCAGATAAAAACCAAAAGCGTTGCTGTGACCACAAAGGCCATTGAGTATGAAGAGAATGAACGATTCGAGAAAGAGGCAAGACTGGTGGGAGTCATCGTGGATGCGCGGCTTTCATGGGGGCCTCATGTGGATTCGCTGTGCGGAAGACTGAGTAATGCAAACTACGCCCTTCGACAGATTATGAGAGTACTCCCCTCTGCCTATCATAGGGAGGTATATTTCGGACTGTTTCATTCTGTCTGCACATTTAGCCTGCACATCTGGGGAAATTCAGCTAAGATTGAAAAGGTTCTAAAAAAGCAAAAACAGGCACTCAGGATACTATGTAAGGCGGACTACCGAGCCCACTGTAAGCCTCTTTTCATACACCAGCGAATAATGACGGTCATCAATCACTATATCTTTGAAGCTTGCCTGTTTGCTAAGAGCGTAGGGGACCAGGACCGAGATCTTCCTCATGACTACGGGACAAGAAGACAGCAGGAAATTCGACCCCCCTACTATCGTCTCACCACCTCACAGAGGCAGTTCCGCTTCAGTTCAATGAAGCTGTTCAATAGACTTCCAGAAGCAACAAGAGCCCTCACCATGAAGAAATTTAAAAACTGTATCAAGGATTTCCTCCTAGCCAACCCTTTCTACAGCGTGTCCGAGTTCTATGAGTCGGGAACGGTGCCTATACTATAGGTACCCGGACGTGTAGGTGCCTAGTGCCCCACTCACGAAGCGTGTCTATTCAACGGAATGTTGTGTTGATTTATTTGAATTTACTTATATGTCTCTTGACGCATTCGCACCTTCCCGAAGGACAATGAATAAAGATGTTATTGATTGATTGATTGATTGATTGATAAAAGATAACCGCACTGCCGCCAGAAAAGAAGCACTCCAAAATCAAATAACTGCCTACCATAATAATGAAATTACTACATCGGAACTAATCAGTAATGTGTCCGCTTCCACCAGACTAATTTGGTGGTTTGGTGGTTTTTGGAAATGAAGATTATTCTATTATATTATATTCTATTCTATCCATTTATCTTGTATAGTAGTTATTTTCTTTTCCTTTTTGAACATTTCATTTTTATAACTGCAAGTGTGTTATGTTATTTGAGTAGAATTATTTGTATAATAATTTGTGTATAGGCTCTGCCCATTTCTCAATAAATAAATAAATAAATAATAATATCATGTTCACATACTATTTTCAAGTCTAGCCTGAGAACAGGTATTAACTGAATTACCGTTTGAGGTGCGTCCTTGTCAGAAACGAGCCATTGAACTTCCGAAGCTTTGGGAAGTTGACGGTCCGAAAACCGGGCCAAGAGAGACAGCGCCACCAGTTCGGCGGAATTTGACTGGTCCGGGGACGCCGTCGGGGGTGACCGGGGCGGCGGGGATTTGGACGGCGACGGTATGTGAATGCTTGGCGATGGAACTGGACCCCCTTTGCCGAGATCCGCTTCCGAATAGAGCGATGCCATCGACAGCGACAGACCTGATTGAGATGGTATTAGATAGTAAGTTAAGACCCAAAGTGCCGTCGTCAGGCAGGAGCCCAACACGACGCCTTACCCGATTTATTCATGTGTGCAACATTCGTCGGTGTCACTTGGTCTATTTCCATGTCGTCGACTCCTTCGGTGGAAAAACTGTCGTCGCTGAGATTGTCTGTGTCCGTCGACCGAGGGCTGAAGCTTTGGTCAGTCGTAGCTGAAACACCACACCAGTCATGACACTTGGAAGATGCAGTGTTGCAAAATGTCGATTCGCACTTACTGTTTTCAGTAGGGGACGCGTGGCAGATTCCAATAAAGGCGTTTTTCTTCTCCTCTTGCCTCATCCGCCTCCTCACGCGTATCCTCTGCTTCAACTCTTGAATTTCTTCGTCGCTTTCTTCGTCAACTTCTTCCATAAACTTCTCCCACCGATTGCATTTTACCTGAACACAGCAACAAGTAAAATTCACAAGCCGCTTGGTCAGAGAATCTCTTGCGGGATAGGATTTTTACGCTTTAACAGTAGGGAGCCATTCAGTGATATTTTAAGGGGCTTTCACATCAAACGTTAGCAGCTGTGGAACACCCCCATTAACGGATGTTGAAAGTGTTTCTTCATTCGTTCGTGTTCCTAGCACAGAATTTAAATTCATTCAATTTTGTGTTGTATGTATGGCGGCGTAAATCCGCGGGAGAGAAAAAACGCTGCGAAGAGAAAAAAAATTCAGGTTTTAGTATTCTTTGATATCTATAGGTTAATTGCACAAAAATTAACGGGCTTCTTGAAAAGGTTGAAATGGGCTTCTTGAAAAGGTCAGAATTCAGCATTTCTGACAACATATTCGGATTCAGCACCCTTTAAAACCCAAAAACCCCAATTTTTAGTTCGAAAATCCGTATAGGTACGTGCTGAGCTGTTTTCGAAATGTTAGAGATTTTGAAATGAACGCGGGGCATTTTTGACGTCACACCTCGCCAGACTGGGCGTCGAGTAGTTGGGCACTGAGCCGCCAGAGCGCTAAATAATAAATCTGAACAGAATCGGAATAAAAACACTCCGGCCCGGGTCGATTTTTGAATCACCTTCTTTGATAATAACCTCGATGCTCAATTTTCGAATGACCTTCTATAATGATTAACCCGATTTTCGATTTTTGGGGTCGACTTTTCGCTTAGTAAAGTTGGCTGACTTGCGTAGATGAGAGAGAGAGGGATCTCCCAGCCAATCAAAAGACGACGAAGCAGCCCACGTCATGTACCCTCTCCAGACCTCGGAATTCAAATATCATATTTTTCCTAAGGCCCTATAAATAATTGAAACGGGTTTTCTGCAATATGGACCCGTTTTCGTAACTTTTGAAGCACGACCTTTGCTGGAAAAACATTTTAAAAAATCATTAAAGGAGCTCACTCATAATTTCTAACAACATATTCGGATTCAACACCCTTTAAAACCCCCCTACACAAATTTTTAGTTCGAATATTCGTACAACTATACTCAGACATAAGGCACTTCGCTCCCCAGCCACTTTCTCAGACAGAGGAGCTCGCTTTACTCGCCCAAGTGACAGTCGCTCAATGCGCTAAATTTAACGGGCGCAAAACTGGCCGGGAATAGAGAGAGAAATCGTCTTCCCACACACCAGAATAATATTCTGAATATATTATATCCAAACTTAGTGTGGAATAAACCGTTTTCCAAATCTCTCTCCCCCCCTCCCCTCCAACGTTTCCCCGCCTCACCACCTTTCCAAGGTCCCTGGCACCCTCCGTTCTCCCGTTCTCTCCATTGTTCCGAGGTCCCTGGCAACGAAACAAACCACCCTCCCAAGACGCGCGCGGGATCTCTTCAAATCGTTCAAATTAAACTCGCCGTCTAAATTCGCTCATCGCCGGAACTCGTCGACCTCCTTCGCGAAAACATAGGTGAATTATTCCAAGAATAATAAACCAAAATCGCCGTATTTTTATCGTTTACCGTTTTGGAGGAGAAGGCTCGTGACATACTCTGTTAGTCAGAGACGGTGCGAATTAGGGCGCATGTATGAGCGTTCCCGCAGGGAAATTGGTATGTACGAGCGTTCCCGTTTCAGGCAACCTCTGGTTGGCCTGGATGTATGAGCGTTCCTGTTCTCCATCGACCACGATGTACGAGCGTTCCTGTTCTCCGTCGGCCACTAGGTACGTGCGTTCCCTTCCCCTTTCACCATGGAGTGGGATATTATTGTAAAAAAATTGCGGTAGTACATAGTATCTCTCGGTTTTCGTATCTTGTGATCAACTTGGATATCCACGTGCTTTTTTCAAGGACCTTTTTCGTCTAAAATCACCTTGAGTGGTGCTGATTTTTACATACACATATATTTGGTGACTTACTAAGGCATCCACAAACAGGAAGATGTTGGGATGAGTGCCGGTAAAATTCGTTTTAAAGGAGGCGTGAAAGGACTCACAAATGTTTCATTTCTGGAGGAAAAGCTGCACCATCTCCGATGTAGGTCTTGTGAATGTATTTGGCGTACCTCATGGCTTGGTTGGATGGCACTTGTGAAGCCTTCGCCAACTTCATTGGGTTCGACCATGGGTAGCCCGAATGAACATTTCAGCCAATCCCCAATTCAGTCGACTCGAAGCTCATGTATCTTTGACCTCTCACAACGGGAACCCTCTTACATTACCTACGCTCCACCTTCGCACGGGGCCGGGCACGCTCGTTCATTTTCTCAGCGTCACCAAAACACTTTCCCCTTACTTGGGAACGCTCGGGCTATCACCTGTTCCCTAGCCCATTGGGATTGATATTGGTGTTCCCCAAGTACATGGTGGGGGTCGATGTTGAAGGTGCAGTTGACCTTCATTTAGGGGTTCGAACGTGTGCTACTTACCCCACTAGGGCGTAGACGAGCAAAACGAGCTGGAGCGGCTAGTCTAAACCACTAACGCTCGGGGTAGCACTCGTTCGAACCCCTACATGAAGGTCAACTGCACCTTCAACATCGACCCCACCATGTACTTGGGGAACACCAATATGAATCCCAATGGGCTAGGGAACAAGGTCAGAGGGTGATAGCACGAGCGTTCCCAAGTAAGGGGAAAGTGTTTTGGTGACTAATTCGCGGGTGATAGCACGAGCGTTCCCCCATGTACTTGGGGTAAACCAATAATATGGTCCAATATCAATCCCAATGGGCTAGGGAACAATGCGGCTATGGGAAAATTCGGCCGAACATAGTTGAACTAATAATGAACAAAGTACTCCGTACAGTTATAGTCCGCGCGGTGTAAGTTTCCGCCATGACTTAGTGAAGGTCACGTCGCCTCTCGTTAACTCTGTAAATAGATGTAAATATACTCAAGCTTTCATGTTCAAATCGTGTAACCGCGTAGTTATCAGTGTGTTTCGTGTTTGTGTGCGCCCTGCCCAACGTTGACTTTTTTCAAAATTTACTCCAGAAGCTGCTGAACCAGGAGGGAGGATACGTGAGTCATTCCTCTTGTTTGGATACTGCTTTGAGGCACTAATGAAACCTTTACCCAGACGAACAATCAAACTTAGAAAGGCGCCCTGAATCCGAACCTGATATTTGAAATATTTAGCGGAGTGGACCTACACCGGCTTTTTCTCAACACGTGCCTACTCGTCAGCTGCTTTATCTCCGAGGTCGCGTGACGTATGTCTGACGCATATCTTCGCCTCAGCTGTTCTCCTCTCAGCTGCTTTGGATCCCGTGGCGCGTCGGTTAGACACTCTCCCGTGAGATGGAGTAGCGGCTGATTCTCACAGCATCCAGCGTTCGAGGTCTTCCCGGTAGATGGTGTGACGGTGTCGTTTTTCACTGTGTTCGAATAAACTCCCGGAGTAACACACACAAAGGACGCGCGCGCGCGCTTTCGTGTCCATGGACGCTGTCGAATCCATCTCGTTGGGCGACCCTGAGCTGAACACCATTAAGGAAAACCTCATTTTTTCCATCTGCACATTGGGGTTTGATGTGGAGGATTTGAACATTCAACTTTTTGTCAGGACGCTTGAAAATTTGTTTCATGTCACAAACGACAGACTGGACGAGTTGAACGGCTACAAATTGGAGGTTTCCTCCCTGCACAATGCTTACATTTCGTTCGTGACCGGTTCAATTCGTCAGTTCAAGATCATTTACGTTCTGAAGAATTTTGGTCGGATGAAAGAAAGTCCCTTCAGGAGGAAATCTACAGCTACAAGAAAAAACTTCGTACCCTGGAGGGAAAATTAATCACCCAGGCATCCCTGATTGAAGACCTTCAAAAACCCATCACGTCATTAGAGATTTCTTCGCCGAACTTCGTTGACGTTATAAACCCGGTTGTGCCTTAAATAAGGCCTTATTAAATTCTCCCTGGAAATTCCTGGAATCGTGATTGCGAAATATGGAGGCCAATAAAAACCAAAGTAATATTTCGGCTTCATGCCAAATAACAAAAATGAACAAGCAGTTCAATCGTATAAAAGAACAACTTCACAGGCAGAAGCTAGCTAAACTTCATTACATCAAGAGAGCTATTAAGGACAGAATTAGATGGTCCGCTAAGATCAACCTTTTAATGGACCATAAGTACGGAAACACCTACCCGCTGACGATATCCGCAACAATTGGGAAAGTACGAAAGCTGTTTAAGGAAAAACCGGCAAGATCTCACAAGATTGACAGCGCTATCTCGAACTTCAGCAGAGTGGTTCTCAACCTTAGTCTTAGTGAGGCACATAACGAAGTACGGAAATTCAAGAAGATCATCGATAGAAGCAAGTCCGCCTTATTTGGAAGTTTGCAAGGTAACTCTGAAGTCGTTGTGGTTATTGAAGAATATCTTAAAACCTTTGAAGCATACCAACTTTGCATCCGAACTAGTAAAACCCAAAATACAGTGTTAAGTAAAAAGCCACCACTTCAAAATGGTAGCGATTTTGTGATAAAGAAAAGTGAATGGGTAGTGAACCTCACAGGTAGCGAGGTCCCCGATGATATTCTTGAATATTTTACATACAGCACGAAGTTTAACAAGATCAGTTTCGTTAATGATAAGGCTGTTGAGCGACTAGTTACCGAATGTGAGTATAACCTCCTGAACCTAGACGTCTCTGAACATGATAAGGACTTAATCCGTAACCAAATAGTTAATATTGCTTCTAACAACAAAAATAGGCATAATTTATATAAAATCCCTAAAGATATCTGTAGAAGACTCGCACTAAGGATTAGTAAATTAGAAAAAAGCACTAAACTATTTTTTAAAAATAACCCCAACATTCTTATTGTAAAAGCAGATAAAACGCATAAAGTCGTTATAATAACCAGAGATCAATACAATCAGAAAATTGGAGATTTGATTAGTAACAAAGCAGAATTCCGTAAGCAACGATCTGACCCTACCAGTGAAATAAACAAGAAAGTTATTAAATTTGTTGATAAATTAATTAAAAAAGAGTATATAACGAAAAAGGAAAAATCTAAATTTGTAAATATTCATGGGCAGGCGCCTAGTATTACTGGTCTTGTTAAGTCACATAAAAATAACAATCCTGTCAGAGGTATTATTAATGGTTGTAATAGCGTCACGACCCGAATCTCTAAGATGTATAAAAAGTATTTGGAAAGTTTTTGCAGTAATAATGCGTATGATGTAAAAAACGCCCTTGACCTAAAGAAAAAGCTGGAAAAAGTTGAAATAAGTAGTAATGAGACAGTGTTATCTATGGACGTGATTAGTATGTACCCGTCAATCCCGTTAGATGTTGCATATGCGATTATAAAAGCTAATTGGAATAGTATAAAAGGTAATACGCATATAAAAGACTTAAATACCTTTATGGAAGGCCTACGTCTTTGCTGTGAGGATGGATATTTTATCCATAACAAGGAATATTATAAACAAAAGTCCCTGCAGATGGGTAATGCCATATCAGGAACCATCGCCGGTATTGTAATGAATGAACTAATTAAATCGGTGATCGACAAGTACAGTTTAAAGGCTAGGGCTCTTTATAAGTATTATGATGACCTTCTTTTAATCATTGATAATTCTGATGTTCATCGCGTTCAAAATTGTTTTAACCTATTTCATAAGAAGCTTCAATGGGAAATGGAGTTGGAATCTGACGGAAAAATCCCATTTTTGGATATGTTAATTGTTAGATCAGGATGTAATTTCCAATTTAAATGGTATACAAAGCCCATATATTCCGGGAAGATGATTAATTTCTATTCAAGCCATCCGAAACGATTTAAGACAAATTTAGTTTATAATATGGCTCTTAACGCATTTTCCAGAACAACTCCGGAGTTTATTGAAGAAGTAAAACAAAAAATCGTCACTATTTGTATGGCAAATGACTACCCCGTTCAGGTAATTCATTTCCATATGAATAAAGCTCTGCAAAAAATTAATGATCAAAGTAGTTGTAAAAGCAATAAATTCACGATTAAGAAACCGTCAAAAGTTTTAATAAGTAAGCAAAATGCTAATAGGTATGATGGAACTGCTCGCTTTACACAAAAAAAAACCCTCCCTAATCTTGCAGAAGAAAATTGGTGTGTCTGACGAGAGTACTAGTCAAAACATAAGCTGTACATCGCCCGTAGCTAATAAAAATGTGAGGATAAGAAAGAGTTTTGTGTCGTTTACATATAATCCTGTGATAGCGGATAGTTTAAAGCGTGTAATGAAAAAGCATGACATACCTATCGCATGGAAGTATGATAATAAAATAGAAAAATCACTGTCGAATACTAAGGATAAAATTGATAAATTGGCTAAAAGGAATTGTATTTACAAGCTTAAATGTGATAGTAAAGAATGTGCAAATAGTACTATATTGGTGAAACTGGCAGACCGTTGCGTAAAAGGTTAATCGAACATGATAAAGACGTGTATAATAAAAAATAATGTGTTTCAGGTATCTCCCGACATTGCCGTGATAAAGGGCATAATGTGAATACTAATGATGTACAAATTGTCGCAAATGAACCATGTTTAAATAAAAGGCGTATTTTGTAAAATATTCAGATCGTAAAAGGAGGAGAAAATGTTCTTAATGTACGTAAAAATGACTTGAAAGTATTAAACCAAAAATTTTTCTGTCTTTTTGAAAAATAATGGTTAAGTGTTGTGAACGCTTGTCATGTGCAATCAGATTATTACAAGCAATAAAAACTTATTGAATAGTGTTTTCCATAGCCAAGTAGTGGGTTGTGTCCACCATGGCTGTGAGGAGTGCGAAATAGTTGTTTCCTTATCTATCTGATAACATCCTAACCTCGTTCGGTTTTAAATTGCGGCGTGTTCCTTTTTAATATTAACGACGTGAATAATGTTTTTCAAAAATGTGGAAGCTCAACCATACTAATAACGTTCCTATGAATCTAGTCAATCGCCGTTGTAATATGTCAAAATTTAATAGTTACCGTCATACCGAAATTTACCCTTGGTAGGTGGCGTTCGTTTTGTATCTGGTATATAAAGTTTAATATGTAAATTAACATTTGAAATTGCACATGGCAGGTATCCTGTTTCCATCTGATGATTGTGAGATGTCCTGATAGCGTTCCTTGTTGACGACGATGTGTGTAACATCGAGATTTATGACTAATGAAGTAAGTGCCTGTGAGTACAAACTAGGTGATAAATTTTAGGTAAAATAGGGATGTAGCCTAACGCCTGTTTGTATTTTTGTTAGATGGCCTGAGGATGGGAGCTTGCACGCTTTCGAAACGTCGGGATCTACAGTAAATGAGCAATGAGAAAATAAGGCCTAATTAAATTCTCCCTGGAAATTCCTGGAATCGTGATTGCTTTTTCAAGTTGTCGGAAAGTGCCCGTGTCATTGACGATCTGAACAACAAGTGTCGTGAGATGGATACTGTTACCACGGCTTTAAAGAAGAC
Organism: Pilophorus perplexus; assembly: GCA_955831195.1. Classification (NCBI taxonomy): domain Eukaryota; kingdom Metazoa; phylum Arthropoda; class Insecta; order Hemiptera; family Miridae; genus Pilophorus; species Pilophorus perplexus. Next base: position 137,781 of record OY037009.1, read on the forward strand.
AGTTGCCACCATCTCTAATGAAACTCGGCGCTGCGCGCCTCGGCGGGAACTTCGCCCCCTGCACCCCCGGATGACTTCCGCTTAAAGCCTGACGGCTAAAATTTGGTGTACCTGACCCTTCAGGTTTTTGTCCCCCTCGCTGTATTATATAAGATCGGCTGTTTCTTACCGGTGTACCCATGTGCAAATAATTTTTTAATGGATAAAAAATAAATTAACCTGTTTTATTGATATGATCTTCACTCGTCATATTGACAATATCGATTCGAAAAACTACATAACTTATTTTAGTGGAAAAACCTTAAACCTTAAAAACCTTAAATGGAACTTCCAAAGTCCACGCGGTACCTAAATTTAGCGGTTCCCGAACTTTTCGGGTCATTGAGTACTATCGTATTACAGTCAATTAACATTTTTCATAGGAAAAAAAATATTATCTTTATTGAAGAGTTGCAAAGATAAATTGTTAATTATAACACCAATAAATTATTAAGCTTATAAAGGAGTAACTAAGCGAATTTAAATTTCCTTAGCAACGTTCGGTTTATAAAATACGCGCTACTTTTGTCTCACTATTTGGTCTCACTTTTTCCTGTCGCTTTTCGGCGGGGGGTCCCATCGCAAAAACCTGAAGGGTCAGGTTAATATCTGGTACCCCCACCGAAACACCTTCACCTAAAAAAAAATTTTGGAAACACTTTTTTGGATTATTATTATTTTTTTTTTTTTTTAATTTTTTCTTCAAGTTCTTTATTTTTTACTCGAAAAATATTTTACCTCCGGGGATCCTTCAAAAATCCCATTTGTAGCCCCATCATAGCCCTCTATAAATCGCAACAGTGAAAACGGATCGTTCCGGGACCCAGAAAAATGGATTCTACCTCCAAAAATACTTCGAAAATGACACCTGACTCGATCCCGTAGCCTCATTTTAGCCCCATAGCGCCCCACGGGTTTGGGAGATCGGGCTGAAAACCTTGTGGGCAAAAATCTTTTTTTGATTTAAAAATCCAAAAAAACTTCTTTTTTTTTCATTGACAGAATTAAATTTCTGCACAAGTAACGTATATCAAAGAATAATAAACCCTTGTGTAAAATTTGCAGCGTTTTTTTTTCTTTTTTGTAAACTGACGAATGTGAGATTCCGAAAAATGGATTACAGGTCCAAAATCACTCGGAAAGCGACTTCTCCTTCGGATTCGTAGCACCCTGAAAAAATATGTTTTATTTAACAATAAACACACTGACTTCAGTTCTACGACTAGTCTTATTTTCTCATAATATTATTTTTGGGGATCTTTTTCGGCTCACATCCAAGTGAACATCATCAGGCAGTCTGTTTTTGATCAATATAACATTGTCTTTTAAATAATACTGACACAAAAGTATCACAGTCGTTCTTAAAAAGAATGTAACCTACTCTTATCCCGAACTGGTCTAAAAATAGAATCGGTTCTGCCGTTTAGCCACAATCGAGCGCCAAAAATGGGCAATGTTTTCCAACTTGGCTGAAATATTTGTGCAGAAATCTAAATCTGTTTCAATGAAAAAAACAAATATTTTCATTCCTCGGGAGAATGAAAAAGGAAGCGTAGCTTTATATCATTTTGCAAAAATCAGCTGCCAGTATAGTGTCCTACTAGATGCTCCGGCTCGCTTTGCTCGCCTACGCTCCCGGGGGAGTTCTCAAAGCAGACATAAGGCCTCGCTTCGCTCGGCCGACCGCTTAATCAGACATAAGGCCTCGCTCCGCTCGGCCGAGCGCTTATTCGGACAGGGGGGCCTCGCTACGCTCGGCCGGGGGGGTCTGCGACCCCCCCCCCCCCCCCCCTATTCGTAGCTAAAAGGTCGGCAAAAAAAAATTTCCCCGCCTCCTCCACCGTTGTAAGGTCCCTGAAGCCCCACCCCGGATTCCACCCGTTCTGAGTACGTCTTTCCGACTTCCTTGACAGCGGCCGGGTTGGAAGAATCTATATCAAATAATATTAAATATTATTATTATATATATATCGCGAGACTCACTCACTCACTCACGATTTTCACTGGAAGACTCCCCGAGCGGCGAGCGTTCCTAGCGGGGGAGGGGGCGGGGGCGTCCGTATAAAAGCTTCGCTTCAAAAAGATTAAATGCAAAAGAACAGCCGATTTGAGTGAACCAACTGCCCTTTTTCTTGGCGACTCGTTTATGAACCGAATGCATGATGAGGTCACATCACTTCTTCCATCTGGTCTCCGTACCATTTCCCATAGAGCTACTGATGCCACACTATCTCGTTGAGATCGGGGAAAACTTCACCTTCGCCTGATTTCGTGGTACTTTCTGCAAGGTACGTCGATGTCTCCTACAATGAACTCAAGAACTTCAAACACGAGCTCCTGAAATTATGTCTAAATTTTTCTGGCACCAAATTGATACTTTTGAAAGCCCCTTACAACTATCTTCTGCCACCACTATCATGTGTTAATTTAGAAATAAATAAATAAATTCTTGACCTCGTTGTCAGCTAAATTCTACTCAGTAGAGGTGATTGAGTTGGATAACATCGAACGTAGCTCCATCTCTTCAAAGGAACTAGATCCATTTTACACTGCCAGGTTTAGACTAGCCCTTTGCAAAAAAATTGCAAAATGTATTCTCACGGCTAAAACCTCGAAAAACAGCCCCCCAACCATGATTTTAATTGACTTAAGGGTCTTGCAGAACCAGATTCGTCAATTAAAATCGCAGCTACATCGTTCAAAATACATGGCTGTCATAATTATGACTGCCATGTATTTTGAACGATGTAGCTGCTGCTACAGATGAGTCATTATTTAGGAACAACCCCTCCCCAGGACCCTCCGCCTCTCCTGCTATGAACGACTCTCATTCAACGAGGCCTCAGGTGTCGTTAAATTCAACGTCTCCTCCCCCATCATGTTACTCACCTTTAGCCGGTTCGTACATTTCATTCATTCATCTAAATATTTGCTCCTTGAGAAAAAAAAAATCCTTATTTGGAGGCATACATAGAATCACTCGATTTCAAAGTTTATATCATTGCTTTAAACGAGCATTGGGTTGAAAAAGACGAACTTCAATACACAAAACTTAGAAACTTCTCGCTGGCTACAGCTTTCTGTAAGCCCAAGATCAAACATGGAGGGGTACTGATATTTGCTAACGATCACATTAATTATTCAGTTATGGATAGCATTAACTTGTTGACACAACCTAGAGACTGTGAGGTGGTTGGACTCCGCATAGATCGGTTAGGGCTCGTTCTTGTTTCTGTATATCATTCCCCCAGTGGGAGCTTTGAAAATTTTCTTTATATTATGTCGGAAGTCTTAAATACGATTTTCAAGTTCAAAAGGGTTATTGTAATGGGAGATTTCAACGTGTGTGCTCTAGAAGACGCAACAAGATTTGGGAAATTATGCTTGTTTCATTCATACAATTTTTCGCCTCAGGTATTCGAACCTACTCGTGGTAGACGATGTATTGATAATGTATTCATCAATTTTAATTTTAATTGCTCCGAGAAAGAGTTTGTTGATGCTGTAACTTTTTCCGATCATAACCCAGTCATTTTACAACTTGTACGTCCACCGGCAGATACACCATCAGTAGATAAAAATTATTTCACGTGTCGCCCAGTTACGCCAACCAAACTGGAGCGTTTTGAGTACACCTTATTCAATTTGAACTGGGATTTTGTCTACGATAGTTTCACCGATCTGGATTCTAGGTGGTCTTTTTTCTTATCAGCTATCTCAAGCGTCGCTGACGAAGTCTTTCCAAAAATCACGATGATGCATGGAAAAAAGATCTCTAAGCCTTGGTTGAAATCCCTGAGGCAGAATGTGAGGTTTTTGGGCAAAATTTCAGATAATTCAGACGACCCTGGGGACCTTGACACTTATCTGGCGCTCCGAGGCATGTACAGAAGCTCCATCATATCAGCACAAGTTTCACACAATGAGCATGAGATTTTTTCTTCCAAAAACCCTAAAAAGAAAATGTGGCGCCTTATTAACGAAAATCGAAACAAGGGGGCGTCTCAGTCGAATCACCAGGCCCCGTTTACGGCAGATGAGTTTAACGATTATTTTTCATCTGTCGGTATAAGAACAGTAGCCAATTTGTCCCCAGCATCTAGAAATCCGCTAGACTTCAATACTAACGACTCGCCTGTGTTTGATTTCTCGTCCATAGAGCCGGAAGAGGTTTGCAAAATAATAGGTAATCTTAGAAACTCAAGTGGTTGTGATTTTTATGGTTTATCAACAAATATGATCAAAAGGGCAGCCCTGGCGCTTGTGTTTCCATTAACGCACTTGATCAACGAATACATAAATGCATGTCACTTCCCATCAGCTTTAAAAATGAGTTTGGTTAGGGAGAGAGAGCTTTAAAAATCGCTGAAGTAATCCCACTGCACAAAAAGGGGGACTTCGACGATAATATGGACATATTATGTCCCATTTTCGATACATTTCTAAATTACCTGTTTTCTCGAAGATATTCGAAAAACGCTGCAAATTTTACACAAGGGTTTATTATTCTTTGATATAGGTTACTTGTACAGACATTTAATTCTGTCAATAAAAAAAATATAAAAAAATTTTTTGGGGTGGATTTTTTTTTTTTCAAAATGTGTTTTTTCAAAAACTCTTTAATTTTTACTCGAAAAATATTTAACTTCTTGGGATCCTTCAAAAATCCCATTTTTAGCCCCATGAAAGCCCTATAGATCGCCACAGTGAAATCGGATCGTTCCGGGACCCCCAAAAATGGATTCTACGTCCAAAAATACTTCGAAAACGACACCTAACTCGAACCCATAGCTAAAAGCCTTCAAAACACCCCTCCTGTAGCCCCATTTTAGCCCCATAGCGCCCCACAGGTTTGGGCGATCGGACTGAAAACCTTGCGGGCACAACTAGATGGTAAACCAAGTATTTGGCCAAAATTTCAGATTTAAAAAAAAATTCCTACTGCCCAAAACGGCCCGGACGGCGGACAGCGGACTTGCTCCTGATCACCATGTGGCGTCTCTGGCTGAACGAGTTGTGCCGATTGCAGCGGGAATAAAGGGACTCTCCGGTGCAGGATGGGGAACCACATTCCAGCAGAGACTGAGGTATTATCGAGTCGTATTTCTCCCCACAGTGATGTATGCGGCATCCACATGGTGGGACAGACCGACAAAGGTTCTCCGCGAAAAGGTCCTAACAATGCAGCGAGCAGGACTGGTAGCCATCACACGAGCTTACTCCACAGCATCCACATTGGCTCTGCAGGTGTTGGCAGACTGTGAGCCGTTGGACTTGATCCTGGACGCCAGGGTAGCATGCGTTTCGGTGCGGTGGCCAGAGAGAACGTGCGCACGAATTAGACCAGAACTAGTAGAGGCAATGCAGCTCCACGATTACGAAGAGGCAAAACTGATGGCCGTAGACGAATGGGTCACAGACCAGTGGCAGAGCCGATGGAACGAAGGACCACAGGGGCGCCTGACCCATATGTACATCCCTGACGTCGGAGCAAGAAGGACCAAGCCATTCATTGAGCCAGGATATGAAACAACCCAGATGCTGACCGGGCACGGCAACTTCAGTGCTAAGCTCAACTTCTTCAGGAGGAGAAATAGTCCTGCTTGCCCCTGCGGTGAGGATGAGGAGCTTGCTGAACATGTCATTCGTGCCTGCCCCCTGTATGCCCTGCAAAGAGAGGAGCTGTTTGGAGTGCACCCCATAGCGGCCCCGCTGGACGCCCTACTACAGAGTCATGATGCCTACAGAAAGTTCGAGGAGTTCTGCAGATTTTGGACGGCCACGCGTGGAGAAGGGATGGGCTTGCCGGGTGAAGGACGACGAAACGTGGATTTAGGTTAGGTTAAGCTTTGTGTAGAAGGGAGGCTGGAGGAAGTTTCATATAAGTACTCCAACTCCCCAGTGTGAATGCTTGAGAATTAATTTATTGTGTGAATGGATGTGTGAATGTTTAGGGTTTAAGGCTAGGCTGTGAGTTTAATGGTGATATTAGAGTTAGGTATTTATTTGATTAGGGTAAGGAACGAATGTGATGCTGGGATGTGATATCTGTGTTAGTTAAGGGTAATTGTGATAATAGGATAAGGAATGAATGGAGTGTACTAGGAGGCAAGTGTGGATGGGGGGGAACCTGCAGGTCAGCGAGACAGCATACTGTTAGGTTAATTTGAATTTGATTTATTTATTTTGCATTTTATTGATTTCCCTTTTGTTTATTTTAGGGGCTGTCCGGCCCTTCTGGGCGATGGAAAACCCTAAAAAGACGGGAAGCCCTACAAGACGGGTACCAGGAGGGCCACTTTAGGAAGGGTTGGGCGCGGGACCGGTGGGTTTTCCCCCGTCTCACTGGTCTAGAATGTATGAGGAGAATGAAAGGCGTGCGAGAATGAGGATAGATTAGGAGAAAATGACTGTGATATGTGTGTCATTGTATGTTTCTTCAAGTGTGGTGTGCGTCATTGTATGTATGTTCAGATTTTTATTTTTGGTCTAGGCTAGTCGTATTAGTTGTAGGGAGGGGAGGAATTTTTTGGAAGTACTCGCCCTCCACCAGACAATCAAAAGTGGAGAGAGCAACCACCGAGGATCCGAAAACTGCAAGTTACAAGAAGAGGCAGAAGAGTAGGTAAGGTCTGTTGCTTTAGCAGCCACCCACGATCCGAAAACTGCAAGCTATAAGAAGAGGCAGAAGAGTAGGTACGGTCTGCTGCATTCCGCAGCCACCGGCGACCCGAACACCACAAGTTACAAGAAGAGGTGGAATAGTAGGTAGGTCTGCTGCGATGACTCCTGTCCCAAAGAATTACGAGCCACTTAAATATGAAAAAGACCTCCTTTAAAATCCGGCACCTCCACGTTGGTCCATCCCGGGCACACCAGAAAGGTGTGGCTAACGCTGGCGGGGACAGGAGGGCCCGCTGAACTCCCCCTAGGGGAGTGCTGAAGAACAGCTGAAGGGACAGCGTACGGCGGACGGACATTTCGGATTTTGAATGTAGACCTCTTGAAACGGATAATGTCAAGTTTTGAGGCCGATCCGAGTCGTCGACCTCCGTCGCGAAAACAGGTGTATTATTCCAAGAATAATAAACCAAAAGCAGTGAACAAGCAAATTAAACACCACTTCGAGGAGAATAACCTCTTTTGCGACGATCAGTTTGGCTTTCGCTCAGGCAGATCGACTGATCAAGCAATTCTATGCATGTCAGACTTTGTTAGTGGGGGCCTTGAGGAGGGCAGATACGTCGCTGCCTCAATGGTGGACGTTTCCAAGTGCTTTGACTGCGTCCCGCATGACATACTTCTGGGTAAACTGTCCAAGTACAACTTCTCAGAGAATGCAGTAAATTTTGTAAAATCATACCTGGAAGATAGAATGCAGATGGTAAGGATAGGTGATGATGTATCCCATGTCACTCATCTGGGAGGCTTGTCAGTGGTTCAGGGGAGCGTTTTGGGGCCTACATTATTTTTGATTTTCTCCAATGACCTACCCCAACATACCCCAAATCGCGCAATTCTATTCGCTGACGACTCGACTATCTTGACCGCACATGCCAGCTTAGCGGCCCTGCAACGGGAAACCGAGAACTCGGTTGATTCTATTTGCAGCTGGTTCCACAGAAATCGGCTGGCGGTTAATGATTCTAAAACGGAACAAATTTATTTCGGCCTGCGAGATCTCTCGAGTATTGATAATAACCCTGACAAAGTTAAAACCTTGGGAGTATTAAATACTGTCACCACCTAAATACTGACAGTATTTAGTATCTGATACTAAATTGCCTACCTGGAATGAAAGGCGTTGAAATCACAAATCGGATCTTGGACTGTGAAGAGTGTGCGCAGGCGAAGATGGTTAGAATACCTCATAACGAGATTAGGGCTAGAGCTGAAAAAGCCTTTGGTATTTTGCGTAGTGATTTGATGAGCCCAATAATTATTATTAGACTTGTAAATTTCAGAGACCAAGCTTAGTACATTGTAACCTTTTCGGATGATTGTACCAGGTTTGTGTTTGCGTTCTCTGTTCAGGATAAGATCCAGGTGCATTTGGCCCTCAAAGAGTGTTTGGAGGAGATTAGGCGGATGAAAAATGAACCCAATCTCGTACACACGATTAGAACTGACTCTGGGCTAGAGTATAAAACTGCATCTATGACGGCGTTGTTGGAAAAGGAGGGCATAAAGGTTGTTACAAGTGAACCTCACAGCCTTGAACAGATACAGAAAATCAGAGTTAACCTGTTGTCTGCGCAAATGCCATATTCGTCCTGGGGTCGTTGTCTTGAATATGTGGTTCATGTACATAACCGAGTGCCCAATACGTCGACAGGTTAGGAATCCCTACAAGGCATTTTATGGGCGTGAACCGTATCTTTAAGGTACATCAAAAGATTTGGTTCTTTCGCTATGGTGGTGAACTACAAAATAAGCCGAAGATTGCTCCAAACGTTCGCAGAGCGTATTTACTGGAGTGTGGTGAAACTGGCTATGTGTTGTATGTACTCCTGTGATGTCCGATATTTGGAAAATCAGGTGTATGGCGAAATAATCAACCCAAGACCGCTTGCTGAAGCGTTAGAAGTGGGGGTGGAAGATGAGTCTGATCCGCAAGATTCTGTGTGCCATAGAGGTGTACCTACTTTACGTGGAACCCAACTCGTACAAGTAAGCAATGGCATCCTTGGAGAGAGATTTGTGGGAAGAGGCAATACTGGACGAGTTGAGCTCTTTGAGTGGGAATGGAACATGCGTGTTCGTTCCCAAAGATGAGCTGCCCTCTGGTACTTGCGTGATCAAAGCTCGTTGGGTCCACAAAAGGAAGACTCTTGCTAATGGCGATTTTCGGTGTAAATCGCGGTTAGTCGCGAAAGGTTTTGCGGACAGGAATTATTATGATAATTCCGAAATCTGTTGCGCGGCTGAGAGACGTGAGATTAATGACAAGTATGATCTCGAACTCAATCAACTAGATGTAAAGTTCTTTATGGTGAACCAGAAAACCCGGTGTACATGGAAATTCCGGAGGGAGTCGAGGAACTTACTGGCGTGCCCCAAGGGCTAAGTACTACTCATGTGTGTAAGTTGGTGAGGTCTCTGTACGGAATTATCCCCAAAACGGTGGTACGACAAATTCAGCTCGATTTTTGAGGAGCTAGGATTTAGGCGGTACGCACACCAGAAGTGTATTTTCTACTGGGAGCAAGCTAGTGCATTTGTCATGATTTTTATTTATGTTGATGAATGCCTATTTGCATCCAAGTCGGCTGAGTTCATCAAGAAAATTGGAGAACAAATCGAGACTAATGAGTTGGGAAGTCCAAATAAATTCTTGGGACTGGAAATTGTTGGAGATAGACAGAAATCTGAGATCTTTGTAGATGAAATTCATGAGAAGTATCTCGAGCAGGGGGATGTGGTCGGTGGCTTGTCGGTGTTTCCGGGGGCGGGCGCGTTGGCATTAAATGTCGGTGTGTTCGTTTTCGGGGGCGTTGGCGGGCTGCTGACGTCACTGACTCGAGTCCAGTGGTTCCCTTTAGGGAGGTAATTGGTTCTCTGCTGTACCTACAGAATTGCTGTTGCCCAGAGATTTCCTTTGCGGTGAACATCCTCAGTAGAAAGCAGGTGGGTTACACTGCCTATGATTGGAAGTGTGAGCAAAAGGTGTTGCAGTATCTCAATCGTACTTCAACGATGGGTCTGTTTTTCATGGGTAGAAGCGAGTGAGTTGACTGTTATGCAGATGCTTCACTAGGGTCGAACGACATACATGGTAAATCAACCACTGGTTTTGTAGTCCGTGAGATTTGGAGATGTTGTCGCTTACAAATCGACGAAGCAAGCTCATGTGAGCTTGTCTAATGCCGAAGCTGTATATATTGCGATGAGTTCTGCGTGTAAGGAACTAATAAGTCTGAGATAAATGGTTCGATTTTTGACAAAGAGTGACTTAATGCCAACCTTGTTGTGTGACTGTCGTCCGGCAATTGCCTTGGCGAGGACAGATGAGTCACGTACTCTCAAACATATTGTCAAATTATCGTACCCCTTCGTCCGACAAGAATTTCAGAAGGGAAATGTGCGAATTGAGTGGGTAGGAACGGATGACCATTGGTCATTGACAAACTTGGTGACCTTCTAACAAAACCACTGGCTCAAGAAAAGTTCGTGCATTTCAGAAAAATGGTTCTAGAGAATGGAAGTTGAATACACCAGGATTGTGATTGTGCTATGATAAATGAATTATTTGATATTATCAGTGCAAATATGCAAGTAACGGGTAATGTGGAATGTTTATTTGACATTATCCTGGAACAATCATGTTGATGCATTTTGATTTCTTCTTGGGAAAGATTTGGCTTAACTAAAATTGATTTATCGGAAGATGAATGCCGTGGTCCTGTTTTTTTCTGATGTTTCCAGAACCGTGGAATTGAGTTTTACTTAAAGCAGGCTGAAAAGTGAATCGTGGCGACACTGAACCGATGTCACTGTGTGCAGCCCCAACGCTGTGATAATTATAACTACTTTCAGCTACACCAATTGCTGACATGACAAACTGAGGATTAGATCCTTGTGGTCAGTGCGTGGCTTCAGAGCGGAGGGAGTGTTGAGAATTTGGCTCTTGGGCCACTTCTGCCCTCCCGCGTCGGGATGCTTAGTACTGAAGACGACCACCCAGAGCGCTTTCTCCGTAGTTCTGCACTATCTCACCAGTTTAACGATGAACTTTATGTATTCGGGAGTGCTATTAATTTCGTAATTATTTACTCAAACGATCAGAATTATGTAGAGTCATTTCGCAGAGATTAGCGTTCATAATAACTGGGGGAATTGGTACCACTGTTGGTGTACGTTCTCAGTTCTCATTGGCTGTCGTCATGTTGATTATTCCTCCGCCGGTTTTCAAGTTAGTTGCGTTTTGCTTTCAATAAAACCCTTGCTGTCAAGTCGTTCAAGTCTTTCATAAAGTGTTTGTGCAGTTGAAAGATGTCTCAAGAGACTCTCTTGAGGGAGGCAGCGTCGCAACTGCACCCCCTCGATGCAGAAGGGCGAGAGGGGGGCTACGTATTACCTACCTAATTAGTTACCTAACTAAAAATGAATCAAAACTCCTTGGCTCGAATAACTAAGTAAGTTCTTGTAGACCTTACATAGTTCGCGGAACGTCTGAAAAGCCTGTGTTGATAGTACAATGATAACGGGAGCACTGCCCCTCTTGAGACGATTTTTTTGCATGGACCTTATGGAACAACGAACTAAGTGTGAAGCCAGAAATGTCGAAATGTGGGGCAGTTCTGGGCACTGCGCACACCCTTCCTTCTCACCATTCACCAGATGTTAAATCACCTCCACAATCAGTGTTGGCAGTCTTCGTTCATGGGCAGGGAATTTTCGTTTGTAATGAGGGACTTATTCAGGATCTAATCTGTCCCGAATCATGGAAAAAATAGGGGCTTACTTTTGAAATATTTTGAAAACTTTTTGGTGTTGCTATATTACTTTGTACGGTATGAAATCATAAAATTTCGATCGACCAAGGTTTCTGATTTTTTCAGTTTTCCCACAAAGGTATTTTTCACCAGAAGCTACAGCAGTTGAGGGGATGGCATCAGGGGTTTTGTGCGCTTCCATGTTTTCTGGGAAGTGTTTTCTGAACTCGGTGATCTGCGTTTGTCTCATTTATAAGTTTTTTATTCGTTCGTTTCATTCGATCGTTTCATTGTTCATTTCATAAAGCGTTTGACAAACGCCGTTTGTTGGATAACTCTATTGATTTCATCTTGAGGGAGTTTTCCCGTTTAGGCGTGAGTGATAAGTGTGACATTCGCGACATGGGACGGCCAACCTCACCTTTACCAGGTTTGCAGCGTGTACCCGTGTATTTTGAAATGAAAGGAAACTGGCAATAGTTAATTGGAATTTTTAAACAAATAAATAAATAAATAAATAATGAACTATAGCAAATCTTGATAGTGGGTACTTTTTATCTGTGTTGGGTGCAATAATATTTTCATAAAATATTATCACGAATCCGTGACTGCACCCCCTTGTTCTGCCATCACCAGTCGCGCCTGCAAGAGAGTCAATCGGAACGTGAGTAATCACTTTATTTCAATAATAATCAATTAATTTGGGTAACTTTGACCCAAATAAATCCTTCCTTCCCAAAATATTACGGGAGAGTCCAGTTTTATCACGGAGATACAGATTTTCAAATAATATAATAAACTCAATATTATAATATTGAGTTTAATATATTATTAATTATTATATTAATAATTAATATATTATTTAATAATATTAAATAATATATTATATTAACTAATATAATATAATATAATATAAGATAATATAATATAATATAATATAATATAATATAATATTAAATAATATAATATATTATATTAACCTGCGAGAGGTGATTGCATGTAGCTTGATTTTGACTGTTTTACCATTGACATGTTCTATTCATACCTGCAATCGGATTAAAGCTGGAGTGCGATAGAATCATAAGGGAATCATTACCTACAATGGAGAAACCCTCTTTAGTATTAAATTTTAATACTAAAGAAGGTTTCTCCATTGTAGTCAAACTATAATAGGAGGAGTCCCGTATTCGAAAATCGACTGTTGACCTGTGGACGTCAACTGCATCCGAAACACTTTCCATGACTTTTTCCAAGTCCTTCAGAGGGCCATTATTTTCACGTTCCCTCTGAAAACATTCGGACAAACGAAAAGATACAATGCGCGCCTGAGAGTTCAGTGATGTACTAGTACGCATTGGAGTCACCATAACTACACTGGAATACACTGAAGAAAGAAAAGAAGAAAAATAAATAAATAAAGTTATTTATTCTTCTTCATAGTTCTAAGAAGTTAAAAAACTAAGAAAGAAAAACAATATAGCGAGATAGCCAGTTGGCACTAGGGCGAATCGAGCGAATATAGAAAGTGGAGAGGTGTTGCATCGAGGCGACTGCATGAGCTAATGAGGGGTGAACGGATGTGGGAATGTTTGTCCCCTTAGGTTGGAAGGCCTGTTCGTAGAAATTGGGGGGCTGGGATGACAGAGAGGGGGTCGTTTCAGGTCGGAAGTTACACCGCGCAGACTATTCTTCTTCTTTGGGTGCCATACCCGTAATCGGGCGTTGGCGACCTCTCGCTACTAACATCTGTTGAGCGTGTTGACCAGCTAATACAGAAGTAGTAGGGACCTACTGCTTAACGCCCGTTCCGAACGGCAAATTTGAGAGGTTTTCCACGGCAGAATCTTTCGGTGGGTTGCCATTGCCTTCCGAAAGGTGATTATCATTATGAGGAAGATGTCTTGCGGCTGCTGGGATCGAACCAGCAACCTTTGACGCAGTAGTCCAACGCTCAAACCACTGAGCCACTGATAATAGCAGACTATAGCACTGAGAAATTAGGTGTCTGAGCAGAGGACATCACTAGCGAATATTTGGCGTTTTGAATTTTCTCGCGGTGACACTTTAACTAATCCGCCAGAGTGCACTCGCACAAAAAGTAGAAAGTGTCCAAAAAACTTTTTTATTTTTGGTATTGTTATGTTGGTGAACATGAATATGGTCTGTCCCGTCACGCTAGCGTCAGAACAAATCCGAACGACTATTTTTCCTTGCGATTTCACCTTTTCTGATCTCGTGAATCTCTCTGAATTTGTGCTTTTAGTTCATTGGCTGACCACCAGAGAGCACTTCTTGGAAGCGCCACTCTTCCCTCCAGATTCAAATTTGAAATTTTTGAAATTAGTATTACACCGTATGAGCCCAAAACTCACTGCTATGGCTTCAAATTATGAAGTTTTTTCAGAAAAAAGTATTAGTCGACATTCAGTTCCCGGGCCCATTAGGCAATATCAATCCCAAAATACATAGATACATATAATAGAATACTGCTACAAAATACATACTGTAGCTAATCCCTCTATACCGGGTGTTGGGGATGTACCTACGTGTAAAGCTTGCTTTCCTAAATTTGTTAAATTGTCCCTAATAGATGTTTTGTGTGGTTGGGAGAAGGCCTCTGGTGTAACCAGGATTTCGCTCCCGTTGTCTTTGGAGGAAGATGAGGGGAGTGCACAAACATATTTATCTGAGGCATTGCACAATCTGTTGTGGTCTGCTGACCCAGTAAATTATGTCGGGGCAAGAATGGGAATTTCGCTATCCCCATCCTGAACAAAATGGTTTGTACCGACTGGGGTGCGTAAAATTCCGGAAGGTAGTCCGGTCGCAGTAACTTCTAAGGCCGACGGATCGACCCAATCAGAAACGCGTCCCGGATCCACACCTGAGACAGTACGCTTCTGAGCTACACCGAAAGAATTGTCGGTAAGAGTGGCATCAGAGTCATACTGCTCCTTACGAAGGGTACCTTTCCCGGCTGACACGAGCGAAGGTCTTACTTGTTCAATAGCCGCTATGATAGCCTCCGAAACGGAGAAGTGCGCGTTTTCCCGGTCCAATTCCGCCGTCGACCGTTCAGTTTGGAGGCTCGAGCTGAGGAAAGACGTCAGACTTTGGCCGTCGGCCGGCCGGGGGAAATACGATCCAGTAGACATGGGCGTGATGGAGCTGCCGCCGTCGTCCATGAAAGACAGAGTTTTCTTTTTGCGCCGCTCAAAACGTATGGACCGGCTATAGGTACCCCGAATGGTCTCGACGCTCTCTCCTGAAACGGAAAAGAGGCGTTTATTTATTTATTTTTTTAATTTATTCTTTTAAACGGGCAATGCCCAATTACATAGTAACAATAATAATAGTAATAGTAATAATAATAATAATTATTATAATAATTATTAAGAAGATTAGAAAATTCAGGCTGCCACACATCGTCAAACACCTCCACTAATAATGTTTGTAAGGGTGCGCACCAGATTACTCCGTGACACTAAAAAGATGTCAACATCCCCTAGATATCACGTATTTCATCACGTTTTCTATCTATAAGACTGGTCAGCCAGATTTTTCGAAATTAGTAATTCACAAAGATCAGTGCGCGCAAAAAACAGCATGCTCCTTTGGAACATTAGAAAAAGTTAGAAGCCTAAAATATCTTGGGCTTACACTGGATCAACATCTAAAGTGGCATGAACACATTCAGAACTTGGAGGGGAGAATTAAAAAATGTTACCATTTCTTCATCATCCTAAGAAATTTTTTATCGAGGGATAATCTCCGCATGATGTACAATGCGTATGTTTACAGTATTCTAATTTATGGCATAATAATTTGGGGGGTTGGTGCCTACTCAAGCAATTTTCGTTGCATTGAGGTGGCAATTAACACTGGGCTACTGCTACGGATGGATGGCAACCAAATCCGATCAGCGCACACCAATAGAAACTTTGTATTTCAAGCTCGATGTCCTACCACCTAGGGCAACTTATATTTATAGACTAGTAAATTATGTTTTCAAATCTCGGGACACGTTTAGTCAGCATGAGGTGATAAAAAGTACAAGGACTAGTCAGACAACCATTTTGCGAATTCCTCATCCAAAAGTTGACTTCTTCACTCGGCGGTTACCCTGGCTTGCGCCTGCGCTATTTGAAACCCTGCCTTTCTCGTTATGGACCGCGAGGTCATAGTCAATTTTCAAAAAAGAAGCCCTATTTTATCTTAAGAATTTAGAAAATACAAATTATATTTAATATTCAATAGCTACTAAGGGAATGACAGGCCTGGACAGGTCAGAGACCTATTATAGGTCAAATCATGAAAAATTGGTTCCTATGTAGGTATACAGCGCGTAATGGGTTTGGGATACGGGTGGAGGAGAGGGGATGAGGAGGGCAATGGTTTCCCGGGCGACACCCATCTGACTCCCGCGGTCCTGAGTCCAAATACCTACCAATACGCTCAATAGGGAAAAATAGTTGCGTCAGTTGCTCCAATTCGGTCGTTGCGAGTTCAGTTCAAGCCGTGATGGAGATCGTTGCCGGTGGTTCACAACGAAATGGAAAAGCTGATGGACAAACCTTCCACAGACGGGGAGAAAAAGAGAAGGGTATCCACTGTATAAATTAGTCAAAAAACTGTCGACTAAGCTACGCCCACACTTTGAAGACGAGCAGTAAATCCCTACGATTACTAGATTTAGCTAGTAATTTATTTTTACATTTTTATACGATGACGAGACGTTTGCTAACGGCGAAAAAACCCACAAATTTTTAACCACACCAGCACGTCTACGTGTTGACAGTCCTAAGTCTGTGAAGTGGGAAGGAAAACTTGTGGAAACCATTCGTGGGAGTCAGTTGGGTACTACTCTTCGGTTTTGAATCTCACGGGGAGTCAGATGGACTACGGGAGTCACTTGACCATTTCGTTTTTCGCTCTCCACGGGAGTCAGTCGGGCTCGTTTTCGCGAGACGGGAGTCAGTCGGAAACCGCCCGGTTTCCCTGGACCCCCAAACCATTATATTTTAGGGTTGGGAGTGCCCCAAACCCATTGACAGTATATCCCTAAACCATTGGGTTTCAAACCCGTTTTCCCAAAACCAGACCGCCCTTGTCAGCCACCCATGATCCGAAAACTGCAAGCTACAAGAAGAGGCAGAAGAGTAGGTACGGTCTGCTGCATTCCGCAGCCGCCAACGACCCGAACAGCACAAGTTACAAGAAGAGGTGGAATACCTCGTAGGTAGTTCCGCTGCGATGACTCCTGTCCCAAAGAATTTCGAGCTAATTTATAATAATAATAATAATCTTATATATAAAATTATCGTGTCACAATGTTCGTTCCCATACTCCTCCGAGACTGCTTGATCGATTCTCATGAAATTTTAAATGCATAATATGAATATTATTCAGTAGGTCTGAGAATCGGCTACTATCCGTATTAGATTTCGCCAACTCCCTTCCTTCGTCGCGAACGGGGCTTTCCTTCGCGACGAGAGCCGGGTCAAATAGCGTCGTTACTAGGGATTGCTAGGAAAATTTTCGAAACGCCAAAACCCGATACAACTTTTGGCGTCGGTTTTGAACGAAACTAAGTCTGTTAAAACGAACTTTTCACGCTGATTTCAACGAGTACAAAACGATTTCTGTGCGATAACGCGTTTGGAAGTTATTCGATGATCGTCGGTAGGTGGGTACGAGTATTTTTTGCGAGCCTTCGATTATTTTGATAGGTAGGTACTAGGTAATTTCCTTTTTGAGTTGATGGGTTGCTATGGGCTGCATAATATGCAGCCCATAGCATATTATAGTTGGTGATAGACGGGAATTTGATACTTCACAAGGAGAGGCCAACAATCGTTGTTACTAAGAAAAAATACGAGTCGACGGGTTGCTAAGGGTTGCCATTGGTTTCCGTGGCACCCGCGTGCCAATAACAATTGAGAACGGCTGGGCCGATTTGGCTAATTATTGACCGGGAATTTTAAATTTGATATTTCGTGCGAAGCACGGGTGTCCCAGTTCGTCTCTGTGGCTGGCTGTGTCTAATCCACGCTACCCAGCCTCAACGGTAGAGCCTAAATTTAGCGCATTGAGCGACTGTCACTTGGTGGTGACGCCCGATAAAGGTGATGGACGGAGTGCAGCGAAGCGCACCGGGCCCACTAGTAATAATAATAATAATAATAATAATAATAATAATAATAATAATAATAATAATAATAATAATAATAATAAGACCTCCTTTAAAACCCGGCACCTCCACGTTGGTCCATCCCGGGCACACCAGAATGGTGTGGCTAACGCCGGAGGGAACAGGAGTGCTGAAGATCAAGGTAGAAGAAAGAAGATTGAAGTAACATAAGTGCACTTCCCCTAGGGGAAGAAAGCGAGCAGAAGGTACGAAAAAGGTCGTGATGGGCCACAGATGGCCTAAGACACAAGACACATCCTAAGAAGCTCAGTACAGCTTTCGGTTTTGGAATTTAGACGTCTTGAAACGGATAATGTCAAATTTTGAGGCTTTTGAGGGATCCCAGGAGGTTAAATATTTTTCAAGTAACAAACAAAAATGCGAAACGTTTTTTGAAAAAAAAAATTAAAAAAAAAATCCCGCCGAAGCGGAAGCGTCGACCTCCGTCGCGATTACATAGGTGTATTATTCCAAGAATAATAAACCAACACGGCCTATCAGACACACTGGGTCAACCACACACAGAGATGTAAAGGGGGTAAATACCCAGTGGGTAGGGTATTTACAAACTGGGTATTTACCCGGTATTTACCCAATCGCCGAATAAATACCTTCCCATTAAATACCCAACCAAAAAAATACCGAAAAAAATTTTTTTTTTCATTTTTTTTTAGTTTTGAAAAAAAAATACAACCATTTCTGCACACCTTTCTACCCTTTCCTACCTCACGACGCGATTGTTACGTACCTACAGTGTGTCCTCCATGACTGTAACAAGGAGTCCAACTTGATAGGAAGAAAGAGGGTACTTAACGTAACCTACAAATGTAGCCAAGAAGCGAGTACACGATGAGTCCAGCTCGGATGAGGATGAAGACTCAGATTCATCTACAAGCGAACTTTCATTCGATGAGACCGATGAGATGAGGGAATGATTGCTAGGTATTTAAATGCAAAAAAACAGTTTGAGCAATTTTTTTTAAATGTACATGTTTTTTAAAGCTGGAAATAAATAATTTCCAACATGATCATCTTAATTTACGATTATTTTTACCACAAAACATGGTTGATGAAAAGATTTAATTGCATCTTGGTTTTTGGGCACTGAATGACCATGAATTCAGCAGTCAATTTTACAGCTGTTTAAGTACAGTGGGAAGTGTCATATGATTTTATAGCAGTTTGTTTGTGTGATTTCCATCGAACATGAGTATTTCTTTCATTTAGAGGATGATCCTGAACTCGAAAATTGTTGAAACTTTGGTAGAGGCGGGCTCTCGAGTAGTAAGAACGTTTTACGTGGTTTTTTTTGCGATCCCGTTTCATTGAAGATAAAATACCCTATTAAATACCCAAAATGGGTATTTACCCTTAAAAAAGAATACCCGGGTATTTTACATCTCTGGTGTGTGGTCCGTCCTTCCACCTGGGTCTAAATTCGATACGCCACACAGACCAAGAGTTAGTTACCTAAAATATGAGGGAGATAAGATAGTGACTGATGAACTCGTTCTACACCGAAGGCCAGTAGTCGAATGACGGGGGTTTGGGGGCTTGAAAACAAAACGACTCATAAACCATACAACTAACCTGAACTTGTGCTTCCAGCTGTGCGTTTGAGAACGTGCTCCTTTCTTTTGCTTCGATTGACAGGCAGCACATTATCATCATTTTTGTAGTTGATGCTTAATGAACATAACGTCAAATCAGACTTTCTGGGCTCCTGGAGAAAACATAACAAAACGTTAGTGACCAGACGGTTTTTATACGGTAGGTAGCATTGATCAACAGTTGAGTTCACCTTTGAAGGGCTGGAGGGTTCAGTCTTGTTCCCCTTGTACGAGGAGGATAGTAGAGTTTCAGCTAAGGGACCTTCTTCACACAGAGACGGGAGGCTTCTCCACGGTTTCACCTTCAGAATCCGCCCAGCCGGCACTGGTTTCTCCAGTGTTGATGTCTCTGTAACAAATTATCCGTTTACAGTACGAATTGGCAACTTGTTCTTTCAAAAGTCTCCATTGTCACCTTCGGGCTGAGCTTCTTCGGCGATTTCGGACTCCAAAACAGGCACTGAGATGGTCTGTTGAGGCTGAGCCCTTTCCAACATCTCTGTCAGTTCCGAGTTGACTTGAGCGGTTGGGTTTTTGGAATACCAAAGGGACTGAGACCTCTGCATGGTAGCGTCGGGATAGGATGAACACCTCCTGTGGTACTTCTCTTGTACTCGCAAACTCTTCTTTGACAAGTACTGAAAAAAACAATCTACTTAAACACGACGAGGAGTTGTTTCAATTATTTATAACGAAGGTGCACCAAATACAGCCATAGTCCCCAATAGGCCACCACCTTGTATTTCAAAAACTTTCAGTGTAATCCAACAGATGGCAGCTCTATTATTATCACTCAGTGCTGCCATTATGGGAAAAACGTGAGGAGGCACCCTTTCAACACTGGTAATTATTCCAGAACAGAAAGTTACTTATATCTTGGGAGTACCTTCTTGGCATATTTCATCCAGGTTTGAGGTGGGGCGACAGAAGGCGGTTGATTCTTTACGTATTTATTCGAGCTTTCGGCCAACAGGGTGCCATCTTCAGGAATTGATCTAATACTGGTATAGGTAGCGTCTCTGCGTGCTGCGCTCCCTCAGCGGCCGCCGCCGGGCAGCTGGTCGTTTGATTTTCATTGTATGATCTTTTTTCGCTCACGCTAAATTCAGCAGCTCCAAATTCGCACAATTTCGTCATAAGCCAAGTTTTGACCATTCTCCCCCCACCGCAAAGCATCCAGCATTATCGCCGGCGGCTAGCCGCCCCCAATCCACGAACCATAGATAGAAGTATAACGAACCCGAAAAAAGATCATACAATGACAATCAAACGACCAGCTGCCCGGCGGCGGCCGCTGAGGGAGCGCAGCACGCAGAGACGCTACCTATACCAGTATTAGATCAATTCCTGAAGATGGCACCCTGTTGGCCGAAAGCTCGAATAAATACGTAAAGAATCAACCGCCCTCTGTCGCCCCACCTCAAACCTGGATGAACAGAAAGTTTGAGTTCCAGTACCTGCTTTATACAGGGATTTGTAAGAGTTAGTTTTCTCTCCAGTTTGTAGGAACCACCCTCTGGAAGAGAAACCCAAAAACTTACCTTTGGTCACCTGCTCGAGATTTTCCCAGGTCCTCGTGTTTTCTTAATTGGATAGTGTTATTTGAGAAATTCATGATGGCCTTGTGTGCACTTATTATTATCATTCAATAATGCTATTTGCTAAAGGGAGCTGTTCCTGAAGATGCGGTGCGTCATCCCTAAGGTGTCTCGGCGATATTGCTTCGTAAGAGAGGTGAAACTGGTTAGTTTTATGAAGCATTTTTGTTTATTACTCTTGGAATAATAAGTGCTGGAGGCCCTGGACCTGCCTAAATAGGTCCAGGGTGGAGTTCCCCCTATTTTTAGGGGGACCCGGTCGTGGCCTTGGGCCGACATACCGGTTTCCAGCATTAAATGCTGGCAAATTTTGCCTCTTGGAATAATAGACCTATGTAATCGCGATGGTCGAAGACTCGGATCGGCCTGAAAATTTGACACTATCCGATTCAAGAGGTCTAGATTCCAAAACCGAAATGTCCGTCCGCCGCTCGGGCCGTTTTGGGCAGTAGGAATGTTTAAAAAAATCTGAAACATTGACAAAATCCGTGGTTTTTCAATCAATCAATCAATCAATCAATCAATCAGTTTTTATTGCAAAAGCCAAACTGGCATAGCAATCGTCAAGTACAATAAAATAGACTTAAAACTAAATTAAACAAATATAACACACAGAAACTTAAAATTAAACAAAGGGCAAGACTTGACAGACAAGACACAAACAAACAACTCTTTTAAACGTGGTACATATAAACGATCAAACAAACAAAAACGCGAGAAGACATTCAGTACCGATCCACATTAACATTATACTCAGGTAAATGGATTTCAAAAAACTCAGATACCGAGTACAGTTCGGCGTCAATTAATATGCCCTTCAATGTCTTCTCAAAAGCAATAAAGGGGAGGGCATTTAACGAGTCTGGCAAGTGATTGAAGAGGCGAGCACCTATTTGAAAAGGGTTACACTTTAGAGAGGTAGTGAGCAGCAGGTAAGACTATATTATCGCGATACCGCGTTTCATATGTGTGGTGGTCGGAACCACGTACGAGTACACTCTCATTAAGTTTTATAAATTTTAGACACTCATACACATAAGCACCATAAAGAGTTAGAGAGTTGATCTTCTTAAAACTACCCCGACAGCTCTCCAAGTACCCAAGGTTACATATTATGCGAATTGCTGCCTTCTGAAGTTTAAATACCTTATCACTGCCACTTGAGTCTCCCCACAGCAGAACCATATACGTAGCGTGGCTCATGAAAAGGGCGAAATAAACCGATCGCAGTACTGGAAAAGAAACTGCTTTCGTCAAACGACGTAGAGCAAAGTTAGATGAAGCGAGCCTACTACATAAAGAATCAGTATGTTGAGCCCAGGACAGCCGACTGTCAATCTTGAGACCAAGGAAATTCAAAGGGTCTCCTACTTTACCCTAAGGGAGAATTTTAGATCCTGGGTCTTATCACAATTCAACCTAAGGCCATTAACCGCACACCACTTTTCAATAAGGTGGCTGGAGGAAGCGAGCTGTTGATCTACATCAACCGACCTTGGCCCATTCGAGAAGATCGTCATGTCGTCGGCAAACAAAAAGATATTTTCCCCTCGTTTGTCAAAGTTGAAGGCCAAGTCATTGATATACAACAGAAATAAGGTAGGCCCCAAAACGGATCCCTGTTTGACACCACAACGGATTGGGGCAGGTGTCGATGCAGTACCATTGAAAAAAATAACCTGTTGCCAGCCACTCAAGAATTGCTCAAAGAAACTTAAGGTAGTCTGGCAGAACCCATAATGAGCGAGTTTGCTAAGGAGGGAAACGTGAGGCACAAGATCGAAGGCCTTAGTCAAATCAAACAGGCGAATGGCAGCCTGATTCTTACATTCAAGAGCTTCATATAAGTCCATTACTAGAGCACAAGCAGCATGCGTCGTAATTTAACCCGCCCGAAAACCAAACTGCTGAGGATGTAGGATACCCTCGTCGTTCAAGAACACTCTCAGCTGGGAGAGGATTAACTGTTCAATAACCTTCACCATGATAGGCAATTTAGAAATTGGACGCCAATCGTTATATTGCTTAGAGCTCCCTTTTTTCGGAATTGGCGTTACAGCTGAAAACTTCAAACAATCTGGGAAGCAACCCTTAGTGAAATAGAGGTTAATGAGGAAAGTTAATGGTTCAAGTAACCGAGGAGCCAAGGTCTTAATCATTTCAGTCGTAAGCCCAAAAAAGTCCATAGACTTGGTGTTTTTCAGACTACAAATCGTTTTATAAACTTCCTCCACTGATACCTCGCGGAGAGCGAAACCTTTCACACTAGATGGAGCTGAATTCATGAACTCCTTTAACGCTCCCATGGGCGGAACAAGTTGACGTAGCTCGTTGACGGCGCAGAAAGAATCTGCAAAACCTTGAGCATCCAGAGTTTGGTTTGAAGAATTACTGCCCCTTGACTTCCGATTAAGAGCCGAGTTAACGACATTCCAAGACGCTTTTACCTTATTAGGTGCCTCAGAGATGGAGGCATCATTGTGTTTTTTGATCAGTGCGTCAAGACCACGCCTGTACTCATTTCTGGAACGCCTCGCCAGCTCCAAAATGCTTTCAGAGCTTCTCGAGACCCCCAAGGTCCTCAATGAATGGTACCGACGTCGGAGAGAAATCAACTCCTCGCTGATAATTAAATTCGGATACCATCCCTTTTCTTTCGGTTTTGATTTGGAAGTATACCATGGACAGGCCAAATCTACCATAGACAACAAAATGTTCATAAAGGCTTCAGTCGCTTCAACCGGTTCGTTCAGGGAGTAGACCTCGAACCAGGAACAAGACTTGAGCAACTCTCGCAGATGGAAAATATTCTCAGTTCTACATTTTCGGGCCACGATCGTACTTGCTGTGGGGGGCTTAAGTTTGATGAATAGCCGCATCTCAATACCCTGGTGATCGGAAAAACCTAGCTCGCTTACACTCGGAAAATACCACTCTGTATTATAATTAGTAAGCATAACGTCCAGACAAGAAGCACGACCTAGTTGCCCTATGTAGAGTACTCTAGTCGTGGCAATCAACGTAATATGGAGGCCAAATTTACGCAACAGAAGTTTGAATTCATTGGCCTCCGAAATTTCAGCAGATACGCTGCTTTTTTCAAAGTGGATATTCAAATCTCCCATGATTATTACCATTTTATGCGTACGGGCAATCCCCTCCAGTACCAGGGTAAAACAGTGAATGAATTCATTAAACTTATTACGATTTGGTGGTCGATACACACAAAGTACAAAAAGATTATTGTCTGGAAAACTGACTGAAGAAATTTCACACACTCGTTCGATAGAGTGATCACAAATACCGCGAACCTCACATGCCTCAACTCCTTGCCTAACAAAGATCACATAACCACCCCCAGACGTCGTACACCTAGAGAAAGCTGACACCATCTTAAAACCATTGGGGGTGTACATGCTAATCTCATCCTTATTGAGACCGTGTTCGGTTAAACCGATCACACCTATATCGTTCCGCTGCGCCATAGAAAGGTCAAGAGAATTAAACTTAGATCGAAGTCCATCGACGTTGGCATGAAACAAAACAAAGCTGGAGCTTGAGAACGAGTCGAGATTAGCGGTGCGTGGAGTGCCAGAGGTGGATACACATCCTGATGAGGAGGATGATGAGGAGGCAGGAACCGAGGTCAAAGGGATCAGCTGTCAGAATGAACGAGGGCCGGTATCAGAGAATGATGCCACGACAGCATTTTGTTTATTGGAGTCCTTGAATTGCTAGTTTCCCAGGAATAATGCGCGGACCTGCTTGCCTAGGATTGTTCTCCACGTCGTATTGTAATAAGGGTAGGACTGTTTCGAGGCGATCATATTGGGGTCCAACAAGGACTTGTCCGTTAACAAGACGTTCTTGAAGCGTCGGGCAACACGGAGAAGGAACTGGTTGAGCTTTGAAATCTCCTGATTAACCACGGACCAAGCTGGAAGTAGGTAGTCAAATGGAACGCCAAAGATTATTAACTTGGTCCCAGCATCCAAAGCAGAGTTGGGCAAAAAGTAGTTCTGAAACTGAAACTAAAAACTAAAACTAAATTAGTTCCGAAGTGGAACTAAAAACTGAAACTATTAGTTTCAGTTCGACTTTCGAAACTAACTTTTGGAACTACATTAGTTTTATTTTCAACTGTTGAAATTGAAACTAATTTAGTTGCCAAAGTTAGTTTCGAAGTTGCGAATAAAAACTAAAGTAGTTTCATCTTTTATTCGTAGTTTCGGAACTAAAAATGAAAATAAATTTTTTTTCCTCGTGTTTTTTACTGATTTGAATGGGATGTGTGTTTGTGTGTGTTTCAACGAAATGTGGGTGCTGGGTGCGAACAAGTTCTTTTTTTCATAGTCCTGGAGCCGAGCCCGAAAATCGCATTTCATTTTGGGAGAAGGTTTGACCATAAATATTACAAATCTAGTCGATTCTGAGAGAGAAAATGCTAGTCTGCCATTTCAAAGCGGGGGCTACCAAAAATGGCGGCCATGTAAAATTTTCAGAAAATGCGAAAAATTTACTCATTTTAGGATGGATGAAACTTTTACACATGATAGTTTATGTGGAATTATGGATGTTTCCATAAGTCTGCCTAATTTTACCGGGGGCTAAACCCCGGCAGACTCAAATTCAAAAATTGCACTTTTAGGGTTCAAAATTTACAGTCGTTGGGACGGTTCAAAATTTTACACGTGATTATACATGTATAATGAAGGACTTTGACACTAGTCTGCCGAGCCCACGCGGGTGTTCAGTACTGGCAGACTTCAATTGAAAAAGTGCCAAATTTTGGAATAAATTTCATCAATTTTGGGAGGTTTGAAATTTTTATGCGTTGAAGATCTAGTGGTGTAAGAACGATTCAGCGTAGTCTGCCATCGATATTCGGGGGCTTTCCATTGGCAGACTCGAATTCAAAAAGTGCAAATTTTGGAGTTAAAATTCAACTACTTTGGGAAAGCTGCAATTTTGGTAATTTGTAGTGTCTAGTGCGTGTATGCTTTGTAACGTAGTCTGCCATCGATATTCGGGGGCTTTCCATTGGCAGACTCGAATTCAAAAAGTGCAAATTTTGGATTTAAAATTCAACTATTTTGGGAAAGCTGCAATTTTGGTAAATTGTAGTGTCTAGTGTGTGTATGCTTTGTAACGCAGTCTGCCATCGATATTCCGGGGCTTTCCATTGGCAGACTTACTTTAAATAGAAAAAAACTGAAGTTGCAAATTTCAAATGTAAAATTCAACTACTTTGGGAAAGCTGCAATTTTGGTAAATTGTAGTGTCTAGTGTGTGTAAGCTTTGTAACGCAGTCTGCCATCGATATTCCGGGGCTTTCCCAGTGGCAGACTGACTTTAAATAGTAAAATACGGAATTTTTCCACTTTTGAGGTAAAATATTACCTTCCTTGGGATTAGTCAAATTTTGATATTTGATTACATTGTAATACTACCAAGGCAGAGGATACTTTCTGACATCGTCTGCCAACGAAATATAGGTGTTCTTCTCGGCAGACTTACACTATGCTCTTATCACAATATAGGCTTCATTCATCACAATATAGGCTTTTTATTATTATAGTCCAGTCAAATAAAACATCTTACCTTGCAAAATGGGGGGTGGTAGATCTTTTTTGATTCGTTGTCTGGGTGGATGTGTACGACCTCGGAAGCCGACTGGAACATTCTCAAAAACACGAAAAACCACAAAATTGCCCGTTTTTCACGCTGAAGGACCACTTTTTCGATAAAAACCTCGATATCATTTTTTATAGTAGGTAAACAAAATTTATAACAATAATTGTTCAAATTATTTGAGACAGATTGGTTTTCCTAGCATTCATAGATCCAGCTACTCAATATTTAGCACGTTTCGCATATTTGGCCTACTTTAGCGATTTTTGCGTTTGTATCACTTGGGAAAATTGTTCGATCATTTCTATTATCATATAAACCCACCCAGAAGCTTCAGAGAGGTCTGAGAGGGTACTCTCCCGTCCCTCCCCCCCATCCACTTTATTTTTCTTTCTTAAATTTTATATGTATCATAATACCCAAATAAAGATCGAGATAAACAATTAAAAAAAATACACTACTACCAACCGAGAAAACGAATTTAAACCAAAATATGAAACGTCCAATCTTACACCGCTCGGTAAGCGGAAGCACGTTTTTCAAAACGTTTTTGGCTGTAGCTCTGAAACTATTGGCCCGATTCCAAATTTCTTTTTTTCTCGTGAAAGCTGATTAAATTCCCCGTCACAGTTATTTCATGTGAAATTTTGATTTGATCTTTGATAAGGGAGGGGTGGACACGGCAAAAAAGTGGCACATTTTTAAAGAAAAAAAAAAACCTTGTTTCCTTGCACATCTCTGCCTATAACTCGGGAACGGTTTGTCTGATATTACTTTCCTTTCCATTTGGTGAAAGCCGATTAAATTCTAAGTAATGGATGACCCATTGCATGTCTATTGAAACGACAACAGTGCCATTAGTATGTATTCGTCGCAAAGGGTGGAAACAAGAGATTTGACCATCCAAGACCACCTTATCTGGACATTTTCTTCGCTCCCTCCGAGACTATTTCTCCGATCGAAAATTCATTGCCCCCACGCAAAAGCTGATTGAATTTCCTTTCAAAACTGATATTAGGATTTTCCCGGAGACCTCAGGAAAAGCACATAAAATGCCTCCCCAAATAGGTTTTCAGAGGGAACATAGCTGATTACCCGCAAAATTGTCAAAGAGCACTTCCAGCTGTTATGGTTAGTCCTAGTCAAAAAATGCATAGAATGAAAGTTGTAGATCATGAAATTTTACATCATTTGATCATCCTAGTTTTCAGATTAGCAGGTCGTAAAACATATAAAGACACCAAACACGGGTTTGCACCACCAAAAGAGATCACTTTTCACTGTAATCGCTGCTACGGCGGCAGTTAATCTAGAATGATCAACTAACTAGAATGATCAAATGATGTAAAATTTCATGATCTACAACTTTCATTCTACGCATTTTTTGACTACGACTAACCATTTCAAAGTTATAACAGCTGGAAGTGCTCTTTTCACAATTTTGCGGGGAATCAGCAATGTTCCCTCTTAAAACCTATTTGAGTAGTCATTTTACGGGCTTTTCCTGAGGTCTCCGGGAAAATCCTGATATCAATTTTGAAAGGAAATTCAATCAGCATTTGCGTGGGGGCAATGAATTTTCGATCGGAGAAATAGTCTCGGAGGGAGCGAAGAAAATGTCCAGAAAAGGTGGTCTTGGATGGTCAAATCTCTTGTTTCCACCCTTTGCGACGAATACTAATGGCACTGTTGTCGTTTCAATAGACATGCAATGTGTCATCCATTACATAAAATTTAATCGGCTTTCGCCAAATGAAAAGAAAAGTAATATCAGACAAACCGTTCCCGAGTTATAGGCAGAGATGTGCAAGGAAACACTTCTTTTTTTTCTTTAAAAATGTGCCACTTTTTTGCCGTGCCCACACCTCCCATATCAAAGATCAAATCAAAATTTCACATGAAATAACTGTGACGGGAATTTAATCAGCTTTCACGAGAAAAAAAGAAATTTGGAATCGGGCCAATAGTTTCTGAGCTACAGCCAAAAACGTTTTGTAAAACGTGCTTCCGCTTACCGAGCGGTGTAAGATTGGACGTTTCATATTTTGGTTTAAATTCGTTTTCTCGGTTGGTAGTAGAGTGTATTTTTTTAATTGTTTATCTCGATCTTTAATTGGGTATTATGATATATATAAAATTTAAGAAAGAAAAATAAGTGGATGGGGGAAGGGACGGGGGAGTACCCTCTCAGACCTCTCTGAGGCTTCTGGGTTGGTTTATAATATAAAACTCAGAGAGCTGGGAGGTAAAAGAGCGAATCCACCGTTGTATTGATTTTGGGAAATCGCGATTTCCTCTAGATAAATAGGAGGTACTTTTCCGTTATAACCCCCCCCCCCCCCCCATTCGATTTTGGTTGGCTTTGGGTGCCTGAAAGCCATCGGGAGGGGCTCGAAATCGAGTTCCTTGTTAGGTGGGGTGGGGTGGGGGGGTTTTATAACTGAAAAGGACTTGAATTTGGGTGTCTTAAAGCCATCGGGAGGGGTGTTTATGAACACGAAATCGAGTGTGGGGGGGGGTATAACGGAAAAGTACCAAATAGGATTCCTCTAGATAAATAGGATTCCTCTAGATGAATAGGATTCCTCTAGATAAATCACAAAATTGGCGGATTCGCCCTTTTACCTCCCAGCCGACGATATGATAATAGAAATGATCGTACAATTTTCCCGAGTGACACAAACGCAAAAATTGCTTAAATTGGCCAAATATATTTGGCACGTATATATGCGAAACGTGCTAAATATTGAGTAGGTAGCTGGAACTATGATTGCTAGGAAAACCAATCTGTCTCAAATAATTTGAACAATTATTGTTATAAATTTTGTTTACCTACTTAAAAAAATGATATCGAGGTTTTTATCGAAAAAGTGGTCCTTCGGCGTGAAAAACGGGCAATTTTGTGGTTTTTCGTGTTTTTGAGAATGTTCCAGTCGGCTTCCGAGGTCGCAAACTTGGGTTGTTCATGTACACATCCACCCAGACAACGCATCAAAAAAGATTTACCACCCCCCATTTTGCAAGGAAAGATGTTTTATTATAATAATAAATATTTATTATAATATGTTTTTATTATAATAATAAAAAGCCTATATTGTGATGAATACCTATAAGAGCATAGTGTAAGTCTGCCGAGAAGAACACCTGTATTTCGTTGGCAGACGATGTCAGAAAGTATCCTCTGTCTTGGTAGTATTACAATGTAATCAAATATCAAAATTTGACTCATCCCAAGGAAGGTAATATTTTACCTCAAAAGCGGAAAAGTTCCGTATTTTACTATTTAAAGTCAGTCTGCCACTGGGAAAGCCCCGGAATATCGATGGCAGACTACGTCACAAAGCATACACACACTAGACACTACAATTTACCAAAATTGCAGCTTTCCCAAAGTAGTTGAATTTTACATTTGAAATTTGCAACTTCAGTTTTTTTCTATTTAAAGTAAGTCTGCCAATGGAAAGCCCCGGAATATCGATGGCAGACTACGTTACAAAGCATACACGCACTAGACACTACAAATTACCAAAATTGCAGCTTTCCCAAAGTAGTTGAATTTTAACTCCAAAATTTGCACTTTTTGAATTCGAGTCTGCCAATGGAAAGCCCCCGAATATCGATGGCAGACTACGCTGAATCGTTCTTACACCACTAGATCTTCA
Organism: Pilophorus perplexus; assembly: GCA_955831195.1. NCBI lineage: Eukaryota > Metazoa > Arthropoda > Insecta > Hemiptera > Miridae > Pilophorus > Pilophorus perplexus. The sequence goes on from OY037009.1 coordinate 167,946, forward strand.
ACGCATAAAAATTTCAAACCTCCCAAAATTGATGAAATTTATTCCAAAATTTGGCACTTTTTCAATTGAAGTCTGCCAGTACTGAACACCCGCGTGGGCTCGGCAGACTAGTGTCAAAGTCCTTCATTATACATGTATAATCACGTGTAAAATTTTGAACCGTCCCAACGACTGTAAATTTTGAACCCTAAAAGTGCAATTTTTGAATTTGAGTCTGCCGGGGTTTAGCCCCCGGTAAAATTAGGCAGACTTATGGAAACATCCATAATTCCACATAAACTATCATGTGTAAAAGTTTCATCCATCCTAAAATGAGTAAATTTTTCGCATTTTCTGAAAATTTTACATGGCCGCCATTTTTGGTAGCCCCCGCTTTGAAATGGCAGACTAGCATTTTCTCTCTCAGAATCGACTAGATTTGTAATATTTATGGTCAAACCTTCTCCCAAAATGAAATGCGATTTTCGGGCTCGGCTCCAGGACTATCAGGGTCGTAGAAGAATAGATTAAAGTTTGCTCCCCTCCCCACCACTTTGAGTGGAACATCAAACGTTTTCAGAAACTTATGGAAGAATTGAGGGTGATGAATCATTCATTGCGACTGGAGGAAAGAAATTAATATTGTATTGGCTTGAAAATTTAGAAATTTAGAAATTTAGAAAATTTATTTTCATTTTAGTTCTGAAACTACGAATAAAAGATGAAACTACTTTAGTTTTTATTCGCAACTTCGAAACTAACTTTTGAAACTAAATTAGTTTCAGTTTCAACAGTTGAAACTAAAACTAATTTAGTTCCAAAATTAGTTTCGAAGTTGCGAATAAAAACTAAATTAGTTTTTAGTTTCACTTTCGAAACTAAAAACTAATTAGTTTTTAGTTTCAACTTTAGTTCAACTAAATTTTTATTCGAATAATCCCAACTCTGATCCAAAGCAGCGCAGAGTTTTAGTAAATTGTGTTTAAATTTTTTCATTTCGTTATAGTGGGCGTCCTCAAATCCTGCTGACAGGATTATGTAATCGGGGTGTCTAGAACGAGAGGAGATGGACTTGAGAAGTACATCGATAGGGGCGTCCGTGATTCTCGTTTGGGCAACGAAGAATTTGCGAGGCAGCAGCTACGTAACTCTTCGTTGAATTTGAAAGTAAATGAGTCACCCAACACAAGTAGGTAGTGCGAAAGTAAATGAGTCACCCAATACCTCACAAGTAGTGCGGGGCTTCATTTCCCTTGTTGGATTTGTTGGTTTAAGAGATGTCGAGGGGGATTTTATGACTTTTTTCATGATGGTCTTCTTTGAGTCAGACATCTCCAATGCAATCTCATGCAGTTTGGTACTGAGTGTGTCTCTTTCACGATGTAATGAGGTCAAGCTATCCCTAACGATTGCCTCAAGAGACTCAAATTTTGAAATCAGCGCTGAAGATGAGTCATCAGGAGACGAGTGTAAAGTGGGCCCGGCAGAAATGAAACTCTGAAGGTGATCCAAAGGTGGCTGAAGCGGAGAGTCCTCGACGGTGACCCGGGAAACGGAGTTTGGGTGCCAATCGCGATGGAATCGAACTGACAAGACATTGAGGAAATCTTACTCTCCAACTGCCTCACCTTCTTCTTTACCATCTAGATGTACCCGCAAGGTATTCAGCCCGATCGCCCAAACCCGTGGGGCGCTATGGGGGCAAAATGGGGCTATGGGAGGGTTTTTTGAAGGCTTTTAGCTATGGGATCCAGTTAGGTGTCGTTTTCAAAGTATTTTTGGACGTAAAATCCATTTTTGGGGGTCCCGGAGCGATCCGATTTCACTGCGGCGATCTATAGGGCTTTCATAGGGCTAAAAATGGGATTATTGAAGGATCCCAGTAGGTTAAATATTTTCGAGTAATAAATAAAGCATTTTTGAAGAAAAAAAATTGTTTGAAAAAAAATCAAAAACTTTTCCAACATTTTTTCATTGACAAAATTAAATTTTGGATTATTATTCTTGGAATAATACAACTATGATTTCGCGACAGAGGTCGACGACTCCGATCGGCCACAAAATTTGACAATATCCGTTTCAAGAGGTCTAGATTCCAAAACCGAAATGTCCGTCCGCCGTACGCCGTCGGCCATAGAGAGTTCAACACCACCTCAGTGTCCTCAATAATTTTTTTTTTTTTTTTCTGAGAATTTTATTGCTCCAAGTAAATAACTTATTAACAATATTGATTTGATACTGGGATGCATGTTAAATCTTAGGTACAGCACTTAGTTTTTGATTTCTATGATAATATGCCGAGTAAGCAAGGTCCAGTGGTTCTCTTAAGTCTTCGGACGATATCACTTGGGTCTAGGAGACGGACAGCTTCCTCGTTGACGTAAGATCTTAGCCGTTGGAGATGACGCACGGTCTGCCGCTTGATGGTTTCGTTGACTGTTTCGATTTGAAGCTCGTGGTGGAGACGTTCATTTCGAAAGTACCATTGTAGATTGTGTGAGGGATTGCTCAGGAGGGGGGTTTGGGGAGGCCCCCAGCGCGAAAGCCCCGGTTCTAGTTAAGGATATCTATTCCCCTTATTAGGGTTTTTAGATTCTTGACTATAGTCCCCTTATTAGGGTTTTTAGATTCTTGACTATAGACCACCTATAGGTGGTCGCGAGGGAATGACCTCATGGGGGTATGTTCCCCAAGGAGGGCAAATCTGCGTTGTGAGAGTGCAGGGCACTCAAAGATAATGTGTGTGGCGGTTTCGAAATCCTCCTCACACAGCCTACATAGGGTTGATGGTCGTGTTATCCCTATGCGATTCAAGTGGAATCGCAGGGGGGCAAATCCGGTTATCAAACCAACCAGTCTTCTGAGTTCCCTGCGGTTCAGCCTGAGTAGCTCATCTGCGGTCTTGGTGTTTACTTTTGCCACCATGCGTTTGCTATGAGCGTGACCTTCGAGGAGTTGCCATATTTTGGTGGTTTGTGATTACGTCCACCTGTTGATGGCGCCTCTGAAGGAGGTTTGTGGCAGGCCAACTGCTGGCTCCGGGCCAATGAAGGGGGTCTTCGAAAGTACCATGGTCTATTGACCACGTTTCTTAATACATTGTTTTGGAATCGCTGGATGAGCTCTCGATTTGATTGAGCCGTACAGCCCCACAGCTGGGCTCCATAAGTCCACACCGGTTTGAGGACTTGGTTGTACAGAGTAAGCTTATTCTGGATGGACAGTTTAGACCGTCTCCCCATTAGCCAGTACATCTTTCTGAATTTGAGCAAAGGTTCTTCTTCTTGACGTGGGCTTTCCATCGGAGCCGAGCATCAAGCGTCATACCGAGATACTTCGCTTCATTTGAGTATGGGATTACTTTCCCATTGAGGTAAGCTGGTATATAGTTGATTTTTTTGTTGGTAAAATCAACATGTAGGTACCGACTTGGATTCGTTCAGCTTGATTCTCCATTTCGCTGTCCATTGCTGAATGCGGGTGATTGACCGGTTTAGATTGGTGACTGACTCCCTGTTGCTTTCCCCTATCGCCAACACCGCAGTGTCATCGGCAAAAGTTGCTATGGTGTTCATTTCTGTTTCTGGGAGTTCTCTGGTGTACAATAAGTACAGTAGTGGACCAAGTACGCTCCCTTGTGGGACGCCTGCTTTGACAAGTTTTGGTTCAGAGAAGGCGTCTTCTTGCTTGATCCTGAAGTAGCGATTGGTAAGATATGATTGAAGTAGCTCAGCGTACTTTGATGGCAGGGTTTTACGCAGCTTGAAGTTGAGTCCCTCATGCCAGACCTTGTCGAATGCCTGAGCAACATCCAGAAATACAGCCGAACAGATCTTCCTTTCTTCAAGGGCTTTTTCAATGACGTGTGTTATCCTGTGTACTTGATCAATTGTAGAATGCTTCTGACGAAAACCGAACTGATGCGGCGGGATTAGTTTTCGCTCCTCCACCAGGCGCGACTGGTGATGGCCAAACAAGGGGGTGCAATCACGGATTCGTGATCATATTTTATGAAAATATTATTGCACCTAATACAGTTTGAAAAAAAGTACTACTTATCAAGATTTGCTATAGTTCATGTATTTATTTATTTATTCTTTCAAAAATTCCAATTAACTATTACCTGTTTCCTTTCGTTTCAAAATAGGTACATGACATGTGGTTGGCCGTCCAATGTCGCTGTGGTAGTTAGGTACTACGGTAGTTATACCAGCTGGGCGGTTGCATCAGCTGACAGCTGGGAGTGTGGTTTTTGGAGAGAAATATAATGGTGCTAACATTGTGTATATTGTCGAATATACCTAATATATTATGTCGTAAATACTACATTTTGGCGCAGTCAGTGAAATCGTTCGAAGAAAATCATCGGAGGTCGGTGGTCCAACCGGTCGGGTGATTTTATGTTTGCCTGCGGTGTACTGTGAGTACCTATTGTAATTTTCTTTGTGCACGATGGATTGGGTTACTAAACCTCCGCCGTTTGACCCGTATCAAGGAGGTAATTTGGCGACTCGCTGGCAAACGTGGTTAAATGAATTTGAGGTCTTCTTAGTCGCCGCAGATGTTACTACTGACCTGAGGAAACGGGCACTTTTGTTAAAATGTGCTGGTCGTGACATATAAGAAATTTACCGTTCTTTCCCACCAGACGGCGGTAGCGTTTTCAAAAGATCAAAAAAATGGTTCGTAATGGCGTTTTGTGTCATTGCCTTGACCCGGTTGAATGCGTTTTGCTCCCTCTTACCCCATCTCCACTCTCCATCTTTCTCAGTAAGAACCCGCAGAACCTTGGTGTTGTTCGCTAAATCGGGAATGAAGCCCAAAAGGAAATTTACCATGCCCAGAAAGCTGCGCAATTCGTGAACGTCTTTAGGTGGGCTCAAATTTGCCACAGCCTTGATCTTTTCAGGGTCTGGAGCCAGCCCTGATTTTGATAGAGTGTATCCTAGGTAAGGGATGGACTCTTGACTGAAGATGCATTTACTCGCGTTCGCTGTCAGCCCATTTTGTTCGAGCCGGCTCAAAACGTTTTCCAAGGCAACGTCATGAGCTTTGGTACAAGGGTCTATGGAATGAGCTTTTCAGGCTGATTCCAACGACTCCAAAACGATTTTTGCAGCCTGAGCCATTCATTACCTCTGATCGGCATAAGGTTTTATTACGCATCGGTCGTTAGGGTGCAGTTGTTTACGTAATGAGCATCACGTGGATGATGTGTTGTGTGGCATAGTTTGGCCGCTAGATACCTTCTGTTTCTTAGTTTCTCTCGCTCATTAAATATATCGTAATAACAAAAAGGTAGCGCTCATCTATTCAATTCAATTTATGGCTTGTTTTTCCTACGACCGTTAGACCTAGACCGTCCGGGCCGTTTTAGAGAGTAGGATTTTTTTTTAAATCTGAAATTTTGACAAAATACTTGGCTTACCATCTAGTTGTGCCCGCAAGGTTTTCAGTCCGATCGCCCAAACCCGTGGGACCCTATGGGGCTAAAATGGGGCTACGGGAGGAGTTTTTTGAAGGCTTTTGCGAGTGAGGTGTCGTTTTTGAAGTATTTTTTGGACGTAGAATCCATTTTTGGGGTCCCGCAACGATCCGATTTCACCATTGCGATCTATAGGGCTTTCATGGGGCTACAAATGAGATTTTTGGTACTTTTCCGTTATCCCCCCCCCCCCCCCACGCGATTTTGGTTGGCTTTGGGTGCCTTAAAGCCATCGGGAGGGGTGTGTATGAAACTCGAAATCGAGTGGGAGGGGATGGGGGGGTGTTATAACGGGAAAGTACTCGAATTTTGGTGCCTTAAAGCCATCGGGAGGGGTGTGTATGAAACACGAAATCGCGTGGGGGGGGGGGGGGGGGGGGTATAACGGAAAAGTACCAGATTTTTTATGGATCCCAGGTAAAATATTTTTCGAGCAAAAAATGAAGAATTTTTTTTTACTTTGTTGAAAAAAAAAATTTTTTTTAAAAATCCAAAAAAAAATTTGTTCCCAAACTTTTTGGTTCATTATTCTTGGAATAATGCACCTATGTTTTCGCGACGAAGGTCGACGACTCGGATCGGCCTCAAAATTTGACATTATCCGTTTCAAGAGGTCTACATTCTAAATCCGAAATGTCCGTCCGCCGTCCAGGCCACTTACGTACTGGGTGGGAGTACTGACGTCTCACGTCTGACGTCTTCGATGGGAGTACCTACTCATGTACCAACCCCATTTTCACGGGAAGCATCTTCTCTCGGCATGGTTTTCAAAGATACTAGATTTATCACAAACAAATAAATAATATTTACCAGGGTGGGGTGAATTTCAGTAAGGAGTGACAGCTGGTTCTGCTCGACAGCCCGTAAGCATATGAGAGTCGCTTCAACGTACTCCGAATGTCGAAGAAAGGCCTCCTCGGAATAGCAGAAAGCCAAGTGTTTCTCGTCGCTAGCCAACCAGGCCAACTTTGATGACAAGCTATGAGTCTCCAAGCTGAGAAAGATTCAGAAGAAGATTTGTAAGACTGTCGAAGTTGTTCATAAGATTTGTCATTCGAGGATCAGATATCACATGCGGCACTCGTGATAGATAGACCCACCGTCATTCATCATTTGGGAAAGGAATCAAAATAACGCTTCTTCCTCTATTGCCAAGCTTTCGGGAGAATATAGACAGACATCGTTGCTGTAGAAGCAACACCGCCTAAACCACATTTTCCCAACTTCACAGGTGACACAAAAAACTGTTACGTTTAAACAATTTATTCCTATTACTGTTCCATTAAACTGTTTCATTGAAAACCCGTTTTGACATGTCTACGTCTAAGGCGAGGGGGTCAGGAAAAATTTGTGTAATCACGGAAAACATGCAACGGTTTTTATTGGTTACTTACCTGGTTACTACTTCTGTTGGTAGTAATAGGCGTTGTTTTGTTGTCATGACAAAGACATGATGTTAAAGATCTCCCCATAAGGGAGATTTATAGTTTCGGCCGTTTATTTATTAGTTTATTCTTTCATACAACTTCACTGTCAGATACGAATTTATTTTCTTGTAAAAGCTGTTTCTTTTTGAAAACAGCTGTTTCATTTTCCGACCTAAGTGGGTGATGTCTACAGCAACGACATGTTACTCGTAAAAATGAATACAATAGACATGTCAAGTACAAATTGACCACTCGAACTCCAGGTATATGTTGCGAAAGCTGTTTTATGTGTTAAAAACCTTGAGTGGTTTTCTGAAGTGGTAAACATTGAATGGTTTACTCATCATTTATGTTCATTCATCTCGACGATTGAATTGCCTACTCGGTTTCTACAACAAAAAACGCTGCAAATTTTACAAAAGGGTTTATCATTCTTTGAAGTGCGTTACTTGTGCAAAAATTTAATTCTGTGTCAACAAGAAAAAAATTTTGGAAAATGTTTTTTCGAAATTTTTTGCCCAAACGTTTTGTTTTTTTTATTCGAAAAATATTTGATCTCCTGGGATCCTTCAAAAATCCCATTGGACGGCGTACGGCGGACGGATATTTCGGTTTGGGGATCAGAAAATGGGATAATGTCAAATGTTAAGGCCGATCGGAGTCGTCGACCTCTGTCGCGAAAACATAGGTGTATTATTCCAACAATAATAAACCAAAAACTTTGCGAATTCTGGTTTATTATTCATGGAATAATACACCTGTTTTCGCGACGGAGGTCGACGACTCCGATCGGCCTCAACATTTGACATTATCTGTTCCAAGAGTCGGGGCCGTTTTGGGCATGCCTACTGCAGTAGGAATTTTTTTTTTTTTAATCAGAAATTTGACAAAATACTTGGTTTACAATCTAGTTGTGCCCTCAAGGTTATCAGCCCAATCTCCATGGAAGAAATCCTTATTCCATGCCCAATCTCCAAACCCGGGGGTCGCTATGGGACTAAAATGGGGCTACGGGAGGGGTTTTTGAAGGTTTTTGGCTATGGTATCGAGTTAGGTGTCGTTTTCGAAGTATTTTTGGACGTAGAATCCATTTTTGGGGGTCACGGAACGATCCGATTTCACTGTTTTACCATCTAGTTGTGCCCGCAAGATTTTCAGCCCGATCGCTCAAACCCGTGAGGCGCTATGGGGCAATGGGCGCCCGGGGACTGGTCCCGTACCTCGAAAAATCTGGTGAGTGGGTCCCGCCGGAAAGAAAGGAGTTCGGGAAGTGGGTCCCCTGGGCTTTGGAGTTCTCGTGAAGTGGGTCCCGGGCATCCCGAAAAAAATTCGTTTATATTGTAAAAAAAAAAAAAAAAAAACAAAAAAAAAACATGTTCCATGCTAAAAACCTAGCTTAGAGCCTTTGGCTAAAATTCAAGAAACATGCAACATGCTTTGCCTGTTGCATGGCTTTGTGCTACGTTGCCAAGCAAAATTTCGTGACACATCGCCCTCTCCCAACTTTCGTTCCAATAAAACGTAACACTTTTTGCCAGTTAGCTCAAGGCATGTTCCATGCTAAAATAATAATAATAATTTTTTGTTTACCTGATTGTCACCACGTATTTTCACATAAATTTTGCACTGAAAATAGTCGGAGGGAACAACCATCGTCACGGACATTGATGTCATGTAAATACTGTGCATATTTGACCATGGGCGTACGCAGCTCTTCCTTTAGGGGGGGGGGGGGGGTCTCTAAAAAAATATTGCAGGTAGACATGCTGCCAGCAAGGGTACCTAGTTAAATTAAAATTTAAAAAGCTGTAAATTTTACACAAGGGTTTATTATTCTTTGATATAGGTTACTTGTGCGAAAATTAATTCTCTGTCTTGAAAAAAAAAGAGTTAACACAAATTATTATTATTACTTAACTTTTTTTTTCTTTTTTTTTCAAAATCTTTTGTTTTTACAGCTCTATTCCATTAGTGGGCGCTACCTACTGTTTCTACGCCCATACGGGACACGGGACCCAGTTCCCATTCTCGTCTCACTTAGGTCGGACCCACTCGCAACGGACCCACTTCCCGACTTTCAAATCGGGACCCACTCCCCGGGCGCCCGGGGCAATGGGAGGGGTTTTTAGGCTATGTGTTCGAGGTGAGTGTCGTTTTCGAAGTATTTTTGAACGTAGAATCAATTTTTGGGGTCCCAGAACGATACGATGTCACTGTCGCGATCTATAGGGCTTCCTTAAGGCTAAAAATGGGATTTTCAAAGGATCCCAGGAGGTTAAATATTTTTAGTAATTTAGTAATTAGTAATTTAATTTAGAAATAGATTGACATGCAGAGGAGCCACTTACCCAATCGTTTGAACGAAGAACGAAACGAACGAAAAATAAACGATTAAAAGTTTAAATCAAACGATTGGGTGAGTGGCTCCTCTGCATGTCTTTCTAAATTTCTAAATTAAATCACATCCTCATCTACTATGGAATTTTTCTTATAATCTACACTAAATTAAGCTAATTGAAATCTAACATTCGAGCTTTTATATCTTAAACTAGCAGGAAAGCCCGCTGTTTAGAATACAACGGGCGCTAGAATGAGGACACAGATGACATTGATGTAAAAGGATTAAATTGCTAAATAAAAGTGAACAAAATGAGAAGTTCATTTTTTGTTCTTCATCCATTGCTTCCAATTTCCGCTTTATCCCATAGATATCTTGTTGATTTAAAATATAAAAAAATCAAAAACCTGCATCAAAATCGGTCAAGCCGTTCGGGCGCGAATCGACCACAGACAGACAGACAGTGATGAAAAAACTTTTACAGTAAAAGGATGAAATTGCAAAATAAAAGTGAAAAAAAATGAGAAGTTAATTTTCTTCCTCTATAGAAATCAGTTTTAAGAGCCACTCAGCTGATTCCGATCTTATGCTGGAGTGTAAGTCCTAAGGAGGCAACAAGCCAAATTACAGCTTCATAGAGTGAATAGCATAAAAATCAGCTTTAGGAGCCACACAGCTGATCCCGACACGATGTTGCTTTAAAGTGTAAGTCCTTAGAAGGCCACATGTCAAATTACAGCTTCATAGAGTGAATATCATATAATTAACTTCAGGGCCCACTCAGCTGATCCCGGCCTTATGCTGCTTAAAGTGTGAATAATTAGATTGCTACATGTCAAATTACAGCGTCATGGAGTGAATAGCACAGAATTAGTTTTAGGAGCTATTCAGTTGATTCCAGCCCAGTTCAGTTGATTATAAGTAGCTACTACCTACCTACCTACATCAATTTGGAAAATTATTTCCATTGCTAGCTAAACACTACAAACTCCAACGTGTGATCGTAACTATAAGCCGATGTGCTCGGGAACGGAGATACGAATGTTACGAAAGTAGCGAAATTGGGGGTAAGGGGATTGGGCTCATGAACAGCGTGGCGACGTGAGGGGTTTGGGCCCACGATTTGTGCTCCGAAATCAAAATTTCTACTCGCATCTTGCGTTTCAGAGCCTCTTGAACAAATTTGGTTCCGTGTCTGTCTGTCTGTCTGTCCGCATTTCCTTGCCACAGCCATAAATTCCACAATTTTCAAGAAATAAGAAACAAGAACCAATACTTTCAAGTTATTTTTGTGCAACAACAAAATTTGTATTTAATACTATTAGGAATTTCATTGTCTATGTTTAGTATGGCTATGTCAAGGCTATGTTTAGTATGGACCTTGGCAGTGTATTGTTGTTGAGATAAGCGATGCCCTGTGAAACACCGCTCCGAATATGCGTGCCGATTCAATCAGTCGGTTATATTTGAATCGCTGAATGTTAAAAGGGCTAACTCCTTCAACCCCTAGTTGTGGGAAATTTCCCTAGTTACGAACGTGTGTAATCATTGGGCGTAATGGGTTTGGGAAACGGGAGGATGAGAGGGGATGAGGAGGGCAATGGTTTCGAGGCCGTGAATCGCCTTGGGTTTGGGGCCATGAGGAGCAGGCTCTGAATGGATGCGTTTTGGAGCTTCAAATGGTTTTGGGGCTTCATGAATGCTTCGTGAATTTTGGGACCGTTACGTGGAAGACACGGAGTACGCCGTCCGCCGTCCGGGCCGTTTTGGGCAGTAGGAATTTTTTTAACAATCTGAAATTTCGACAAAATACTCGGTTTACCATCTCAGCCCGATCGCCCAAACCCGTGGGGCGCTGTGGGGCTAAAATGGGGCTACTGGAGGGTTTAAAAAAAAGGCTTTTGGTTATGGATCGAGTCAGGTGTCGTTTTCGAAGTATTTTTGGACGTAGAATCAATTTTTTGGGGTTCCGCAACGATCCGATTTCACTGTTGCGATCTATAGGGATTTCATGGGGCTACAAATGAGATTTTTTTATGGATCCCAGGAGGTCAAATATTCTTCAAGTAAAAAAAAAAAATCCAAAAAACAATTCGGACAAAACAAACGGATTCGAGGTAGGTACATACTATTCAACTTATCATACGAGCATGTCCGGCGATCTACGGAAATCTATGGTTTTTCAATTTCCTTAAACCCATTACATTATTTTAGTGACATTCCCTGGACCCCAAAACCATTATATTTCAGGGTTGGGAGTGCCCCAAACCCATTGACAGTTTATCCATAAACCCATGGAGGAATAGAGAGGAGAACTCACTCTGTGTTAAACAGTGTTCCCAAAACGGCAACCCAGTGGTGGACAGGCGGGGGGATTGCGATTGCAGCGCGACCCCTACGAGATGTAGTGAACTTTGAAGGTGGTAAGTTACCAAAACTGAACCAGAAGATGGCGCCCTGCGAGTTTTGCCCAGTCGTGTCGTTTGCATTCATTGTGTACACAACTACACATCCAATTTCGTTATTCGGAGAGGGTTCCTTCAATTTTTCCTTTAATTTATTGTAGTAGCACTGTTGTAGCACCTTCCTCCATGGAAACCTAAGTGAGGCGTTCCGGGATTTCCCTTGGAAGAAGGGCTAGTGGCTCACTCTGGTCGGATTGGAAGGTACTATGTGTAGTTCACTACATTCCGTAGGGATAATGCCACCTTCGACTGTGGCACATGAAGTGCTATAAATTTAGTGAATTCTCCTCTCTATTCCTCCATGCCCTAAACCATTGGGTTTCAAACCCGTTTTCCAAAACCAGACCGCCCAATCAATTTTTGTCGCTAAGGACGGCCGATTCTACGATGAAGGAACGCGTTGAACCACATCTACTATGCCGATTCTACTACTATGTTGATCCGGACCTTTGCGATCATTTTGCAAAAAACCGCATCAAAATCGGTCAAGCCGTTCGGGCGTGAATCGGCCACAGACAGACAAACACACATACTCTTCTCTTTTTCGTCACTATCTCAACGAGATTGGGAACTGCCAGATGGTGCAGAGTTGCTGATCCATCATTGCCCATCCGTTCTCTCTTCTCTTTTATATAATATATCTCTTTTATATAAGATTCAAGATTCAAGATTCAAGATTTTTTATTGCCAAGAACACAGAGTGCAAAGACAAGGTCAAAATTTCCTTACAAAATTACAGCTCACAAAAACTTACTTCAATAATACAGCGGTAGGTAGTACATCATTAACATGCTATTAGATACCTAATTTACAAAACCTATGCCTAACTAGAGCTCTCTTACATTCTTTATACTGAGGAAAAATTCATTAAAATCAAAGGGTGCGATGGATTTTAAAAACTTGACAAGTTTTGGCCTAACGTTTGTTGCCGTAAATTTCGCTCGCAACTCTTTAGGGATGGCATTGAAAAATTTAATACCCCACCATGAACTGCTGATGCGGGATGATTTCAAGCGGTGAAAAGGTACCAGCAAGTCACTCCCATGCCGTGTTCTATACCCATGAGTGGAGGTATGATACTCGTGTGAGTTGGAGAAAACGTAGCACGTAGCTTCGAGTATGTAAACCGCAGGGATGGTCAAGATGTTTAATCTTATGAAGGCTGGCTTACAATCCTGCTGGTACTTCAGCCCAGCGACCACTCGTACAGCCCTGCGTTGGCATGCGAAAACTGCGGCAGCCGACGCGGCATGACCCCAACAGAGGATGGCATAAGTCGCACGACTCATAAAAGCAGCATGGAATGCCGCTACGACTGCAGTTTTGGGTAGCTTCTCCTGTAACCATGGAGGAATAGAGAGGAGAGTTCACTAAATAGGACTTCATGTGCCGTAGTCGACGGTGGCGCTATCCCTACGGAACGTAGTGAACTACACATAGTACCTTCAAACCCGACTAGAGTGAGCCACTAGCCCTTCTTACGAAGGAAAGCCCCAAATACCTCACTAAACGGATTTATCTTCCACTGTGGTGCTACTACAATTAAATTAAAGGAAAAACGCTGCAAATTTTACACAAGGGTTTATTATTCTGTGATATAGGTTAGTTGTACAGACATTTAATTCTGTCAATAAAAAAAAATTAAAAAATTTTTTTTTGGATTTTTATATTTCAAAAAAAATTTTTTGGAGGGATTTTTTTTTTCAAAAATGTGTTTTTTCAAAAATTCTTTAATTTTTACTCGAAAAATATTTAACTTCTTGGGATCCTTCAAAAATCCCATTTTTAGCCCCATGAAAGCTCTATAGAACGCCACAGTGAAATCGGATCGTTCCGGGACCCCCAAAAATGGATTCTACGTCCAAAAATACTTCGAAAACGACACCTAACTCGATCCCATAGCTAAAAGCCTTCAAAACACCCCTCCTGTAGCCCCATTTTAGCCCCATAGCGCCCCACGGGTTTGGGCGATCGGACTGAAAACCTTGCGGGCACAACTAGATGGTAAACCAAGTATTTTGCCAAAATTTCAGATTTTTTACAAAATTCCTACTGCCCAAAACGGCCCGGACGGCGGACGGCGGACGGACATTTCGGATTTTGAATGTAGACCTCTTGAAACGGATAATGTCAAATTTTGAGGCCGATCGGAGTCGTCGACCCGCGTCGCGAAAACATAGGTGTATTATTCCAAGAATAATAAACCAAAATTGAAGGAACCATATCTGAATAACGAAATTGATTGCGTAGTTGTGTACTCTGTGAATGCAAACGACGGAATTCTGGACGGAATTCGCAGGGGCGCCATCTTCTGGTTCAGTTTTGGTAACTTACCACCTTCAAAGTTCACTACGTCTCGTAGGGGTCGCGCTGCAGTCGCAATCCCACCCGCCGTTCCATCACTGGGTTGGCGTTTTGGGCACGCGGTTTAACACAGAGTGAGCTCTCCTCTCTATTCCTCCATGCCTGTAACCTACGCAGGAGGAAAACAATGGAATTTAAGCTAGATTCAAGGTTCTCACAGTGTTGGTTCCAGTTCAGCTTTGGATCCACCAATACTCCCAGAAATCTAACGCTTGGGGGGTTTTCGTCCAAGGATGACAAGTCCCGCAACCCAAAGTAGAGAGTCTCAGTTTTCGTCTCATTAACAGAGAGTCCATTTCTAGCGAACCACCCCGATATCTCTTTTTAGACCCTTCGTTTGTCAGAGTCAGTGACGCAAGAGATGCGTTTTTCGTCAGGACAGAAGTGTCGACCACAAACAGAAGGGTCTCAAGAGGATGTAGACCTGATGGCAAATCATTTATGAAAATTAGAAAAAGTGTGGGACCCAAAACTGAACCCTGAGGTACACCATACCTGACTGGCAAGAAACTTGATAAAGAATTTCCATGATGAACAGCCTGACATCTACCTGTGAGATAGCTTGAGATGAGCGATAAAGCCCCGTCCGAAAAATGATATTTTGCTAACTTGTCGATAAGGAGCTGGTGTGGAATGCAGTCAAAACACTTGGCTACGTCTACAAAAGTAGCTGAGGCATATTCCGCACATTCAAAGGAATTCGATACAAATTCGGCCAACCTCAGAATGGCCTGCTTTGTAGACCTGCCCCGCCTAAACCCAAATTGATCGTTCGAAAATAGACTATTCATTTCAAAGAACCTCGTGACGTCACGCTTTAGTCCCTTCTCAAAAACTTTTGCTAGAATTGGGAGCTTAGATATTGGTCTATGATTAGAAAGAAGGTTCTTGTCTCCCTTTTTGAAAAGAGGAATCACTTCAGCAACCTTGAGTACCGAAGGAAAGTGACCTAGCAAAATCGATTCATTAATAAGGTGCGTTAAGGGATACACCAGCGCTAGAGCTCCCTGTTTTATCATTTTCGTGGACAGACCATAAACGTCAAATCCATTAGTGTTTTTCAACTCAGTGATCAAGCGTATGACATCATGAGGCTCAAGATCAGAAAAATTTACATTTAATGTAAATGCATCATGAATGGGAACAGCAAACGTTTCCAATGGATCTTCATTGCTAGGGGGTAAATTTTTTACAATAGATTCGGCCACATTTACAAAGTATGTGTTAAAATCTTCTGCAGGGAAATGAGGAGATGCTGAATTTGAGCATCTATCGATTTCTCTATTTTGATTGATTTCGTTCCACATCATTTTCACTGGATTCTTAGATGAGAAAATTTTCCGTTCACTATCTTTGGATCTTGCATCTTTAATCATGGTTTTGTACTCATTTCTACGTTTCAAAAATTTAGCTTTGATCCCAGGGTCATCAGAAGACTTCCAACGGTCGTAGAGAGATTGAAGATCACTCTTCACCCTAGAGAAGTCTTCCGAATACCAAGAGTAATGATGATTTGAGGCATTCACAGCCTTGCAAGATTTTTTAGGAAAAACTACATAAGACAAATTTGAGATAATTTCAACAAAGTGATGCCAGCGAATGTCGATCGGCATGTCCGATTGATACACGAAATCCCAACTTGTTAAAAACAAATAAAATTCGAATGATTCAAGTTTCTTCTGGGTGATAGGTCGGGAAATAAAAACAGATGGCTCTTTATGAGACATTTCCACTGTAAAATTGCAAAATAGAGCCCGGTGATCAGAAAAGAAGACATCATCTACCAGGATGTTGGCTTCGTGCTCCGGCAAAAAATTTACGAAGGCATTATCAATGCTTCGACGGTACCGTGTAGGTGTTTTATTTTGCGGGTGGAACTTGAAAGAACCGAAAAGACCGGTAAGAACTCTGTATCGTGGCACATCTTCTATGGCACAAACGTTAAAATCACCCAAAACAATAACCATCTTCATTCGAAAAACAAGTTGAAGCACAGAATTTAGAATAGATAAAAATTTTTGAAAATCCCCACTAGGCGAATGGTAGATCGAAATAATAACTAAGTTACAATCATCAACTTTTGCGGCCGCAATCTCACAATCACGTGCCACAGACAGCGCATTGATATGATCCAGAATAGAAAATTTGATTAGCTTATTAAAAAACAACACTGTTCCCCCATGTTCCTTTGTGGGCTTACAAAATGAAGGCCCAACATTGAAATGTGCTATTTTCAAAAATTTCAACTCAGATGAGTCCAACCAATGTTCATTTATGCTAATTACATCCATCTGAGAGTCCAGAGAGGCAAGGTATGAATCCAGAAAACTTGTCTTATTGCGAATAGAGCAAATGTTCAGGTGGAGCAAAGAAAAAACCCGTTCCGTTGCAGAGGGGGTGATGGGGGGTGAGTACTCTTGATGAGAGTGAGCTCCGTTTGTTGTTAGGTTTGTCGGTGGACCAAAACATATTATAACATATTATGTTACCGTGAAAGCCGGAAACCTGTCGAAAGCTAGCATCCACCGGTGATTGTTGACACTCACCGGAGGAAGGGAATGATGACCTGTTAATGACCGGGAATCTGGACTCTCACCGGTGAGTGTCAACAATCACCGCCGGCTCTTGGGGGAAGTCCGCTTCGGTTATTGTCATTGGGCTGAGGTCACCGTCAGTTATTCTTCTACCTTCTAACATCAACATGTCCGAAGACGGTTCTTCCGTAGGTTGTTTGCGTGAGGCTATGAAAGCCAGTTTTGAACAAAAACTCGATTTCCTGACCACTTCCAAGCAAGATAATTTTTTTTTTTTAACTAAACAAAAGTAGGTACGCGGAACTTGTGAAGGAGGTGACTGAACTCAAGTTGAAAACAGAGCGGAAAACGAGCAGTGATTTTAGGCGACTGAAACGTTTTGACGTTATATCAGTTAATGGTGAACAGAAACTTATCGTGCCAATGAAAGAAGAGTGTAATGACATTATTTTGTTAGCAATGACGAAATGTTCAACATTCTATACGACGCTCATATTCGTGTTGGACATGGCGGGCGCACTCGTATGTTGAGTGAACTGAACGGTAAATACAGGAATATTACCTATGAAATCATCATGACGTTTTTAAGCCTTTGCCGAACGTGCCAAACCAAACGAGGCACGCCGAAAAATGGAGTGGTGGTGAAACCAATTTTGTCGAAAGACCTGAATTCACGATGACAGGTCGGCAAAAGGGGTGTTGTGTAACTCAAAATGTCACAACAGTTACAATTGCAAAAACAAATGAGTGGAACTTACATTTTTCCTATTTTCACATTTTTACATTTTTTTCCCCAATACTTACGACGTGAGCTCATTTGCCTGTGCTTAATAAATTAATTTACATTGCATGACTAAAATTTCGTTCACCTTCCTCATTATTTAATTACCGTACCGAATTCTTGAAATAAAACAATGAAGCTTCAGGGAATCTTCCTACCACTTCGGGCTTTCACCATCTCGCATAATTTTCGAAAGCTCAGCGAAAAAGTATACTTTTTCTATAGAAATTCTTGTATGGCCCTAGTCCGGATACAACAGACGATTGACTACTTTTGGGTTGTTCTCCAGAATAATATACTTGTGCATCCTCAATACTTCTCCAAGTCTTCTATCTCTGATCTCATGTAAGGGTCGTTTCAAAATTTCGGTACAATTTAGGTCACCGGAAGTTTCTGACCAAACTATCATGCCTTTTGCTTTTTTTTTAAACTGGCGTTATAGTGCATACTACTACCAACGTAATCCACTTCATTTGATACGGAAATAAATTTTGTTTATGTATTAAAAATATGTATTTGTATGCTGAAATTCCCTCCCTAGACATGTCACCGGTCTGGGGTTGACAACTTTGATAATGCATAGCCATAAGGCTTTTTGAATTAAAAAAAATTCGGCGCCGAACTAAGGTTTAGGTATACCTGAAGTTTCGAAAAATTGGTTTGGATGACCACATACCAACACGCAGTAGTTGTGGCATCGATATTTATACCTGTCACCAAGTTTTTTTCCCTCCCTAGACCCCAAATTGAAATGCCCGCGAAAAATATAAAAGAAGGGAATTTTTGGATCCTAACAGGTTGGCAAGTTATGTTTTTTGTTGTCGAACCTGGGGAATCTTTTTCCAGCTGACATTTTTTAGTTGGAAGAGCCTCAGCTCAGGTCATGTGACAAAATACGTGTGCGTGTTTTTTTACCCACTCTCTCCCTCGACCTCATCAAAATAGTCATGGTAAGTAATATCACTATAATTCTTTCTGTACTAAGCGTGATTTGTTGCACTGAATCGATGAAATTTTTTCCAGAACGGTAGTGATGGTTGGGTAGCCTCCAACACACAATGAAGTCCGAAATTACCCTCCCTCGCCACTCCCCTCCCTAGACCTCACAGAAAAATTAAGTGTCGAGGGAGGGAGTGATAATGTAGGGAGGGTAAAAAAATTTGCTTTCGTCCGTTTTTTTTTTTTTTTTTTTTCAAACTTAAACCACCAGACATTGCTAAAATATTATTGGGTAACCATAACGAACCAGTGGGTCTGCTGAACCAGATCCTACCCAGTGATGAGTTGCCAATAACATATATTACCCTCCCTAGACACGATACTCCCCTCCCTAGAATCGACGATCTCGAATCTCGAAAACTATACCTACATAGTCGTGCGCTGCCACTTCAGGGGATTCTTACTGATACCTATAGAGATTCAAAAAGACGAAAAAAAAAACCGTGTTTATCGACTTTTATTTTGCATGAGTTCCAAACCTCAAAATGTACCGAAATTTTGAAACGACCCGTAAGAGGAATCGTGTACCTTGGGTACAGTCAGGGAAGAAAGGTTTTTTGGGTGTGCCCAGTTGAGTGAAATTTTGAGGGTCCGAGTTGTACCGAGTCGATAAGTCTTCTAATTATTAGCTCACTCTGTCGCGTCGATAAACGACGTTCCTTTCGATGTGCCATCCCTAGCGTCAATTACAGTTCGCTGTTGACTTTGTGGTGTTGCTAATAAACCTGATTCGATTGTTTTCGTGTTGATGGCTGTAAAGACTGTGATGAACATTGTTATCATGGAATTGATGTCCCTCCCCTTACCTCGAACCAAAGACATATACATCTATGTCGAACTGCCTGTTGTCTATGCCTCGAACTGGAGGGGAAAGACAGTCGGGTGGATCTTGGATGCTTTTCATCTGGCGGTTCTCGACCCAGCAAACCAACTCCTCTACGTAGCGGTGAGTTACATACAGTTTCCTATTTATTTCGGCTACATAGTGTATTTATTTCCCCGTAATAATCCCCAGGGATTATCACATGGCTCATAAAATGGGATAGCTCGGCAGTAGAGGAGGTAGCATTATTTCCATCCCTTTCCCGATCAACTGAATGATTAACGTAAATCAACATACCTGTTATGAAGCCATATCATCGCCTTATCAGTGTGCGAATGGGGTGGAGGGGAAGTGGGATGCACAGACGTAGGGGAAGTCGCTAGCGACGGCTCCAGCCATTTCAACCCCTCAATAAATAGCCAACAGTCTTCCTCTCCCTGGAAAAAAGGGCACTTCGTAATTGTCCTGATAAAGGTGGACATCACGTTGTCAGCATCACTCACGTTCGGTTTGAAAATCTTGAATTGGTGTTTTAATATCCTCTCTAAGACCCCGTGCAGCCTGGAAAGACCACCGTAGACATTCCAGACGTTGGCGACTTGACAAGACAAAAGTCCCTCGACGACTGACTTCAAGTTCTGGAGCAGCAGCCTTCTGCAGTCGTCCATAATCATCTACGCAACGCCACTCTCTGAATCTGTAACGATCAGTATAAGTAAATAACCAACGATGACAACTCTAGTTGAAATAACTGCTGATCAGGCGATCAGGTAAAAAGCATCGTGGCTTTCCCATTTCATTCATACAACCATAAATCGTCTCTTATGCGCTCCACTGTGTACAAAATCACCTTACAGCCATATTAGGCTACTATCAATCCAGCTTTACGAGGGTGACAAAAGTGATGAAGGTGAAAAAATGGGTGTAACCTGAATAATTATTATAGATGAATTTCCGTCCGACAGAAGTCATCTTGACCGAGCGAATTTCCCATCCAAAATCAGAAGAGATTAAAACTGCTACTCGCTGCACAGACAAATTGAAAGCTCACGTCAACAGGATAAATAAAAGCAGGAATACCACAATCTGATTCAACTGAGTTGAATCAACGGTTATCAACCCCAAGTTACGAGACGTTGCCGACAGCCCATGAGTACAAGCAGCGCTTCATCTGCGGAGCGGAGAGGAACTAGTTACAGACGCCAGATTCGCATCGTCTACAGTTTTTTCCGTATAGATAGTTATAGTCTACAAATTTTTCGGAAAAATATTTTTTGTCTCCTTTAAGTTTTAGCTCGTTTTAGCTGAACGGGCGGTCAATATATTCCTAGGGCGTATAATCACCGGGTTCCACTTAATTCAGAGGTTAATAATAATTATTAACCTCTGAATTAAGTAAGTGTATCCCGGTGATTACTTTTCCGGGGATACCTACTGACTCAACAGGTTACGGAGAAAAAACGTGTGATAGGTATTTCATTGCTGTACCTATTTTATCATTATTTAATATTGAGTATATTTATTGCTCAAAAAAGCTATCCTTAGAAAAGTACAAAAATATCATGCAGTCAAGAGTATGCAGTCTTGGAGATCACAATGTGATGTCGTGGTCGTCAAATTTCATGTCGTGGTTTCAATTTTAAGACTCTTATTCTTTGATATACATTACTTGTGCAGAAATTTAACTCTGTCAATGAAAAAATTTAAAAAAATTTTGGGATTGTTATATCTCAACAAAAAAAATTTTTTTGATTTTTTTGTTTCGAAAATTCTTTATTTTTTACTCGAAAAATATTTAACCTCCTGGGATCCTTCAAAAATCCCATTTTTAGCTCCAAGAAAGCCCTGTAGATCGCCACAGTGATATCGGATCGTTCCGGGACCCCCAAAAATGGATTCTAGGTACGTCCAAAAATACTTCAAAAACGACACCTAACTCGATCGCATAGCTAAAAGCCTTCAAAAAACCAATCTCGCAACCCCATTTTAGCCCCATAGCGCCCCACGGGTTTGGCCGATCGGGCTGAAAACCTCGCGGGCACAACTAGATGGTAAACCAAGTACCTATTTTGTCAAAATTTCAGATTTAAAAAAAAATTCCTATTACCCTCAAAACGGCCCGGACGGCGTACGGCGGACGGACATTTCGGATTTAGAATCTAGACCAGTTGAAACGGATAATGTCAAATTTCGAGGCCTATCGGAGTCGTCGACCTCCGTCGCGAAATTATAATTAAGATTATATAATATATAATCTTAATTATGATATCTATAATATATTATATCAACTAGATGATCACATTATTGACGAAATAGGAACAGTTCCTATAACAGTTACTGAAATTGAAGACAAGAGTGAGACACAGCTGACAAGAGTGATAACATAAGTTCCTCTACGCTCCGCAGATGAAGCGCTGCTTGTACTCATGAGCTGTCGGCAACGTCACGTCCCCAACGATGCTGCTTTTGCATTTCTCGCGTGATGTTAGACACAAATTTGGGGGAGGTTCTTGGCAGTGTAGCCACTACTCCGATTTCGAGGGGAAATTCCTGCCGCACAGTGGGGCGAAAACGCAAAAAAACAGCTTATAAGTTATAAGTCGACTTTTGGTTTGTTATTCTTGGAATAATACACCTATGTTTTCGCGACGGGGGTCGACGAATCCGATTGGCCTCAAAATTTGGCATTAGAGAGTTTTTGTTCTTCACGTGCGAACTTTTCGTTGAAACGAGAGGAGCAGCCCCTAGCGCGAGCACACGAAGATGCTAACTATTTTACGTTGACCTTGGAGCGGATCCTTTACGACAGAGTAGGAAAAACGAACTGCGCATGCGCCAACTACGAGAAGGGTTTCGTAACAACGAAAACCGCTTTTCGTTCGACGTGAGGGGACCCCCTTCACGTCGGTACGAAAACCCTTTTCGTTTGTACGAGACCCTTCTCGTTGTTGGCGCATGCGCAGTTCGTTTTTTCTTTTTTCGTTCCAACGAAAACAGTAGCTACGTAGAAAACAAAAACTCTCTTTTATCCGTTTCAAGACGTCAACAATGTACGGATTCGGATACTACCTACCTACGGTTAAACTGCGAAAACACAACGACAGATTTTGAAAATTCATTAACGGCTCGAGCGATTTTGTAGAAACTTCTTAAAAACCATCTAAGCTTACAATGCTTCACTAACATTCTCACACAATTTGGTCACCAAATGGAGTCCACTGGTTTTTAAGTGGTAGTGAGTCCTCAAACAGATTTGGCAGTCATACGCCTAGAATAGATAGAATAGATAGAAGACCAGCTGACACTGTGCGCTTCGCTGCACTCAATATTAGAATCATGGTATTTTCACTACCTACCTAGTAGGTACCTATTACCTATGTCAAGTTGTTTTATTTATTTATCACCAGCGCTACGACTCATCACCAACTCAATGAAATGGTACTCAGTACGGTTAAACTGCGAAAACACACCGACAGATTTTGAAAATTCATTATCTCATTAACGGCTCGACCGATTTTGTAGAAACTTCTTTAAAACCATCTACAATGCTTCACAAACATTCTCACACAATTTGGTGCCAAAACACTCTCCTGGTTTTTGAGTAGTGAGTCCTCAAAAAGATTCGGCAGTCATTTTGGTTTATTATTCTTGGAATAATACACCTATGTTTTCGCGACGCGGGTCGACGACTCCGATCGGCCTCAAAATTTGACATTATCCGTTTCAAGAGGTCTACATTCCAAATCCGAAATGTCCGTCCGCCGTCCGCCGTACGCCGTCCGCCGTCCGCCGTACGCCGTACGCCGTCCGCCGTCCGGGCCGTTTTGGGCAGTAGGAATTTTTTTAAAAATCTGAAATTTTGACAAAATACTTGGTTTACCATCTAGTTGTGCCCGCAAGGTTTTCAGTCCGATCGCCCAAACCCGTGGGGCGCTATGGGGCTATAATGGGGCTACAGGAGGGGTGTTTTGAAGGCTTTTAGCTATGGGATCGAGTTAGGTGTCGTTTTCGAAGTATTTTTGGACGTAGAATCCATTTTTGGGGGTCCCGGAACGATCCGATTTCACTGTGGCGTTCTATAGGGCTTTCATGGGGCTAAAAATGGGATTTTTGAAGGATCCCAAGAAGTTAAATATTTTTCGAGTAAAAATTAAAGAATTTTTGAAAAAACACATTTTTGAAAAAAAAATCCCCCCAAAAAATTTTTTTTGAAATATAAAAATCCAAAAAAAAATTTTTTTAATTTTTTTTATTGACAGAATTAAATGTCTGTACAAGTAACCTATATCACAGAATAATAAACCCTTGTGTAAAATTTGCAGCGTTTTTATAGATATAGACTCGCTGACCCGGTGCGCTTCGCTGCACTCAATAAAAATAGATTTTTTAGCGCAACCTTTTTCCAAAAAATGGAAAGGTGCGCTCACCTCTTCGACATGTATGTTTTTAGCGCAACCTTTTTCCAAAAAATGGAAAGGTGCGCTCACCTCTTCGACATGTATGTTTTTTTGTTTGTGTGTTTGTTTGTTTGTGTACCTACAGAGCATCACGCCCGAGGGGTGTTATCACGAACGGTCCCGTTCGGGGAGAAAGTGTCTTTTGGTTGTTGACCAAATGTACGAATGGTCCGGCTGTGAGCGAAGGGCAATGTACGAACGGTCCGGCTGCGAGCTCAGATAAAAATGAGTAATACGTAATATGATAGGTTTTCATCATGGGTAATTCAAGCACCAATCCAACAGGCGATAAAGTATGCGGAATACGTACATGACACCTACATTGGCGATTCAGCTAAGTTCCCTCCAGAAATGTGGGCGAGCAGGGTGAGCGATTGCACCGTTAGCACCAGCAATGTCTGTGAATCCTTCCATGCAGCTTTTAAGACCAACTTCATTGGAATTCATCCCAATATTTTTTTATTTTTTGATGCTTTAGTTGGGTACCAAGTGGACGTGTACGTCAAAATTAATACTTCGGATGGGGACTACCTATAGGCGGAAGAGATCGGTCCAAAAAAATAACTGGCTGGAAGACTTAATTGCCAAATATGACAGGGGGGAATTACCGTTGACCCGATTTGTCCAAATTGTGGCAATAAAATATCAATCGCCATGTTGCATAAGATAAGTTTAGTTATGTTTTTGACGTGAATTCTCGTCAATTTCTACTTGCTGACCACTGTTGAGAAAACAATATAATATATTGTTATTAAAATATATTATATTTTAATAACAATTTAGTTGTCACTAGGGATGTGCGATACTATACAATACCCGATACCAGTACCCGATACTAGTATCGAAAAAAGTATGCAATACTATCGAAGTGTCGGAAGCAAGTATTCGATACCTACAAGTATTGGATCATATGGGTACTTTTATTAAGAAAAAAGAAAATTTCTGTATTGAATAGGGGCAGTTTGAAAATCGAATCCTGGATTATCATTATTATTATTTATTATTATTATTATCATTATTGTTACTTCAAAGAGTCAGAAGAAGAATGATATTATATTCATTTAATAAAGAAAATATTGTATATAAAATATAATTCTACCACCATTCGTCGTCTGTGCCTCTCAGAAAACACAATTTGTCAACATATTTTGGTGACAACCGAGAATGTTCCTTTTCTCAAAATTCAGTAATAAGTTTGGTCGAAAATTATTTTCCTAATCATCCACGAGGTCGATTGTGATAAATGAAAATAAGCAATCTGAGAACACCGCCTGAGTCTAGCGTCGCTATCGTCAGTAAAAACTCCCTGCTTATAATGTTTATAGAAAAAAAATTAAACCATGGTTATAATGTTTTAGTTTAGTCCAATGCATTTTTAAAAGTATCCAAAAGTACCGATTCATAATGATGAAAAATATCGATCCAATACTTTTTGATACTTTTTATCAAAAATGTCGATGTGATAATGTATCAATACATGATAATATCATCACTTCAAAATGTATTGATACATATTAGGTATATTGATACCTATGTATCAATTCATTTTGAAGTAGGAACCTTACATCTCTAGGTTTGACTGATAATCTCTACTAGAGATTCTCTAGTATCTGTGTTGGCCGACAGAGGTGAGCGTGGCGAGTAGATTCCTCGCTTTTCGTGTAGGTTATAGCACCAAGGAGGTATAGTAGTACTATAATAGTACTATAATAGTACACACAGTAACAACTACAACATCAGACTCAGACGAGACGTTGTCACATAACTTATGTGTTTGAGTGTTCCTATATAATTTATTGGTAGAGAGCTTCCCTGTGATTCAAGTAGCTATACATTTATAAATAAACGATTCAAGTGAAGTTATTTTAGTTTTAAGTAGGTACATCTGTTTCCATTTGGGTATTTTTTCCGATACTGGAAAAAGAATCGATACCAGTAGTAGTATCTAATGGCAGGATTCGATACCAAAAGTACCCGGTATCGAAAGGAAATACCCGATACTTTACCCATATCGATAAGTATCGCACATCCCTAGTTGTCACTTGCATTCATCACCTCCCCAGAGGACGGGACCGTTCGTACGTAGCTGCATTTGGAGCACGGGACCTTTCGTACATAGATGGTATTAGTGGACCGGACCATTCGTACATACCAAACTTCCGTCGGGACCGTTCGTACATGCGCCCCGCCCGAGCGGCTCAACAGATTTTCATGAGGGTGGTCTCATCGTCATCAGCGAGTTCGGGGGGTGGTTATAGGCTACCTTGATTTTTCCTCCTTCATACCCCTTCATCGGTTTTCGGGAGGTCCTTCACGACGAAAGTTGTTTATCTCTGATGTGTAACTAAGGAGGCCTCAAAAGGGGGACGAAAGTTTTTGTCCGATTTCGTTGGTACAAGGGTCTATGGAATGAGCTTTTCAGGCTGATTCCAACGACTCCAAAACGATTTTTGCAGCCTGAGCCGTTCGTTACCTCTGATCGGCATAAGGTTTTATTACGCATCGGTCGTTAGGGTGCAGTTGTTTACGTAATGAGCATCACGTGGATGATGTGTTGTGTGGCATAGTTTGGTCGCTAGATACCTACTGTTTCTTAGTTTCTCTCGCTCATTAAATATTCGTAATAACAAAAAGGTTGCGCTCATCTATTCAATTCAATTGATGGCTTGTTTTCACTACCTACTACGTTGTTTTATTTATTTATCACCAGCGCTACGACTCATCACCAACTCAATGAAATGAACTCAATTTTATAGATATAGCTGGGAAAACAAATTCCCGCCCATCACCTATCAACGATGCACCCGTGGCAACCCGTCAACTTAATTTTTCTAGTAATAACGCTTGTTGGTTTCTCGTAGTGAATTACCAATTTCCCGTCTATCACCAATTATATGCAGCCCATCAACTCAAAATAAAATTACCTAGTACCTACCGACGATCTTCGAATAACTTGCGAACGGGTTATCGCACAGAAATCGTTTTGTACTCGTTGAAATCAGCGTGAAAAGCTCGTTTTAACAGAAGTAGTTTCGTTCTAAACCGACGACAAAAGTTTTACCGGGTTTCGGAGTTTGGAAAATTTTCCTAGGGATCCCTAGTAGGTAACGACGCTATTTTACCCGTCTCTCGTTGCGAAGGAAAGCTCCGTTCGCGATGAAGGAAGAGAGCGATTTTGTAGAAACTTCTTTAAAACCATCTGCTTCACAAACATTTTCACGCAATTTGGTGCCAAACACTCCACTGGATAAGTAGTGAGTCCTCAAAGATTTGGCAATCATTTTTATAGATATAGATATATCTGATATACCTAGATCAACGGCTCGACCGATTTTGTAGAAACTTCTTAAAACCATCTACAATCCTCCTGAAAAGTTGGGAAAACTGAATTAGGCTGTGATAGATGGCACAGATTAAACTACTGATGGTCACCGACGATGGCAAATAAAACTATTCTGATTCACTGTACGCCGTCTGGCAACACTGAGGTGGTTTCGTTATCAACTTGTACATGTCATGTTATCTTTAGTTACTAAAGATTGCTGTGTTTGGGACCCAAACTTTGGGTTAGTTAGTGTATTTTGTGTGTGTATTTTATTTCGGACATTGTAGGCATTGCCCTCTGTTACTCTGTGATTGTAGGAGTTGAACAGTTGTGGGATAGAGCTTTTGGGAGTTCGGGTAGTAGGAGAAAAGAAGTGCACTTGGTGTTAGCACTAGTCGAGATAATTTATCTCGACTATCGAAGGATAGATCCTTTGTTGTTACCAGGTGTTTGTTGTTGCAGGTGAGTTGATCACCTACCTGCAATATGTTTAGTTGTGCAGTAAGCCTGCTGGCGTCACAATTAGCTTCGGGATTTGGCATTAGGTTTGTTCCAGGTTTGATGGAATGTTAACAGAAATCGGCGGAGACATGCGCAGTTTAGAAACTGCTGTTCCAGGTCGATCATGAGTTGGACGAAAACCGATAGCTCGAGTACGTGCGGTCGGGTTCTGTCGACAGCTGTCCAACTTCTGTCGACAGACGCAGTCAGACCTGGAACAAACCTATTATCATTCCAGATAGAAACTGACTGCTTAAAATTTAAGCTCAAGTCAGATTTAATTAGGTATCTCGTCGCACAGTGGGACAAAACCTGAATCTAGCGGGTCGAAAGTCCTAAAGGCTAAAATTTAGTCAATAAGGCTAACAATGTTACATTAAATTTTAATGTTAGCCTAACATTAAAATTTAATGTTTACATTTAATGTAGACTGTTGGGGGACATTAAATTTTAATGTCCCCCGACATTGGTGAGGGTTTTTTTTTTTTTCAACTCAATTTTTTCGGAAAACGGAGATGCCACAGTGAATGTATGCACCTTTAGCAACACAAAGATGCATCAAATCTAATTAAATTACATCTCCAAAATTTGGATATGTTGATATTATGATTCATTTAATGAATCAAATCAGCGCAATAATCCCTCCGTCGGTCGCAATATTTTGGCGTCCTCGGTCGGTCGCAATGAATGAGCCTGACAAGCACAGAATTTAAGTGACTTATATCCTACTTACAACTGGGAGACCCCCTTCACCCATAACATGATCTACACAAATAACAAGCGGCAATACACCCACAGGCGGTTTTTTATATTTTTTTTCATTAGTCCTTTGTGTAGATCCATAAGAAGTTATTATCTTTGTGGGACACCCCCAGACCCCCGGATTATCTAAGTTTTGATCAAGGATCATAGCAAGGAAACATGGTACATGTTTTTCGGATTGGTATATTTGTCATGACATGAGGCCAACCCCTTGACATAGCAGCTTTGAATAGTGCTGAATCCGAATTTAAGCCTGGGTCTACGGCACAACGCGCGTAATCCCTGAAAATTTCATCAAAATCGAATCAATATTGGCTGAAATCCCCACTCCTTCCCTTCTTTAGGGAAGGAGGGGAAAACGGAAAAAATCCTTGAGGGCGCTCAACCTATCTCAGAACGTAGATCATTTTTGAATTTCTTGAGATTTTCAAGAATATATATATATATTCCCCACCCATCACCCTTCCCCACCCTTCTACACTTCTCTCCAGAGCCGGTCGTCGACGACGGAGAGAATCAGTCTGAAGAAGAGCTCGCTCGAAACGTAACAGGTACCTTGTCCCCTTAAGGGTAAAGTATATATATATATATATTGGTATATTATATAGCCAGTCTTGAAAACGGATGATTCCGAAAATTTGACCCCTGAGGTATCTCCCGAATTTAATTGTTTCTAAATCTTCAAAAACGTATTATACGGATATATTATATCATATAAACGGATATATTATATCATATAATATATAATTATATGATATAATATATCCGTTTATATTATATTATAATATACTATCGCTTATGCGGCAACACCAGCTATCGGTTTTTGGTCATTTTCGGGTTTTGACGGTTCCTTAGTCGATTTTTTGCGAAGAATCGATTGGTGAAGCCAGCTATTCGATATATTAAACTGTTTTCGCGCTATCTGGCCATTTGATAACACCAGCTATCTCGACTCTTACGACTCTTAAGGCAACACCAGCTAACTCGAATTCCGTTTTTAGGGTCTCCTGAAAAATCGTGGAATTCGAGACAGCTGGATATTGCCGCGAGATGTTGCTGCGATATTGCAGTCGAGATAGCGCTAGATTTTCGATATATCAAACCGTTTTCGCGCTATCAGGCCATTAAATCAAATTTTCATAACACCAGCTATCTCGACTCTTAAGGCAACACCAGCTAACTCGAATTCCGTTTTTAGGCTCTCCTGAAAAATTGTGAAAATCGAGATAACTGGTGTTGCCGCATAAGCGGCGATATCCTTATCTATATATTATATCTATATATAGATAAGATATAATATATATCCTATCCTTCTATATATAGAAGGTGATCGAGTGGCAAGGGGGTAGATGGGCGAAGGGGAGCGAAATACACGGTGCGCCCAAATTTCGCAGGGTTGCGCGCGTCGGGCGGGGTTTTAATATAGCCTATGTTGTGGGCAATCGCACCTGAGATCGTTAGAAAAATCCCCCTTATAAATCCGTTCAGCCGTTCAGGCTCCTATAGGGTACGACAGACTTTATGGGAGGGGGGGGGGGACGCTTCCATCCTCATTCCAATCCAGATCACGCCCGTAAAAACATGTACCATGTTAAAATAAATCACCAAAGAAAATGATTTTTCTTATTATGAAATAATATTTCTTCATATTATGAAAACTGAACGTGTATTTTTAACCGTCACCGTGGCATGATCTTAGTTGACGCTCGAACTACAATTAAAAGAAGAATCAAAATTGAACAAAAACTGGTGAGGCATTTCCTACGGATATTCAGATTGACTTGATTGGTGCTCCTCAGAAATAGCGGGAGGCTGTAGATGTTTGCATACTTGGCAGACGTATTCAGCGTGAGTGAGGCAGATGACATTTTGCAATGAATGCACTTGAATTTGTTGAGCCGCCTAAGTCATTCTCATTATTCAAGTCAAACCTCCTAAGGGCCATAGTTGCATTAAAATCTAGAAAAGAAGACTGAAAAACTAAACAAGTTTCCGCGACGACGAGTTAGGTCGCATTGTGCTTGCCAGGCACACCTGAGAGAAATTTTGAAAAACGCCACCACCCGATTAGAATATCCTCAAATCCGACCAAATACCGTAAAATCTTGTGAATACTAACAAATTTTGATGAGTTAAAAAACATTTTCTAAGGAAATCTCAACTTCAAAAAGTGGACGCCTTGAGCTTGACAGATCAGTAGGTATAATCACAAGCAATCACTGATCACGTCTGTGGCAAAACTGAAGAGGGGAGTCTTTTGAGAACACAACAATAAATTGTGCTGGACTTGATAGAAACAACAGAATTGAAAGCATAGGTAGGGGCATGGAAAGGGATTATTGAATTTTGGGAACACTAGCACTCTGACAGGGGGCCTCGCTTCGCTCGGCCTCACCACTTTCTTGGGCATTACTCTCTTGTAATTAAGGAGGGCTCGCCCACTGCAGGGCTGTGCCTCTCCCGCCGTCTGCAAGCAGAGTCAATAATTCTGAGAAGCTAAAATTGAGATCTATCATGAAAATTACCTATTTCTCGGAATTCAGAATTCGTAGGTACCTTTCGTTTGCTATAATATGCACACGCATACCTTTGATTTATTATTATTGGAATAATACACCTATGAAATCGTAGAGGAGGTTGAAAATTCAGATCGGCCTCAAAATTTGACATTAAACGTTTCAAGATTCCTCGTTCCGTTCCATCTTCGAAACTACAGTTTCAACACGCCTCTTTCAAGAATGCAACGGGTCGCCAACTCATTGCAGGATGTGATTGACATCGACTAGTCACTGCCTTCTTTTAAAACGCTCTCGACAGAATTTTATCATAGGTGAATTATTTGATTCACGTTGTTTTTCTTTCTATCGAGCTGTTGACTTCAACATCTCAAGTGTATTTTTAAAGTGAAACTTTTATTACATCGTCCCAAATTTTTTGGTCTGTCTGTCGTTTCTTGTAACGTCACGCTACCGTTGATTTTCGCTTACAACCGATTCGTTGCTACGGAACTTCATCTTCGCCAGTAACTGGCGAAGATGAAGGAGAACTCCGATTATAACTGTTATAATCGTACAAAAATCGTTCACCATTCGTTGGAAAGCTCTCGATTTATCACGCATTTCTTTCGTACTTGTTCTTTGTCATTATGTCCCCATTTTATATTTATTGATGTTAATAATGGATGCAGTAAACAATGCTGCTTGTTTTGTTGTTATCAGTTGCCACGTTAGATATCAATTTGAGAAAACGCCAAAATGAAGCCGTGGATAGAGATACAAGGGTAGGTGAATGAGTAGGAAATAGACTAGACATAAAAAAACGTGTCCATCGATGCTACGTACCCCACTAGGGGAGCGAGCGAAGCGAGCCGGAGAGACTAGTGGGAAAAAAGTTTCACATTTGGGGAAGGGAGGAATTATTAAATTAAATTCATACTGAAATTGCAATTCTAATTATGAATTTATTTAAGTTATTTCAAGAAATCAGAAGGGGAAGGCCGAAAAATTTATTGGGCCTCAGGTGGGACTCGAACCCACAACCTCTGCATTACTAGTGCAATGCTCTACCAATTGAGCTACCGAGACCAGTAGCTATGACAGAACATTGGAGATTGAAGGCTCAACTGTCCTCTGCCCCCAACACTTGATTCGGCCTTCTCATATTGTTGCCTATTTTCCCCCTCTGAACCCTGATCTGATATGAAGCCAGTAGACATTCTACTTTTGTCCCTCTTCCTAGGGGTCCCTTAATTCCCCAGGAGGAGTAGTTTCATTACCGAAATGACTTGAGGGAATTTTGAACTGATTCCCTCACACAGTGTTTCATATTTGGGGAAGGGAGGAATTATTAAATTAAATTCATACTGAAATTGAAATTCTAATTATGAATTTATTTATGTTATTTCAAGAAATCAGAAGGGGAAGGCCGAAAAATTTATTGGGCCTCAGGAGGGACTCGAACCCACAACCTCTGCATTACTAGTGCAATACTCTACCAATTAAGCTACCGAGACCAGTAGCTATGACTAGGAGCCTTCAATCTCCAATGTTCTGTCATAGCTACTGGTCTCGGTAGCTCAATTGGTAGAGCATGGCACTAGTAATGCAGAGGTTGTGGGTTCGAGTCCCACCTGAGGCCCAATAAATTTTTCGGCCTTCCCCTTCTGATTTCTTGAAATAACTTAAATAAATTCATAATTAGAATTTCAATTTCAGTATGAATTTAATTTAATAATTCCTCCCTTCCCCAAATATGAAACACTGTGTGAGGGAAGCTTCCCGAGGATTTATGGCCAGGCCCCCAGTCCATTGTGATTGGTTACAAAGGCCCACTGCGTTCGACGTTTATAAGGGTTACGTCGTACATCCTGCACGAGTGACACGTCAGAAGAAGCGGCCACCGATTTGGATTTAATCCAGATACACCCTGGATGAGGTACATTCTGAATACTTTTGTTCTGATGTTCACACAATGACAGGCTCAACGATAAGTGCTAACGCCTGGC
Organism: Pilophorus perplexus; assembly: GCA_955831195.1. Taxonomy (NCBI): domain Eukaryota; kingdom Metazoa; phylum Arthropoda; class Insecta; order Hemiptera; family Miridae; genus Pilophorus; species Pilophorus perplexus. The sequence goes on from OY037009.1 coordinate 200,690, forward strand.
CAACCTTTTGTTTGTTGCAGGCTGCTTTTTCCAGTTTTCCGTTTTTCCAGTTGAGTTATTGGGTTTGATACAATAAGCCACAACGGTTAGAGAACGGATCTCCGGCAAACTCTGAGTGCGCTCAGCCTCGACAGCCCCCCGAACCCCCACTCAGCCACGCCGGAACAAGTCATTGCGGACACAATGAAGTACCGCCTCCAGTACCCACTACACGCTCCCCCCTTGAAAAAAAAAAAAAAAAAAATTGATCCTCCAATGTAATGCCTCGCCTTTGGCGCCTGTTCAACAAATGGAGCGATGTGATTCTTCAGTGTTCTCTTCGAAACAGAAAAAGACCGGCGAAACGAACAATGGGACGATACCGCAGTTGCTCAAGTTTGGGTCGGAAACGCTTATTGCATTTTATGAACGAGCTGAGATGCACTTTCGGCGTTGGAACATCGAACAGGTACACAAACCCTACGATTTCCTAACGGCTTTGACAAACGATGAATATGGACGGGTATGTCAGGAGATGTTGCCGAAAACCATTTCGACGGTCACTTGGAAGGAGTTGTCTGCGGATGAGTTAAGCAATGGTGGGCATGCGTCGAATCATGCAGGTCGAGTGGGTGGTCTTCCATCGTCTTTTCCAGACCGGTTCCCTCGGGCATTCAGTAGGGTTGATAACGAACTGCCAATTCAATCTTTTACCGCACACATTAATTTGAGGCGGGACGCAGTGCCCATTTTTCAGCGTGCTTTGCACGCGTGGGTTCGGATCCCATCCTCGTCGCCACTGAGTTATTGGGTTTGATACAATAAGCCACGCCGGAACAAGTCATGGCGGACACAATGAAGTACCGCCTCCAGTACCCACTACACCAGTTTTACTTTTTTCCGGCTTTTACTGTTTTCCTGTTTTCTGCTTCTCTTCTTTTTTTCCCTTGTCTACGTCTACCTCCAATTTACATCCGTCAACTTTTTACGGTGCTCTGCGTGCTGTGTGGCATAGGCTCGCCATCGGCATTTCCAATGGGGCACTACCCCGGGTAGTCTACCCGATGTTGCGTTTTGTCGTCGTTGTTGCTGCGTCCTGGTGGTCGATGGCGGAGCTGGTTCATCATGTGCGTTTGAAGTTACCCAGTCGATACGGTTTCTAGTCTGGCCTGTTTTGTTATAGCACCAGGTCGATATGGTTGTAAAGTATTTTATTTATTTTTTTTGAAAGTTAGAATTTGTTTAGTAACTGAATGATGAGGAAGACTATTTAATTCTGTGATATTAGTTGGTAATGTGAACCTAGTCCAGCGCTGGTTTATTTTTCTTTCGCTCTCGTTGAGATAAACAATATAAATTGAAATTGTGAAATACTTATCCGTTAATTTATTTTGCCTTGATACTTGGAATTATTGTAAGTTTTTGAGGATGAATGGTTTGGAGTTAGTAGCCAACTTTAAAAAAACTCTTGGCGCTCAACAATGTGTAGTCTTGGTGAACAATTTAACATCTTTTTAAATATGAACAAACCTAGAAGGCATTTAAATCAAGAAGCCCAACCTGAGATGATAGCTAGCCGGCACTCTCAGAACCTTTCTCTTGGTAACCCAAGTAAAGTAGTTACCTACAATTTGTATTGGAATTATTTTCCGTAATAAACACAAGAAAAACGCTGCAAATTTTTCACAAGGGTTTATTATTCTTTGATAGAGGTTACTTGCGCAGAAATTTAATTCAATGTTAATGCAAAAATTACCTATTAAAAAATTTTTTTGGATTTAGGTAGGTACTGTTGTGCCCGACTTGTTGGGTTTTTAGCGGAAGTTGGGGGATAAATGACCACTAATTTGAACTTGGTCGTTTATTAAATAACCAAATTAAATAATAAGCAACAGGCCGAATCATTAAAACCGAATATTAATTGAATCATAAAGTAAAAGGTCGAACGGGCCGCGACGCGATAACAGGTGGTTGGTAGTCGATTAATCGCCGCTATCAAAAAACTAGTTCTCCAGGCGACCACGAGCGCCAGCGAAATAAAGGATCCCGCAACAGGCGGGTAATCCGCCACAGTACTCCACCCCTGAAAAGGCTACCTGGTCAGCACTCGAAGTCCCTGAGGTTCTTGGGAAAGCGCCCTCTTCGCCCAGAAGATGTGGTACGTCCCTCAGGTCGATGTATTCCAGCAAGAGCAGCAGAAGGAGTCGGCGGCTTGGCAGGCTGCCGCGGGGCAGGAGACGGAACTGGGGCTGAAGCAGGAGCAGTGGGAATGACTCGAGCGTTCGCCGGTGGGGCGGCTGGCTGTGTGGCGTCGTCCTTGGGCGTGATAAATGCAGGCTTCAGGCGATCGACAGAGATTGTGGTCTTCTTTCCTGAGATCAGAATGGTGAAGGTCTTCTCACCACACTGCACAACCTTGTATGGACCTTCGTATGGCGGCTGAAGCGACTTTCTGACGGCGTCAGTCCGTACAAAAACATGAGATGCTGTGGGCAGGAGGGTTGGCACAAAAATCCGTGGCTGTTCGTGATGAGCGACTTGTGACGGGCGGATGCGCTGCATATGCTCCCTCAGTTGCACCACAAACTCCTGTGCGCCCACAAAGTCGGCAGGAAGGCGGAGCGGTTGACCATAAATCATCTCAGCGGGCGAGAACCCGAGATCCTCCGTCACGAGCTATTCTGAAAATTGAGACCGTGCAAGAGCGATTTATTTGTAAATAATATTTGAATAATAATTACAAATCCATTTGGGAATTGTTTTAATTGGGGTATGATAGAAGTTTTGATCTTTCCACAAGCCATAACAAGTACGTATACCGAATATGTGAGTTGAATCAGTCTTTTAAACAATTGGCATCGAACACATGAATAGGAACGTGACAAGCAATCTTAGAATAGTTTGGGCAGTTAGAAGCTAATACTACAGGTTCTTTCTCTCATAAATTGCAGTTCTATGCAGTTCTTCTAAGATGCAACAAAACAGCTACTCATGACTTAATGATGAAGGTAGGACGAGTAGCTCAAAGTAAACATCAAGAAAAACAAAATTAAATTTAAAAAATTATAAAATTTTGACAATGTTAAGATTGTGAATTTGAAAAAAGACCGAAAAAAAAAGAATTGTAACCAGAAAAAGCAAACGACTGTCTCGCATGAAAATAAATACTTGTTGATTTGAGCTCCCCTCTGTCTCAAGTGCAGCTAAAACAGTTTTCACAATTACACTAATATGGAAATAACCTTACCGTTGCATGTAAAACAGTCTTAAGTAGCAGATGAGACGGTCTTACCCGGGACTATCGGGTAGTGGAATGCTGTTGAGAAACTCTTGCACAGAAAAACACACCTTTCTTCTCCAAGGTCAACGCGAAACGGAACATCAGCCACTATTGCATTGGGATTCAGAGAGATTGCTGTCGTGAATTGACTTATCCACGATAAGTAAGATGATAGGAAAGCGAAAGTATGATCTATTTCAGCCCCAGCTCAATGTACGTTACGTGAATTAAACTGAATCATCATCAAATCCCTGCTGGGCGTTTGCCCAAAACGGCCACCACCATGTCCCCAAATTGCCGCCTCTTCCAACCATAAGGATACTGTTGATGATGTAAGCTGGAGGAATTTCGACAGCTTATTGCACTGCTCGTACTGTACTGGACTGAATTGGGCCTGCATCCTAAATGCTGCTTTTAGTCGGAGGAGTATCCACGACAAATCGAACTGTTTTAATACCTGAATTAAATCGTAGGAGTATCAACGATTTAATTACTGCAATTTAGTCCGAACATTCTCCGTGACTCGGTATTTGATCACAGCTATAAGTCGGAGGAGTATCGACGACTTATTGATCACAGTTTTGAGTCAGCTGGCGGAGAAGTGTCCACGACATCCAAATTGCTTGAATACCTGAATTAAATCGGAGGAGTGTCAACGATTTAATTACTGCAATTTAGTCCGAACATTCTCTGTAACTCACTGTTTGATCGCCGCTATAAGTCGGAGGAGTATCGACGACTTATGGATCACTGTTTTGAGTCAGAGAAGTGTCCACGACAACCAAATTGCAGGCAAACCTGTATTTTAGCTAAACTGCTTTAGCTAGACTGCATTTCAGTCGGAGGAGTATCAACGACTAACCAAATTGAGGGCAAACCTGCTTTAGCAAGATTGAAGGCGAACCTGTCTTAGCTAGACTGCATTTTAGTCGGAGGAGTATCAACGACTAACCAAATTGAGGGCAAACCTGCTTTAGCTAGATTGAAGGCGAACCTGTCTTAGCTAGACTGCATTTTAGTCGGAGGAGTATCAACGACTAACCAAATTGAGGGCAAACCTGCTTTAGCTAGATTGCATTTTAGTCGGAGGAGTTTCAACGACTAACCAAATTGAGGGCAAACCTGCTTTAGCTAGATTGAAGGCGAACCTGTATTTAACGTACTATTCATGAGCTGGGGCAAACGTATGTCCGCAGACATTAATGTTACTTACGACCACCTTGTATGAAAGTCACTTGTACAATTTTCATGTTTTACCGACACATCACAACGCTTCCGTTCATACTGTTCTTTTACTGCCGTCATGGCGAGCGGGCTGGCTCGGTCCCTCCCAGCCCCACGGGAGGGAGGGCTGGGAGGGACGCGTCTGCGGCGCGCGGCGGCGGCTCGCGTCTAGACGCTCCCCACTCCTTCAGTGTTGTTCAGATGGAACCGATTTCCCCAGCGCGGCTGCGGCGCGCGGCGCGTCTCAGCGGCTACATGGGGTTGAACCGAGCTACATGGGAGACGCGCGGCCGGGCGGCCAGACTCCTCCCCCTAGCAGTCAAGCCGCGCGCCTTCGCGGCTGGGGTATGCAAACCTTCACAATGTCCCCAGTGGTTTTCTTTGACTGTGAATCACAGAATTGTCACAGCTTTCTTCTCCCGCCTTGTTTTGACTATTATCTCCAAATTGATCCACTGTTTTCATAAGTTATATCACTGCTACATTACCTATTGCTGTTTCTGGTAAAATCGTCCCTTTTCTTGAATGTATAAGTTCCGGTATACACTGAATTGCTACTTTTATTATGCTGTTGTAAATTGGGCTTGCCCGTTAATAAATAAATAAATAAATAAAATAAATAAATAAATTGAGCCTGCTCATGACGCAGCAAGTAAAGTAAAGAGAGGCGGGGGGAAACGAGTGAATTTTATCTTTCCGTTTGCGTTCGTGTGCTTGTGTGCTTGTCTGAAATGAAGTTCACAAACGAAGAGGACGAACTTCTCATCCACATCGTGGCATTCCTGTATGATAGTGAGTCGGAAGACTACAAGGACATTGGGAAGAAAGAAAAAACATGGGTAGCTGTAGCATCTTTCGTCCGGTCTTCTCTCACCAGTGAAACAACGTAGGTAGTCAAATTGTTGGAAATTCAACCGAAAGAACGATCTGAACCGTTTTTCGTTCTTTTTCAAGTGGCAGTCGATGAGAATGTTAATAAAAAATCCCTCTTCTGTTCGCCTTAAAAACATAGGGGCGTGAGGTTCCCTATCCATCAACAATAATCCCTCTTCTTCGTCCTTCTCTGACAATAAAAGGGCCACAACAATAACCTCGCTCGACTGAAGCTGGGGCCAAGGTAGGCGGTCTCTGGCCGCCGCCGCGGCCGCGCCTCTTTGAGAAACCACTCTTCCATAGCGCGGCGCGGCTGGCGGCTGAGTAGAAACATGACAAAATCGCGAGCCGCCGCCGCGGGCCGCAGACGCTTCAGGGAAATCCCACCTTTAGGGGTGGAGAGGTCCCACGTTTGCGACAATTGCGTTCAGTGTGGAATGTCTCAAGTGCGCTCTGGCGGCGGTTGGGTACAGTTAGAAAAAACGCTGCAAATTTTACACACGGGTTTATTATTCTTTGATAATATCATACGTATATTATACGTTATTATACGTTACTTGTGCAGCAATTTAATTCTGTCAATGAAAAAAAAAGAAAGTTTTTTGGATTTTTATCTCGAAATTTTTTTTCAAAAATTCTTTATTTTTACTCGAAAATAATTAAACATCCTGGGATCCTTCAAAAAGCCCTGGGATCCCCATGAAAGCCCTAAAGATCGCCCCAGTGAAATCGGATCGTTCCGGGACCCTAAAAAATGGATTCTACGTCCAAAAATACTTCGAAAACGACACCTAACTCGATCCCATAGCTAAAAGCCTTCAAAAAACCCCTCCCGTAGCCCCATAGCGCCCCACGGGTTTGGGCGATCGGACTGAAAACCTTTCGGGCACAACTAGATGGTAAACCAAGTATTTTGCCAAAATTTCAGATTTTTAAAAAAATTCCTACTGCCCAAAACGGCCTGGACGGCGGACGGCGGACGGACATTTCGGATTTTGAATGTAGACCTCTTGAAACGGATAATGTCAAATTTTGAGCTCGATCGGAGTCGTCGACCCCCGTCGCGAAAACATAGGTGTATTATTCCAAGAATAATAAACCAAAATGTGGACTCGAAGTTTGTCCCTTGGTCAGTAATGACAGTGGCCGGGGATCCAAATCTGGTAACCCAAGTGTTGACGAAGATTTCCGCTGTGGTGCGGGCGTCGATAGTCTTGTCGGTACGCATTCCGGCCAGGAGGTTGCTCGGTCGATCATCGTGACGCAGTAAGCCATCCCACGAGATTTGGGTAATGGTCCAACGACATCTAAATTAACGGTTTCGCCGGCGTTCGACAGGCAAAATTTGGAGAGTGGTGCTTTGATGTGACGTACAGTCTTGAAAGTTGCGCACCTTTCGCAAGCTTGTACGCGCCTCGAGATTTCATCTGCCATGTTTGGCCACCAGTACCGCTATTGGTTGAGGTTTTTGGTAGCTTTTACGCCGGGGTGGCTGGTCGCGTGAAGGAGGTCGAAGATAGTTGAGCGTAATGGTTTTGGTTAGGGAGAGGGAACGACTCCTCTGCTGAATACTAAATTGTTTATTCAGGTAAACAATTATAGCGTGGGGACCGGTTTCGAGCAACTAAGCTCATCTACAGCCCTGACAAGAAAACCATTTGTCATTAGCATCAGAGGAAAAACCATAAAATTATATTAACAATGTAAACTCGAAATTATATTATACTGAAGGTATATGAACAAACACAAATGGTGAAAAATTATAACTGACGAAAACGGTCCAGAATGGTGGTACATAACTTGACAATAGTAAATTCGGAATATGGACCCACTGTTAAAATTGGCTCCATGACTGATGACCAGTGAACCATTTGAAAACCAGTTATGGTATACTACAGGTACTGAAAGGAGAATTGTTTATTATTCTAGTGGCAAAACATCTACTTGATATGTGATTAGTGACAAAGAGAAATTAGAGGTAAGAAAGTCAGTCTCAGTCAGTTATAATTTTTCACCATTTGTGTTTGTTCATATACCTTCAGTATAATATAATTTCGAGTTTACATTGTTAATATAATTTTATGGTTTTTCCTCTGATGCTAATGACAAATGGTTTTCTTGTCAGGGCTGTAGATGAGCTTAGTTGCTCGAAACCGGTCCCCACGCTATAATTGTTTACCTGAATAAACAATTTAGTATTCAGCAGAGGAGTCGTTCCCTCTCCCTAACCAAACTCATTGGATTAGACCTCTGCACCATCGGCAAACAACCACTTTGTGAGCGTAATGGTGTCGGTATGACCGGCCTTGGATGTCCTTTTGAGGTTTCGCAGAGCAGTGTTGTGCCTGACTTGATGGTTTTTGTGATCGGTTATTTGCAATGAAAGAAAACGTCAATTTGATTGATATCCAGAGCTGGCCCTACTCGGTGTCTGAAGTTTTGAAAGTGAATAGAATTTTGGTTTATTATTCTTGGAATAATACACCTGTGTTTTCGCGACGGGGGTCGACGACTCCGATCGGCCTCAAAATTTGACATTATCCGTTTCAAGAGGTCTACATTCTGAATCCGAAATGTCCGTCCGCCGTCCGGGCCGTTTTGGGAGTAGGATTTTTTTCTTTTTTTTTAAATCTGAAATTTTGACAAAATGCTTGGTTTACCATCTAGTTGTGCCCGCAAGGTTTTCAGTCCGATCGCCCAAACCCGTGGGGCGCTATGGGGCTATGGGAGGGATTTTGAAGGCTTTTAGCTATGGGATCGATTTAGGTGTCGTTTTCGAAGTATTTTTGGACGTAGAATCCATTTTCGGGGGTTCCAGAACGATCCGATTTCACTGTTGCGATCTATAGGGCTTTCATGGGGCTAAAAATGCTATTTTTGAAGGATCCCAGGAGATTAAATATTTTTCGAGTAAAAAATAACGAATTTTTGAAGAAAAAAAATTTAAAAAAAAGAAAATTTGAAAAAAAAATCCAAAAATAATTACTTTTTTCCAAAAAATTTTCTATTAACACAGAATTAAATTCCTGCACAAGTAAGCTATAAGTATCAAAGAATAATAAACCCTTGTGTAAAATTTGCAGCGTTTTGTGAACCTCGTCTCCCAGTGTTGTCTACTAGGTGTGTATTTCACACCTGGTAGCTACTAACTTCCGAGTGGACCAGCTTCCGATTTATTTTGTAGAAATCACTGAATGCCTGAGTGCCCCCCCCCCCCCCCTGGCTAAATCCTGCCTACGCCATGCGGATAATGTCAAATTTTGAGGCCGATCGGAGTCGTCGACCCCCGTCGGGAAAACATAGGTGTATTATTCCAAGAATAATAAACCAAAATGGAAGGTTCTACGGTGAAGCTTGAAGATTAAAAAAGTAATATAATATGACTTCAATCGAAATTTGGAAGAAAGCAAATTTCGAGAAGTCTACTTGTGGGAATTTGAAAGTTTCGGTAATCCATGAACGCAGAATTAGATTCTCTACTACTTTTATTCTACGAGCTTTTCGTATTGGAGGACCCGTTTTCAACCTAAAGACTTTTAAAATACGCTGATTCCCACTTTTTGGTGACGAGGGACCCACGAAGGATCAAGGGCGTTGGAAAAAACGCCATTTTTCGACCATGGTTTTTGACCATTCCACTTGACCGATTTATAAAGTTATGGTGCTCATTCGATGCACATGTTAATGCTCTTTGTTGTGCCAAGATTTTTACCTAATAGCCTAATGGAGCCTATTGATGCCAAATGGAGAGTTGGAGGATGTACTGACTCTGTATTAGAAGAAGTGTAGCTTTGGGCGGAACTCGCATCAATGGGGTGGCAGCCGTTTTAGACTAATTTGCAAGGGTTTGAATTTAAGGTTGTTTACGCGGAACTCACAACTCAGGGGTGCCAGCCGTTTTAGCAAAGACCTAGTTAGACAGGGGAGCCTGTCTGTTGTTTAGGCGGAACTCACATCACCCATCCAAGTACTAACCACGCCCGACGTTGCTTAACTTCGGTGATCGGACGAGAACCGGTGTGTTCAACTCCCATCAAAGGGGTGCCAGCCGTTTTGCCTAGGAGCCTAGTGCGACGGATCTCACAACACAGGGGAGCCTGTCGTTTGGCTCCGTACGAGTTGCGGACAGGGAAAGAAGGGTAGAGGGGCGGTTGGGTACTTTTCCGTTATACCCCCCCCCCCCCCACTCGATTTCGTGTTCATAAACACCCCTCCCGATGGCTTTAAGGCACCCAAATTCGAGCCCTTTTCAGTTATAACACCCCACCCCCACCCCCCCGAACTCGATTTCGAGCCCCTCCCGATGGCTTTAAGAGGGGGCTGCCAAAACAGCGCCATGTCCTGCGGCGTGAAAAGCTTCAACTAGCCAAGTTTGACTAGGTGGGCAACTGAAAAAAAATCTGGTAACGTTGTCCTGTATGTTGGGGGGATTGAGCTCCCATTGCGAAACCGTCTCATCAGACCGTCTTTGACTACCTACCTGGTACCTGTAAGCGACCCTCGTCATTGTGCAATAAACGGGACTACAAAGAGAGATTCGGTATGCACCGCTCGATAGCCAAAAACCTATGTGCCGTCTTGCTGAAAACCTTGCGTGCACAGCTAGAAAGAATGGCTGCAAATTTTGCTAAAGGATTTATTATTAAATGTTATTTGTGATAACAATTAATTTTGTGTCAATAAGAAAATATTTTTGAAAAAATTAAAATAAAATTTCCTCCTGTATAACGTTTGGACAAATGTGGGACCGCAAAAAATGCATTATGCGTCCAAAACTAGGAGAAAAGAAACCTTATTTGACCTTCTGGGATCCTTCAAAAACCCCATTTGTAGCCCCATGAAAGCCCCAGAGATTCCTAATTAACCTATATCAAAGAATAATAAACCCTTGTGTAATATTTGCAGCGTTTTTACCTAGCAATAGCATGGGCACTCATAGATGGGCGTAGATGATGGGTCACTCATATATTATGATAATATATAATGGGGGTATTGCTAGGAAAAAAAATGCAAATTTTCAATTGTTTTTGCGCTTTATTTTCGCTTTTAGAATCTACACATCTTGAAACGTATAATGACATTTTGCGGCCGATCAAAAGTCTCCACCTCCGACACGAATTACACCGATCACAAACTACCTACACCGAGACACGAAAAAAACCACCGATCTACACAATGTACCTGTGCACAATTTGGACCTTGAAGGAGTTCTCTCTTCTACTCATAAGCTCAGAACCAGAATTTTAATACTTGCTACTTTCCACTTTTTGAGCATAATTCGATTGGCCCACAACAGGTCAAACATTGGCCTGTAGGTACAGTCAATTATGGACCACAGGCACTATGATATCCTATGAAATTTTGTAGGTACAATCGCTTGAAATTGCCAGCTTCATATGTCTCATATTGGAGTTGAATTATAGTGAGAAAGAATGAGTTGGTGGGTCAATTGACCCATTTGAATTGGGTCAGAGTGACCCCATAGACTGCATCGCATGCTTAGCTTGACCACGTGTGCTTTTTTCAGATTTTTAAATGTATCAGTAGAGTTTTTAAAGGTTTTTGGTTTGGGAAGCCTAATGCGATGTCGTTTTCCGAGTAATTTTGGCACATAATCCATTCATCGGGGTCCCACATCCCTCCACAAACTTTACAAGAAAAAAATCGAATAATTGATTTTTTGTTATTGATAATATCAATTAAAAAAATAATTCAATTATTAAATAAATATAGTAATATAACAACGTATTATATTACCTATTATACGATTATACCTATTAAATAATATAATATTATTATATTACCTGTTTATTACTTTTTTAAATAATTTATATTAAAAAAATGATGAACTCTTGTGTAAAATTTGCAGCTTTTTTTTTCCGAAAAACACCCGTTTTACCCCACTGTGTGCCGGTAAAAACATTTAGCTCTAAAAATTTCCTGATACCTACCTGGTTGCATATAGGTAACTGAAATTTTGGGCTTAGGCTAGAAACAATGAAAAGGAGAGTTCTCCGTTGTCAAGGAAAAATAAAACATCATTGACAACAGTCAACCCTTAATGGTAAGGTTGCCGAGGGTGGTTGAGGTTGGTGGCCTCTAGCGTAGAACCCCCAGAACTTCCTCGACGCCCGCTACTCTTCGGACATTCGAAAACCCATCAAATTGCGCATGCATCATCCCGCTCACAGAACTTCGCGAAAAATCAACGGATTTTATCGTTTGAACACTTGAATTAAAGCTTGAAATGTAAGGAAGACAACGGTCGAGGCGGATTTTCGATAACTCATCTTCCAACCAAGCAATGGTCACTTGAAGAGAGCAACACCCTTAGACGTGGCTTTGTTGATGAATTGCAGCTTCCAGTGACATTTCGCTCCAAAAATGCCTCGACGGATCGCTAGACACTAGTCTCACTTGAAGATTAAAAAAAAAATCATGAAAATCGGTGCATAATTCGAGGATTTATGATGGCGGGAGAATAACGTTGATTCCTTATGGGAGCAGGAAACATGGCCGACACGGGAGCCCGCTCTTAAGGCACCCAAATCCAACCAAAATCGAGTGTGGGGGGGGGGGGGGGGGGGGGGTATAACGGAAAAGTACCGGCGGTTGTCAACAAAATCGTGCTGTTTGCGGAACGGCCTAGACTTTATGATCGTTCCGTGCGATTTGCGGACATAGCGGAGATGTAAGAACTTTCATTGACGGTAGCGATTTTTTGAAAATAGATGACTCGCAATCTGATGGCTGCAGGATTTTGATATTTGGGATAAGCGATGCAAAAAACGCTCTGGAAACGTCGACAACGTGTTTTCTCGATAGGACCTTCTTCAGTTTCCCCAAGCAGTTCAAACAAGTTTACACTGTACATGTTGACATGGAATCCACGCACCATCGACAGAAAAAATGAAACTATTTCTGGACTACATATTTTGAAAAGCAATGACTGGAAAATGAGAAGCAGCCCACCTCACTGTGGAAAGTTCACGGTGAGAGACATCACACCAATAACGCAGTTGAAGGTTGGAACAGGAAGTTGAATTCTATTGTAGAGGTTAAACAGCCGAATGTTTTCGTTTTTCTTTCTAAAGGGTGTTGCTTCAAGCTGAGCTCTTTTGAGGTAGGAGAGCCAGGCAGGAAGAGGAAGAAGACGTACGTGCACTTGGACGAAGCTCGCAGAAAGTTTAACGAAACAAAAGACCTCTACTCCTACCTCAAAACGTTGGCACACGCCAAAAATTTTGGAAATTGATGTGAGTTTTCCTCACACATGACGACTGAGCTTGATCTTCCGAGCTGACACATTTCTAAACACGGGAAATGTGCCATGTCCGCAACCCGCACGACAGATTATCGATCTTCTTCCCACCACTTTAGTTTGTCCGCAACTCGCACGCTACCTGTCGTTTTTGAGGTGGAACTCACGTCTCAGGGGTGCCGACCTTTTTTAGTTGAAAAACCCTAGCAAGAATGATTTTTAGGCGGAACTCACGTCTCAGGGGTGCCCGCCGTTTTAATGCCCTAAAGAGAACTTTCTAGAGGGTTTAGGTAAAAGAGCACACACAATTTTTGGAGGTAACACGAGGAAAAGAGAGAGCTGTTGACTGAAGCTGAAGGCGAGATAGAATGAGGCTCTCTGGCCTGGGCGGCTGCTTATATTCCGGTAAGCGCCCCCACCAAGAAGCCCCCTTTTCTCAGGCGTGAGCCTGGGAGTAGGAGCCCCCTAAGTGGGGAGGCTACCCCCTTGGCCGGCTACGCCTGGACTAACGTTGCGTGTAAACGGAGTTTGTGCAAGCCATTTGGCTTGCACAAGCCAAAAATTCTGGGTTGTGCGATATCTGTCTCGGACAGAAAATCGGCTTGAGGTTGGAGTGAAGTTTGAACGTGTAAACGGAGTTTGCGCAAGCCATTTGGCTTGCACAAACCAAAACACGATCTCTTCTCCAATATTTGCACAAATGGCTTGAGAGTGTAAACGCGACCAAGTTGTTCAGTTCAGTTTGCGCATATTGGCTTGCACAAGCCAGTTTGTGCAAATGGCTTGAGCGTGTAAAGTTTACACTGTAAACCCACCTTAAGGGGCGAGCGTCTGTACCTATGTTTCTCTCTTCTTTCCTTTAGCTTTTATTGTTTATCTGTAGTTTATTAATTTATAATATGTGGGGGTTCCACAATAATATTATGTTAATATACTTATGTGGGGGCTCCATACTCTTCAAGTTTTTACATAGTAACATTTTCCCTAGGAAGCATCGTATAGATATTGCTGAAGAAAAACAGTTCCAAAATTTCGAGGTTTTTAGGCTGCCAAATGTTTCCCCGACATTTTTCGTGTCAACATTTTTGATATTTCATTCCTAGTACACATAGGTACCTACAAGCACCAAAAATAAAATTTACTATATCACCTTTTGCACAGGCTGATGTATATAACTGGCCTATTTAGTCCAAAATTCGACCCCTCCTCTTCTGGACATAGAAGAGCATAATTCTACGGTTGTGCTTTTCAGGTGGAAATGCTTTTCGACGAGGGGGACCTGGACAATTTCCTGGACCAAGTCACTGACTCCTGGACGTGTCCAGTCTGCGCCGACAAAGGGATTGCGGCTCGCGTCAAGTTGCACCAGGCGGACGACGAGCACGCAATTTATTTCTGCGAAACGCCCGACTGCGTCTACCCCATCACCGACGACGCGGATCCGATTGTCGTCAACCGGTCGCTAACTGACTGTCCCGTCGATGGAGAAACGTTAGAGGGAATCGGCCTTCCTAGGTCTATTTTGAACGAAGGTAAGAACTTGTCAAGCGGGTTTCACATCCATGCGGCAATTCGGTGTTGCCTCAGTCCGGCATTGCGTTCAGTCCTCTGATTGGCTGATGCCAGCAGGCGGGAAGGAGTTAGTTTGGTTTATTATTCTTGGAATAATACACAGGTGTATACGTCTATGTATTGTCGACAGAGGTCGACGACTCCGATCGGCCTCAAAATTTGACATTATCCGTTTCAAGAGGTCTAGATTCCAAAACCGAAATGTCCGTCCGCCGTCCGTCGTTTTGGGCCCTTTTTTAACCCTTAAAAGTTAAGGGTTAACCCTTAAAAATCTGAAATTATGACAAAATACTCGGTTGTCATCTAGTTGTGCCCGCAAGGTTTTCAGCCCGATCGCCCAAACCCGTGGGGCGCTATGGAGCTACGGGAGGGGTTTTTTGAAGGCTTTTTAAAGGTCAAATATTTTTCGAGTAAAAAGACAAAAAATGTGTGAAACAAAATTGTCAAAAAAACAAACGTTTTCCCAAACTTTTTCGCATAAATAACCTATATTAAAGATTACAATAAACCCTTGTGTAAAATTTACAGCGGTTATTGTTTTTTACTCGGAAAATAATGACCTCCTGGGAAAAAGACGATTTCAGACGAAGTAGTCTATTTCCACGATAAATAAAATAACAACTTGTAGACGCGTTTCGGTTTACTAAACCATCATCAGTACAATACTGATTGTACTGATGATGGTTTAGTAAACCGAAACGCGTCTACAAGTTGTTATTTTATTTATCGTGGAAATAGACTACTTCGTCTGAAATCGTCTTTTTATAGGATGGATTCCCACTATTTCGCCGCATCTACCTTACGTTATGACCTCCTGGGATCCTTCAAAAATCCCATTTGTAGCCCCATGAAATCCCTACAGATCCTCACAGTGAAATCGGATCGTTCCGGGACCCCCAAAAATGGATTCTACGTCCAAAAATACTTCGAAAACGACGCCTAACTCGATCCCATAGCTAAAAGCCTTCCAAAAACCCTCCCATAGCCCCATAGCGCCCCACGGGTTTGGGCGATCGGACTGAAAACCTTGCAGGCACCACTAGATGGTAAACCAGTATTTTGTCAAAATTTCAGATTTAAAAAAAAATCCTACTTCTCGGCCCGGACGGCGGACGGACATTTCCGATTTAGAATGTAGACCTCTCGAAACGGATAATGTCAAATTTTGAGGCCGATCTGGGTCGTCGACCCCCGTCGCGAAACATAGGTGTATTATTCCAAGAATAATCAACCAAAATGGATTCTACGTCCAAAAAATACTTCGAAAACGACACTTAACTCGATCCCTTAGCCAAAAGCCGTAAAAAACCCCTCCCGTAGCCCCATAGCGCCCACAGGTTTGGGCGATCGGACTGAAAACCTTGCAGTCACGATTAGATGATAAACTGAGTACTTCGTCAAAATTTCAGATTAAAAAAAAAAATCCTACTGCCCAAAACGGTCCGGACGGCGGACGGCGTATGGCGCACAGTGTTGCAAAACACCTCAAAAGCGGCGAAAACCCCTTTTCATGGGAGTATTTCAATAAAACTCAGTTCACTTATATCTTCGGGGCGTCGAATCCGAATTCGAAGTCAGTTATTGCGCTAAAATTTCGTAAAGACCATAATTCAGCATTTTAATGGGTATACTCACTGCCTTTTATTTATTTATTAAATATTAAATAATACGGGTCGAGCCCAGTATAACAAGAGTTATAATGTACGAATAAACTGAATTATATTCCCCAACATTCGCGGACTCAACATCTGCGGATTCAACATTCGCGGATGAAAAAATAGCTACCGTGCTTCAACTTTCGTGGGTCCCGACCCCCACATCCGCGGGTTCGAGCGGGTGGCCAGGGCTGAATTCTCTCTGCAATTGAGAAAGATTCACAAACTCCTGTTGTTCGTTGTTGGAAACAATATGACATGCTGCAGTGTGTCAAAGACATCGCTGATTCATATTATGTACCTATAAATATAGGAATTTTTCGCAAGATTACATGATTTCATGGAATAATTGGGTCCCAATCCCCCCTTTTAACACAGGATAATAGACCCAACATTCGCGGGGTAATTTCGGTCCGTATCCCCCGCGAATGTTGGGGTCTGACTGTAATACAACTGACATAGGTGATGAGAGGGAGGAGGGAGAGTATACATGATGAGAAATATACATTATGGTGGGAGGGGGGGGGGGGGTAAAAAATTCTAAGCTGGAGGCGGTGATCTAGGAGAAGGTTGTATAGGCCGGACCTGACAGCATGAAGTGGCTGGTGAAACAGATCGATTGTGGGGAAATTCGACGCGAGGAAACGGGCAGACGAGAGAGAGGACGATGTTGCAAGTAGTTTGTGGCTGAGAAAGGTACGGCGAACGGCTCGGCAAAGCGGAAACCCAGACGAGGTGGGTGCAGGAAAACGCAGTGCAGGAGATGGGGAGCATCCAGACGGCCCGCCAGGAGACCATGGAGAAAGGAGATGTCTGCAACGAAGCGTCGATCGGAAGGCAGCAGGAGCTCAAGCCGAGTGCCCAGCCCATCATAGTCAAGCTCCCCCCACGGGATATGGAGTTTGAAGGCCATGAACCGCAGGAAGGCAGGAAGGAGGGGTGCACACGCTCCAGTCGGCCGACGTGACACTGGTAGAAGGGGCTCCACACCACTGATGAGAACTCCATCACGGGAAGCACAAGGGCCTTATAAAGGGTCACCAAGGCAGGGACACTGTCAAACTCCCGGGCGCAGCGCTTCACAAACCCAAGAGCCCAGAATGCACGGGCACCCACCTAGGCTATAATATAGCTACTGTTGTCACCTGACGATAATATCCTCCGGAGTAATAGTGGTATAAGTCCAAAACCTTACTTTTGGGTAATCGCAATTTAAGATTTTTCACATCTTTGTTCGCGTGTTGCAGACACGAGGGCTTTGTTTCCGATATCCGATGCTTCTCAGGCTTTCATATTATTATCTACCTTTTAGGTTTTCCCAAAGCTTCTTCTCCCCCTTTTCATTCACGACGCGCATGTATTAAAATCAATTAAATTTCAATTATGTACCACTCTTATCCCAAGAAATTGGGCCCAAATGGATGGTACATCTTGACACGATCCACTACTGTACTGATGAACACAAGGGATGACACATGTTAATATTGGAATAGTAGTGGTACATTTTTGAAATGATCCGGTTTTGCCACAGCAAGCACACAAAGAAGGATATTTTCTTGGTTGAACAGCGATACTTCTTGAAATATACCAGTACTGAAGTGAAAAAAAAAGGTTAATACCTGATTTTTCTGAAGGACAGCGGCTCATTAGAGATGAACCAACCTTCTTCAAACGAAATGTCGGTAATCTGCATGGAAAACATACCGGTTCATCTGCTCTCTCCCGAGTAATTTTTGAACTATGCTTAAACCAATAATACCCCCATGTTCAGCTCGTCGCGAGCTACCCAATGGTATATATAACTCAAAACATCTGTTTTTGAACTTATACCACTATTACTCCGGAGGAGCGATATGGTCACTGAAGGTGAGCTGAGAATCCAGTAGAATACAGAGATCATGGACACTCCCCGACCTAGGCAGCCACACTCCCCCAATGTGGTAACAATGAACATGAGGCGACAGAGTGCGAGCAAATTTAATGTTACCGTTGAGCACTTTGACGGGTTCACCTCTAGACCACTTGTAACACACCAATCCGACAAGCCGTCGAGACTCTCCTAAAGAAGTTGGCAGTCAGACGGGGACTCAATACGACGAAACAGCTTGAGGTCATCAGCAAAGATGAGAAAGTCAACACGCTAGAGAACTGCTGTGACATCGCGTTCATCACAAGTAGGAATAGTAGGGGGCCAAGATGAGAGCCCTGGGGAACACCCGATGTGGCTGTGAAAGGCTCAGAGACCACCTGCTCTCATACGCCAAGTGCTCCAGGAAACAGCCAAACACCCCCAAAGACTCGAGCACAGACAAGATGAAGCAGTGGGGTAGTCTGTCGAATGCTTTAGAAAAATCAGTGGCAATCGTGTCAACCTGGGCAGCCGCCTCAAAAGCTCAAAGGGTGTGTGGCAGTGTGGTCTGAGTAAACCCGCTCGTCCGTCCCCCTCGTTCGCTCCTTGTCCACGGGAGCGCCAGTCCCAACAGCCCGATGCACAGTGGCCAATTTTCCGGATCCAGGTGGACAAAATTCGTGGATGGGCCTATCCTTCAGGAAATTTAACGCTGATCACGAATATACCATACTAGTGGCCTAATAAACAACTCTCGTTGATAAGGACCGCCTAGAACACGATCAAGCCGGGTATAGAGACGAACGGCGACACTTTAACAACAAACTTGGGGCCGTGCTGATTCGAATGAGCAGTCTAACACTAAAATCGGACCGCGAAGTTCTTCACAATTTCAAAGACCGTTCGGAATTATATATAAAGAAGAAGAAAGATATATCTTCATATATGATGGTTTTGAAATGACTCCATATGTTTTTTGACAATAAACTACCAAAAAAGGTGTTTTTTCGGCGATTTTGGTTTATTATTCTTGGAATAATACACCTATGTTTTCGCGACGGGGGTCGACGACTCCGATCGGGCTCAAAATTTGACATTATCCGTTTCAAGAGGTCTACATTCTAAATCCGAAATGTCCGTCCGCCGTCCAGGCCGTTTTGGGCAGTAGGAATTTTTTTAAAAATCTGAAATTTCGGCAAAATACTTGGTTTACCATCTAGTTGTGCCCGCAAGGTTTTCAGTCCGATCGCCCAAACCCGTGGGGCGCTATGGGGCTACGGGAGGGGTTTATTGAAGGCTTTTAGCTATGGGATCGAGTTAGGTGTCGTTTTCGAAGTATTTTTGGACGTAGAATCCATTTTTTGGGGTCCCGGAACGATCCGATTTCACTGGGGCGATGTTTAGGGCATTCGTGGGGCTAAAAATGGGATTTTTGAAGGATCCCCGGATGTTAAATATTTTTCGAGTAAAAAATACAGAGTTTTTGAAAAAACACATTTTTGAACAAAAAAACCCAAAAAAAAATTTTTTTTTGAGATAAAAATCCAAAAAAAAATTTTTTTTAAATTTTTTCATTTACAGAATTAAATTTCTGCACAAGTAACGTATATCAAAGAATAATAAACCCTTGTGTAAAATTTGCAGCGTTTTCATTGGTTTTTGATGATTCTTTAAAAGCTACACTACTCAACGAGCTATAAATACCTAATTGTGTCATAAGTTGGTGTATATTTCTGCGTGGAATGCGGTTACCGCACCTCTGTAGGTCCAATAAAGGATGTTCTGAGATTTTTTGAAATTTAGCCACAGACTGCAGAAACGAATAAATTTCACATCAACATTTTTTCTTCCGACACCGAGTTTTTAAGGTTTACGGGAAATTTAACGCTGAGTACGAATAAGCAGGTGTATATGTTACGATAGGGTTACTATAACCCCACTACATCCAGAATTTATGCAAACATACTCCTGATGGGTGAAAGATGAGAAAGATCACAGACCACTGAACACATTGAGACTGTCTGACAGACAATGGGCTAGGGAACAAGGTCAGAGGAATGGGAACATTCTGCCGAACATAGTTGAACAATGTACTCAGTAGGTACAGTTAGCACTGAGCAGAGGAAATCACTAGTTAACATTTGGCGTTTTGAACTTTCCCGCGTGACACTTTACTAATCCGCCAGAGTGCACTCGCACAAAAAATCTTTTTTATTTTTGTTATGTTATGTTGGTGAACATGAATATGGTCTGTCCCATCACGCTAGCGTCAGAACAAATCCTAACGACCATTTTCGGTACTCCCCTTGTATGTTACCTACCGGGAGCTCGATATCTACCCGTCGAGGCCGACCTAGCAGGTGCTTACATGTTTAAAATCCCGACAAATTATCTACTTATATCAAATTATATTATAGTAATATTTAATAAGACTTATTTCATCGCAAACATAATAATATTATATAATACTTAGTATTATATAATATTATTATGTTTGCGATGAAATCTGGGACAAACGTAAGAAAATGGGCGGTGTGGGGACGGAAGTACAGCTAGCCCCAGCCCTAGTAAAGCACCCTAGGCACCCAAGGTAACGTCCGCAAACCATTCTTAAAATTTCGTGGACCCAAACACTGGAGCACATACACAGACAATAGAATGCTAAAGAAGAGTGGTCAAATTTTGCTTTGTGCGGTATTAAGCATTTTTGACGATATGAAAACCACCATCTTTATGAAGTGAGAACGAGAGGACCCACACGTGCTTCTACTCGAAAAGAATAAATTTCACGGTACATAATATTAATTTTAACGACTTTTAGCTTTGTAGGTACCATCGATTCGGTAGGTAACATACTAGGGGATCGGACGGGTGGTAGGTAACAATCCCACCCGCACATTTTATTCGTTCTGTTTGTGTAAACTATGAGTAAAATGAATACGTTATGGATACGAAATCCATAACGAATGATTTAGGATTCATGGTTAAATTATGCTCCACACAAAGTTCCTTGATCTTTTGGAAACACTGCACGTATGACTTTTGTTCTTTGTTAGGGAGAAGACAAAACAGCAGCGCGATATAGTACCCTGAGAAGTAGCCGTGGAGGGTGAACAATTGTAGGAAAAATTTAGCACAGTACTCAAACGTTCCGTCAATATATACGCTATCGGATCGTATAATAATAATATTCCAAGTTGCTCTTGCACCCAAATACAATCAACTCGTCGGAGTTGAATAGCAAGAAGTCTTCGCCTCGACTTGTGTGTACACCTACATTTTTCAAATAATCGCACACCTCCTCACGATTTTTTGGTAAGACAGGCAAGTGATTCCTCCGTGCAACGTACAACCGCTTTCTCACATTTGAAATGTCACTCATGGTCAAATCACTTGACGACGCCTGTTCCACACACTGCCGTATTATTTGAAGGGGCTTTTCCAAAAGATTGTCTGTAGCTTTATTCCTGGCATAGCGTGTGACGGTGTGTCGCTGAATGTCCCTATCCAAGTATGGCTCATGGGTGTGATTGTCCAACTCCGACATGATCCGTCTATGTTCACCCTCTCCTGTAATAAATTAAGTTCCTATAAGGTTTCGAAAGTTCCTACCAAACCCAAATGAATTTTGATATTTCAAAAGACTCGACTAAGTCGAGTGGGTACGTCTTACCCACAGTGTTCATGAAAGCTCTGCATCCATGCTTGTTGCATCGCCACTGGCACTCACCGCTACTCAAAATACGGTATTCGTTGAATTTATGGTTCACGTCTTTCTCCGACTTCCGCACCAACATGATTTTGCCTCGTTGGCTCAACACCTCGCTCAAACTCATCACTTGGGTTGTTAGGTAGGTACATACACTTTCGAATCAAACTCGGGAACTGGTTGGTAACGGCGGTAGGAACGGAGAGGAGTGAAGCTCAGGGGGGTGAAAGGGGAAAGGTGAAAGGTGAACGTCGAGAGGAGAGGTGCCATGAAGAATTGGGGCACAGGTCAAGCTCTGAGAGGAGAGAAGCGAACAACACAACAAACGGATTATTTTGGAGAGGAGTGGTGAAACGCCTGGTAACATACTGGGGTGATCGGACGGGCGGTAGGTAACATACTAGGGGAGTACCCCATTTTCCTTGCAATTTCACCGTTTCTGATCTCGTGAATCTCTCTGAATTCGTGCTTTTAGTTCATTGGCTGACCACCAGAGAGCACTTCTTGGAAGCGCCACTCTTCCCTCCAGATTCAAAGTTGAAATTTTCGAAAGTGCCCTGGAAATTTGTATTTCACCGTAGGAGCCCAAAACTCACTGCTACCTATGGCTTCAAATTATGAAGTTCTTTCAGAAAAAAGTATTAGTCGACAATTTGTTCCCTAGCCCATTATCGAGTAGATGCAACTTCCACTGAGGTGGGAATTCATCATTGGAATGAATGAGCCCTTTGTTCAGCACACTGCGCAAAGTGCGATTTTATTCTGATGACAGCTGCAGGTTGTTTCTTGCACTTAGGTATCTATCTGTTCGGACATGAACGGAGAGGAAAATTAGGTTTATGGATACCACGGGGTTTAAAGAAAATCGGAAAAGGAAATACCTTTATGCTGCCGATGCGAAGATAGCGCTGGGCCCAAGCGTGATGTTCTCTCGATGTGCTGACCAGCAAAAGGTAGGAGATCACTAGGCCGGGAGCTTTAATGAATAAATTCAGGAAAAGGGGGGTAAGGAATAATCAATTTAACCGGATTTTAAAGCCGTAAAAAGAAGGGTTAGGCACCGCACTAAAAAAAATCAACGTGGTCTGTCCGCAGTGTAGCTATAGTCCGCACGGTGTAACTTCCGACCTGAAACGACCCCCTCTCTGTCACCCCAATTTCTAAGACCAGGCCTTCCAAAAGAAGGGTTAGGCACCGCACTAAAAAAAATCAACGTGGTCTGTCCGCAGTGTAGCTATAGTCCGCACGGTGTAACTTCCGACCTGAAACGACCCCCTCTCTGTCACCCCAATTTCTAAGACCAGGCCTTCCAACCTAAGGGAACAAACATTCCCACATCCGATCACCCCTCAATAGCTAGGCATACACCAGCGGATTTTTTCGACGGATCGCGGATTTTTCCGAGAATTTTGGGAGATCCGTTAGATTGATCCGCTCGTTAGTGGCAAGGGCCAGACCGAGACAGATCCGGCTGAAATCCGCCGAGGGAAACCCGCCGACCCATTCCTTATATGGGTGGGGACTCGCCGAGTGGATCCGCCGACAACGTGATCGGCCGATCCCGGTCTGTCAGTTTCCTACATACACGAGCGGATTTTAAGTGCGGGATCGGATTTCGTGGTTAGAGGTTGTAGAGTAGGGATGTCAGATTCTCAAAAATGAATCGATTTAAAAGTGATAAATCCACCGATCTCACCCAGATCTGTCCGACACGCTCGACAGATCGGGATCTGCGGATTTGACGTGGGATATCCGTTGGTTTCCCCCATAAACGAACAAATCAAATCTTCCGACGGATTTGTTGACGAAGATTCTCAAGGATCGATCCGCTCGTGGGTGGGCGACGACAAACCTGAGATCGGCAGCTCTGATCCGTGGGAATATCGGCTGATCTGATATGAGAATCTGATCCGCCGAAAAAATCCGTTGGTGTATGCCTCGCTATTGAGGCGACTGCGTGAGCTAATAGCTAGGCATACACCAACGGATTTTTTCGGCGGATCAGATTCTCATATCAGATCAGCCGATATTCCCACGGATCAGAGCTGCCGATCTCAGGTTTGTCGTCGCCCACCCACGAGCGGATCGATCCTTGAGAATCTTCGTCAATAAATCCGTCGGCAGATTTGATTTGTTCGTTTATGGGGGAAACCAACGGATATCCCACGTCAAATCCGCGGATCCCGATCTGTCGAGCGTGTCGGACGGATCTGGGTGAGATCGGTGGATTTATCACTTTTAAATCGATTCATTTTTGAGAATCTGACATCCCTACTCTACTACCTCTAACCACGAAATCCGATCCCGCACTTAAAATCCGCTCGTGTATGTAGGAAACTGACAGACCGGGATCGGCCGATCACGTTGTCGGCGGATCCACTCGGCGAGTCCCCACCCATATAAAGAATGGGTCGGCGGGTTTCCCTCGGCGGATTTCAGCCGGATCTGTCTCGGTCTGGCCCTTGCCACTAACGAGCGGATCAATCTAACGGATCTCCCAAAATTCTCGGAAAAATCCGCGATCCGTCGAAAAAATCCGCTGTTGTATGCCTAGCTAATGCAACATTTCTCCACTTTCAATATTCGCTCAATTCGCTCTAGTCCCAACTGGCTATCTCGCTGTATAATTTTTTTTCTTTCTTAGTTTTTTAACTTCTTAGAACTATGAAGAAGCATAAATAACTTTATTTATTTATTTTTCTTCTTATCTTTCTTCAGTGTATTCCAGTGTAGTTATGGAGACTCCAATGCTTACTAATAAAAACACTGAACTCTCAGGCGCGCATTATAGTTTTTCGTTTGTCGGAATACATATTTTCAGAGGGAACGTGAAAATAATGGCCCTCTGAAGGACTTGAACAAAGTTATGGAACGTGTTTCGGATGCAGTTGATGTCCACAGGTCAACAGTCGATTTTCGAAAACGGGACTCCTCCTATTATAGTTTGACTACTATAGTCAAACCCTCTTTAGTATTTTCCTGTAGGTAATGTGGCCCTTATGATTCTATCCCACTGCAGCTTTAATCCGATTGCAGGTATGAATAGAGCATGTCAATGGTAAAACAGTCAAAATCAAGCTACATACATGCAATCACCTCTCGCGGGTTAATATAATATATTAATATATTATTGGAAAATCTGTATCTCCGTGATAAAACTGGTCTCTCCCATAATAGTTTGGGAAGGAATGATTTATTTGGGTCAAAGTTACCCAAATTAATTGATTATTTTCCAAAAACCGGAGGTCATGAACTAACAGGGCTTCGGGTTCGTAGGGACGTAGGGAAGACATTTTTCCCCACGTTTGGTAACAGTTGAGTACATCGGAAACTGCTTTAGAGACCTGAAGGCCTATCAGCAGGTCCCCCGAAGGGGACTCCACCACACGGGGTCTGAACCTTCTCACGTCCCCCGTTCCTTCTTACGTTTGGTAACAGCGCGATCTTCTCACCCAAATGGGGAGGAGCGTCCCTACTCTTCGCCCTGAAACTGACTTTCACCCACGTCGGAAGTTACACCGCGCGGACTATAGTCGTCCTTTTTACGCTCCCCATTGCGGTGTCGCCAGAGCTCGGACCCTCCCCCAAATTCCCGATGTCGAGCCAAGTTCAGCAGGAGTGGAGGTCGCCGAGCGGGAGCGGGACCATCTTAACTGCGGGCCGGGTATATTTGCCGCGAGCGGTACGCACAGTAACTACACGGACGGTGCCGTCCTTACCAGGATGGACCTCTAATACTCGAGCCAAGGGCCACTTGGTGGGGGGAGTGTCTTCCTCCCGGATGAGCACCACTTGACCAAGCTTCAGGCAAGGGTTCTGCCTATCCCATTTCTGCCGCTGCTGCAGACTGCTCAGATACTCCTCCTTCCATCGTCGCCAGAAGTACTGAACCCTTTCGTGTACTTGCTGCCAGCGGCTCAACCGGTTGACCGGAATGGCGGAGAGCTCCTGTTCCGGCAGCGCATTGAGGGGCTGCCCGATTAGAAAATGCCCAGGGGTCAGGGGCTCCATGTCCAGCGGACTACTGGATTGGATCTGCAGGGGGCGTGAGTTCAGGATGCCTTCAATTTTGGTGAAGGCGGTACTGAGTTCGGGCAAGGTGAAGGGCTGAGCCCCGAAAGCCCTGACAAGCAGCGTCTTGATGCTTCAAACTGCCGCCTCCCATCCTCCCCCAAAGTGGGGGGATTGAAGCTCCAAACAACCCCGAGGTGCGCCGTGTGACGGACCAACCCGGAGTGGGTTTCTTCCTTTCGCAAAAAGTTTTCCAGCTCATGGAGATAGTTATCCGTTCCCCGGTAGTTGGTGCCGCCGTCAGACAACATCTGCGCTGGCAATCCTCTACGGGCGAGAAATCAGTCGAAAACGTCCAGGAAACCCTCGACGGATAACGATGTGGCAACCTCCAGATGAAGTGCTCTTGAAGACATGCAGAGGAAGAGGCAAAGATATGCCTTCTGCACTGGGGCACGTCGCAAAGACGACGTCTTACAAAGAAAGGGCCCTGCAAAGTCCGTGCCAGTGATAAGAAAAGGCCGCACACTGGAGAAGCGAGATGGGGGCAAATCACCCATGAAGAGTACAATGGAAGTTCTGGAGTGCCGGACGCACAGGGCGCAGCGGTGAATAATGAGCTTGATGAGGTTCCTTGCCTTAGGGATCCAAAACTGTTGCTGAATAGCTGCCAAAGTCGCTGATGGTCCGACATGGTGGTTCTGACGGTGAAAATGATCCACGACCAAGTTGGTATAAAACGACCGAGAGGGCAAAAGAATGGGATGCTTGTGGTTGAAATCCAAAGGGGCGTCGGTCAAACGGCCTCCAACTCGAATTAAACCCTCCCTGTCAATGAATATGTTCAAACGGCGGAGCTCCAACCTCAGATCGTTGAATGGAGTGCCTATGACGACCTCTGGGAAATGGAAATGCTGCAGCAGTTTGATGTAGTGATGGTTGGCCTCGCTGAATTCCAGCGGGTTTACAGGTCCAGCACGATCATCGTGCCAAGATGGTATCTCCTTTGACTGGCAGATATCCTGGAATTGTTGACAAATCGCCGAATATACGCAATCACGCGTATGAGACGGGGGTAGGACGAGTGGCGACCTGCATAATCGACGAAGAACTGGCACTTGGTCACTGAGACCAATGAGAGCTTGTAGGGTCGGAGTTCCGGCAAATCAGCAGGGGACGAAGGCTCAGAAATTGGCCACTGGGGGCCATTCCACCATAGCTTATGCCCTTCAAGAGAAGCAGGGGAAACCCCCCCTAGAACCAACATCGGCAGGGTACTCTTCCCCCCTTACCTATATGGTGCCACCATTCAACCTTGGTAAGAGATAAAATCTTCTGCACCCGGTTGGCAACGAAGGTGTGTAGCCTATGAGGGTGGGTGTTGAGCCAAGCAAGCACCACAGTAGAATCAGTGAAGCATGAGATCTCCGCAATGTGCATCTCCCTGATCACAGATTCAAGGGAGCAGAGGAGCTCGGCAAGAAGTAGAGCGGCACAGAGCTCGAGGCGTGGAATGGTCTGTGTCTTCAAAGGTGCCACCTTGGTCTTAGACTTCAATAGAGTCAAAACTGCGGTTGCAAAAAAGACAGTGGCCAGTAGGTGAGGACCACCCTCATGGATGGATATCGACGCTTAAGCGGCAACATATCCTATCTCCTATCTCTATACGTTATACATAGAATATGTTGCTTAAGCGTCGATATGGGGGCTCCAGTGGTGACCTCGGGGAATAAATCCGCCCCAATGAGGAAAGAGATGGGGCCTGGCTCCATGAATTTCTCGTCACTTAGAGAATATGAGGAATAATCCTCCCACATGTGGGATTCAAGGCGGGTTTGAGGTAGAGGCAGAGTGATGGATGGAACTATCACGACCACAGTATCCAGAGGAGCTCCGCCACAACGAGGAACGAACGAGACACTCAGTTAACCCTTGATGTTACGAAGCGCCGAATCATTAACTCTGGAGATGGCTCCCCGGAATGGACGAGAGGACTTACTAAGCTTCCTGGCAGCCTGTTCCGTGATGAATGAAAACTGGGAACCTGGGTCAAGAATCCCTCTAAAGGAGTGGGTGGTTCCATCGGCCGCCCGCACCTCCGCCACCACAGTACCCAATAAGACGCTCACCTTTGGGCTCACATTAGTCCCCACAAACCCCAGAGCTCCGGGCTGGGGGGCAGAGCCCTCCGTGGGGAGATGCAGCTCGGTGTGGTGGCGCTTTTGGCAAACGTCACATCGAAATGAAGAGGGGCAGTCCTTAGTTTTGTGGTCCGACTGAAAACACAACCTACAACCACTAAAACGCCTGAGAAGATTCAAACCTTTCCACTGGAGTAGTCAAAGTGAATTTGGGGCAACTCCGTAGGGCATGCTTTTCTCGGCACAGGAAACAAACCTCCCTGCCACCAACATTATGAGGGGCTACTCCCCCTCTGGCGGTGTCGTCACCGGAGCGCGCCATGAACGTTTTGGAGTCCTTGCTGAAGTGATTGGGGGACTTGACCTGCTTAGAGGGAGGCTTAGAGGTATCACTGTCGACCAAGCGGCTGTGTGTGATGCGGAGCACCCCAACTCTAGCCTGGACAAACTCCTGCAATTGGGAAAAGAGCGGAAACCGCGTACCCACAATCGAGGTCTCAAACATTTCTTGGGTGGTGGGGTCCAAACCACGTAAAGCAAGCTCACGGAGCAAGTACCTACTCAGACAGGTTGGGTATACCTATCCAGATTTCTCAACGATGCAATGCTCTCAGTGATCGAGGATAAATAACCCTGTGGTGAGGTAACAGTGGGTGTCCCAGGTGGGGGACGATATGACAAGAAACGATCCAAATAACTGCATGCCATTGCGGTGTCGCCAGAGCTCGGGCGGAATGAACATTTTAGGTTCTGGGGAAGATGGGAATTTGAATCGCTACCCAAACACTATCTGTGGCAGACAGTTCACCTCTTATCTTAGGAGCATGCGACACGACCCAAACACGAGGTACTTCGATAAAACCTATCAGAAGTCACATGGCGGCCGCAATGACATGCCTGCGTTCTGACGCATCGGCCTGAAACCTACGCAAATATCTAGCAAATCTACCCTCATCATTTCAGGTTTATAGATCCAAAATTACGGCTTTACCGCACTTTTATGTACACAAAATCCCAAATAGTAGGCCCTGAGCCAACCACTTCGTCATAAAAAAAGATGGTTTGCGCAAAAAATCCTTTGTATTCCCAAAACCTAGAGCCTCTAACGGAACTTTTGACCCAAAAATCTCCGTGGAAGCTTGTGGTAATCGTCGTTTTTCCATGATTGAATCCGTAGTTGTTGTAAATTTTTGCTAAAAAGGTTGGAAAGAAGTGCTGTGACGCTTTGTGGTGATGATATAAAAATTAACTAAAAACGCTGCAAATTTTACACAAGGGTTTATTATTCTTTGATATACGTTACATGTTCAGAAATTAATTCTGTCAATGAAAAAATTTAAACATTTTTTTTTCCGATTTTTATCTGAAAAAAAAAAATTTTTTTTGGATTTTTTTTGTTCAAAAATGTGTTTTTTCAAAAACTCTGTATTTTTTACTCGAAAAATATTTAACATCCTGGGATCCTTCAAAAATCCCATTTTTAGCCCCACGAATGCCCTAAACATCGCCCCAGTGAAATCGGATAGTTCCGGGACCCCAAAAAATGGATTCTACGTCCAAAAATACTTCGAAAACGACACCTAACTCGATCCCATAGCTAAAAGCCTTCAAAAAACGCTGCAAATTTTACACAAGGGTTTATTATTCTTTGATATAGGTTACTTGTGCAGAAATTAAATTCTGTCAATGAAAAAATTAAAAAATTTTTTTTTTTTGATTTTTATTTAAAAAAATGCTTTTTTTTGGATTTTTTTTGTTCAAAAATGTGTTTTTTTCAAAAATTCTTTATTTTTAACTCAAAAAATATTTAACATCCTGGGATCCTTCAAAAATCCCATTTTTAGCCCCATGAAAGCCCTAAAGATCGCCCCAGTGAAATCGGATCGTTCCGGGACCCCAAAAAATGGATTCTACGTCCAAAAATACTTCGAAAACGACACCTAACTC
This sequence comes from Pilophorus perplexus, assembly GCA_955831195.1. NCBI lineage: Eukaryota > Metazoa > Arthropoda > Insecta > Hemiptera > Miridae > Pilophorus > Pilophorus perplexus. The sequence goes on from OY037009.1 coordinate 230,191, forward strand.
GATCCCATAGCTAAAAGCCTTAAAAAAAACCCTCCCTTAGCCCCATTATAGCCCCAGAGCGCCCCACGGGTTTGGGCGATCGGACTGAAAACCTTGCGGGCACAACTAGATGGTAAGCCAAGTATTTTGTCAAAATTTCAGATTTTTAAAAAAATTCCTACTGCCCAAAACGGCCCGGACGGCGGACGGCGGACGGACATTTCGGATTTTGAATGTAGACCTCTTGAAACGGATAATGTCAAATTTTGAGGCCGATCGGAGTCGTCGACCCGCGTCGCGAAAACATAGGTGTATTATTCCAAGAATAATAAACCAAAAACCCTCCCGTAGCCCCATAGCGCCCCACGGGTTTGGGCGATCGGACTGAAAACCTTGCGGGCACAACTAGATGGTAAACCACGTATTTTGTCGAAATTTCAGATTTTTAAAAAAATTTCTACTGCCCAAAACGGCCTGGACGGCGGACGGCGTACGGCGGACGGACATTTCGGATTTAGAATGTAGACCTCTTGAAACGGATAATGTCAAATTTTGAGCCCGATCGGAGTCGTCGACCCCCGTCGCGAAAACATAGGTGTATTATTCCAAGAATAATAAACCAAAATGCGTATAGGTCGGTTAGAGGCTACTTGATTCCAGAAAAATCAAAGCGGAAATTAAAAGTGACTCAGGTTTTTCCTAGGTAGGGTTATTCAGGGGGGAAATTTTCGCCGAAAACGCTCGCACTCTCCAAAATCTCTCCTTCTCGCGCTGCTCCACACATTATAATGTGTTAGTGCTCCACACATTATAATGTGTTATAATGTGCTCCACACATTATAATAATTATTAGTGACCCCCGAAACGTGATAGGTACACTTTCGTTTCTTTCAGACCTTTCTTGAGAAGATCCTGGAGAAAAAAATTCGGAAACTGAAACTTCAATTTCGTCCACCTAGATCGGGAAAATTGGCCACTGTGCGACTGGGGGGGGGGGGGGGGGGGGGGGGAGGGCTAATTCTCTTGCTAACAAGACAGCAGGGAATTACTCGGACCCCCCCCATAGTGCCATCAATTTAGATTTTTCATTTCAGCTTATTTCATCTATTCTTATACACATCTATAAGAATAGAGATATCACACTCATTTTGGTTTATTATTCTTGGAATAATACACCTATGTTTTCGCGACGGGGGTCGACGACTCCGATCGGGCTCAAAATTTGACATTATCCGTTTCAAGAGGTCTAGATTCCAAAACCAAAATGGCCGTTTTGGGCAGTAGGAATTTTTTTTTAAATCTGAAATTTTGAAAAAATACTTGGTTTACCATCTAGTTGTGCCCGCAAGGTTTTCAGTTAGATCGCCCAAACCCGTGGGGCGCTATGGGGCTATGGGAGGGTTTTTTGAAGGCTTTTAGTTATGGGATCGAGTTAGGTGTCGTTTTCGAAGTATTTTTGGACGTAGAATCCATTTTCGGGGGTCCCGGAACGATCCGATTTCACTGTGGCGATCTATAGGGCTTTCATGGGGCTAAAAATGGGATTTTTGAAGGATCCCAGGAGGTTAAATATTTTTCGAGTAAAAAATAAGGAATTTTTGAAAAACTTCTTTTAAAGAAAAAAATCCAAAAAAAAATTTTGAAAAAAAAAATCCAAAAAAGTTTTTTCCACAATTTTTTCTATTGACAGATAAATAATTTTTGCACAAGCAACCTATATATCAAAGAATAATAAACCCTTGTGCAAAATTTGCAGCGTTTTTTGTTGGGTCTGCTGACCAGGACTCCCAGATGGTTTACCATCTAGTTGTGCCCGCAAGGTTTTCAGTCCGATGGGGCTAAGGGAAGGGGGTTTTGAAGGCTTTTAGCTATGGGATCGAGTTAAGTGTCATTTTCGAAGTATTTTTGAACGTAGAATACATTTTTGGGGGTCACGAAACCAAGAGGTCAAATATTTTCCGAGTAAAAAACAAAAAATTTTCAACAAACAAATTTTTTTTCATTGGGGTTTTCAGTTAAATTTTTGCACCTAACCTATATCAAAGAATGAACCCCCGTGTAAAATTTGCAGCATTTTTCTTCTCGCTACACAAAAATGCGATTTGCCAAAACCTGCATTTTCCACAAAATTTAATACCCTTAATTTAATGCATTTAATGCCCTTCTGCATGGATTGCCACGATATTTTGTTTTTGACATGAAATTAATTTTTGCAACATATTTGATGTATGTAAATAGGTATATTATAATAAATTTTTGCAATAATATTTGATGGATGTAAATAGGTAGGTATATTAATATAATAAATCCTTCTGCAAAATTTTCATTTTTTTTTTTTTTTTTTTTTTATTACCTTTTCAGGCGAACTAACTGTTGCCAACGCTTATGAGATCCTCCTGATTGTCGACGCTTACAAACTTTTCGACGAGTGGGTTCGCCTCGAAAAAGAACTCTCGTCGCTTCAAAACCGAATCCCCGAAGAGGCGACACATTCACCATCCTGGGCCAAAATCCAACTCAACCCCAAATGCACTCCGCTCAACCGACTCCGGTCGATACCCGACGAGCTGATCAAATTCGTCAAGCACGTGATCCCCAACATCGAAGAACTCGTTGAACTTTTGCGGCTGGACATTTTCTGAACCATACAAATCCGCCGACAGGCCTGGATTTTTTTTTTACGGTTAAGAATAAAATACCAAATTAGACGCTATAACAGTTTGTTACATTTCGATTCAGGCTTGTGGTACAGCAACATTGTTTTACCTAAAAATTATTTTTACAATTCCTACCGTTTAGCTAAAATGCACTACTTCACTTGATATTGCGAACGAGTGGATGCTCCACAAAGTAGCCTCCCAAATTGACGGCTTCGGCGCCGATTTTCGCCCGGTCGGTGTCGTTGGAAACGAAGCCGCCGTCGATGATCTTGTCCATATCGACTCTGATCCGGTGCAACGCGTCGCGACAGAATGCGTTGGCCAGGATCACCTCTTGGTCGCAATACCTGCGGAGAATTGAATTGAATTTCTTTATTTACGCAAAATGATACAAGAGGTGATAATTTACAAAGAAAAAAAAAAAATTACTCCTCCATATAGGCAAGCCCGTTGTGGAGGATGAGTCTTATAGATAGGTATAATCACATCGACGACAACTTAGTAGACTAGGGGGGACAGGGTAGCCCCGTGGACTAAGGCGTCAGCGAGACGCCTGTTTACAATCAGTCGGAGCGCTGATCAGCCTGGTTCGAATCCGGGGAAGAACACCAATGTTTGACCAAAAGTCAATTATGTGTTGTAATACCTGTCTTGTCGGTTGACAATTCACCTCTGAACGTTGGAACGTTTATGTGAATCCTAGCAGAGGCTCCCGTGACGAAGGCGGCCGAGACATCCGTCTTCAACACACAAGATCGAGGGATCGCATGAACGAACCTCTCTTGGGACCTCGAACCGGGATAAAAATCTGGTGGACCGGTAAAAAAAACATTGTCTTCGTTTGCTGAGAACGTTAAACTAGCCATAGCAATCTACGACTGAGGGCCACTTTCACCAAAAAGCCGTACCGTGGGTTTAACTTACCGAAATCTTAACCTTAACCTGCCAACTTACCGAGACGTTAGAAAATTACGTTTCACCACTTCATTTCCGACGTTAACTTTAACGCAGAGGCTGTCGGTTACCGTTTCGGTAACTTAACGTGCAGTGTTGCCCAAAAGAGCCATTTGTGTCCACATTTTGGTCCCCGGAGAAGAGAAACGCAGGGGACAGCAACAACGGTAACCTTGAAATTGACTTGTGATCTCCCAGTATTGATTTGTTTACATAATATGTAAACAAATCAATACTATTATGACAAATCAATCATATTATGACATTTTCTTCGGTGTTATGGATCTAACTTTGCCGTTCGTTCGCCGACAAGCGAAGGGAAATACAATATTTTGTGTAAATTCCTATTACTTACTGAAAGTATGATTAAATCACGAAAGTATGATTAAATACTACGAATTTCGTTGCCGTCATCATTTCAACCTCCTGGATGATGAGTATAGTTTACCTCATCAGGGGTACAAGCCCTCATAAAGTGTCGGCAAAAGTGGGATGAGTTTGCTGATCAGGTCCCACCCAGAATTTTGGCCAATTTTATGGAATTTTCCAACAAAAATTACTGGTGAAACAAACAAAAAAATACGGCGGTTAGTTGTCTTTCTTCTCATGCTTTCACTGCATTTGGCAATTATTTCCCAAGTCGGCTACAAATCCCTCGTCAATTTCATTGTACACCCAAATTGTGAGAAATTTTCCTCTAATGCCTCGCAGCCGTCTCACCTTACGTCTGTGACCACAAACATCACGTCTTTTGCCAATCTGCATCCGCGGCGGCCATTAAAAAATAGGACTTACCGTCCCGTTAGCTCGTTAATCGGTGGAGCCTCGACCAGTTAACCTTAACGCGTGAGATACCGAGGGTTTGAGGTACCGGACAGGTAAGTCCACCGTCGTGAAAGGCAAATCGCTCTAAACTCTCGGTAACTCTGCCCGTTATCCTTAAACGTCTGGTAAGTGAGTTTGTGAAAGTGGCCCTGAGGGGGGAGAGCTGGGGGCCGCCGACCCGGCTTGTTGATGGACCTACAGTCGTAGTGATAAGTCTTGTATTAGGGATTGGACCTCGACCACCAGAAGGCAAATAGAGTCATCGGTACCATATCAGTGAACAATGTGTCGTCCGGGCGTAAGTTCAAGGTGAGACTCCGTTGATTACCTGATAGGTAAACATCGTAGTCTCTCCTCTGGTTGGTAGCCGTTCCCACAAATCTAGACTCTTCCGTGAATACAATTATTGAATTCTATTCCGTGAATACTATTATAGTTATAACTCAGTGAGCAAATAATATGGAGAAAATAATGTATCTATCGTGTCTCGGACTGACTGGCGGACTGGCTTTCCACGCTAACCCGCCTCAACGGTAGAGCCTAGAGAGACGGGGTTTTTTCGAGTCGGTTCCGCGTAGGCCCGGATGTGTCGTAGGCCGTATTAGATTTCGCCAACTCTCTTCCTTCGTCGCGAACGGAGCTTTCCTTCGCGACGAGAGCCCCGGTCAAATAGCGTCGTTACTAGGGATTGCTAGGAAAATTTTCGAAACGCCGAAACCCGGTACAACTTTTGGCGTCGGTTTTGAACGAAACTTCGTCGGTTAAAACGAGCTTTTCACGCTGATTTCAACGAGTACAAAACGATTTCTGTACGATAACGCGTTTGGAAGTTATTCGAACATCGTCGGTTGGTGGGTAGGAGTATTTTTTGCGAGCCTTCGATTAGTTTGATAGGTAATTTCCTTTTTGAGTTGATGGGTTGCTATGGGCTGCATAGGTATAGTTGGTGATAGACGGGAATTTGATACTTCGCAACGAGAAACGGGCCAACAAGCGTTTTTACTCAGAAAAATTACAGTCGACGGGTTGCTAAGGGTGTTTGCATGGGGGATGGACGGGAATGTGATAGTACGTGCGAAGCACGGGTGTCCCAACTATCTATACTACTAAAGTTGTTCGTCTCTCTGGCTGGCTGTGTCTAATCCACGCTACCCAGCCTCAACGGAAGAGCCTAAATTTAGCGCATTGAGCGACTGTCACTTGGTGGTGACGCCCGATAAAGGTGATGGACGGAGTGCAGCGAAGCGCACCGGGCCCACTAGTATAAATAAAATTTTCAACTTCTGTTTAGAAACCTACACAGGTACCCACTTAATTAAGATATTAGCCTTGGTTTTCCGAGCAAGGATATCTGGTCTCTTCTCTAGAGAAAATGTATTAAAAGCAATAGTGCCCTGGCCAATGAAACAATTTTGTACTGCAGTGCTGCGCAATTTTGGAAGGGCAATGAATTCTCCTTGTCCGAATCTAGTGAAGGTGGAGTGCCCTGGTAGTGAAAACATGGACATTTTGATGAGTTGTTGGACCGCACTTCTCTGGTACAGTTTCTGGAGGTTTAGAAGGTTCAGCTGAGTAAAGAGAGGGTGGGTGTGAGCTCGAAAACGAACTTTCGCGATCAGTCGAACAAAATATTTGTGCAAAACCACTAATATGCGTAATGAAGTTTGGTAAGCACTTCAAAAATCAAAAAAAAATTTTTTCATTGACAGAATTAAATTTCTGCACAAGTAACCTATATGAAACAATAATAAACCCTTGTGTAAAATTTGCAGCGTTTTGGTTTATTATTGTTGGAATAATACACCTATGTGATCGTGACGGAGGTCGACGACTCGGATCGGCCTCAAAATTCGACATTATCCGTTTCAAAAGGTCTACATTCTAAATCCGAAATGTCCGTCCGCCGTCCGGGCCGTTTTGGACAGTAGGAATTTTTTTTTAATCTGAAATTTTGACAAAATACTTGGTTTACCATCTTGTTGTGCCCGCAAGGTTTTCAGTCTGATCGGCCAAACCCGTGGGTCGCTATGGGGCTAAAATGGAGCTATGGGAGGGGTTTGTTGAAGGCTTTTAGCTATGGGATCGAGCTAGGTGTCGTTTTCAACGTATTTTTGAGCGTAGAATCCATTTTCGGGGGTCCCGGAACGATACCATTTCACTGTGGCGATCAATAGGGATTTCATGGGGCTAAAAATGGGATTTTTGAAGGATCCCTGGAGGATAAAGATTTTTCGAGTAAAAAATGAAGAATTTTTGAAACTTGCAGCGTTGTTCTATCGTCTCGGGATCCCGTTTAGCTACTACCCCTAATAGGAGGGTTTAGATTCTCCCAAAATGCGCCCAACTTTCTTATTTTAAATAGGAACCCATAATTTTTTTTTTTTTTTTTTAGAATTTGGATTCCCCGGCCATTTTTACGTCCAATAAGTGCATTGAGCGAAATTTCTGACGCGCGCTGCTCATCTGAGCAACTCCTCCTATCTTCGTCGTTTAAAGTTCGATTGAGTCGGCGTTTCCTCTGTATTCTACCTATGGATCCAAATTTTAGCGAAGGGAGTCCCTCCCCCCTGCCAAAGAAAGTGGCCCCCCTGTCAGAGTGCTAGTGTTTCCAAATTCCAATAATACCTTTCCGTGCCCAAATTTTGTTGTTGCCCAGGACAATTTATTGTTGTGTTCCCAAAAGTGTTGGGGGGAGCCGCGGACCCCACCCTGTCTACTCCCATGAAGCCATTAGCATAATGTTACGAATCAATTATTCTTCAGTATTACTTACTTGAAGGAATTAATTTTGAACGTAGTATCAAACGTAGTATTATTTTCGTGTTCAGCGTCTAAAAGCCAAAATTTCTATCATACAACAATTTGTTCCAAAGTGAGGATGGTCAATACCACCTTTTCATCCCAAAGCGATTAACAGAAAACAGTCTCTGGACTGGCTAGCAAACGACACCCGTTCACGATTTCAGAGGTTGACGAGGCGGGCAATTCTTGGTTAACCCATTGAAAGAGAGAGAGAGAGTAAGTACGAACTGGGAGCACAGGTATACATAAAACCCTCGAGTGAGGGAGGGACCTCCGGACCGCTGCTACGATTTTATTTTGTCCACTGCCCTTGATCAAAATTTTCGGCTCACTCCCAGCTCCTCCGGGTTATCAATTAGTAAATAATCTTAGAGGTCAACTCCCCTGGAATGATACAAACTGAGATAAGAGAAGTGACCATCTCCTCCGTCCGTTGAGCAGGTCAGTTGTCGTTTTCCTGCCGCTTACATAATATAATGTAATATAATAAGTGATGGATGCCCATAAATGCGTGGGAGTGGAGGTCTTCTCAAAAACGTGCGATGCCCACTGATGAAAACGTGGTACGTTTTGCAGAATCTGCTTATCTGATTATCAAGTGGGCAACTACATAGATTCTGATGCCGCAATTCCTCCACATTTGTGGGCAGCCTCAGAAGTATCATCTCAACGAACCACTAACAGTTGCGAAGCCTTCCATTCGAAATTTAATGCCCAATTTTCATCACCAAAATCTCCAAAAGTTCTCCAAAATCAAAATTTCCACTCACGTTTTGCGTTTCAGAGCCTCCTGAACTAACTAGGTAATTTCCTGGCCACAGCCATAGCTCCCACAATTTTGATCGGATTTCAATCAAATTTTCAGGAATAGTGTGGGTTTAGCCCTAGATGGTCCCCTATCAGTTCATCACGATTGCATCAGTGGTACTCCCTGCGCATGCGCGAACGTAATTTTCTTGTTACAGTTACAACTACGTTCATTTTGAACCTGGCACGAGGAAGCTCATGTGCCATTGCATTGGCAGTGTATTATTTCTCCCGTATTCCTTGCGGAGGAGTTGACTATCTCATTTTCAGGTAGAAAAAGTAAGCCGGAGGAGTTGGTGAGACGTAATTACGGCGGAGGAGTTCTCCCGGAGGAGTTGGCCATTCCCCAAATTTGCATGACCTGTCCTTTAATTAAGATCTTAGAGATGAGACAATAATTGCTCTTGAACTCCAAACTTCAATTATTGAAGTTGGGAGTTCAAGATTTAGGTGATAAAATCTTGAATAGTTTCTCAACATTAGTGTTGGAGCGCTTTTGGAAGAACCACAGGTTTTAATGGCTTTTTGTGAATTTGAAATTTCCATCTCCCCTAAGTTTTAAGGTTAGCAATCCCCAACATAATTATAGCCGTTGGAAAGAGATTCGCGTTTTTGAATTGAAAATCGGGTGACTCGTCTAGCAATAACACAGGTCTACAAAAAAAGGTCACTTCGGGCTCGAGAGGTTTCGGTGGTTGCTCTCCATGTTTTGGGGTCTGCTGAACACGAATCCGAAGTCCGTTTTGCGCCATCACGTCCAGTTTTTTTTTGTACACCCTCGTTTATCCATAAAAGCGAAAATTCCCTTAATTTCGACTCTAAGTCGTCTGGTTTCTGTAGGTAATTTTTCTGGGCGCTCTGAGGTACGCTATACTTTAGATTTCTTTGCGCTGAATCGAATGAGACCAATTGCAAGTCGCTAAGATGATTACTTACGGAGATACAACCTCTAGAAGTCATTCTTTAGGTCGGAAAACGCTATTTTTTCCACTGTTTTTTGCACTTTTCTATTTACACAGTAAAAAATAAGGGTCCGGGGGAATCGGCTCCAACTACAAAGTAAACTGTGGACATTTCTGCGTCAAATGCCGCCAACTGCACCTCTGTGAATGCAATAGCCGATTTTTCAAAGATATGAGAAATTTTACTCTCCCTTTTTCCCATTTCCAACTACAAAATTTTCTGGCTCATCTAAGTATTCATCCTAAGCGCTTAGACTTACGGTACCCGACAGAATTTTTCGCGCTGAATCGAATAAGACCATTTTCAAGCCGCTACAGTGCATAGTTTCGGGAATAGAAGCTGTGAAAATCATTTTTACAGTCAAAAAATTGTATTTTGCGATGGAACGCATATTAGAGTACTTATAAAGGATCCCGAATTTGTTGATGCGTTGGAAGGTAATGAGCTCCAATCTTGTAAGTCCTTCGTTGAAGTAATACAAAATTTCCTCGGCACCCGAAAAGCAGAAAATTACGAGGAACTTGTTGAAAATATTTAAACGAATTGGGAGCCGAAGGTACCGGTATAGTATGCGGTCTACCGACCCTCCGGTGGTATAGTATGAGGTCTACCGCCCAATCCGCGGTCTACCCCCAAAAAACATGGTAATGACATATGATATGATAGGAAGTAGGATAAGGAAAATGGAAGTCACTTCAGAATCGAGGGTAATTGTGCCGGGACGTGTGCTGCGAAATTTTTGAAAAGCGGGGGAAAATGGGTGGACCTGAACAATCGAGCATAGAAACTATCGTGCCCGCACCGATTAAACTACTGTAGAAAAACTACTGCACTGCGTGCCCGTGTCCAAGGCCCCTGGGTGTTCGGTCTACGCTGCCGCCACGATGGAGTCTTGGAAAGAAGGCTGTTTTGCATTTCTTGGCATTTTTTTTATCGAAGTAGACCGCATACTATACCGCTGGGCCTATACGGTACCTAGTCCTCGGCTTTGAGGTAGACCGCATACTATACCGGTACCCAGGACTACAGCGAAGAGCAAGGGGAGAGGTTCACCAAGACCTGAAAACTATGGAATTTCGATACCTACCAGGGTCGATGGGATGAGAACATGATGGCACACTAGGTACTGTTGGAACATTCAACGAGACTATCATAGTGCTGCTAACCGAAGAAAATCCATAACTGTTGAGTAAGTGGGTGCGACATTGTGATTTTACTTGGGCTTGACTAGATTTTGATATGAAGTACTATATGCTATGTAATTAGAAGTCTCTTCCGTAGCTTATTATGTTATTACCTACTATATAATATATAGTATGTTGTTCTGCAGACTAAGATAGAGCAAAACAGTTGCAAAATACAATTTTTGACTGTAAAAATGATTTTCACAGCTTCTATTCCCGAAACTATGCACTGTAGCGGCTTGAAAATGGTCTCATTCGATTCAGCGCGAAAAATTCTGTAGGGTACCGTAAGTCTAAGCGCTTAGGATGAATACTTAGATGAGCCAGAAAATTTTGTAGTTGGAAATGGGAAAAAGGGAGAGTAAAATTTCTCATATCTTTGAAAAATCGGCTATTGCATTCACAGAGGTGCAGTTGGCGGCATTTGACGCAGAAATGTCCACAGTTTACTTTGTAGTTGGAGCGGATTCTCCCGGACCCTTATTTTTTAATGTGTAAATTGAAAAGTGCAAAAAAACAGTGGAAAAAATAGCGTTTTCCGACCTAAAGAATGACTTCTAGAGGTCATATCTCCGTAAGTAATCATCTTAGCGACTTGCAATTGGTCTCATTCGATTCAGCGCAAAGAAATCTAAAGTATAGCGTACCTCATAGCACCCAGAAAAATTACCTACAGAAACCAGACGACATAGAGTCGAAATTAAGGGAATTTTCGCTTTTCTGGATAAACGAGGGTGTACAAAAAAAACTGGACGTGATGGCGCAAAACGGACTTCGGATTCGTGTTCAGCAGACCCCAAAACATGGAGAGCAACCACCGAAACCTCTCGAGCCCGAAGTGACTTTTTTTTGTAGACCTGTGTAATCATCCAAGTGAAATTGCTTCACTTTGGTGGTGCGACGTGGTGGCCAACTTTAGTACTACGAGGGGGACATTTAGCCTTAATGAAAAACCTACAATTCATTTGATCAGTAGAAATTGTAATTCAGAATGAATTATGTAAGCACGTGAAGATTTTTTCTGAGGCCTTATCGTTAATTCCTTGTGGCGACTTACCTGATTCCCGTGCAGTAGGATCTGGACGCCCTTCCAATCACTGCCGTCATCACGAAAATGTCAGTCGCGATGTTGGCCAACCTGCAGAGATCCACTTGTTTGAAACAGGCGTCTTTCCCATATCGGGAGAGAAACGTTTCCACGGCCCACTGAATCCTGATAACTGAAACAAGATGTTGAATGAGCGCTTCGCTGCCGAAAGCTCGCTGCAATTGGGGGCTCGATAGAATTGTATTCTGGCAAAACTCAACAAGTCCACTTCGCAACAACTTCCAGGAGAAACCAAAAACTTGCAATGTGAATCAAATAATTTAGAATTTAGAATTTATCAATCGGTGGGCAAGTGTGAATCATGTCCCTGAATTCATCATTCCAAATTCCCAGCATAATCTACAACGATATTTCGGCATAAATGAATTGAGGTATACATAACATGCCAACTTTTACTATATAATATATAGTAAAAGATGGCAAGTTATTTACATATATTATATTTACATATAACTTGCCAGTAGTCCAATAAATCCAGAATCAAAAACGCTGCAAATTTTACACAAGGGTTTATTATTATTCGATAATATCGAATAATATTTACTTTCTATATTATAGAAAGATTGTACAAAGATTAATTTAATGAGAAAGTAAATTTGAAAAACTAAAAAAAAAAAATCCTGTACAATGGTTGGACAGATGTAGGACCTCGAAAAAAGTAATGTGCTGCCAAAATTACTCGGAAAACTTTGATTTCCTGGGATTTTTCAAAAATCCCATTTGTATCCCCATGAAAGCCCCATAAATCCCCGCGGGGAAATCGGATCGTTCTGGGACCCTCAAAAATGGATTCTACGTCCAAAAATACTTCTAAAACGACACCCCATAACCGAAAACGTTCATAACACCTCCCAGAGCCCCATGGGTTTGGGCGATCGGGCTGAAAACCTAGCGGGCACAACAAGAATATAAACCGAGTATCGGGGTCATTCTTCAGAAATGGAACTATTTGAGGTTCAATTTTCCAACAATTTTAGCTATCCAATTTTCAAATTTTTTGCTGTTAAGGCCTTCTAAATTTGGTCCTTGATAACCTCAGTACGCTGGCACACAGTATTATTAAATAATAATACAAACTACAAATTTTTTAGTTTTGGCTATAACTTTTTGCTAGGGAGTGACATTATAGGGCTAGTTAACGCCTAGTTAGTTTTGGCTATAACAGTGCTAGGGAGTGACATTATAGGGCTAGTTAACGCCTACCTGGCCACTGTGATCACTCCCTAGACGTTCCACAATGTTGTTGGGGCTAGGGAGGGACAGACTAGGGAAGGACAAATCAGCCATTTTCAACCTGTGCACACAAGAAGCTTCAAGGAAGAACAAAATTGCAGTCATAAATAGTGTAAGAATTATGACAAGCTCATTCCACAACCAAATCAGAAAAGTGTTTTTAATTATTCGAAAACATGTGGGAAAATCATTCGACCTGGTACAACCTGGAAACTCCTATGGAGTTTCCTCCCAACAATATAAAGAGAGCTCTAATAATTATTACACCAAGATTGTACCTTATACTGAAAAAAATACACTGCCAAGTGGGACATGGCCCATAGCTTCCTCGGATATTGTATGAAATGTTGAACGACATTTTTCATCAATAGGGCACATGTTATGGCTGTTAGAATCGGTTTTTTAAAGGGCGTAAGTCCATGCAACCAAACTTTTGGGAAATAAAAAAAAACTTCCTATATGCCACCACTGATAAAATTGTGGGATAATTCAAATTTTCCCTGTCACAGCAATCGATTTGCCATGTTTTACATATTTTCCCAGATTGTTATACCCTACCTAGGTGTTTAAAATTCACTGATCTATCTCATGGACTTACGCCCATTTAAAAAAAATCGCGCGCTAACACTCTTTTTCGAATTGCTGGCATTCTTAAATCATGATAAATTATTCCATTTAGCTTTGTCGACCCGGGAAATAGTGAAATTAAGGAACGCAATAGCTATAAAATAGTAAAAAAATGAAATTTTTATTTTTGGAAAGTTTGAAAGATCAAATCACCAAAAATTCTTCAATCACCAAAAATTCTTCAACCACTAAAAATTCTTCAAAATCAGTTTAGCTTCTTGGTGAACCTCTGTGATAAAAAACGGGCAACTTAAAAAAAAACCGATTCAAATGTAAAGAGAGCTCTAATAATTACTTGTGAATTTGACGCCGCTTAATGTGAACGATAAACGCGTAGTCATCGTCTAACTGGCGCGGTAATTCAAGTAACATTTTATTAACATCAACAGGAACATTGATTACTTGACCGATTATTCCCTTGGAACCGTGCTTGAAAGGGTGTCATCCATCTCTGGCTTTTTTGGCCGGCGGGGTTTGATGAGGGTGGTAGATGGGTTGACAGGCACTGATGATGTTATTTTAATAACGAAAGCGCTCTGCCAACACGAACTCTTTTAATTAACAACCCATCTACCACCCTCATCAAACCCCGCTTGGAACCGTGTATAAATCGAAGACGAAGAATCTGCATGAAGGGAATGCGAGGAGAAACCAACCGTTCAGTGATAATATCGAGCGGAGGCAAAGTAGTAGGATATTCAGGATACCTGAACCCATTTACTCGGGATAACCTTGGTATTGCTTCCGAGACTGCGAAGCACCGGAAGCCTTGTGTTCACTTTCGGGAGAAAAAAAAATTTTTGTTGTCCGAATTCAAAATTTCCACTCGCATTTTGCGTTTCATAGCCTACTGAACAAATTTGGTTCCGTGTCTGTCGGTCTGTGGGTCTGTCCGCATTTCCTTGTTACAGCCATAATTTCCACAATTTTGAATGAATTTAGCTCAAATTTTGAGGGATTATGCGGATAAGGCTCCTTGAGGTCCCATACGAATTTCATCACAATTGAATCAGCGGTACGCTCTGCGCATGCGCTAACGTGAAATTCTTGAAACAGGCATAACTTTCTCAATTTTGATCGGATTTCAATCAAATTTTCAGGAATTGTGTGCGTATCGCTCTAGATGGTACCCTGTCAGTTTCATCACGATTGAATCAGCGGTACGCTCAGCGCATGCGCGAACGTAATTTCCTTGCCACAGCCATAACTCCTACAATTTTGATCGAATTTCAATCAAATTTTCAGGAATAGTAGATTTTACCGACCCGTTCTGCGCATGTCGATGGCGGACATAGTAGCGAGGCCATCGAAAGTAGGAAACCCAACAACTCGAGGAAGGAGGAGATGATAAGGGCTGTGATAAAATCTAGGACGTGGAAATGTGATACTCTATAATTGCGTCCCGTAAAATAATTCGTTCAGAGCTGTGGCTCAACAGCCATTCAAGAAAATAAAAAGCTAAATTCGCAAAACGAGATGTATCTCTGAGTTTTTAGTACATATGTTGTTCGGACCCATTAGGGTAGTGTTAACCCAATTTTGCAACTTCCCCAAAGCTGTGCTTCACGAGTAGCACACGAAAAACCGCGATTTTTTCGGTCTTAACTCAGTTTTTGCTCTATAGCTAATAAACTATGCATTGTCCGACGAAAAGTACTAGATGAGTTTTTAAATAGCATTAAATGTGTGCTCATTTAAGCACAACCGGAGCTGTGTAAGTAAATTAGTTTCAGAGGTATGGCAATTTGGAAATAGGCCATTTTTTCCAAAATGTGAACATTTTAGTTGAAGACCTTCCTTAGACCAAAGTTGCTGGTAAATCATTAATCCTAAGTATAAAACTCATGGAACAGACATTGTAGGCAATCTAATTAGTATCAAATTAAGCGCAGAGCGGGGTCAGTAGGCCCTCTAGTTCTTTCAAAATCTCAAAAACCGATATAACGTAAAATCGCATTTTTCCAGAAATGTTCCAAAACCATTTATTTGCTATCTTTTGAAAACCTTATTAGATACCAATCTTTTTTTGTGTGTGTGGAAATGACAAAGAAGGCATGCTACCATCTAAAAACGTCGACAATTTTCAGATTAGCAGGTCGCAAAACCACTGTAATTCCGCCGTAATGCCCGCTATGGCAGCTAATCTGAAAACTAGGATGATCAACTTACCTATGTAAAATTTCATGATCAGATCATGAAAGTAGATTCTACAACTTTCCTTCAATGCATTTTTTTTTCTTTTTTTTTTTACTAGGACTAACCATTTCAACGTTATAACTGCTGGAAGAGCACTTTGAAAATTTTGCGGGGAATCGACAATTTTACCTGTTTTCCTGAGGTCTCCGAAAATCATTATATCAGTTCTGAAAGGAAATTTAATCAGCTTCGCGTGGGGGCAATGAAATTTAGATCGGAGACATAGTCTTGGAGGGAGAGAAGAAAATCTTCCGAAAAACGTGGTCGTACAGGGTCAAATATCTTGTTTCCACCCTTTCCGACGAATACGAATGGCGCTTTTGTTGTTCAATGTGCCGACCCCTCTATAAAATTTAATCAGCTTCAACCTAAAAAGAAGAAAAGTAAGATCGGACCAAACCGTTCCCGCGTGATAGGCAAAAAAGTGCAAAGAAACAGGTTTTTTCGAAAATTACCACTTCGTTGCAGTGCCCTCCCCTCCTTTATCAAAGCTTAAATCAAAATTTCACACGGAATAGCTGCGATGGGGGATTTATTTAACTTTCACGTGAAAAAAAAGAAATTTGGAATCGGACCAATAGTTTTTGAGCTATAGCCGAAAACGTTCCTAAAAACGTGCTTCCACTGTCTTCAGGTCTTCAACTAAAATGTTCACATTTTGAAAAAAATTGCCATAACTCTGAAACTAATTTAGCTACACAGCTCCGGTTGGGCTTAAATGAGCACACATTTAATGCTATTTGAAAACTCATATAGTACTTTTCGTCGGACAATGCATAGTTTATTAGATATAGAGCAAAAACTGAAATAAGTGATAGAATGATACCCCTTCTTTCAGGTAACGTTGATCGTCCTTACAAATACCGAAGCAAATACCGGCATATCTAACAATGATTTTACAATAAAGAATCGTAAAATCAGTATGTAGGAAAAACTCTAAACAAGCGTACTTTTGGGTAAAAGAAAACTACAAGTACTAGGTAGCCACGATAACCAAGCCTAATGATGACAAAACGGTGTCCGAAAAGGGTAGGCAACACAACAAACGCTGATATCGTACAAGAAATCTGTAGGAAAACGGTTGTTTTCTCAGGTTGGCACAGCGCATGCGTATCTCGATTTCTGTCGAAAAAATCTACTATTGTGTGGGTATAGCCCTAGATGGTTCTCTATCAGTTTCATCACGATTGAATCAGTGGTACTCCCTGCGCATGCGCGAACGTAATTTTCTTGTTACAGTTGTTACGTTCATTTTGAACTTGGCACGAGGAAGCTCATGTGCCATTGCCTTGGCAGTGTATTTTATCATTACTTAGCTATTTATAACACGTCTGGCATACTTTGAACTCGGAAATGGTTTCGTTCGGGAATGTCAGCAGAGGAATACTCTTTTTGGGTACCTTACTTAGGTCGTTCTTGAACCAAATCCAATCGCAAATCGAACACACATGCCCAATTGTCTTCTCATGAAACCGTTTTATAAATTCAACGTCAGCTAGAATACATTCTGTAATGAATTGTCTAGGCGCAGGCTCGATAGATTCTTCGTTTACAGATTCGAGAAGTGGTCGTTGACTAGATTCTGAACGTTCAACTAGTCTCTCCAACTTCTTCTTAGCTCGATACCTACGTTTTCTTTGCGTTCAAAACCTGCTCTTTACGATCATCGACCTTTCTCTGTTTCTCTTCCAGCGTCATATTCTCTTTTTTTTTCCAACTTCATTTTTTAACATGGTACATGTTTTTACGGGCGTGATCTGGATTGGAATGCGAGAGTTCCCCCCGTAAACCCTTCGCCCATCTGTCGAGAGTGAAGTCCCCCCCCCCCTCGTAAAGTCTGTCGTGCCTTATAGGCGCCTAAACGGGTGAACGGATTTGTACGGGGTTTTTTTTCTAACGATCTCGGGTGCGATTGCCCACAACATAGGCTATATTAAAACCCCGCCCGACGCGCGCAACCCTGCGAAATTTGGGCGCAACGTGTATTTCGCTCCCCTTCGCCCATCTAGCCCCTTGCAACCCGATCAACTTCTATATATATAATATACCAATATCGTCGCTTAAGTTCTATCATGGCCTATCTGAAAAAATGCAACTTTTCAGGAGAAGCAAAAAACTGTTTTGTAACTACAGTGTTCATGCAAATTGAACATTCTCTCATAATTATTCATCTATCCTTAATTACAAATGTAAAGCACTAATTGAAGGGGTCCCTCTAGAAACGTTCCATCTGACAACAATGAATTTTTCCAGGAAACAAAAAAAAACATTATATGTCCTCCCGAATGAGTTTTTGAATTTTTTTTTTCTCTCATAGTAGAAAACAGAGGTTTCTTTAATGATATTTCATGATTTCAGCCATAAAAACATTAATCATGTTCAAATGCAGGAAGAATTGACTGCGTTTCAGCGTAAGAACGTTCCTTTTGCGCAGTTGGAACGTTTTTATGGTGAAACGTCGCGAGTGAGAATGTTTGCCTGGTAACGTTTTTATCCTGTCAGTTAGTAGGTAGTTACCTGAATTGGAGATAGGTGATGCTTGATTAGAAAAGGAATATGTTAGTATACTGCCCCTCCACTTCCTCATAGTGTACCTATGTAGGTGGAAAGGTAAAATGAGATTCAGGTGCAAGCAAAAAGGTAAGTAATAAAATTTGAAAGGATAGGTAATAAAATTTTATTATGAAAATATCAAATTGAAAAATAGAACGAAAATTCTCCGTAGAAAGGATAGGCATACTCGGTATTCAGTCAAAGATATTGATTAGGTAACAGGAGTTGCCTTCACTTTTTCACGCAGGTACAAACTCAATTTTTTTAAGTGCTTGAGTAAACAGAGGACAGAATAAACCATTTTGGAGTCAGACAAGTCTGATCCACCTTGAGAACACAAAACTTAAATGACTTAGGCCTCACTAGAAAGTAGTACAAGGTACCTACTTTTGATCGTATGAGTCAAAAATTAAAATTGAGAAAAAATTGCACCAAATTTTTATTTAATAAAAAACGACATTAGTCATTCAAAAGGAACAAACGGATGTTCACATAACGGATGTTCACATACGGATGTTCATACAGTCGGCTAGGAATAACTGCTGCTTGTTGTAATCTCTGTTGTAGAACATGTTGTACAGGTCCATCTTCTGAGCAATGTTTCCGTTGATGAATGAGCATCCTTCAAGTTTACACGACTTACTGCAGATCTCATCCTGAGGAAGAAAAAACAAGCCATCAATTGAATTGAATAGATGAGCGCAACCTTTTGTTACTACGATATATTTAACTAAGAAACAGTAGGTATCTAGCGACCAAACTATGCCACACAACACATCAAAAATATCCACGTGATGCTCATTACGTAAACAACTGCACCCTAACGACGGATATGAGGCGTTTAATTAGATATAATTATGTAAACAACTGCACCCTAACGACCGATGCTTAAGAAAACCTTATGCCGATCAGAGGTAACGAACGGCTCAGGCTGCAAAAATCGTTTTGGAGTCGTTGGAATCAGCCTAAAAAGCTCATTCCATAGACCCTTGTACCAACGAAATCGGACAAAAACTTTCGTCCCCCTATTGAGGCCTCCTTAGTTACACATCAGAGATAAACAACTTTCGTCGTGAAGTACCTCCCGAAAACCGATGAAAGGGATGAGGGAGGAAAAATCAAGGTAGCCTATAACCACCCCACGAACTCGTTGATCACAATGAGACCACCCTCATGAAAATCTGTTGAGCCGCTCGGGCGTGATGCTCTGTACACACAAAAAAAAAAAAAAAAAAAAAAAAAAAAAAAAAAAAAAAAAAACATGTCGAGGAGGTGAGCGCACCTTTCCATTTTTTGGAAAAAGGTTGCGCTAAAAATGATGCTTAGGAACTAGGTGATTGTTACGAAAAATAGTGGAACACGTGAAAAATAGTTTGAACATAAAATTAGAGTGACACCTGGTTATCAACGAATCACATGCGTTAAATTCTCGGTATGTACCTACCTACATAGGATCGTACGAATTACCTTCCTTTACGTTCCAATTCCATTCGGTCAAAAGTGAAATAATAATAACTGAAATACGATTATTGAAGCTTCACATACGAACGTACCACACTTTGGCAATAAAATGTCGTCCAAAACATCTTGTGATGCAGTAATTTTGGAGAAGTAACGTTTTTAGACTTACCGATTTTGGAAGCTGTTTCCCTGGCTGCTCCGTCCTTTTTTGTGAAATATATGGCATCCCTGCGTCCTTCAACCTCTTATTTTTCACCTGGAACCACTCGTCATAGTTTACTTTTCTTTTTTTGCCTTTATTGGCCTTTTTAGCCTTAGCATTCGCACCCGAACTTGACATGTTGAGAGCACGATGGCAGCAGATGGAACGTTGTTAGGCGGACTTCGAACTTCAGGCCCCGATAATCGAGATAAGGAACTTCAGAATCGGCTATCAGATGGCACCACATGATGGAAAAGGTCACAAGGAACGTTTTTAGGCTGAAAACGGCATTTCGAAAAATGTGTTGGATGGTTAGAGAGCAAAATGAGTTAGGCCTTGATCGCGTTTCCCTTAGTTACGAATAAACACTGGCGGTAACTTAAGAACCAGTGTTATCATCCTATACGGTGTAAAGCAACGAATCTAGTGATACCAAATACTCAAAATCGCATTTTTTGAGATAGGCAATGATAGAACTTAAGCGACGATATATATATATATCGATTGATCGTAATTACCAGTCTGGTAAAGTCTTTATGTTGTGGACTGTATATTATTAAAAAACGAGTGTGTGAAAAAGGAGAGGAAAAGGCGGGGACTCACCGAATGGAATTATTCGTGTAGTCTTCTGGGGCCCCAGATCGTCGATTCCTCCTTGAGCAGCAGGGCGCGTAACTCGCGTCGGAATCGCGTATATAAGGTTGGCGGTACACCGCTTTAATAGAAATTAAAATGTTGGACAGAAATTGTCTTGATACGAGTTCACTCCACGAGAGGCGATCGGATACTAAAAAAATGTCAGGATTCGTGGGTGGATGTGAAATAAAAATAGGTAAATACGAAAAGAACGTTTACTCCTTGAAAGCTACAAATCAACTCCACCAAAACGCCAGTCCGACTCTCTTAATAAGGGTAGGGAGTGCGCCCTCAAAGGGTGGACGTCCCCCTCTCCTCTAGCTACCTCTGCCCTGTCCGAGAGCTTTGGGAGGAAACTAGGTACAGAAACGGAAATCATCGGGAATCATATCCCGACATATATATTCTTGAAATTCTCGAGAAATTCAAAAATGATGTACGTTCTGAGATAGGTTGAGCGCCCTCAAGGATTTTTTCCGTTTCCGTTCCTCCTTCAACCCCCTCTCCTTCCCTAAAGAAGGGAAGGAGAGGGGGATTTCAGCCAATATTGATCCGATTTTGATGAAATTTTCAGGGATTATGCGGGCCGTGCCGTAGATGGTTACCCAGGCTTTGGGTAAAAAAATACCAATCCGAAAAACATGTACCATGTTTCCTTGCTATGATCCTTGATCAAAACTTAGATAATCCGGGGGTCTGTGGGTGTCCCACAGGTAAGTCATAAGACAATACATGTAGGATCCTACCATGATCTACACAAATCACAAGCGGTAATACACCCACAGGCGGCCATTTTTTTCTCTCTTCCTTCTGTATCTGATGGTATTGGAGAATTTTTTCTTCCATCGTCATTCTAGAAGTACCTACCCGGTAGTGCGTTGAAAAATTCATCTACAATTTGTTCAAATTTTCGTTTTCGTTCTTCCCGCTTGCGTTCAACGGATGTAAGTGGTCGTTGACTAGATTCTGAACGTTCAACTAGGGCTCGCTTTTTATTAGCCATTATGATGATACTGTAGTCTACTTAATGAGTAATCTAATCAACGAAAATAATACTATCACTATTACTCACTATTACAAAATCACTATTGAGCCATCATTCTTCAGTAAAATAGGATTTTACAGGATGGGGTAACCATCTTAACAACATTATAACCAAACATTGAAGGTAACTATGATTGATTACAAACAGCGTGCCATTTTTTTTTGATACCCCAGATTCTGGACTGACCCCCTCCCCTAAACACATAATATGTTATTATCTATGTCAAAAAAAAAATCCAACTACCCAAAACGGCCTGGGCGGCGGACGGACATTTCCACATGTCTTGAAACGTATGACAAATTTTGAGGCCGATCAATGCATAGGTGTATTCTGAATAATAAACCAAAAACGATTCGGGCCAAAACTGTGCACTTTGAGTTTTGCATGAAACCTCCATTACTCACCTGAGTACTCCAAAACCTCAGCAGCCGGCTTCAAGGAGGGGTGGAGATTCTCGTACAGCTTCAAAGTCATTCTCGGGGAGTCGCTTTGGTTGTTAGAGTTGGACCACATCTTCTTAATGATGAATCCAGGATAATCCAACGGGTTCCTGTTCTTCTTGATCGTCTCCGCCAAAGACACAGCCGCGTACCTCATCGCTGCAAACGACAGAAACATTTTCAGCAAACTGCTCGTTTTACACGCCAAAATCACCCCCTGCACTTGGATCAAGTTATTCGTAAAGTTTGTGTCCCCGTTGAAGCTTTTGCCTCCTAAAAGTTCGTTGCAGAGGTTCATCGTTTCTAACGTCATCTGATAACAAAATAATTGCAAACTGGCGGATTCTGTTGTCATGTCGATGTCGTACGAATCGATCATTCCAGCGTACAAATACAAGACGCTCTCCATGGCGTAAATCGACGAACAGATTTGTGATATTTTGAATTGTACGAGTTCGCAATCTTTGAGAGATATTGGGATTTGGCGGCGGGTGATTATCGTTTTTTGAACATCTCTGAAGGTTTTTTTTAGAGTGTTTAACAAGCTGGACAAAACGAAGTATCTGCTGTGGGAGATGGCTTCCGACGAGATGTCAATTCCTTGGCCCGATTCACCCAAAAGGCTCGTATCAGGGAGCACAACGTCGTCCAAACGAACTTTGCAAATGCCGCAGTCCTCCAACTGAACGGGATTTTGCTCAGTCAGAGACACTCCAGGAGATTTGGCGTCTACGAGAAACGCTGTCACGTCGAAGTCCGTTCGACCGTGCAAACCTTTGTTTTTGGCGAAAACGACCAACAAATCCGCGTATTTCCCGTTGGTCACCCATTCTTTGGTTCCTGACAGGACGAAATTCTTGTCCCGGGCGGAGAACACCGCGTTGGTTTCTAACGAAGATGGATCGGACCCAGTGGACGCTTCGGACATGGCGAAAGCTCCGGTGATTTCACCAGAGAGCAGCTTCGGCAAATATTTGTTCTTCTGTTCGACCGTACCAAATTTTGAAATAACTTTAATAACCAAAGTTTGCACCTCCATCAAAAGCGAAGATTGCACGTCTATATCGAGCAGTTCATAGATTTTGACTCTTTCCGTATCGTTCGTTTCCGCGTCAGAAATCAGCGGTACGTTTGAATTAAATAAACTGTTCACTCTATCCCTAACAGATTGTTTAGCTACAGCGTTTTCTCTACTCGGTTCAATCGTGATCGTTTCCACAATCCTTTTTTGTAGCTCGTCCAAATCGACGATTTCGGGGTACGTCAGCATGTCTCCGTCGAACTTCCCAACGAATATGTTGGGCAGGAACGGCTGTAACAAAAATAAAGAAATGTATCACAGTAACTGCTCAGGAGTGTGGGTAAATTACAGTAGGGCTATAATAATATTATGAGGCCCAGTTACACATCGAGGACATGGATGCCGTAGCAGTGCTATTGGGGAGTTCCTAGTGGATACGATAGAGATACCACCACTTGGAATTCGGATGCCGTATCTAGGGAAACCAAGCGCGATGCTAACCAAAACTGATTGAGATACCATTTTGCATTTTTAGGTGGTATCTCCGAGTAGGATCTTGGAGTAACGGGTCACGTTACTATTAAAACAAGTTCATTAACATCAGGCGGTAATTAAAATCAGCCGCGGTATTCAGCATTCGAAGTTGAGTTGTTTTTGGGGTTTGTTGTCGAAAGTGCCTCCTTAGGAAACTTATTAGATTTATTAAACTTCATAACCATTTTGATCTGATCAGTTACAAGGATGTACGGAGTTTTTCGTGATCTCTGGAAATTGCGATTGAGTGGAACGAGCGAGAGTTTTGAAGCTCAGCTCCTCAAATCAATAATAATTATTGAGTTACAATGATTGTAACATTTAACTCATCTGGATTTCTGCGTCCAATAGTGTAATGTTTCGTTGCTCCTCCAAATTCTTTCAACAACGAACGAACTGGTGTGAAATAAAACCGCGGTGATTCGTGAAATCGGCACCTAACAAACTCAGGACAACACAGAGGAAGTACTGGCAGCACTGAGCTGCCAGCTGTGCTGCTCGCGGTTTTCGTTGTTGTTGTCGACGATTTGTATGTCTTCTTGGAAGCTGTTTATCGATTAGGCAGGTTACTTTGCGATAAGGATTCACTAGATACCATCTTCTGTATCGGCCTGTGGTATCGTATTTTCCGTAAACATACCACCGACGGATCGCAGATACGATACCATCGGCGATCGCGCATGCGCACTGCTGGAGTAGGATATGGATGGAATCGAGATACCACGACGTATCTGGGTCATTCCAATTTGGAATGTACATTTGGCCTCCCGAGCATCGTCCATTCACCAAATTTCCAAACGCATTTTCAAGCCTGTCAAAATTTTTTCTGGCTCCATTCAACTCCCAAGAACCCTGCACAATTCGAAATTCGTGAGTTCAGCCATTGGTATTCCTATAAATCCATAGTGTTTGCAAAATCACGTGGTCTCAACCTCATGTGTGTTACCATTCTTGAAAAATTAGTGTAACTAATTCCCCCAAACTGTCGGGTTGGTCGAAATTCTTTTCTGGGGGTTTGCAGAACCCTTTTTATATCATATAAATCGAGCTCACTGCTACAGAACCCATGAAACCTGTGATTTTGTGCCTTAAATCTCATGTGTGTTACCCGTTAAGAAACACGCTGGCCACATGATTCGTGATTATACTTTACTACACTACCCAAACTGTCAAAAACCTCTTACTACTGTTCAACAGTCATCTCATTCACTGTTATTAAGGTCAGGTCGTACCTAAACTTTCACAGCTGATCCTCCAGAGCAACTTTTCTTGAATGGACACAGTAACATACATGGTAACAGACATGAGCTACAATGTCGAAAGAGAAGTGCTACTCCGCCTATAGTTGATCAAAATGTAGTATTAAATACTCGTAAATTTTACGAGATATATTTGACATTGTTAGCACATTTTCACAATGTTAGCACACTTGTATTTCTCTTAAAAACCACACTACCCAGTTGTCAGCTGATGCAATAGCCCAGCTGGTATAACTACTGTAGTATCTAACTACCAAATCGAAGGGAAACGACGTTGGAGACAGAAAACGTTTATGTAACCGATAAAAAAATCTTGTACTTAACTTTGCATTCAAAATGGAAATCACAGAAAAAATTGGAATTTTTTTTCAATTTCAATTTCTCTTTATTTGCAGTTATCTCTTTGTACAGACATTGCAATTGTCAGTAAATACTACAACTAATTTTCAAAACATCGTTATAAATGAAGAATCATGTCAATATTCAACTTGTCATCAGTTAAAAAAAAGCAACCCTAATAGTGCCTACATTTAGTCAAATTTTAAACGAATAAACAGTAAAAACAACATTACATTTAGTCAAATTTAAACAAAGACACAGTGAAAACAAAAGTACACTTAGTCAAATTTTAACATAGATACAATAAAATCAGGTCAAACGAACACCGTATCATAAAACTCCTCAATTTTGTAAAAGGGCTCCTTTTTGAAAACCTCGAGGACATTATGTGAGAATTTCGATAAAGGAAGATCACGCCAGGCAGCAGGGAGGTGATTATAGAAATTGATCCCCTGGTGACCGTAAGTACGTTGTGTACTAGCGAGCCTCGCAAATGGAACGTCCAGTTGATCCCGTTGCCGGGTATTGTATTCGTGGACGTCCCCCCTAATGTGTAAGGAGTTTTTTTGTTTGTGTGTAAGGCAAACCGCTTGATACACGTACAGGGAATAAACTGTGAGCAGTCCCAATTTAATGAAAATCGGCTTGGCATGGTCATCGAATTTTGCTCGAGCAAGTATCCGCACAGCTTTTTTTTGTAAAAGGAGTATTTTGTCTACTCCAGCTGCGCCTCCCCATAGTACCAAACCATAAGACATGGTTGACACGAATAGACATCATCCGTCGCAAAGAACAGATCGTCATTGTTCACTGGTTCAATCGGTGGTGCTATTACCGGGCCGAGCGATAAGCTTCTCGCGGCTCCGCTCTGGCCGGCCCGTCTTGCCGTGTCCTACTTGATGGAAATCCTCTCCAACATAAAAGTACGTTCCACGTTAACATGTTTAGTATGGCGCTCGAGGCTGTGAATTTGGGTGATGAAGAATTAAATGAAGTTAAGGATAAACTACTCCTGAACCTTTGCACCCTTGGCTTAAATGAGGAGGATATTTCTCATAATTTGTTCATCAGGACGTTAGAAAATCTCTTTTCCGTCATCCAAGACAGAATAGATGAACTGAATGGTTTCAAACAGGAGGTCTCTTCCCTCCAAGACGCATATAATTCTTCGCGGGGAAAACTAAATTCGTCTATGTACGATCACCTTCAGTGTGAGGAGCTTTGGCAGGAAGAAAAAAAGGCTTTTTTAGAAGATATCATCAACCTGAAGAAGAAGATAAGGGTTCTTGAAAGCAAGCACATCTCGGCGGCTTCTGACGTAAATCTTCCGCACTCCTGTACAAATATCCTCGGCGAAATTCAGAACTTGCCAGATAGGGTCGCAAATCACCACACAAAAGTTCAACTCGTTGACGGCTCTTCAAACACCGATTGGGTGGCCACCCCCCTCGCCACACCCATCACTACATCCGTCACCATTCCGAATGAAGATGAAATCATCACAAATCTAATGCGGGAGATCTCAAATCTCCGTAGTGAACTTGAAGAGGCAAACGCTACGCATCGTGATGCTTGTGAGTCATGGAACTTGGGGAAGGATTCCTATAAACGGCGTGAACAGGAACTGTCCACGCAGCTGAATGAGCTAATAGACATCCAGTCACAATTGATGCGCCGAAATGATACTCTGCTTTCGGAACTGGCTGAGGCCCGCATGGAGTTAGACGAGTTACGTCCTCTAGAGTCCGCCGTATGTGAAGAAGTCGGGACCGCAGAAAATCTGTCAGATGAGTTACCTGGCGCAAATACCACCAACTGTTTTGCAAAGTTATCTGACAATGCCAAGCTGATTGAGGCTCTAAACAAACAGTGCCTTGAGTTGGATAAATTAATGTTGAATTTAAAGGGTAAACTTGAAGATTTCTCACAGCCAAAGGTAGCTGCCAAACCACACGCAAAAAAACAGGTCACCTTTTGTTTGGATAAAAAGAGGTCAAAACCCACAGTTATATCGGGTAAACCTTGTGTGATGTTCCTTGGTGATTCTTTTATATATGGATTGAGAGACGAACTAGCATCCATCCTCCCCAGTAAATTTACATCCGCTGCTACAAGAATGACAGATGCTACAGTCACGACGCTCCTCAAAAATTGGGATTGCACAAAAGACCATCCGGACTTCCTGGTATTATCAGCGGGTTTCGTTGACGTCGCCTACAATGATCTACGGTCCTACAAGCACCAGTTACAGAAGCTCTGCCAATCCCTAAATGGTACTAAACTCATCATACTGTCCGTGCCATTTGATTTTTTGCTGTCACCATTCTCGTGCGTAAACCTGGAAATTCATCGGCTCAACAAATTCCTGAACACTTTGACAAATAAATACAGGTCAGTTCGCTTAATTAATGTTAATCATATTAGCCGTAATCAAATTGCCTCCAAGTCGCAAAATCCCTATTACACGGTAAAAGCTCGCCAAAGTCTTTGTAATTCTCTGCGCGATATTTTTTTGAGGCCTGCTGAACCTAATGTCGTACAAAGCCTTCCTTGGCATCCTGACTCCGCATCTTGACGTCTTGCTCCCTCGTGCAAATCCGGGGACCGCCAACAATGTGCACCATTCAGTAAACCGAGTGCACGGGATGGCGATTCAGCGGGAGGGGCTGACACTGTTTCTTTCAATGTCATGCATCTAAACATCTGTTCTTTGCGAAATAAGGTGAACTATCTTGAATGTTTAATTAAATCGCAAAATACTGACATAGATATAATTAGTTTAAACGAGCATTGGTTAAATGCAAATGAAATCGGATACGTCTGTATCGAAAATTTTAAAACGGGTCCCGCTTTCTGTAGAATGGGTTTGCATGGTGGTTCAATGCTATTCATTAAAAATCAACATGAATTCGTACCATTCGAACAAGTAAATTCTCTATCGATTTCTAGTGTTTGTGAGCTATCGGCCTTGAAAATAGAAACCTTCAACTTAGTTATAATTTCTGTTTACCGTAGCCCTGTTAGTGATTTTGACTCATTCTTATCCATTTTACATTCTGCATTAGCCATTGTCTTCAAATTTAAGTATGTAATGGTCCTTGGTGATTTTAATGTTTGCGCTATCGAGGATACAACCCGATACAATTCTCTCACCAGCAATTTTGCCTCCTTCCGCTTCTCGCCTCAAAATAAATACCCCACACGGAAAAGGAGAGCAATTGATAATATATTTGTAAATTTTCTACCAGCGCACTCTTCCTCTCTTTTTGTTGAAGATGTATGTTTTTCGGATCATAGGGCACTACTAGGTTCCTTTAACATCAAGCCCTCTACCGTGTCACCCTCCGGATATACTGAAATTCTTGTAAGGCCAGTTACAGAAAAGAAGTTGGAATATTTTGAATATCAATTGTTTTTGGCCGATTGGGGTTTTGTGTACGATTCCAGTATAAATTTGGATGATAGATGGTCTAATTTTGTGAATGTTATCTCATACTTTGCTAAAAATGCTTTTCCAGTTTTAAGAGTCAAACCTAGAAATCGGAAATCCAATTCCAAGAAATGGTACGACAAGAAACTTCATGATATGAGACATGAACTCCAAAAGTTAGATTCTGCCAGTGAGCAAAACCCAAATTTGAGAGGAGCTTTTTTGAAACTACGCTCAACGTACAAAACGGCCATAAAAAGTGCTAGGGAGTTGGCCTCTGAAAGGAATATTTTCTCCTCCTCGAATCCCTCAAAAGCAATGTGGAATGAAATTAATGAAAATAGAAAGATCGGAAATGGAAAAACCTCTGCTTCGGGAGAAATCTCTGCGGATTCTTTTAATGCTTTTTTTCTAAATGTTGCCAATAACATTATTAGTAACCTTCCTGATGCTGATGGTGATCCTCTCTCTTTCAATGTTCTATTGCCTTCGACTTCAGAGTTTAGTTTTTCCCCCATTCAACCAGAAGCTGTATTTAAAAGTATTACAAGCCTAAAAAACTCCAATACCTGCGATGTGTATGGGATTTCTACCAACATGATAAAAAGAGGAGCCTTAGCAATTATGTTCCCGCTGACTCATCTCATAAATGACTCAATTGGTGGCGGATATTTCCCCTCGGTACTTAAGGTCAGGGCCGTACCCAGGGGGGGGGGGGGGTCAGAGGGGTTGGAACCCCCCCGAAATTTTCCCAAAAATAAGCATTGCAAACACATAGGAATTAAATTTACTCAAGTTATAATTGATCTTCATAGGTAAATAAGGAAGAGTAGAAAACAATTTCTAGTTAAAAGTATACGTAAATAATTTATAAAATGTATTACAATTTTACAAACCCATTCGCGTACGTGGATGGACGCGGTCCGCCGCTAACGGCGTAGACCCAAACGTTCCATTACGGAAGTTGCCGTAAAGCATGGAGTTTGGCGCTTACGCTTAGGCATGTAGCTATGTATTACGATAGGTAGCAGCACGAAAAATGACCGCCATTCGACTTTGCAAATCCCTGACTATATTCTGTAGGTTGTTTTTCTATGTTCAATATGTTTTTATATGTTAAACAATGTTGAGTCTATTTGTATTGTCTATCTATTTATTTTCCTAGTCACCAAATTAACAGGGGAAATTATTTTTATGTTATTAGTTATATACTTAGTGACACTAAGTTAGTGTCGTTCTAACTTTTGTCAATGAAAGCTTAAAATGGCCTAAAAATGGGTTACCTATTTGACAATTTTGGTTTTTCTTGGAATAATAGGTACACCTATGTTTTCGCGACGGAGGTCGACGACTCCGATCAGCCTCAAAATTTGACATTATCCGTTTCAAGAGGTCTACATTCAAAATCCGAAATGTCCGTCCGCCGTACGCCGTCTGGGCCGTTTTGAGCAGTAGGAATTTTTTTAAAAACCTGAAATTTTGACAAAATAC
Organism: Pilophorus perplexus; assembly: GCA_955831195.1. Classification (NCBI taxonomy): domain Eukaryota; kingdom Metazoa; phylum Arthropoda; class Insecta; order Hemiptera; family Miridae; genus Pilophorus; species Pilophorus perplexus. The sequence continues at coordinate 259,940 of OY037009.1, forward strand.
TTGGTTTACCATCTAGTTGTGCCCGCAAGGTTTTCAGTCCGATCGCCCAAACCCGTGGGGCGCTATGGGGCTAAAATGGGGCTACAGGAGGGGTTTTCTGAAGGCTTTTAGCTATGGGATCGATTTAGATGTCGTTTTTGAGTATTTTTGGACGTAGAAATCATTTTTTGGGGTCCCGGAACGATCCGATTGCACTGTGGCAATCTATAATATAGAAATATTATTTCTTTCATGGGGCTAAAAATGGGATTTTTGAAGGATCCCAGGAGGTTAAATATTTTTCGAGTAAAAAAATAAAGAATTTTTGAAAAAGCATATTTTTGAAGAAAAAAATCCCCCAAAAAATTTTTTTTTGGAATATAAAAATCTAAAAAAAAAATAATTTTTTTTTTTTTTTCATTGACAGAATTAAATGTCTGTAAAAGTAACCTATATCGAAGAATAATAAACCCTTGTGTAAAATTTGCAGCGTTTTTTTCTAAAGTTTTATTGGGTAGGGCCTCCGGACCCCGCCTGGTGCCACAACCCCCCCCCCCCCCCCCCCCCCGAAAATTTTTCCTGGGTACGGCCTTGCTTAAGGTGGCCGAAGTTACTCCCCTTTTTAAAAAAGGTGACCGAAACCTTGTGTCAAATCATAGGCCGATATCAAAACTCCCTGCCCTCTCCAAAATTTTTGAAAAAACTCTAAAGTTTGATCTGGATAACTTTTTCGAAAGTAACAACCTATTTACTGACTTCCAATTCGGTTTTCGGCGGGGTAGATCCACTAAGGATGCAGTTCAGAAATTCTCTGATTTTGTGGCATCATCTTTTGAGTCTGGGGAGTACTCTTCTGGCACTTTTATGGACGTGGCCAAATGCTTTGATTGCATCTCCCATCAGCTCCTCGTCCTCAAACTCTCCAAGTACTATTTCTCCCAGTCTGCGATTTCAATGATCCATAGTTACCTTTCCGGCAGAACCCAAGCAGTCCGTCATAATGGCACCCTTTCTGAGTTTCTTCCTATTTTGCATGGTGTTCCACAGGGATCGGTATTGGGGCCAATTTTGTTTTTAATCTTTATAAATGACTTGCCCCACAGTTTAAAATCGTCCCCCATCCTGTTTGCGGATGATACGTCACTTCTTGCTAGGGATTCAGCTCTGTCATCTCTTCGTTCTTTTAATGCTCTCTCTTTGGAGGCAGCCACGAATTGGTTTTCAAGAAATAGACTCTCAGTGAATGTCGACAAGACAAATGTTATGTATTTCGGGATGAGAGATCTGACTTCTATTGCTGAAAACCCAAAAGATGTATCCTTCCTTGGTGTTAAGCTTGACCCAAAATTAAACTGGAAGGCCCACTGCAATCAATTGGAAAGTAAATTGAACAGTTATATCTTTCTTTTGAGACGCCTATCGGACAGGCTGTCAAAATCCGCTGTTCTAGCTGCTTTCCATGCATGTTTTCAAAGTAGAGCAGTCTATGCTATTTTGAGTTGGGGCCATTCAGCAGCGGCATCTGACATTTTCGCGTGCAGCGAAGGGCTGTTAGAGTGGTAGCCGGCCTTAAGTACCGGGAGGATTGCAGGGAAGCCTACAAGCGGCATAAAATATTAACTATCCCTGCTGCATACATTCTTGAATGTATTTGCTACATCCGGAAAAACATTGGCAAGTACAAGTCGTCTGATCACGGCTACTCAACTAGGAACAAAGATAACCTTAGTTTACCGTTCCATCGCCTGACAGCCTCCAGGAATAGTAGTTCTTGGTGGGGGATGAAGTTTTTCAATGCCGTCCCTAGCACTTTAAAAAGCAAGTCACTGGTTTCTCTGAGGTCCAAAGTGAGCGGTTACCTAATTCAACTTGCTCCATACACTTTTGACGACTTCCTGACCAGTGCCTGGGAAGAATGTATGTGAGAACTATGAACTGGCTATAAACTCTTTTGTTATTTTTATGTAAACATTTTTGTTAAATTGTCTTGTTTCGAGTCAAATAGCCAGTTTTGTATTCCGTGTTCTCTGTTTTTTCTGTTTGTATGTTTGTGTACTGTATGTGACTTAGTTTTAAGAAGCTTTAAGTAGAAATTCGACCATTGTCAAAACACTCAGTGTAACTGACAAATAAAAATTTGATTGATTGATTGATTGATTGAATAAACTATGGTATGCTATAAGAAGGACAGACTGTGGCACGGCCCTGGCTAAACGTCTAAGAAAAAACAGAGTTTTGGACAATTTTCCCTGTAGTAACTTAATATGGCTCGTCCAGTGCGCTTTGGAGTCGAGGTAGAACCCCAATAGCTTTACCGGTAAGTCAGGCAGGGCATTCTTGTTGGAAATCGTGATTTTCTGCAGTTTGCTTTGATTTACCTTCATTTTATTTGACGCGAACCAGTTTTCTGCCTGTGCCACCTGGTTTGCAGCAGCTAACTCAAGTTCGACTGGATCCCTGGAGCTGGTAACAAATGTGCAGTCGTCTGCATATATGAAGCAACCATTTCCCGCCTGACCTCCAAGATCATTCATGAATATCATGAACAACAGGGGTCCCAGGATTGAGCCTTGAGGGCAAGATACTCCCGGAATCTCATACAACCTGGACTGCACTCCGTTAACTACTACGCATTGTTTTCTGTTCGCCAGGTAAGATGAAATTAGGCTTAGCGGTGTACCGCGCACTCCATATCGTTCAAGTTTCTCGAGCAGTAGGTCATGCGGTATGAGTTCAAACGCCTTACTGAGATCCGTCATACTTAATCTGATGGAGCATCTTTTTTCCAAGCCGCGTGTTACCTGCTCCATGAGTCTCTGCATGAGGGTTACAGTCGACTTCCCCTTTCTGTATCCGTGCTGGGTGTCGCTCAGGAGGTTGCATCCTTCGAAGAAACTTACCAGGCTTTCCGCCAATGCAGACTCAACCACTTTCCCTACCAGTGGTACTTGGGCTACTGGACGGAAATGTTCTAAGACGGAAGCATTTTTTATCTTTGGAACTGGAGTGATCTTACTTACTTTAAGTTCCTCAGGGAACACTCCACAAGAGAAAATTAAGTTTACTAGGTTGCACAGGATTGGAGCTAGTTCATTCTTGGTGGCTTTTAAGAATTTTGCCGATAATCCGTAGACATCTTGAGCTGGAGAGTTTTTAAAACCCGTAATGATTTTCAAAATCTTTTCTTCTGTCACCGGTGCAAGAAAAAAAGATTTGCTATTTCTTGGAACTGTTCTCTTTAGGATGTTAAGAGGATCCTCCGTAGGCCGTGGTAAGCCATTGATACAAGTGATCACGGAGGAAGCAAAATAGTCCGCCAATTCCTGTGGTGGGAGTAGAGATTTTTTCTGACTAACCGCATTCGGCCCCCTAATCATTTTCCAAGCTGTCTCAACATCGTGTTCCCTCCTGTTAATCATTTCCTGAGAAACAAACGGTTCGTTAATGTAGGTTACATGACTGAATTTTTGAGCTACCCTGGCCAAGAAAGAATTTGCTCGATATATCTCTCTGTTCACTATTGACCATTTAGACAAAAGGTGATTGTAGGGTATTGATACAATGCTAATGTTGGTTGAATAATAATTTCTGCAAAAATCTAGAATCTTGAGTTTAAATTTTGAAAATTCGTTATATTCAATGTCAACCGTACCTGTTATCAGTAATACATGGTCATTTTTGGTATACGTCCTGACTGACTTAGTGTCAAGTATTTTACCTACTTGGGCACCCGATTTCACTGTAGAGCTAATTTTATATTTGCTGGGTAAATTCTGTTGAAGACAGTATTGAATTCCGTGACCGAATGAGTCACCAAGAATACACACCCTCTTAGGAGGTTCGTTAACTATCTCATCCACTGACATTTCCTGGCGGGACACCTTCAGACTGACCTCGGAGCTGCTGCTCACCCCAGGCGAAGATTTTTCCACAGCTGAGTCGCTAGTTGCCCTCTTGCTGCGTCTGCGTTGATTTCGCGATCGCCTCTTCTGGGTTTTTTGACTGGCTTTCGATGACGTTTCTGCAAGGCTATTGCTGTCATCCTCAGTGAGTGCATCTTCGGAGTCTACGACACCATGTCTATCAGAACGGTCCTTCATGACGTACTCAATTAAGCGTGAGATGTCACCCTCTAATTTGTTCATTCTAGGGATGAGGTCACTGTGATCACATGGTCGGAGGGGCTCGTTTGAGGAAGGAAGATGGTTCATTTTGCCTGTCCCTGCACCTTCTTCGATGTATTGATTTAATGCAGACTGAGAGCACTGGCTGTCCACACACTGTGAATACATGTTTTTGAAATTTTTTTGGAAATAAGTAACGATTTTGATTCCTGGTTATCGGGAAAATTACTGTTTCCCCAACAATTGGTTGATTTTACAAAGTAAATATCAGGAGAAGCTGGTCCACTCGGAAACTAAAACACATCTGGTAGACAACCAAAAAACCCGTGAGACGGTTCACAAAATTCTATTCATTCCAACTTCCAGAATTCTATTCATTCCATCGAGCTGGACCAGCTACTTATAGATTTATATTGAATTGGTGTTCTTCTTTCACGTCGTTCTTCACTCACGTACAAGTCAGGCACATGATTCGAATACGGCACGTGGCAGAACCACCAGCCCAACTTCCAGCAGCCGCAATCGCGACCGTAGTCAACAGGGCAAAAGTTCATCGAGGAAGATCCAAACCTCTGGTTTCTACTACTACAAACATTCTTCGCAACAGAGCGACTGACGTCGCAACGATCAAAATTCAACGCCGAGTCGCAGCACTACCATGAAAGGCGTACTACCAGATAGCACACCTCCTACGGGAGCCTGGTGAACGACCCTACGACGAGCTCGATACGCTCCTTCGCCGGGTGTATGGAACCACGCCTGAGCAACGCATCCGGGCCCTCCTCGAAAACTCTCCTGACTCCGCCAAACGACCATCTCATGCGTTAGTTATCCGCTACCAGCTCTCTGATACAACGCCGGCAGAAATAGTGAACACACTGGCTAAAACAACTTCCACCGGAAACCCAATGTGCACTTCTCGCGACTACCACAGACAATCTTGGCAATAATTGCCAAAATAATTTTGGCAAGTCAGGTGGAGTCACAAGTAGCCGTCTGTGTTTCTCCTGGCCACGTCAGTTCTTGTCTCATTTTTTCCCAAGATTTTTTCCTGCGGCGATGTTCTCGTGGTGTTATATCCTTCACTTTCTTTCTACTAAGCGATCTTTCTTTTTCTTTAGCTCTGAAAGCAGCCTCACGGACGGGATCCAACTTCTTCTTTTCCCGGTATCTCCTCTGTTTTTCTGCAGCTGTCAGCGGCGCTCGAAAATGTTCGAATTATAGAATTTGTCTAGTGGTTATCGCCAACTCCAAAATAGGTATAACTCAAATTAACCAAAACAATGACCCCCATGAATGTGAAATTCGAATAAATCATACTTTCCAAAATTGTCTGCGAGGACCTCATGTTTGTTACCCGGAGCTCATGTGTGTTACTGCTGCACTGGTAACACACATGAGTGGTAACACACATGAGAATCCTACTTCAAATCGACACTGCAGCTAACCTAAACAACCTAGAAGGCCGAATCACATGTCAAATGAAACGTGTACCCCACAATTATTGGAGGAAAATCATTGAAAAAGTGAATTATTCATTATTGAGGTTGCACCTTAGGTAACACACAGGGAGAAGAATAAAAATACGCACCATGGTTTTTGGAGAAACTGCTTGGAACTTCTCCCCACTCACCGGTCTCCTCACAAGGAAAACAAAAACTGATAATAGACATCCTACTGCAATAAGAGAGAGCTTACTGCGTAAGAGTGACTTCATTGTTGCCAAGAAAACAACGGTAACACACAAGAGGGTAAGTTATCTTGAAAAGTGATGGACAATCCTTTGCATTGAAGTCACAGTAAAAGAGGATGTCTGGCGACCCCGAGCCTCCAAAAATCTGAAACCCAGTGTCCAACTCTACAAGTAGAATGCACAAGATTCCTCATAAAAAATTCATGGTGTTGCTGAGGGAATGAAGATGAGGGCGCTTTTTCACTGTGGACGGTAACACACATGAGATTTTGCCATGTTTTCATTCATACTAGGCATAATAAATCCCAGAATTGCAGTATACTTGATGTTTTTTTTAGCGTTTTGTGTTACATAGGATCGGTAGATAAGAAAAAAAATCAGGAAATCGGGATCAGCATGAATGTGAGATTTGCAGCAAAGTGAGGACACGAAATGTACATTTTAAATTGGAATGACCCATCTCACCACTAGGAACTCCCTATTAGTTATTTATTATTATTAATTATTAATTTTATTTTGGTTGAAAGAAAACAACCTAATCAAGAAACGGATAAAAAGGAAAAATAATGAAATGGCCTATTTAAAAATAAAGACGGCATTGGTTCCCTTTGCCACAGGAATATAAATTGGGGTGGTCTCAGCAATTTCGATGCCGGCGACAAAGTTTATTAATTACGTCACACTGGTCAAGACAACGGGAGCACAAACATTCGACTGCCTCCAGTCCTCCTTGCCCAGTCTGCCCCCTCTTCCATCTCGACCCCCCGGACCCATTTGAAAACAAAACGTCTTCATCTAGGCCCCGAAAGGTCAAGACGAGCGTGACATTACCCCCTCCTTTAAATGTGAGCATTACATGGAATGTAATGTTCAGGGGGCTAAAACCCTTGCAGGGGGTCCCCTTTTTATCCGTTTCTTGATTAGGTTGTTTTCTTTGCGCCCCTTTTTTGGGATGCGGTTTTGTGTTCCCTGGCGAAGTGTGATAATTTGATGACTTCTGTGGAGTATTTGAGCGAGTGCTGTGTGCTGATGGTTCGGTTGAACGAACGCTTGAGTGTGACAACACCGACGATCGTCTGCTGGTCGTCGATGCCGCCGAAGAAACGGGGGAATGAGTTCCGCCACGTTTTTTACTCGACCGGAGTTGCATGTAAGCAAAGGAATGGTGATTTGAAGTAGGCGGGCAATACGGTGGCAACATTGGGTACCCGTAGTAAACTGGGTACGGCTGGTTGGGAAATGAATTAGAAAGGAACGGCTGCATGGAGTTTTGGTTGAACTTCTTGTTGAAGTTGGGGTTATTCTTATAGAAGGAATTTTTTTGAGTAGGTGAGTGAGTCACTGACTGATATTTTTGATCTTTAAAGAAACCTTTTCGATCCGAGTTGAAAATTTGGTTAGGATGCAGTTTTTGTTTTGGTTCGGTGAAGTTGAGTTAACACTTCGAACGTCTTTGGCCGTGTCATCCTGTGACCGAGGGTGGTGTCGCGAGTTCGAATAATGCTTCGAGCTAGATCCAGCTGTCTGCTGTTGAGATCTAGACGGCTGCATACTGTCATTCAACTCGAGCTTTTCGACATCCGCAACCAGTGTAGGTACCTACCACCAACCAGTGTAGGTACTCAACTCTTCATAGTTTCTTGGGCGCGAACTAAATTGGAACTTGGCACGGGTGCGCATATTTGCTCCTTGTAAAATGGATTTAACTAACTCGTCCTCAGAATATTGCGAAAGAATAGTGTTGAATTTTTTTAATTGTTCAACATAATATGTTCGAAAATTTTCCGAACCATACTGAGTCCGGAGAATTTTTTCTTGGACCAATTTCAATTTAGTATGAGGCGTAGTCAGCTCGTCCAAAAGTTCCTTCGCAACCCAGTCGAAATTTAGATCCCGTGTTTGTGCTAATCGGAGGAGAACAGAATTTGCTTGGCATGTCCCGACTCGTTTAAAAATCGGTCGAAATAAATAATATTAGAACCAAGTACATACTAGGTAGGTGCCATAATAATAATAATTATTATTATGGCACCTAGTATGTACATGGTTCTATGACTGTAATAATCATGATTATTAGCAACGGGAAAACGTTTAAATATATATACAATATAATATATTGTATCATTATTGTTATCAATCAATATACAATATAGTATATTGTACAATATACAATATAGTATATTGTATCATTATTATATCATGATTTATATTTATGCAATATAATATGATTATTTTATTTATATATATACAATAATAATCGTCATCAACACGTTTTTCCAAGTTTAATGTGTGTTCTAAGAAACAATTCAAGTAGGTTAACAATTCAATAATAATTATTATAACTATTATAACTTTTAATATAAGTTATAATTATAATATAATAATTATATTATAATAATTATATTATAATTATTATAAGTTATATTTTAATTTCAGTTTCCCCAAGAACCCAGAACTTCAGAAAAACTGACAAAAACCATCTTATTCAATAATGTTTAAACCTTTGTCTATCAACCACATACCTATGCAGCCATGTAAATAGTCCTACTGTACCTATTGTATATAACTTTGTAAACCTGGAATAAATTAATTATTGTCCAATACTACCTACTTTGATATACTGTACTTCAATATATTGAAGATTCCTTGAGTTGGATTGATGGTTTCCTGTATCCCTACCACAATCTTCCTACCTTTAGCCAACAAAATGCAATTAGTTTCTACATAGGTGTCCTACCTGTCGTCAATAGAGACGAAAAACGTTTACAATCATTCGAAATTAACTTTTAAACGCGAAAAGGGAGGGGGAACCCTTGGAATGGGCCAAGGAACTAGGTCAGAGAAATGGGAAAATTCGGCTGAACATAGTTGAACTAGTAATGAACAAAGTACTCGGTACAGTTAGCACTGAGAAATTAGGTGTCTGAGCAGAGGAAATCACTAGTGAATATTTGGCGTTTTGAATTTTCCCGCGGTGGCACTTTTATTAATCCGCCAGAGTGCGCTAGCATAAGAAGGGAACGACGGGAATCTGCCGGAGGTGACGGCGGAAATGGCGGCCGTGTATCAGCCAATGAGAGAGTAGCGCCACTTTTCCCACCAGATTCAAAGTTGAAATTTTCGACAGTGCCCTGGAAATTTGTATTACACCTTACGAGCCCAAAACTCACTGCTATGCCTTCAAATTATGAAGTTCTTTCAGAAAAAACGCTGCAAATTTTACACAAGGGTTTATTATTCTTTGATATAGGTTAGTTGCGCAAAAATTATTTCTGTGTCAAAACAAAAATGTTGGAAAAAAAAATTTTTGGATTTTTTTTTTCAAAAAAATTTTTTTTTGGATTTTTTTTTTTTCAAAAAAAAATTGTTTTTTCAAAAATTCTTTATTCTTTACTCGAAAAATATTTAACATCCTGGGATCCTCCAAAAATTCCATTGTTAGCCCCATGAAAGACCTATAGATCGCAACAGTGAAATCGGATCGCTGCGGGACCCCAAAAAATGGATTCTACGTCCAAAAATACTTCGAAAACGTCACCTGACTCGATCCCATAGCCAAAAGCCTTCAAAAACCACCTTCTGTAGCCCCATTTTAGCCCCATAGCGCCCCACGGGTTTGGGCGATCGGGCTGAAAACCTTGCGGGCACAACTAGATGGTAAACCGAGTATTTTGTCAAAATTTCAGATTTTTTAAAAAATTCCTACTGCCCAAAACGGCCTGGACGGCGTACGGCGGACGGACATTTCGGATTTAGAATGTAGACCTCTTGAAACGGATAATGTCAAATTTTGAGGCCGATCGGAGTCGTCGACCCCCGTCGCGAAAACATAGGTGTATTATTCCAAGAATAATAAACCAAAAGTATTAGTCGACGTTCGGTTCCCGGGCCCATTTTGGTTTATTATTCTTGGAATAATACACCTATGTTTTCGCGACGCGGGTCGACGACTCCGATCGGGCTCAAAATTTGACATTATCCGTTTCAAGTGGTCTACATTCTAAATCCGAAATGTCCGTCCGCCGTCCAGGCCGTTTTGGGCAGTAGGAATTTTTTAAAAAATCTGAAATTTCGACAAAATACTTGGTTAACCATCTAGTTGTGCCCGCAAGGTTTTCAGTCCGATCGCCCAAACCCGTGGGGCGCTATGGGGCTATAATGGGGCTACGGGAGGGGTTTTTTGAAGGCTTTTAGCTATGGGATCGAGTTAGGTGTCGTTTTCGAAGTATTTTTGGACGTAGAATCCATTTTTTGGGGTCCCGGAACGATCCGATTTCACTGGGGCGATGTTTAGGACATTCGTGGGGCTAAAAATGGGATTTTTGAAGGATCCCAGGATGTTAAATATTTTTCGAGTAAAAATACAGAATTTTTGAAAAAACACATTTTTCAACAAAAAAATCCAAAAAAAAAATTTTTTGAGATAAAAATCCAAAAAAAATTTTTTTTTTAATTTTTTCATTGACAGAATTAAATTTCTGCACAAGTAACGTATATCAAAGAATAATAAACCCTTGTGTAAAATTTGCAGCGTTTTCGTACCGCTCGGCCGCTCGGGAGGGGTGGTCGTCAACTTGCCCCCCATATGAACTCCCCCACCACATCAACTCGCCCTCCTCCAAAAAACCATCTACTTGCCCCCCCTTATGGATAAGCACGCTAGTCATCAGTTTCATCGGTTTATTTGAGAATATATACACATCCAAGTCCACGTAATAAAATTTATTTAATGAAATGATTTAATCATTTCAAGACATTTTACACTTTTTTCGAAGGGGCGTTACTGCCGATTGTCTGAAGAAAGTTCAAAAATTTTGAACCAAATAAGTATTTAATACTTATTTGGTTGATCAGCAATTCCTCGTATGTCTTGCTGATCGTGTCATGCCTAGTTCTCGCGTGCGGATTTTTCTGCCTGGTGTTACTGTGGCCGGAAATGATGGCATGATTTTGAGTCGAGTGTCTACGTTTACCTCTTTCAGTACATTGATAACTTTCCGGCGGATCGGAGTATAAAGATAATATAAATAAATATTAAGTTGGGAATCATGGGTTGACAGCAGGCGATATTAGGTAAACAAGTGTCTTGCGTAATCTTAGGGGGCAAGTCAAAACGTTTTGCCTAGGGGGCGAGTCGATGTGTTGAAAACAAATTGTGAACAATAGGATGGGGGCGAGTTGATCGACAGCCGCTCGGGAGAGGCCCGTCCATAGATATACATATATATAATATATAGACATATCATGTCTTTGTGTGAGATAGGGGGAAACCCGGGGTTGGGTCAACTGGTGCCCTTACCAGGTTCTTTGATATAGGTTAAGGTAAGGCTGCTCTCTGTTACTCTGTGGGCTTACCTTAACCTATATCAAAGAATAATACCCTTGTGTAATTTGCAGCGTTTTTATTGACACAGATTTAACTTTCGTACAAGTAAACTTACATACTTGTATGTAACCTATATGAACGAATTTGCAGCGGTTTTCTCTTTCATTTAACTATAAGGTTCATCTCTTTATTAAAAGGAGGGTCTTTGGATAGTGTGGTCTTTGATCGGTGTGTGGGAGGGGGGGTCAAATTGAATCGCCGGGGGACATCAAATTGCCCCACAAGATGTGCCTATACGTCACGCCCAACACACCCACACCCACTTACTTTTTTGAAACTTTTCTGGGTCGGCCCGACGTCCTGCTGTTTGTCATATTTCGCCGGTTCGGCCGTCGACGGCGTCGACAAAGCCCTTTTGAAAATACGTCTGGAGGCCCACACAACGGCTGATTTGGCCGCCCTACGAGTCACCAACATAATCCCACGAAAACCTTCCTCACCGGCACACAATGTTCATAATTTTCACAACCCCCTTTTGAGACTCACCGCAGCACTTTTTAACGGTATACTCGAAAACACCGTGAAAAAACGTGGGATAAAAATTGCATTCTACTCGCTCAAAAATCGGGCCACAAATTTCACGTGTGAACGCCAAAAATATCTTCGCGAGGTTATGAAACTGTTACAATGTTGATTTCTTGAGCCATGGTGAGTCACCATGATGCCAGTGATGCCAGACGCCTTCGACCTGAAAGGGGGACATCTGAAGCGAAAAAGGGGGACAAAGGGGGACTTGATCACTGCAAAAAAGGGACGTTTAGGGGGACAAAAAATAAAATTATAAAACGCTGCAAATTTTACACAAGGGTTTATTATTCTTCAATTTCAATTTCTTTCAATTATTATTATTATTTGATAAAGGTTACTTGTTCAAAAAATAATTTTGTGTCAATAAAAATATTAAATATTTTTTGAAAAAAAAAAAAAAAAAAAAGCTTCAAGGGTTTGGGCTGAAAAACTTGTGGGCACAACCAGATGTTAAACCAAGTATTTTGTCATAATTTCTGATTTAAAAAAAAAAAAAAAAAAAAAAAAAAATCCTGCCCAAAACAGCCCGGACGGCGGACGGACATTTTGTTTCTTGAATCTAGACCTCTTACAACGTATTTTAAAATTAAATTTAAAATGGTTAATTTTGAGGCCGATCAGAACTTTCGACCTCCATCGCAATTACATAGGTGTATTATTCCAAGAATCCATTATATTTATCTATTATTCCATTGTATTATGTATTATTCCATTTTTAGGATCAGGTCCCAGCCACGAACAGAATTCAGCCCGACTTTCCCACGATTTTTGATACCTTTGTACCCGCTTTGAACCCCACTTTCACCTGCTTTGGTGGCGTTTGATAGCTATCACTACTACTGCACCCATCACACAAAGATAAAACTATTAATCAAGATAGAGAGATCGAGTAGGTCAACAGTTGATTACTCATCAAACAAAAATATACAAAGTTTGTTTAACAAACCGGACCAGTAACCAGCAGTGTAACCTGCCTTCGCTCCTTCTTCCATCATCATCTTGTTCTTCTTCACCAATTGCGTTAGCGCGTCACGAACCGACAGGTAGGTAGTTGCTGGGGGGTGCTAGGTATATCTATTAGATAACTACTTAGGTAGGTACCGATAACCGTTATTCTTACAGATTTACCTATTTGTTTTCTTTTCTATCTAAACCATTTGGGACGAAAAGGGGGAAAAAGGGGGACTTTTTCCGAAAAAGGGTATTTCGGTGGACGGGGGAACATGGGGGAACCAAGCTTCAGAAAGGGGGACATGTCCCCCTAAAGGGGGACGTCTGGCAACAGTGATGGTGACCAAAACCTGATGATGATTTTCAAAAAGTATCGATATCCAATATCATATGATATCGGGAACGAACTACGCGATATGGGTGATTCCACTAAAAGTGGCGAATTTCGATTGAGCAAATCTTAAAAATTTTTCGACGAATTCTGGACGTTTTTTTTTTGGTGTCAGAGTGTTCAGTGCCCATGCCTGAATGGAGCCCATATATATACGAGCAGCTCAACTTATTGACATGGATGGGGGGGGGGGGGGTACACAGTAATCCCTATACATTAAACGCGTTGAGCCACTCTTGAGCACAGAGTAACAGAGAGGCTCTCGAGCCACCTTTCTGGTAGGGATGAGACATCGGAACAAAAACATCGATGTCATCATCGGTTGCATTATATCGATGTCGTAAAACATCGTTAATTTAGACATCGATGTTTCTTCTATGTCGATGTTTCTGGTTCCAAACATCGATGTTAACATCGATGTCTGAATAATCAGCATTCCACTACCACTTGACCTCTTGAAACGGATAACGTCAAATAGGGATGTTTGATACTTCTAAAGTATCGATACAGTATCGTATCGATACATCCAGACAGTATCTAAAAGTATCGATACGATACCTTCAATAAAGTATCGGTATCGAAGTATCGATACTTTTCAAAAACGCCTGCAAATTTTTAGTCAAGGGTTTATTATTCTTTGATATGGGTTACTTGTGCAAAAATTAATTCTGTCTCAATGAAAAATTTTTGAAAAAGTTTTTCTTTTAATTTTTTTTTTTTTTTTTTTTTTACTCAGAAAATATTTGACGTCCTGAGATCACTGGCGGATCCAGAGGGGGGGCGCGGGGGGCGCGCGCCCCCCCCCTCAACGAGAAAATATATGAGATTTACAATTTTATAACCGCCTAAATTTGAAGAGAAGTACACGACATAAATTTGATTAAATGTCTGTGTGTTATGTGGTGGCTGCGCTGCGTTCATCACTGTACCGAGAAGGTGTCAGGACGACAAGCGACAGGGGTATAGTGAATCTATGGACTCATGGAGGAAAGAAATTTTCTTTCCTACATGCTATGGACTATAGAAAATTGGTGGTCGGAGGGGGGATGGCAGTTGGCAGCGCGCGGCAGCGCCAGCGGGACGGAGGCGCAACTTGTAATTTAAGTTAGATTTAAGGGTTAATGTGACAATTCTGCCGTGAGAAGGAAAAACGGCTCATCGCCAAAATCAAAACATTGCAGAAATTAGCTCTAAAGTTTTCCGCAGAAACCCAGCTGTAGATTTCTTAAAGTACATTCTAGCGACCCAATTTTTTGAGGGTTCATAGATAGGACATCAATTCACTCAATTACGATTTAAAATACTGAAAAAAATCGATTTTTTATATCGTTTTGTCGTACTTAAGGCGGTTTTTTCAATTTCTCAATGACTTTATCCGTATAATTTTGAAGCTATAGCTTCAAAGTCATTTTATAACATGCCTCAACTCGCCGTGGGGTGTTTCATCCTCAAAAATAACGCTATCGCTAAGGGGTTTGTTTGATGGAGAAACGCCTCAACTTCTAGTAGAAGTCTTCTACTAATTTGAGTACCTATCCCATCATTGTTTTTTAACGTAAAGTTAAAAGGTTAAGACGTTAAAGGTAAAAACGCCTTATCCAGTCGTAAAAGCAGCTGTGATTTCCCAGTTACTTACCAGCCGTGAAAAATCGCCTTATCATCGGTCAGCTGTGTCAACATTTGGAGGAGAAACGCCTCAAGAATTTCTACGAATGCTTAACTCCAAAATTTGGAGTCCAAATTCGAAGCCAATATTGACAAACAATTTGAAGGTAAAACCCCTCATCTCAATTTTTGCCGAGTGGAGGTATTTTACCGTCACAATATTGAAAAATAAACAGTGACTTGAGGCATTTCAATCAAGAAGTTGAGGTGTTTTACCTACAAAGCGCGTCGATGAGGCGTTTCTCCTTCAAACCGACCGAATTTCGGATTATTATGGTCGGAATGACCCCCACTTCCGAATCGAATTTCGAAATTTCGACTTCACCATCGGAAAGAGCAGGTTGAAAATAGTGAAAGTAGGAAAATGTGAAAATCCCATTTTCGTAAACATTGGAGTTGAGTCGTTTTTCCTTCACACGGCAGAATTGTCTCAACCTGAATTTTAATGAGATACCTAATTGTTCACACATTAAATGTGTGAACAATTATCTCATTAAAACTCAGGTTTTTTATGTAAAATAAATACATACTACAGAATACATGTTTATAAGACTTATAAACATGTATTCTGTAGAGGACAGACAGAAGAAGAAGACCACAGGGGAAGAACGGGCTAACGTAGTTTTTTTTAAGGTCGAAAGATGGCCCGTTCTTCCCCTGAAGCGCTCTCTGAGGCCCGTTTTTCCCCTGTACTTATACGTTTTTTCAAACGCGATTTTCGGCCGTTTGGACTCGTTTTTCCCCTGAACTAATGGTTCCATCGAATTCGCCATCCCAAAATCTATAAGAAACCGTCGCTAACTCATTTCACCAAAAACATCGAGTTAGCCCGTTCTTCCCCTGTGGTCTTAGTAGGTACTTTCCTACATACCGGGTGTTCTAAACTCTAATTTGAGTCAGAGTGGTAAAAAACATACTTTTACCTCGGAAAATGTAAAGGTGAGGTGAGATAAGCGAAGTTAAAATGTAATGTACTAAAATCTACTAATACTTAGGGATAAATATAGCCCTGAAAATTTTCCCGGGGGGGTTCGCCCGGAACACTTTTTTGGTTTGGGGGTAGGTATCTATCATTCAATCATTTTCCGCCCCCCCCTCAGAAAAATCCTGGATCCGCCCTTGCCTGAGATCCTTCAAAAATCCCTTTTGTAGCCCCCATGAAAGCCCT
Source organism: Pilophorus perplexus (assembly GCA_955831195.1). Classification (NCBI taxonomy): domain Eukaryota; kingdom Metazoa; phylum Arthropoda; class Insecta; order Hemiptera; family Miridae; genus Pilophorus; species Pilophorus perplexus. The sequence continues at coordinate 275,825 of OY037009.1, forward strand.
TTACATCCCCACAGTGAAAGTGGATCCTTCTGGGACCACCAAAAATATAATCTACGCCCAAAAATACTTCGAAAACGACACCCAACTCGAACCCATAGCCAAACGCCTTTAAAAAAACTTTCAATTGCCCCAATTTTAGCCCCATAGCACCCCACGGGTTTGGACGATCGGACTGAAATCCTTGCTCCAAGCCTCGGGGGGTAGGTACAGGTAGCAAGAAACGCTGCAAATTTTACACAAGGGTTTATTATTCTTTGATATAGGTTACTTGTACAGACATTTAATTCTGTAAATAAAAAAAATTTTTGGGGGATTTTTTTCTAAAATGTGTTTTTTCAAAATTTCTTTCATTTTTACTTGAAAAATATTTAACTTCTTGGGATCCTTCAAAAATCCCATTTTTAGCCCCATGAAAGCCCTATAAATCGCCACAGTGAAATCGGATCGTTCCGGGACCCCCAAAAATGGATTCTACGTCCAAAAATACTTCGAAAACGACACCTAACACGATCCCATAGCTAAAAGCCTTCAAAACTCCCCTCAAGTAGCCCCATTTTAGCCCCATAGCGCCCCACGGGTTTGGGCGATCGGACTGAAAACCTTGCGGGCACAACTAGATGGTAAACCAAGTATTTTGCCAAAATTTCAGATTTTTAAAAAAATTCCTACTGCCCAAAACGGCCTGGACGGACATTTCGGATTTAGAATGTAGACCTCTTGAAACGGATAATGTCAAATTTTGAGCCCGATCGGAGTCGTCGACCCCTGCGGCGAAAACATAGGTGTATTATTCCAAGAATAATAAACCAAAAGAGGAACATTCCCTCGTTTGGTGTAGCTGTGGCCACACTAATTTCTACAGTAGAATCACAGTTCTGTGATGAGTGAGTTGGGTTGGTTGGTTGGGCCAACATTTTGGTGGTCCGCCCTTGATCGAGGACGGCTGATTCTTCTGACATGAGAGCTGGTGCAGCTCCAGGAGGTGGTGGTAGGTACCTACATCAACTTTCTTCAATAATTATTGCTGGTCAAGTTAGAGGTACTGTCAACTACCTATATGCCGTAAGTTTTGAATCTGATGAAATGTGAGGGATGAAAAAAGTATCGGCGCCGATACCGGAAAAAAGTATCGATACTACGATATGTATCGGGGACAAAAAGTATCGATATTTTTTTGAAAAGTATCGATACTTCTAAGTATCGATACTTTTTCAACATCCCTAACGTCAAATTTTGAGGCCGGTCGGAGTCGTCGACCTCCTTCGCAAAAACATGGGTGTATTATTCCAAGAATAATAAACCAAAAGATCTGATATTTTGGTTTATTATTCTTGGAATAATACACCTATGTTTTCGCGACGGGGGTCGACGACTCCGATCGGCCTCAAAATTTGACATTATCCATTTCAAGTGGTCTAGATTCAAAATCCGAAATGTGCGTCCGCCGTCCGCCGTCCAGGCCGTTTTGGGCAGTAGGAATTTTTTAAAAAATATGAAATTTTGACAAAATACTCGGTTTACCATCTAGTTGTGCCCGCAAGGTTTTTAGCCCGATCGCCCAAACCCGTGGGGCGCTCTGGGGCTAAAATGGGGCTACAGAAGGTGGTTTTGAAGGCTTTTGGCTATGGGATCGAGTCAGGTGTCGTTTTCGAAGTCTTTTTGGACGTAGAATCCATTTTTGGGGGTCCCGGAACGATCCGATTTCACTGTGGCGATCTATAGGGCTTTCATGGGGCTAAAAATGGGATTTTTGAAGTATCCCAAGAAGTTAAATATCTTTCGAGTAAAAATTAAAGAATTTTTGAAAAAAAAAATCCCCTCAAACAATTTTTTTTTGAAATAGAAAAATCCAAAAAAAAATTTTTTTTTTTTTAAATTTTTTTTATTGACAGAATTAAATTTCTGTAGAAGTAACCTATATCAAAGAATAATAAACCCTTGTGTAAAATTTGCAGCGTTTTTTGTAATCCAACCCTCAGCACAAGCTTGTGCTCAAAGAGGGGATTAGCATTGAGAACTGTAGAACTGTACCTACCAGGTACAGTAGGTACAATACGTGTCCCACACAGCGACAACGAGCAGATAACAGTCGAGGAGGTTTGCAGGAAGGTGATGGGTCATGTAGAATCGAATGGGGCCTTCGATTATCAAATCATATTATGTTATTTTGCATTCGAATGGCCCCTTGGTAGATGTTTACCTTAGGTACTGGAAAGGGGAAAAAAAATGTTTTTCATGGGTAATTTGCATGTACTTAGTGGGGAAAAATTTTCTCTTTCCACTAAGAAAAACATCGATGTTGCGAGGAATAACATCGATGATATCGATAATGTTATGCCGATGCACAACAAGAGTTAATTTGGACTGAGGTGGAGTGTGAACGCCGCGGATTGGAGACCGATTCTTGCGGCGATGGCCGTCAGGCTCAGTGTTGCCAAGTCGGTCAAGTGAGATAACCGAGACTGAAGCGTAGTGTAAACGCCGCGGAGATGAGGTGTGTTTCTGCGGCGATGACCACGAGCCTCAGTGTTCCAATTGGTTCGGTATCAGAGTTTGAGGTTGTGACGGAATGAAAAGGCCGCAGTTTGAGTTGATTATTGAGCGGTAGTGAAAGCCTGGTTCAGTCTGTTTCAAGGTTAGTTGAGAGTGAATTTTGGTTCTATCAGTATGGCTCTGAAAAGGGCCGTTGAAGATGACTAACGAGTACGCTCCTCAGCGAGTGCTCTCAACTGGGGATGCCAAAGGATCCGCCCAGCCAGGATCTCAGTAAGTGGAGGACTCAAGCTAGTTCGTGAAACCTTCCTCTTGAAACTTCTGAAGGGAAGGTCGTCGTCCGGTTTCTCTGTATTTTCTTGAGAGAGAAACGTTCCTCTTCAGTGATTCGCCAAACGAAGTTTCCTCAGATCGCAGTAGAAGGCCGTCGCCTTGAAATAACATCCACAACCAGTTTTCGCCAAGAGGAGTTCCAGGTTCCAGATAAGGCCAATTCAGTTAGGCAGGCAGCTTCAGTATAAGGTCCAGATGTTTGAAGATGAGGAAGGAATGATTCTTCTCTCACGGTCGCCCATCTTTATACCTACTGCCTGGCGAGCCCTCGACGCTGATTGGCTAGCAGGTGCACAACCCGGCCCCCACCAGCGTCGATAGCCACCGAGCTCTCTGATTGGTTTATCCTTCTCCCTTCCCTTCTACGTATATTTCGGTGATTTAGTTTACAAGTTATTATTATGTCAATATTATAACAGATAACATCGATGATATCGATTACATCGATGGTGTTAACATCGATGTTCGATAATATCGAGATCCCTCAACATCGATGTTGAACATCGAACATCGATGTTTCAAATACATCGATATCGATGTCCCATCCCTACTTTCTGGCCCTAAAGGGAGGTGTATCTTACAGGAAATTTAATGCCCTTTCCAAAGGTGTCCTTGGATTTTCGATATATATCGGCAATCTTCTTTCGATATATTTTGGATATATATCGGCAAAAAGTATCGACATTACCTTTACTACCAATATTTGAATCAAATCGCACAAAATCGGATGCGAGAGGGCTCCGCATCTTGAAGAAGGAAGACCTTTTTTTACTGATAGGTAACTAGCAGCTAATAGGTATGTGGGTAGATAACTAGCTGCTGGTAGGGTATGTGGGGGCAAAGACCCGCATTTTATGGTTTTTCATTTTTTGAAGAAAGGAAATGGCTTATTTTGCTGATTTTTGGTATGGGATTGATAGGTACGAGTGTTGGCTAAACCTCTATGACAATAGCAGCCAGATTGAACCAATCAGGAACTCATGAACACTTCACTTAGGAATTCATGTTTTTGTAAAAATAAAATTTGCGGGGCTTCTTCGAAATGTTTCTTCAAGGTTTTGAAGAAAATTTCTTCATTAATCCATTTCTTCAAGAAATGGACTAATAAACCAGTTGTTTCACTTCGAAAAATAAACTATATTATAAAAATTACAGCCCTCTCTCACTTCAAACAATATAGAATAATATCCGTATATATATATATATATATTATATATATATCACGAAAATTTGAATAAAACTAGTTTTTACAGAGAATGGGACGAAAATAAATACCTTTGAAACGTTTCGATGTAATCATCGTTATCAATCAACCTCCTCACGTCGGTGTTGGTGTTGGTCCCCGGGCGGAGTAGATGGCCGCCATGGACAGGTGACGTCATGAGGGAGGAGGTCGTGGTCACAAGAGGAAAAGGAGTGGTGTGTAGATTAAGATTATTGAAAATTAAAATTGGGAATAAGGGGGTAATAAAGGTAAAGGCATAAAAATAATAAAGATAAAATTATAAAATTAAAAAATTAAACAGGGAAAAAAAAAGAAAGTTGTTTGGCCGTGGCGGCAGTCAGTCACGCGTTCCGGTTCAGCCCTGGTGGTCGCAGGGCCCCCAAAAGCCAAATGTGAGCCTGCTCTGTGAGATGGAGTTTCACCGGAGAAGCCCCATCCGGCAATCTGTTGAGCACCTTCAGTCGGAAGCATTGGTTAAACTGAAGCTGGTGGTTTCTGGCGTGCTCAGCAACTGACTGACTGTCGCCACGGTTTGTTGCACATCTGTGGTTATTCATGCGGAGATTCAGCTGTGAAGCCTTCCCCACATAGAAGGCTGGGCAAGCGACACATTCCAGCATGTAGGTGCAATTTCTGGACTGGCAGTCAGCGCTTCCCCGGGCGCTGTAGCTCAGAGGGGTGTTGGGGCTAGAAAATGTGGGGCTCGGCGTGGCGATCTCGCAGAGCTTGCACCTAGGTCTACCGCAAGGTTCCAGTCCAGTTGAGGGTTCACGGGGTTGCAGGGCCGATCGGCGCGTGAGCATGTTGCCAAGGTTTCGCGGTCGGCGATAAGCGAGGCATGGAACCTGTGGGAAGATATCACGAGTGATGGGGCTCATAGAGTATAGGGTAGAGATCACGCAGGAATTTGTTAATGCGCTGGACACCTGGAAAAAATGTTGTAACGAGAAAAGGCCCGATTCTTTGGTTCTCTTGGTCAGGACTCTCATGTTGTACCCCCGCTGGTAGGATCCTTCGGCGCAGCAGATTGGCTGGGTAGTCCCTTTCCCGAAGACGAGTTGTGAGAGAGCCCAAGTATGACTCTAGGTCTTGGCGCTCAGAGCATATTCGGTGGCCACGAATCGATAAAGAGCGGGGTATTGACCTCTTCACATGAGGGGGGTGGCAGCTCTCGTGAGACAGGTACATTTGTGCATTAGTGTCCTTCACGTGGATCCTGGTCGAAAACTGTGTAATCCCCAGAGTCACATCTACATCCAAAAAGGTTATCATGTGGTCAGATATTGTATGCGTGAAAGATAGCGGTGAAAAGTTGTTGAGAGCATCCAAAAACGAATTGAGTTCCTCCCTGCCATGTTGCCAGATAATAATCACGTCGTCCAAGAAACGTCGCCATAGGAGTGGAGCCAGCGGACGTGTTAACAAGAAATCTTGTTCGATGGATGCCATATACAGATTGGCATATGCTGGAGCAAACTTTGTGCCCATGGCAGTCCCTTGCTTTTGCAAATAGTAACCATCCTCATATTTGAAATAATTATGTTCCAAGATGAATTCAATGAGAGAGAGGATGAATTCCGTGGACTGCTCCACTTCGCCCTCTCGCAAGTCAAGAAAACGTCTCATTGCCCGCAGCCCATCCTCGTGTCTGATTGATGTGTATAGTGACGTAACGTCAACTGTCACCAGGAGAATCGGATGGGTCGGGTTGGCCGGAAGCTCAATACCCCTAAGAATCTCCAAGAAATCATAAGAGTCTCTGAGGAACGATGGTTGGGAAGCAGCAATAGGTTGGAGCACGTGGTCCACCAGAGCAGAGAGTGGCTCAGTTAAGGAACCATAACAAGAAACAATGGGTCTACCCGGTGGCAAAGAGTGGGGGAAATCATAAGGTTTATGGATTTTTGGTAGGAGGTAAAATAGGGGACATCGCGGTTCATCCGGTAACATGAGCTTCCTGTCCCCCTGCGTTAGTCCCTCCATCACCGACCTACGACGGACACCCAACAGGGCAGATAGCTCGCGGCGGAACCGGTTGGTTGGATCCGTTGGAAGTGGCTCGTATGTATCCAGGTCACTAAGCTGCCTCATAGCTTCCCTGTGGTAACCGGGTGATTCTCCCATTTGGAACGAAATTGGGATTTCGAAATCCACGAAATGAGATTTGGGTTTTCGAGGGAAATTTTTTCATGAATCCCTTGTAGTTAGGCTACTGATCATACCTACAAAAAATCCAATCATAGAAATTCGTCGTTTAGAAGATGCAGTACCATAAATGAAATCACTATAGTGAGGGAATAACGGAACGAGTTTTGAAACATCATTCGTCATCGTTCATCATCGTCCATCATCGTTCATTCATTCGTCATCATTCATCATCGTCATCGTCATCGTTTGAAACATTCAATTCGTCGTTTAGAAGATGCAGTACCATAAATTAAATCACTATAGTGAGGGAATAACGTATTATGTGAGGGAATAACGAAACGATTTTTGAAACAGCACTTGTTTTGAAACATCACGAATTTTGAAACATCACTCTTCTTCCTGGGCGCCATGGGGCTGTGGACAAGCATTTAGAACAAAAATTTCAAATTTTTATTTTCGAAATTCACCTCAAAAGTTATTACCTCACGTGTTCCGTTATTCCCTCACTTGTCATGAAGTGAGGGAATAACGTATGAGGGAATAACATTATGGATGTTTTATGGAAGTGTAGCTCTTCAAATGCATTTTTCAGGAAAAATGAAGATGGGTCATTGAACTCCCTCTAAATAGACACTAATTAATGCAAATTAAACATGGTTTCAAACGTACCTTCACACAGATAATGCGGCGTGAGGGAATAACAGGCTTGATGCCTCACAAGCGATCTTGCCTGAGCTAACTCCACAAATAAACTAACCACAAATGAGTTTTCCAAAACACGTGTTACCCAGCTTTTTGCGGCAACCTGACCAATGTTTCCAGCATGGTAAAACTAAATAATAGCTCTCTGATTCACAGCGGCGCCCAATTCAAAAAAATGTGAGGGAATAACAGTAAATCTGTGAGACAGAGGTGTTTGAGGCCACTGATCCTAGGATAGGCAAACAGTGGCGTTAACTACCGTCGAATACGGTACGCCATGACCTAGGGAAGTTACCCAGAAAAAGAAAGAATGCACCACTAGTACCATTGGGGAAATATTCACCATCAAAGTCAGAAACTCGTGTTGTGAGACACGTGAGGGAATAACTTTTGGGCATTTCAAATTTAAATTTGGACATGAAAATGAGTGAATATTAAACTCAAATTTGAGTGGAAGGCAAGACGAGAACACCTACTGTTGGATGAAAAAAAAAATTAGACTGAAAATAACATACATATCCAGCAGCATCCCAAAGACATCATTTCGTTCCAAATGGGAGAATCACCCAACTGTCACTATCAATTACGACCACAGTTGATCCCTTGTCGGCATTCATAATTTTTATTGAGGTGTCAGTATATATATATATATATATATATATAATAATTCCTAATAGGGGAATCCTCTTATAATTCCTAAAGAGAGGGGAAAACAGGATAGTGGGTAGGCAGTGCCTACTAGGCACCTACATGCACCAACATGAAACTCCCCAACCCCCATAGGTAAGTACTTCGAACAATGTTACTGGGTTGAGTTCAATAAGGCCAATCAGCTGATTCTGATTGGCCTTATTGAACTCAACCCAGTAACATTGGAACTATTGAATAATGACGGAGGCCACCGAAAACCAACGTAACTTCCAACAATGCAAATTCCATAAATTGAGTGGATAATAGGTTAAGAAGGTACTTTAATTCCACGGAACATCGTCCAGTAATGAAGGAGAAATTTATTACTGAAATTGGGGCAAGTCCCCGCACTTTGCCCCATTTTTACACTTTTGAAAATGGTGGTAGGTACTTACCAACCCAAACAAAGTAAACGACAGATAACAAGAGTTTTGGAACTGGCATGTGAGACTAAACTATGGAGCTCAATGCTACAAGTTAGACTTTAGAAATATCTCAAACCATCTTTGAAATAATCAACTCAGAACACGGGAGAATATTAATAATAGTGTAATTACACGAAAACCGATCAAAATCAACTTACCGCATTTTCTCCACCCCCTGTTGACAGGATCACAGGTGATGAGGATCAAGGTCTTGAGTATTGTAGTGCAACTTACTCTTATCAAGACGGAAAATTCCGCAATTTTGCTGCCACGCGGGTCTTTGCTCCCACATATCCTACACCCGTGCTTCGCACGAAATATCAAATTCCTGTCCATAAGGAATGGAAGCGTTTCTGGATTTTTTTTTTTTTTTTTTTTATCGATAGAAGGCGTCCAAATAATACTAAAAATGGGGTTAACACACAAACTGCAAGCTCTTATGAATTTATAAAATTTATGGAAAAATTGCTATTTGAATTTTGGCGGAAACCCGAGGTCAGCTCCTCTTGGTCGACACGTTGGCCACCATTACAAAACTAAAAACTAAAGAATCGGTAATTGGAATAAGTTAATTTATATCACAAATAAATTGAGTAAATAAGCATGATCACATTCAAAACAAAGCGAACACGGACATTTTCTCGTTACTCCAGTGTCACTAGAGCCAAACACCAAGAAAAAATCGAAAATAGAAGAAAAAATCGACCTGCACTCTGGTGTCTTTTGATTGGAAACCGGAACACCTGTAGGTGACGTCACTCACAGTGGTTTTTGAATCGGCCTGAATTACTTAAGATGATTGTAAACTACGTGAAAGACTTTTTGTCACAAAAATGATGTATTTTTCCCTTTTTGACTTCTAACAACATGATTTAACATAACAACAGGATGATTTAACCCGAAATGAGCTCCTTTAATGATTTTTTAAAATGTTTTTCCTGCAAAGGTCCTGCTTCAAAAGTTAAGAAAACGGGTCCATATTACAGAAAACCCATTTCAATTATTTATAGGGCCTTAGGAAAAATATGATATTTGAATTCCGAGGTCTGGAGAGGGTACATGACGTGGGCTGCTTCGTCGTCTTTTGATTGGCCAGGAGATCCCTGTCTCTCTCATCTTCGCAAGTCAGCCAACTTTGCTACACGAAAAGTCGACCCCAAAAATCGAAAATCGGGTTAATCATTATAGAAGGTCATTCGAAAATTGAGCATCGAGGTTATTATCAAAGAATGTTATTCAAAAATCGACCCGGGCTGAGTGTTTTTATTCCGATTCTCTTCAGATTTATTATTTAGCGCTCTGGCGGCTCAGTGCCCAACTACTCGACGCCCAGCCTGGCGAGGTGTGACGTCAAATTTGCCCGGCGTTTCATTTCAAAATCTCTAACATTTCGAAAGCAGCTCAGCGCGTACCTATACGGATTTTCGAACTAAAAATTGGGGTTTATGTGTTTTAAAGGGTGCTGAATCCGAATATGTTGTCAGAAATGCTGAATTCTGACCTTTTCAAGAAGCCCATTCGGGAGCACTTCCATTCCTAATTGTAGGAAAAATAAGTCCCCGGGAAAAAGTCCCCCAAAAAAGGCGCCGGAAAAAATCCCCAGTATTTTCCGATCCCGGAAAAAAAATCCCCGTAGAAGAAAATTTCTTCTACGGGCGTAGAAATAGTAAACTTCTTAATAGCGTTGACTGAATGCTGAATCCACTTATCAGATTTCCTTTCGTCCTACAGCTTTTGTGTCTCAATGCGTCTGTCTAATTTCGGGCTTAAATATTTGAAAGAGGTAACGAAAGATCCCAGACCGAAATTAGCTGCAGCAAACTGCGGCTTTCGGTGCTAGAGCTGAACGAACTCAGATAACGACTAATAGACACGTCGGTCATGATGGACGTCATGGAGGAATAGAGAGACTCTATTCCTCCATGGATGGACGTGAGGATGAAATTGATGACACCTTGAACGTAGAAGAACCAGCTGCCCTAGATAATATAATATCATATTATATTATGATATTATCATGGAGGTTGATTAAATTAAGGTTTATCGGATTTAAAAAAAAAAAAAAGTATTATTGTCCTGGATTTAATTTTAAAGTCATTTCATTTTATGGTCACTCCATTTTAGAGGTATATCTTATTTTACCAACGTAAAACGGCAATCTAGAAGAGATTTTATTTTTTTTAGTAGGTACTGGTAGTAGGTAGTACCTATAAGGTAGGTAGGTAGTTTTAAATTTGTAAATTCTTTATTTTCGATACCTATTGTTACTTTATTAAAAATGTTTAACTTTGATAACATTTGATTTACTTATACCTTTATTGCAGTTCTGAGACTGGTATATGTGCGAAAATCCAGGTGTCTAGCTATCGAGTTATCAGGGCGTTGAATTAATCAAATCAGATACTTACTTCCGTCTTTGAATGGAAAACTTCACTAAGAATTAAAACAACTTTGACTTGAACGATTTTATATTAAAAAGACAAAAGCACATTCGTAGATACAAAACGGGAATCACTCCGAATAATCTCAATATGGCAGACTCCCCAGTCGCGCACTCTGGGCAAAGCTGGAAGCTCAACCGAACTAATAAAAAGTCCCTTTTGGTAGGGGAAATCGTAGGAAGGTGGAGGGGCACTTTTCTCGTCACTAGCTCAACTAGGGGAGAGTAGGGTATAGTGGGGTTCCCTTTGGTATGGGCCACAGAAAGTCCGTGATTATGCTTCAATTGCATCAGACTTTTTATGTTAGTTAGGGTAACGTTACAGGTGATCTAAACTGTGTACCAATTTGGACGTATTTGAGGCGTAATCACCTGATCTATGGGGAAAATACAAGAGAGTACCCCACTTCATACGCAACCCCACTATACCCTACTCTCCCCTACATCAAAAGTTATTGAGTTTTCAGTGCTTTTTGACGATTCTGGACCACTGTGCGCTATTTGGAAATGGCTAACCTGCGCCCTTAATTCGAAAACAATCAACCCAATGGTTATAATAAAATTTAATACAACTTTTGGTTTATTATTCTTTGAATAATACACCTATGTGATCACGACGGAGGTCGAAGATTCGGATCGGCCTCAAAATTTGACATAATCCCTTTCAATAGGTAGGTAAGTATACATTCTAAATCCAAAATGTCCGTCCGCCGTCCGGGCCGGTTTGGGCAGTAGGAATGTTTTAAAAAATCTGAAATTTTGACTAAAATGGGGCTACGGGAGGGGTTTTTTTTAAAGGATTTTGGCTACGGGATGAGTAAGGAGTCGTTTTCGAAGTATTTTTGGACGTAGAATCCATTTTTTGGGGGTCCCGGAACGATCTGATCTCACTGTGAGGATCTATAGATAGTGCTTTCATGGGGCTAAAAATTGGATTTTGGATCTCAGGTGGTCAAATATTTTTCGAGAAAAAAAAAATTGAAATCGTCTGAAAAAAATATCGTTGATACATTGATACATAATTTTCGGAAAAGTAACCTACCTAAATTAAAGAATAATAAACCCTTGTGTAAAATTTGCAGCGTTTTTAAAATCAGACCTCTTGAAACGTATATTCAAATTTTAAGGCCGATCAGAATTTTCGATCTCCGTCGCGATTACTGTAAAAGGTGTGTTATTCCAAGAATAAAATTGAAGGGGCAAGTGGATGAAGGTGATATGAGACAAATTGTGAAAAACCTACTTTTTACCATGGATGAAGGTGATAAGTACATTAAGTTTCATGTCCCCTTATCAGATTTCGCGAAATCCCTCTAAAACGCTCAAAACTGAAGTGATGAAGGGGATATGTCGCACTACTTGGCGAGAAACCTAGTGGAAGAAGGTGATAATGGAGGATGTTACCACCTTCTTCCACGAGAGCGTGCCCCGTTTGAGGCACTTATCACCTTCATCAACTGAATAGGTACTGAGACGGCGCCGCTGGCCAGGGATGATATTATATTATATTGGTGAAAAACATCAATATTTCAGTCTTCAACAGTTATCTACATTTTTAGTCCAATTTGTTAATAACAGAACAAAACTAAATGTCCAAATTCCCTTCACTAAATCAATTTATAAAGACCTCAAAGTTTATTAGGTGATATGTACAGAAAAATGCTAAAATCTCTAGGTTGCTTTCAGAAAACTAATATACAACCTCTAGTAACAAAAATGGTTGGAAACCAAGAATGTGACACCGTTTTACCCATAGAAAAAACATCCATACAAAAAAAGTAACAGAGAAAAAACTTAGAACGCTTTTTCTAGAAATTTGAAGAAATGTCACATATCACCTTTATCTACTTGACCCTTCAATTGGTTCATTCAATCGATTCGCATCCCTAATATTTGTGATATCGGGTTGTGTCTACCTAATACCGGCCCAGTAACACAGCGGTTGTCAGCAGTGATGCCAGATTGAGGGAATTATCCCGCGGCTAAGGGACGTTTGGGGCTTGGTGGGAAGGAGGGAATTTTCTTATGAAACATTCCAAAAATGAGGGGTTTTAGATCAGTTCCACCAACTATCGTAAAAAACAGTTTTATAGTTACTATCCTTGTATTGAATCTATCGATAGCTTCTTTAACGCTGCCGACATCGAATCGATAGTTTGAACCACCTATATATAGGTGGATACTGTATAGTATCATTAGACAGCAACTGTACAATATTAAAATAATTTATTTTAAATTATTCAATTATTAAATAAAACTTTAATAAACTATGCCACATAGTAAGGCCGAAGTTCACCGATGTTTATTTTGTTGCCTTACTTATTTCAAGGCGCTAAATCACTGAAATCCACAGTGTATGACATAGGTGGTTCCTACATTGTGATCTCTTTGGTTTATCATTATCTGGATAATCAACCGAAGTTTTTGGTTCACCTCAATAACACTAAAACTCAATGTTGAACAATTTTTGTTGTTATAAGTTCTGCAGTAGCTAGCTATATTCCAAAAACGAATTTAGATAATTAATTTGGTTATTTAAAAAAAAAATCTGCTATATCGACAAAATTAGTTTTTCATCCCATTTGGTCAAGGTTATAAAGTTTATAATATAAACCATATTTTTCCAAGATACCATACAAATAATAGGTACCTACTTTGAAAATTAATTAGATAATTAATTTATTGCTATGGAAATTTCTATAACATAAAATTCTATTGCTAACATGAAATTGTAATGGTGGGTTGAGAAGAACAGTAAAATTTACTAACAGTAGGTAACGTTAAACGTATAATATCAGTTTTATTTGACCAAACAATCCGTCAACTCAATAAATGCCACGGAAAAGCTAGGTACTGCTAAAAATGCTCAAAGAAAATAAAAGGAAATAAAAAGTTGGTCATCTGAAATCGAATGGAGGCAGCATTAAGGGGCAGTAAGGCAGCAGAATGTAATGTATGAATGTAATATAATATATTATGATATGATAGGTAGGGTAGGTGGGGGCAAAGCCCTGCGTGGGGCAAAGCCACAGATTAAACTACTGGGCAAAGCTATGCAGTGGCTTTTTCAGTACTTCACAAGTGATTGAGAAACTGGCAACCAGGCAGCAGTTGAGGTTCAGTTGTTCTCTGTTACTCTGTGGGTTCAGCAACAGGTGTCTGTCATCAAAAGTAATGGCGTCTCTGAGGGCAATAGGCTGAGAAAATGAGTTCAGTTTGTTTTTCACCTTTTGTATGTAATTTTCAGGAAAGTTGACGTCAATTTTGTGTGAGATAGGGTAGCGCCAAATTAATCAGCTAATCATCAATGAATAGTACTGTAATTGAGCTTCAATGTCAGGGGAGAACCGTTTCTTTAACTCACTTTTCCTAACCTTATCAAAGAGTAATTTCCAAACATGCCATTTGGGGCAAGTCCCTGCAGGTTGTTTGGGGCAAATCCCTGCACCCCTCAAGTGCAGGTCTTTGCCCCATTCACTACCAGCACGTATTTTGGCATTGTATGGAACATGTGGATTCAATAATGACATTAAAGTTGAATTGTAAATTTAAAATTTCATCATTTATAATTTAATGTCAATCAAATAGGTGCACATCACTTCCAAAGAGTGGGGAGCAATTGCCAATAATTGCCAGGTTTGATGATCAGGGATTCCTGAACAAATTTGGTTCCGTGTTTGTCCGTCCGCGCATCTGTCAGTCCACATTCCTTGCCAAAGCCATGACTGCACCAACTTTTATCGGATTTCTGTGAAATTTTCCGGAATAGGTAGTGTGAATTTAGTCCTAGATGGTCCCCTATAAGTTTCATCATGATTGAATCAGCGATCAATTCGGCCCGTGCTCGAACGTAATTTTCTTGTTACACTCACTTATGTCCGCCAATGTTTTGATGACCGATAATCACAGATTAAACTAAGTACTGATAATCCAGTTTGGTGGTAAATCGGACCGGTTAATCGGTGTATTTGGCTGGAGTGGTTGAACGCGAGGACACTGTGCCATGCCCCTCGTCATTTGATTTTATTCCTCCGTTCAGGTTTTTTTTTTTTTTTTTGATCATGAAGAAATAAGGAATTTTTAAATAAAGAAATAACTTAATTTGAGCATTTTTGTTCAATAGAATTTTTTAAAAACCCATTTCTACCTAGTTGGGGCAAATCCCTTAAATATTCAACTTCTCCTTTACTATTGACAGGAGATGACTGTGTTTCCAAGGGGTTATAAATAATAGCCCAAACTAAAATTCAAGCATAAATATTAGAGGAAATCTGCTTCATTCGTACCGCCTACTGCTACAGATTCCTTACCGATTTGTCCTCGCGCATGCGCACTCCCCCTTTCCTTACAGATTCGTACTACGGATTTCCTCCTACCGATCGGTGGAAGGGTCTGCAAAAACTCTCTAATCTGTAGCAGTAGGCGGTACGAATCCTTATTCCTACGGGTTACCAAATCAGTATAGAAATCTGTATGAAAAGCAACATAACCTGACGCTTGTGTAACCCCGTTGTAACCTCAAGATGTTATCTTGTAAACAAACGGGCTTGTATTCTGCTTTGTTATTTTTTGTTCTCAGTTCGCTTTGTTCTCTTCTGTTTTATTCTGTTCTACACTCGATCGATGAATTGGAAATTTTTATTCCACCCATTTCCTCTTCACAAAAAAACGAGTGGCAGTAGGAGTCCTCGTAGGACTTGTAATAAGTAGGGCTGCCAGACGTCCTCTTTTTTCCGGACATGTCCTATTTTTCACACCCTGTCCGAGCGTCCTCTCTTTTTTCATTTTTCGGGCAAATGTTCTCTTTTTTTTAAAAATCTCTCATTTTCTGAAATTACCTCGAAATTACCTGAAAATCGTTTGGGCTACCTACCTATCTGGAACAGCCTGCTTAGAAAAAATCTTGTTCTTGTTAAACCTATGTCCATCGTGGGCGTTGACATCGAATACAGGCAGCTTCTTCGCCACTCCAAATCCCGTTGGTTGTCGTTGTTTCCCTGCATAAATCGTGTGCTTCAAATGTATGAACCTCTGGCGTCGTATTTTATGTCTCAGAGCAACCCTCCTATCCTAATAAAAAATCTGTTTGAATAGCCAGAAAATGAAAGTGACTTGTGGTTTCTACATTCATTAATGTTTTCTTTCAATGAAAAGATTAAAAAATTGGAAGCCAAACATAACTCAGTTTTGGAGGTGTCGTTGGAGGAAGTCGAAGATTTTCTGACTGAAAGACTGAAGGAGAAATTTCTCCCTAAATCTAATTTCTCACTACATTTAAAGCCATGAACTGCAGTCAAAGATGGTGTGAATATTTCCATCTTGTCGACCAATCAGAGAAACACTCACAGCTTCTCAAATTGTGCCAAATTGTTTTCGCCATTCCTGCCCATAATGCCAACGTCGAGAGAATATTAAATATTCTCATTCCATCAGAGAAAATTTTTCTCTGATGAACTCTCAGTGGATGAGAGGAACTGACTACATGTCCCCACAGTAAAGGTTTTTCATCAATCAGATGGATGATGGTTTGTTACCTACCTAATCGGGTATTATAATAATATCTACTTCAAGTTTTTAGTTTCAACATTCAACATATTATAGAAAATGTAATAATATTACATATATTATTACATATATTATGAAAAACAACACATATATTATGAAAACATAATAATACACATATTTTCATATATTATGAAAATGTAATAATATTACATATATTATTACATATATTATGAAAAACAACACATATATTATGAAAACATAATAATACACATATTTTCATATATTATGAAAATGTAATAATATTACATATATTATTACATATATTATTACATATTATTATATTATATTATAGAAAATGTAATAATATTATAGAAAATATAATAATATTATATTATAGAAAATGATGTAATTCTAATAGGAATAGAATCTACTTCAAGTTTTTAGTTTCAACATTCAACATATTATAATACCCGATTAGGTAGGTAACAAACCATCATCCATCTGATTGATGAAAAACCTTTACCTTATAATTATATTATAATATAGTATGTGCATTTTGTAATTTATACGTTATATATCTTGATGTCCTTTTTTTCCTTTTCTCTCATCAGGCAACCCTAGTAATAAGAAATACTTGTGAAACACTCAAACGCAACAAGTCAAAACTTCACGGCGACCTTTTTTTTGGATTTTCATCCATTTTCCTCTTCACAAAAAACCGTGTGGCAGTAGGAGTCCTCGTACTTGTAATAAGAAAATTTCTTATTACAAGTATTTAATACTTGTGAAATACTCAAACGCAACAAGTCAAAACTTCACGGCGACCTTTTTTTTTTTTTTGGATTTTCATCCATTTTCCTCTTCACAAAAAACCGAGTGGCAGTAGGAGTCCTCGTACTTGTAATAAGAAAATTTCTTATTACAAATATTTAATACTTGTGAAATACTCAAACGCAACAAGTCAAAACTTCACGGCGACCATTTTTTTTTTTTTTTGGATTTTCATCCATTTTCCTCTTCACAAAAAACCGAGTGGCAGTAGGAGTCCTCGTACTTGTAATAAGAAAATTTCTTATTACAAGTATTTAATACTTGTGAAATACTCAAACGCAACAAGTCAAAACTTCACGGCGACCTTTTTTTTTTGGATTTTCATCCATTTTCCTCTTCACAAAAAACCGAGTGGCAGTAGGAGTCCTCGTACTTGTAATAAGAAAATTTCTTATTACAAGTATTTAATACTTGTGAAATACTCAAACGCAACAAGTCAAAACTTCACGGCGACCATTTTTTCTTGAGGTATGTGAGAGTGAAAACAACGTGCGCGTCACTTTAGTAGTCAATTTTTCCATACGGATTCGTAAGGAATCTGTAGTGGGGTGGTTGTGGTGGTTAGCTTCCAGTCATGGTCGGCCTAGAAAGCCCATACGGATTTCCTGCTACGGATTCGTGGAAAGGTCTGCAAAAACTCTCTAATGTTAAAATGGATGCCCCAAAACTGCGCTATCTTTAGTTTGGCTAAAAATTACCGAGTCTTATCTGACGTTATCAGCTAGGACATCCGTCCTCCATGAATATTTTTCAAGACAGAAAAAATACAGAGCAACAACGCCCCAGTTTCAAACGTTAACGTTAGCGATTGCCATTGCCGCCATAATTTAAATCTCGACTAGGAAAGTAGGACATGATATAAATTAAAACTAAAATTCGAATATTACCATTCTGAATGGAAGAACCCAGTATTTTTAGGGGCAAGTGTCTATGATCCTGATGGTGAAAAATCATCAATGGAATCACAGAAACATTCACATAAACATAGGGGGGTTTTCCATTCAAAGTGATAATATTCGAATTTTAGTTTTAATTTGTACATATCTAGGAATATTCCGTTAGGAATATTCACCAAAGTGAAATTCGCGATGGAGAGAATAGGAGTAGAAAAAAATAAACGGATTTAATATCACAATGATATTTGTATTTTATTTTTTCAAGTGCAAGAATTAAAACACTTCAATACAACAGAGCAAATCATGAAGAGGTGATGAACAATAATGATTATTATTAAGTTTTACAGGTTCACAAGTTTCCTGACCACAATTATTATTCATAATTTCGATAATTTTACAACAAAGGACACAAACCTGGTACGCGTTTCATTGGCTAATTGGAAACATCTAAAACTAAAAGGAGACCTTCATTACGTACAAGACAAACATTTTGGAAAGATTTGAAAAATCAATGAAAACGATTCTCCTATTATAGGAGTTTATAATAACTGGGAGATCATTTGGGGTAGGCCATTTCTGAAGCATAATAATCATCGCCAAGCATTCATCGTGTTGACTCAACAATTTTGAATGAATAAATTTATAATCAGAGTAGCACCAAGTTCTCAAATAATGGTTGTACCAGCTGCAATTAAAGCTCTACGTCATGCACGCATTCAACAACACACAAATGAGTAATAGCGAGTTCTAGGACTAAACTAAGGTCGCTTCATGGGACTCTTACCAAGTTCCCTGGCATATGAATAAGAGGGTCTCACTATGTTTGGTTTAAATTCATTTTCTGGGACCTGTTGGAGCTACATGGTTCTACTAGCGATCAAATGAAAGCTAATTAAATTCCCTACAAGCCTATCCCCTAAAGTATGCGTCACAACCAAAACATTAGCCCTAAAAGACACGACATGGTTGAACATTTCACTTTTTGGTAAAAATCTGCTATCTTTCAAAGGCTGTATCTCGGAACCTGAATGTCCTACTGAGATGTTCTTGTGCTCAACTTGTCACGAATTTAATCTCGTTTCAATTATGAAATACGCAAGAACTACGCATCCTAGCGGTATGGGCTCTCTTATACTATACCGCAAGGATGCGTATTTTAGGTGCCGTGAGCGAAAATCCAAAAACAGGGCAAAAATCGCTCGGTTTCAAGACCCCCCCCCCCCCAATACTCTTTAGCGACGCAAAATTGACTACATACCGTTGCAAATACGTTTCATGTATTTGGTTTCTCCCACTGGTTTTCAAGGAAATGTGTGACATGAGGTTAGCAGCTCTTCATAGAGATGGAATGTAAAGGGTTTGTGAGACTGCCAGTAAGTGATTTCATAAGTCCGTCATCACTGGCTGTTTTGATGTGAAAACATCATCGTCTGGCCATTGAGTGAGTATCACACAGTCAGTGATGACGGACTCAACCAGTGTTATGAAAGCTCTTCATAGAGGCGAGAGCTATTTGTTTCCAAAGTGACGGTAACTCAAAAAACCAAAAATTGCAGATCTATACGCCCCTTTGTCAATTTACTGACGATAATTCGAGGGACTTCACTCTTGATGATATTCCAAACTTCCTCTGTATTCCTAGCAGGGTCGTCTTCAGTCCATCCAGTCCGTGACGGTACATGGTGTTTAGGTATCTCTCCACTCGTAGACGTCTTGATGAACGACCAATGCTCCACCTGCAAAACGAAAAACCCTCACAGTTACCAGGATGTTCTATAAGACTTTTAGCGTAATTAGAACTCAGAGCACCGAACAACATAAAGTCAAGTGGCTATTCTCGAGTGAAGCAACAATTCCGTTTAACCTGACGTAGGTACCTTTTCAATGCTAGGACTCCAAAAATCCTTGTGAAGAAGGATCTCTCTTCGTTCCAGGAGACGACAGTTTATCCCTTTTGGACCACTTGCATAGTCATACCCATTCTGAAGTGAATTGGACCGGGCGTGGTTCCATTTTTTCTGAAACAAAAAGCAACAATTAGCAATTCACGATTTAAAGCACACAGCTAAGGCACTGATACCAAGAAGTATAGCTCCAGTGCCCGAAAGAATAGTTGTCCCTAATATCCACATTTATCTCCATAGGTGACAAGCTACTGATCAGTGATGATATCTACAGAACTTGGAATTTGTAGTATGGATTTATCGATTCGATACCATTCCCATAATGCGACCGAACAACAATAATATGTACACTTTCTGAGAAAAAAGAAGCTTACCAGATGTATGAAATGGTCATTCCGAAGTGCTTCTTTGGGTGCCATACACATAACCAGGCGTCAGCGAACTCTCGCTACTAACTTCAGTTGAGCGTGATGGCCAGTTATTACAGAAGTAGTAGGGACCTACTACCTACTGTGGGCTCCGAACTGCTCGACACCTGGAGTAATGAGTTAATAGTAACATAAATATATTATATTCGCAATCTGTAGGCACATTTCAACTACAATCAATGATGGCAGGAAATATACCTGAGATGCTAATTTGACGTTCATAATTTCATGGCTTCAAGTGGCTAGGCGTAATTTTATGTAGTAGGTAAGCCTCAGAAAGAAACGCTGCTTCCGTCTAATGCAACAGCATGTTCTATGTCCCTCTAAGATGCTCGGAGTAAGGAGTTGCCTTCCTCCTGGAAAGAATTGAACATGTATTAGTGAAAAGTGTTGGGTCGAAATCTCTTCATGTAGGTAATGGAACAAAAATTGAGGCAAAATGGAAAAGGCGACGTTATATTCAGAGCAACTCTAAGAGCAAGCTAATGTTCAGTGAGCAAAGATGCATACAAATACATGCAAAAATTAATTATTCGTAGAGAATCTTAACAGAACTCTTAGAGGCGAGCTCCAAAAACCAGGAAAGAACGCTCCACATTTTACAAAAGGGTTTGGTTTATAATTCTTTGATATAGGTAGGTTAATAGCGCAAAAATCAATTCTGTCCTTAGGGAAATATTTTTGAAAAAATTAAAAAATAAAAACTTTTTGTAGGTATAATGTTGGGACAGACGTAGGACCTCGAAAAATGGATGCGTCCAAAATTACCTACTCGAATACCACCTTATTAAATAAGACAAATTTTGTCCTCCTTTTGTTCTGGGACTCCCGAAAATGGATCCTACGTCCAAACCACTTCGAAAACAACACCTAACTCGAACCAATAATCGAAAACCCCTCCCGTAGCCCCATTTTAGCCTCATAGCGCCCCACGGGTTTGGGCCATCGGGCTGAAAACCTTGCGTGCACAACTAAATGGTAAACAGAGTAGGTAATTATTTGGCCAAAGTTTCAGATTAACAAAATTCCTACTGATCAATACGGACGACGAACGGACATTGAACCGGATAATGACAAATTTTGAGGCTGATCAGAATTTTGGACCTCCATCGCGATTACATAGGTTTATTATCCCAAGAATAACAAACCAAAACAGAAGAAGTCTAGAAAGAAAGAACGTAAATGGGCCTTCTGATTGTCGGGGACTCAAACAAATGCAGTATAATATTGCACTAGCAAAATCTGATTTTGCTAGTGCAATTTTTATGAAAACATCAACATATACCTAGGTAAATATCATGGGCGAGCTTACCTTCACATCTTGGGCGTCCAATAAAGTCGCAGTTTCTTCATTTTGGAGCCACTTTTGGAGAAGGAGTCGTCATTACACTGACTTTTGAGAAGTTAGAATTATTTGGTTTTGTCATAACTGATAGTTTAAGAAAAAAAAAAAACTATTCATGAATGCCGTGAGCACACGGCATTCGGGAAAGTTACCCACATCAGAAATTCAAAAACAAGTAAACACAACAGAGAGAAACCGTTACGGATTCACAATGCTCAATTCCAGGGGCAGTGTTGTCAAGAGTATGCCACGTAAATTCTAACTTTCATGAGGAAAGTTTCTTTCTTGCTTGTTCATTTTTCCATGTAAAACGACCAAGGAATGCCGTCGAATGGAAATAAAATACAAAGAGGCTTTATTTATGTATGTGAGTTAACTAAAAATCAATTTATTGGACACTTCATTTCCGATGCATGCACATAGTTGAACTTCTGAAAGGCCTATTCAACGACACTAGCGCGCTCAGTTTGGCTAAATGACAATAATTTTTTGGGGCATGGCGGATGGCCTCGCGACCACCCCCCTGGTCACCCACGGACCTAACCCGTCCTTCCTTCACCTCTAGCGACACGCTGTAACAATGGCTGGTGTCGGCAGACCAGCGGGATGTCTCCCTCTCTGCCGACACCCGGAGCTCAAGGTGTCGATCCTGTCGGGGAACGAGCTGCGATCGTGCAGGACTCTTGATCCACGAACTCATTTCTGCAACTCTTGATCCACCAAAGTTCGTGGTCTCTTCTTCTCACCACCCCTTCTAGAATAATTCTTCCGTAACAGAGTTCGGACGGGCCCCCAAATGTAAAATGACGAGATAGTTATGAATGTAGTACCTGCCTATGTGAGTGTAATTCGTGGACTGTCTGGCCTAAAACTGAACTAAAGGGGATTTTCTTTCTTGACAACCGGAACATGTGGCCACATCAGGTGATGTCCATTGCAATATTATTATGTGAGTGAAATACATTTTCCCAAATCTGAACAACGCCAAATACATATTGCTTCCGAGTCTGCGAAGCAGCGGAAGCCTTGTGTTCACTTTTGGGAGAAAAAAAAATTTTGTTGTCCGAATTCAAAATTTCCACTCGCATTTTGCGTTTCATAGCCTACTGAACAAATTTGGTTTCGTGTCTGTCAGTCTGTGGGTCTGTCGGTCTGTCCGCATTTCCTTGTTACAGCCGTAATTTCCACAATTTTGAATGAATTCAGCTCAAATTTTGAGGGATTATGCGGATCAGGCTCCTTGAGGTCCCATACGAATTTCAGCACAATTGAATCAGCGGTACGCTCTGCGCATGCGCTAACGTGAAATTCTTGAAACAGGCATGACTTTCTCAATTTTGATCGGATTTCAATCAAATTTTCAGGAATTGTGTGCCTATAGCTCTAGATGGTCCCCTGGCAGTTTCATCACGATTGAATCAGCGGTACGCTCAGCGCATGCGCGAACGTAATTTCCTTGCCACAGCCATAACTCCTACAATTTTGATCGGATTTCAATCAAATTTTCAGGAATTGTGTGGATATAGCCCTAGATGGTTCCCTATCAGTTTCATCACGATTGAATCAGTGGTACTCCCTGCGCATGCGCGAACGTAATTTTCTTGTTACAGTTGTTACGTTCATTTTGAACTTGGCACGAGGAATTTGTTTTTGGCATTGTTCAGGGGTAGGAAAATCAATTATCAGGGGCCCCGGTCACATAAAAATACTTCATCAAAAAACGGTGCCAATTTTACACAAGGGTTTATTATTCTTTGATATACGTTACTTGTGCAGAAATTTGATTCTGTCAATGAAAAAAATTTAAAAAAATTTTTTTTTGGATGTTTACCTGCTTACCTATACAAATCTAAAAAACAATTTTTTGTTGCAAAAATGTTTTTAATTCTTTAACCTCTTGAAACGGGCCATGTCAAATTCCGAGGCCGTTCGGAGTCGTCGCGAAAACATAGGTGTATTAATCCAAGAATAATAAACCAAAAGGGGGACATTTTGAGAGCAAGGGTGGGAATTATTCGAAATGGTCTCTAGCATCACTGGTTGTCAGTGAGATAGGGATGTTTGATACTTCTAAAGTATCGATACAGTATCGTATCGATACATCCAGACAGTATCTAAAAGTATCGATACGATACTTTCAATAAAGTATCGGTATCGAAGTATCGATACTTTTCAAAAACGCCTGCAAATTTTTAGTCAAGGGTTTATTATTCTTTGATATGGCTTACTTGTGCAAAAATTAATTCTGTCTCAATGAAAAATTTTTGAAAAAAAGGTTTTTCTTTTAATTTTTTTAATTTTATTTTTTTAATTTTTTTTTTACGCAGAAAATATTTGACCTGAGATCCTTCAAAAATCCCTTTTGTAGCCCCATGAAAGCCCTTTACATCCCCACAGTGAAATTGGATCCTTCTGGGACCCCCAAAAATATACTCTACGTCCAAAAATACTTCGAAAACGACACCCAACTCGAACCCATAGCCAAACGCCTTTAAAAAAAAAACTTTCAATTGCCCCATTTTACCCCCATAGCGCCCCACGGGTTTGGACGATCGAACTGAAAACCTTGCTCCAAGCCTCGGGGGGTAGGTACAGGTAGCAAAAAAGGGGAACATTCCCTCGTTTGGTGTAGCTGTGGCCACACTAATTTCTATAGAAATTAGTGTGGCCACAGCTACACCAATCACAGTATACTGTGATGAGTGAGTTGGGTTGGTTGGTTGGGCCAACATTTTGGTGGTCTGCCCTTGATCGAGGACGGCTGATTCTTCTGATATGAGAGCTGGTGCAGCTCCAGGAGGTGGTGGTAGGTCCCTACATCAACTTTCTTCAATTGCTGGTCAAGTTAGAGATACTGTCAACTACCTATATGCCGTAAGTTTTGAATCTGATGAAATGTGAGGGATAAAAAAAGTATCGGCGCCGATACTGGAAAAAAAGTATCGATACTACGATATGTATCGGGGACAAAAAGTATCGATATGTATCGATACTTTTTTGAAAAGTATCGATACTTTTAGGTATCGATACTTTTTCAACATCCCTACAGTGAGATTCTGATCACTGTTGCCAGACGTCCCCCTTTAGGGGGACATGTCCCCCTTTCTGAAGCTTGGTTCCCCCATGTTCCCCCGTCCACCGAAATACCCTTTTTCGGAAAAAGTCCCCCTTTTTCCCCCTTTTCGTCCCAAATGGTTTAGATAGAAAAGAAAACAAATAGGTAAATCTGTAAGAATAACGGTTATCGGTACCTACCTAAGTAGTTATCTAATAGATATACCTAGCACCCCCCAGCAACTACCTACCTGTCGGTTCGTGACGCGCTAACGCAATTGGTGAAGAAGAACAAGATGATGATGGAAGAAGGAGCGAAGGCAGGTTACACTGCTGGTTACTGGTCCGGTTTGTTAAACAAACTTTGTATATTTTTGTTTGATGAGTAATCAACTGTTGACCTACTCGATCTCTCTATCTTGATTAATAGTTTTATCTTTGTGTGATGGGTGCAGTAGTAGTGATAGCTATCAAACGCCACCAAAGCAGGTGAAAGTGGGGTTCAAAGCGGGTACAAAGGTATCAAAAATCGTGGGAAAGTCGGGCTGAATTCTGTTCGTGGCTGGGACCTGATCCTAAAAATGGAATAATACATAATACAATGGAATAATAGATAAATATAATGGATTCTTGGAATAATACACCTATGTAATTGCGATGGAGGTCGAAAGTTCTGATCGGCCTCAAAATTAACCATTTTAAATTTAATTTTAAAATACGTTGTAAGAGGTCTAGATTCAAGAAACAAAATGTCCGTCCGCCGTCCGGGCTGTTTTGGGCAGGATTTTTTTTTTTTTTTTTTTTTTTTTTTAAATCAGAAATTATGACAAAATACTTGGTTTAACATCTGGTTGTGCCCACAAGTTTTTCAGCCCAAACCCTTGAAGCTTTTTTTTTTTTTTTTTTTTCAAAAAATATTTAATATTTTTATTGACACAAAATTATTTTTTGAACAAGTAACCTTTATCAAATAATAATAATAATTGAAAGAAATTGAAATTGAAGAATAATAAACCCTTGTGTAAAATTTGCAGCGTTTTATAATTTTATTTTTTGTCCCCCTAAACGTCCCTTTTTTGCAGTGATCAAGTCCCCCTTTGTCCCCCTTTTTCGCTTCAGATGTCCCCCTTTCAGGTCGAAGGCGTCTGGCATCACTGATTCTGATGTCAGTAGATTTTCCTATATTTTAATACCTAGTTCTTCCGTCACGTTTATATACATTATACATTTGTCAATGTAACTTGTTGCCAGCTGAATCTGATGGCTTTTTATTCATTGATGGTATTAAATACCTAACTGAAATTTTGAGTAAAGTAATTAGGTAATAAGTTTGCTTCCCTACTAAACGTTGTGGTTCGCGGTTCGCAGAACGGTACCATTACGTCCCAAAGCTGGTATGCCCTTTTGGTTTATTGGAATAATACACGTATGTAATCGCGACGGAGGTCGACGACTCCGATCGCCCCCCAAACTTTAGGTATCCGTTTCAAAACCAAATTGTCCGTCCGCCGTCCGGGCCGTTTTGGGCTTTAGGATTTTTGTTTAATCTGAAATTTTGACAAAATACTCGGTTTACCATCTAGTTGTGCCCGCAAGGTTTTCAGCCCGATCGCCCAAACCCGTGGGGTGCTATGGGGCTACGGGAGTTTTTTTAAGGGTTTTGGCTATGGGATCGAGTTAGGTGTCGCTTTCGAAGTATTTTTGGACGTAGAATTTATTTTGGGGGTGCCGGAACGATCCGATTTCACTGTGGCGAGCTATAGAGCTTTCATGGGGCAGCAAATGGGATCCCAGGAGGTCTAATATTTTTCGAGTAAAAAAACAACATTAAATGTAAAGTTTTTTTTTTTTTTCATTGACAGAATTAAATTTTTGCAAAAGTAACCTGTACCAAAGAATAATGAACCCTTGTGTAGGCTATGGCTAGGTGTACCCTAATATTTGCAGCGTTTTATTCTGTGATAGGTGTACCAGTTTGAAAGCATGTGGGCTCCATGGAAGAGGATGCGCTCCCTACAAAAAAAGGAATATTCCCTGGATAGGCTGGTTCGTTTCTTGTCTTCTCCAACTCCTAAGGTCAGCTACTTTGATATGAATATTGACGAAAGTCACAGGGTACCACGGCAAAAATCAATCTGTACAGGACCCGGCTAATCTACACTCGTGGCGTACACACACTTGCGGCGAGCTGACAGCTCAGGATGTCGGCCAAAGAGTCACTCTCTGCGGTTGGCTTCAGTTCGTCCGTATGGACAACTTCGCCACGTTGAGAGACGCTTACGGGACCACGCAAATCCTCACCGGGAGACATGTGAGTACGAAATTTTCGATCCAAACATATAATAACGAAACAGGCGTGAAACTTAATAACGTGCTCTTCTTGTACTTTTATGCAGAAAGAACTTTCTCAAACACCTCTAGAGAGCGTGATAGTTGTTGAAGGAAAAGTGCAATTGAGACCGGAAGGACAAACGAACAAAGTAAGCTACTTAAGACACCCTACAGAGAAGGACAACTCCTCTGCTGGGTGGTCTTAAAGTTTTTTTTTCACAAAAGAAATGACAAAAGAATGTACCTACATGTAGGTACATTCTTTTGTCATTTCTTTTGTGAAAAAAAAAACTTACCAGATATACTCTTTTTTATAGTATTTATACTTTTTGCCTCATAATTCGGTATACCGAATTACGGTATACATACTATTCTCTTTTTTTCGCCAAATACTTATACTCTTTTTTTCTTTCCATACCTTTTTAATAAGGAAAGAAAAACGCTACAAATTTTATACAAGGGATTATTATTATTCGGATATAGGTTAGGTACTTTTGCGAAAATATCTAAGTTCTGTGTCAATGAAAAATATTTGGAAAAACTTATTTTCAAAACACCTACATTTTGACTTGAAAAATATTAGACATCCTGGGATCCTTCAAAAATCTTATTTGTAGCCCCATGAAAACCCTATAGATCGCCACAGTGAAATCGGATCGTTCCGGAACCCCCAAAAATGGATTCTACGTCCAAAAAACTACGAAAACGACACCTAACTCCATCCCATAGCCAAAACCCTTCAAAAATCCCTCCCGTAGCCCCATGTTAGCCCAATAGCGCTCCATGGGTTTCAGCGATCGGGCTGAAAAACTTGCGGGCACAACTGGATGGTAAACCAAGTATTTTGTCAAAATTTCGGATTTAAAAAAAATTCCTACTGCCCAAAACGCCCGGACGAAGGACGGACATTTCGGTTTTGGTTTATTATTCTTGGAATCCTATGTTTTCACGACGGAGGTCGACTACTCCGATCGGCGTGTATCGGGTAGGTGCAGGCGAAAGATCCTCAGCAAAAAGAAGAAGGGGATAGTGCAATGGACATCACCTGATGTGGCCACATGTTCCGGTTGTCAAGAAAGAAAATCCCCTTTAGTTCAGTTTTAGGCCAGATATTCCACGAATTACACTCACGTACTACATTCATAAGTATCTTTTCATTTTACTATATGTTGGCCCACCACTGTTTTTTATTTGTACTCCGTGCTCAAACCGAACCTCTGTATGGCTCGCCACCATGCCTGACAGAGATGGAAGCGACACACGAACAAACGAGCATTAGGCCAAGTGACTGCACATGCATTTTGTATCCCCTTTTCCACAGCTGTTACCACAACGTCTGGGTTGAAATTTACATTGAGATGGGAACATTTAATGTCAGTGATAGCACCCAAGACTTGAACGTACCTAAGTGTCCTCTCGCTTGTCGGGCAATAGTGCAAAAGCCTTCCACGAGAAAATTTTCGCAGCCTCGTTTGCTGGCGACATTTTGGAGCGATAGCGTTGGTGTGGGACGCACGTGTAATCGGCTGGGAGGGAAACCTAACTTTTGACCTGTGGGCGACTCCCCTCCGAGGAGGGAAACCTAACGCTTCGATAAGCCGCTTCTCGGACGTCTCGACTGCTAATGCCCACTAATGGCTTTCCGGGAGGGAAAACGAACCCGCCCGAATGGAGAACGCTCTGACTTGAAAAACTATCGCCCTATTTCGAAAATTTCCGTATTTTCAAAAATAATCGAAAAAGCCATGAAGCGACAAATGGACGAGTATTTGGAGTTGAATGATCTATTTTCCCGGCATCAGTTTGATTTCCGCTCCAGACGTGCGAGAAAGGATATCCTGTCACTTACTTAGAGGATCCTCGCAAGTTTTGAGAGGGGTGAATATGCCTCTGCACTTTTTGCAGACGTCTCGAAGGCTTTCGACTGCGTCCCTCATCAGCTATTGATTGCTAAGCTGAAAAAATATTGCCATTGTTCTCGTATCCTCGTATCTGTCGGATCGAACGCAGGTGGTCCGTGCTGGTGGCCAGCTTTCGGGCTCTTTGCCAGTCTCCATTGGAGTACCTCAGGGTTCAGTCTTGGGTCCCCTCTTATTCATCATTTATGTGAATGATCTTCCTGGAAGCATCGACTCGCTTTCCGTAATTTTCGCTGATGTCTCCACCTTCGTTCAGTCGGCAATTTGCAAAGATGCTCTTCAGGATGTGACCGGCGGAACTAGGGAGGCTGTGTGCCGATGGTTCAATAGCAACGGTCTGGCTATGAATGAGTCGAAGTCTGTCACTATGTATTTTGGCCTGCGTTCGTTGACAACGATTTCCTCGAATCCCCCAAGTGCTAAATTGTTGGGAGTGCATCTCGATCCTAGATTGAATTGGAGGAGCCATTGCGAGGCCACCGTCAGTGCTCTCAACAGTGCTACGTTTCTTCTGCGTCAAATAGATACGAAGGGAGGCTCTCCTGGCAGCCTACTATGCCTGCTTTCATTCCAAGGCTACATACGCGATAATATGCTGGGGGCATGCCCCTTCAGCATCACTGGTGTTTGGGGCTCAGAGGAGAGCTATTCGCGTAGTCGGAGGTCCATCGTTCCGTGAGGACTGTCGTCAGGCTTTCTGGGATCTAAATGTCCCTACTATCCCAGCCTCGTACATTCTTGAATGCTTGTCGTACGCATATGAAAATTCTGGGGCATTCGTCGTCGCATCCCACAATTACAATAAACGGAATACCTCCTAGTATGTGCCTGATTTCGTTCGGCTGGATGCAGCGCATGTGGCTACGAACTGGTGGGCGATAAAACTGTTCAACACTGTACCTCTTAGTGTTCGCATGATAAATAAACGCTCCTTCAAAGCTCAGGCAGGTCGGTTTCTCAGAGCATTGGCACCGTACTCTCTGGACCTAACCCTTCAGCTGCCGGAAAATACACACGCGATTGGCTATTCCGATGATGTTGCAGTTGTCGTCCTTGGAAGGACCCAGGGAACTTCAAATCAGGCTGAACATGGTGATGTTCAGGGTGAATGACTGGATGGCTGCACATGGCCTCTCCCTAGCTGCCAGCAAGACTGAGATGGTGTTGGTCACCAGAAGGAGAATACCCACAGCCATACCAATTACGGTGGGCGGGGAAGAGATTATGACGCGCCCGGATGTCAGGTATCTTGGAGTGCAGATCGACTCCCGCTTGAAGTACGGGGCTCACATAAAACGGGCAGCTGAAAAGGCCTCGCGGGCTGTGGGCACCCTCAGCAGGATCATGCCGAATATTGGCGGCCCGAGGCAGCCAACGAGGCGCCTGTTTATGGCGGTTACCCACTCGATACTCCTATACGGGTCAGAGGTGTGGGGCGAGGCAGTGAGTCAGGAGTGCTACAGAAAACCACTCGCGGCGGTGCAGCGTAGGGGTGCTCTGCGAGTGGCCTGCGATTATCGGACTGTTTCCGAAGAGGCGATACCCGTGATTGCAGGCGTAATCCCCATCCACCTCCTGATTTTAGAGAGGAGAGCCCTCTATGAAAGACAGGACCAAGCTACCAGGCGCATGGCAAAGAAGGAATCAATCAATCAATCAATCAATCAAGGCTTTTATTTGCAGAGGCCAAAAATGACACAGCAAACGTCAAAACATGAGTTGGTACAAACGTAATTATAAACACGAAACACATCAGGCATTTGCATGGTATGTACAAAGCAAACATGTTTGCAAACAATGGTAGGTACATGATGGGTGTGGTCATATGGTTAGGTAACCAAAACAAACTAAAACACCTCAGGACTTAAATATAAATATGACACCAGGTGTGCGGCAAATTACAAGTTGGCAACGAGATAAGGCTTCCCCATCCACGATCCACTCAACTCAAGACACATCGCTCCATGAAATACCTAAAAACTCCTCCAAAGAGTAGAGTTCGGCTTTGAGAAGATGTGATTTTATTACGTTATTAAAGGATCTATCAGGGAGCTGTTGTATATGATTTGGCAGGGCCTTGAAAAGACGAGAACCTACTTGAATTGGGTTATTCCTCAAGGCCACACTGAGACGGGTAAATGGAATGGCAAGGTTCCCTCGGGAGCGGGTGTAATGCTCGTGGACATTGGAAACCATGGGGAGGGTTGACAAGCATGACTTGACTGTGTTCAGAGCCGCCAAAACATAGGAACTGGGAATGGTTAGAATACCCAGACGCACAAAAATGCCCCGACAACTTTCATTCCAAGAGAGACCGGCAATTATCCTGATTACCCGCTTCTGGAGCCTGAAGACCCTGATGGCATGGCTGGAATTTCCCCATGCAATGATACAGTAACTGGCCCTGCTTGCAAAGCATGCATGGTATACCGAACGAAGAACTTCATCAGACACAACGCCCCTCAATCTCCTAATCATGTAGATGCAGGACGACAATTTTGGCAAAAGCGCTTCAATGTGCGACAGCCATGAAAGACGGTTATCAACCATTAAACCCAAGAAGTTAACCGACCCATCTAGACGTCGGTTGAGGCCCAGTTCTAGACGTTGAGTCTTATTCTTGTTCAGGACCAGGGAATTAGCTGAGCACCACTTTTCAATAATTGAGGAGTTCCCCTGCAAGCTACGGTTCATCTCCTCCCGAAAAGACCCCCTCGCAACGGTCGATATATCATCGGAAAAAAAGGAAGATATCATTAGGATCTAAAAACTGGTCAGCCAAGTCATTGATGTACAAGAGGAACAAGCAGGGGCCGAGGATACTACCCTGCTTGACACCACAAGGGATCATCACTTCCTCTGATGCGACACCATTATGGTAAACAACCTGGGACCACCCCTCCAGGAAGCTTTTGAAGAACGAGATCGTTTGATTACTGAAACCATAATGTTGCAACTTTTTCAAAAGTAAGTTGTGTGGCACCAGGTCAAAAGCCTTTGAAAGATCAAAAAGGTTAGGTGATGTGTGCTGCTTTCCCTCCAGGGCCGAGAATACCTGGGACACCAGTGAGACCGCTGCACCAGAGGTGCTCTTCCCTTTGCGGAAGCCAAACTGTTGGGGGTGAAGCAATGCATGCTTTTCTAGATGGCGGTTAATTCTCTCAAGCAAAGCATGCTCCATTACCTTGACCAAGATGGGCAGCTTCGAGACAGGTCTGAAACCATCATAGAGAGGGAGAAGACCATAAATGAGTGGCAAGCCCAGTGGGCGGGTGGACACAAGGGAAGATGGACGAGACGCCTCATCCCTGATCTCAGGGGTTGGTGCAAAAGGGGTCACGGGGAGGTCGACTACTTCCTGACGCAGTTCCTTTCTGGACATGGCCTTTTCTTTGGCTACCTATGGAGAATGCAAAGAGCACGGGGACACGGACTGGGATGATGCTGAACACACTTTCTTTTCGTGCGAACTCCTTGAGAGGAGCCGTACGGGCCTGTCTCGGGAGTTGGAGTTTTCTCTCCAGAGACGGCTGTGAATGCCATGCTGAAGAGCAGCACAAACTGGCGCATGATTGCGCAGTACGCGCAAGAAGTTCTGCGGAGAAAGAAAGCACTGGTGGAGATGTTGCAGAGCCAGGAAGCTGACGATGAGGACGAGGTCGAGCTAGACTCGGAGGACAGGAGTGATATGAGCTGGTCATCAGAGGAGGAGATGGAAGAGGATGAGGAGGAAGATGGCGAAGTAGAAGATGATGAAGAATGAAGAACGAAACCGCTCCCGAACCTCCCATGAGGAGGACGTAGGGACTTTGAGGTTTTTGGACGATGTACTCTGAGGGTGAAGAGTCAAGAAAGAAGAGGCTTGAAGCCGAAGAGAGGGGGGTCAACCCGAAGTAATGTGTTAAACAATTCCGGGTTGGCCCATTCCTCTAGACTATCAAAGGGACCACTAAGAGTTCGCCCTCCCCCTACGCCCCCCCCCCCCCCCCCCCCAAAAACCTCTGGAGGACTTTTTCGTGGCAGCGGATGGTTGGACTCCTGACTCATAAAGACTTAATAAAGCATGCCTTACTGCTTTACTTTACTTGACGTTACTTGGGAGTTTACAATATAGATATAGCTACATCAGATTGTTTCTTTAGATTGTTGAATTTTGACGTTTGTCCAATACGATTGTATGCTGACAATAAAAAACCATCTGAGATGATTGAATGATGATTTCTGTGTTAAATCCGATCGTAACGCAGCGATATGTTGTTGGAGTGTTCCCCGGAACCTTTTCCCCCAAACTTGTTGCATCCTCCGAGCCTTCCGCGAAGATTTCCTCCTGCACATGTAGCCTTCCACGTAGGCTTTGCTTACTAGAAAATAGCCTACTTAGCCCAAAGTTAGCAACTTCCATCTTGAGCCTAGCGTTTTAAAAATTCTTTAGTAAACGACTTTTCTTTTTTTTTCAGAACATGACCACCGGTGAAGTGGAAATCGCCACGGAGAAAATCACTGTTGTTAACGCTGTTAGTTGCAAGTTACCGTTCACCATCAGGGATCACAATAAGGTATGGCAACAGTTGACTGTTGACAGAGCACTGTTTCATCATAACTTCGTCACTTTTAGTATCTGCGGTGAAATCTATGAGCGCGGAACAGGGGCTGTTTGGGGTGGGGATGCCGTCTCTGAGCCCTTTTGAGCGTGGTGTGAGACAGGGCTGCATACTTGGGGGATTATATTGTGATCCTGGCTGAGTCATCACACAAGCTTCGTGGAAACATTTGTAGTATTTACGAGATATATTTGACATTACTTTCAATGTTAGCACACTTGTATTTCTCTAAACCACACTACCCAGCTGTCAGCTGATGCAACAGCCCAGCAGCCAGCCACGGCCCGGCCCGGCCCGGCTGCTACTGTAGTACCTAACTACCACATCCCTCCCACACTTCGTTAATACAGGTCATAGTCCTTGAACTTGTAGGGCAGCTGGACTTGACGACTGCTTTGTCTAAGCGTAGGAGTTCCGTGGGAGGTGTCTGTTGGTGCATCGTCCTGAAGCGTCCCTGGCGGCGCAACAGTTGGCTGCACACTTTCTTCAGAGAGGTCTGGGGCAATATGAGTGGGGCTATGAGGCGTATCTCGATACTGGAGGAGGAATTCAGTTAATGCGATGTCCCAATCTCTTCTTTCTATTACGGCAGATCTGATGGTCTTGTTCAGGCTCACCATAAAGTGTTCTGCCGTGCCGTTGGCTTCAGGCCAGAGGCTGGTAACTACATGGTGCTTGATTCCCAACGTCTTACAAAAATGCGAAAAATCTGTGCCATTGAAAGGCGGACCACCCTGATTGAGTTGGGGATACCAAACAGAGAGAAAACATTGAATAAGTGTTTGGTAACCCATTCAGGCGTCAGAGAGCTAATAACCTCTGCCACGGGGTATTTACTAAAATCGTCTATTAAGACCATCACGTACTTGTGGCCAGCCCAGGGACCTGAAAATCCATTGACAAATTTTCCCACACTCTCGATGGAATAGCCGTCGGCTTGATGGGATCCCTTCTGTTTCCAGGAGTATTGGCGAGACAGGGGATGCACCTCGAAACCACTTCCTCGACCATTGGATCCATCTTTGGGAACCATGTCTTACTACGCAGAAGTTCCTTTGATTTTGTAATGCCTTGGTGACCTCGATGAGCTAGCTTCAACACGAATTTTTGTAGAGATGATGGAATAACGATGCGGAAGCCTGTGCCAGGATTGCGGCTATACCTTCGGGACCGGCGTCAGCATAAATATGAGGCGTTTTCGAAAGATCAAAAAATGGTTCGAAATGCGTTTTGTGTCATAAGGTCCTTGACCCTTGGCGTAAGGTGTCAGGGTCCTTGACCCTGTTGAATGCGTTTTGCTCCCTCTTACTCCATCTCCACTCTCCATCTTTCTCAGTAAGAACGAGCAGAACCTTGGTGTTGTTTGCTAAATCGGGAATGAAGCGCGAAAGGAAATTTACCATGCCCAGAAAGCTGCCCAATTCGTGAACGTCTTTAGGTGGGCTTGATTTTTTCAGGGTCTGGAGCCAGCCCTGATTTTGATAGAGTGTATCCTAGGTAAGGGATGGACTCTTGACTGAAGATGCATTTACTCGCGTTCGCTGTCAGCCCATTTTCTTCGAGCCGGCTCAAAACGTTTTCCAAGGCAATGTCATGAGCTTTTTTTGTTTTGCCAAAAATTAAAATCTCGTCACTGACGTTGAGACAACCTTCGATGTTCGAAATAACTTGAAGAATGAGCCTTGAAAGTTTTCCGGAGCCGAATTTATACCAAAATTTAATCTTTTATAATTGATCTGTTTGACATCCTCCTTGGCTGTGCTGGCCTGCGTGAGTTGGGGTATCCCTAGGAGGTGCTTCGGGTTAATAAAAAACTACCCTTTCGTTTGTGTCCCAAGCTTTCGACTGTATTCAGTCATCTTCACAGGGTTACTGCACAACAAAAACGTTGTGAGGTTCCGGCTATTTCTAGTGGGTGTAGATAATTCGATTGACATGGTGCATAATATTATTACAGACCTTAAATTGTAATTCACGGTGGCGTTACGAGCTCCCCGCCCCAGTCATCGGGCGCCGTCTGGGCTGTGGTATAGGGCATAAATTTATGTTTCCACGGATTGGTGTGATTGCATATAGATCTGAGGTGGTATGAACTTCATACTATGAAGTGGTAATGGGGTATTATAGTTAAGAAGTTGGGTGTATGGGCATGCGGTCGTAACAAGCAGCAACGTAACTTCACCCCATCATTCAGTATACCAACACCAAAGGTAAACAAGACGGCGACTCAGGACAGAGTTCAATTTGATGGAACCCTTTATTCAAGTCAATTTTACTAAACATGGTTGAGCCCTCTACACTGAGAGAAAAAAAAGGGCCTGTTCTAGGGTATTTTTCGATTTTTTTCTAGGTTAAATGCTGCCAACCTAGATTTTGTTTGGTTTTCATTCTAGGGTGGAACAATTTAGTCTAGGTTGAATATCATTTAACCTAGATTAAAAATACTGGTGATGTTACCTTCCTAAAAATGCAAACAACCAAGATTTAAAATGCGCCACCCCCACACTTTAGTTCTAGATTAAGTTCACAGTGTGTGCCGCCGCCTCCATCCATTTACAGTCTAGGTTAAAAACATTAATGTCTTGGTTTTCTCACCCTGGTATTCAATATTTTTAACTTTCATAGACGGTTAATTTACCCTAAAACGAAAACGTTCTCACCCCACCTCAAACAATTTACAGCCATGGCGCATTAACCTACATGTTAGACTTTGGAAATATCTCAAACCATCTTTGAAATAATCAACTCAGAACACGGGGAAATATTACACGAAAACCGATCAAAATCAACTTAGGTACCGCATTTTCTCCGCCCCTGTTGACAGGATCACCTTGAGTTTTGTAGTGAAATTGACTTATCAAGACGGAATAGCCTGTTGGCCGAAATTTTAACTGCATGAATTCCCCCCAAAATGCCCCTGCGTGTCTTTGCCCCACGCGGGTCTTTGCCCCCACCTACCCTACTCAACATAAATTTGATTAAATGTCTGTGTGTTGTGTGGTGGCTGCGCTGCGTTCATCACTGTGCCGGGAAGGTGTCAGGACGACAAGCGACAGGGGTATAGTGAATCTATGGACTATAGAATATTGGGTGGTCGGAGGGCTTTCCTACATACCGGGTGGCCTAAAATCTAATTTGAGTCAGAGTTGTAAAAAAACATACATTTACCTCGGAGTTAAAATGTAATGTACTAAAATCTACTAATACGTAGGGATAAAATTTATATTTAATATAGCCCAAATGCAACTATCCAAGCCCAAGGCTCAATCTTTTTTTTTGGGGGGTATCTATCATTCAATCATTTTCCGCCCCCCCCCCCCCCCTCAGAAAAATTCTGGATCCGCCCTTGCCAG
Organism: Pilophorus perplexus; assembly: GCA_955831195.1. Taxonomy (NCBI): domain Eukaryota; kingdom Metazoa; phylum Arthropoda; class Insecta; order Hemiptera; family Miridae; genus Pilophorus; species Pilophorus perplexus. The sequence goes on from OY037009.1 coordinate 312,448, forward strand.
ATGGTAGAAGCGTACTCCAAGATCGGAAGAACAAGAGCCTTGTAAAGGGTTACTAACGCTGCGATGTTCGAAAAGTCTCTGGTGTTTCGTTTAAGAAAACCGAGAGCGCGCATTGCTCGACCCGCAAGAGCTTCAATATGGCTTGCAAAATTTAGTTGCTCGTCACATAGCACCCCTAAGTCGACCAACTCGTTGGATCTTCGCAGCCGAGTCCCACCGAGAGAGTAGTCAAATATGAGTGGCGTGGTTTTACGATGGTATGTCATTACAGAGCATTTTGATGGATTCAGAAACAGTTGATTAAGTGCACACCAATCCTCTAGGCGGGCTATAGCATCTTGAAGCAACTCCCGATCCAACGATGACTCAACGTGGCGGAAAATTTTGAGGTCATCAGTAAAGAGCAAGCACCGTACTCTGGAATCGAATATCTTCACCACACTGTTGATCATGAGCAAAAAACACAGAGGACCAAGGTGGCTACCCTGCGGGATCCCCGACGATGCGGTAAAAGGAGAAGATAGAGCTGACTTTACACGGACGATGAGCTGACGATTGGTCAAATAGCTTCTCATCCATTCTAAAAAGGAGCCATGAATGCCCAAGGAATTCAGCAACGATAGCAGATGAAGATGTGACAGCTTATCGAAAGCTTTGGCATAGTCGACCGCAATAACATCCGTCTGAAGACCAGACTGGAAGCCATCCAGTACGAAGTCCTGGAACACCAGTAAGTTCGTAGTGGTCGACCAACCACGAAGGAAGCCGTGCTGTTCGAGAGCCATAAAAGAGGAAAACTCAAGTGAGACCTGTTCGACAACAAGCTTTTCCAAAAGTTTGGGAATGGTCGACAACGAACAGACCGGTCGGTAATGATCTATGTGACTTTTATCTCCAGCCTTGTGTATGGGAGTTACGAAGGAGGTCTTCCATTTCTGGGGAAAGCAGCCAGCTTCAAGAGACTTATTGAAAAGGGAAGTGAGAGGAAATGATAATGAAGCCGAGCATTCCCTGAGTAAGACAGGCGGAACCCCGTCAGGGCCCATACCCTTCGTGATATCCAAATTCTTGAGATTACGAGACACTCCCACTTCCGACACCTGCAGCAAACCCAAAGAAGCAACATCTTGGGGTTGGTAAACGGGTACGTCCCCCACTGGAGCCTCGAAGACCGAAGAGAAGTGAGTTGCGAAGAGTTGAGCTATCTTCTCCGGGTCAGAAGCACGGACATCACCAAATGACATGCACGTAGGCAGACTATTCCCTCCATTACGATAGTTAAAGTAGTTCCAAAAGGATTTGATATTTTCAGAAAAGGAGCTCTGTACGTCGACAATGTAGGCATCATACAACTCTGCAGACCTAGCCTTGCACTCACTCCGGAGGCGTGAAAAAACTTCGTAATCCTCATCGAGACCCAAGGCTTTCCAGCGAGCATGTGCAGTTCGCTTCTGACGGACGAGAAAAATTAAATCTTTGTCAAACCACTTCGGGAAGGCATTACAGATGTTCGTGATTTTCGGGATGTACAATTCAATTGCCTCATAAATCACGGCGTAAAATCCCTCCAAAGCCTCCTCGAGTGGAAGACTCAGGATAACATCCCAACTACGCGAAGCGAAATATTTATTAATTTCCGTGAAGTTAGCCTTCTTGAAGTTGTAGGTAAACTTGGAAGTGGGGAAAAAATCTTCAATCGGGATCGTGGATGGGGAAGCCTTATCTCGTTGCCAACTTGTAATTTGCCGCACACCTGGTGTCATATTTATATTTAAGTCCTGAGGCGTTTTAGTTGATTACCTAACCATATGACCACACCCATCATGTACCTTCCATTGTTTGCAAACATGTTTGCTTTGTACATACCATGCAAATGCCTGATGTGTTTCGTGTTTATAATTACGTTTGTACCAACTCATGTTTTGACGTTTGCTGTGTCATTTTTGGCCTCTGCAAATAAAAGCCTTGATTGATTGATTGATTCACAGCTAGCTGGCGTAAGCACGTTAAATTCAAAGGGAGGGTGAGCATCATCAGTAGGCAAGAACTCCTCTGCTGGCTTAATGCTAGACATGGTAGCGTTGCTCAGAAACAGGTCGAGAATATTTCCCGCAAAATTCTGGATTAAATTTTGTTGATGAAGGTCGTGCAACTGCATCGCATCGAAAACATATTTACCCTTTGTGCACAGATAGTCGGAGAAATTATCATTCGATTGGTTCCTCCAATCGATGCCCGGCAGATTATAATCACCGAGCATAACCAGCTTAAAATCAGGGTGGGCCGTCAAAATCGTATCGATTTCACAAAAGTGCAGGTCGAAGAAATGCGCCGGCTGATCCCCCGGCAAATAAACACATCCCAGAACCAACTTACTATCCGGAAGAATGACAAACACGTGTTCAATCGAAACGGAAGGGTTCCACCGATAAGCTCTGTGCTGGTTTGATATTCCAATGAGAACACCCCCTCCTGATGATTTCTTATGCCAATTTCTCGATGGGGATCGGTCAGCGCGAAAAATATTATAAGTTGTAAGACATAATTCCTCGGATGCAACGTTCGGAGAAAGCCAGGTTTCAGTAATAAAAATGAAGTCGTAGGAAAGATGAGGCGCTTGATGACGAACTGTGGATAATTTAGTATTCATACCCCTTACGTTTTGGTAAAATGCAGAAAAAGTACTGGGCTTAGCTAGTTTAAACGTACGCTAGATGAAGCACGGGCAGACCCAGATGAGGTGCGGTTCGGCTTGTTCACAGAGACGACTTGCGGTTCATGGTTGACGTATTTAATGGTCAGACCCGATTCCCCAGCATCAGTTCGACGTTTTAGTTCGGCTCGGGCCTTCTTAAGAGACTCGCGTTGCCTGATGGTCTTATCAAACGAAGCAGAGAATGCAGGGGGGCGAATGGCAAGATTTTTCGCCAAAAACTTGGTAGCAGCGGAGGGGGTGCTGAAAGTCACCTTAAGAGGGCGACAACTCCCTTCATCGCGCTCACCAAGGCGAGACAGCCGCTCCACAAGACCCACCAACTCCGGAGAGAGCTCGCTCAATTTGTGTTTAAAGTTTTGCAAATCTTCCTCAAGCGCCGATATATTTGGGAGAGAGATATCAGGTTCCGTAAAACCGTAGATCATGACGTTAGAGGCACGACGACGGCTTTCCTCGAACTCCGCCATCACTTCACCAAAAATTTGGGACGGGTCCAATGAGGGAGACGAGGAGGCGAGAACCGTAGACGAAAGGGGATTTTTCTCAAGCGCTTCAAGACGGCCGTGTACATCAATAAACTTAGCCTCCATATCACTTTTCAGCCCCGAAACCTCAGCACTAAGCGACTCAAAGTTTCCAAGACAGGCCTCTATCTTGGCGCTAAGACCAGCGATTTGAGCTGATAACTCATTACGAGTGGCGACCGCCTCCTTCTTCATTTCGTCGCGAGATTTCGCAGTATCCTCCTTCATTTCGCACATCATACTCTCGAGCCGGTCTAGAGCGCCTCTGCAGTTGGCACATTTCCAGTTTGCCCTGTTAATTTTACTGAGTTTCCGAAAATTATCTTCCGTGAAACCCGCACACCCGAAGTGGAACGGGTTCCCGCAGAACACGCAAGAAATTTTATCCTCCTGAAACACAGGTCTATTAGACCTTTTCCAAGCGGAAAACTGCGAGGCGCATGCGCGACGCGGGAGGTTTCAATAAGGTTTCAATACGCAGGTTTTACTCCAAGCACATTTTGTTTACCTTGTGTTTGCTCAGTGCACTGGATGGTTCAACTGTGTTTCAACGTTAAAACCGTTTAAATTCCGTTAAATCATAATGGCTCATTGCGTGTACGGAAACTGCAATAGCGACTCGCGATTGGGTAGACCCGGATTCGACAGCACCATGAGGTTTTATCCCTTCCCACAACCTTGTTTACAACTGCGGGAAGCAGTCCTCCTGTCGAAGGAAGACGAAAATAAGCTCGTCAAACGATGCAAAAAATGCCTTTTGTGTGCGAAGTGGATGAAGAACTGTCGCCGAGAAGATGAGAGATTCCAACGTGTTTCGTACATTCGCCCAAATTTCCGTATTTGTTCAAAACACTTTGCAGAAACGCCGGCAAAAATGGATTTTGAGAAGTTTTTCCCTGTATCGACGGTTCCTAAGGTAATTATTGATCATAATACCAACACTAACCTCTGTAGGTAGTACACATATTATGTACGTTGGGCCGATATCATGTGATCGACGTCGCGATAGTCGGCATGTCGACCACTTTGCCGACATTGGTGGAAAGTCGCCGGGCCGCCTTCGGATAGTAGACAACTGAAACAGTTGTTGTTACTATGTGAAGGCGGTCGATGCACGACAACAGCTTGACCGACCATCACCCGACGATGTTGTCCCAACGATCTGCCGGATCCCATTCTGATGAAATTCGGGGCATTTCCTGTATCACAAAACCACCACCAAGATCCCCCCCTCCCCCAAAGGCCCCTTTTCTGTCCCGAATTTTCTCAAAATGGGATAAATCGTCCCACGAACCCGCTATATAGGGCGGCCACCGTGCCGTTATTGTCCCACCACCTCGGAAAGGGGTAAATGACAGCCCAAGAAATGTTTTGATGAATAAAATATGAAGGTGGTACTTCACTAGATATTCTGCAAATTCACGCAAAATTGGGGTCATAAAAGTTACCTACCTGAAAAGGTAACAGAAAAACAACAACCAAAAAGTATCACTGTGGGGCCAAAATATAACAATAATTATTTCGTTAAGAATGTCTTGAGGGGACCGTCAAGACTTGACACAAGACGTGTCGAAAATTTGCGTCCTGTTTACGTGGTTCATATGCCCACCGCTGGTCCGGTAATGTCGTGATACCTACCGGGAGCAATTCTTTCTTCGATAATTATTATTGGAATCAGAGTTGCAGACGATCGGTCGGAAACCTGCTAGATAACTTTCCTTCGTTTCACGGCACCCCCAAAAATCCCGAGATGAACATTTCTTCTCCACCCACTTCCTGCAGTCTGCCGACGGTTGAACTTGTTGGTGAAGACGCCGCGCCACAAGTTGAACTAACTCAGCTTTTTTAAGTTTCGCCGGTGTTTTTATACCACGCACAAGCAAAAACCACTTCAACCGAGTTTGAAGAAACATCGGAGTTCGGGAGGCAAGGTCCCGGCACCTCAGAGTCCTCCAAACGTACCCTTTCGAAGGGCACTTGGGCAGCCATTTGCGTAACCTAATTCAACGAACAACGTTACTATCATGATAATAACAAATAACTACGAGTAGGAACATGCCATAATGAGTCTTTTCTTAGTTATTTGTAATGATCACAACGAGTAGGAACCTGCTTGATGGGGATTGAAAAGGTAAACAAACGTACAGTGGAGAATAACCCGTTCGAGGAAGGTTAAATCCGGGCTACTCGCCGCGTCGCGACGGTGGCGCTGCCAAGTGGTTGGAAAAGGTCTATTTACACTTGCTGCAACTCATCGCGGCTAGGTGATTTCCGAAGGAAGGGTGCAGGAGGGGGGAACGCGATGAGAAGAGCGGGGCAGAAGGGGAACGAGGAAAGCGAAATGTGAAAGTAGGGGTCCACTCAAGGACAATCAAATCGACGCCTGCGCACTAATGGACTATAAAGTGACTCACCGCCGAGATGTCCGCCTGCTCACCGACTTCCCTGCCTCAACAATGGAAACACCAAGTCATTCACCACCGAAAAATGGGCCACACTGGCGCACACGAGACAAACCGAGGACCGGAAAAGTCACAGGGATGCACCCACTTTGAACTCACACACAAATTTCTTTGGTTTGAACCGTATTTAACAGTGAAAAATGAGCTGATATCGGGACACGATGTGAACTCGCTGAATGACACAACGTGATTTCCATCTCATTACTCATTACCTATATACAATGAAAAGCCGTTTTTAGCTGTCCCAACTGTGTCCCATATAGTAGTGATGACTCGGGGGTGAGTTTAGATAGTGTCCTAAAGTGTCCCGAGTGAATTCCCCTGAAAAAGACGGGTTACGTATGTTGGAGATTTATCTATTTGGTGCTTGCCCAACTGTGTATCATTGTCTCAACAGTGTCCCAGATCATACTAAGTGTCCCATGTATCCTCAACCATTAGAGATAGAGAGATGCAGCTTTTTTTCATCATGATGAGTTGAAGCCAGCGATCAATAAAAAGTTGAGATAGAAATCTGTTTCAAGCCGTCCCGACTGATCACTGCAATTTATAAATTTTTTCCACTGTGATCTCTGTTGTCCTAAAGTGTACCACGAGTGGGGGAAAAATGGGTTTAATACTGTGTTCCAGATCGTCCCAAGTGTCCCATATATCTTCAACCGGTAGAGATAGAAGATGGGGCTTTCTTTATGTTCGGGGGGGTTCCAACGTGTCCATCGATGCTACTCACCCGCTGGTGGTGGTCCAGGGGGGGCGGAGCCCCCCTGGATGGGTGCGTAGGCAAGCAAAGCGAGCCGGAGCAGCTAGTATACTTCTATAAAATTAGGTTTCTGTCTGTGTGTCGTGGGTTATAGGCGCCTAAACGGCTGAACGGATTTCCAAGCCGTTTTTTTTTCTAACGATCCGGTGCCCTTGCCGTCACAACATAGGCTACCTATATTAAAACCCCGCCCGACGCGCGCAACCCCGCGAATTTGCGCGCAACGTGTATTTTGCTCCCCTATAATCCCCTTTTTTTTCGCGGATTGTGATTCTACGTTTAATTCTACGTCCTGGCGGTGCACAGTGGTCTGAAACCCGAAAAACGTGATCGAAATAGGAAAAATCAATGTTGACCGTTTGCCAAGGGGCTCATTGGCGTTCATTGCCAACATCCTGGAGGTCATTTATTCACCATTTATTCGGTTGAAAACGTTTTTAAATTTTTTTTAATGAGAGGTTGAAGTTGGGGGTTTTGTACACTTATTTTGATCGCTTGTGAAGGTATAACTCGACAAGCTGGAACTTCTTTCGAAATAATTTTGGGATCATGAAATTTTTAGGGGCTGTAGTCCTACCCTTTGTGTACACGAGAAAAATATGAACCACGCGAAATTCATTAATGAAATACACTCTTTGAGCCCATTTAGTAGGCACTCGAAAAAATGGAAGTCCCAACTTCAAGTGAAGTTTCAAAAAATAGTACACAAAAGGTCACTGGAATTGGTCTAGGAGTGTTGTCCTGGGCCAAGAGAAACGAGTTAAATCATGTCCAACTGCAGCTACCTGCAGCCCGGACCTTGAGCGCAATATTACGATGTCAATACCAAGCGATGGGAAGGGGTGTTGGACAGATTATTGTGATGTTTGATAAACGATAAATGTGATGTATTTATGTAGGTATCTCTATTCAGTATAGTTTTAACTATATTTTTACAAAACCGAACAAAAATAATGTAATAGTAGGTATCTATAATTTGATTTCCAATAATTTTATTTCTTTGAAAATTGAAATGGATCTTTTTATTTTTCGATTTAGGAGCCCAGCGGGGTTTAACATTGTGATACCCAATAAAGAAAATATTATTTCGTTCAAGACCACTCTTATATCGACCGACCAATTGCAAAAATATCTCAAAGAGCGATTAAACATTGTTTAAAGGCAATTTTGGCCCATATGTGACGCTCAAAACCGAATGGTACCATGATTTTTTGGATTCGGCGCACTCAAAAACATGAAATATATTCGTTTTTGTCGAAGAAACTAAGAGATTTGAGTCGCTAGGATTTCGATCACGTTTTTCGGGTTTCAGACCACTGTGCGGTGTACCCACGGACGCTACGCTGGACGCTCTCCGCCACACACCACAAACCTAAGCAATTACACCCGAATTTCGGGTTAAATCTTCCTGTACCATGTTGTTAGAAGTCAAAAAGTGAAAAATACACACAACAAAGTCTTTCACGTAGTTTATAATAGACTTTTTGTGACAAAACGTCTTTCACGTAGTTTATAATCATCTTGAGCAGTTCTGGCCGATTCAAAAACCGGTGTAGGTGACTTCACCTACACCGGTCCTACCTGTTTCCAATCAGACACCGGAGTGCAGGTCGATTTTCAAATGTTTTCTTGATTTTCTTGGTGGTTGGCACTAGTGACACTGGAGTAACGCGAAAATGGCCGTGTTCACTTTGTTGTGAATGTGATCGTGCATATTGACTCAACTTATTTGTGATACAAGTTATTCGACGTGATCAATCCTAGTTTTTAGTTTTTTAATGGTGGCCAACTCGTCGACCAATAGGAGCTGACTTTGGGTTTCCGCCAAAATTCAAATTCCAAGTTTTCCATAAATTTTATAAATTCATACGAACTTGCAGTTTGTGTTTTAACCCCATTTTCAATATTATTTGGACGCCTTCTATCGGAAAAAATTAATCCAGACACGTTTAAATTCCTAATTATTAGAGAAAACAACACATGTAGGTGTGTACATACATACACCATGGGGTGCGTTACACTATTATTCCAAGAATAATAAACCAAAAGTCGATGGCCGATTTCATCACCTCTTTAAGGTCCGAGTTAGCGGTAATTCGAAGGTGGCGCAAAATTACGAAATTTGTGTTTAATACTAAAATTGATAAAAGGTCATATAAAATCACACTATCCTTTCTTGACAATTAGGTCTTCCCGGCAGACGGAGCACAGGTCCGTGCCGTATGCATGGTTATTTCCTTATTTAATTACGCCACCTATCGAGCAACGGTTTCAAGCACTAAATCGTGTTTATTAACTGTTAATGTGTTGCCTCATTCACAATAAAACATTTTTCTTCTTCTTCGTACCTTTTAGGCCAACGAGAGTCTGCGCATGAGACATCGTTATTTGGACCTCCGTTTCCCCGAAATGCAGCACAATCTCCGCTTGAGATCGCGAGTACTTACCGACATGAGACAGTTCTTAGTCAACAAGCGGGCTTTCGTCGAAGTGGAGACTCCAACTCTGTTCAGGAAAACTCCCGGGGTGGATATTTTCGTTAACATTGCAAATTTGCTGTTTTCATTCTTATTAATAATAATAATTATTGCTCGTTTTTCGCAGGGGGCGCAAGAATTTATCGTTCCAACGCAAAAAGCCGGAAAGTTCTTTTCGCTCGTGCAAAGCCCTCAACAATTGAAACAGCTTTTGATGGTCGGCGGGATAGACAGGTTAGTTTCGAATTGATTCCACTCACTTTGCGCAGTCGCCACTCGTCCTCACCTGTGCAAGAAATGGTGAGATGCTTTTATTTTCTTTAAACTGTTGTTATGGGTCTGAACAACAAAATATCAAAAATGGTATCAACATTTTTGCTGTGAGAACTTTAGATGGTCAAAAAACCTCGATTTTTTTTTACATTTTCCAGCTTTCCACTCGAAAACAAAGCATCAAACGTCGTTTCAAATACTAAGTTGAGGTGCATAACATTCTGCGTCGAATGACCTCGTTACATATTAGAATCGAAGTTTTGAGGGTCAATGAAGGACTTGGTGGTTTTGGAGCGTTGTAATCATAAAGAGCTTCATACAGTTTTGACAGTTGGATTCTTGACGAGCGCTTTCGCTATAAATAGCATCTTCAGGTCTAAAATAGGAAGACAACTTGTTAGGCCAGGGAGGCGACTACGCATTATTAAATTTATTTTAAGAGTTATGTTACCAGTTAGGAGTTGGTATTCGTCGTCCCCCGCTCTCGCGCTTAGTATGTCGTGGTGGTCTAGGTAGGTGGTTGGCGGGTCTTTGCCGGGTTTGTTAATATGCGGTTTATGTGGAGTATCCATAAATGCTGTAAGGAGGTGGTGAGATTAATGAATTATTACTGTTATGAAGATTGGTGGTTAGGTAGGTTATGGTGTTGAAAGTTACCTTGGTGTTGGTTGCTGGTGGCCTATTTTGTTCATATGGATCTATCTGTTAGGGCCGGCGTACGTGCTTATTTATGGGATATCGACAGCGGCCAGAAGATTGTTGGAGGAAAAGCCGAAAACTTTTTTTTATTAAGTAGTCATTTGATGGGGTGCCGGAAGTTGTCAAGATGCCGGTAGGTTGACCCTCAAAACTTCGTTGCCCATAAACGGCAGATAATGGACTCCATAAACTATAATGCATATTAGAATCGGTTCAGCCGTTCAGCCACAATCAAGCGTAAAAAATAGGCAATGTTTTACGAGTAGTTTATTTTATTCTGGGTTACAATGCATCTGACAGCTCCTTGTTTGTATATCTATTATCATCGCTTATCCTTGAAAATTGGCACCTAGTGCCGTGTTAATAAAAAATGAAAATGAAATGTTTTCCAACTTGGCTGAAAAATAGAATTAGCTCATGTTTCAAGCCCTGTAACTTATAAACGGCTAATGCAGATGAATTGGCTCAAAATTTATGTTTTAGAGCATCAAAGTGCGAGTTAAGTTACTACCGACCGAGAAAACGAATTTAATATTATGAAATGGAAATAAAAAACTGACTTCAGTTCTATGACTTGATTTCTTTATTTTCCCGCTATCGATTTCGGCCACCTTCAGCAGCCATCAGCCGGCGGTCTGAAAGCAAAGCAGAGCCACGGACCCAACAATTATAGTCACATCAATGCAAGATAAAGAGTTTAGTAGATAAGATGAAATTTGTCAGTAAGATTCACACCTCCAACATACCTCCAATATATCAGTCAATCATATTAAATTTTACGTGACACATATGTGTCACAGTCGTTTTCTCATTTAGGAACATGCTTGCTAGAAAAATAAATACTCAACTGACAACAATGATAACAAATTATGATAACAATGATAAGTGATATGATAACAAGATTACAGGAATATTACGGATCAACAGCCATTAATTGCACAAGTCTGTATCCTAGTGGGCTATTCAATATTTCGGTTTGTTCATTCAGAGTATGGATTGAACTATCCTTAACTGCTAACAGGATTTCTAAACCTTCTAGTACGGATAGTCTTTTTCCCTGACTCTGGTTGTGTAACACTTCAAAATTCATTTCACCATTCAAAGTGTGGTTTTTCTCCAGTAGATGGCTGGCAAAGGACGAGTCATCCCTGTAGCGCGATCTTGTGGCCGATCGGCAAAAAACCGAAATATTGAATAGCCCACTAGGATACAGATTTGTGCAATTAATGGCTGTTGATCCGTAATATTCCTGTAATCTTGTTATCATATCACTTATCATTGTTATCATAATTTGTTATCATTGTTGTCAGTTGAGTATTTATTTTTCTAGCAAGCATGTTCCTAAATGAGAAAACGACTGTGATACATATGTGTCACGTAAAATTTAATATGATTGACTGATATATTGGAGGTATGTTGGAGGTGTGAATCTTACTGACAAATTTCATCTTATCTACTAAACTCTTTATCTTGCATTGATGTGACTATAATTGTTGGGCTCTGCTTTGGTCCGTGGCTCTGCTTTGCTTTCAGACCGCCGGCTGATGGCTGCTGAAGGTGGCCGAAATCGATAGCGGGAAAATAAAGAAATCAAGTCATAGAACTGAAGTCAGTTTTTTATTTCCATTTCATAATAATGGAGTTCTATGAAGTGAAGTGTGCAACCATCCAAAAAGTAAGTAAAACGAATTTAAACCAAAACAAGAAACGCCCAATCTGAAAGGAGCAAACTTTGGTGGCACAATGTGGCGCATTTCATTGTTCTCACGCGAAATCTGATTGAATTGGGCTTGAGGTAGGACTGAGAAAGTGGTTAAAATAAATTCAGCAGGTCGTAAAACTTATAAAAAGATACCAAAAACGGGTTTGCTCCACCAAAGTGATAACATTCGCCGTAACGGCTGCTATGGCGGCCGCTGCGGCAGCTAATCTGAAAACTTTTTTTTTTCAACTACGCCATAATATGATAAAATTATCGTATATTATACGGGATTGAATGGCCATCCGTTCTCGAGCAGCCCAATAAAGTGTTGATTTTTTTTTTACTCCAGATGGTGTCGTCGTCTCTAATAACCTCTCTTATGCCCTGCAATGCCGGACATGCGTCTAAATGCAGGAATGTCATTTCGTCTTGATGGCAAAGAGTGGAGATTGGACTGTCATAGACAGTGATTCTGCCCATTGCTTTCCCTCCGCAGCTCTCTCGTGGGCCTCCCGAACCAGGACCTTCTTCTTGGCGTCGACCAGGCGCTTAGCTGTGCTGTAAGGGGCAGGAACGTCGGGCTGAGGCACTGCGATCCATTTTTGGCCAGTGCATCCGCTTTCTCATTTCCCTCTATTTGGCAGTGCGAGGGAACCCACTGCTGCACCAGTTGGGAGCCCCTCGTCAATAACTGCTCAATGGCGGATCGGCACTGGAGGACCAGAGCAACGTCAGTTGTTCCATTGCCTGTGAGCGATTGGATGGCAGCTTGTGAGTCGACGAAAATAACAACTTGGCGATCGTTCTGCTCAAGAAGGTTCTTCACTGCACAAACCTCTGAAAACTAGGAAGATCACAAGGTGATCTTTTTTTACATTAGGCCCTAATGTAAAATATCATGATCAACAACTTTCATTCTATGCCTTTTTTGGCTAGGACTGACAAGTTCAAAGTTGGATGAGCACACTGAAAAGTTGAAGCAAGTCGGAAATGCAAGTGGAAATTTGAATTTTGGAGGACAAAGGTTTTTTCGATCTCGGAAGAAAAAACGGTGCAAATTTTACACAAGGGTTTATTATTCTTTGATATAGGTTACTTGTGCAAAAATTATTTCTGTGTCAATAGAAAAAATTTTGGAAAAAATGTTTTTTGGATTTTTTTTTGTTGGTTTTTCAAAAATTCTTTATTTTTTACTCGAAAAATATTTAACCTCCTGGGATGTTTAAAAAATCTCATTTTTAGCCCCATGAAAGCCCTATAGATCGCCACAGTGAAATCGGATCGTTCCGGGACCCCCGAAAATGGATTCTACGTCCAAAAATACTTTGAAAACGACACCTAACTCGATCCCATAGCTAAAACCCTTCAAAAACCGCCTTCCATAGCCCCATTTTAGCCCCATAGCGCCCCACGGGTTTGGGCGATCGGACTGAAAACCTTGCGGGCACAACTAGATGGTAAACCAAGTATTTTGTCAAAATTTCTGATTTTTAAAAAATGCCTACTGCCCAAAACGGCGAAGATTTATTCGTTATGAAGGGAGGCCAGAGTTTTGGCAGTTCCTACGTGCACAACTGTCAAAACGGCCCGGACGGCGTACGGCGGACGGACATTTCGGATTTAGAATGTAGAACTCTTGAAACGGATATTGACAAATTTTGAGGCCGATCGGAGTCGTCGACCCCCGTCGCGAAAACATAGGTGTATTATTCCAAGAATAATAAACCAAAATGAAAGCTTCTACACCATTTCTGGCACGAGTCAAACCCCAGCCCTCTGGCGACTGGTCTACTTGTTGATCTATGGGAACCTGTGGCGTGGTTTCCCAGGTTGATCGCTTCAAGTGTCATCAAGTCAGGTTCATCATCTTCATTTGGTGAACTGCAATCGGGCTCATTGCTGACTGTGGAGTAGGCAACCAGCACAACTAATTCCGACGTTTTCAGGTATTTTCAAATCGCTCGATGCTACAGAGACGAAACGTCCCGACCAGACCGACAGCCCGAGTTCACGCAGGTGAGCCAACTTCGCTTCCCTGAACACTGAAGAGTAGAGCGATCATCGTAAAGAGCCTTTTCTCTGTTTCAGTTGGATGTAGAAATGTCTTTCACAGATGGTGAAGGGGTGATGAGATTAACGGAAGATCTACTCGCGGCGGTTTTACCATCTCACGTGGAAACCCGGCCTCCTTTTCAACGTATTTCTCTCAGCGATTCAATCAAACTGTACGGGACGGACCAGCCCGACTTGACGATGACCCCTCAGGTAGGATTTCTACAATCAGTAGCAGAATAATATGGGCTCACCCATCGATATATACCCTGGATCTCTCGCTCAATGCCCGAGCGCCGAGCCGAAAAAGTCTGGGCCTTCCCCCTCCTAAAAGGGGCAAGAACGTCTCTCTTCCCTGTGTACCCACCCATACGCCCATCTCCTTCCGAACGGGTTTCGGGTAATAAAAAATATCAATGAAGTAGAATAAGTACCTATTTATAATGAGTCAGAGGGTTACAGAACACTCCAAAATAGGTAGGTACAAGTCTGAAAAATTTTCAAATATTTAAATAATCCAAAATAACCGAATAATAATAATAATACAACTACTAGAATACTAAATAAAATAATTTTACACATTGCTAAAGAGTAGGTATGGCTTTTGTGAGCTTTTGGCGTTGACCAAGTTTGCCCAATTGAGCTGCAAGTGACTTTGTTTTAGCAACATTATGGCATAATACTTTTAAAAATACTTGGCTGATAAGCCTGATCAGTTACACGGTGTGATTACCACCACACTACATCGCTTTAAAAAGAGTGTCCCCAAATAATTTGGGGCAGGTACCAATTATTGGTTACCGCCTTGCATTATAATAGATTTAGAGTCGAGATTGAAAGAGGCTCGATTTGATACAACTTTATAATAATAAAGTTATAATTAACAATAATTGTTATATATAGCAATTATTGCATTAACTTGAAGACATCTGAGGAGGGCCTGATCTCTCTAAAATCTTCCTTGCGATACAAAATCCGTAAAATGGGTGTATCTACTTAAATCGGAATCAGTTGTTTTCAACGCCTGGGAACATTATGAACACTCAATTTTTAAAAAAATACTTTATTTTTTACTCGAAAAATAGTTAACCTCCTGGGATTCTTCAAAAATCCAATTTTTAGCCCCATGAAAGCCCTATAGATCGCCACAGTGAAATCGGATCGTTCCGGGACCCCAGAAAATGGATTCTACGTCCAAAAATACTTCGAAAACGACACCTAACTCGATCCCATAGCTAAAAGTCTTCAAAAAAACCCTCCCATAGCCCCATAGCGCCCCACGGACTGAAAACCTTGCGGGCACAACTAGATGGCAAACAAAGTTGTGACGGGATACTCGTCCCAGACAGTAGGATTTCTCACCTTATCCGGCAAACCTTCCTGAAAGGTAGAAGGGGGAAGAGAAAACCAGGCGGGGCCTCCCCAACTCTAATTTTCTTCCGAACTTATTTATTCATCGACAACTTCGACTACAACTTCAACTACTAAGTCCACAGGACTTACTTACTTAACCACCGACTTCAACTACAAAGCCCCAGAACTTATTCGATTCTACTACCAACTCCCCAGAACTTATTCAACTCATCTATAGCTTCAACTAAAAAATCCCACTGCAGCCCGTCAGCAACCCAGACCAGGATATCTGAACCAGAACTCACCGAACTCGCCAGTGCACCGAAAACGGCGCGGGACGCACCCGGCCACTTCGCCGAACACGCGCCACCGACGACTGACTGCAAAACTCTCCTTATTTTTTCGTCCGGCCGGTGCGGCTCGCTCGGGCTGCCTTTCTTGTCCCCATTCCTGGACGACAACGTAAGCAGTCATCGAGCCTCGCGTTCGGTGACCGTCTGCGCTTTTACCGTACATTCGGCAAGAGTTCTGCCCAAACATTCCCGTCTCGGATTTCTTTTTCCACCCTGGCCCCCCCTTCTCCTAGCTGGATGTTCGTGACTGTTCCCCGTCACATATCCCACCCCTCTAGAGAAGTGGCGACCAGGGGTCGACACTTGCTGGCTGAGGCCTGGGGGATGCGGGTCCCCAGGTGAGCACATACATTTACAACTTCAAATTAAATCAACTACGAAGTACGTTATGAGTTCACAATAATACTTTCAACTCAATTCAACGTTCGGACCCAATCAACCAAATCATCTCAATTCACAACTAAATCCTCTCACCTTCACAACTAATCATCCAGCTCATCTCACAACAAATTCATCTCAGCGAGTTGTTGGGTCTGAGGCCAGGCGGGACACTGTCGGGGTTTGGCTGGCGTAGCCAGCAGGGGGTGGCCCCATTGTGCTAATCCTACGAATCTTCTGTTTCAGATCCAAGACTTGACGCTTGACATACAGAGCAGCCCCACTGTCTGCCGCGCTCTTGTCATTCCATCAGCTGCGGTAGGTACTTGAAAATTGATTCAAGAACGTTGGTAGCTTTGAGGTTTGCATGAACGAAGATTTGGTCAGTTGCATTCTTCTTCTTGACACTCTTCACTCCACAATCCATGGAAGGGCTTCGCCATCTTCCATTCCAAAAGATCTCACTCTTTTCCGTCCCCCCAAATCAAATCCAATCATTTATTTGCCAGAACACATAATTTTGTATGGGCAATAGTCAAGATATAAAGGGGAGAAAAAACAAGAAAAAAACTAATGAACTTGACCTATGTATTACACTACTAATACAGACACACTAGTGTGATAAAGGGGAGAAAAAACAAGAAAACACGTTTTTTTCTTGTTTTTTCTCCCCTTTATCTCTTGACTATTGTACTGCTGGGAGAGCGTAAAAAAAATATGAACCCCCACCAAGTGGTGCTATTCCGGGAAATAGTTAGGCGATGAAAGGTCAGTATGATGTAAGGTGGATGCGGCGAGATAGTGGGAATCCATCTTAAAAAAGACGATTTAAGACGAAATAGTCTATTTCCACGATAAAAATATATAAACTTGTAGACGCGTTTCGGTTGATTAGACCATCATCAGTACAATACTGTATTGTACTGATGATGGTCTAATCAACCGAAACGCGTCTACAAGTTTATATATTTTTATCGTGGAAATAGACTATTTCGTCTTAAATCGTCTTTTTTAAGGTGAGTATGAGTCTGCTTTTGCTGCGTGTGGAGTATTTATGGTAGGGTCTGAGGAGTTTATCAATGTTCTTCCCTACATAATTTAAGCATTCAAGGATATAAATAGCAGGGATAGTGAGAATTCCCAGCTCGACAAATGCTATAGCATTCGCTATCGAGAGGACTGTATACTATAGTCTACAGTCCTCTCGATAGTGAATACCAGCCACGACCCGTACAGCCTTTCTCTGAGTTCTGAGGGAGAAAATGACTATCTCCCCACTCGCGGACCTCAAATTGTTCAAAATCCCCCCAATCACCGGTTTTCGAAGGTTTTTGGCTATGGGCTTAGAGGCGTCGTCTTCGAAGTATTTTTGGACGTAGAATCAATTTTTGGGGGTCCCAGAACTATCCGAGTTCGCCGTGGGGATCTTTGGGGCTTTCATGGGGCTACAAATGGGATTTTGAAGGATCCCAGGTCAAATAAGGTGTCCTTTTTCCAAGTAATTTTGGACGTAAGTCCATTTTTCTCAAGAAGAAAAAAGTGTTTTTAAAATAGGTAAATTAAATTTGTTTTTGATATAGAATCAATTTTTGGATAAGAGCGACAACTTGTTTTGTTCGTCAAATAAGTTGTAAGTAGTTTTCCGAGTAATTTTGGACGCGAAATTCGTTTTTTGAGGTCCCTCATCTGTCCAAACATCGAACAGAAAAAAAATGTTTTTTCGAAAATATTTTCTACCTAATGACACAGCTCAGGAAGAAATGAAAGAATTCTAGAATTCATTGCGCAATTACTCTATACTAGATGCTCCGGCTCGCTTTGCTCGCCTACGCACCCAGCTGTAAAGATCCCCCCAACCTCCTATCCCTGGATGCCGGGGTGAAGTTACCACTGGTACTCAATTTCCCTTATAAACGGTATATTAATTTTCTTCACAAGGTGTTCACTCTTTTCCTCTGGACAAAATCACGACTCCTACTCGAGCACCGTCATCGGGTCTTCCCCTCTCTCCCCCTCTTCGCTGCCAATGCTCCACTTTTGTCGTCTCGTCTGTGCTGATGCAGCACACAATAACGTTCGCTCAATCTGTCACCCATTTTGTGGACGTAACACAGGTGGGGAGACGATAGGAAAAATCGGCGTATTTTTAGGGCTTACCGTTTAGGAGGAGTACGCCATTGACATACCCACAAACACACAGACAGAGACGATGAGAATTGGTGATATAGATCAACGAATAATAAACCAACCCTTGTGTAAAAGTTGCAGCGTTTTTCTCACATGACTTGTTTTGGGTGGGCTGACTCAGGGGCCGCGATTTAAATGAGACAAGACTTGTAGTGTGGGCCTGCTGCCTATGTGTCGCCTTTTCTAGTATGACTTATTTCGGGTCTGCTGACTCAGAGGCTGCGACATTTTTTTGACGATTCTAGAGATTTAATATTATGAGGCAGTGCTTTTTCAGGGTTTCGAGTTTTTACGACCAAAAGGGAGGGGGGTTATAGGAGTGAGGGTAAGAGGAAAATCGCGATTAACAGATTTAAATGAAATTTGTGATGTAGGTCAGATAATATCATATTATAGGTGGAAATGCCTTTTCAAGTCCTGAATGTCCAATTAGGGTGGGGGTGCTGTGGTTGAGTGGGGGGGGGGGGGGGGCTCACATACACCACTAGAAGGTGCCTATGACCCCCCCTCCCCCCCCCCCCCCAGGGCAAGACTTTTTGACGATTCGAGAGACGCTAATTCTGACACTTTCACCACCCGAGATACCGAGAGTTTAAGCGTTAACGCCCAGGTTAAACCCCCGAGGGAGCACCGATTAGCATGGGAATCCGTGCGGAGCTCGGTAAGTTTGCGGAGCCGTTATGGCCTATTTCACCAACTAACGGCTCCGCAAACTTACCGAGCTCCGCACGGATTCCCATGCTAATCGGTGCTCCTTCGGGGGTTTAACCTGGGCGTTAACGCTTAAACTCTCGGTATCTCTTGCAAACTTTTGCGACACACAAAAAATACAACGTTTTTTATTGGTTGCACCCATGGCAACCCGTCAACTTAATTTTTCATAGCAACAACGCTTGTTAGTTTCTCGTAGTGAATTATCAAAATTTGATTTGATCCATGCAGATTCTGCATGCCGTGTAGATACTCGTCATCAGTTTTTTAAAGTGAAACTTTTATTACATCGTCCCAAATTTTTTGGTCTGTGTTTCGATTCTTGTAACGTCACGCTGGGCGATATACATTCGGGTCCCGTGTGTGAAAGTTGTTATCGGCTCCGTTGCGTTTGGGTCCCGTAGAAACAAACCGCTGGGAAGAGCCTTACCAAACGGGTCCGGCACAAACATGCCGCTTGATACCTATAGCCCAAGCAAATAGTACCTACTTTGGACCAAACATCAAATATGCTATTTGATTTTATTGTCTTAAATGGTCCATTGGGGTCCGAATAAGAGTAGTCCTAATCTGTGGTTTCCCATGAAAATATTTGATGGGAGAACTGTGGGCAGCCCAAAAACCACGAAATTTTCGGACTTTTTTCGGTTTTTTTGCTATATCTCAGAAACCAATAATCCTATCGATGTTTTTACCGTATACTGTTTTAAAGAGCATTAAATTCTCTACAGTTTTTACTACCTAGAGTCTTTTCTAACTCTGATAGCAAACGAGCTAGAGCTCATCAAAAATTGACCATTTTCTCCAACTTCTGGAAAAATCACAAAATCTAGCTATTGTCTCCTTTTTGCTTCTTTCTAACTCGTCCAATAACTCGATACCAAGGTTGGGGGAACCTTGCTGTACGTGGTCAAGAAACCCCACCTCCCTGCTAAAGGTATATTTTGACGCATGCACACATAGACGATCTCACGATGAGAAAGGTACCTATTATACCTCAGTAATAAGTAACAAGGTGACTTCGTTTTTAATTGGGGGACCCGTTTGACGTCGCGGACCCCTTCGCGATTTTCCTAGGGGACCCGTTTGGTATTAGGGACCCGTTCGCGAATTTTCTACGGGAGCCGATTGTACTTTTTTCGTCGCCTCGGGACCCGTTTGGAGGTTGCCCGTCACGCTACCGTTGATTTTCGCTTACAACCGATTCCTTACTTCATCTTCGCCAGTTATAATCGTACAAAAATCGTTCACCATTCGTAGGAAAGCTCTCGATTTATCACGCATTTCTTTCGTACTTGTTCTTTGTCATTATGTCCCCATTTTATTGCCGCTTGTTTTGTTGTTATCAGCTGCCACGTTAGAAATCAATTTGAGAAAACGCCAAAATGAAGCCGTGGGTAGAGATTCAAGGGTAGGTGAATGAGTAGGAAATGGGGGGGGGGGGGGGACTAGACATAAAAAACGTGTCCATAGATGCTACGTACCCCACTGGGGGAGCGAGCGAAGCGAGCCGGGGAGACTAGTGGGAAAAAAGTTTCACTTTTACCGTGGTTTCATAAAACCACACCCGTTTTTTTTTTTTTTTTTTTTATATATATATTCTTGGCATTTAGGTACCTAGGTACTTTTCAACATCCACGGGGTTGGCTTGGCGTTTGTTTGTTCGAGTTATTACAACTATACTTCTACCGTTGATGATAGGGAGATGCGGTTTTTTAACATTTTCATGTCTTTTTTTTTTTTTTTTTTTTAAAGCTCTGAAATTCAAACTTGGGAATCACAATCCCGAAGCAGGAGGGACAAGCCCACCGTCATGGCTAGACGATGGTGCCCCTTCATCCTGACAGGATTTTGATCCCCAACGGCACTGCAGTCCTCAAGTGGACTGATTGTACGCGATTGAACTTCAGATTCGACGCATCCATGTGTTGATGTCCTAAGTCCCTAGGCCAGGTTTTATCTCATACACATGTCAACATGAGATAGAGCCGCCGGAATTGCATGTTTTGCCACTTTTTATTGTTGTAATTGTCTGGAAGTTCAACGAGAGCTGTGAAAAGGAAAAGGACAAAAAACCTTATTAGAGACAGCCTCGAACTCCAGACACCTGAGTGTGGACCCGGCATCATAACCACTACACCATCGACGGCCCCTTTTCATGTCTTTACTATGGCACATCAAATCAAAAAGCGACACCAAAAATTTCTACGCGATACCGATAAACAATCCGTCGTCAATGTTCACTAGTATGAAATGTGGTGACATTGATACCCTAGGAAAAGCGTACATAAACAATCCGTCGTTAATGTTTACTTGTATGAAATGCGGTGACCTTGATTCCCTAGGAAAAGCGTACATAAACAATCCGTCGTCAATGTTTACTAGTGGGAAGCCGATAGTACTACAAAACCACTGAGAATGATTCATAGGTACCTACCTACCTACTATCCACATAAAGTTCATGATAAAACATGAAAATGTCTCACTGTGTTGCGGACTAGTACGCAATCTGTTTAACCTGCCCGAAAAAGTTGTCGGCCGAGCGAAGCGAGGTCCCTCCAATAGGATGGTTTAACATAATTCCTTCTCCCCGATGCTTCCCCGAAATGGTTCGGACGGCGGACGGACATTTCGTTTTTCCATCGTGATCTCAGGTATCCTATAAAAAGTTTTGGATAGTGTCCGTTAAATTGTCCTAATGTGTCCCGCGAGTATAAATCCCTCGGGAAAGAATGGGTTAGGTAGGTACCTACCTATATACAATGAAAATCCGTTTCGAGTTGTCCCAACTGTGTCCCATACAGTAGCGCAACCCGTACTTTGGTCCCCTATAATTTGGGATATATTCTTGACTTTTAAGCGGTGTCTAAACGTGCAATATTATTGTGCAAACCGGGTTGCACAATATATTGATGGCAGCCCCTAGACGCTCAATGTTATTGCACAATTTTTTCGTTTGTGCAAAATGTTGTACCGTGTGAAGGCGACATTGAAGGTTGTGCAATATATTGCGCAATGTCACACTCAGACGTACAACAACATTGTGCAAACAGTATCCATCAGGTCAACATTAAGTGACTGTGAATTGTGTTGCAATCATGCTGTGGTTGCAAGTGCAAAAAAAAAAAAAAAAAAGAAAGGCTCTCAGGAAGGGCGAAAATGGGCCAAGCAATGGTTTATTGATAGGGAGAAGTACGAGAAGACTGTTGATACTAGGCACGGCTTAATTGACAGTGAATTGTGTTGCGTGATGATTGCTGTGGGTGCAAGTGCAAACAAAAAAGAAGAAAGGCTCTCAGAAAGGGAGAAAATGAGCCAAGCAATGGTTTATTGAGAGGGAGAAGTACGAGAAGACGCGAAGACTGTTGATACTAGGCAAGGGCAGAGGAATATTGCGCAATGTTGCCCTCAGACGGCTCAATCTTTTCCAGTTTGTGCAATATATTGCGTGATTGATGAGAAGTGGTCAATATATTATATTGACCACTTCTCATCAATCACGCAATATATTGCACAATCTTTCAATCTCAACCTCACACGATCAATTATATTGTACAAACCAGAATATTGCACAATAATATTGCACGTTTAGACACCGCTTTAGGTACCTACCTAGGTACTTTTCAAGATCCACGGGTTGGCTTGGCGTTTGTTTGTTCGAGTTATTACAACTCTCCAGCCTAAACTGTTAAAGATAGGGAGATGCGGTTTTTTCCATCGTAGTTAATGATAAAAAGTTTTAGATAGTGTCCCATAATTTTCCTAAAGTGTCCCGCGAGTAGGAATCCCTCAGGAACGATAATGGGTTACCTATATACAATTAAATCCGGTTCGAGCTGTCCCAACTGTATCCCATAATATGGGATGTATTATGTTATAATAGTGGTGAGTTCAGATAGTGTCAGCTTGGGTCAGGACGGCTATGTAATGTATGGTGGGGCTTTTCTATATGTTGGGGGGTTCCAACGTGTCCATCGATGCAACTCACCCACTGGGGGGGGGGGGGTCCAGGGGAGGGCGCAGCCCCCCCGGATGGGTGTGTAGGCGAGCAAAGCGAGCCGGAGCAGCTAGTCTATAAGATATAAATGTAATGTATGCTTTAATGTGCCGGCAGGTAACTCCTGAAGAGCCCTAACCCTGATAAAGGACGGGCGAAAGGCGCCTGGAGACGATTAATTGCCTGTTTTATTAAATGCAATTAAGTAACACCATAAAAAGCCTACGGTTTTTTCCCTCACAACATCATGATAAGTAATATGGAAACCGACTATACCACGCAGAACACCAAAAAGTAGCTCCATGTGGCGTAACTAGCTGCTGAAGTGGAGGAAATTAAACTTTTTCTCTAAAACTTCTATAAACTTTTTCAATAGGTAGGTAATTGAAAAATTTTGGATTTTTCGATTTTTTTTTAAGTTTATAATCTATACTATTAAAGTTGTTCGTGTCTTGGACTGGCTGGCTGTGTCTAATCCACGCTAACCCGCCTCAACGGTAGATCCAAACGCGAGCCTTCGATTATTTTGATAGGTAGGTACCTACTAGGTAATTTCCTACTAGGTAATATCATTTTGAGTTGATGGGTTGCTATGGGCTGCATATAATTGGTAATAGACGGGAATTTGATACTTCACAACGAGAGGCCAACAATCGTTGTTACTTAGAAAAATTACTAGTCGACGGGTTTCTAAGGGTGTTTACATGGGGGATGAACGGGAATGTGATAGTACGTGCGAAGAACGGGTGTTGCAACTATCTATAGGTAAGTACTACTAAAGTTGTTCGTCTCTGTGGCTGGCTGTGTCTAATCCACGCTACCCAGCCTCAACGATAGAGCCTAAATTCAGCGCATTGAGCGACTGTCACTTGGTGGTGACGCCAGATAAAGGTGATGGACGGAGTGCAGCGAAGCGCACCGGGCCCACTAGTTAATAATTATTATTAAACTTATAAATTTAAAAAAATTAATAATTATTATTAAACTTGAAAAAAATCGAAAAATCCGTTTTGGCGAGTAGATGACGACAAAAATAATATTATGAAATCACCAAAAAGTTGCTCCACGTGGCTCATCTACGCTCCAAAAGTGGAGAAAAAATCAGGGTTTGACAGGACATTGGAATGGTGGTGGGCCAAGCGGTGTACACCCCCCCCCCCCCCCCCCTTCAACACAAAAAGCTGTATTTTTTAAGAAAAAACTACACGATATGGGAAAACGAGTTGTTGGGTCGGAGGCCAGGTGGGATACTGTCGGGGGTTGGCTGGCGTAGGCAGCAGAGGTGGCTCCCTAGTCTACTACTTACAACCGTTTGTTTTGAATTGCAGTCCATTAGTTTAATATATCTTTTAATGCGGGATATTTCGGTTAGGCAGGCACTCATATCGACCTCCGAGCGCTCCGAAGTGACGAAGGTGACGAAGTTGTACCCCGATTGTAAACTTCTGACGCTCAAATTCCCCGGCAGCGACTGGGAAAAACAACTAGCGAAGGTACCCGGCGAATTCAAGATGGCCGCCGTACAAAGTCAGCTGAGTTTGAAAGAAGGGGATCTCGTATACGTCGTTTACGGCGACTCCTATAAAGATTGCGTAAGTGTTAACACTTGTATAGATACAATAGATCTATTGTTCAGGCCGAGGAGCACTCCTTAAGGGGGCTTGTATAATCGATTTTCCACATCACGCGAAAATCCAAAGCTAGGTATATTGATTTATTTATCTTTATGTATGCTTTTAAACGGGCAATGGTAATAATAATTATTATTATTATTATTATAATTATTAAGAAAATGAGAAAATTCAGGCTGTCGCTGTCATTCTTTTAAACGGACATAGTAATAATAATAATTATTAAGAAAATTCAGGCTGTCACACATCGTCCATCGATGTAGTAAACTAACTGGATTGCTCTTGCCGGGAAGGTTGGCGGTCCGAAGTTTCGGAGGCCTTCCCCCTCCACTGAGGGGCAAGAAGGCTGAGGGGCCCGCGCTCACACTAAGGATTCCCTTCATTTTTAAGGGAATGAATACTAAATATCCTTCGAGGGCTGATACCCCTCTTAATCTGATAGTCAACATTTCCAAGGAGGGACTTTCGTATAATGATAATGCATCAATGAAACCCTACAGAATAAATAAAGAGAACAGGTAATTGGGGATAGAAACAATATTAACCGTTTTCTCTGTTTTGTTTGTAAAAATAATTTATTTCAACGAGGGCATATTACCATTAGGAGTTACTTACAGACTTGCGTAGGTAGGTACATGATTTACGCATAATAATATAATAGTTAAGAAGAAATCTTTAATTTTTTTACCACAGATTATTGAACAAAATTACTTTCCCCATAATCTCGAGTGATTATTGGGGCGAAACCGACTCGTCTCATGGCGATGACCTATCTCTTCAGGATTTATTTATCTCGCGGGAAAGAATAATTAGAAGAATAAAGAAGATATTTGAAATTTTTCCAGAATGTCTACTCAGTTAACGGTCGATGTACATTTGGACGCACCCCATGAAACCTAAACGAATTTTTTTAAATCTGAAATGTTGACAAAATACTTAATAATACTTGGCCAAGTAAATAGTTGATGGTAAACCGGTTTACCATCTAGTTGTGCCCGATATGGGTCTAAAATGGGGCTATGGGAGTGGTTTTCGGCTATAGGCTCGAGTTAGGTGTAGTTTACGAAGTTTTTTGGGCGTAGAATCCATTTTTGGGGGTCCCAGAACGATCCGATTTCACAGTGGCGATCTACAGGGCTCTCATGGGGCTACAAATGGGATTTTTGAAGGATCCCAGAAGATCAAATAAGGTGTCGTTTTCAGAGTAATTTGGTCGCAAAATCCATTTTTCGAGGACCTGCATCCGTTCAAACATTGAAATTTTTATTATTTTTTTTAAATTTACTTAGGTATTCAAAAGTATTTTCTTGGTGACACAGAATTAATTTTTGACAATGTCAAAGAATAATCTTGTGAATTTCTTGTGTAAAATTTGCTGCGTTTTCCTCATACAAACAGTTCAAAATTTAATAGGAACATAAAAGTTGAGGAACACTGAGCAAAAATTAGTAAACTTCGGAGCGTATCACACTGAGTAACAAGGAAATAAGGAAAAGACGCATCTTCCCCTCAGGTTGTTGCCCCTCAGTGGTGGGGGATGAGTGAGAGAAAACGGCTCGGGTCTCGAACCGTCCCGGGATAGCGACGAAGCAATCCAGTACATCGATGACATCGTCAAACGCCTCCACTAATAATGTTTGTAAGGTTGCGCGCCAAATCACTCTGTGACACTATTAAGATGTCAACATCCCCTAGGTTTATACCATAAATATAAACTTATTTTTGCCAAAACGTGTTGGAATGAAGTTTCTATAAAGTGTTCAGCAAATATAAACAATGAGGTAGGTAGGTATATCTTTTTCTCAATTTCAAAAGTCTTGGATTCATGCCCCTTCTTTGTGAAACAATTTTTTCATGCAAAATTTGGGTAAGTTTTGGTAATAAAATTCATATTGTTATGAAATCCTTCATTTCTAATGAAATTATAAATTTTAAAAGTGGATAAAATCACCGAAGTTGTATAAAATCAGTTAGTGTAACGGAAATCAGTCTGCTAATGGGTGGCAATGGTACCCCGCCCGCGCGGGGCCGCACAAGTGAAAGGGTGGCAACAGACATAATTATCTGCATTCCGGTGGCAACGAACGAACTCCGGCCCTTTCATTGTAAATCGATGCGAAGTATGTCTCAGACCTAGAAATGAAAAAAAAAAACATTTCGCCATTTTTGTGACCCATGACTTGTGACTCATGTGCTCATGACTTGGAAGTCTTCCAATTTTCACATTTTCTCACTTTTGGTTTATTATTCTTGGAATAATACACCTATGTTTTCGCGACGGAGGTCGACGACTCCGATCGGCCTCAAAATTTGACATTATCCGTTTCAAGTGGTCTACATTCTAAATCCGAAATGTCCGTCCGCCGTACGCCGTACGCCGTCCGCCGTCCAGGCCGTTTTGGGCAGTAGGATTTTTTTTAAAAATCTGAAATTTCGACAAAATACTTGGTTTACCATCTAGTTGTGCCCGCAAGGTTTTCAGTCCGATCGCCCAAACCCGTGGGGCGCTATGGGGTTATAATGGGGCTACGGGAGGGGTTTTTTGAGGGCTTTTAGCTATGGGATCGAGTTAGGTGTCGTTTTCGAAGTATTTTTGGACGTAGAATCCATTTTTTGGGGTCCCGGAACGATCCGATTTCACTGGGGCGATGTTTAGGGCATTCGTGGGGCTAAAAATGGGATTTTTGAAGGATCCCAGGATGTTAAATATTTTTCGAGTAAAAAATACAGAATTTTTGAAAAAAACCTATTTTTGAACAAGAAAATCCAAAAAAAAAAAATTTTTTGAGATAAAAATCCAAAAAAAAAAATTTTTTTTTTAAATTTTTTCATTGACAGAATTAAATGTCTGCACAAGTAACGTATATCAAAGAATAATAAACCCTTGTGTAAAATTTGCAGCGTTTTGGTTTATTATTCTTGGAATAATACACCTATGTTTTCGCGACGGGGGTCGACGACTCCGATCGGGCTCAAAATTTGACATTATCCGTTTCAAGAGGTCTACATTCTAAATCCGAAATGTCCGTCCGCCGTCCGCCGTACGCCGTACGCCGTCCGCCGTCCAGGCCGTTTTGGGCAGTAGGAATTTTTTTAAAAATCTGAAATTTCGGCAAAATACTTGGTTTACCATCTAGTTGTGCCCGCAAGGTTTTCAGTCCGATCGCCCAAACCCGTGGGGCGCTATGGGGCTATAATGGGGCTACGGGAGGGGTTTATTGAAGGCTTTTAGCTATGGGATCGAGTTAGGTGTCGTTTTCGAAGTATTTTTGGACGTAGATTCCATTTTTTGGGGTCCCGGAACGATCCGATCTCACTGGGGCGATGTTTAGGGCATTCGTGGGGCTAAAAATGGGATTTTTGAAGGATCCTAGGATGTTAAATATTTTTCGAGTAAAAAATACAGAGTTTTTGAAAAAACACATTTTTGAACAAAAAAATCCAAAAAAAAAATTTTTTTGAGATAAAAATCAAAAAAAAATTTTTTTTTTAATTTTTTCATTGACAGAATTAAATTTTTGCACAAGTAACGTATATCAAAGAATAATAAACCCTTGTGTAAAATTTGCAGCGTTTTTCTCGTAATCATGGCTCCGGGTAAATTCGAAAAATTGTGGAATTTGAATTTCAAGATTCCTTGCCAAATTTGAGCGTGGCACTGAAAATTTTCCTCACCGTTTGTCCTTCAGTCGCTACCTACATGCGAAAGAAGTTTCTCCAAACTGAAACTGATAAAAAACTATGTACCTACTTGCGATCGACAATGATACAATCGAGATTATCAAATCTCGAAATTTTGTCTGAAGAAAAGAGAATTTATGAATAAAATTAATTTTGAAGATGTTATCAATGAATTCGCTTCCATTAAAGCAAGGAAGAAACTTTAAAATGAAGACATGAAGTAAACTGGTGCTCACTAAAATGCAGACAAAAAACTAAAAAAATATATAACCACACCTATAAACCAAATACGTGTATTTGGTATAGGTACAGGCAGTCCAAAGTCTGCAGAAAGTGGGACGGAAAATATCTTAGGTAAGTACCAAGGATCGGGGGGGGGGGGGGAGGTGCAATGTAGAGAAGGGGGTCCACCCCGGGTACCAGTTAATGCAGATCCGCCACTGGGCAGTTCTGTGATTTCATGATCAGATTTGAGTTGATATCTCAATGTACATGTATTGCAAGCTACTTATTTTTGATTCTGACGGAAGATATATATAAAAAGGATCAAATTCCATTTGTAGGCCGAATTGAGATAGGCACGCCTGGGAACGCTTGGGAGGAGTAGAACCGAAGGCCTGTTCCACTTCTGGGAACAAGGGTCGCATTAACACGGTTTCATGTGAAAACTAATACGAGGCTCCAGGGAAAAAGGATCAGATTCCTGGTAGGGAAAAATCGATGTAGTTTTGGACGTAGACTCCATTTTTTGTGGTCCCGGAACGATCCGATTTCACTGTGGCGTTCTATGGGGCTACAAATGGGATTTTTGAAGGATCCCAGGAGGTGAAATATTTTTGAAGTAGGTAAAAAACAAAAACATTTTGAAAAAAAAAAACTTGAAAAAAAGAAAAAAGTTTTCTGCAAAAAAATTCCATTGACACAGAATTAAATTTTACAAGTAACCTATATCAAAGAATAATAAACCCTAGTGTAAAATTTGCAGCGGTTTTTTTTTTTGCTACGTAGGGGAAGGTGGGGTACAATGATACACAGGGCATAGTGAAACAGATTTTGTACCGGGCGTTCCTGAAGGGTCTAGTTCAACGGGACTTTGGCAGCAAGGGCTGCTGTCCACTCCCAACATGGCCAGCTGATCGTCCCATTCTTACCAGAATGCGACCATTTGACGTAACTTGATGCGTTTTTCGCCTTGAAAGTAAATATTTTCCGTCAATTAATTTTCGCCTCCAGTTAACAATGATTTTTTTCATTCAGCCGCCTATTATGGCATTTCAATTACTTCAATATGCAATTCAAATCGTGTATTCCTTTACGTTTTTGCCCAGTTTTCGTATTTCTACTGCTTCACGTTTGGGGTGTGATTAGGGGAAACCGAAATGCCTTGTTTGGGGTTCATTGAAACAAAGGAGCTCGGGGCACAATGAAACGTTACTTATGGCCTCTTTTACGGATGAATTATAACCCGAAACGTGAATTATGGTCTTTTATGGATGAATGGGCTCAGGGCCGTACCCAGGGGGGGGGGTCAAAGGGGTTGGAACCCCCCCCCCCCCCCGAAATTTTCCCAAAAATAAGCATTTTCAAACACATAGGAATTAAATTTAGGTACTCAAGTTATAATAATTATAATTTAAATTTAATTAAAATTAAATTCAATTAATTAAATTAAATTTAATTCCTATGTGTTATAGGAATCTATAACACATAGGAATTATCTATCTATCAATTATTATCTATCTATCAATTACACAGGTTTACAAAAAAAAGGTCAATCTCAGGCGCCGCAGAAAAAACCATCAAACTCCATGTTTTTTGGGGTGCTGAATCCGAATCCGACCCCCGTTTTTTCCGGTCACGTCCAAATTTTCGAGATATTGGCGATTTTTCGTTTTTTCGACCTTTTTCCGTTTTGGAAGTCACAGCTAAACGTGCGGATACCACAAAAACTCTCTTCTTACTGGAAATTTATCGCTGATTCCGAAAATATATATGAGTTGGTGTCTAAAACCACGAGAAATGTGTGATTTTGCCAAAAAATGTTGAAAAAACGTGGTTTTTTTTCAAAACCAAAGTCACGTTTTTGATACTTTTTACCTTCTAGCGTGAAAACTAAGGCCGTTAATAAAATTTTTCCAACGAGGTCTTGTAGGTAGATGTTTCTGCGTCGAATGGGACCAACCGTGATTCTTTACCTTCCATAATAAGGGAGCTATGATTTTTCAAAGTTTCTACCCATTTTGGCCATGTCGTAGAACATGAACTCCTGGAGTCGGCAATGCAACTTGATCACAACAAAACTTTGTTCCGAGGAATATATTGGACTCGGAGTCATCAATTCAGACCGACTCAAAGATGGTTTTATTCATCAAGAACTCACGGAATTGCACTTGAAGCCCTGAAAAACAAGCACCCAGAAACTTTGAAAAAGCATAGCTCCCTTATTATGGAAGGTAAAGAATCACGGTTGGTCCCATTCGACGCAGAAACCATCTACCTACAAGACCTCGTTGGAAAAATGTTATTAACGGCCTTAGTTTTCACACTAGAAGGTAAAATGTATCAAAAAACGTGACTTTGGTTTTGAAAAAACCACGTTTTTTCAACATTTTTTGGCAAAATCACACATTACTCGTGGTTTTAGACACCAACTCATATATATTTTCGGAATCAGCGATAAATTTCCAGTAAAAAGAGAGTTTTTGTGGTATCCGCACGTTTATCTGTGACTTCCAAAACGGAAAAAGGTCGAAAAAACGAAAAATCTCCAATATCTCGAAAATTTGGACGTGACCGGAAAAAACGGGGGTCGGATTCGGATTCAGCACCCCAAAAAACATAGAGTTTGATGGTTTTTTCTGCGGCGCCTGAGATTGACCTTTTTTTTTGTAAACCTGTGTTATTGATCTTCATAGGTAAATAAGGAAGAGGAGGAGGATAGGTATACGTAAATAATTAACAATAATTTTTATACTAAGCCATTCGCGTACGTGGATGTACGCGGTCCGCCGCAAACGGCGTAGAACCAAACGTTCCATTACGGATCCGAGGAACATTAGGATTTAGGTGTATTGGATTACGGAACGGAGGAAGTTGCCGTAAAGCATGAAGTTTGGCGCTATTACGAAAGGTAGCAGCACGAAACAATGACCGCCATTCGATTTTGCAAGTCCCTGA
Source organism: Pilophorus perplexus (assembly GCA_955831195.1). Classification (NCBI taxonomy): domain Eukaryota; kingdom Metazoa; phylum Arthropoda; class Insecta; order Hemiptera; family Miridae; genus Pilophorus; species Pilophorus perplexus. Next base: position 343,581 of record OY037009.1, read on the forward strand.
CTAGGTATATTCTGTAGGTTGTGTTTTTATATGTTCAATATGTTTTTATATGTTAAACAATGTTGAGTCTATTTGTATTGTCTATCTATTTATTTTCCTAGTCACCAAATTAACAGGGGAAATTATTTTTATGTTATTATTTATATACTTAGTGTCGTTTTAACTTTTGTCAATAAAAGCTTTTAAAATGGCCTAAAAATGGGTTATTTGACAATTTAAAAAAAGTTTTATTGGGTAGGGCCTCCGAACCCCGCCTGGTGCCACAACCCCCCCCCCCCCCCCCCCAATTTTTCCTGGGTACGGCCTTGAATGGGCTTCTCGAAAAGGTCAGAATTCAGCATTTCTGACAACATATTCGGATTCAGCACCATTTAAAACCCATAAACCCCAATTTTTAGTTCGAAAATCCTTATAGGTACGTGCTGAGCTGTTTTCGAAATGTTAGAGATTTTGAAATGAACGCCGGGCATATTTGACGTCACACCTCGCCAGGCTGGGCGTCGAGTAGTTGGGCACTGAGCCGCCAGAGCGCTAAATAATAAATCTGAACAGAATCGGAATAAAAACACTCGGCCCGGGTCGATTTTGGTTTATTATTCTTGGAATAATACACCTATGTTTTCGCGACGGGGGTCGACGACTCCGATCGGGCTCAAAATTTGACATTATCCGTTTCAAGAGGTCTACATTCTAAATCCGAAATGTCCGTCCGCCGTCCGCCGTACGCCGTCCAGGCCGTTTTGGGCAGTAGGAATTTTTTTAAAAATCTGAAATTTTGACAAAATACTTGGTTTACCATCTAGTTGTGCCCGCAAGGTTTTCAGTCCGATCGCCCAAACCCGTGGGGCGCTATGGGGCTATAATGGGACTACGGGAGGGTTTTTTTTTTAAGGCTTTTAGCTATTGGATCGAGTTAGGTGTCGTTTTCGAAGTATTTTTGGACGTAGAATCCATTTTTTGGGGTCCCGGAACGATCCGATTTCACTGTGGCGATCTATAGTGCTTTCATGGGGCTAAAAATGGGATTTTTGAAGGATCCCAGGATGTTAAATATTTTTCGAGTAAAAAATACAGAATTTTTGAAAAAACACATTTTTGAACAAGAAAATAAAAAAAAAAATTTCTAGATAAAAATCCAAAAAAAAAAGTTTTTTTAATTTTTTCATTGACAGAATTAAATTTCTGCACAAGTAACGAATATCAAAGAATAATAAACCCTTGTGTAAAATTTGCAGCGTTTTTGAATACCTAACCTTCTTTGATAATAACCTCGATGCTCAATTTTCGAATGTGCCCCACCCTCTCAGGAGACTACTTAATTTTCTACTGTTTTTATTTCATGACTCCGTTTTTTTACTCATTGAGGTTGAGGGTCATTGACTCCTTGGCTTGCTTATCATGCGTCTTTTGGCTGGTGTCATTACAGTGTGTTTTTCGTAGAGCAAATTGCTGGGGAAGCTGAGAACTGAAACGATCGGGCGGTTAAGGAGAAGACAATTGACTGGAAGTTGGGATGCATCAGGGCCAAAGTATCGCTTCGTGTGGGTAACCGACTTTCCCTTGTTTGAAGAAGAAGATGGCAGATTGTCCTCGACTCATCACCCTTTCACCGCTCCCCATCCAGAAGATGAGCAAATTATGGACGAGGATCCTCTTAAAGTACGTCTAGACTGGATTTAGCTACGTTGATTGTGTCACTCATGAGTGGTCATTTGTAGGTTCGAGGACTGCATTACGATTTGGTGATGAACGGCTGGGAAATCGGAGGCGGGTCCGTGCGCATACACAACCCCCACCTCCAGCTCCACGTCATCCGCGACATACTCAAGTTAGACCCCTCCTCCCTGACCCATCTTATAACGGCTTTGGGATCAGGAGCACCACCACACGCGGGAATAGCGTTAGGTGAGCCGAAAACATCAGTTGAGTTCGACGGTTTACAATGTCAATTTCACATCACCCGTTGGTTTGTTGCAGGCTTAGACCGGCTCATATCAATATTGGTTGGATCTCCTTCGATCAGAGATGTGATTGCGTTCCCCAAAACGTCCGAAGGGCACGACCCTCTGAGCGGAGCGCCTTCTGCAGTCGACCCTGAGGACCTCCGGCTCTACCACATTCAAGCCAAAATTCAAAAAGAAGTGGACGACACCATGGCTCATCGTCAATCGTAATGTCTGCGTCGTTAATTACTCTATTTTGCATTACTAAATGTGATTTTAAAAGTCTACCTAGTATTTTTATTGTTGCCGAGATTATTCGTCATCAGTCATCCTGGGTTTTGGGAGGGGTTAAAATTGTTGATACACCTCAAAGTGTGTTATGTATTCTAGGTTTCATGTGTGGATTTTAAGAATGCAATGTATCGGCACTTTTAGTCAGAGAGAGACAGAGAGTGCAAAGATTATGTCAAAGAAAATATATAAATCAGAGATCAGATTATGCCAAAGGAAATATACAAATTAATTATTTACACTTATTGAAAACGCACATGTAGGTGGTCGGAGCAGATGCGAGTGGGAGGAAAAGGAAATTTCTTACCTTTCCGTTTGACGTGTGCGACGGCTGGACCCAAATTGGAGGATTTCCAAATTGAAGAGGGTAGTGTTGTAGATGGCAAGACGTGGTGGCACGACTCGTGCCCGATATAAAACGCTGCAACTACTGAAGGGTCTGGAGTTCGAGGCTGTCTTGCGTCAAGGTTTTCTTTTGTCCTTTTTCCTTATCCGCAAACTCCCGTAATGTCATGCAAGGCATACATTGCCCTCCACAAATGCCTGGGAGAGGGATTTCGGTGACTTGTACAACCTTCTCTGCAGCATCCACCATGAGGACCAGGATTTCATCGTTGTTGGAGACACAAATCCAAGAACAGCCGCGAAGCAAGCTTTGACAGTGGAACTGGAAATTAACGAAAGAAAGTTTCATTGCGGCTAGAAATTCGAAGGATGCCAAGTCCAGTGGAAGGGGGGACAGCTTCTTGCGGCTCTGTGATGATTTTAGTTTGATAATTATAAAATTTATAAGCATTTAATGGAAGATGTGCGGGTGATCCTGACGGTGAATGGACCTGCATTGGCCCCAATGGTGCGTCGGTGGTCGATTTGTGCTGCATTAGTCCGGGAGTCATGGGGGTGCTGGGGTCCTTTTCGGTTTGGTGCCAGAATTAAATTTTATCGGACCTTATTAAATTTTACTTATTTTATTTATTTATTTCACATAAATTTTATACATAAATTAGTTTTTCGTAAACTTACAATGGTGCTTTCCCTATTCCAATCTTTTGGATAGGTACCTTAAAGGTCTACGACCCGTCCAGGCCCGACTCGAACAGCTCTCGTTGTACAATATAGGTAGGTATATGAGATTAATGTATATAACTATTACATATTTAATTACTAAGTCCTTTAAGTAATCCTAAAACTAAATTACAGTCCAACTATACTACAGTAGGTAACTAAGACTAATTTTACCCCTGATATATTCCCCTTAAAACTTGAATTTTTGAATAATGACATTTGTGTTTGCTTGTTCCTTCAGGTAGGCCAACACTTTTTTCTTAAACTCTAACATAGATGTAGCGGATTTAATAGTATACGGGAGATGTTCAAAAACAGCGGGTGCCAACCAAGGCAGCTGTCTTGTAAAGAAATCACTTCTAGATGGTTCTATTGCCAGCATGCTATAGTCCGCGCGGTGGACGAACCGACTTGGGTGAAAGTTCCAAGGAACCTTCGAGGGCCTCAAGCTCCGCCCCTTTTTCTCTCTGTTACCAATTCGTGGGAAACCAACAAGTCTCTGCAGGGAAAAATTCCCCACGGGAATCGGGAGTAATATGAAAATTCACTCTCTACCAACGGTTGCGCATTGCAAAGGGTGAAGGAAAAATAATATAAAAGTGATCGATATCACAATAATATTAAATATTATTGTTTAGTTTGAACTATAGGTACCAGAAATTCCTAATCCAATAAATTTTATTGGACTAGGAATCTCTGGTAGTTCAACCTACCTATAGCTCAAACTAATTTTTTAATTCATCAATATCACATTGGTATGATTCGGCATGACATGTCAATTGTATCAATTAATTTAGGTACGTAGGTCATGTTTCTTTCCTTCAGTAATAGTCGGTTGTTAATTTTTTTCCACTTGAAGCCCAACTTATCAAGAATTCGTCTTAGGGCCCACTGTCCTCCAGAGAAGAGCTTCGCATCTTTTAAGGAAATGAACAGCTTTTTTTATAGTTGGCAGTTCTTTTTGATAATAATATCAATAAGTAGACTTGGTTCCGTATGGCTGGTTCATTGAACGAATGTACAGTTTTTATTAAATAAAATTAATTTAATTTAATTTTTATATCCTTTTTCTTACCAGGCGTCTGGAATCATGGAATCATCAATTTTGCCTTGTTTTACAATGCTCCTGACTGTATTCCTGTGGTCCACAGGGCCGTACCCAGGGGGGGGGGGGGGGTCAGAGGGGTTGGACCCCCCCTCCCCCCGAAATTTTCCCAAAAATAAGCATTTTCAAACACATAGGAATTAAATTTACTCAAGTTATAATTGATCTTCATAGGTAAATAAGGAAGAGTACAAAACCTTTTTCTAGTTAAAAGTATACGTAAATAATTTATAAAATGTATTACAATTTTACAAACCCATTCGCGTACGTGGATGGACGCGGTCCGCCGCTAACGGCGTAGACCCAAACGTTCCATTACGGAAGTTGCCGTAAAGCATGTAGTTTGGCGCTATGTATTAGGATAGGTAGCAGCACGAAAAATGACCGCCATTCGACTTAGCAAATCCCTGACTATATTCTGTAGGTTGTGTTTCTATGTTCAATATGTTTTTATATGTTAAACAATGTTGAGTCTATTTGTATTGTCTATCTATTTATTTTCCTAGTCACCAAATTAACAGGGGAAATTATTTTTATGTTATTATTTATATACTTATTGTTGTTGGAAACTTGTTGAGGGTCAGTCAAATAAGACGAGATTGTTTTGCCGACGTTTCAAGAGATATATTCTCCTATCATCAGGGCCTAATGAAATGAACAAAACACGAATTTACACTTTGAATTTAACAATTGATGAAACTATATGATAAATTTACAAAATTTAAAAAATTTACTTACAAGTGCAGGAAAAAGGGCAGCACTGCCAGCACATGATGTGAGCCGTCGCTGTCGTACAAATATACTAAATAATATGTAGGATGCAGACATACAGAAGGAACTGACAATTTTCGATGGTGGGGGTTGATTTTTTTTTTTTTTTTTTTTCCTTTAGAAAGTGGTAAACAGAACTCAAAGGATGCCAACTTTTTGTAAGGTTTGAGGGTTGGTCGGTGAGCAGGTAATTAGGCGTTAACGGTTTCATGTCGGCGGTCTCCCTTTGTGGATTAAGTCAGAGTAACATTTACTGAGGTGATTGACATCTGTTCTGAAGTTAACTGTTTGATGTTTGTTGCGTTCAATATGGATCATTTCCAACAAGTTTCCAACAACATTAATTGAAACGGTCAACATCACCATCAACTATTTATATACTTAGTGACACTAAGTTAGTGTCGTTCTAACTTTTGTCAATAAAAGCTTAAAATGGGTTATTTGACAATTTTTAAAAAAGTTTTATTGGGTAGGGCCTCCGGACCCCGCCTGGTGCCACAACCCCCTTTATATACTTAGTGTCGTTCTAACTTTTGTCAATGATGGCCTAAAAATGGGTTACCTATTTGACAATTTTGGTTTTTCTTGGAATAATAGGTACACCTATGTTTTCGCGACGGAGGTCGACGACTCCGATCAGCCTCAAAATTTGACATTATCCGTTTCAAGAGGTCTACATTCAAAATCCGAAATGTCCGTCTGCCGTACGCCGTCTGGGCCGTTTTGGGCAGTAGGAATTTTTTTAAAAACCTGAAATTTTGACAAAATACTTGGTTTACCATCTAGTTGTGCCCGCAAGGTTTTCAGTCCGATCGCCCAAACCCGTGGGGCGCTATGGGGCTAAAATGGGGCTACAGGAGGGGTTTTCTGAAGGCTTTTAGCTATGGGATCGATTTAGGTGTCGTTTTTGAGTATTTTTGGACGTAGAATCCATTTTTTGGGGTCCCGGAACGATCCGATTGCACTGTGGCAATCTATAATATAGAAATATTATTTCTTTCATGGGGCCAAAAATGGGATTTTTGAAGGATCCCAGGAGGTTAAAATTTAACTCTATTTTAATTTAACTCTAATTTAATTCTTTATTTTTTTTACTCGAAAAATATTAAATATTTTTCGAGTAAAAAAATAAAGAATTTTTGAAAAAACACATTTTTGAAGAAAAAAATCCCCCAAAAAAATTTTTTTTGGAATATAAAAATCTAAAAAAAAAATTAATTTTTTTTTTTTTTTTTTTCATTGACAGAATTAAATGTCTGTACAAGTAACCTATATCGAAGAATAATAAACCCTTGTGTAAAATTTGCAGCGTTTTTTTCTAAAGTTTTATTGGGTAGGGCCTCCGGACCCCGCCTGGTGCCACAACCCCCCCCCCCCCCCCCCCCCGAAAATTTTTCCTGGGTACGGCCTTGCCTGTGGATACAAAGCGCATGGAAAACTCGTTCCATAATCTTCTTCATGTCCATTAGCGGACCTCCGTTGTCTTTTTCATTTTGGAAATACTCCCACAAACGGAAAACGGTTCGCCGTGACTGGGATTTCAGGATTTCACGCTTTTCGCACCCCAGGGGTGTGCATGATAAAAAGGACCAATAATAGATTTTTTAAATAGATAAAATAGAAATAGACCTAATTTTTTTTAAATAGATAAAAAGAAGACAAATAATCAAATCCGTATGTATTAAGTTAAGGGCCAATGCAGAAACCAGAAAGGCGATCGCGCTTATAACAAACGTTCGAAAGAAGGAGATGATTCACAGGTGACAATTAGGCAAGGGGAAGATCCGGACACTTAGGGAAGTTGAGCAAGAATGAGGTTCGATGACCGCAGGTAATTTTTTAACCCAAATGTTGGCATGCTTGGTCACCTCAGGGTGGTGTTGTGGCTGATGTAGTGGGGGAGATTTCAACTTGAAATTTTCAAGTCGGTTCCACCACCGCGCGGACTATAGTCATTGTCGATCTCGTGAACCTACTTCTGGAAATCATCTTTAATTTTGTACACAATATAGACTGGCAGTGTATGTCATACACTGCCAGTCTATATATATATAAGTGATTCTCGGAGGTAGTATTAAATACTAATTAAATACGTCGGCTAAGAAGCAACATTGTGCAACTCAATTTTTATCAAAAACGAGTTAGATACGTAACCGGATTCAAATTTTCGCGCCTAATACGATGAAAAAATTAGTTTTGAGGTTTGGCCAATAGGATCGCAGCAAAAAATTATTTTGTCATCATTGGGTATCTCTAAACGTCAGGGCAACATTGTTCTTCTCAGCTGTTCCCATAAGCAACATGGAGTCTCCACCGCCAACACATTCTGAGGTATGTTTTCCAACCTATTTCATCTAATTTTACTTCATTTTTCATTGAATTTTTTGTTTACTACTCTAGTATAATATCAAACGCATCGAATAAAAGCAAAACCAAGAGTTTTTCACTCTTGTATTTAAAATTAGTGTGTTCATTCAGTAGTGTTTGAGATGAACAAAGTTGAAAGACCTCCTTCAGGAGATGCACAATGTTGGTTTTTTTTTTTTTTTCAAGAGATGCACAATGTTGAGCATTTTTTGAATCAAGGAAGCCCAATGTTGCACACCTGTTTCTACTGAAGTTTATTACTTCTTTAGCAGTTTTCTAGTAGTTTGGGTTTTCTTTTTCAGGCTGATGGCAACTCCAATGAGAATTCTGATGACTCCGATGCGGAAAGAATGATCGTACCACTAGATGAACTGTACCTGAGAGTTGAGAATATGGTGCGTTCAGTTATCCCTCAGTTGGATTCCACACAAGTTTCTGTAAGTGATCATGAACTTTTATTGGAGCAGCCATTGATTTCATCAGAATTAGTAACAGCAGAAAGAGAAGATGTTCCTCATGTGGAAAACGGTTTACTTCCTGAGTCTTCTGTGTCCAGCCCAGCTCATGCAACTAGTGATGTTGATGACTCTGATTTTGTGATGGATTCTGATGGCATTTCTGATCCTGAGAACTTCGATGGAAGGAATGAATGTACTCCCAGCACTTCCAATGAAACTAATGAGACTAATCACACTATTGTACTAAAACGTAAACTTGTTGACTATGACGAAACTAGCAGCTGTTCTGACTCTGCAGAAGAAACTCTGGACGACCACCCAATTCTGTCTGTCCCACCATCATCCTCTAAAAGAACTAGATCAGTCATAGCTAAACCAAAACATTGGACTCGTAATGAAGCGAAGATGAAACGGCCGTTTGTGCTGGACAGGGCTATGTAGGTTACCGACGAAAAAATAAGAAAACTTCTAAAATAATTATCCAAGATACCCCTCGGGATGGTAGGGAAATGGGTCCTTGTTGTCAGTGCAGAGGTGTGAAGACAATTGAACATGTTTTAAATAAAACAAAGGTATACCTTCCTTATGAACTGCTGCAGATTACAGAAAGAGCCCGAAAAGAACCTCCATACAAAGCCAAACTTCTCTCCTACGATTTTTTCAAGAACTATGCTACCAACTTTATTTATGACTCCATACGTCCTGGAAATAAGCCAAGCGATCCTGTTGTGAACGACATTAGGCACATTCAGTATGACCCAAAAGGAATAATCAAGTACAGACTCAACTTCGAAACACCACTACAAGAGCTTCCAAGAAGACCGAAGAAACCATCATCCCACTCATTCAAGGAGCTATACACAAGCAGGCTGCCTATTACCAGAGATAAGTATGAGGACCTGAAGTCCATGAAAAAGTTCATACCCGATGAGGCATTTTTATACTATACGGCTCTACCCCATGTAGAGGAAAGTTACAGGAAGAAAAAGGCTCAGCTGAAGTCCTCAACAACTAAACGAGATTCCTAAAATGAAAGTGATTTTGAACTACTATAGAGTACCTACCATAGAAATTTTGAATAATTTGTATGCGATATTTTATGATTTACAGATTTGTGATTTACCTGAATGTGATTTACCTTAATGTATTACCAGATTTGTGATTTACCTTAATGCGATTTACCTGATTCGTGATTTACCTGAATGTGATTTACCTGATTGTGATTTACCTGAATGTGCTTTACCTGATTGTGCTTTACCTGATTGTGATTTACCTGAATGTGCTTTACCTGATTGTGATTTACCTGATTGTGATTTACCTGAATGCGATTTGTGATATACCTGAATAAGACTGAAAGTCGATCTGAATAAGACTAAATTTGTTTAATACCATAATTCTGTGATTAAGATAACTCATTGTTTAGCTAGAAAAACTCAGTAAGACTGAAAGCGCTGAATCTTAGTTGGAAAAGTGTGCCTTTCTACCATTTTTTTCTTCATTGCTGTTTTACAAACAGTTTTATTCCTACGATGTTTGTACGTTACCATGGTGCTTTTGATTGAGAGACCAAAGTATTATGTTATGCTAATGTTAAGACCAAAACTTTATGTTACGTTATGTTAAAAAAGTCAGTAAGACTGAAAGTGGAAGTGCCTAGGATGTGAAAACCTACTTTTGGTTTATTATTCTTGGAATAATACACCTATGTTTTCGCGACGCGGGTCGACGACTCCGATCGGGCTCAAAATTTGACATTATCCGTTTCAAGTGGTCTACATTCAAAATCCGAAATGTCCGTCCGCCGTACGCCGTACGCCGTCCGCCGTCCAGGCCGTTTTGGGCAGTAGGAATTTTTTTAAAAATCTGAAATTTTGACAAAATACTCGGTTTACCATCTAGTTGTGCCCGCAAGGTTTTCAGCCCGATCGCCCAAACCCGTGGGGCGCTCTGGGGCTAAAATGGGGCTACAGAAGGTGGTTTTTGAAGGCTTTTGGCTATGGGATCGAGTCAGGTGTCGTTTTCGAAGTATTTTTGGACGTAGAATCCATTTTTTGGGGTCCCGGAACGATCCGATTTCACTGTGGCGATCTATAGGGCTTTCATGGAGCTAAAAATGGGATTTTTGATGGATCCCAAGAAGTTAAATATCTTTCGAGTAAAAATTAAAGAATTTTTGAAAAAACACATTTTTGAAAAAAAAATCCCCTCAAAAAATTTTTTTTGAAATATAAAAATCCAAAAAAAAATTTTTTTTAATTTTTTTTATTGACAGAATTAAATTTCTGTACAAGTAACCTATATCAAAGAATAATAAACCCTTGTGTAAAATTTGCAGCGTTTTTTGTTTCGTCCCAATCAGAAAAAATGTTTCTTATTAAGCGCTGTGAGTCTTCATCACACTGAAAGTTTTTGATTTCCTAAGGTTTAAATTTGTCATGCATTGTAATACTTACCGCGATTATTTTCAATTAAAACAAAATTTTTATCAAACGATCCTTTTAAGTGACATTCCAACACTTTACTTCAGCATTTTAAATAACTAGCGAAAATTTTAAAATTAAAAGAAATTAATTGAAACCAATAGTCAACATTGTGCATCTCAGAAAAAAATTACAGCAACCTTGTGCATAACAACGAAATTTCGTTAAACCCATTGTTTGGGATTTTCAACTAATTTTCATGAACATAGCACCAGAGATTTAGGTTGAACTGCTTCCAGAAACATTACAGTGGTGCCCGATTAAGAGGAAGGCAGTTTTTTGCTTGTCCTGTAAATTGATAAAAGTTGAGATGCACAATGTTAGAACTTAGATGACTTGAAATTTTCAAGTGTGCTATATCGGTTCGCAGAGGATGAGCGCCTGTTCGATTTCAATGCTATTCGTAAAAGTGTGTTGATTGCCACAGTCAAGGAGCTGAAACTATTCTGGTACGCACCGCCCCATGCAAGTACTCCATATATTATTTAACTATGAAAAAATGCGTAGTACGCCATCGTAATATTTCTATTATCTAGCCCAGGGATTCCCAATAGGTGGTCCGCGGAGCCCAGGGGTCCGCAAACGTTGGTGTGGGGGTCCGCGAGCTGCATCCAAAAATTAATATTTTAAGCTATTCTACCAGGAACTCAAATAATAAAAATGACTGTTTGTAGCCGGAGTGTCCTGTAAAGCGTGAGAGGCCGTACATGCGACGCGACGCTAGTGACACCTAGCGTAATTATTAGTGACTAGTTCGCCCAGTTTCTACCAGAATGCAGAGATGTCCGATTCTCCAAAATGAATCGATTATTTAGAAAAGTATCGAAAATAATCTCGATGATTTTTTCAAAAAGAATCGATACATCTGAGAATCGATTCTTTTTCCAAATTATTTATTAAATTTCAAATTTATCAGAAGAAGAAGAAGCATTATTACGTTAAGAAACTTGAATTCCAATTACTAATAAATCCAACTGCAAACCAGCACTATTACGTAGGAAAAGGTAGGTAGGAAAGCTTCAGCTGTGTCAGTGGTTGTTGTGCAACTGTTTCCAAAAGTAAAATAAAATTTATTTTTTAAATAAATAAATATAAAATTTATTTTTTAAATAAATAAATAAATATAAAATTTATTTTTTAAATAAATAAATATAAAATTTATTTTTTAAATAAATAAATATAAAATTTATTTTTTAAATAAATAAATATAAAATTTATTTTTTAAATAAATAAATATAAAATTTATTTTTTAAATAAATAAATATAAAATTTATTTTTTAAATAAATAAATATAAAATTTATTTTTTAAATTTTTAATGTAAAAATAAATAATTATTTGATAATAAATAATTATTAAACATTTCGCACCCCGTTCCCCCAAAACCAGACCGCCCGTGGAATGATGTGAGGTAAAGGAGGACTGTTGAGGGGGCAATCTTCAGAAAGAGTTCATCATAATGATACCCTGCATCATATATGCATCATAATATGATAATTAGGGCTCGGCAGGATATGACCAATAAAATCTGGAAATATGACCAATAAATATGACAGAAAAACCGCAAAATATGACGCAAAAACATGCCCGGAAAAGTTAATAATATGCTAAAATATGCCCCCAAAATATTGTGAGAGGGTCATGAATGCAAGAAAAAATTGCATTGGGGCGCTCAACCAACTTTTATATTGTTACAAGTCATCTTAGAAAATTATCAAACACATTGACCACATATTAAGACACTAAAATATTTATATAGTTAAATATTTACATATATAATTTACAATAAATATTTACATAGTTAACTATTAGTTATGTACAAGCAGTTTCATATTAACGTCTTATTTACATATTTACAACATACCTACCAGTCAAAGGCTTGCACAACCAAGTGTTTTTCAATATTTTCGGTCTTGAAGCTGTGGCGCAAGTCACTCAGGAGAAGTTTCAAGCGGGAGAACGAACGCTCAACATCGACGGAAACCAATGGTAGAAATTTGAAGGAAGAAAGTTCATGGAGAGTGTAGGAGAGTTCCGTTTCTGGTAAGTCACCTCCTAACACCCTGGCTACGTTGCCGACAGTACCCCAGCCTGGGTTACGGCCAAGAACGAATTCGAGCTTGGTTTGAACAGCTTTCCCAATCTTCCCAGGCCACAAGGAAGCCTCTTCCTGAAATTTTTGAACTTCACTCACCACTTCAAAAAGCTCCTTCTCTGAGGCCTCAAGCTTGGCAATCAACTGTGGGATCGACGCCATAATATGTGTTTTAATGAAGGACAGCGTCGCTACAGTGTCCCTGTCCGCCATGCTTTTCTTTGCCTTAGTTATTTGTTTGCTGTCACTCTCGTCGAATGAATCCACTACTGATTTGACAGTCTATAGGTGTTCAGCATAGTAGAGCGCTGCAGAAATCCAGGTTCCCCATCGAGTCTGGATTAGGGTTGCCAACCGTCCTCCCCCGGGGAGGACAGTCCTCCCTTTTGGTCATCCGTCCTCCCGAAATCCGGGACCTCGGGAGGACGCTCAAATGTCCTCCCTTTTCTGTTTGTGGATTGATGTTTCTTCAACACAAACAATATTATCTAGCTTCACTCACAATGCGCTAAGTACCTACCTAAGTAACTAAAAATAGCGTACCTACCTAGCTATAACGTAGACAGTTACCTAAAACAGAACAATCGCGTTAACCAGCTGCGAGACGAATTGAGATGAGGAAGGAGTGATCAAATTTCTCATCAACGTGGTCTTTTTCTGTTACTTTATCTGCCCTCTCTTGATGTTATCCTCTTCAAGTGGATCGCGATTACTTTGTGAGATTTTTGCTTAGTTTTTGGTGGATAGGTTGAGTACCTAAGTACAGTTTGTGCTAAAATTGGCACAGAAACCGACAGTGATGTTGAGGAAGACCCAAAGTGTTCGAAGGCTAGGACTTCTAAACGTGCGTGTTCTTTCAACTAGTTGTGGGAGAAGGCAAGGCAAGGAGGAGGATGGGCAAGGTTAGATGAGGTAAATCCCAAAAAAGCGTAATGCTCCTTTTGCAAGAAATCGTTCTTTATAAAATATGGTGGAATAAGCTCTTTGAAACGTCATGCCTCCAAACAAACTCATAAAAGTAATGCTTCTGCCGTCATACAGAATAAAACGTGGGCATCCTTCATGTCCAGACCGACTTTCATTCCTGAAAATTAGAAAATCGTTGCCGCTGGCAAAATTGTATCATGGGGTGTGACATGGTGGTAGGTAGCAAGTTAGCTACGGGAGGGTTTTTTGAAGGCTTTTGGCTATGGAATCGAGTTAAGTGTCGTTTTCGAAGTATTTTTGGACGTCGAATCCAGTTTTGGGGGTCCCAGACCGATCCGGTTTCACCGTGGGGATGTATAGGGCTTTGAAGGGGCTACAAATGGGATTTTTTAAGGATCCCTGGAGGTCTAGGTATAGGTATCCATTTTTCGAGGGTCTTGTTTCCCTTTCTTGTTCGTGTTAGTTGATGGAATTTTTCTCGTTTTACATTTTATTTTATATGAATAAAATTCCATTTTTATATCTCAAAATTTTGTTTGTTTTGCAATTTTTCGTCTACGTTGTTCGTGTTTGAACGTCCCCTCAAAAGGGGGAAAGGACCATTGTGAAAAGGGAGACAGGGTGGCCCTGTGGACTAAGGCGACAGAGCTGTTTACAAATCAGTCGGAGCGCTGATCAGCCTGCTTCAAATCCGGGGACGAACACCAATGTTTGACCAAAAGTACCTAAATCACGTCTTGTAATACCTGTCTTGTCGGCAGAAAATTCACCTCTGAACTCAAGTTTATGTGAATCCTTTCCCTGGAGCAAGATTTTCTAAAGCGTTTCTAAGTACAAGTGCGGGGTCTGGTCCTGCTATGCCCCAATTGAGAGAACCGAAAATGGTTAAGCGCAAAAAAATCCCACTTTTTTACCATTTTGAAAAGTTAAACTTACAATGTAGGTATAATTTATTATCCTTCGCTGAACCCATCGGTGATATCCAAATTAAGTTCGTCTTATGATTGAAGGGCATGTACGACAATCAATACCTGAATATTTGAATCCAGGCATGCATTTATAAAAATACAAATTATGTAATGATTTGACGTAGAGTGATGCATTATATTCTAGTTCCTTTTTGTTTTTCATGAGCATTATTATTTCTTAGTTCCTTGCATAATACCTGAGTGTACTACCTAAGTCAATACCTACCTAGTTTGGTTTAATACTTACAAATCTGTATTTTCAAATTTAAGTTCACTTTTTGTCTTGTTTTTGAGTGAATCAGTTTTTTTTGTTTTTTTTTTAATTCCGGCCCTTCGTACGTTAGTAAAATTATTTTCACTTGATAATGAATTTGTAAAACTAATAATTTATTGCAAATATCAATCTTGGAGTGGATGTCCTCCCTTTTTACACGGTGTCCTCCCCAATTTTTCCAAGCGTCCTCCCGAACAGAATTTTGGAGTTGGCAACCCTAGTCTGGATTGGCTCAGAGAGCAGCGGCAGTACGGGATATGCCAATTTAAAGGCGCGCACTCGGCTAGGTGCCTTTACGAAAAACATTTTCCCTGCAGAAATGAGTTTGTTGACGCTGAGAGAGAATGCTAGTTGAGAGAATTTATAGTGTTGATGTCAAAAAATCTTAAAATATGCAGAAATATTGAAATAAATAGGGAAATATTATTTCCAAGCATTCTAGGTTTTGTTGGATAAGAGCATATTTGGGCCATTTCGCTACTAGGCAGCATATTATGCTGCCTAGTAGCGAAATGGCCCAAATATGCTCTTATCCAACAAAACCCCAAAATATGCAATTATATGCCCGAAAAACTCGAATTTGGATCATCCGATTTGCACAAACTTGGTATATTTAGGCTTCTTATAGGTTGGGCATATCAGGAACGAAATATGCAAATATGCCATTTGCCGAGCCCTAATGATAATAATATGGGTTGACGACGTCAGTACACCCAGCTCGGAGAAGGAGGGTCACCGGTAAACTCAGGTGGTGCGTGAGTACACCCATGAGGGGGCCGTCGCTACGACGCGAGTACACCCATGGAAGTGAATGTGATAATCGGGCTGAGGGCAGATGGAGATGCTATTTTTCCCTGTTTTTTTCACAGTTCACCGAAATGTGGGCTTCCAAAACAACGCCGACAAACATGACGACCAAGGATTGCGAAGGGTTCCATTCATCCTTTAGCAAGAATTTTAATTCCAGCCACCCGAACATACGGATCCGTAAAGAACTTCTCGGTTTTCAATGTGACGCGTATGCTAAGTTGGACTCTAGGTATTAACTATTAACTTGAACGAGCAAAGTCGCCCCGAAAAAAAAGGTTATAATTTATAACCTTTTTTTAGGTACACGTACACGTACACGTTTATAACTTATAAACGTGTACCTATTCAAAGGCCCAAAAGTGGGTCCGTCAAAAGGTACCAATACCTACAACTTGTCAGTTTTCAACTAGCCAGTATATTCGAGAAACCCGACTTGTAATTTTATGACAACGACGTTCCTCTGCTGACATTAAACTATTCCTTCCAAATGTTCCTTTTTTTTTCCTGATTGTTCGTCGGGTGTACTGGCGCACGCCGGGTGTACTGGTGTCGGGTGTACTGACGTCCTCCGGGTGTACTCGTGTCGTGTCTGCGCGGGTGTACTTAGGTAGTCCCTTTCCCCGTCGGGTGTACTCGTGCCGTTTCCCATAATATATTATATTGTTGTAAATAATGACAACTCGTTCCACAACCAAACCGAAACTGAACTCTTTAATTATTCAAAACATGTGTCCTAAAATCATCCGAACTTGAACCTGGAAACTGCTCTGGAGTTTCCTCCCAACACTTCTCCCCTCCTCTTCCGAAAGGCGCCTACCGGTCGTCCATCATGGTGAACCACCACCGGTTTTCCTCGGGCCGTCGGTATCCGGAAGGCCACGTCGTTCCAGGCGGCTTGGAGGTAGACCAGTTGGAGGGTGGTCGTTCGTCTTCCTGGTAGAAGCGGCGGTAGAGGTAGTCGCGGGGCTGGTCTTCCTGAGCCGGGATGACGATTGGCCGCTCTTGTCGCTCCTCCTTTGTGAACGACGACACTGGACTCGTCACTTTTGGCGTTTTGTCCATCTCTGGTTGAGCCAAAGACCCTTGAAATACCTCGCGGTCCCGGTCTTCTTCCGGATTCGTTCGCAGAAACGGTTTCTCCCACTGGCTCCAAATTGGTTCCCACTGGTTTTCGGGGTTCTTGTCGTGCATTACGTTTGGGCCGCCTCCTACCGTCCCCTCGTCCTCTAAAAGACTCTTCCTTCTCGTCAACTTCAACTTCCTCTTCTTCTTGCTCTTCTCTTGCGTACACCAGTTCGCCATCTGATCCTGTCCTGCGGTCAACAAATCCACTGCCTGGTTCACGTCAAAGTCCGAATCCTGCAACGCCAGGTACACTTCGCCCGCCGACCTCTGCGTCGCGTCCATGATCCGCTTCAGTTTGACTTTGATCGTCGAGCCGATCACTTTTTCCGGCGTCGGCGTGTTCGTCTTCGGCTCGACGGTCTTTATCGGCACGATCAACTCCTCCTTCGTTCCCTTCCTTCGCTTGACCCGCATCTGCTCCGGCGTCGGCGTGTTCGCCTTCGGCTCGACGGTCTTTATCGGCACGATCGACTCCTCCTTCGTCCCCTTCCTGTGCTTGACCCTTTTCGTCCAAGCGGGTTTTCGGCAGTCGGTCAAATTTCCGTTCTTGTCGTTATTGGGACGTTGTACCCATACTAATGGAACTTCAACCTTTCCCACACGAAATCCCCCGCTCTGCAAATCGACTTGGCATCCGTGCTGTAACAGGAAGTCAAGTCCAAGGAGACACTCCTCATGAATGTGAGCAACAACCACATCATGACCAAAACTGACTCCATTCCCCAGATCAACCGTCACATTCTTAGTCCCATTCACCGTGATCGGATCAAAGGCACCCCAAAGTTTTAGACTTGTGGCGCTGAGACACCCTCGGTCACCCACCACCTCTGGTCTCACAACGGTGACGGCCGCCCCGGTGTCTATCACCAACCTGCGGGGAACGCCATCAACGAGTCCTCGAACAGTTACAGTCTGTCCCACCACGCTGAGGATCGGTTGAGACGTAGCATGCACCGGCCTCTGTCCGTTTCCCGACGGAGCCGAAGAAGTTGGCAACCCCGCCCTCTTGGGACACGACCTAGCCCTGTGGCCCTGGGCCCCACATACGTAGCACACCCATGGCTGGCCCTTGGATCGACCGTTCCGCTGGAGGACCTGACGTCGGAGCTCGCCTGGATCCCCTTCCCCATTCGTGGCCGCCGAAACAGCCCTAGTCGGCCTCCAGGGGGTGTCCTCCAGGAAAACTTGCGCCCGTAACGCATGCTGGAGGGCCGCTTGCAACGTCGTTTCTCGGCCCGTAACCTGTCGCTGTGGACCCCCCAGGTAAAACTGCCTAAGCGCCTGGTCATCAACCTCGCTAGGCGTACCCCCGGGGAAAGCGCGATAAGCGAGTATATGCAGATCGTTGGCGAACGTAACCAAATCCTCACCTACCCCCTGCCGACGAGCCTGCAGCTGGCTCCGGTACAGCTCCCGGCGACCCTCGCTCCCATACCGCTCTTGGAGCGCTACCAGCATCTCGGCGTACGTCGGATTAGGACGCCGAAGCAACGTCACGACCGTCAGGGCTGGACCTCGTAGAACGGCAACCAACTCCGAAGGTAGCTCCAGCTCCGTCCAACCATTCGTTCGCGCCGCGTGCTCGAACTGAAAGCGGAAATCTTCGAACGCCGCGGTACCGTCGAACGTGGGCGGCTTGACTCCTTTACGCCGATTAGCGTCTTGAGCCGCCAACGTTGCCTCAATGGCAGTTAAACGGTTTGCCAACTGCTGGATACCTTGACAGAGGTCCGCCAGGTCCCGCAGAGAAGTCGGAGCGGAGCCCCCCCGGCGGAGCGCCTGCAGGACGTTCGACAGTTGAGGCGGCGGCGGGTGCACTCGCACTCGGCACGATCAACTCGTCTCGATCGTAGCGCCGTCCCGATCGCAGGCTCCTCGACATCTTCAACCACTTCGCAAAGCCGATTCCGAACTTGTCACGGGTAGAACGCTCACTTCTGACACCAGTGTTGTAAATAATGACAACTCGTTCCACAACCAAACCGAAACTGAACTCTTTAATTATTCAAAACATGTGTCCTAAAATCATCCGAACTTGAACCTGGAAACTGCTCTGGAGTTTCCTCCCAACAATAGGTATTATATCCTGCACAGGAAACATGTCCTAGCGAGAGATAAGATTTCATTCTGGTTACACTGTAAAAGTCATGTTGGAGGTGAAATATTTTAGGTTTGGGCTGATCTGTTATTTTTCTTATCACTTCTTAACAGTTACTTACTACTTCTTTGCAGGCCAGCAAAATAAAGTATTAAATACAAAATTTGTGTTTTGTGGCAACTTCTCGAGCATTTCAGCTTCTCAAGGTCCGGCTACAGTTGAGACGAGACTTGAGCAACGTCTGTGAATTCCGCCCTTAGGCTAGGCCGAAAGGGCCGAGTTTTTTTAAATCCATTTTGTACTTGAGTAAAATCTCTATACATAGAGATTTTACTCAAGTACAAAATGGATTTACATGTAAATCGTTAATCTGTCTTCTCGTGTTTTTTTCGTTTGTTTATTCCGCTTTTTTTTTTTATGTTTTCTTATGTGTCTGACTGTTACCTATTGTTTTTGTTTAGTTTTTAAGTTAATTTAGACAGGTAACGATTTCTTAGTCAGTATTGGGTTCAGCAATAAAAAAGTTATGATTGATTGATTAATCAAGTCACGAATAAAATTTCCCACGTTTTTCATCAGTACACATCAACAGCTAGAGGATCATTGAAATGACCACACAGTTAAATGCAAGACAGTTTAATTATTTTACAACAAACGACATTCTGACCTTTATAAGAAATGTAGTACAAATAGAATATTCAGTCGAAAATTATACAATTTACAATTTCACCTTCACTTTTTTCACGTCAACTAAATTTTTTTGGAAAACAGCATGATACTTAACAACTTTCACAAATTGTTTAAGAATAATAGTGCACTTCGTCAAAAATATGGGTTAAAAAATTAGAAAACAAAATAGGAACAATCTTTTTCCAAGGTGGCATCATTCTTGATTTTGGTACGCACAACTTTCTAAAAACAAACAAAAAATAAAATAAAACAGCTAAAAATCAGTCAGCAGACAATTTCAGATCGATTTACGACATTTTTGAAATGCTGAATGAAACATACCTACACTCGAATAAATATTAATTTTGACGAAGTTGAGCCAAATGTTTCTTTTTTTCACAACTAAACGTTTTTAAATAGGCCGACAAAAAACTGAGTATTGAAAACTTTGAATTTCAAGCTATGACAAAAAAAAAAAAGTGGCGGGCCACCCGAAATAGGATATTGTGACCCAATTCGCAAAATAGGCCAGTTCCAAAGGGAAAAAAACAGCAATAGACAAATCAACAACAGAAACAC
Organism: Pilophorus perplexus; assembly: GCA_955831195.1. Lineage (NCBI taxonomy): Eukaryota > Metazoa > Arthropoda > Insecta > Hemiptera > Miridae > Pilophorus > Pilophorus perplexus. The sequence continues at coordinate 363,604 of OY037009.1, forward strand.
ACTTGAAAATTCCCAAAATGCTTTAAAATACTTCCCTCGTAAACTTGATTAGCTGTACAATACTGAAGACAAATCGAAACTTGCGCAAAACTACTGTCATTGTACGTCGATTTTTTAAAAATGTCCAAGTCTTTCTATATTTTGGAGAGGAATTACGCTGTACAGGAAGGCAATTTTTCCACACAAATAAAAGTTTCGTTCGCAAAAAAAGTCCTATACACAGCTCAGCTCTTATAAAATGCATTTTTTGAAAACTAGATCGACATTAAAAGCTCATCAAATAAAAGTTACGCCTATTTTTACATAGGTAGGTACAACGCCTAAATTCCGCAGATTTCCTAAAAAGTACATGACGAGTTAAAAAGTTTTTGGGGGCCGATTTTTAAATTAGATAGAAAGGACACCGAATTCACATTTTTTACGGAAAAAATCTACGTTTTCTTTAATTAAAAATACATGAAACTCTACGATATAAGGATTTTTTTATACAAACTTACGTTGCTAGAGCATAATTCCGTAATCTACTGTCAATATTGAATCTTGATCGCGCTCATATATGACAATGTTATATATAACAATCCCTTAATTAAAAAAAAGAAAAGACTAGCATTCACAGTATTCTACAAAAAGAGTTTATACACCAACAAAACGGGAGGGGAAAAAAAGTGAGAAGTTTTTTTTTTATTAGGGGGGTTAATGGCGTATACGTGACAGTTAGAAAAAAACTTCCCGCTTTTTTCCCCTGTGGTACCACTGAGTAGGTACCGAATATGCTTTTTTGGTCGTGGGGTTCGTCAGGAACAATAACGTTCTTAAGGGGGATTACAAGGTTGAAATGGCGGTTTGGAAGAACAAAATCGGAAAAACGGCGGGGCTGAAATTTCCCCGTTAGACACATAATCTCAGGTTGTTTTACTGATTTTTTTTTTTTTTTTTCCCCATTTCCCGCCAACGACTCGGTTTTGGTGGCGGATCAATTGGTCGCTTCAAACGCTGTCCAATTGTAGAAATGCGTTTGGTTTGAGGCAATTCGGACGATTCGAAGGTCGGTCATCGGGGATTCGCAGATGAGTGGAGGGGAGGGGAGCCATGATCGTGACGCCATATTATGGCGTCGAGTAGGGTCAACTGTATATATTATATCCCTTTTTCCACTCAGTGAGGGGCCCTCACTCTTCGTAACAGTGTGATAACCCCGTAATGGGGTTATCACACTGTCGTAAAAGACATGATGGTCTTGTGGGGACGACAAGTGAGGGAAAAAAGGTAAATTTGGCGTCGAGTAGGGAAAAGACGTCACTGCCGGAGAATCAGCTGTTTGGCGAAGCCACCATTATCCGACACCCCTCCTCCACATCAATGAACGCCTGACGCCTCGCAATCAGTCGTGCAGTGAGGACAGTTCGCACTGCACGACGGCATGCCAGACGTTCGACGAACGGCGGCATTCATAGAAGAACGGTGGGGGGGTCTGATAACGTCATTGGCTGTGATTGTGACGTCAATGGCCGCTCGTCGACTGGCTGGTTGTTTACCACTGTGTGATAACCCCAGAACGTTTCAACAATTGAAAACTACAGTTACTGTCAATTCTCAAGCCAGGTGTTGTTGCTCCCTATTTCACCCTCGATTTACTGCCTATTATGCTCGCCGACGACGCTTCTACTTATCCACCACAGCAATGGGCATTTCCAACAATAATTGAATCCAGCAGAATAACAAATGCCTACGAGTGCGTTTATCCGCGGCACTGGGGGCCATTCCCCGTTTGAGGGGGAGCAAGACATCACTCCCCTCTACTCGTTTTGACGCCCTACCCATTGGGAACAAAACGTTGTGGAGAGGGGCGACAAAACCCAAGGAAATGCTAGCATCTCTCTTCCCCCTTTTGGTTTATTATTCTTGGAATAATACCTACACCTATGTAATCGCGACGGAGGTTGACGACTCCGATCGGCCTCAAAATTTGACATTATCCGTTTCAAGAGGTCTAGATTCCAAAACCGAAATGCCCGTCCGCCGTCCGAGCCGTTTTGGGCAGCAGGAATTTTTTAAAAATTTTAAATTTTGACAAAACACTTGGTTTACCAAGTTGTCATCTAGTTGTGCTCGCAAGGTTTTCGGACCGATCGCCCGAACCCGTGGGGCGCTATGGAGCTAAAAAGGGGCTTCGGGGGGGATTTTAACATGGATATGTTTTTGGGCTGGGGGTCATTCTAAAATTTCCTACCGACACCAAAATTTGTGACGACCAACTGCTTCTTTAAAATTTAAAGATGATTTAATCATAGCTACATATCGGTAAACAAAATCATTGCTAGGTTAAACATCACACTATGGAGTTGGTGATATTTACCAAAGACATATCCATGATCTGATGTTTTTCCCTGAAGGGGAATTTTTAAAGGCATTTTTGACTATGTGATCGAGTTAGGTGTCGTTTTTGAAGTATTTTTGGACGCAGAATCCATTTTTTGGGGTCCCGGAATGATCCGATTTCACTGTGGGGATTTATAGGGCTCTCGTAGGGCTACAAATGGGATTTTTAAAAAATCCCGGAGGTCGAATATTTTGCGAGTAAAAATATTGTTTAAAAAACACTCCAGGTTAGGTTTGGGACCTCCCGTTTACTGGTGACGCCGAACCTTTCGGAAAACTACTATGAAGACATCGGCGTTTTCGTTGAGGGCGATGCGACGGGTCCTGAGTGGCTCGTGACGACTCAGCCAGTGGCGGCTCCTGCCCTGCAGCCCAGGGGTGCACTGACATCAGGAGGGACTGTCGAGAAGAGGACGGAAAGGATTTGGATTCTACGACCCGAAAAACCTCGGTGTCACAAGTTTCATAGTTTTATTTCTTTTTAATATGTGAAGCGACAGAGAACCCCATGACATCCTTCATAGCATTTGGGTTTGAATATTAAAGAATAATAAACCCTTGTGTAAAATTTGCAGCGTTTTATCCTGCTAACTTTTGCACGGGAAGAATAAAAACTCTCTAATCTAGACCAACCACTTGCCAGGTCAAAAAGATGGCCCTCAAGGGCAGAAAGAGTTACCTGCCAGGCCAAAAAGACCCGCCCACTTCTCTGGGTGGGACAGTTGGATGGCAGTGTAAAAGAAACATCGAAAAGAGGGGAAATTCCCCTTGATCTGGAAAAATAATTATCGATTTTCCAGGTTGAGTTGTCCCATTTTTCTCCTTATTCAATTTCCAACGGAAGATACCCAGTTTGGTCGCACCGGTAATTTGCCGCTTCAACACTGCGCAGTCGACTTCATTACGTCGGATGGTAGTTCGGAAGAAAAAATGGAAAATTAGGGGAAAATGCCCTGTAATCTGGACACACTATCTCAGGATGAGTTTTTCCGATTTTTTCCCCCTAACAATTAACACCGGAGACACCCAGTTTGGTGGTAGCGATCACTTCAACGCTCTCAATTGAATAGCGAAATTTTTTCTGTGGGGCGGAACCGTGGGAGGGGGAGGAGGGGGAAATTTTCCCGATCTCTGAACACACTGATTTCCCACGACGAGTTTCCGTTTTTCTTCTTCCACCCCGCCCATTGGCCGTGTCATTACACGGCACGCACTAACAGTCATTCGTCACATCTACACTGTCCGACATTTGGTCTGAAGTTTTCCAGGCGTTTCGATTTTTCACGAATCGGCAGAGTACACAAAGTTCCCAATTTTCCTGCAATTTGTAGACCTCAAACCGGGAGGGGGATTTTCAAGGACTAAAACCGAACTCAACAAGTCTCCTAGGTGGCACACAAACATAGAACAAACTTGAGCATTATCCGAATACAATAGGTGGGGCAGGAATGGGAGTATGTACAAGTAATATCACAGGGAACTAGGGAAAACGTTCCCGAAACTAATAGTATGTTCGCGGAGGAAGAATTGTTTTGGCGAGAAGTTGGTAGCACTGGGTAGACAAAGCGTCCAGCAGCAACGTTTTTGGGCAGTCTCGAGTAAGCTGATTTGTTCAAAAGTGTTCAACAGAACCCCCCAGAATTTCGTGGCAGCCTGAAAGAGTAGGCCTACTGAAAACCTTCGGGCCGCTGGGCTGAAACTGAACTTTCAATGTATTCGATACATTTTTGAACAACAATCGACTAAAACGGGACAAATTATTTACACTTTTTTTTTTTAAGAACCGAACAAAAATTTACAAATTATATACAAAAAATGGGGTGAGGGTGGGGGAAATGGAGGTCGAGGTCTACCTTTGCATAGCATTTAGAACGTCTTTAAGGGTGTTTTGGAGGTCGTCGAGGAGTTTGGTGTTGTCTTGTTGGTTTTTCGTGCCGGCCGAACGGAATCCCCTTCCCTGAGATTCGAGGCGGTTGAGGAGCTCCATGAGGTGAAATCTCGTGTGAGGGGGGGCCACCGTGTTAACGTAGCCCAGACAGGCAGAGTGGAAGAGACCAACCTGCAAAGGCGGGAAAAATGAGAATACGTAGGCGGGTATTAAGTAGAAACGTGAAACTCATCAAGATGATTCTTAAAACATAAAACCCCACGAATAAAATCTGTAGTGCCTGTGAAATCGCAATTTTCTCTCAAATCACTTTTTTTGTTGCTTATAACTGGAAAACTACGCATCCTACATTTATTTATTTATTCATAAAACAAAAACAATTTTCACAATAAGGAAGAGAGTCATGATTTTTATACATAGGATCCAATTTTTCTTGATTTGTCCTATAGGTCTCTGACCTGTCTATGCCTGTCATTCCCTTAGTATTGAATATTACATATTTAACATTACAATTCATAGCGACTTAAAATATAATTTGTATTTTCTAAATTCTTAAAATAAAGTAGGGCTTCTTTTTTGAAAATTGCCATTGACCTCGCGGTCCTTAACGAGAAAGGCAAAAGGCAGGGTTTCAAAGAGCGCAGGCGCAAGCCAGGGTAACCGCCGAGTGAAGAAGTCAACTTTTGGATGAGGAATTCGCAAAATGGTTGTCTGACTAGTCCTTGTACTTTTTACCCCGTCATGCTGCCTAAATGTGTCCCGAAACGTAATTTAATAGTTATGGAATGTTCCCCTAACATTCAGTGTCTACAAAATAAAGTCCACTCGGGAGCTGGTCGGCTCGAAAGTTAGTAGCTACCAGGTGTGAAATAAAACACACCTGGTAGACAACACCGTTCAAAAATGCTAGTCAGTTTCAGAACTTAAAACTGCATACATCGAGCTAGACCAGCTACGGGTTTGGATTGAATTGGTGTTTTCTTTCACGTAAAAGTCAGGCACAACACCGGTGACCCCGACGTGATCAGAACACAGAACACGGCAACTCTATTATATTTCACGTGATCCAACCACACCTTCACGGCGAATCAAGACCACACCTTCACGGCGATTCAAGACCACATCCCACGCACTGAACGTAAGTCACTACCAGTTCTAGAAAATCCACCAGACCACACCGAACGAGCCCTTCTCAAAGCCAACACAAAAGACCTCAACGCCCCAGCTAACATCGCCGATCGACTCCGCGAAGTGCGACAGAACTTCGTGCACGCAGTCGACGGAAACCTACCGTCAACCCACTACAACGGGTTACCGAGGAACTGGCCCAAGCAGTCAGAACTCATACCAACCGGGGAAGGTCAACAGTCCACTACAACCTCTCGCCACCTTTCTCCAACTTTCTTTCTTCAAATCAGGGGGAGGTGTGTGGGGAGGTTACTAACAGTTGGTGATTTGATAAAATAAAGTGTCTGGAAAAGTTGGTCCACTCGGTGAGACGAAAAACACCTTCAAAAACATTTACACCGAATTGGTCTGGCAAGAGACCCATTTTGCCCTCTGTGCCACTCAGGGGTTGAAATGACTTCCAAACATTTGGACGCGTGTTCTTCTTTGGAGGACGCAAGAAGACAGACATCACCATCAGGCTACGACACTCGCTGGCATCGCAAGGCGGGTCTCTATTGGGCTGCAAGAACGCGAATGGCTGAACTGCCAAACAATGCAGTGACATAGTAAAAAAAAAAAAAACACCTGGTAGCCAACCAAGAAACCTGTGAGAAGAGGTTCAAAAATTCTATTCATTCAACATGCAAACTTCAAACTACGCATTCAAATTTCGGACACCGATCTGGACCAGCTAAAGATTTTCATTGAATTGGCTTCTTCTTTCACTCACGTACAAGTCAGGCACGACACTAGTCTATAAACATAAGTTGCCCGAGGTGGTAGGACATCGAGCTTGAAATACAAAGTTTCTATTGGTGTGCGCTGATCGGATTTGGTTGCTATCCGTAGCACAGTGTTAATTAAAGCCCTGGAGATCCGCGAACCGAAATAAGCCCGACAAACAGTTAATGACGAGGATTTAATGCGGAGAGTACTTCACAAAACTTAGAACGATTACGTCATCACGTTTTTCGACGAGCAGATGTGTTTTTCACGGCATATAGAAGGGATTGCTTAATGGGTGATTTGAACGTCCATTTTGAGGCTACCTCCAATACAGAATTCCTACGCCAAAGAAAATCTCTAGAGGTTCTGCTTAGATCTTATGGACTGCATGTTGCACTGCGTGAGGTTACCAGAAGACCGTACCCAGGGCAGAGTGGCGTGCCTTCATGCCTTGACGTCATGATTACCAACTTTGAGTCCGGTTGGTATACACCATCAGTGAGTGATATAGGGTTTTCTGATCACCTAGGCATCGAGTTCTTGCTCTATAAAACTATTATCCCTCAACGAAAAGTGATCCAATATAGAGTAAGCAAGCCATCTAACATGCAGGTTTTAAGGTCGGTGCTATCTTCTGTTAGTTGGTTTCCGGTGTACCAGGCTGACAACCTAGAGCTAGCGACCTTCGAGTTTTTGAACATTTTTATGTCAGCTTTGGAGTATGCCTGCCCCATGTGGACAAAAAAAAGTGAGGGATACTGCCAAACCAAGAAAACTTCCCTTTGACCATAGTCTTAATGAGCTACGGAAACAGTATCAAGACTCAAGAGACACGGCCCAATTTACCAATCATGTGGATGACAAGAACCGGGCAAGGCATTGTAGGAACTTGTATCGTCAAGCAATCGAAAAACAAAGGCGCCAGCACAATGACTTGACAATTAGGGCGGCAGGAAATAAGATGAAGGCATCGTGGGAGGTTGTAGCCGAGGAACTCAATTCCAGGTCCCGCAGTGTTTCCGGTACCGCAGGCTTGAGTGCTAGTGGATTTGCTAGTACATTTGCAGAGGTGTTTGAAAAACGTTTGCCCAGGTACCCATCGGAGATATTTTATGATTACTTATCCTGCGCACCGAGGATGAGCAGTGACTTTACTCTGCGGGAGGTTTCTGTTGAGAGAGTTCATTCGGCGATATTATCACTCAAATCCAGCAAATCATTGGATTATTTCGGTGTGAACACAGTAATGCTAAAAAATGTAGCTGATTTGGTCATTGAACCGTTGACGTACATTATTAATCTGTGCTTCAAACAAGGTGAATTTCCAAGCTGCCTCAAATTGTCTGCCATCACACCTATTCCAAAGAAAGGGAAGCCCACCAGGCATGATGAGTTTAGGCCTGTCTCAAAGCTTCCAGTTTTTGCAAAAGTACTGGAAAAGCTGGTTTTGGGGGACTTGATTGCGTACATCGAGGGGAAGGAATTGTTGCATGGCCGCCAACATGGGTTCCGAAAGGGCAAAAATACTTGTTCTGCCGCTTGTTCAGTGCTTGTGGAGGCACTTGATTCCCTTGAAGGCAAGATGCTCACGGGTTTGCGGCTGTTTGACCTGTCTAAGGCTTTTGATTTGGTTCCCTTCAATTTATTGACTGAAAAGCTTGCACATTATGGCATCTCTCCAGTTAGCCTTTCTTTCTTTGAGAGTTATCTCATGGGCTGGAAGCAGGTAGTTTTCTTTAATGGTGAACAGTCCGAAGAAATAGGTATTCCCTGTGGTATCAAGCAAGGATCTGGACTAGGCCCTTGCCTCTTCATAATATATATAAACGATCTAGTATACCAATGCCAGGACACGTTCTTCCTCTCCCTTTTTGCGGATGACATAACGGCTGTGGTACAAGGGAGTTCAGTTGAGGGTTTGGAAAGTAACATGACTGCACTTTCAGAGTTGATCGAGTCATGGTGTGATGTAAATGGTCTTCGCCTCAACTCTGATAAGACCCAGAGCTTAACCTTCCAGCTGAATGGCCCTCTCACCCGTTCAGTGAATCTGCTGGGTGTAGAGGTTGATAATAGAATTTCGTGGGCTCAACACGTCGACAAGCTGTCATCAAAACTCGCCTCCTGCAATTTCATGTTGCGCCGATTGTCACGATGTGTGTCCCCTGAGATCCTCAGATCAGTGTATTTTGCCTGCTTCCATAGCCGTTTGAGTTATTGCGTGCAGCTGTGGGGGAACTCTCCACACAGCCGCCGTGTGTTCAATCAATCAATCAATCAATCAATCAATCAGTTTTTATTGCAAAAGCCAAACTGGCATAGCAATCGTCAATTACAATAAAATAGACTTAAAACTAAAATAACAAACATAACACAGAGAAACTTAAAATTAAACAAAGGGCAATACTTGACAGACAAGACACAACAAACAACATGGTATAAAAACAAACAAAAACGCGAGAAGACATTCAGTACTGATCCACATTAACATTATACTCAAGAAAATGGATTTCAAAAAACTCAGATACCGAGTACAGTTCAGCGTCAATTAATATGCCCTTCAATGTCTTCTCAAAAGCAATAAAGGGGAGGCCTTTAACGAGTCTGGCAAGTGATTGAAGAGGCGAGCACCTATTTGAAAAGGGTTACACTTTAGAGAGGTAGTGAGGCGTACAGCAGGTAAGACTATATTATCGCGATACCGCGTTTCATATGTGTGGTGGTCGGAACCACGTACGAGTACACTCTCATTAAGTTTTATAAATTTTAGACACTCATACACATAAACAACATAAAGAGTTAGAGAGTTGATCTTCTTAAAACTACCCCGACAGCTCTCCAAGTACCCAAGGTTACATATTATGCGAATTGCTGCCTTCTGAAGTTTAAATACCTTATCACTGCCACTAGAGCCTCCCCACAGCAGAACCATGTACGTAGCGTGGCTCATGAAAAGGGCGAAATAAACCGATCGCAGTACTGGAAAAGAAACTGCTTTCGTCAAACGACGTAGAGCAAAGTTAGATGAAGCGAGCCTACTACATAAAGAATCAGTATGTTGAGCCCAGGACAGCCGACTGTCAATCTTGAGACCAAGGAAACTCACAGGGTCTCCTACTTTACCCTTAAGGGAGAATTTTAGATCCTGGGTCTTATCACAATTCAACCTAAGGCCATTAACCGCACACCACTTTTCAATAAGGTGGCTGGAGGAAGTGAGCTGTTGATCTACATCAACCGACCTTGGCCCATTCGAGAGGATCGTCATGTCGTCGGCAAACAAAAAGATATTTTCCCCTCTTTTGTCAAAGTTGAAGGCCAAGTCATTGATATACAACAGAAATAAGGTAGGCCCCAACACGGATCCCTGTTTGACACCACAACGGATTGGGGCAGGTGTCGATGCAGTACCATTGAAAAAAATAACCTGTTGCCAGCCACTCAAGAATTGCTCAAAGAAACTTAAGGTAGTCTGGCAGAAACCATAATGAGCGAGTTTGCTAAGGAGGGAAACGTGAGGCACAAGATCGAAGGCCTTAGTCAAATCAAAGAGGCGAATGGCAGCCTGATTCTTACATTCAAGAGCTTCATATAAGTCTATTACTAGAGCACAAGCAGCATGCGTCGTACTTTTACCCGCCCGAAAACCAAACTGCTGAGGATGTAGGATACCCTCGTCGTTCAAGAACACTCTCAGCTGAGAGAGGATTAACTGTTCAATAACCTTCACCATGATAGGCAATTTAGAAATTAGACGCCAATCGTTATACTGCTTAGAGCTCCCTTTTTTCGGAATTGGCGTTACAGCTGAAAACTTCAAACAATCTGGGAAGCAACCCTTAGTGAAATAGAGGTTAATGAGGAAAGTTAATGGTTCAAGTAACTGAGGAGCCAGGGTCTTAATCATTTCAGTCGTAAGCCCAAAAAAGTCCATAGACTTGGTGTTTTTCAGACTACAAATCGTTTTATAAACTTCCTCCACTGATACCTCGCGGAGAGCGAAACCTTTCACACTAGATGGAGCTGAATTCATGAACTCCTTTAACGCTCCCATGGGCGGAACAAGCTGACGTAGCTCGTTAACGGCGCAGAAAGAATCTGCAAAACCTTGAGCATCCAGAGTTTGGTTTGAAGAATTACTGCCCCTTGACTTCCGATTAAGAGCCGAGTTAACTACATTCCAAGTCGCTTTTACCTTATTAGGTGCCTCAGAGATGGAGGCATCATTGTGTTTTTTGATCAGTGCGTCAAGACCACGCCTGTACTCATTTCTGGAACGCCTCGCCAGCTTCAAAATGCTTTCAGAGCCTCTCGAGACCCCCAAGGTCCTTAATGAATGGTACCGACGTCGGAGAGAAATCAACTCCTCACTGATAATTAAATTCGGATACCATCCCTTTTCTTTCGGTTTTGATTTGGAAGTATAGTATATGTTCGTCCTGCAGAAGAATGCTCTCCGAATACTGGAGCACCTTGGATGGAATGAGAGTTGCCGAGGGCATTTTAACAGCTTGGGAATCCTCACCTTGCCGAGTCTGTACATTCACTCAGTTTTGATGTTTGTGCGACAAAATGTTAACACGTTGCAGAGGGGCAGTAACTGCCATCATTACTCCACAAGGCAATGCGAGGACCTTACCATTCCCACGGTCCGTCTGACAGCCTCACTGCGGACGGACCCAACTCAGAACGGCTCTCGTCTGTTTAATCGGCTACCAGAGAGGCTGCAGAGCTTGCCCATCCCCGCTTTCAAGCGAGCCATGAAAGATATTCTGATCGAGGCGGAATTGTACAGTGTTGATGAGTTTTATAATATCTCATTCGCCTCAAGCCCATAAGTTCGCCTGGGTAGCTCCATTCTCATGTTGTCAGGGTTTGTTTGTGAACTGTACGATGGGGCCCAAATTGTTGCTGTTTTGATGCTTGTGTTTTTTTCATTACCGATGTAATCTTGTAATCTTGACGTTTGCATTGTCAAATACATGTCATATATCAAGCCCATAAGTTCGCCCGGGTTCTCATGCCCATTCTCATGTTGTCAGAGTTTGTTTGTGAACTGTACTATGGAGCCCAAATTGCTGCTGTCTTCGTGCTTGTGTTTCTGTCATTGCCTATGTAATCTTGACGTTTGCATTGTCATATACATGGATTTTGCAAATAAAAACCAGTTTGATTTGAATTGATTTGATTTGCGAACCGAGCTATGCGCACTCTTGGTTTCCTGAAAAGGAACACAAGGGAATTCACAAGTATACCTGCTATCGTGACGGTTTACAAAGCCCTGGTTCTTCCAATCTTGGAGTATGCATCTTCTGTCTGGTGCCCGTCATACGCTGTGCACAAGTACCGGCTTGAGCGAGTCCAGAACAAATTCTTGCGATTTGTTGTTTTCAAGCTGGGTATCCCCTCAGCCGATGTTGAGTACGATTATATTCGTGAGCGGTGCTGCCTGGAGTCCCTGGAGAGGCGTCGTGGCTCAGCCGATCTCACGTTGCTTTTCAAGATATTGAATAACCAAATCGACTGCCCTACGCTTCTGTCGAAGATCTGCCTTGTTGCACAGCGAACCTCTACCCGCTCGCAAGTGCTGTTTTACATCCCTTTTTCTCCTGCAAACTACCAGAGAAGCCGACCCCTACGCAGAATTCCTCGCAGTGCGAACCTCTTCCTGACTGTTAACCCCGATTTCGACTTGTCTCACTCCTCCCTAGCCACGTTAAAATCAAAACTTTCCTCGTCCTCTATCATTTATACTTAGAGACAGTTTCCCCTGTTTTTCTGCTTTTTTTCCCTTTATATTGCTTCTTTTTACTTTGTAATCTCCATTGGCACCTTACCCTCATCATTTTTATATTCACTTTATATTCATTCCATATTCATTTTTCCCCTGGTTAGAATGACGTACTGACTTTATAGAATGTAATTGGGCTCGTCCCGTGAAAAAAAGAAATAAGAAATCATTAGACTATCACTTTTATATCAAGGCCCGCGCCGGAACCAACTTGTATTGGCGCCTATATTCAAATGCCAACATAATTGCCACCTCAATGCAACGAAAACTGCTTGTGTGGGAACCACCCCAAATTATTATGCCATAAATGAGAATGGTGTAAACATACGCATTGTACATCATGCGGAGATTATCCCTGGATAAAATACACTGCCAAGGCAATGGCACATGAGCTTCCTCGTGACAAGTTCAAAATGAACGTAACAACTGTAACAAGAAAATTACGTTCGCGCATGCGGAGGGAGTACCACTGATTCAATCGTGATGAAACTGATAGGGAACCATCTAGGGCTATATCCACAAAATTCCTGAAAATTTGACTGAAATCCGATCAAAATTGTAGGAGTTATGGCTGTGGCAAGGAAATTACGTTCGCGCATGCGCTGAGCGTACCGCTGATTCAATCGTGATGAAACTGACAGGGTACCATCTAGAGCTATACGCACACAATTCCTGAAAATTTGATTGAAATCCGATCAAAAGTGAGAAAGTTATGCCAGTTTCAAGAATTTCACGTTAGCGCATGCGCAGAGCGTACCGCTGATTCAATTGTGATGAAATTCGTATGGGACCTCAAGGAGCCTTATCCGCATAATCCCTCAAAATGTGAGCTAAATTCATTCAAAATTGTGGAAATTATGGCTGTAACAAGGAAATGCGGACAGACCGACAGACCCACAGACCCACAACTCAACAACATTTTATTTGTCCAAAAACACAATGATTTATAGACAATAGTCAGCGTAACACATGTAGATAAAAAACATTATAGCAACAGTAAAAAATCATCAGTTAATAGGGAACCACATTTTTTTTAAAACCCCGATAAATTATTTCAAATAGGTAGGACTAAGCTGACGGGAACCCATTGACAACATCAGATAAAAATTCCTCGAAATTGTAGGGAGCAAGATTTAGAAGGTATCTCTTTAACCGAGACCCAAGTAGATCGACCGGAGCACCTCGTGCGTCAAATGGAAGAGCATTATAAAATTTTATGCCCCACCATGAGGTTCCGCTGCGCGTTTTTGTTAGCCGGAGATATGGAAGAATGAGGTTATGCCTATTTCGGGTAGGATAACCATGATCCGGTGCTCGGAACTTATCCAAATTTCGTCTCATATGGCATACGCATTCAAAGATGAATGCGGCGGGGATAGTTAAAATTCCGAGGTCTTTGTAGGCTTGTCTACAATCTTCCCGGTAAACCAAACCCGCCACAACTCGCACGGCTTTTCTTTTGCAGGCGAAGATTTTAGAGGAGGCAGGTGAGTGTCCCCAGCAGATGATGGCATATACAGCCCGTGACTGGAAACAAGCATGGAAGGCAGCCACAACGGCACGCCTCGAGAGACGCTCATTCAGGCGCCTCAGCAGAAATGTGTAACCGTTCAGGGCTGACTCCAGCCTGGAACAATGGGCCGTCCAACTTAGTTTGGGGTCAAGCATCATCCCCAGGAATCTAACTTCCTCCAGGTTATTGCTGACACTGGACAGATCTCTCAACCCAAACCTCATAATGTTGGTCTTATCAGCGTTCATCGACAGCTTGTTAATTGTCCACAGACCCACAGACCGACAGACACGGAACCAAATTTGTTCAGTAGGCTATGAAACGCAAAATGCGATTGGAAATTTTGAATTCGGACAACAAAAATTTTTTTTCTCCCGAAAGTGAACACAAGGCTTCCGCTGCTTCGCAGAATCGGAAGCAAAATTTCTTAGGATGATGAAGAAATGGTAACATTTTGCTTCCGAGTCTGCGAAGCAGCGGAAGCCTTGTGTTCACTTTCGGGAGAAAAAAAAATTTTGTTGTCCGAATTCAAAATTTCCACTCGCATTTTGCGTTTCATAGCCTACTGAACTGGTTCCGTGTCTGTGGGTCTGTCGGTCTGTCCGCATTTCCTTGTTACAGCCATAATTTCCACAATTTTGAATGAATTTAGCTCAAATATTGAGGGATTATGCGGATCAGGCTCCTTGAGGTCCCATACGAATTTCATCACAATTGAATCAGCGGTACGCTCTGCGCATGCGCTAACGTGAAATTCTTGAACCAGGCATAACTTTCTCAACTTAGATCGGATTTCAATCAAATTTTCAGGAATTGTGTGCGTATAGCTCTAGATGGTACCCTGTCAGTTTCATCACGATTGAATCAGCGGTACGCTCAGCGCATGCGTGAACGTAATTTCCTTGCCACAGCCATAACTCCTACAATTTTGATCGGATTTCAATCAAATGTTCAGGAATTGTGTGGGTATAGCCCTAGATGGTTCCCTATCAGTTTCATCACGATTGAATCAGTGGTACTCCCTGCGCATGCGCGAACGTAATTTATATTCTTGAAAATCTCGAGAAATTCAAAAATGATGTACGTTCTGAGATAGGTTGAGCGCCCTCAAGGATTTTTTCCGTTTTCCCCTCCTTCAACCCCTCTCCTTCCCTAAAGAAGGGAAAGAGTGGGGATTTCAGCCAATATTGATCCGATTTTGATGAAATTTTCAGAGATTACGCGGGTTGTGCCGTAGATGATTACCCAGGCTTTGGGTAAAAAATTGAATCAGCGGTACGCTCTGCGCTTGCGCTAACGTGAAATTCTTGAAACAGGCATAACATTCACAATTTTGATCGGATTTCAATCAAATTTTCAGGAATTGTGTGGGTATAGCTCTAGATGGTCCCCTATCAGTTTCATTAAGATTGAATCAGGGGCTCAGCGCATTTTATAATGGTGTCACTTTGATTGTAACGAGGAAGCTGCTGTGCCACCTCCTTGGCAGTGTATTTTAATTCTCCCCTTTCAAGTTCTGAATGTGTTCTTGCCACTTCACATGTTGATCCAGTGTAAGCCCAAGATATTTTAGGCTTCTAACTTTTTCTAATGTTCTACAGGAGCATGCCGTTTTTTTTGCGCGCACTGATCTTTGTGAATTACTAATTTCGAAAAGCCTGGCTGACTTATTGATAGAAAACGTGATGTACTTTGTTTTAGTTATGTTCACGGTTAGACCATTCAAGTGAAACCATTTCAGGACTTTCTCCATAACTCGTTCCGCCTCTGAATGGACTTCTTCCCATGAGTTTCCTTTCAATAAAATGGCTATGTCATCTGCAACGGCAACGAATTAAATTCAGGCAAATTTTGCCTGAGACATCCATAGCAAACAGATCATTAACGAATACAGGAAATACAAGCCATCAATTGAATTGAATAGATGAGCGCAACCTTTCTGTTATTACGATATATTTAATGAGCGAGAGAAACTAAGAAACAGTAGGTATCTAACGACCAAACTATGCCACACAACACATCAAAAATATCCATTAGGTACGTTAACAACTGCACCCTAACGACCGATGCGTAAGAAAACCTTATGCCGATCAGAGGTAACGAACGGCTCAGGCTGCAAAAATCGTTTTGGAGTCGTTGGAATCAGCCTAAAAAGCTCATTCCATAGACCCTTGTACCAACGAAATCGGACAAAAACTTTCGTCCCCCTTTTGAGGCCTTCTTAGTTACACATCAGAGATAAACAACTTTCGTCGTGAAGGACCTCCCGAAAACCGATGAAGGGGATGAAGGAGGAAAAATCAAGGTAGCCTATAACCACCCCTCGAACTCGCTGATCACAATGAGACCACCCTCATGAAAATCTGTTGAGCCGCTCGGGCGTGATGCCGTGTACACAAACAAACAAACAAAAAAACAAACAAACAAACAAAACAAGCCATCAATTGAATTGAATAGATGAGCGCAACCTTTTTGTTATTACAATATATTTAATGAACGAGAGAAACTAAGAAACAGTAGGTATCTAGCGACCAAACTATGCCACACAACACATCATCCACGTGATGCTCATTACGTAAACAACTGCACCCTAACGACCGATGCGTAATAAAACCTTATGCCGATCAGAGGTAACGAACGGCTCAGGCTGCAAAAATCGTTTTGGAGTCGTTGGAATCAGCCTGAAAAGCTCATTCCATAGACCCTTGTACCAACGAAATCGGACAAAAACTTTCGTCCCGCTTTTGAGGCCTCCTTAGTTACATATCAGAGATAAACAACTTTCGTCGTGAAGGACCTCCCGAAAACCGATGAAGGGGATGAGGGAGGAAAAATCGAGGTAGCCTATAACCACCCCCCGAACTCGCTGATGACAATGAGACCACCCTCATGAAAATCTGTTGAGCCGCTCGGGCGTGATGCTCTGTACACAAAAAAAAAAAAAAAAAAAAAAAAAAAAACATACATGTCGAGGAGGTGAGCGCACCTTTCCATTTTTTGGAAAAAGGTTGCGCTAAAAACATACATGCCGAAGAGGTGAGCGCACCTTTCCATTTTTTGGAAAAAGGATGCGCTAAAAATAGGGCCTAGTACTGATCCTTGAGGTACTCCATAACTAATTATTTCTTCAGTGCTTTTAGTCGTCTGAATTTGTGCTACGATGAATTGCCAACACAATCGGGCGAGATTCCGCCGAACACCAAATTGCCAGAACCACCGTCGCCATACCCAAAAAGGTTGGTCAATTTAGCACTAATCCCAAAATCCTAAATTCCTTCCCAAAATTCCTCAACCATTTTTCTGCGAGGACTTCTCCTCTTCTCTTCAAACTGTCGTCGACGCTACGTGGTTTCAAGAGACATTTTGATCAGATTACTTCCCATTAAATTCACGGGTACCTAATTTAAACCCCTTCAATTTTGGCCCCCTTTTGGGGCGTCTAAACTTTTACCTAATGTATCTTAGCAATTTTACGGCGAGTACATTCGGTACATATTTTTAACACGATTTGTCAAATCAACCCCTTATTTCTTGGTTGGGGAGACGGTTCTGCTTAGGAATTAATTTTCTTAATTAATTCACATTTTTGGTTCCCAAATACCATTAAATTTGGGCGGTAGCAGAGTTTTCCAAAATTATCTCGTTCCTTAACCCATCTTCATAATTCATACAATTCTTAATCCAAATTCATTCCAGCTCGTAATATTTGTTAACACCGGGCTCAGGCAATTTCTCTCCTGGCCTTTAAGCAAAGTGAAAGAGAATTCTAACTTAGAATCGAAATCCTTTTTACCAGGAGCAGAGCGGGAGAAACTGAAAAATCCTGAACTTCAAGTGTAACAATAACTGGTTTGAATTTGTGAAAAAAGCGAGATTGTCCTACCTATTGGCCGTTGTGAAAATTAAATTAAACTTATCAAGAAATAAAATGATATTTCGTGAACAAATATCTCTATCGGCCTTATCTGGATAGGACGAAGGTCGCCGACGAGATCCGATTGGAGACGACGGTACATATCGAAGAATTTTGAAATTCGGGGCGATGGCAAGACGATGTGATGTTGAAAATCGTGATCTGGTAATTTTCTGATAATATTATATGGTAATATTCTGCCGCCTTCGCACCAAATTTCGTGTGACTGAGTGGACGAGAGATCCTGAGGGAAATCGTTCCCTGAAGCGGCTTCCTACAATCCTGGGGAGGGATACAGAGAAGACTAATCCGTAGAATTTTATCGAAAATTCTCGGAAAGTTGTCTGGCGTCGATCTTTATCGATACCGTTGGAGAAGCGAAACGCGTGAGGTCGCTACGACGTGGTACTAAATTCAGAAACCGGCCGGTAGGATCACAAGGTGAGGGAAGAGAGTGCGGGGGGGGGGGGGGGGCTTCCGCCTCATGCAGGTGTTCAGGTGCGAATCGGTAGCGTTGAGATAAGACAATTGATGGGCGAAGATCGAGAGGTCAGAGGAGAAGATGCGGAAAAAGGAAAGAATATTGTTCGGTCCCGAATATTCTAGAGTTCAATTTTAATGAATCTCTAAATATAGGCGCGCAACAGTTTTGGTTTATTATTCTTGGAATAATACACCTATGTTTTCGCGACGGGGGTCGACGACTCCGATCGGCCTCAAAATTTGACATTATCCGTTTCAAGAGGTCTACATTTTAAATCAAAAATACGTCCGCCGTACGCCGTCCGGGTCGTTTTGGGCAGTAGGAATTTTTTTTTGAATCTGAAATTTTGACAAAATATTCTGTTTACCATTTAGTTGTGCCCGCAAGGTTTTCAGCCCGATCGCCCAAACCCGTGGGGCGCTATGGGGCTAAAATGGGGCGACGGGAGGGTTTTTGAAGGCTTTTAGCTATGGGATCGAGTTAGGTGTCGTTTTCGAAGTATTTTTGGACGCAGAATTAATTTTCGAGGGTCCCGGAACGATCCGATTTCACTGTGGCGATCTATAGGGCTTTCATGGGGCTAAAAATGGGATTTTTGAAGGACCCCAGGAGGGTAAATATTTTTCGTGTGAAAATAAAGAATCTTTGAAAAAAAGTCCAAAAAAATTTTTCCCCCCAAATTTGTTCTATTGACACAGAAATAATTTTTGCAAAAGTAACCTATATCAAAGAATAATCCCTTGCGTAAAATCTGCAGCGCTTTTTAAAGGTACATCCTTCTGCTACACCTTCTTTAGATATCCCCCTTTTTTAAAGATATTTTTAGATAACGGATAGTGATCCGTAATATTAATCCTTGAAATAGCAGATTTTGAGGTTGCGAAGACATCACGTGAGGACTTGACCATGATGTGGTCTAGACAACTGTTTCCTCTCGTGGGTACATTTATCCAGCTAACATAATCAAGTTCATGAAAAAAATTATAAAATTCAGCTACACTTCTTGCCTCTAACAGATTTATATTCAAATCACCAGCTAGAACCGTTATTGCAAAATTGGGTAGGTACCTACATTGGTCATCATCGTTTTAAAGTATGTTACAAATTCTTCAATAATTCAATAATTGAACAATTATTGTGCCTACATGTGAGCGATACTGTATCTGATACAGTACATAGGTATGTTACATATGTAACATACCTATGATTAAGAGTTTATGTTTACAAGTCTGAAGCTGAAGTCCTACTGCTGAGGCCCCCTTGATCTTGAAATCTTCTTGCGATTCAATGTTTAGTTCTTTTGCTGCGAAAACAATCACTCCGCACTGCGGAGTCCGCAGGCCTTGTTGATAGTTGAAGTGCTGACGAAGGAGTTGTAACCTGGCAGTTGGAAGATCGCTGCATAATCGCAGGACGGCGAATACCATATCTCAGAAAGAACAATGAACTTCCAGGTAACAAATTAATTGATCCCAATTGGCCTGTATACTACGAATATTCAGAGCCCAGACTGAAAGGTATGAATCAGAGAAAAAGATGTCCAGCGCCTTCATGTCGTAACATTCAAGTGGGGAATCCCCCGGCTCATGTATACATGGCTCAATTTCCATAATCGGTTCTGCTTATAAAGCCATTAAGTGCGTTTGCATAGCTCGGACAGTCCTTGTCGTTGGCCGCGCGTTGATAGGGCAGTTTGAAATTCTTGCAGTTTGCACAGTTGGGTGGAAGGGCTTTTTGGTCACATGCGTTGGTATCATGATGTTGTCAACAGTGCGCACAGACAGGTTGGGGGGCTTTACATGTTTTTTGCACATGATTGAATCCATTGCCACGGTAACACCGAGAAATCCTGATGAGTTTCCTGAATCAACTTTACAGGAACTCCAACCTAAATACACTCTACCCATGCTCAGTAGTTTCTTTTTCTAAGGTCGGGCGTCACCTCGATTGCTAGATTGGCCGTAATCCCATCCTTTCTCCCGAATTTGAAAGCGTACTTTAGTTGCTCCTTAACTGCTTTTTCTTCCAAGTGATTTAGGTTAATTATTAACCTAAGTCTTATTATAAGACTCACCTCTATTTCTTCCTGGGTAATTCCTACAGGAACCCCATATTACACGCTAACTTAGGCATTCGCTTTACTGGCCGAGAGACTGAGAGACCAATATCCTTCAGTTGAGTGCATTCCAATATCGCCTTCACGTCATTCTTCTCCGCAGCGCGAATAAGAAGACCCTTCTCTCCTAGATTTAGATTGCATATATTTATTTAGGATCTATTCTGTTACTGAAGCTTGTTCCATGTTTTTTTGTTTTTGTTTTTTAATTTTAGCCTTTAGGGAATTTTACCCTTTAGGGTCCAGGGCCGAGTTTATTTTTTTATTTTTTATTTTTTTAATGAATTACCCATCAGATGGGCCCTGGACCCTCGGATGCTTTTTGCTTGGAGACTATGTAAGGCTAAAATTCAAGAAACATGTAACAAGGTTTTAAGGGTTACATTTTTAGCTGATTTTTTTTTTTTTTTTTTTATACATTTTACTTTTTTACATTTTTAGCTGATTTTTCACATTTAAAAAGAAGTAGATTCTACTTCTATAAAAAGGCCCGGACTGCGGACAGCGTAAGGCGGACGGACATTTCGGTTTTGGAATCTAGACCTCTTAAAATAGATAATGTCAAATTTTGAGGCCGATCCGAGTCGTCGACCTCCGTCGCGAAAACATAGGTGTATTATTCCATGAAGTAGATTCTACTTCTTTTTAAATGTAAAAGCGCTGCAAATTTTACACAAGGGTTTATTATTCTTTGATATAGGTTACTTGGGCAGGAATTTAATTCTGTGACAATGAAAAAAAAAATTATTTTTGGATTTTTATTTTCAATCAGGGATTGACCAAGGGTTATTTAACCTGTTCACCCCTCAAAGCAGTGATAAATCTCAGTCTCTATTCCAAAAGTTCTGAAAGTGGAGCCCCAAGGAACCGGTGCCCATTCCGGACCAGTGAGCGACTACGTCATTCCGCCTTTCACACGTACTTGAATTCATCCCCAGTATCTCCGAGATTTTTATTTTTCAAAAAAAAAAAATTTTTAGATTTTTTTTCACAATTTTTTTACATGAAAAATATTTGACCTCCTGGGATCCTTCAAAAATCCCATTTGTAGCACCATGAAAGCCCTATAAATCGCAACAGTGAAATCGGATCGTTCGGGGACCCCCAAAAATGGATTCTCCGTCCAAAAATACTTCGAAAACGACACCTGACTCGATCCCATAGCCAAAAGCCTTTAAAAAAAACCTCCCGTAGCCCCATTTTAGCCCCATAACGCCCCACGGGTTTGGGCGATCGGGCTAAAAACCTTGCGGGCACAACTAGATGGTAAACCGAGTATTTTGTCAAAATTTCAGATTTAAAAAAAATTCCTACTGCCCAAAACGGCCCGGACTGCGGACGGACATTTCGGTTTTGGAATCTAGACCTCTTGAAATGGATAATGTCAAATTTTGAGGCCGATCCGAGTCGTCGACCTCCGTCGCGAAAACATAGGTGTATTATTCCAAGAATAATAAACCAAAAATCACTTTTTTTCTGGCTTTTCTAACCTTATCTGAAAGCTGCAGCCAATTGGCCGACGTGAGGGTCGAAGCAGTCTTGAGAGTGTTGATGGAGCTCTCCAAAGCGCCCGAGATCTCGATGACGTTAGCCAGGCCGCCGGGCGTTGCATATATAGCCGTTACTGGACCCTTCGTCGCCACCATCGGACGGACGGTCGCTGGCTTGGTTGGCACGGCGGGCTTCTCTTCCGGAGGCCATTTCCGTTCTTTTACAACCTGAAAATCATTCGAAATAGTAGAAACGTCTTGAACGACGTCGATTGAAGCGCGAATAGGCCTCAATGGGTAATAAACGATTGCTCCCCTAAAAAGTGAAAGTTCCATTAATGGCGCAAATTTTGCGTCTATTTAAAAGTGACGGTCGATCCCGGTGGAACGGGCGATTGCAGAGCGGGGTTTGGCGATTGCTTCCCATCTGGTTCTTATTTCCAGCTCAGAGTTTGGACAGTTTTGGGTTTCCATCAAATGGATTTTACGTCGAAAATAACTTGGAAAACGAAACCACATTCGACCTTTACGCGTCCTTCAAAAGCCCCATTGATCCCCATCAAGGGGCGTGCCCAATGGGTCAGACTGGCCTGGGGCGATGCCACCAAGAGCGGCCCACTCCGGGGGAAAAAAATATAACGACTGTTGTTAACAACAGAAACGTCCAGGTATGTACCAGGGTACGTCCAGGTACTCTTAAGAGTGAAACAAAAAATGAAATCAGAATACCTGAACGTTTCGATCAGTTCAATCTTCTTCGGCAGACTGGCGTTATTCCCGCAAAAACTGTATATAGATTTCTCAAAAAATAGGTTATGCGCCCAACATTACTCGGAAAACGACACGTTATTTCACCTCCTGGCATCCTACAAAACCCCAATTCGTAGCCCATGAAAGCCCCATAGATCGTTGTGGGACTCCCAAAAATGGACAATACGCCCAAAAAAACTTCGAAAGCGACACCCATAGCCAAAACGCTTCAAAAAACCTCTCCTGTAGCAGAGTTGATAGTAGTTTACTAAAAATGTAGTCCAACTAAATAGCAAACTAAATTAGTTTTCGGTTTGAATTGTGAAACTAAAAACTAATTCAGTTTCAAGGTTAGTTTCAGAAGAAACTAAATATAATAGTTTTAGTTCTTCATTCCAATAAAAACTGAAAACTATTTTTTTAATAAATTAAACTTTGGTTGTTATCCGTAGTTGTACGTATAACAACCAGGCGCGACTCATGAGGGAGGCAGCGTCGCAAATGCACCCCCTCGATGCAGATGGGCGTGATGGGCTGGGGGGGCTACCTACTACCTACCTAAAACGCTGCAAATTTTACACAAGGGTTTATTATTCTTTGATATACGTTACTTTTGCAGAAATTTAATTCTGTCAATGAAGAAATTTAAAAAAAAAAATTTTTTTTTGGATTTTTTTGTTCAAAAATGTGTTTTTTCAAAAATTCTGTATTTTTTACTCGAAAAATATTTAACATCCTGGAATCCTTCAAAAATCCCATTTTTAGCCCCACGAATGCCCTAAAGATCGCCCCAGTGAAATCGGATCGTTCCGGGACCCCAAAAAATGGATTCTACGTCCAAAAATACTTCGAAAACGACACCTAACTCGATTCCATAGCTAAAAGCCTTCAAAAAAACCCTCCCGTAGGCCCATTATAGCCCCATAGCGCCCCACGGGTTTGGGCGATCGGACTGAAAACCTTGCGGGCACAACTAGATGGTAAACCAAGTATTTTGCCGAAATTTCAAATTTTTAAAAAAATTCCTACTGCCCAAAACGGCCTGGACGGACATTTCGGATTTAGAATGTAGACCTCTTGAAACGTATAATGTCAAATTTTGAGCCCGATCGGAGTCGTCGACCCCCGTCGCGAAAACATAGGTGTATTATTCCAAGAATAATAAACCAAAATGAATCAAAACTTCTTGGCTCGAATATCTACGTAAGTTCTACAACCAAATTATAGACCTTACATAGTTGGCGGAATGTCTGAAAAGCCTGTGTTGATAGTACAATGATAACGGATTCATCCTCCATTTTTGAAAGCACTGCACACCTTGAGACGATTTTGGTTTATTATTCTTGGAATAATAAACCTATGTTTTCGCGACGGAGGTCGACGACTCGGATCGGCCTCAAAACTTGACATTATCCGTTTCAAGAGGTCTACATTCAAAATCCGAAATGTACGCCGTCCGCCGTCCGGGCCGTATTGGGCAGTAGGAATTTTTTTAAAAATCTGAAATTTTGGCAAAATACTTGGTTTACCATCTAGTTGTGCCCGCAAGGTTTTCAGTCCGATCGCCCAAACCCGTAGGGCGCTATGGGGCTAAAATGGGGCTACAGGAGGGGTGTTTTGAAGGCTTTTAGCTAAGGGATCGAGTTCGGTGTCGTTTTCGAAGTATTTTTGGACGTAGAATCCAATTTTGGGGGTCCCGGAACGATCCGATTGCACTGTGGCGATCTATAGGGCTTTCATGGGGCTATCAATAGGATTTTTGAAGGATCCCAAGAAGTTAAATATTTTTCGAGTAAAAATAAAAGAATTTTTGAAAAACCACATTTTTGAAGAAAAAATCCCCCCCAAAAATTTTTTTTGAAATATAAAAATCAAAAAAAATATTTTTAAATTTTTTTATTGACAGAATTAAATGTCTGTACAAGTAACCTATATCAAAGAATAATAAACCCTTGTGTAAAATTTGCAGCGTTTTTTGCATGGACCTTATGGAACAACGAACTAAGTGTGAAGCCAGAAATTTCGAATTGTGGTGAAGATTTGGGCACTGCTCACCCTTCCTGTGATTGGCCAACTTTTATCACCAGATGATAAATCACCTCCACTTCCAGTGGTGGCAGTCTTCGTTCATGGGTAGGGAATTTTCTTTTGGAATGAGGGACTTATTCAGGATCAAATCTGACCCAAATCATGGAAAAAATAGGGGCTTACTTTTGGAATATTTTGAAAACTTTTTGGTGTTGATATATGTATTACTTTGTACGGTATGAAATCATAAAATTTCGATCGACCAAGGTTTCTGATAGTAGGTACTTTTGGTTTATTATTCTTGGAATAATACACCTATGTTTTCGCGACACGGGTCGACGACTCCGATCGGCCTCAAAATTTGACATTATCCGTTTCAAGAGGTCTACATTCAAAATCCGAAATGTCCGTCCGCCGTCCGGGCCGTTTTGGGCAGTAGGAATTTTTTTAAAAATCTGAAATTTTGGCAAAATACTTGGTTTACCATCTAGTTGTGCCCGCAAGGTTTTCAGTCCGATCGCCCAAACCCGTGGGGCGCTATGGGGCTAAAATGGGGCTACAGGAGGGGTGTTTTGAAGGCTTTTAGCTATGGGATCGAGTTAGGTGTCGTTTTCGAAGTATTTTTGGACGTAGAATCCATTTTTGGGGGTCCCGGAACGATCCGATTTCACTGTGGCGTTCTATAGGGCTTTCATGGGGCTAAAAATGGGATTTTTGAAGGATCCCAAGAAGTTAAATATTCTTCGAGTAAAAATTAAAGAATTTTTGAAAAAAAAAATCCCCCAAAAAAATTTTTTTTGAAATATAAAAATCCAAAAAAAAAATTTTTTTAATTTTTTTTATTGACAGAATTAAATGTCTGTACAAGTAACCTATATCACAGAATAATAAACCCGTGTGTAAAATTTGCAGCGTTTTTCAAACTGTATTAGGTGTGCTGTGCCAAGATTTTGCCTAATGGAGCCTAGATAGTCTAATGGAGCGTTGGAGGAATAGGTATAATATACAAATTATGTGACTCTGAGTGGATGAGAACGTTTGTTTTGTGGTGGAACTCACAGCTCAGGGGTGCCAGCCTTATTTGATTAAAAACCTAGTAAGACGGATCTCACAGCTTTGGGGAGCCTGTCTGGTTTTTGGGCGGAACTCACAGCTGTACACACTGTGATTAGAGAGTTCCTAAAGAAGCATCCGAGATACGTCGACCGTTAATTTTGATCGCCGTAAGGGATTTGTCTGGGGAGAATCAAAGAAAAGCTAACTTCACATAACACCGTAAGGTCTTATCAAAAGTCACGCTAAATTTAAAGTGCCGCTATTTCCGTTCTATTGCTCGAAATTAATGGCGATATCCTTAAGACCGTAAGCTTATTGCCGTAACTTTATGGCAATAACGTTCGACGTTAGGCATAAGGACGTAAGTTATCACCGTTATTTCTGCGCATGCGCGAAATCTCGAGTTACGTCGACCGTAACTATCACCGTTAGGCAAAAAGTGGCTTTAGGAACTCTCTATCATCTTCGTAACAAACATAGCTAGCATGCATAGCTGCTTGACTGTGGTTTTCTTTGTAACCAACACAAACTATGCCCTGTATTACATTACTATGGCTCTATGGCTTACTCAGAACACCATACCGTTATGTACAACACAATTTATATATGTATCATGTAAGTGTCAGGATATTCCACCACCATGAAATATCCATAATATAAATATCCACATTTATATACGTATCATGTATAGCATACAACACAGTTTATATATCATTTAGGTGTCAGGATATTTCACCACTATGAAATATCCATGTACATCGTGCATCACATGGGCTGAGAACTCACGGATTTCCCCTTGTGCACAGGACAAATTACTTCGCAATACTGCGCCACATACAATATGAACTCACCAAGTTCCTCGTACACAAGACACTGTCATAATGTGCAATACTGTCCAGACCCTCCTACCAGGTGCGGGCACCCCCTCCCTCCAGCGCGTGAGGCGAGCCTCCTCCCAAAGGCGTATAGTAGGGATATTCCACTGGGTGAGACAGCTGAAGGATCCCAGGGAGTTTACCAAATATAGCCAATGCCATTATTTATTCAATCATGATTTAAACCACAATCGCTAGGGAACTAGCGACATCAATCTCCCGACTAATTTACATTTACCTAGGATACACTATCAAAATCAGGACTGGCTCCAGACCGTGAAAAAAATCAAGGCTGTAGCCAATTGGAGCCCTCCTGAAGACGTTCACGAATTGCGCAGCTTTCTGGGCATGGTAAATTTTCTTTTGTGCTTCATTCCTGATGAACCGAACAACTCCAAAGTTCAGCGCGCTCTTACTGAGAAAGATTGAGAGTGGTGATGGGGTAAGGGGGAGAAAACGCGATTAAAGGAAATGACACAAAACGCCATTTCGAACGATTTGTTTTTATCTTTCGAAAACGCCTCATATTTATGCTGAACGCCGTTCGCGAAGGTATAGCCGCAATCCTGGCACAACCAGGAAACGCTGAGGCGTCTATTGTTGCGTGTGCTAGTGGAAGTCTCACAGACGTCCAAAAGCGCCATTCTCAGAAGAGAGCGAGGAATGCTTGCCGTGGCGAGGAGCGTGCAGCATTTCCGAGATTTCTTGACCGGAACCCATTTCGTAATCCACACTGACCACAAACCCCTTGTATGGTGTACCTCAGGGTTCAGTTTTGGGTACCACACTTTTTCTAATTTTCATAAATGATTTGCCATCAGGTCTACATCCTCTTGAGACCCTTCTGTTTGCGGACGACACTTCTGTCCTGACGAAAAACGCTTCTTCTGCGTCACTGACTCTGACAAACGAAGGGTCTAAAAAAGAGATATCGGGGTGGTTCGCTAGAAATGGACTCACTGTTAATGAGACGAAAACTGAGACTCTTTACTTTGGGTTTCGAGACTTGTCATCCTTGGTCGAAAAACCCCCGAGCGTTAGATTTCTGGGAGTATTGGTGGATCCAAAGCTGAACTGGAAGCAACACTGTGAGAACCTTGAATTTAGGATAAGTTCTATTGTTTTCCTCCTGATGAGGTTACAGGAGAAGCTAACTAAAACTGCAGTCGTAGCAGCATTCCATGCTGCTTTTATGAGTCGTGCGACTTATGCCATTCTCTGTTGGGGTCAAGCCGCGTCGGCTGCCGCAATTTTCGCATGCCAACGCAGGGCTGTACGAGTGGTCGCTGGGCTGAAGTACCAACAGGATTGTAAGCCAGCCTTCATAAGATTAAACATATTGACCATCCCTGCGGTTTACATACTCGAAGCTACGTTTTCTCCAACTTACACGAGTATCATACCTCCACTCATGGGTATAGAACACGGCATGGGAGTGACTTGCTGGTGCCTTATCACCGCTTGAAATCATCTCGCATCAGCAGTTCATGGTGGGGTATTAAATTTTTCAATGCCATCCCTAAAGAGTTGCGAGCGAAATTTACGGCAACAAACGTTAGGCCAAAACTTGTCAAGTTTTTAAAATCCATCGCACCCTTTGATTTTAATGAATTTTTCCTCAGTATAAAGAATGTAAGAGAGCTCTAGTTAGGCATAGATTTTGGAAATTATAACTATCTAATTGTTCTTGTTCATGATGTACCTACCGCTGTATTATTGTAGTAAGTTTTTGTGATCTTTAATTTTGTACGGAAATTTTGACCTTGTCTTTGCACTCTGTGTTCTTGGCAATAAAAACTCTTGACTTGATTTGACTTTCATCGCTGTATAAGACTACTTCGGCAACGTCGCCTAGGCTAGAAAGATTGCTGTTTAAACTTATGGGTTTTGACTACTCGGTACAGCATATCTCTGGCAAAGAAAATTCTTCGGATTACATGTCAAGACACCCTTTGCAAAGGAAGGCTACAGCAAGTTCAGAACATTTCATCAACTTGGTAACTATAGGGTCGCTACCGTCAATTCTCTTTCTCTCGGGGTCAAACTGCCGAAGCCACCCCGAGTGATACAGTTCTTGCCAAAGTTGTTGAAGCCGTCCAGTCAGGAAATCTCCTGGATTGCATTGGATGGATCCTGAAATTTCCTCGTGCAAACAGTTCCGAGAGGAAATAGCAGTGACTTCTGATGGAATTGTGCTGAGAGTCTTACGCATCGTTATTCCATCATCTCTTCAAAAAATCGTGTTGAAGCTAGCTCACCGAGGTCACCAGGGTAATACAAAATCTAAGACACTTCTGCGTAGTAAGACGTGGTTCCCAAAATTGGATGCAATGGTCGAAGAAGTGATTTCGAGGTGCATTTTCTGTCTCGCCAATACTTCTGGAAACAGAAGGGATCCCATCAAGCCGACGGCTATTCCATCGAGAGTGTGGGAAAATTTGTCAATGGATTTTTCAGGTCCCTGGGCTGGCCACAAGTACGTGATGGACCATCACTGATGGTCTTAATAGACGATTTTAGTAAATACCCCGTGGCAGAGGTTATAGCTCTCTGACGACTGAAGGGGTTACCAAACACTTATTCAATGTTTTCTCTCTGTTTGGTATCCCCAACTCAATCAGGGAAATACAAGTGTGCTAACATTGTAAGTAATGTCAAATATATCTCGTAAATACTACACATGTTTCCACGAAGCTTGTGCGATGACTCAGCCATGATCACAATATTATCCCCCAAGTATGCAGCCCTGTCTCACACCACGCTCAAAAGGGCTCAGAGACGGCATCCCCACTCCAAACAGCCCCTGTTCCCCGCTCATAGATTTTTTTTTATCCCGGTTCGAGGTCCCAAGAGAGGTAGTTTACAGAGTAAACTTAGCTCCTCAGATCTTGTGTGTTGAAGACAGATTCCTTGGCCGCCTTCGCCACGGGAGCCTCTGCTAGGATTCTCATAAACTTTCAAAAGTTCAGAGGTGAATTGTCAACCGACAAGACAGGTATTACAACACATAATTGACTTTAGGTCAAACATTGGTGTTCATCCCTGGATTCGAACCAGGCTGATCAGCGCTCCGACTGATTGTAAACAGGCGTCTCGCTGACGTCTTAGTCCACAGGGCCATCCTGTCCCCAAGTTGTGTGTGTGGTTTTGATTCAAAACTTTTGAGAGAATACACGTTTGTTCTAACATTAATGTCAACTTTATCTCGTAAATACTACAACCTTCCGTGTAATATATATAAATAAAACACATTAAATTTAAAAAAAAAACGGTTTTAGTTTTTATTGGAACTAAGAACTAAAACTATTACTTTTAGTTTCATTCTGAAACTAACTTTGGAACTGAATTAGTTTTTAGTTTCCCATTGTCTTAATTTTAGTCCGACTGGCTGCTGCCGTCCTCTCAAAGAGGATTGGAACTTGTCTGACGATTGCGCTCAGGGGCTCATGGTTCCCCATTGCCTCGTCCCCCTGGGTTGGGAGGAGTTCGCCGTCGCAACGCAGAAAATACTTCTATCAGTGAACACGCTCCTAACGCGGTCACCCATCCAAGTACTAACCATGCCCGACGTTGCTTAACTTTGCTGATCGAGGGAAACAGTACCCAACATAGTTTACGCAACGCCACACCAGAAGGCCAACTCCAGTAATATCCAGATATCAACCAACAAAACCCAGCGAAGAAGAGGAGGAGAAAAATGGAGACTGTTACTTCGAGCATGCTTCTTAGGTACCGACAGGAAATGAACCACGTCAATTCCAACATGATCAATTTTGTTTAATTCGTTCCATCATGCTCAATTTTTTTGAGAATGCGCCCATAGGGTGTTCCCTGATATGGTATAGTACCTAATATCCACGGTGAATACTCTCGAACTATCTACAACCACTAAAAACAGATTTAAATTACCTCAGGCGGACTTTCACCTTCCCAGAGCTTCTTGAGGCTGCTGATACTCCCTGTGCTCCGACGCTTGTCTTCGTCTTCATCCTCCTCGGCCGGTTTCACCTCCACCTTCCTCAGTTTACTCTTCATATCCACAATGTCCTCCACCACTTTGTTGTTCGCTTCCACTTTACTAACTTTTCTCAAGTTTGCCTTAAAATCAACGCCATCTTCTTTCGTCCCGCTCTTCTCTTCTATTTTGTTGTTGTCCTTGTCGCGGTTGTTTTCTATTTTGACTTCTTTTTCGTTTCGGTTGTCCGCCCGGTTTTCGTAGGTTACTTTGTTGAGGTCGTTTTGTCCGATTTTAAACTCCATCATCTCTTTCATCATAACTGGCAGAGCGGACTTGAGAAGTTCTTCGGGACTGCTTTCTGTTTGTTGTTGTGGAGGGCTGGGAGGTCGTTCTTTTGGCCGAGATCCTGAAAAATGCAGTTTTGATTAGATTGTTGGTTTGAAGTTGATTTGTGTGAATTGGTTTGGCTTACCACGTCGAGCAGGTTCAGATTTGGCCGAGCTGCAAGAATCCGTAGACGGCTCTCTTTTTCTCAAGCTGACGCCAAATCTGAACGTCGGCGCCTCCTGCAGCTCTTCAGGAGGAGGCGGCGGAGGGAACTCCAAGTCGGCCAAACTCGGTTGACCTCCTCGGGCTCTCGTCACCCTCGGTGAGTTCGGTTGGTGATGGTGTTGAAACCCGCCGGACGAATTGCTCCTAATCATCTGCCCCGGAGTCTGCCCCTTGTTCCGCGGCGACCTCTGCGACGGCGGCGTCTCCGATCCTACGCCGCTACTGTTGGCACTCGTGCTGTTGCTACTCGTGTTATCCGACGGGATGTTGTTCTGTCGAAGGCTCTCCAGGTAAGCTCCGATGCGGGCGCCTTTGGGCAGCGTTCCGTACCGGTTTATCGCCTTTCTGACATTTTGAACCTCCAACGCTGCCACCTGCACCACCTTAAATATCAAATACTTCAGTATCTCTGCGACAAAACAGTACAGCTGATCGATAATGTCTGTGAGGTGACCTTAGGTGGAGTTGGGTCCTTGTTATTCCTTTTGAACCCTTCGCCAGGATACGAGTGTGCACCGGAGTCATCAGTGTCGGGCGTCATCTGATCTTCACTGTCAGTCTTCTGTCCCAAACTCTGTAGCTCTTTTGTAATTCCTGAAAAAAAAAGTAGTACCTAAATTAGTTATAGTAAATAATAAAACGTTTGTTACAAAAGGGGAAAACACCGATTTCTGCTATACTATATAGCTATATAGCGGGCCTAGCTACGCTCAGCAAACCATTTTATCGGCTTGGGGGAGACCACTTTTTCGGCCGGGGGGGGGGGGGGGGGGGGGGGGGGGGGGCTCGCTTCGCTCGCCCGTTTGAATAATAGGTCATGTGATGGGGTAGGATAAAGAGGAATTGACGGCCACTGGCGGATCCAGAGGGCCCCCCCCCCTCAACGAGAAAATATATGAGATTTAAAATTTTATAATCGCCTAAATTTGAAGAGAAGTACTCAACATAAATTTGATTAAATGTCTGTGTGTTGTGTGGTGGCTGCGCTGCGTTCATCACTGTGTCGAGAAGGTGTCAGGGCGACAAGCGACAGGGGTATAGTGAATCTATGGACTATAGAATATTGGGTGGTCGGAGGGGGGATGGCAATTAGCTCATTAAAACTCAGGTTTTTTTTAATGTAAAACAAATACATACTACAGAATACATGTTTATAAGTACTTTCCTACATACCGGGTGGCCTAAAATCTAATTTGAGTCAGAGTGGTAAAACAGCATACATTTACCTCGGGAAATGTAAAGGTGATGTGAGATAAGCGAAGTTAAAAATTTTAATATTTAATGTAATGTACTAAAATCTACTACAGTAGCCGCCGCTTATATCGGCGCCGGTTGTACCGGATTCTCGGTTATATCGGCCAAAAACGCCGGGAACGGAACGCTATTAGTGCGTTCGAACACAAGATTTTCGCCTGTTGTAGGTACCGGCTGCCCAGCCGGTTGTATCGGCCAGATTGTTTGTCAAGCGAAGGCTTTTTGCGGTCAAATAGGCACCAATGTGAGGTTATAATTTCATTCCTGCTGTTATCAGACGCATGTTTACAAGGGCGTGATTCACAGTCTCAGTGAGTCAGTTCCGATCGGTCTTTCAATGCATTATGGCACCTCAAAAACGCTCGTGCAAATCGGATGCGAAAAAAAAGAACTGTTAAAAAAATATGACGCGCTCCCACCGATGAATCAGCTTGATGCTGCTGAGAAATTGGGTATTTCCAAGTCAAGTTTGCAGGACCTTCTAAAGCAACGTTCGTCTCTTAGTGTCGCTGATAATCGTGACACTCTTGTAAAAAAACGTAAATGTAATCATCACAAAACTGATGAAGCGTTATTGATATGGTTCCGCCAAGCCTCCTCCATGAATGCACCCATCAATCGGTCAATTTTAATCATGAAAGGGAACGAACTTGCCAGAAAACTAGGAGAGACTGCGGACCTGAGAGACGGATGGTTAACTCGTTGGAAAAACCGCCATGGCGGACAATAAAAACGAATTTTTGAAGAGTTAAAATGAGTTTTGAAGCCTCTTGATGTCCGTCGGCTATTTGGGTTTTTTTATGGTTTGGCCGGTATATCCGAACGGCTATACCGGCCAAAAACCCTTGGAACGGAATTGTCCGATATAAGCGGCGGCTACTGTAATACGTAGGGATAAATATAGCCCAAATGCAACTATCCAAGCCCAAGGCTCAATCCTTGAAAATTTTCCCGGTGGGAGGGGGGGGGGGGCGGTCGCCCGGAACACGTTTTTGGCTTGGGGGTACCTATCGCCCCCCCCCCCCCCCCCCCCCTCAGAAAAATCCTGGATCCGCCCTTGTTGCCGACTCTATCGGACTGTAAACAAGGAAGGGAACTGTAGGAAGGGTTTGGGCTTATCGGACGTAAAATTGGCTGGGAAATCTAAATTCGCAAAAAAAAGGGAGGGATTCCATTTGAAATAAGTAAGTTGCCGGTTTGCGCGCATTTCACCGGGTTCTGAACTCCCCTAATTGTAGGACGGTATCCCGACACGATTGAAAAAATCGGCGTATTTTTTCCACTCACCGATTCAGAGTAGCCCAGGCAAATCAGACATAATATGTCTGATATGTCTGGGCTACCTACTCTGAATCGGTGAGTGGAAAAAATCGTCTAAAGCTGGAAAGTATTTCAATACCTTTTGGGGGTTCCAAATAAGAGTTCCCTGAGTTTGCGACGGATTCTGACTTCTGCGTCTTGAGAGCTTAAAAACAGCGAAATTTCTGCACTTTTTCAAGTTCATCACATTCAACTCCAAAACGACGGTACCTAGGTAAGTACTGCCAAATTGTAGAACTGAACTCCTGGAGTCGGATATGCAACTTTATCGCAACAAAACTTTTATACGAGGAATATATTGGACTTGGAGCCTCTTAAGTTGACGGCATCAATTCAGACCGACTCAAAGATGGTTTCATTCATCAGGAATAATTTGAAAACCAGCTGCGTCGGGAAACTAAAAAACAACATCTGACCGTTCAAAAACGATTTCGTATGAGCTTTTCGGCTTTGAGTGGAGGCTGGTTTGTCCCTTTGAAGGCACTAACAATAGTCTCCCTTCATATTGCAGTCCCAGAAGCTTTGGGACTCGTCTCCATTTTATGGTGGAAACTCTCGCCTTGTTCAATAGTGTTTGTAGCCGCCCGCGCACTCTAGCGGCACCCTGTTCATCTAAGAACGGGTGGCGCAGTTCTCACCCGCCTCAAGGGAGGCGACGCCAACGCCATTCTCCATCCCGCAAGGGAGCTACCCCGTACGTGGGTCGAACATAATAATTATTCCATTTATCTGTCAACCAGACCACCATTTATACAAAGTGCTTTATGGATTTACACAACACACTTTCGGACAAGTCCGCTGACCAGGACTCTCTATGCGACAGTTACTCGGAGAGAGAAGCCGGTCCAGCGGACTCGTGTATTATTTCGCGCGGGGTTTTAGCACAGGCCGCCATTGCCGACACTTCGCTCGTGGCAGCCGGGAGTTCAACCCTTCATAAGGCTCAAGTTGGAAATGATGCCACTCCTGCTGACAATTCAATCGGAGTAGGTCAGAACCTTCTTGCAGCAGGTGTGGATCCAAGATGCCGCACCTCTAATGTAATCGACTCCTCGATATCATTGGAGGTCGCGACTGGATTCCCTTCCGGCCTCCCACGCATCCCAGTCTGTCTAGACTCATTTAGTCAGGCTGGGCATAGCGGGAGGACCCATTCTGCTCCGACGGCATTCGCTGATGCTGCCGATCACAACACTTTGTGTCAGGCCCCAGATGAATAAGTTCAAGTAGGTACTCCCTACTCCCTTCCTGTTCTACCCAAAGACAACGGGGGCGAAATCCTGGATATGACGCCAGAGGCTTTCCCCCAATCACACAACACATTAATTAGGGACAAATTAATGTTAGGAACACGGAATCAACATGTAGGTACACACTTCACACCCGGCAAAGTGTGGGATCCTACAGTGTTCAACAATACACGGAATGTGCCAGATTTCGTTCCGTTGGATGTGTACACTCATGAGTACCGAAATCTGTAGTTGAGTATCGAAAATCTGTAAATTTACATGCACTGTTTTAGAAATGTTAGAGATTTTGAAATGAAAGTGGAGGGCACAAGACGTCACCAAGTAGTTGGGCAAGGAGCCGCCAGAACGCTGAATAATAAATCTCAACGGAATCGGAATAAAAACACTCGACACCTTGACGCAAGCGGCAGGCTCTTCCATGGTCCCCCACAGACCTCTCGGAGTGCGCAGTGGCTGGTCCCTATAAGGTCTAAAAATCGTTCAAATTAAACTCTTCGTCTAAACTCGCCGAGCGTTCGAAATTTGTTCTTTCGGGATTTAGTATTAAAATTTGGATCTCTAGGTAGGATACAGAGGAAACGCCGACTCAATCGGACAGTGAACAATGAAGATAGCGATAGTTTCGCGCATCGAAAATTTCACTCAACGCACTTATTGAACGTAAAATTGAACGGGGAATCCAAATCGCGAAAAAATTTAGGGGTTCCCATTAAAAATAAGTACGTTGGGCGCAAATGCGCATATTTGCGCGCATCTCAGAGGGGGGGGGGGGGGGGGCTGAACCCCGCTTCGCTCGTCTACGCACACTGATGATTAGGTACCATCCTCACAACGATGGCATTTCCCGCGTCCACTTTTCTCCAACCTACTGAAAACATGCTGTCCCATATTTCAACAAACTGTCATTTTGTTTCGCTATTTAAAATCTAGTTTTGCTTTCTTTTCCAATGGGGGTTTCCAAAAAATAAAGGATAAGTAGGCTTGATTGCAGAGTATATTTTTAATGTGATAAAAATATCTACCAACACTCTTATTGTACACACTCGAGTAAGTAGGTGTTTAAGTGCGAAGAGGGGCAGAGGCCTGTGTTGTGTTAACGTAACATACACCAGCATTTTCCAGTGGGGGTCGGTGTCCCCTTTTAAGCTCAAAAATTTCTGGTCACCCTACTCATGACAGACCCAGCCACACACACACACACACACACCCTTATCCGCAGATGGTACAGAAACGGGACGCGAAACCGTGTGTGTGTGTATGGTGCAGAAACGGGACGTCGCCGAAACGTCCAAAAACGTGTTCAGGAAGCAAAATGAAGTATTTTGATACAAAAAATTTCGCTTACACACGCCATGAATTTGACCCATGTGTGGATACACACAGAAGAAACTGGACGTTGTTTTGGTACACACCTACTTTATGGTACGTGTGTAAGGTTAATTCGTGTATGCTACACTTGTGGGATAAAAACTTGGTACAATCTTAATACTGCCGTCGGCCGTCCGAGCCGGTTTGGACAGTAGGCATTTTTTTAAAAATCTGAAATTTTGACAAAATACTCGGTTTACCATCTACTGGTGACCGCAAGGTTTTCAGCCCGATCGCCCAAACCCGTGGGGCGCTATGGGGCTAAAATGGGGCTACAGGAAGCTTTTTTACTAGGTATGGGGTCGATTTAGGTATAGGTTTCGAAGTACGGAGAATCCATTTTCGGGTTTCCAGAACGATCCGATTTAACCATGGGGATATACCTACGTACATGGGGCTACAAGCGGCATAGAGCTATTTTGGGCAGAATCTGATGGATTTTTTTTTAATCTGAAAGTTTGACAAAATACTCGGTTTACCATCTAGTAGTGCCCGCAAGGTTTTCAGCTCGATCGCCCAAACCCGTGGGGCGCTATGGGGCTACGGGATGGTCTTTTAAGGCTTTTGGCTATGGGATCGAGTTAGGTGTCGTTTTCGAAGTATTTTTGGACGTAGAATTCATTTTTGGGGGTCCCGAAGAGATCCGATTTCACTTTGGGGGGGGGGGGGATCAATAGGGCTTTCATGGGGCTACAAATGGGATTTTTGAAGGATCTCAGGAGGTCAAATATTTTCCTAGTAAAAAATTTTTTTCTATTGTCACAGAATTATTTTTCGCACAAGTATCCTATATCAAAGAATAATAAACCCTTGTGTAAGATCTGATAGGCCTCAAAATTTGACATTATCCATTTCATGAGGTCAAGATTTTAAAAACAAATGTCCGCCCGCCGCGCCGTCCAAGCTGTTTTAACCAGCAGGATTTTTTTTTTGAAAAATAGGAAATTTTGACAAAATACTCGGCTTACATACCTCCTGCCCGCAAGGTTTTCAGCCCGATCGCCCAAACTCATGGGGTGTTATGAGGGGGGAGGGGGGCTATGTGTAAAAATTCAAAAATGTTTTCGGGGTCGAGTTAGGTGTAGGTAGTTTTCGTACAAGTAACCCCTGCCCCCCCCTCTAAAAATTCCATGTAAAACCATGTAAAAAATCCTCCAATTTTTCCTTCATTTGTTAATATTTTTCCGGTATTTTTCATAAGGGGTTATCCAGGATTTTCGCGTTTTTCAACAATAGAAATTACCTACCTACCTTCCTGTAGAGTGGGTAGTTGGTAAAACTGAGTTAAAATGTGCTCAAATAAATCTTAGAAAATTTCCCCCACTTTAGCAAGAATTTAAGCGGTTTTTCATGTAGCAAAACATATTATTTTACCGCCAGATGATGAAATTCAATTCGCGTTACGCCACGATGATTTAGCGTTAGCCCACGTATTTTATTAAAATGAAAATGTTCCAGTCATCTAAAAATTCCTGCAATTTTTCCTTAATTTTTCAACATTTTTCTTGTATTTTCCATCAGGGTTAATCCAGGATTTTCGCCACTTTTAACAATAACAATTTACCTACCTACGTACAGAGTAGGTAGGTAATTGGTGAAAATGGTCATGATCACTTCAAATTTATCCTAGAAAATGAACCCCGCTTAAAACGGTTTTCAACGGTATTTGAGCTGTTCGGTATTCGGTGGGGTTTTATGGGTGGTGGGGGGGGGCTATGAGTAAAAAAAAAAATGTTTTCGGGGTTGAGTTAGATGTAGGTAGTTTTCTTACAAGAAACCCCTGTGAACGGTGGGCCGCCCCCCTAAAAATTCCATGTAAAACCATGTAAAAAATCCTACAATATTTCCTTCATTTGTTAATATTTTTCCAGTATTCTTCATCAGGGGTAATCCAGGATTTTCGCGTTTTTCAACCATAGAAATTACCTACCTACCTTCCTGTAGAGTGGGTAGTTGGTAAAACTGAGTTAAAATGTGCTCAAATAAATCTTAGAAAATTTCCCCCACATTAGCAAGAATTTAAGCGGTTTTGGTTTATTATTCTTGGAATAATACACCTATGTTTTCGCGACGCGGGTCGACGACTCCGATCGGCCTCAAAATTTGACATTATCCGTTTCAAGAGGTCTACATTCAAAATCCGAAATGTCCGTCCGCCGTACGCCGTCCGCCGTCCGGGCCGTTTTGGGCAGTAGGAATTTTTTTTAAAATCTGAAATTTTGGCAAAATACTTGGTTTACCATCTAGTTGTGCCCGCAAGGTTTTCAGTCCGATCGCCCAAACCCTTGGGGCGCTATGGGGCTACAGGAGGGGTGTTTTGAAGGCTTTTAGCTATGGGATCGAGTTAGGTGTCGTTTTCGAAGTATTTTTGGACGTAGAATCAATTTTTGGGGGTCCCGGAACGATCCGATTTCACTGTGGCGTTCTATAGGGCTTTCATGGGGCTAAAAATGGGATTTTTGAAGGATCC
Organism: Pilophorus perplexus; assembly: GCA_955831195.1. Classification (NCBI taxonomy): domain Eukaryota; kingdom Metazoa; phylum Arthropoda; class Insecta; order Hemiptera; family Miridae; genus Pilophorus; species Pilophorus perplexus. The sequence goes on from OY037009.1 coordinate 401,955, forward strand.
CAAGAAGTTAAATATTTAAATAGTTAAAAATTAAAGAATTTTTGAAAAAACACATTTTTGAAAAAAAAATCCCCCCAAAAATTTTTTTTTTTAAATATAAAAATCCAAAAAAAATTTTTTAATTTTTTTTTATTGACAGAATTAAATGTCTGTACAAGTAACCTATATCACAGAATAATAAACCCTTGTGTAAAATTTGCAGCGTTTTTCATGTAGCAAAACATATTATTTTACCGCCAGATGATGAAATTCAATTCGCGTTACCGCACGATAATTTAGCGTCAGCGCACGTATTTTCTTAAAATGAAAATGTTCCAGTCATCTAAAAATTCCTGCAATTTTCCCTTAATTTTTCAACATTTTTCTTGTATTTTCCATCAGGGTTAATCCAGGATTTTCGCCACTTTTAACAATAAAAATTTACCTACGTGCAGAGTTACCTACTGTAGGTAGTTGGTAAAATTGGTCATGACCACTTCAAATTTATCCTAGAAAATTAACCCCGCTTAAAAGGGGTTTCAACCGTATTTAAGCTGTTTTTCATTAAGCAGATCATTGAATTTTAACCTCCGAATTATATAATAAAATTAACCAAGTATCTTTCAACTGTGGTAATCCGGAATTTTGCGTCTTTCGAAAATAGAAATTTACCTACGGAGTGGGTACTTGGTCAAAAACAGATGAAATCAGCTCAAAATCTTTTTTTTTTTTTCTTTTTTTTTTAAATTAGTATTTTACTCGAAAAATATTTGACCTCCTGGGATCCTTCAAAAATCCCATTTGTAGCCCCATGAAAGCCCCATGCTCGCCACAGTGAAATCGGATCGATCCAGGACCCCAAAAATGGATTCTCCGTCCAAAAAAACTTTGAAAGCGACCCCTAACTCGATCCTATAGCCAAAACCCTTTTTTAAAAACCCTCTCATAGCCCCATAGCGCCCCACGGATTTGGGCGATCGGGCTGAAAACCTTGTGGGCAGAACTAGATGGTAAACCAAGTATTTTGGCAAAATTTCAGATTAAAAAAAAAAAAAAAAAAAAAAAAAAATCCTACTGCCCAATACGGCTCGGACGGCGGACGGATATTTCGATTTTGGAATTTAGACCTCTTGAAACGGATAATGTCAAAATTTGAAGCCGATCCAAGTCGCCGACCTCCGTTGCGATTACCTACATAGTTGTAGTATTCCAAGAATAATAAAACAATATTCCGCGAGACACGGAGGTAGGTAGTTACGAAGGAGTGGTTTTGCCACCTCTAAAAGTCACACTAGATCCCTGCCTCAATATCATTTCCATGATTTTTCGTGAAGGAAAAGCCTTAGTTTCTGTCCAAGGTGAGTAAACCAACTTTGCATTACAACCTTCATTTGTTAATATTTTTCCTGTATTTTTCATCAGGGGTAATCCAGGATTTTCGCGTTTTTCAACAATAGAAATTACCTACCTACCTTCCTGTAGAGTGGGTAGTTGGTAAAACTGAGTTAAAATGTGCTCAAATAAATCTTAGAAAATTTCCCCCACTTTAGCAAGAATTTAAGCGGTTTTTCATGTAGCAAAACATATTATTTTACCGCCAGATGATGAAATTCAATTCGCGTTACCGCACGATAATTTAGCGTCAGCGCACGTATTTTCTTGAAATGAAAATGTTCCAGTCAACTAAAAATTCCTGCAATTTTCCCTTAATTTTTCAACATTTTTCTTGTATTTTCCATCAGGTTTAATCCAGGATTTTCGCCACTTTTAACAATAAAAATTTACCTACGTGCAGAGTTACCTACTGTAGGTAGTTGGTGAAATTGGTCATGACCACTTCAAATTTATCCTAGAAAATTAACCCCGCTTAAAAGGGTATTCAACCGTATTTGAGCTTTTTTTCATAAAGCAGATCATTGCATTTAACCCCCGAATTATAAAATAAAATTTACCAAGTATCTTTCAACTGTGGTACCTAATCCGGAATTTCGCGTCTTTCTATAAATCTCCTCCGCTTCCTATAAAATTTATAGGATTTAAATTAGGATTTAATCCTAAAACTTTTCTCTTACATGAAAAAGAATTCAAGCGGGATTTCATATAGGAAATGATAGGATAGATACGGTCAGGTCGCCTGTTCCAACCCCCTAAAAAACCTACACTTTGACGTTCAATTTTTCAATAATTTCCAAGAACTTATTTCTCATCGGGGGATATTCAGAATTTTCGAGAATTCAAAGATTAAAATTTACCTATCTATGGAGTCTGGACGAAAAAAGTAGCAAATTTTACTTAGGTAAGGGTTCATTATTCTTCAATAATATTGAAGAATAATGAACCCTTACCTTATATTATAAGTTAATTGTGCAAAACTTAATTCTGTGACAGTCTGTACAACCTTCGGGCAGATGTGGAATCTCGAGAAAACGTCCAGAATTACTTGGAAAACGACACCCTATTTGACCTGAAATGGTTGGCCGAGCGAAGCTAGACCCCCCTGGGTGATGATATGGTTGGCCGAGCGAAGCAAGGCCCCCGGTCAGAGTGCTATAAGTCTAATATGAAAAGTTGACCCTCAATCATAAATGACCCCCCCCCCCCCCCCCTCGAGGAAGTGGTTGGCCAAGCGAAGAGAGGCCCCCCTGGTCAGAGAGCTAGAAGTTGACCCGCAATAATACCCCCCCCCCCCCCCGAGGAAGTGGTTGGCCAAGCGAAGTGAGGCCCCCCGTGGTCAGAGAGCTAGAAGTTGACCCGCAAAAATCCCCCCCCCCCCCCCAGGAAGTGAGTCGGCCGAGCGAAGTGAGGCTCCCCTAGATGAAGAAATGGCTGGTCGAGCGAAGCGAGGCCCCCCATGGGCGATAAAATGGATGGTCGAGCGAAGCGAGCCCCCCGGGCGTTGAAATAGTTGATCGAGCGAAGCAAGCCCCCCCCCCCCCCCCCCCCTAGGTAATGAAATGGCCTTGCTCAGCTCGGCCTCTAGTCAGAGATCTAGAAGTCTAATAAGAATTATTCTTATTAGACTTCTAGACTATTATTATAATAGTTGACTATAGACTATAACTATAATAGTTGACCCTCACTACTCTTAACTAACCCCCCCTTCGAAGGAAGTGGTCGGCCGAGCATAATATGCTTGGAAAATATATTACTTTATATGCTTGGAAAATATATTATTTTATATGCTTGGAAAATATATTATTTTCAGTAGACCCAAAATAAATCGGTGTAGGTACCTACGTTCCTGGTCAGCAGGCCCAGGCATTCAATATGCTTGGAAAATAATATAGGTATTATATTATTTTCAGTAGACACAAGATAAATCGTTGTAGGTACCTACGTTCCTGGTCAGCAGGCCCAAAATAAATGGTTAGTTCCTTGCAAAGTCGGTTTTTCATAGGTACGTACCTATATTTTCAGTAGACCCAAAATAAATCGTTTTGGTATCTACGTTCCCAAAGTAAATCGTTTAGGTACCTACGTTCCTGGTCAGCAGGCCCAAAATAAATGCTTAGATCCTTGCAAAGTCGGTTTTTCATAGGTACGTACCTATATTTTCAGTAGACCCAAAATAAATCGTTGTAGGTACCTACGTTCCTGGTCAGCAGGCCCAAAATAAATGGTTAGTTCCTAAGTACACAGATTAATTAGTTCCTTGCAAAGTCGGTTTTTCATAGGTACGTACCTATATTTTCAGTAGACCCAAAATAAATCGTTTTGGTATCAACATTCCCAAAGTAAATCGTTTAGGTACCTACGTTCCTCGTCAGCGGACCGCACTCGGGTCGCCGGTGAAATGAAAATCTCCTCCTTCCGAAGCCAAACTCTCCAAGCGCCGAGCTGTCAATCATTCTGAGCTATTTTTAGAACAGCACTTGATGGAGTGGCGGGGGAGAGGTTACTCATAGTTGACCTTCATTTCCTAGGCGGCAGCACTTGTCATAGGCTTGGAGCTGAATAATTGGTGTACGGTACAATACCGGGACGTCATTTCACAGGCCTTAAAACGGCTCAAAATGCATTATTAAGGGTTCATTTGAATACAGTTGCCTAGGACATTCATTGGTAAGACATCTAGTTCCAACATATCTGGAAGAAAACCTTTTTGGAGCATTTTCTGGGCCAAAAATGCGATTGCTAGAATCGGGACGCGAGAAACGTCCAGGTTAAATCCAAACGTCCCCGTTCTTCCGTGTGTATACACTGAAAAGTCCCGGTTCTGTACCATCCGCGCACACACACACACACCCTCTCTCTCTCACACACACACACACACATGGTGAGAATTAGTGGTATAGATAACAGAATAATAAATTATTATTATTATGTTATCGTCCACTAGACGCTTATGCGGCAGCACCAGCTATCTCGGTTTTTGGTCATTTTCGGGTTTTAACGGTTCTCAGTCGATTTTTTATTAATTTGGGTGACTGAAACACCGGTTATGCGTGAAAAAGTTTATTACGGAAAAGATCAAGACGGATTACGAGAGAGAGCCGGGCCTGACAAGGACAAAAGGATGACTGCACATCTAATTAATCATGAACCTACAGGCTCAAGTGGGGAGAAGATACCTACAGTATTGGTCTACAGAAAAACTGTAGGATTGCTCAACTAACATTTTTTGCGAAGAATCGATTGGTGAAGCCAGATTTTTGATATATCAAACCGTTTTCGCGCTATCAGGCCATTTGATAACACCAGCTATCTCGACTCTTAAGGCAATACCAGCTAACTCGAATTCCGTTTTTAGGCTCTCCTGAAAAATTGTGAAAATCGAGATAGCTGGTGTTGCCGCATAAGCGATTAAATGTTCTTCATACTAGCTGGGACACCTGAGGTTCACACGAAATATCAAATATAAAAATCCCGTTCAATTATGCATCCATATTTCACTCGGAGCCTCCTATCTACCTAAAACCCAGTCAGAAACAGAATCTGATATGTTTCTGAGTGTAACCCAGGGCCTAGTGGCTCACAGCCTATAGACAACTGCATCCTTATAAAAAAAATTTTTGGGAGGACTCCCGACTTCGAGAACTACGCTACAGTGTTTATATATTTTCCTTCAAGTGCTTTTTCAATGACGTGTGTTATCCCGTGTACTTGATCAATAATTGATCAAGTAATAATTTCTACAATTATTGTAGAATGCTTAAAAGAAGATCTGTTCGGCTGTATTTCTGGATGTGCTCAGGCATTCGACAAGGTCTGGCATGAGGGACTCAACTTCAAGCTGCTTAAAACCCTGCCATCAAAGTACGCTGAGCTACTTCAATCATATCTTACCAATCGCTACTTCAGGATCAAGCAAGAAGACGCCTTCTCTGAACCAAAACTTGTCAAAGCAGGGGTCCCTCAAGGGAGCGTACTTTTTTTCAAATCAAATCAAATCAAATCAAATCAAACTGGTTTTTATTTGCAAAATCCATGTATATGACAATGCAAACGTCAAGATTACATAGGTAATGACAGAAACACAAGCATGAAAACAGCAGTAATTTGGGCTCCATAGTACAGTTCACAAACAAACTCTGACAACGTGAGAATACGTTACAACTTGGTCCACTACTGTACTTATTGTACACCAGAGACCTCCCAGAAACTGAAAAGAACACCATAGCAACTTTTGCCGATGACAATGCGGTGTTGGCGATAGGCGACAGCAACATGGAGTCAATCACCAATCTAAACCGGTCAATGGAAGCTGAACGAATCCAAGTCGGGACATGTTGATTTTACCAACAAAAAAATCAACTACATACCAGCTTACCTCAATGGGAAACCAATCCCAGACTCAAATGAAGCGAAATATCTCGGTATGACGCTTGATGCTCGGCTCCGATGGAAAGCCCACGTCGAGAAGAAGAAAGAAGAACTTTTGCTCAAATTCAGAAAGATGAACTGGCTAATGGGGAGACGGTATAAACTGTCCATCCAGAATAAGCTTACTCGGTACAACCAAGTCCTCAAACCGGTATGGACTTATGTAGCCCAGCTGTGTGGGGCTGTACGGCTCAATCAAATCGAGAGCTCATCCAGCGATTCCAAAACAATATATTAAGAAACACCCATATTCCGTAATGTCGGGTTGGGTGAAAGTAAAGACCCAGATTGCTCTCATCCGGGCAGTGAACCTCCGACTCCGGAATACGCGTCGGCGGCTACGGTCACTTGGCACAGAAGATGGGGCCGGTGTTGAAGAGGAACACTGGGGAAACGACGACCATTGACGACCAGTAACTGCTGAGAACGCGCAGAGTCACCAGAGCACGACGGCGCCCAGAAGGGCATAAGACGCCGGGCTGAAGGGCGAACGAATGCGGGCGGCCTTGTTCCTCGTTTATGTTTGTTTTTGATTTTACTTGTTGCTCGTTTAAATAAATGTTTCGTTATCAAAAACAAAAAACAAAACAAAAAATATTAAGAAACTTGGTCAATGCACCATGGTACTTTCGAAATGAACGTCTCCACCAGGAGCTTCAAATCGAAACAGTCAACGAAACCATCAAGCGGCAGGCCGCGCGTCATCTCCAACGGCTAAGATCTCACGTCAACGAGGAAGCTGTCCGTCTCCTAGACACAAGTGATATCGTCCGAAGAGAACCAAACCACTGGATCTTGCTTACTTGTGAAGCAGCGCGCAGTTCGGCATATTATCATAGAAAACAAAAACTAAGTGCTGTACCTAAGTTTTAACATGTATCACCTAGTACCAAATCAATATTTTTAATAAGTTATTTACTTGGAGCAATAAAATTCTCAGAATATGTATATATATTCCTGAAACAAAAACGCTGCAAATGTTACACAAGGGTTCATTTTTTTTTATAAATTCTCCAATAATAATAATTTTAGATAAATGATTATAATTAATAATAATTTATTTTCTAATAAAATTTTTTATTGATATAGAATTAATTATTAATTCTACATCAATAAAAAAATTTAATTTATTTATTTAAAAAGTTTTTTGTTGTAAAGTTTCTGGGTGGATGTGGGACTCCGAAAAACGGATTACGCGTCCAAAATCACTCGGAAAACGACACCTCATTCGACTTCCTGTCATCCTTCAAAAGCCCCATTTGTAGCCCCTTACATCCTCACAGTGATATCTGATGGTTTGAGACCCCAAAAAATGGATTCTACGTCCAAAATTACTTAGTAAACGACACCCCAATCGATATCATACCCGAAACCTGCAAAACCCCCTCCCATAGCCCCTTTTGAGCCACTAGGCCCTGGGTTACACTCAGAAACATATCTGATTAGGCTGAAAACCGATTAGGCGGAAAACCTTCCGGGCACCGAGTATTTGCACAAAATTTCAGATTTTGAAAAAAACTCCTACTGCCCATAATGGCTAGCAGCCGGGCATTTTGTTTTTGGAATCTAGAAGTATCTCTAGAAACGTTCCATCCAACAAGTTTTTCGAATTGCCGTTTTCAGCATAAACATAAAGCAAGAAAGATCATAGATATGTATGTTGTAATGTTCATCTCGGTATAGTTCAGATGTCCCGAAGAAGCTACAAATGAAATATCAGATTGTAGGACAACGGTAGCTACCTAGTGTTTTTTTCAACTCCACGGTTCTTCTATAGTTAGGGTGGCCAGATGTTTTTTTCGAGGAAGCAGTACATTAAAAAATAGTCGTAGGACACCAGAAAAAAAGTTTTAATATCTAATAAAGCATCACAATGTCATTAGGTTAATTCATTGCCACTGGCCATAATATTTTTGTGACAAAAATATTATGACTATACGATGCAGACAATATCTCATGAAGGAGATCAGTACCTACTCAAAGCTCAATACTATTCGTTTTCCTTTAAAAACTAGTGAACCCATTAAATGGGTTCAAATTTTGAAAACCACAAAAACCGTAACTCAGACTTTGAGCCTCAAAGACCAACGTCTTCTTCCTCCAATAATTAATGATATGAGGTGTTGGTGTCCCATCTAATTTAAGTTCTTCGGAAGATATTGTCAAGTGCGTAAGTAAGTAGGCAGGAAGTAGCCGCCCAAAAACTCTACTAGTTTCGAAAAGCAGTACATTTCAGGTGTACACAAGGGTCTCTGTGTACAGCAGTATCACATACCTTAAAGCAGTACTGTACTGCAAAAAGCAGTATATCTGGCCATGGTGGTAACCATCTTAACAACAATGACCACCACAACTATAATTTTGAGTGAGTTGGTGGCAAATGGCGGCTGGCTCTTATCAGAATGACGTCACATCAATGATATGAAAACGTCTACTGAAATGGAAGGGCGCCTTACCTAATATTTAATTTAATCCCCTTTTGTGGCAGCACTATTTAAAACTAGGTAATGGTAAGTCACAGTGATTTTATATGGAAAATGCTCAAGCTTTGAAGTGACTGAAATGAGTGAAAAGTAGCGTAAAATTTACGAATATTTTATACGAGGATTGTCCAGAAAGTATTTAATACTTCTTAAGTATTTAATACTTTCTGGACAATCCTCGTATAAAATATTCACCCCAGTGTCTAGGTTAAACAAGCAGCAGACACAGCTACATTACAACGATAAAATGTTTCCCCTTCAGGGAAAAACATCAGATCATGGATATGTCTTCGGTAAATAATTGTATCACACCAATTATGATTGTGTACACTAGCAATGATTTTGTTTAAACCTAGATACTGGGGTGAATATTTCGTCGCGGGAAAAAATTTCGTGACGCAATTATGATTGTGTACACTAGCAATGATTTTGTTTGACCTAGATCAGGGGTTCCCAACCTTTTTTTTACCCCCCCCCCCCCCCTAGGTTGGTGTGAACACCATTGCGCCCCCCCCCCCCATCCCCCTTTTGTTCTATGTAAGTATGTATAGGTACTCTCCCCCTCCTCAAAAATGCTAAGTATAAGTATAATTATGTTATAATTTAATGAGTAAATTCAAATTCAAACGGAACGTTTTATTAACAGTAGGTATCTGCTGTTCGTCCATATGACCCGCACTTCATTTTCTTTCCCTAAATGGTTTCCCCCCAGTCTTATTTCGCTTTTACATCGCAAAAATTATGCTCATTCACGTTCTTGTAACGCTCCTGGCTTGGAGGAGGACTATGTTTCATTTTCTCATCTGCGAGCTAAATGCAAGGCAGAGTCCATGTCCTGTTATAGACATTACTTATCGTCCTATCCAGGAACCTATAGTCACTGACCCTAAAGCATTTTGGAATTATGTCAATTATCATACTGGGTCCTCCACTCCTCCTCAAAGCATGCAACTCTCTGGGACTTTCGCTGATGACCCCCACGCCATTGCAAATCTGTTTGCAAGTCATTTTTCGTCGGTTTACGAGCCCGATCAGCACCTATCTCCTTCGATCGCTTCCCCTGACACAATCTCACTCGGCAAACTATCGGCAAAGGTGTTGCTTGACCTTGATCCATCCAAGGGTCCCGGTCCTGACGGCGTGCCCCCCCCCCCCCCCCCCGTGCATTTACGAGCTTGTGCTGCCATTCTTGCTCCCCCTCTCATCTCTCTGTTCAACGCCTCTTTGGCAGCAGGGCAGTTTCCAGCCTGCTGGAAGACAGCCTTTGTTACCCCTATCTTCAAGAAGGGTGATAGGTCTGACGTTAGCAATTACCGCCCCATCAGCTCTCTCTCAACCATTCCCAAAACCTTTGAAAAGCTTGTCGTCGATCTACAGGGCATTAATGGGGCTAAAAATGGGATTTTTGAAGGATCCCAGGAGGTTAAGGGCGGAATTCATAGACGTTCCTCAAGCTTGAGGATCTGCTCAAAAGGGGCCTCAAGCGAGTTTGAGCAACTTACGTTATTCATAGACGACAGGTTAGGAGAGTTGAGGTGACCTCAAGTGGAGGAAGCTCTTGAGGAGGCCTCAGAGGCTCCTCAAGCTATTCATAGTTGCCGTTGCTCAAGGAGGACCTCAGCCTCATTTTCGGACCTTATTCATAGACAGATTTGGTAGTTGAGTTGAGATTTTTCCTAGCTAGGATGAACTTCAAGGCGACCTCAAGTCAAGGTAACTGAAAGCGTACCTCAAGGGCCTTGAGTCAAGGCCAGTTTTTTGTTTTTGTTGCTTCTACTGGCGCGGAGGTTATCTATCATTCCTTTGTTATTACTTTCAGTCGATCCTTCGCGTAATCATGGATAACTTCATTAATTTCATTGATCTTGATGATACGGTGGAACGGTTGGACAACGTTGACGCGGTTGGAATGCGACTAATGCCTGCTCCAAAAAAGTATCTGCGGGACAGTGAAAACACTCTTGAATTTTTTGACGAAGTGCAGTTTCGGAAGAGATTCCGGTTTCACAAAGCCACGTTTATCGACGTTCTCTTGCCGATAGTATTCCCTGAGACCGAAAGTTCTGCCCATGACAAGCGAGGGTTGCCGATACCCCCCGTACTTCAGCTGTTGGTCTTTTACTTGAAAAGTATTTGACCTCCTGGGATCCTTCAAAAATCCCATTTGTAGCCCCATGAAAGCCCTATGGATCGCCACAGTGAAATCGGATCGTTCCGGGACCCCGAAAAATGGATTCAACGTCCAAAAATACTTCGAAAACGACACCTAACTCGATCTCATAGCCAAAAGCCTTCAAAAGCGCCTCCCGTAGCCCCATTTTAGCCCCATAGCGCCCCACGGGTTTGGGCGATCCGGCTGAAAACCTTGCGGGCTCAACTAGATGGTAAACCGAGTATTTTGTCAAAATTTCAGATTTAAAAAAAAATGCCTACTACCCAAAACGGCCCGGACGGCGGAGACGTATACCGTACGGCGGACGGACATTTCTGTTTTGAATCTAGACCTCTTGAAAAGGATAATGTCAAATTTTGAGGCCGATCCGAGTCGTCGACTTCCGTCGCAATCACATAGGTGTATTAAATACACTGTATTATTCCAAGAAAAATAAACCAAAAGTATAATAATATTATACATAATATGATATAGTATAATATCATACATAATATGATATAGTAATATTATACATAATATTATACATAATATGATATAGTATTATAATATTATAATAATATGATATAGTATAATATTATTATATTATATCATATTATGGTCATTCACTCACCACTGTAAAATTCCCCGAGCTGTTGAACATTTCGGCGATTTCATCCCAGCACCGCTTTTTTCCAAGACGGTGACGGCGTCGCTCCGCTTGTTTTCCAGCACATTTTATTTGCGAGGACCTAAGTCCTCACGTAACTTCCCTCTTCCTCCGTGAAGAAAACTCTTTTGGGTTTCTCACCCATGTCAACACGAATTCGTGCCGAGGAAAACAAAACAAAACAAAACAAAACTACCACTACTGCACCGAAAACGTTGCCGCAAAATGCGCCTGCGTTCAGCTGAAACCTACGCGACTATTATAACAGTACAGGACTGTTGTAACAGTATACCCCCAGGCCTGCCAATCCTGACTCAACGGGCTCCTCAAGTGAGTTTGAGCTGAGGTCGACCTCAGCAGGAACAAATTTCTCTATGAATAACGACACCTTACTTTGAGATGAGGAAATTCTCAACTAAGATGAGACATTTCTTACCTTGAGGAACGTCTATGAATTCCGCCCTAAATATTTTTCGATAAAAAAAAATTTTTTTTACTGACACATAATTTTCGCATAAGTAACCTATATCAAAGGATAATACACCCTTGAGTAAAATTTGCAGCGTTTTACCGTAAGAACTCTTAATTCACGAGAATCATGGCTTGCCATCTTAAGCTACAAGGTTGCCACACGCACATAAGATGTCACTCATGCAGGTGTGGTGTTACCTTGGAATATGAGATCAATACCATTTAAGGCAGACTGCGTTTCGTCCTGGTTAGGGTCCACGGCCTGCTCCTGGTCGGCGTAGGTCGAATCCCGGAATGAGCTGCACGAAGACAACAGACTGGAAAGGAAAAAGGAGGTAAGTCTGCGCGTAAGACCAGGCGTACCATCGTGGACAAGACGTACCAACCTAGTGCGTTTGGGTGGTGCGGGGGCAGTCTTTCCTTTGCGGTTGGTGGTCCTCCTCAGCTGCACCAAGTTGCTGTTCTTTCCCTGGCTGCCGCTATTATGCTGAGCGCTGCTGAACGTCGACAGTTTATTTGCAGGAGGGCTTTCACCTGAGGGAACAAACCAAATATTACACTCCTCCGTAAGTCTCATTGCCTGAACATTCTGTAGGAAACGCACTTTTGGTGGCGGCTTGCTCGGACATGAGGACCATACTGTGGATGTTGCCAGTACTTCCGCTGTGAGGCTTTTTGTAGGGGAGCTGAGGGGTCGTGCTTCCTTGCAGCTGTTTTTCAACCTCTGCAAACATTAAACAACACCATTACAGAGCAAGAAATAAAATTTTAGTTTCTTAAAGTTCTGAGAGACTGCGTTTGTTTGCCTCCGAGACTTGGGTATTCAGTTCTCGTCAGGTGGGTTCGGGCTTCCCAAGTCCTGGTCAAAGTGTCTGGGAACGCTTAATCATTTTTGGCATTTGCCAACTTTGGGGATTCAGAACCTCACCAAAACACGGAATCACAGGTTTGAACTCTTCTGACCCGGGAAGTCACTATGTCCTGTTGGTGCCCAGTACTTGGCAACCGACTGGGAGGGGAGACTTTCCAACTATTCATCTGCCCCTTATTGGTGGGAGGGGCTCTACGACCCGGGGGGTCAACTAATGGGAACTGTTGGGTCCCCCCGCTCTCAACCCCCATTGATGTCATGGAGGCCTTAAAACAGCGTCCCATACCGAGGGCAACTGCGCGCCTGGATCTCTTCAAATCGTTCAAATTAAGCTCGCCGTCTAAATTCGCTCATCGTCGGAACTCGTTGTTTCGGGATTTCGTATTAAAATTCGGATCTCTAGGTAGGATACGGAGGAAATCCCATTTCGATCGGACCAACAACGAAGATACGAATAGTTGCACCAATTTGCGTTTTCAACCCCCCTATTTGAAGTTAAACAGTCCACAGAGACGCGAGAAAAAATCGCCGTATATTTATCGCTTACCGTTTCGGAGGAGTAGGCTTTTGACATACATAGATAGTTAGATAGCCACAGAAACGTTGAGAATTAGTCGTCGTATAGATATTGCCTGACAGCACACTCGCGAGAGGTGATTTTGGCCAGGGGGGGGGGGGGTGTTAGATGGACCGATTGTGTTGTATAATAGCCTTCGAAAGTCAGGAATACAAATAGGTACTTGACGGGTTATAGTGAGGGATAAGCCGTTGGTGGTTGGTTGTTCAGGGCGTATATTTGGATACATACATCGCCTCGAGGCGCCTTTCACCCGTCCCCATGTAAGTATGGGGTTGAGGGCTCTTCAGGAAGTTGTTTATCTTATAAAATTTTATATCAGTAATCGCATGTTCAGGCGGCGCATCCATGTCTCCCGTCGTGGCCAGAGTTAATTATCAGGTTGAAATCATTATACCGGTGCTCCGTTTTTAATAGTATGTTGCGGATTATTTGGCTTCCGTGGGTTATGGGCGTTATTTTTAATCCGGGGTGATTTATTTTGTGAACGGGGCTTATTGGAGCACGTTCTTGTATTTTACAGGGGTGGGACAGATAAATAATTAAATATCCGCAACATACTATTGAAAACGGAGCACCGGTATAATGATTTCAACCTGATAATTAACTCTGGCCACGACGGGAGACATGGATGCGCCGCCTGAACATGCGATTACTGATATAAAATTTTATAAGATAAACAACTTCCTGAAGAGCCCTCAACCCCATACTTACATGGGGACGGGCGAAAGGCGCCTCGAGGCGATGTATGTATCCAAATATACGCCCTGAACAACCAACCACCAACGGCTTATCCCTCACTATAACCCGTCAAGTATAATCTGGAAGCCGACACACTACGCTTATGCAAATAGGTACGAAGATTGGCTTAGTTAGAAAAAAACGCTGCAAATTTTACACAAGGGTTTATTATTCTTTGATATAGGTTACTTGCGAAAAAAATTATTTCTGTGCCAATGGAAACAATTTTGGAAAAATTTTTTTTGTGGATTTTTGTTTCAAATAAATTTTTTTTTCAAAAATTCTTTATTTTTTACTCGAAAAATATTTAACATCTTGTGATTCTTCAAAAATTCCATTTTTAGCCCCATGAAAGCCCTATAGATCGCCACAGTGAAATCGGATCGTTCCGGGACCCCTGAAAATGGATTCTACGTCCAAAAATACTTCGAAAAGACACCTAACTCGATTTCATAGCGCGCCGCGTTTGGGCGATCGGACTGAAAACCTTGCGGGCACAACTAGATGTTAAACCAAGTATTTTGTCAACATTTCAGATTAAAAAAAAAAATCCTACTGCCCAAAACGACCTGGACGGCGGACGGTGGACGGCGTACGGCGGATGGACATTTCGGATTTAGAATGTAGACCTCTTGAAACGGATAATGTCAAATTTTGAGGCCGATCGGAGCTGTCGACCCCCGCCGCGAAAACATAGGTGTATTATTCCAAGAATAAAAAAACCAAAACCAAACAAGTGCCGAAATTTTATGATTTTTCGCCATTTTCATGGTGAAGCCATATCGGAATCTAGTAGATAACCCAATTTTCGGTTTCAGCACCCCCAAAAACGTACAGATCCGTCGAGAAAAATTCTTCGGGTATTTTTTATCGGACTCACGACTTTTGGACAACAAATGACTGGACTAAGAACCGAGTATAAAGTAGTAACACCATTACATCCGGTTCAGATCCAGATGGGGTTACCTCCGCCCACATTGAAAACTGCAAAATTTGCGTTAACCATTTAATGTTTAACACAACAAAATCGACTTTGCTTTGCTTTTGCAGTACACTGATAAGGGGACATCCCCTGCTGGCTACGCCAGCCAGCCAGCCCTCGACTTTGACTCTTGCGGTATATCGCATATATGCGATATACAATGAGTTGGTTAGGGAGAGAGAACGACTCCTCTGCTGAATACTAAATTGTTTATTCAGGTAAACAATTATAACGTGGGGACCGGTTTCGAGCAACTAAGCTCATCTACAGCCCAGAGTGACTTGAGGAAGGTTGAACGTACAATCAGTTCTGAACCTTGTACGTTCAACCTACTTCAAGTCACTCTGGACTGTAGATGAGCTTAGTTGCTCGAAACCGGTCCCCACGCTATAATTGTTTACCTGAATAAACAATTTAGTATTCAGCAGAGGAGTCGTTCTCTCTCCCTAACCAACTCATTGGATTAGACCTCTGCACCATCGGCAAACAACCACTTTGTATGCGATATATCACAAGAGTCTAAGTGTGATATATCACATGACAATCGCCTATCTTGAACGACGTTTTTATGAGGCAAGGAATAGGATCTACGGTACTGTTCGAGAGTGATAATTTCTCTATGGAAGACATTTGTGAAGTAGCAGCTGTTCACGTCAGCACTCTCAATGTAACTATTTGCTGCGTGTATCGTCCTCCCAATCAAAATAACTTCGATGGCTTCATCTCTACCATGGAGAACCTTTTATCATCATTTTGTTCGCCTAATCGCATGTTGATCCTAGTGGGGGATTTCAACATCCATTTCGAACAATCATGTATAATTCTGTCCTACATTAAGAACTGATGTATCTTTGAGAGCCTTCTGGACAGCTATGGTCTCCACGTTACATTGAGAGAGATCACGCGTCACCCATATGCTGGCCAGTATGGTGATCCCTCCTGTCTCGACGTGGTGATTACTAATTTTGGACTCGGCCGGTACAAGGCCTTAATTAGCGATACAGGGTTTAGTGACCACCAAGGAGTCGAATTTGGTCTTTTTAAACGCATTCCTCCCCCCGAACCCGTGTCCTCCTGGTTTAGAGTCTAAAGAGGATGTTCTCTAAACTTTAGACGGATGAAACCTGAGAACATCCTCTCCTTGGGTCAATTGTTATCAACGGTTTTCTGGTTTTCAGTATATCGGGCTGACGGGGTGGAGGCTTCAACCAAGGAGTTTCTGAGGTTGTTCTGGCCCTTGATTCGGCATGCCCGTGGACTTCTCTCAAGACTAAACCATAACATCACAAAGCAAAAGAAGAAGAGTGGAAAGCTCACGGAAAAAATTCTAGAATTGCGGGATAGTTATCAATACTTAAGAGATTTAGCACGTTCCTCTAAAAATCCGGACTTCAAAATCTTAGCAAATGAGAGTAGCAATAAGTATAGGATTGTTTTAAATCGTGCCTTGCGCGACTCGAACGACCGCATTGGCGAGCAGAATAAGCTCGGCCCCAAATAAACCAATGGTCTGTTAGGAGGTGGTGCACGAGGTGCTGAGTTCAAAATCTCGGAATTCTCACAATAGTTCGAGTTCCCTGAACTGTGAAGGGTTTAGCGACTCTTTTGCCAGCGCTTTTCAACAACGCTCTAACTCTGCCCCCTCTCATGAACACCCGCTCCCTAGGCAACCTTGTTGACCCATTTACCCGCCTCAGTACGGCTCAGCGCAACAATCCGTTTCAAGTGGGGACTCGTTTGTTCAACGCGCTGCCACATAATGTAAGAATGTTGCCCAATAAAGCGTTCTCCAGGGTGATCAAAGCCCACCTTCTTAAAGCAGAATTATACACCTTGGAGGATTTTTACAAGATCGAGTGGGGTGTTGCAGCCTGTTGACGTTGTTGTGTTCAGTGCTAGTTAAAGTTTCCCCATACCAGTACATGACAAACTAACACATTGTGTTAGTTTAAATCTAATTTTCTTAGATTTGGATAGAACTCTTGGTCATTCCTGTTCTCGCCTGTAAGCAGAATGTGTTTAGCTTTTGGTTTATTATTCTTGGAATAATACACCTATTCGCGACGGGGGTCGACGACTCCGATCGGGCTCAAAATTTGACATTATCCGTTTCAAGTGGTCTACATTCTAAATCCGAAATGTCCGTCCGCCGTACGCCGTACGCCGTCCGCCGTACGCCGTCCGCCGTCCAGGCCGTTTTGGGCAGTAGGAATTTTTTTAAAAATCTGAAATTTCGGCAAAATACTTGGTTTACCATCTAGTTGTGCCCGCAAGGTTTTCAGTCCGATCGCCCAAACCCGTGGGGCGCTATGGGGCTATAATGGGGCTACGGGAGGGTTTTTTTTAAGGCTTTTAGTTATGGGATAGAGTTAGGTGTCGTTTTCGAAGTATTTTTGGACGTAGAATCCATTTTTTGGGGTTCCGGAACGATCCGATTTCACTGTGCCGATCTATAGGGCTCTCATGGGGCTAAAAATGGGATTTTTGAAGGATCCCAGGATGTTAAATATTTTTCGAGTAAAAAATACGGAATTTTTGAAAAAAACACATTTTTGAACAAAAAAATCCAAAAAAAAATTTTTTTTTAAATTTTTTCATTGACAGAATTAAATTTCTGCACAAGTAATGTATATCAAAGAATAATAAACCCTTGTGTAAAATTTGCAGCGTTTTTAGATTTTGACATGTTGGTTTGGAACCAACGGTGTGATTGCTATTATATGTTAACTAAAATAATTATAGTCATTTATTACTCATGTTTTGACGTTTGCCCTGTCAACTTGGCCTTGTCAAATAAATAAAATTCTTGATTCTTTCCCACCTGGCCTCTCAAGCACATATCAATAAATAGGTACTTATTTGGAAGGTAAATTATAGTTTACCTCTTTCGGAGCTCCAATATAGTAGACTAGGGGCCCCTGCTGGCTAGGGCCAGCGAACCCGTAACCATATCCCACCTGTAACTACTTTTCCTGGGCAACCAAGAGAAAAGCATCCTGAGTCCCGGCCAGCTATAATCTCAGGGTGGGCTTCTGGATGTACCACTTGTAGATAGGTTCCCCGCGGGGTTCGTGGGGCGGGATGTACAGTGGTTGAGGCTCCCGGGGAGGAGCAGGAGACGACAACACTTGGGGAGCATCAGCAGGCACGGTGATTGTCTCTGGAGGCTTCAGTGGGGTGGAAGGAGCTTTTTGTTTCTCCTCTCCTTCGGAGTCACTAGCTATCGACATATATAACTCCTCTATCCTCTCTGTGAGCTGCTGTTCCTGGAGTATGAATTCATCGGACTGCTGGGAAAGTGACTCATCAATCACCTTGGCGTTCCTAGCCCTATTTATTAGGTGGATTATTTTTGACTGGATCGCCCTGGCTTTGTTAGACTTAGATTTTCCTTTAAGCCCACTGGTTTCCTTGGTCAACTGCTCAAGGCCACCCCTGCAGTATTCCAGCTCTCCCGAAGGGTTGTCGACCTCGACAGTACCACATTCAGTCGCAAGAAGTATGTGTAACTTCAACCTGTTCGCGAGGACACTCAAATCTCCCTGGGTACTTTTGCCCCTTAACAACAATTCAAAAATTATCTGATCCTCCTGCAACTTATGGGCATCCATTTTACGAAAGTGAAAATTTATCAAGAGTGCAAAAGAGAAATAATATTAAAAATATATAAAAATACCTGGCCTCAGACCACTTCTATTCGCCCTTCAATGTCGCTATTCCAGAAATGAGTACAGGCGTGGTCTTGACGCACTGATCAAAAAACACAATGATGCCTCCATCTCTGAGGCACCTAATAAGGTAAAAGCGTCTTGGAATGTCGTTAACTCGGCTCTTAATCAGAAGTCAAGGGGCAGTAATTCTTCAAACCAAACTCTGGATGCTCAAGGTTTTGCAGATTCTTTCTGCCCCGTCAACGAGCTACGTCAGCTTGTTCCGCCCATGGGGGCGTTCATGAATTCAGGAGTTCGCGAATTCAGCTCCATCTAGTGTGAAAGGTTTCGCTCTCCGCGAGGTGTCAGTGGAGGAAGTTTATAAAACGATTTGTAGCCTGAAAAACAACAAGTCTATGGACTTTTTTGGGCTTACGACTGAAATGATTAAGACCTTGGCTCCTCAGTTAGTTGAACCATTAACTTTCCTCATTAACCTCTATTTCACTAAGGGTTGCATCCCAGATTATTTGAAGTTTTCAGCTGTAACGCCAATTCCGAAAAAAGGGAGCTCTAAGCAGTATAACGATTGGCGTTCAATTTCTAAATTGCCTATCATGGTGAAGGTTATTGAACAGTTAATCCTCTCCCAGCTGAGAGTTTTCTTGAACGACGAGGGTATCCTACATCCTCAGCAGTTTGGTTTTCGGGCGGTTAAAAGTACGACGTATGCTGCTTGTGCTCTAGTAATAGACATATATGAAGCTCTTGAGCGTAAGAATCAGGCTGCCATTCGCCTCTTTGGTTTGACTAAGGCCTTTGATCTTGTGCCTCACGTTTCCCTCCTTAGCAAACTCGCTCATTATGGGTTCTGCCAGACTACCTTGAGTTTCTTTGAGCAATTCTTGAGTGGCTGGCAACAGGTTATTTTTTTCAATGGTACTGCATCGACACCTGCCCCAATCCGTTGTGGTGTCAAACAGGGATCCGTTTTGGGGCCTACCTTATTTCTGTTGTATATCAATGACTTGGCCTTCAACTTTGACAAAAGAGGGGAAAATATCTTTTTGTTTGCCGACGACATGACGATCATCTCGAATGGGCCAAGGTCGGTTGATGTAGATCAACAACTCACTTCCTCCAGCCACCTTATTGAAAAGTGGTGTGCGGTTAGGTTAGGTGGCCTTAGGTTGAATTGTGATAAGACCCAGGATCTAAAATTCTCCCTTAAGGGTAAAGTAGGAGAACCTGTGAATTTCCTTGGTCTCAAGAATGACAGTCGGCTGTCCTGGGCTCAACATACTGATTCTTTATGTAGTAGGCTCGCTTCATCTAACTTTGCTCTACGTCGTTTGACGAAAGCAGTTTCTTTTCCAGTACTGCGATCGGAATCAGAATCAGAATCAGACTTTTTTATTTGCCAAAAAACACATAGTGCATAAGCAATGGTCAACAACAATATAACAGTAATAGGTGTAAAAAAAAAAAAAAAAAAAAAAAAAAAAAAAAAAAAAAAAAACGTACCTACCTACACACACATAACAAAATTTAACATTGGCAAGAGTTTATTTCACAAAATTTGCATTTTCTAAAAATTCATCCATAGAGTATGGAGCCAGGGACTTTAAAAAAGATGCCAACTTTTGTCTAAAGACTGACTTTGAGGAGGAGCGGACTTCCATGGGGATGGCATTATAAAATTTGAAACCCCACCATTTGCTGCCTGTACAAGATTTGGAGAGTCTGTGGAGAGGGAGACACAAATCTTCTTTTCTGCGAGTAGAGTAATGGTGTGTTGGCGTTTTGAAATTCTCGACGTTGCAGTGGACATAACAGATGCTTTCGAGGATGAAGGCGGCGGGAATCGTTAGTATTTTTAGGTCGATAAATACCATCTTACAGTCATCGCGATACTTTAGGCCAGCCACAACTCGAATGGCTTTTCTTTGGCAAGAAAAAACTGAGGAAGACGCAGGAGAATGCCCCCAACTGATGATGGAGTATGTTGCTCTACTCTGAAAGCATGCATGGAATGCAGCTATAAGGGCAGGCTTGGAAAGCCTCTCCGACAAACGACGAAGCAGGAAGACATAGCTATTGAGACGGGCCACGAGCTGCTCACAATGAGGCCTCCATGTGAGTTTTGGGTCGAGTTCTACACCAAGAAACTTTACACTTTCAGGTTTATGTGCCAAATCACCCAAGTCCCTTAGCCCGAAGTACATAGTACTAGTCTTATCAACATTCACCGAAAGTCTGTTCCTGGAGAACCAACTTGAGGCAGCCTCTAACGAGGTGGAGTCGACATGTTGCAGAGCTGGAAGTGTCTTTTCTGTTGCAGTTAGTGATGTATCATCAGCAAAGAGAATTGGTGGGTTCGTAAGGCCGAAGGGTAGATCATTAATAAAGATGAGAAATAAAATAGGCCCTAAGACCGAGCCCTGAGGTACTCCTAATTCGATTGGCAGGAAACAGGAAAGGGTATCATTATGCCGCACGGCCTGTGACCGTCCAGCTAGGTAGCTGCTCACCATAGAGATGGCACTTTCGGTCACATTGTATTTAGACAACTTATCCAAGAGCAGCTGGTGTGAAATACAATCAAAGCACTTTGCTATGTCCACGAAAGTAGCTGATGCATATTGTCCTTCCTCAAATGCAGCTGTTACGAAATCGGACAATTTCAATATTGCGTCCTTCGTGGACCTACCATGTCGGAAACCAAATTGAAATTCGCTGAATAGGTTATTATCCTCAAAGTAGTCCGTAAGGTCGAATTTAAGCGACTTTTCAAAAACCTTCGAAAAAGCTGGGAGCTTCGAAATCGGTCTGTGGTTCGATAGCAGGTCCCTCTCCCCCCTTTTAAATAACGGGGTAACTTCCGCAACCTTCAGAACTGAGGGGAAGTTTCCTTCAGAGATCGACAAGTTTATCAAATGGGTTAAGGGGTAAACCAAAGCCAGTGCACCCTGCTTTAGCATTCTGGTTGAAATGCCATACACGTCACACCCATTAGAATTTTTGAGGCTAGCGATGATTCGAAGGACCGCTTCAGGCTCAACACAGGAGAAATTGAATGGGAGCTCCGGGAGTTTTGGGACAGAGAAATCCAAAGGGTCATCATTACAGTTCTGCAATAGAACCACAATGCTTTTAGCGACATTAACAAAGTAAGAGTTGAAATCTTCTGCCGAAATATTATTTGAAGCAGATTTCGGGCCTTTCTCATGTATGCGGTTTCTGTTTATTTCTTGCCACATAGCCTTAATTGGACAAGGAGAAGAGAAGATTCTCTTTTCAGTATTTGCTGCCACTGCTTGCTTGACGGAGACCTTATATTCAGATCTAGATTTCAGAAATTCTCTCTTTGCATCCATACAACCAGATAACTTCCTCCACTGCATCATAAGGGCGTCAACCTCATCCCTTCTCCTCCGCAGATCATCGTTGAACCAATCCTTCGGCCGTCGGTTGGGTTGGTTTGTCGTTTTAATCACTTTGACTGGGAAAATGGACGAAGCGAGAGAGGAGACGACATTCATAAATCTGCTCCACCGGTCATGACGTAGAGGCGTCTACAGAGGAGTTTCTGATGATTCTATTGTCGGCCCTCGATGTGGCCTGTCCTTGGGTTTCTCATCGGGTTAAACCGGCCTCAAAGAAGAGGCAGCCGAAATACCACCACTTTACTCGGGAATCCATGGAATTACGGGACCGTTACCACCATTTTAGGGACATAGCTCGTTCCTCTGGAAATCCCGACTTCAAATTATTAGCGAATGAGAGTCGAAATAAGTTTAGGAGCGTATTGATCAGAGCTTCCCGCGAGTCCAATGATAGTCGTATAAGTTCAGCTTCAAATAAACACAAGGTTTGCTGGGAGGTGATAAATGAGGTACTGAATTACAAATCTAGAAAAACTTATCAGAATTCTAATCTGCATAGCTCAGGCTTCAGTGACTCTTTTGCTAGCGTTTTCCAGCAGCGTCCTTCCCCGTCGTCGGCTCAGGAGTTTGATGAGTTTCTAAGTAGTGCTCCCAGTGTGCCTGTTGAATTTGCTTTTCATCCAGCATCGGTGGAGGAAGTCTTCGCGTCCGTTATGGCTCTCAGAAACAGTAACGCTACGGACTTCTTGGGCATAAACTCGCGCGCGCTTAAGTCAGTGGCGAGTCTCATCATTGAGCCGCTGACATTTCTTATTAATAACTGCTTCATCTATAGTAGGTTCCCCCACTGCTTGAAGAAGACTGTTATATCTCCCATCCCTAAGAAAGGGAGTTCCAATGAGTACGAGGGTTTTCGACCGGTCTCTAAGTTGCCCACTTTGGTGAAGGTTATGGAGGGGGTCATGTTGCGGAGAATTTTAGGGCATTTGGTTGACCATGATGTGCTCCATCCTCAGCAGTTTGGCTTTCGCAAAGGCCGTAGTACTTCCACAGCTGTGATCTCATTGATCTCTCAGTTATACTCCGCATTAGAGAGTAAACAACACACCTCGCTCAGCCTCTTCGATTTGTCGAAGGCTTTTGATCTTGTGCCGCATGACCTGCTTCTCAAAAAACTCGACCACTATGGTTTTACTTATAAATCAGTTTTGTTCATCAAGAGCTTTCTTGAAGGGTGGTCGCAGGTGGTTTACTTCAACGGTTGTGTTTCCCAGGAAGTAGCTATACCCTGTGGTGTCAAACAAGGTAGTATCCTAGGTCCATGTTTTTTTCTTATGTTTATCAATGACTTGGCTTATCAGTTTCCAGACTCGAAGACAATATTCTTATTTGCTGATGATATAACTAGCTTGGCGAGGGGAGCTTCATGTACTGAGCTTAGGCATGATTCTTTAAACAGATCAAAGATTATCGAAAGTTGGTGCTCGGCCAATGAATTAATTTTAAACAAAAGTAAAACCCAGACTCTGGAATTGGGTCTAAACAGGCGCCTGGACCAATCGGTAAATTTCCTGGGCTTGATGGTGGATAATCGTCTCTCGTGGCTTTCACATGTTGAGGTATTGTCGCCTAAGTTATCATCCGTTATTTACATGGTTAGGAGATTGAAAGGAATAGTGTCCGACCAGGTCCTGCTTTCGGTTTATCATGCTTGCTTTGCCAGTAGAGCCTCCTATTGTATCATCGCTTGGGGCAATTCCAATCATGCTTTAACCATATTTAAACTTCAAAAGCGAGTCATCAGAATAATGGCCAATCTATCATGGGGTCAGAGTTGTAGGGGCTCTTTCACTCGTTTAGGAATTCTTACTATTCCTAGCACTTATGTATTGGTTGTGTTAAACCATGTAAAGTCCAATTCTTCGTGTCTGCCCATGGTTGCTGACTCGCACCAGCATAATACTCGCTCCCGGGGTGATGTCATCATCCCTTTCACCCGCCTCTCTAATGCCCAACAGAACGACCCAATACAGGTGGGCTCCCGTCTGTTCAACTCCCTACCCCACCATGTTCGGGATTTACCAGCTAAATCCTTCTATAAGTACGTGAAGTCCCACCTGGTAAAAGAAGAATTATATTCTCTAGAGGAATTTTTCAAGATCAAATGGCCTGTGGTGAATTAGTCTTCATTGTCTTGTCATGTATTTTCTTGTCATTGTCTTGTGCACGGCCATTCATTGTTTTGTACATCTGCAGTCGAGTTGATGCTATTTTCTCTGTCATTCCCATTATTACAGTCAATATAATCGGCCCTATAACCAGTCAGCTTATTCTGTATGTTCTAACTTTTGACTTTTGCTCTGTCATTATTTGGCTTTGGCAAATAAAAAAATTCTTGATTCTTGATTCTTGATTCATCACTAGAAATCAGGGGATCATAAACAAAATCCCAGTTGGTGAAGAAGAGTTGATACTCGAAGCTTTCCAGTTTCTTGGGAGTAATCGGTCGGGACAAACGTGGAGGCGCAGACGAAGGACTACTCACGTGCTCCAATTCATAGGAGGAAAATAAGGCTTGATGGTCCGAGAAGCAATTATCGTCGACGCTCGTCGAGTCCAAAGCATACGTGGGGAGAAAATTCGCAAAAATATTGTCGATACATCTACGCAATCTGGTTGGTTATCTATTCTGGGGGGAAAAACGAAAAGAACCGAAAAGGTCCTTAAGAGCATTGAACTTTGAAACATCTTCTAGTGCACATACATTAAAACCTCCTATAAAAATTACATTGTCGTTTCTAAAAACTAACGATAAGGCAGAGTTAAGGATACATAAAAAATTTGTAAAACTCCTTGAAGGGGAACGATACACAGAGATAATAATTAAATTACAGCTATCAATTCTAATTGCACAAAGCTCACATTCACGAGAGACAGATAAGGAATTGACGAAGTCAAGCGAAGCGAAGAACAAACCACCCCGAATAAATAAAACTGTACCACCAGCAATCTCAAGAGTCCCTACAGAAGGCAGGACCCGTAGAATACCCCTCCAAACTAACGAAGTTCATTTCTGAATTATTTAACCAATGTTCATTGACACTCACTACGTCAACTGCTGAATCCAAAGACTTCAAGTAAGAGTCAAATAGGTTGATCTTATTCCGTAGAGAGCAAATGTTTAAATGCATCACGGTGAGACGGATTGAGGAAACGTGTCGAGTTTGGAGGGTGGAGTCATTACTATTCGAAGTAGCAGAGTAAGCGGACTGAGGAGACGGTGCATTTAGTCACAGGATGATAGTGCCATCTTCTTTCGTAACCCACATTGAGGGCTCTGGAGTAGAATTTTTAATATTGGACAGCAATGACTTGACGAATGATTTTTTCCCAGCAGTCGATAGCTTACCGTTTACGAAGGCCCTGGACCCATCCCAAGCACCCAATGAGATGACCCGAAAGCCTCTGCACTTCTCATGAAGCGTCCTCAAGAATTTATTTATACCATAAATAGCAATATTTATAGCAGACCACTCAGGAAGGTCATAGCGGTAGGGAATTTCACAGGCTATGATGTTCATGTTACTCCATTTTCTGAGAATATTTTTGTAGAATCTTTTAATCTGAATAGAGTTATTATATTCCATTTCGCAACTCCCACAAGATATTATTATGTAATCGTTTGTAGTGAACACATTTTTTTCCAGGGACTCGTATAAATTCTCCAAAGGAGCACATTCCTTGATGGTAGCGTCCACCCTGAAGTCACCCGGTAAATGTCCTGTAATGGTCTCTCTAACTCCACTCATAAAGTGGTCACCCATAATATAAACCGTATTCTTGGGTTTCTTTGGTATAACAGCAGATTGAACTGCGGGGGTTTTCGGAGTAATTGGAGTTCTATTCGGCCCAGCTTTGAAATTATCCAGACGGGAGTGGACTTTGGAAAACGTGTCGATTTGCTTTTTCAGTGACATGCTTTCAACTTTCAGCAATTCAATGGTTTTCGCAAGCTCGGATAGATTTAATTGCAGCCCATCAAGCTTCTCGATCATCATACTGTCAATGCGAGGGTTAGGTACCCCACAAATAGTGTATGGAGGGCTCACTCCTGGCAGAAGTGACTCATTACTCACCCCCTGTTCCAAGTACGACTTTAATTGATCCTCAAGGTAACTTATTTTGTCGGAAAGAAGTGTCTTCTCAAGATGAGAATCGTCAAGTTCCATACGGACTACTCTGAGTTCAGCTTGTAATTTATCGGCCCGACTCAGTAGGTCAGAACGGTGGATATTAGCCTCGTTGAGTTTGGACAAGAGATCCTGTTCCTGCCGGCTGAAAATTTGATCCCGGTTCATCAACATACTGCACATCTCTGAAAACTTGGATTCCATAGATTCGAGTTTAAGTTTCACATCCAAAATCATTTTGTCTTGATTTGAAGCAGAGAAATCATCGGGCGTTTGAATCCCAATCTCATCAGTCTGAGCTGCAGGCTTTACCGTATGGGGACTCAGATGGTCTCGGTCTGCGATAAAAGGTGAACTATTAGCAGTATTGTTACAGTCCTGGAGGATCGCTGACTGAGTAACCAATTTGCTTTCCAAGTTTCTGACCTTTCTTCTTAATTGCTGAACAGAAACCTCAAGAGTCTCTTTTTCTTCCAACCATACTGCCTCATAACGTAGGTGTTCCTGAACAGATGAGTTCAGTTCGTCACGCGTCGAAGCGAAAACATTCTGGAAAGAAGAGGCATCACGCTTGTAGCCATCAAGTTCCTCCAGCCTATCATGGACGACTAGGCAAAGGCTCCGGAGAAATTGGGCCAGAAGTACAACATTTATATCCGATGTGTCGAGACGGAGAGAATTTATAGTGAGGATCATATTGTCCTTGGCATCCCCCAGTTCTGAGTCACCAAAGTTAATAGAGTATATACTGTCAATGATCTCATTGAAGGTTACGGCTTGATTTGCTGCCATAATTTAGGGGTATTTAGGAAAATTTACTAAGGATGGACGCAAATGAATCGACGGAATAGTGACCCCTTCGAGAAATCGGCACAGCTAAAACTTGATGAGGGATAGGCAATAACCCATAAGACCTGAGCGTATCACAGGCTAGTATCCTCACGATCCCCACAGGTGAAGATTGTAGGCGGTCAGGACGGTAAAACAAGTCGTAACCTTTGTCTCATCGTCAAGGTGACTGAAGTCAAGAGATAATATTTAACTAGCTGTTACTGACCTTTGCCGAAAAATATCTATTTTCGATCAGGAAAGGAGCCTCAGCGAGAACCGAGAAGTCGCACACGAGGGCGAGAGTTTCCCAGATTTGGGGTACACCGCGAGATCCGAAATTGAAGATAATGCGAGATTCAAAAAGAATGGGGGAAGTGGCACCCGTCTGCCAAAAATCACGGGGGGAAACGACCCAGGAACGACTGAATACGGGGGGGGGGGGGGACGCGGAGCGATCTCAACACGTGTTCACCACTTGGAATTGAAGTTGATTGAAGTTGATCGGTTTATTTCGCCCTTTTCATGAGCCACGCTACGTTTATGGTTCTGCTGTGGGGAGGCTCAAGTGGCAGTGATAAGGTATTTAAACTTCAGAGGGCAGCAATCCGCATAATATGTAACCTTGGGTACTTGGAGAGCTGTCGGGGTAGTTTTAAGATGATCAACTCTCTAACTCTATGGTGCTTATGTGTATGAGTGTCTAAAATTTATAAAACTTAATGAGAGTGTAGGTACTCGTGCGTGGTTCCGACTACCACACATATGAAACGCGGTATCGCGATAATATAGTCTTACCTGCTGTACTCCTCACTACCTCTCTAAAGTGTAACCCTTTTCAAATAGGAGCTCGCCTCTTCAATCGCTTGCCAGACTCGTTAAAGGCCCTCCCCTTTATTGCTTTTGAGAAGACATTGAAGGGCATATTAATTGACGCCGAACTGTACTCGGTTTCTGAGTTTTTTGAAATCCATTTACCTGAGTAAAATTTTAATGTGGATCGGTACTGAATGTCTTGTCGCGTTTTTGTTTTTTTGCTTGATCGTTTATACCATGTTTAAAAAAGTTGTTTGTTTGTGTCTGACTATCAAATATTGCCCTTTGTTTAATTTTAAGTTTCTGTGTGTTATATTTGTTTGTTTTAGTTTTAAGTCTATTTTATTGTACTATCGACGATTGCTATGCCACTTTGGCTTTTGCAATAAAATCTGATTGATTGATTGATTGATTCGAGTTGTTATTGCGCCCACTACGGCATGGCCCACTTTACCCTGATGGGTGAGATGTTATCATGGAATTGATGCCCCTCCCCTTACCACGAACTGGAGGGGAAAGACAGACAGGTGGATCTTGGATGCATTCGTCTGGCGGCCCTCTACCGAGCCAACTAACTCCTCCACTTAGTGGTTAAATACAGTTTCTTATCCGCAGGGATTATCACATGGTTTCGTAAACCACTGCCCATTTCACGTTTTTCCCTTTTTTTTCCAACGCCCCGCCATTATTCGGCAAATCTGCCATCTTTTGGCGGGCAGCCCAATATAGTTTAGTGTTTTTGGTCCAATTTGGAACCTCGTCTGAGATTTCGTTTCTTACGTCCCTCAAAGAGCGACAGGTCCACAGATGCGTTCCATCCATCTCGCCTTCATTACACAGTGGGCATGTGGGGGTGGGATAGACTCCGATGCGATGCAGGTGTTTGGCCAAGTAGTCATGTCCTGTGGTCAAGCGGAAGTTGGCTACGCATTCTCGGCGATGCAGCGTGCGTGGTATTGGCCGATCCACAATGGATTCCCATTTCTTTCCCCGGGCCATTTCCCGATAGCGACCAGGCAGGGATTCCTTAGTTTTACTTTTTATTAACGTAGTTCTGAGCCTAGCAGTCGAGTAACCCAGCCTTATTTTACTTTTTATGAGCCTCCTAGCCGAGCGGTAGGTCACGGGGTTAGCGTTTTGGGCCTGCCGGGCTCCTTCCTTCGCCAAGTTGTCAGCCTGCTCATTTCCATGTATTCCACAATGGGAAGGGCACCACTGAAAGAATAATTTAGTGCCTTGTTGACTTAAGTTACTGATGAGACGACGGCAGGCGAGAACTCGACCATCGTCCGTTGCACCACCCCCAGCAATCGAGATAATGGCTGCCTGCGAGTCGACGAAAAAGGCCACTCGCTCATACGCACAGTTGGAAAGGTGAGACAGAGCGAGGCGAACCGCCTACACCTCTCCGTCAAAATTGCTGGAGAGGAGCCCAACCGGTGCCGAGATCTGGAATTCCGGCGAGTGAACACCGGCCCCAGCATTACAATGAGCATCCTGAGCAGAGCCATCGGTGTAGACGTGCAGCCACAGTGTGCCGGGCAGGTTTCTGTCGACCGTTTCTAGAAACAAGGCTCTCATCACGGCTGGGGGAGTGACACCCTTCTGCACGGGCTCGGTGAGACACACGGAGTACTGTGGAGGTGGTAACGGTGAGAGCTCTTCCGTGGGCCAGGGCTGTCGTTCCGACAAATCTTCAAGTCCTGCGGAGGCCATCAGGCTCTCAGCTCTCGCTGCAAAAGACTGCTGGGTTATGAGACGCTGGCTCGCCGGAGTGTAGCCCTGCCAGAAAGGGTCTGGGCTTCTCATCACTCGATCATACAGGGATAAGGTTGCTGCTTCCCTACGAACACCCAAGGGCTCAACGCCAGCTTGAAGTTCCATTGCCACGATCGGTGTGGAGTTTGGCCCTCCAGTGATCACCCTGAGCGCCTTATTCTGAACGATATCCAGCTTCTTCAATTCATTTGGTGACGCGGTAATGGCCAGCTCTCCCCCGTACTCCATGGCTGGGCGCACATATGTCTTATAGGCAAGCGACAGCACGTCTTGTGAGGCCCCCTACTTGACACCAGCCAATCGCCGAAGTAGGACTGTTCATCGCTCTCCCTGCTCACTCAGCTTATCTATATGTTTGGACCATGAGAGTTTATTGTATAGCACCACCCCTAGATAAGTGCTAGAGTCCGTAAGAAAGATTGGGTTGTTATCATACTTAATGGAGACGGCATGGGTCCTCGTGGAGAGAGAGAACAAATGACTCTGAGACTTGGAAGGGCTAACTATCATCTCATTTCTTGAGCTCCAATCCTGCAGTCTCTGGAGAACAACATTCATGCACTCTCAAGTGCTTCAACGTTGCTGCTCGTGGACGTTTTTCCCGAACTATTGACATGTCTATGTCTAAGGCGAGGGGGTCAGGAAAAATGTGTGTAATCACCTGCATCTTTTTTTCGGAGTTTTCACGTTGTGCTAGCAAGGTGTGAATGTTCTGTTTGGGATGTGTTTGACTCGGACCTCCTCGTTTTTGAGATCCGACCACTTTTAAGGGTAGTTTACAGGGACATCGTACCCCTGATGCATAGGTACCTAAATGAAACAAGCCATCAATTGAATTGAATAGATGAGCGCAACCTTTCTGTTACTACGAAATATTACCGCGTCTTTATTAAAACCAAAACTGTAAATAAGAATTCGTAACTTGACACATCAACAAAATGCGCTGGGTCGCCTTTTTCGAGAGTCATCTTCTCGGGATCGGACGAATCGTCGACGACGGAGGTGATTTTGATAGCCTAAAACCAACCCCAGAACTCGCTGATCACAATGAGACCACCCTCATGAAAATCTGTTCAGCCGCTCGGGAGTGATGCTGTGATACAAAAAAAAAAAAAAAACGCTGCAAATTTTACACAAGGGTTTATTATTCATTGATATAGGTTTCTTGTGCAAAAATTATTTCTGTGTCAATGGAAAAGTTTTTGGAAAAAAAACTTTTTTGGATTTTTTTTCCAAAAATTTTTTTTTTGGATTTTTGTTTCAAAAAAATTGTTTTTTCAAAAATTCTTTATTTTTTACTCGAAAAATATTTAACCTCTTGGGATCCTTCAAAAATCCCATTTTTAGCCCCATGAAAGCCCTATAGATCGCCACAGTGAAATCGGATCGTACCGGGACCCCCAAAAATGGAGTCTGCGTCCAAAAATACTTCGAAAACGACACCTAACTCGATCCCATAGCTAACAGCCTTTAAAAACCTTCCTATAGCCCAATTTTAGCCCCATAGCGTCCCACGGGTTTAGGCGATCGGACTGAAAACCTTGCGGGCACCAAGTATTTTGTCAAAATTTCTGATTTTTAAAAAAATTCCTACTGCCCAAAACGGCCCGGACGGCGGACGGACATTTCGGATTTAGAATGTAGACCTCTTGAAACGGATAATGTCAAATTTTGAGGCCGATTGGAGTCGTCGACCTCTGTCGCGAAAACAGGTGTATTATTCCAAGAATAATAAACCAAAAAAAAAACAAAAAAAACGAAGTGATGAGCGCACCTTTCCATTTTTTGGAAAGGTAGCACTAAAAATGAAAAGTGTTTATGAGGAGCATTACTTGGTTACTACTTTAAAAGTAGTAAACAGGTACAACAAAATTTGTTGGTAGTACCTAATAGGCGTTGTTTTGTTGTCATGACATAGACATGATCTAAAAGGACTCCCCATAAGGGAGATTCATGTTGTTTTTAGCGCAAGCTTTCCCTCAAAAAATGGAAAGGTGCGCTCATCTCTTCGTCGTTTTTAGCGTAACCTTTCCCTCAAAAAATGGAAAGGTGCGCTCACCTCTTCGACATGTTTGTTTGTTTGTG
This sequence comes from Pilophorus perplexus, assembly GCA_955831195.1. Taxonomy (NCBI): domain Eukaryota; kingdom Metazoa; phylum Arthropoda; class Insecta; order Hemiptera; family Miridae; genus Pilophorus; species Pilophorus perplexus. The sequence goes on from OY037009.1 coordinate 433,435, forward strand.
TGTTTGTGTATCACAGCATCAAGCCCGAGCGGCTCAACAGATTTTCATGAGGGTGGTCTCATTGTGATCAGCGAGTTCGGGGTGTGGTTATAGGCTACCTTGATTTTTCCTCCCTCATCCCTTTCATCGGTTTTCGGGAGGTCCTTCACGACGAAAGTTGTTTACCTCTGATGTGTAACTAAGAAGGCCTCAAAAGGGGGACGAAAGTTTTTGTCCGATTTCGTTGGTACAAGGGTCTATGGAATGAGCTTTTTAGGCTGATTCCAACGACTCTAAAACGATTTTTGCAGCCTGAGCCGTTCGTTACCTCTGATCGGCATAAGGTTTTCATACGCATCGGTCGTTGGGGTGCAGTTGTTTACGTAATAAGCATCAGGTGGATATTTTTGATGTGTTGTGTGGCATAGTTTGGTCGCTAGATACCTACTGTTTCTTAGTTTCTCTCGCTCATTAAATATATCGTAATAACAAAAAGGTTGCGCTCATCTATTCAATTCAATTGATGGCTTGTTTTTTTGTTGTTTTTTTTGTGTGTGTGAGGGTGAGGGTGTGTGTGTGTGTGTGTTTGTGTATCACAGGATCACGCCCGAGCGGCTGAACAGATTTTCATGAGGGTGGTCTCATTGTGATCAGCGAGTTGTGATAGGCTATCAAAATACCTCCGTCGTCGACGATTCGTCCGATCCCGACGACATAGTTAGATACCTTGTGTGTCAAGTTACGAATTCTTAGTTACGGTTTTGGTTTCGTAGTAACAGAAAGGTTGCGCTCTTCTATTCAATTGATGGCTTGTTTTTATCCCTATTGCCCCACCTAATGAAGTGGCGGATCCAGAGGGGAGGCGCCCCCCCCCCCCCTCAACGAGAAAATATATGAGATTTAAAATTTTATAATCGCCTAAATTTGAAGAGAAGTACTCAACATAAATTTTATTAAATGTCTGTGTGTTGTGTGGTGGCTGCGCTGCGATCATCACTGTGCCGAGAAGGTGTCAGGACGACAAGCGACAGGGGTATAATGAATAGCGCGGAGTGAAAACGGCCAAAAAAAAAGTTTGAGAACCGGAGAAACCATGACCCTGGATTAGTGGCGAAATTGGTTGAAAATGATTGTGTAAAAATTTGTGGCCTAAATTCGGTCATCTTGAGGTGGCGCAAATCGTTAAAAGTTATAGGTTTGCGTAAAAAATGAAAAAGCGCGAAAATTAAAGAATTTTATTATTTCTGACCAACAAATCGTGGTAAAATGGCTTGAAAAATCATTTTAAAAATAACTCATTGTTGTGGAGCATTATCCTGAGGTTGGTCACCACCATTGAAAAAATGACGCTTTGTCTCAAATCGTGGAATTTGCTTCCGGGATTTTTTGCGGGTCCTTATATACCCATCTCTATTGGTTTCACCGCAAACTGAAGTAGAGGCCTCGGTTACCAATTTTATGTGCCTCTCAACTGCCTGGGAATGGCACGTGCCATACCGTTCCGTACGGAACTGCAGCAATATCCATTTTGATGCCATTTTGGACAATTTCCCCCAGCACAACATCGCTTAAATTGATCGTAGATGGAGGTTCCTCTGTATTATCTTCAAATGAAACCATGGTATAATATTCGTCAGCGTTGAAATCCAACTGAGGAACATCGAACTTTCGAATATCAGCAGTCCCTCCAAACCTTCTGGCATCCTGGATTCTCTGGACAGCGAGTTCACGAACGGGTACCTACCCTCTCATCGTGCAGCATTGCCAAGATGATGTTCTCTGGGTGAGAATTTTGATGTTGAGGCGCGCCCTTCTCTCTCCAATTGTCTCTCAAATCGACGTTTTAGAATTTTCGTAGTATTTTTATCTACTCCCCCAATCATCATCATACTTTCCTGCCTCTGATCAATCAAAAACGCCCGTTCAGCAATGGGAACTTTTTGTTTGCACTCGCAAGGCTGGAAATCTACGCACTTGCAAAGGGCCACGTCGAAGAGGGTCATTTTGGCGTGTGCTACAAACGCCATGATCTCCCCATTCCTCTCTGCTCTCAATTTCGGGATTTTTTGTAACTTTTTGTATTTTTGATGATAATTCTGTATCAAGCGACCAATTTCTTGTTCACTCACCACTGGTATCGAAGCTTTATCCACGGGGGGGGGGTCGCCCGAAATACTTTTTTGGTTTGGGGGTATCTATCATTCAATCATTTTCCGCCCCCCCCCTCAGAAAAATCCTGGATCCGCCCTTGGCCTAATGGAAGCTTCAACTAAAGAATCTGATATATATATAAAGATATGTAACTCTTACTAAGATGGGTGACAAGATGTCACTGACAAACACCGGGGGGGGGGGGGATTATTTGGGGGGGGGGGGGGGGGATGAGGATGAGTCGGAGTAGCCTGTCCAAAAAAAGGGGGGGGGGGAAGGAAAAGAACAATGATAATAATAATAGAAATAAATTAACAAAAAAAATATTTAAAAAAAAAATTAAAAAAAAAAAATTAAACAAACAAATAAATCAATAAAAACCGATTTTTTTAAAAAAAAGGGGTTTGTTCTGGCGCTCGCTCACTTATCGGTTCTTGTTCAGGCCAGGAGGCCTGAAAGCACCCAGCACCCACTGGTACGCCTGTTCCGTCAATCGCACATCAATATCATTGGACGCGGGTTTACATGCCAATACTCTGATGGTGTAGCAGGCATCATATATGATGCCTGCTACACCATCAGAACACGGCCTAGAATATATTCTAGGCCGTGTTCCATCGCATGGGCAGCATGAGGCTCCCGGGCTCGACGTTGGACTACTGCTGAGCGATGGTTGTTGACACGCTGATTAAGCTGAGTGATGGTCTTCCCGATGTAAAAGGCGCTGCAGAGCCTGCACTCAAGCATATTGTTAAGATTAGACGACACTTTTGGGAACACAAAAGAAACTAGACTTTTTATTCAACCAGAACTAACTATCCCGGAAACATGTGGGGTTGTAAACCCGTGTGGAGTCTTCTCTCAACACTTCTCCCCTCCCTCGACGAAAGGCGCCAACCGATCGTGATGAACCACAACCCGTCTTCCTCGAGTTGTCTTGATCCTGAAGACCACGTCGTTCAAGGCGGCAATGACAGAACATGGGCCTTCCCACGGTCTTTGCAGTTTCGGATTCAGCCCTTTCTTACGTTTCGGATTTTAGAACCAGACCTTGTCCCCAACCTGGTACCTCTTGACATCCAACTTCAGGTCATACCGATCTTTCATCTCTTCACTCCTAAACTTCAATTTCTTCCGAGCCTGCTCCGCTACGCATGAGCACACTTCAGTTGGGCAAACCGGGGAATTTGTGGATTGGGACGGTCCACCCACCTCTTCCTGCGCCGAGTGATACTCGTCATCACCTCCTTCCTCCTCCTGTTGCACGGGCGCCGCAGCTGGCGGCTGGTATTCGCGTCCCGATCGAGTAGTCATGATATCCCACCGCTATCACCAATGTTAAGATTAGACGACACTTTTGGGAACAAAAAAGAAACTGGACTTTTTATTCAACCAGAACTAACTATCCCGGAAACATGAGGGGTTGGAAACCCGTGTGGAGTCTTCTCTCAACATATCCAGCGGAGTCTGGTGGAGTGGTGTCTTCTCATATATATTCTTCTGCATATATATATATACAGACTTTCTTCTGCCCCGGTGCTTGCATGCCCGGACTTTGAGCGACCGTTCATCGTATCTTGCGATGCGTCCAATTATTCAACGGGATCTGTGATCTCCCAGCATTTTGACGAAGGGGAGCGCGTTGTTGCCTATGCGTCGAGATTACTCACGGCAACTGAGCAGCGACTTCTCACCGTTACAGAGAAAGAGTGCCTCAGCGTGGTTCACGCGTTGGAAAAATTTCGTTGTTACGTAGAGGGAGCATCTCATTTTACAGTGATCACGGATCACCACTCGTTAATCTGGCTAAATTAATATCTGGCTAAAATATCTGTATATATATACAGATATTTTAAAAAGTTAGGGGAAAAACACAGTGAAAAAAGTAAATTGGCTCACGGGTAAAATTTTCGGTATCAACCGTCATCAGTACTGAGCCGTCTTCCTCCGGGAGCGCTGCCGTCGCTGGTGTCCGTTGTCTTCCGTTGTTCGAGTCCATGACGGACACAGGGCACTCCCGGGTTTGTTAGGTATAGGGTTAGTGGGTAGGGGAGATGTACAGAAAAAGCAAGAAATAAATAAATAAATAAACGGATTAGAGGCAAACGGCAAAATATGAACCAACAGAAAAAATTAATTGAAACGAATTAAAAGTAAAAATTAAAATCGTTTTAAATTAAAAAAATTAGGAAAATGGCAAATTTTCAAATAAATAAATTAAAATGAAAGTAAAAATTTTTTTTAAATATATATATGCAGTTCCTAATGTTGCTGAAAGCAGCTGGTCCCGTTGAGCGGTATGTGAAGGGTGTATTAACCGATGAAAACTCAGGTGAGGACTTTGCCATAGGGTGCACCATACACCGGTCATTATTGCAGGGGTGAAGACCCGGCGGTTCCACTGCTCGTGGTGGGCGAGTCAGCACCTTATGAGGGTGAGCGAGCGTCGGGACGAGGAAAAGAAAGGGCGGGGGAAGAGATCTCTTGTAGCCGCATTGATAAAGATATGTATGTATGTGCTTTATAAAGATATGTATATATACTCAACTTCATAAAAGAAGTGGGTATATCCAACTTTTTTTACTAGACAAAGGACAAACGAGTCACAATAGATCTCACTTCGAGGTCGCGGTGACGCAGGGGATGACAGCATCCCCCACCTGTCTGTTTTCCAAAAGATACATTGGGTCATTAAGGGTTAAACCTTTAAAAATACGGCCTGCTATTGAATACAAATATTCCGGCAGTTATCAATCTTAAGTAGACAACTTCTACACACTTTTGTTTTCAATAAAAAATTTTGAATGTGGTTGACTTCATGCAACTGAATGGTTATTTATTTACACAGTATGAAGTCGTGAAGCAAACACGCTCAATAAACAGGTTATGAATTGGTACATAAAATCACTCCACTCTTCATAGCCTCATTGAAGATACTGTTCTGTACACAAGCCGAAATGAGGTTAGCTGCGGGCGTCGGTAGGTAATGAGTTATTTTTCACGATTACTAAAGAATTTTACTCACATACCTAACATCGGCTTCTCGATTCTAAGGACATCAAAGTAGAACCATCAAATCAGTACCGATTAATAGTATAGTTTCAAGTTTGGGCAGAGGGTCAAGTTTTGAATTGGAATGGAATGAGGGGGGGGGGGGGGCAAAAGCTGCCAGGTTCTACGCATCTTCCGCGCTAAATAATTTAGTATTAAATATTACGGTAAGATGGGGAGGACTCACCTTCGATGATGTTCGACTCCTGGAACATATTTTCGAGGGCGTGATGTATCTCTTGGAATGTTGGCCTGTCGCTCGGCTCCCATTGCCAACACTGTCTCATCAAGTCGTATATTTTCGGGGGGCACCCCGGCGGGCATTCCATGCGGTAGTTTTTCTCCAACATGTGGTACACTTCGGTCAAATCGACGCCGGGATAGGGCGACATCCCGTACGTGGCGATTTCCCAGAGGAGGATCCCGAAAGCCCAGACGTCCGACTGAAACGACGATGGAAGCTCATGAAAGGGCTCGGACTGTTATGCTCGATAAAATCACCAAATATGTTCAATAAACATCCGTTTTATGCTCAGTAGATATGCTCGAAACCCCCATTATATGCCCTAAATGTGCTCCAAAAACACCTTTAAAATCTACACCAAGGAAAGTGAAACAAAAACACTGCAAATTTTACACAAGGGTTCATTATTCTTTGGTATAGGTTACCTACTTGTGCGAGGTTCTGGGTCAATAAAAAAATGTTTACCTACTCGGAAAATTGTTTTCAAAATACATACCTGTTTTTACTGGGAAAGTATTTGACTTCTTGGGATCCTTCAAAAATCCCATTTGTAGCCCCATAAAAGCACTATTATAGTCTATAATTATGATAGACCCCCACAGTACAGTGAAATCGGATCGTTCCGGGACCCCCAAAAAAGAATTCTACGTCCAAAAATACTTCGAAAACGACACCTAACTCGATCCCAAATCCAAAAACCTTCAAAAAAACCATCCCGTAGCACCAAAGCGCCCCCCACCCCCCGGGTTTGGGCGATCGGGCTGAAAACCTTGCGGGCACAACTAGATGGTAAACCAAGTATTTTGTCAAAATTTCAGATTAAAAAAAAAGCCTACTGCCCAAAACGGCCCGGACGGCGTACGGCCATTACCGGAAATTTTCGGTAATGCCTTGAAACGGGTAATGTCAAATTTTGAGGCCGATACGAGTCGTCGACCTCCGTCGCGATTACACCTAGTTTCTGCAGGGACCACGAAAATTCATCAAAATCGGAAGCGGCTGAAATCCGCTAATTTTCAACTGGCGCTTGAGCCCGAATGGTTGATTGTAGAAGAAAACTTGTGGAGTAAAATTTTATGTTCTCCCATCTTGAAGAAGTTAATGGGTTTTAAGCTATACTCAAAAAACAACCGAAAATAAGATTTTTGGCCTTTTTTTTTTTTTTTTTTCAATGTTGCATCACTCAATCAGCATCTACCGCCCCGTCAGCTCTCTCTCGACCATTCCCAAAGCCTTTGAGAAGCTTGTCGTCAATCGGATTTCCCTTGTCTTAACTTTCATCATCGCTCCTGAGCAGCATGGATTCGTGAAGGGACGATCAACCGTGACACACCTGGTGCTCTTCCAGGATTTTGTGCTGGGGGCTTTCGGAGGGGTTACTAGGTCGATGTGATTGCAACTGATTTTACAAAGGCCTTTGATAAGCTTCCACATAGCGTGATTCTTCGTGTTCTGGCTGGCCTGGGGGTGTACGGTCCTTTGCTGGGATGGTTTGGCGATTACTTGTCTGATCGTGAGCTGACCGTTCGAATGAACGGCTCTCTCTCGCGTTCTTTTGCTGCCTCATCGGGGCACCTTGGCCCACTACTTTTCAACCTTGTTATGAATAGTGTCGGGGCTGGCCTCTCTCAGTGTTCCCACCTTATCTATGCCGACGACCTCAAGATTTTTTGCCCTATCCGCAACTTGGCTGATTGTTCCCCCCTCCAGGACTGTCTCGACACATTGTCCCTTTGGTGTTGCTAAGCTAAACTGTTTAGCTGTTAAGCTAAACCCGTCAAAGTGTTCAGTCACCACCTTCCACCGCACTGTCGAGCCTATCATTTGCAACTATCAACTCGACGGGGCTTCTCTTGATCAGCAGTCCTCAGTTCGTGACCTTGGGATCTTGCTTGACGCCCAGCTTACCTTCTCTGACCACGTATCCCAGGTCGCCCTGCGCGGTATGCGAGCCCTTGGGTTCCTCAAGCGAAACACGAGGGAATTTACCGAGGCCCCTGCTCTAGTGACCCTCTACCGCTCTCTCGTGCTGCCCGTCCTGGAGTATGGGTCGGTGGTGTGGAGCCCTTTCTATAGTTGTCACATTGAGCAGGTGGAGCGTGTGCATCGGGCATTCTTGCAGTACCTGGGCTATAAGTTGGGCATTCCTCGCGCTGAGATTAACTACTCTGCTCTCTCTACTCGGTTCCATCTGCTGAGGCCTGTCGACCGCCGCCAGTCAGCTGATTTGGTTTTTCTCCACGCACTTCTTCACGGTCGCATCAATTCTCCCGAACTTCTCCGCTCAATCGGTCTGCGAGCCCCGCGCCCCTCGTCACGTTTTGCCCAACCCTTCAATGTCCCCTTTTCGCCAACAAATTACCTCTACCACCGTACTTTGTCGCCTCCCCCGTCTTGCCAACCTTCTCACCTCCTCCCCACCAAATCTCGACTTCTTCTCCTACTCTCCTGCTCACCTCAAACGTACGCTCCATGAATTCTTCCTGACTTCTTTATCTGTGTTACCCGATCGCCATAAAGTTCATTTACTTACCCATTTATTTATCCATGAAATTTAGGTCTCCATTTATAATTATATATCTATCCATATTCGGTTGTGTATCCATTAAATAGACAAATTTTGTCTATGATAATTAGTGATTTCATGTATGACAAACCGTGACATACATGTAGGCATAAACACATTGTGTTTATACCTACGAGTGTATTTATTACTTTTGTATAATTGGGCTCTGCCCGTTTCTCAATAAATAAATAAAATAAATAAATAAAAAATAAATCACACATTTTGTCAGCAAGCCTCAGATTCGGATTCATCACCCCAAAAAATATAAGGAATGAAATAAAGCAAAACTACCCCACAACTTTCCCGCGAGAGGCTCTTTTGAGTACAAATTGACTGGACTCCTAGCGAAAAACCTTCTAGCATTTTCGTATTTTGGCCATTTTGACCACGAATAAAATTTAAACGTCACTTAGTGCCAATGGCCGAAACACCATTTAATGGCATGCACTAAGTGACGACCCCCAAATGACGAAAAAGTGAACCGGGGGTCGTCCGCCTCTTGAGTGATGAGTGTGATGTACCCCCGGGTTTGGTCTTCAATCTTTGACCCGTCAAGGAGAGAAGATTGCGGTCGACCCCCACCTGCTAACCGTTTGTTAGCGCGTTGTCTGGTTGTGTTTTCACTGAAAATTCATTCAATACCTCTATGACTATTACATCGACGACGAAGCGCAATTTCCTCCTGTTATGTGGGCAAGTCTACTTTAATTCTTGGGGGGTTAAAAAAAGTATTTCCGCCTGTTCCCATTTACCAACACGGGTGAATCGATTTTCAGTCATTTTTGAATGTATGAATGAACGAGGAAATGTACCTGCCAACGTCTTGTAATGACTATTTTTGAATGTATTTTCATCATTTTACACATAAGTAAGTATATAATACTGTGATGACAACCATCACATGGTTGTGGATTGATGCTAGAAAAATAGTTGTGGCATACGAATACACGCTGTTGGTCATTGTTAGAAAGTGTTTTGTTACAATTGGCGCCCAACGTGCGATTGGACTCTCATGTCTCGGTCCCAGCCGCCGAGGAGAACGATGGCTACTCGTCGTACGCCAGCCGATGTTGACGCGGTTCCACAACTTCCTGAGCCCGGGGCTTCAACGGCGCAATCGACTCGTCGCACAGCTTCTGCTGTTGGCGACGTTCCCCCGGCTTCGACGACGCGTTCAACAGCGCGTTCCCGCCGGGTGGTAGTGACAGCACCAAACCACGACGTTCGCGGCAACGACGATTCCGCAGTGACGCAACGATTGTCTACAGTTGAAGCGTCGTTAAACACCGTGGAAAAGCAGCTATGTCAACTGTTAGCTTTGGTCAACACGCAAACGTTGAGTGGCTTAGCCACCCCAAGGCTGCCTCTCTCTGGACCTTCGCACCGGGTGAATTCGCCGGCGCGTTCTGTGAGTACGCTTCGACCAAACAGGTTTGATGGGTCAGTCCCTTGGGAAGAATACCGGACACAGTTTTTGGTAATTGCAGACGCCAACATGTGGACGACGGACAGGGAGTTGGGGGAGCACCTTGTGGCCTCCCTGTCAGGGCCCCCCCTGGCAGTACTCCGTAATCTTCCCAAGGAGCATCAGGCAAGTTTTACAAAGCTGGCAGAGGCTCTTCAGATGCGCTTTGGATCGGAGCATCTGACCGCAATGCTTCACACCCAGCTGGATACGCGACGGCAACGAGCTCATGAATCGCTGGCTGAACTAGCAACCGATATCGAACGCTTGGCACGTGGGGCATTTCCTGACTGCCCAATGCACGCGGTGCAAAGAATAGCGGTGCGCTCCTTCATTCACGCGATCGGATGTGAGGACGTGAGAATGCCTGTCAGTATTTCATCCCCAAAGACATTAAGACAGGCACTGCGGAAGGCACAAGAACGTGAGGCTGAGTTGTCAGTTCATGCGGCTATACCGGAGCACACGCCAGTGGAATCTGAAGAATCCGAGGAATGGTTTCAAGCCGAGGAAGCAAGCGATGCCCCTCCACAAGGTGCCAAAGGCAGTAACTGTCCTAACGCCCATTTCGAGGAGGTAACCTTGAATGATTTTCAAAGTTCATGCATGCTGTTAGTTGACACAGGAGCCACAGTGTCCCTTCTACGACCAGACGTAGTCACAGCCTGTAACTTGAGAATGAGGCCTTCAACTATAGCAACACTTAAGACGGCAGGTATTGAAACTGTCAAAGTTTTAGGAGAATGTCAGGCTTCAGTCAGAATGAAGGCAATTCACGTCAAGCACATATTTCTTGTCGTGGACATGAAGGACAAGGGCATACTGGGCTTAGACTTTCTGGAAAAGGTTGGAGCCAGGATTGACCTGCCCCGGGAGGTAGTGTCTATGTTTGACCAGGATGTTCCATTGCACAAGCGGGATCCAGCCAGAAAAGGGTTTCAGCTGATTGCACCACAGTAGCTGGGGCACCCAACCTACCTGATTGGGTACGGCAAGCTCTGGCCAACTCGGCTCTGCAAGAGGGCTGTGGAGAGTACAACAGAGCTGCAGCCCTGTTGGTCAAATATGCTGGCATTTTTGCCCTAGGCGACCGACCTTTAGGGAAGTGCTGTATTGCGACTCACTCAGTTGACACCGGGGACAATAGGCCCATTAAGCAGAACCCGAGACGAATCCCTTACTCTCAGCAGAAACATGTAGACGAAATGATAAAAGAGATGCTGGAGCAGGATGTAATAGAGCTGTCTCAGAGCCCGTGGGCGTCCCCGATTGTGCTGGTGCCGAAAAAGGATGGGTCAACGCGTTTCTGCGTTGACTATCGTCGATTAAATGCAGTCACAAAGAAGGACTCATATGCCCTCCCATGTATTCAGAGCATGCTGGATGCTCTCAGTGGCTCAACGTGGTTTTGTTGCCTGGACCTGAGAAGTGGGTACTGGCAAATCGCCATGGATAAGGCAGATAAGGAGAAGACGGCATTTACCCTCTACGGAAAAGGCCTGTGGCAATTTAAAGTACTCCCATTCGGCCTCTGCAACGCCCCGACAACCTTCCAGAGGGTAATGGAGAGGATCATCCCGTCTCAGCTTGCCTTGGTGTACCTAGATGACATCATCGTCCATGGAGCCGATTTTGACACCACGGTTCAGAAGTTGGGTGAGGTGTTCAGAAGGCTGAAAGATGCGGGTCTGCAAGTACATCCCAGCAAATGTTCGTTTTTCCGGACAGAGACCCATTACCTAGGGCACGTGATATCAGGCAGAGGCGTCCAAACAGATCCAAAGAAGACCCAAGCCGTGGTTCAGTGGCCTACCCCTAGGAGCAAACGGGACGTTCGGTCATTCATGGGGATGTGCTCGTACTACAGACGGTTTGTGAAGGATTTCGCGAAAATCGCCCAGCCTCTGTACATGCTCATGGACAACGCCACCCCTTTTGCCTGGAGCGTGCAGTGTGAAGGGAGTTTCCAAAAGCTGAAGGTAGCGATGACTTCTGCCCCAGTCCTTGCATACCCCGACCTGCAGAAACCCTTCATTCTTGATTGTGACGCCAGTGCTCATTCGGTGGGTGCTGTGCTTTCCCAGGAGATTGAAGGCCAGGAAAGGGTGATCGCCTATTTCAGCAAAACGATGTCCCCTGCGCAAAATAATTACTGTGCTACAAGACGGGAGTTATTGGCAGTGGTGCTGAGCATTGAGCATTTCCACCAATATCTTTATGGTACTGGATTCACATTGCGAACTGACCATGCGTCCCTGAAGTGGTTAACCTCTTTTAAAAGGCCAGAAGGACAGCTTGCACGTTGGTTGGAAACCCTTCAGACATATTCCTTCCAGATTGTGCATAGACCAGGTAAAGCCCATGGTAATGCCGATGGCCTTTCGAGGCGTCCATGTTCTGCTGACTGTTCATTTTGCCTGCGGAAGGACAAGCAATGGTCAAGGGAAGTGAACGTCATTCACAAAGAGACCCCTAATCCACAGATATGGCAGGACAGTGTCATAAGCACCGTGATTGCTTGGGTGACAGCGGGCAGGAAACCACAACCAGACGAGATGGCAGCACTGGACCCTGCAGTGAAGCAACTGCTGGCTCGTTGGGACTCCTTACTGGTGAAGGATGCCTGCCTCTACCACAAGTGGGAAACACCACAGGGCCGCTTCCATTGGCAGATTGTAGTCCCTATTGGCCAAGTTCCTTGGGCGCTGAAGAACTGCCACAGTAGCACCACTGGCGGCCACTTCGGTTTCCAGAAGACGCTGGGGAAGGTACGTCAACGCTATTTTTGGCCAAGGATGACGTCAGATGTGAGGGCGTGGTGTAAATCCTGCATCACTTGTCAAAAATCCAACGGACCTCAACAACGGTGTCCTGCTCCGTTGAAGCAATTCACGGTGGGAGGGCCTTTTGAGAGGATGGGTATTGACATACTGGGACCATTCCCAAAGACAAGGCAAGGGAATCGGTTTGTCCTAGTAGCCTCAGATTACTTTACGAAATGGCCAGAGGCAATGGCCATCCCCAACCAAGAAGCAGAGACAGTTGCCACAGCACTTGTCGAACACGTCTTCAGCAGGCATGGGGTTCCGTCCGAAATCCACACTGACCAGGGGCGCAACTTCGAATCAAAGTTGATTAAAGAAATGAGCCACCTCCTGGGAACCAGGCACACTCGGTCGACCCCACTCCACCCACAGTCAGGAGGGCTGGTAGAACGCCTAAATCGAACAATAACGAAATTTCTGAAAAAGTTCGTCAACCAGAAGCAAAATGATTGGGACAGGCTGCTACCACTTTTCCTACTGGCCTACAGGAGTGCGCCCCATGTCACGACTGGCTTCTCACCAGCATTGATGGTGTATGGCCGCGAGCTCCAGCTACCAGAGGACTTGGTGAGACCCGTCATGAAGGAAGAGCCACTCTCGGTTCCGTATGTGTTTTCTCTTCGGAAGCACATGCAGGAAACCAGAGAGTGTGCTACAGGAATCATGGGAGTCCAGATGCGGCAGCAGAAGGAGCGTTTCGACCGTCGAGCCCAGCAGAAGGAACTCAAGCCTGGGGACTGGGTTTGGCTGCATGACCCAAAACGAACGGTGGGGCGCTGCCCGAAACTCCAGCCGCAATGGACGGGCCCATGGGTCGTGATGGAGAAGAAGAACGACGTACTCTACCGGATTCGGCTCGGGAAAGCGAAGAAAATGGTCCACGTCAACCGGCTGGCTCTCGCCGACGTGAAGAGGGGGGTAGTGTGATGACAACCATCACATGGTTGTGGATTGATGCTAGAAAAATAGTTGTGGCATACGAATACACGTTGTTGGTCATTGTTAGAAAGTGTTTTGTTACAATACGACGGCTCTTCTACGATTTTGACTTTTTTTCCTAGCCGAACCGCTAACTCCGACTTTGACTTTTTCCCCCTTGACTTTTTTTCCCACCCAAAAGCTTGACTTTTCTTCCTTGATTTTTTATCCTATGACTTTTCTTCCGCCCATCAGTGAATCTGCTGACCTCACTCGCACGACTAACGCGTGCGAGTTTTTTCACGCGTTTTTTAACAATGATTTTACCTAATAGCCCTCACCCTTCTTTGCACACTTTCTTCTAAGAGCGTCTGGATATAAAGACGTCACTAGGGTTTTTTAACTTTCATTAGCGCAACCTATCCCTCAAAAAATGGAAAGGTGCGCTCACCTCTTCGACATGTTTTTTTTTTTAATTTTCACTGACAACTAACTGTCTACATTTGACACGATAGGATGTCAAAATGCCCTCCTTGGACACACAATTTTTAACCACACTATCTGACACCAGAAGAAAGTCCTAAGTCTGAAAAAAATGGGAAGGATAATTTTGTGTTCCGGGGTACAACGCCGTTCGAGCCAGTGACCAGTCCCGGGGGTCGATCGCCTCCTCGGGGTAGTTCACACCCCACTTCAAGGAACCGAACCGGGGGTCGATCGTAACGGGGGTCGATCGATAGTACCCGATTTTGAGACCTACCACAGATCAGTAGGTTCGATAGGCTGATGTTTGTGAGAACCCTGTTTTGATGCTAATTAATCACCCTGGACAAACTTGAGAACAATTCAAAACGTAATCGATCTCGCTGCGCCACCCTTATATTATTATGATTGATTCCTCCAACAGCATTATGTTTTTACCTTGGTGGAAAATTTATTATAAGCTAAACCTTCGGGGGCGGTCCATTTGATGGGAAATTTTGCTCCTGCGTGCGCCGTATACGTGTCATCCCTCATTAACCTGGCTAGGCCGAAATCTGCAACCTAAATCCGACAACATTACATTCAGACTCGTACATAAACAGCTCAATCGCACAAAGTATTACAATAAACGAACCTTGACTAGATGATTATCCCCAACTAGACAATTCCTAGCAGCTAAATCCCTGTGTATAAAATTCCTCGACTCCAAATAACTCATCCCCGACGCTATTTGGGTGGCCATGTACATCAGGACGACGGCGTTGATTTGTTCCTTGTTCCCCAACCGCAGATAATCCAGGAGGTTGCCTTTACTCATAAATTCCGTTATGATATAAAAAGGAGGTTCGCGCGTACAAACACCTGCAATGAAAAAAAAAAAAAAAATTGTCAAGTTGGGTGTAAAGTTTAGATACCTAGGATAAAGGTGAAGTGATACGAACCTAATAACTGTACAAGATTCGGATGTTTCATTTCTTTCATTATCGAAGCCTCCTCAAGGAAGTCTTTAAGCGCCATAGTGTCTTCCTGTGAAAAGAAATTACTCGTTTAAAATATCAAACAGCAATGGATCAAACTGCATGTCAGTCACAGGTAGCTAGCTATACCTTGAGAGTCTTAACTGCTACAGTCTTATTGTATCTCTTCCAGACGGCTTCGTAGACGTCGCCGTATTGTCCCCCACCGAGTTTGTGCCTCATGACGATATCGGTTCGGTTGATTTCCCATTCGTCGGGTTCTGAAAAGGTATAAATCGAATGAAAGAGACGTTTACGAGTTGAATCGAATGAATGAATGAATCGAGAGATTGGGAGAATGATCGATGAATAAAAAGAAAGAGGCACGTATCGATATCGATACATGCATGTATCAAAACCACTAATTCTCACTCATTGTGTAGGTTTCTTTCTATCTATCTAACAGAGTAGGTATGTCACAAGCCTCAAGGTATTCACCTCTGAACGGTAAGGGATGAAAACGCTGCAAATTTCACACAAGGATTTATTATTCTTTGATATAGGTTACTAAGACTTAGTAACAAGTCTTGTGCAGAAATTCAACAATTATTGTCAATGAAAAAAAAAAAAAACGCTGCAAATTTTACACAAGGGTTTATTATTCTTTGATATTGATATACGTTACTTGTGCAGAAATTTAATTCTGTCAATGAAAAAATTAAAAAAATTTTTTTTTTGGATTTTTATCTAAAAAAAATTTCTTTTTTTGGATTTTTTTGTTCAAAAATGTGTTTTTTCAAAAATTCTGTATTTTTTACTTGAAAAATATTTAACATCTTGGGATCCTTCAAAAATCCCATTTTTAGCCCCACGAATGCCCTAAAGATCACCCCAGTGAAATCGGATCGTTCCGGGACCCCAAAAAATGGATTCTACGTCCAAAAATACTTCGAAAACGACACCTAACTCGATCCCATAGCTAAAAGCCTTCAAAAAACCCCTCCCGTAGCCCCATTATAGCCCCACAGCGCCCAACGGGTTTGGGCGATCGGACTGAAAACCTTGCGGGCACAACTAGATGGCAAACAAA
Organism: Pilophorus perplexus; assembly: GCA_955831195.1. Lineage (NCBI taxonomy): Eukaryota > Metazoa > Arthropoda > Insecta > Hemiptera > Miridae > Pilophorus > Pilophorus perplexus. Next base: position 449,163 of record OY037009.1, read on the forward strand.
GTATTTTGTCGAAATTTCAGATTTTTTAAAAATTTCCTACTGCCCAAAACGGCCTGGACGGCGTACGGCGGACGGACATTTCGGATTTAGAATGTAGACCACTTGAAACGGATAATGTCAAATTTTTACCCCGATCGGAGTCGTCGACCCCCGTCGCGAAAACAGAGGTGTATTATTCCAAGAATAATAAACCAAAATCGGATTTTTATATATCAAAAAGAAATTATTTTTTTGGGATATTGGGAACCGGATGTGAGTTTTCCCCGTTTTTGAAATGTACGATGGGTCCGGGAGTGTTATCATGAGCGCAGTGGCGGCTCGTGCTACAGGCAAGAAGGGGTTCAACCGTACTTCGACAGCCAAATTAAGAACATGCTCGTATTACCTAGTTAATACACACCCGAATGTATAGTTGCAGTACGTCTGCTGAATGGAAACCTTCAGCAAGAAGTCTCATTTTAGAAGAAAAATACAACCGACTCACTTTCCACGCCCATGCTTTTCATTTCGTATCTGTAATCCAAGGGTGGAGGGCCGAAGGGAATGTTCTTGCGACGGGTACCTATTCATCTCTCGAAAATCACACACACAATAAACAATAAAAATACTAGAAAATTATTAGACTGACTCGAACGATACCAAAGGAAGCCGAACTCTGAAACTTAGTCCTCTGCCCTGTGTTACCGCGTAGGCCGAATTTACGAAAACAAACTGGCATGTAAGGAGGGCGCTCAGTAGAAATTCCCTCACATACAATTCCCTTTTCTTTTTCTTCTCTGTTATTTCCAGTTTAGTGTTCAAAAAACCCTACGACTATATCTTAGAGCAATGGTTGCTCTATCTCCAATTGTTTTGATTCATTTCAGGAGGATTTGGTGATTACAATCCGAATTCACTGGGAATAATATCCGTTTTCCCCTACAAAAAGTCCCCTTCCTTACAAATGTGTTGTCAACACTGCTGCGCAACTGTTTCTTCTATTTTTCGTACCCGTTCCTAATCATCGTACCTGTGGAAAATACTTCATGAGCTGCATCTGACCCCAACGATAGACCCTCTTATAATTTCGCCCAGTCACGTGACCTTCCCCAACCGCCCTCCCACCCTCCTGTCTTCATTCTTTGGTCTGCTTCGGTTCAAAGCAGAAAGTTGAACCCATGTTCTGACGTCACTCCCCAGCCGAATGGAACTGTTATCAAAAATAGTAAGAACTTGTTATGTACCAACTTGCATCAACAGTGACACTATGGGAAGCTGATTTGATAATAGGTAATGCTCTCGCTCACTCTAACCTTTCCTCTCTCTCTCTCACTATCTTTGGGAGTTCTCTGAACCACTGAACCCCCGCACGAGCCGCCACTGCATGAGCGGTCCCGTCTTGGGTTCATGTTTGACGTCGTAATGGAATCTTTAGTACTACGAACAAGCGAGAATGATTACCCACTATGATTACTAAGTGACGAAAAATAGGATAAAAGCCAAAATGTTGATTGACGTCTGAACGGTTGAATTTGGACGGCATTAAGCTTTGTATAGGTCTGCCATAGAAACTTTGCCTCCGTGTGGCGCTCCCTAGGTGGCGGATCCGCGAACTATCGATCGACTCAACCTTCCATTGTGAAACCTTGACACGGAAATTGGAGCGGTGAGAAATTTGATGATCGTGTAGTGGCTGCGCTGTGAACGTGTGCTCTCAGGTTCGTCCTCCCGAGGAGGGAAATCATGTCACTTTGAGGGAAGAAATTCCCGAAAAATTATCGTACGCAGGGGAATCTGCTTGATGATAAGCGATGATATGACATAACTAGTTCTACTTTTTCCAGAAGAATGAGCCAAAGGGAGGCAAAGTTTCTGCGGCAGACCTATAGGTAGGTAACACACTAGGGGATCGGACGGACGGTAATTAACATACGAGAGGAGTACAAAATTGAGATTCTTCAATAAATCAAGCATTTTTTACATCCACGTAGTTTCAGTTCACTTCACGTTCCTCGTCTTGGGGACCGCTCATGTACACTTTTTCGAGCTTGGGACCGCTCGTACATACGCCCAAAATCTCTTTGTAGCCCCATGAAAGCCCTATAGATCGCAACAGTGAAATCGGATCGTTGCGGGACCCCAAACAATTGATTCTAAGTCCAAAAATACTTCGAAAACGACACCTGACTCGATCCCATAGCCAAAAGCCTTCATAAAACCCCTCCCGTAGCCCCATTTTAGCCCCATAGCGCCCCACGGGTTTGAGCGATCGGGCTGAAAATCTTGCGGGCACAACTAGGTAGATGATAAACCGAGTATTTTGTCAAAATTTCAGATTTAAAGAAAAATTCCTACTGCCCGAAACGGCCCGGACGGCGGATGGGGGACGGACATTTCGGTTTTGGAATCTAGACCTCTATTCTTGAAACGGATAATGACAAATTTTGAGGCCGATCCGAGTCGTCGACCCCCGCCAAGAAAACATAGGTGTATTATTCCAAAAATAATAAACCAAAATACGACGATTTTGGTTTTTTTCTACCGTCTCAGTGAACCATTTAGCTACCTACCTACTAAATAGGGGAGTTGAAGATCACCCGAGATGCCACATTAGGCGCATTTGCGCCCATCTTTCTTATTTCAAAATTTGAATTCCCATTTAATGGGAACCCCTAATTTTCGTTTATGATTCTTGGAATAATACACCTATGTTTTCGCGACGGGGGTCGACGACTCCGATTGGCCACAAAATTTGACATTATCCGTTTCAAGAGGTCTTCAATCTAAATCCGAAATGTCCGTCCGCCGTCCGGGCCGTTTTGGGCAGTAGGAATTTTATTTAATCTGAAATTTTGACAAAATACTTGGTTTACCATTTAGTTGTGAACGCAAGGTTTTCAGTCCGATCGCCCAAACCCGTGGGGCGCTATGAGGCTATGGGAGGGTTTTTTTTAAGGCTTTTATCTATAGTATCGAGTTAGGTGTCGTTTTCGAAGTATTTTTGGACGTATAATCCATTTTCGGGGGTCCCGGAACGATCCGATTTCACTATGGCGATCTATAGGGCTTTCATAGGGCTAAAAATGAGATTTTTGAAGGATCCCAGGATGTTAAATATTTTTCGAGTTTTTTAAAATCGTAAAAGTTTTTGAAAATATATATATAGGTGTATATTTTTACAAAAAATTTTCTATTGACACAGAAATTATTTTTGCACAAGTAACCTATTATAAACCCTTGGGTAAAATTAGCAGCGTTTTGGTTAATAATTAAGAAATTTAATTCCAAAAAAAGTTAATTCCAAGAATAATTATTATTCTTGGAATATTATATTGAAGACTTCTTCATAAATATCACCCAGCCCATTTTCAACAGGGGTTCTCGTTAGGAACGTTTGTTTAGTTTCGATAAAGAAACTTCAATTCGTGTAAAACTATTATCGTGTTTTTCCTTTTTGGTGACTAACATCATCAGGTTATGGGCCCAGTACGCTTCCACTGCGTTACCAGAAGGATACTTCGAGACAGATCAAAAATTCATCCTCCACAAAATGGAAGCCATAGAGTTCCGATTGGCAGACATGCTAACAAAACCACTCCACAAGCCAAGAATGGTAAAACTTCGCGTTTCAGCTGGACTGGGATAAGGGGGAGTGTTGAAGACTTCTTCATAATTTATGATATTATTTAAAATATCACCCAGCCCATTTTCAACAGGTGTTCTCGTTAGGAACGTTTGTTTAGTTTCGATAAAGAAACTTCAATTCGTGTGTAACTATGATCGTGTTTTTCCTTTTTAGTGACTAACATCATCATAATACACCTATGTTTTCGCGACGGGGGTCGACGACTCCGATCGGCCTCAAAATTTGATTATCCGTTTCAAGAGGTCTACATTCTAAATTCCGAAATGTCCGTCCGCCGTCCTCCGTCCCCCGTCCGCCGTCCGGGCCGTTTTGGGCAGTAGGATTTTTTTTAAATCTTAAATTTTGACAAAATAATTGGTTTACTATCTAGTTGTGCCTGCAAGGTTTACAGCACTAAGGGGCTAAAGTGGGGCTACGGGAGTGGTTTTCGAAGGATATTTGGAGGTAGAAGCCATTTTTGGGGGTTCCAGAACGATCCGTTTTCCCCGCGGGGTTCTATGAGGCTTTCATGAGGAGACAAATCGGATTTTTTAAGGATCCCAGAAGGTCAAATATGGTGTCATTTTCCGAGTAATTTTGGACACAAAATCCATTTGTTTGAGGTCCCACATCTGTCCAAAAATGTTACCGAAAAATCTTTTCAAAAATGTCTCTTAAATGAGGCAGAATTAATTTTTGCAACAAATCTCGGGATTTCAAATTGGCAAAAATCGTCTGGGAATCCCGGGATTGCAACCCTAGTACTGACTGTCCTACTAGTCAGGAGCAGCTTCCTGACAAGGCCTGATTGAAATATGTCCCAACCAACACCTCAATCTCAGTAGGTACTTCAATGTAAAAGTAAGATTAACGATCTACTTACCAGGACTTAAGGCAAAAACGGTGGGCTTATTGTGTTTGGGCGCGGGATAAAGGAGTTGAGTGATGAGCCCATCAGAGTGGAGCGAATGATGATGAACCAGTTCCGCCAATGTGTTGAATTTACTTTCAGTCGTCACGTACACCTGAAACAATTAGAACGTAATCTAGTTAATGTATCGTTTTATTAATAAGAAAAGAAGAAAAAAAACGGGATACTTAGCCCTTTGCCGTATGCCGTACGCCGGACCCCCCCCCCCCCCCCCCCCAAATCATTCATCAGACGTACGCATGTTTCTACACTCCTTTGGACTTTTCGCGTTGATACTTGTTGTAGATACTTGAATACCTACTTGTTGTTGATAATGGACGACAACTCATTTCTTTTGGGAGTGGAAAAGCGCCACGCGGAACTGATGCGTCGCCTAAGTGGTAACAGATGTTAAGAGCACTTTACTTCCTACTTATGTACATGCCATAATCATAATATTATTATATGAGATGTAGCGTTTACCTCAGCATTAGTTCGTTTACCGCTATAAATATAATCCCATATCCTATACAATGGATAGGGTGGCAATAGCGTAAAGGGGAGGAATTTTTTTTAAATGGAATTTGACGGGATACACCCCAAATGGTGCAAATAGGCTAAAAAATGAGATTGGTGAAGTTTCAGCTCGATCGGACAACGCTTAACACTGCCTCACAGCCTCTGAAGTTTTAGAAAACTGAGATTTTTCGCAAAAGGTTTTTGTTTTTCCTTCATAACTCGAAAACGCTTTGTCGTAGAGACTTGGATGAGCTCTCAGTTTGTAGGTAATTTAGTTGCCTTTAACTTTTATCCGAACCATATTTTTGATAAAACCAATATGTTTCTTGTTAAGAACCATTTTCCACCTCAGGACGTGGTATTTTTTAGCAAATGTGGGTTTTCAGTCACACCCCAGAAAACACCACGCGACTCAGTTTAAACCTCCTATAATTATAATTTAATCCCCTTAATCTGATTTTGCTTTTCATGTGTAAAGTCACATTTGGAACTGTAGGGAGGGGAAAAACGTACCCGTTGAAGGGGGGGGGGGGCTGACTTTGGATATTTCCAGCCCCGACCCAACCTACGAAGAGAACACCTAGATAAGTAGGAACTTATTTTTGGAGGTGAAAATAACGTCCTGTTATAGTCGAACATTCCTGCCCATTGTACCTATGTGGATGTGGATTATACGAATATGCATTCAAGAACTCGAAAATGAAGTAGAGATTAGAGCTGTTGCTTATAATACTTAATATACAATAGCCCCCCATTTTGGAATTAATCCGTAATCCGTAATCCCTGTGGTCATGGGGAATTCCACTGCTCAGTAGGGAGAAAGCAGGATTCGTGTAGTGGGGTTGAAAAGCAACATGAAAAAGTTCTACTAGAAGGAATCATCATTAAATGATGATTCCTTCTAGTAAACGTTAAATTTTAACGTTTGGCTCTCCAGCAAGTCAATTGAAGTTTCATACTGTGCTTTTCATTTATTTCATCTACATTTTTGTGGGGATAAAAATGGCTCAACCTTCATCATCTACATCAACATCTTAAGCATCAACCAGGCAGCGTGAAAAGATTTTTCTAGTTGGATCAGTTTCCCATCAAATTACGGGCAGCAAATTACCATCGAACGGTCAGGTTTTACGAAGTCTTTTCTATAACTTGCGGCATGTTAAAAAGAACACACAAGTTAGAGAAGCAGCAACCCTTACGATGCAAGAAGTTCAACTTTTCTGGGACAGGGCCATTATTCCGAACAGGATAACGAGAAATTGTATTGAACATGGCTGCCAAAATTACATCATCTATTGAAGACGACTGGCATGATGATAGGGACGTAAGAGCTGTGATCAGCGAGATAATTTAGATTATATGTTGGAAAAACAAGTCGATTACTTCGTGACTCCTAGGACATCAAATTTTTTCAAACGATTTGAAATCAACTCCGATTTTCTCATGACAGATCCCGATGTATGGAATACAAATGAAGATTATAAAAAAGCCAGAAACATTGTTAATAATTTGAAGGTTGTGAACGATACTGCGGAAAGAGGGGTTAAATTAATTACGGATTACAGCTCCTGCCTCACAAAACAAGAGGATCAAAGACAATTTATTGTACAAGTTGTATCAGAGTGCAGGAAAATTTACCCTGACGCATCAAAAGCAACCTTATGTAAACCTTTGCCAGCCTGAACTGTCTTCATATTAATAATTTCTAACTAGAATAACATTTTATAACGGTGTAATTATGAATTAATCACTTCATTATTAGTGCTGTGATCATTATTTGTTGAGAATACAACTGAATAACATAACGGCTGTTCTTCATTCATCTTACAAACCCCTAGTTTCGTCGAAGTGTCTTCTTTGCCCCCCCCCCCCCCCCCCCCCCCCCCCAACGGGTACGTTTTCCCCCTCCTTGCAGTTCCAAATGTGACTTTATACATGAAAAGCAAAATCAGATTAAGGGGATTACATTATAGGAGGTTTAAACTGAGTCGCGTGGTGTTTTCTAGGGTGTGACTGAAAACCCACATTTGCTAAAAAATACCACGTCCTGAGGTGGAAAATGGTTCTTAACAAGAAACATATTGGTTTTATCAAAAATATGGTTCGGATAAAAGTTAAAGGCAACTAAATTACCTACAAACTGAGAGCTCATCCAAGTCTCTACGACAAAGCGTTTCCGAGTTATGAAGGAAAAACAAAAACCTTTTGCGAAAAATCTCAGTTTTCTCAAACTTCAGAGGCTATGAGGCAGTGTTAAGCGTTGTCCGATCGAGCTGAAACTTCGCCAATCTCATTTTTTAGCCTACTTGCACCACTTGGGGGGGTACCCCGTATAAATTTCCAACTTTCATGTGCCACCCTAATGCAACACCCTTCAACCCTGGAAAAGAGAGTTGAGCTAGCCATTGTGATTCGCTCCTGAGAAGGTTTTGCCTGAGCTTCACAAAGTCCAGTAGGGCTTGATTTATGAAGCTGGACGTACTACCTACCTGTGTCAATTAAAGCTGAGCAATGAAAATTGTATATTTTGGCAGGGACTATAGCTTTGCTCAGAGAAACGTGTGAGGAAGCAGCTACTATGAAGCAAATTGCCTTACTTGCTCCTTCTGAGATTAAAACCCTCCGTCGGTCGCAATATTTTGGCGCCCTCGGTCGGTCGCAATGAGCCTGACAAGCACAGAATTTAAGTGTCCATAACTTCTGTCCTACTTAAAACTGGGAGACCCCCGTTCACCCATATCTTATTAAGGATCTACACAAAGGAATTATGAAGAAAAAAACTTATTAAAAAATTATATAACCAAAGAAAATATGAAAACTGAGCTTGTATGTTTTTTAACCGTCACGGTGGTATGATTTTAGTTGACGCTCGAACTACAAATAAAAGTCGATCAAATTTGAACAAAAACTGGTGAAGCCCATCCTACGGATATAATAGGTATATAGGAAGATTCCTACCCCTCTGATGAAGCCAACTAATCGGCGAAAATTTAGGCAATAATTTAAAAACGTATATCTCGTCGCGAGTCTGTCAATCTTTTGAAAAAACGAATATAATATATATTATATATAATTTCAGGATATAATATATATTATATATAATTTCAGTTTTCCTCAGATTGACTTGATTGGTGCTCCTCAGAAATAGCGGGAGGCTCTAGATGTTTGCATACTTGGCAGACGTATTCAACGTGAGATTCAACGGCAGATGACATTTTGCAATGCATGCACTTGAATTCGTTGAGCCGCCTAAATCTCTCTCATTATTCAAGTCAAACCTCCTAAGGGCCATATTTGCATTGAAATCTAGAAAAGAAGACAGAAAAACGAGACAAGTTTCCGTGACGACGAGTTAGGTCGCAATGCGCTTGCCAGGCACACCTGAAAGCAATTTTGAGAAAACGCCACCTCCCGATTAGAATATCCTCAAATCCGACCAAATACCGTATAATCTTGTGAATACTAACAAATTTTGATACATTAAAAAAAAATTCTGAGGAAATCCCAACTTCAAAAAGTGGACGACTTGACGGTCGCATTGAGCTTGAAAGATCAATATAATCACAAAACTGATGAGGGCAGTCTCTAGTGAGTCCAGAGACAGGAAGCTACTGGGAAGGCGGGAGCGAAGGGCTGCCAACTGGCTGAGGAGTATTGAAAAAACTCTAGCCTGGTCTGTCAGATCGTATTGCGACCGACGGAGGGTTAAGCAAGAATTCTGCAAACAGAAGAATGACCTGGCTTTTTACAGTTTTTGCAAGTCTTCCCGTTGGCTGGTATGGACATTAAACGTCCAGGAAAACACAACAACAAATTTTGTTCCTGGGGTGACGCTTGCCCCCACAAAAATAGCACGTATAAAAAGGCGATTTCAGACGAAGTAGTCTATTTCCACGATAAATAAAAAGAAAAACTTGTAGACGCGTTTCGGTTTACTAAACCATCATCAGTACAATACTTATTGTACTGATGATGGTTTAGTAAACCGAAACGCGTCTACAAGTTGTTATTTTTATTTATCGTGGAAATAGACTACTTCGTCTGAAATCGTCTTTTTATAGGATGGATTCCCACTATCCCGCCGCATCTACCTTACGTTATGTTAAAATAGCACGTGTTCTTAGTGCTTCGGTCGGTTCATCTTCGTTTCCCTGGCCTTTAGCTGCAACAGAAATACACTGCCAAGGAGATGGCACAGCAGCTTCCTCGTTACAATCAAAGTGACACCATTATAAAATGCGCTGAGCGTACCCCTGATTCAATCTTAATGAATCTGATAGGGGATCATCTAGAGCTATACCAACACAATTCCTGAAAATTTGATTGAAATCCGATCAAAATTGTGAAAGTTATGCCTGTTTCAAGAATTTCACGTTAGCGCATGCGCAGAGCGTACCGCTGGTTCAATTTTTTACCCAAAGCCTGGGTAATCATCTACGGCACAACCCGCGTAATCCCTGAAAATTTCATCAAAATCGGATCAATATTGGCTGAAATCCCCACTCCTTCCCTTCTTTAGGGAAGGAGAGGGGGTTGAAGGAGGGGAAAACGGAAAAAATCCTTGAGGGCGCTCAACCTATCTCAGAACGTACATCATTTTTGAATTTCTCGAGAGTTTCAAGAATATATATATATATAAATTACGTTCGCGCATGCGCAGGGAGTACCACTGATTCAATCGTGATGAAACTGATAGGGAACCATCTAGGGCTATATCCACACAATTCCTGAAAATTTGATTGAAATCCGATCAAAATTGAGAAAGTTATGCTTGTTTCAAGAATTTCACGTTAGCGCATGCGCTGAGTGTACCGCTGATTCAATTGTGCTGAAATTCGTATGGGACCTCAAGGAGCCTGATCCACATATTCCCTCAAATTTTAGCTAAATTCATTCAAAATTGTGGAAATTATGGCTGTAACAAGGAAATGCGGACAGACCGACAGACCCACAGACCCACAGACCGACAGACACGAAACCAAATTTGTTCAGTAGGCTATGAAACGCAAAATGCGAGTGGAAATTTTGAATTCGGACAACAAAAATTTTTTTTCTCCCGAAAGTGAACACAAGGCTTCCGCTGCTTCGCAGACTCGGAAGCAAAACCAGTTGGTTGGGAGTAACTGAGGGAATTTACTTATTCTCTTTCTAAGGCCCTAGCTAGATCAGACGCCTGAGTGTGAGGGTCAAATTCTCAAGAAGACGTTGCCGAATCATACTGGATGACAGACCAGCTATACTGAGAGAAAAGATTTTTTAGTGGCTAGGTTAAATCCGAAATAACCTCGAAAAGAAATTCAAACCACCTAGAATCAATTGATTCAACCTAGAAAAAATAGGTCCAGGTTAAAGTAACATCGAAACATATTAATACAACCTAGACCCATATAGAAACAACCTAATCCCTATTACCCGCCCTCTGACCACAACCTGGAATAAACAGTGTCAACCTAGACCAAATGTGAACTTCACATGAATTAGGTCTTCACAATGTCAACCTAGACCAAATTTTGGTCTAGGTTGACATTGTGAAGACCTAGAAAATATATTACCTACCTTTGACTTTTAAGTGGGGTAACCTAGAATCGAATGATTTGACCTTCCATATAATTCCCCTCCATTAAAGTCTCGGTTGTACAACTGAAAAAAACCGAGAGATTTAAAAGACGAGATTGTTACTTTAGGTAACAATCCAGAAGAAAAAGTTAGACTTTCAGTCTCGGTTAAAACTACCGTAGTACCACAAATAGTTTTAGGTTTAAACAACAGTGATTGGAATTCATTCGATAAATTCCAGGTTGTTTCTACGGTACGCTAAGCGGCCGCGGAGAGCGCCACTGTAGGCGGTGGGCGTTAATTATCGTTGTCTTGGCACCCCTGATATTTACCCTGTGGGGTTGAGGCCAAATCTCTGTCAAATTCTATTCATCTATTTTCTGTCACTATGTGCAGTCATATTATGACGTCACATTCAAATTTCTGTACTGAGTTGGAAACAGAGACAACCCAGAAAGATAGTTGAAGTTGATAGAACCAACCTGCACTGGAAGTGGAGCAAACCAAGAAAGAAAAGTGGGCCACCTAGTAATTTATTAGGACCAACCTGAAAAGAATAGGAAGCTACCTAGAAATTTAACTGGTACAACAGGGATAGTCATTTAAACCACCTCGTAAATAAAAGGGCACAACCTAGAGAAAAAAGGGTTCTAGGTTAACGCGCCATGGCTGTAAATTGTTTGAGGTGGGGTGAGAACGTTTTCGTTTTAGGGTAAATCAACCGTCTATGAAAGTGAAAAACATTGAATACCAGGGTGAGGCAACCAAGACATTAATGTTTTTAACCTAGACTGTAAATGGATGGAGGCGGCGGCACACACCGTGAACTTAACCTAGAACTAAAGTGTGGGGGTGGCGCATTTTAAATCTTGGTTGTTTGCATTTTTAGGACGGCAACTTCACCAGTATTTTCAATCTAGGTTAAAAAATATTCAACCTAGACTAAATTGTTCCACCCTAGAATGAAAACCAAAAAAAAAAAATCTAGGTTGGCAGCATTTAACCTAGAAAAAAATCGAAAAATAACCTAGAATAGGCCCTTTTGGTTTATTATTCTTGGAATAATACACCTATGTTTTCGCGACGGAGGTCGCCGACTCGGATCGGCCTCAAAACTTGACATTATCCGTTTCAAGAGGTCCACATTCAAAATCCGAAATGTCCGTCCGCCGTCCGCCGTACGCCGTCCGGGCCGTTTTGGGCAGTAGGAATTTTTTTTAAAATCTGAAATTTTGGCAAAATACTTGGTTTACCATCTAGTTGTGCCCGCAAGGTTTTCAGTCCGATCGCCCAAACCCGTGGGGCGCTATGGGGCTAAAATGGGGCTCCAGGAGGGGTGTTTTGAAGGCTTTTAGCTATGGGATCGAGTTAGGTGTCGTTTTCGAAGTATTTTTGGACGTAGAATCCATTTTTGGGGGTCCCGGAACGATCCGATTTCACTGTGGCGATCTATAGGGCTTTCATGGGGCTAAAAATGGGATTTTTGAAGGATCCCAAGAAGTTAAATATTTTTCGAGTAAAAATTAAAGAATTTAAAAAAACACATTTTTGAAGAAAAAAAATCCCCCACAAAATTTTTTTTTTGAAATATAAAAATCCAAAAACCATTTTATTTTTTTATTTTTTTTATTGACAGAATTAAATGTCTGTACAAGTAACCTATATCAAAGAATAATAAACCCTTGTGTAAAATTTTCAGCGTTTTTTTCTCTCAGTTCATATATGAACGAGTCGCGGATGTACTCATCTCTGTAGTGGTCAGCTGTAACATCCTGGAACGAGCATTCCTGTCCAAGAACATGTAACGCCTGCAAATACTGATCAACTGACTCACCGGGATCTTGCATCCGAATCGCCAAGCAGTGCCGAGCGTATATTTCGTTTTTAGGCTTGATGTAAATTCCATCGAGTGCTGCGAGAGTTGTTCGAAAATCTGACTTGTCTTTGACCAACTTATAAATGGAAGCACTTAGAATGTTCGCGAGAAGTTTCGATTTTACCTTGTTCGACAGTGGTACTTCTGTTGGAATTTCGTGCAGGAAGTTGACGAATGTTTGCTGCCAGTGCAGGTAATCCTCTTGAGCACAGCTTGGGTCGATTGAGAGTCGTTCAGGACGAAGATATTTGTCCATGGTAGTTTTAATCAACTGAATAAATTGTAATAACGAAAGCCGTAGAATTGTAGGCTTTATTCAGTTGAAATCCTACGTACAACAGTAACTACGTACAACTGTTTTACGTAGGAACAGGAGTGCGTACAACAGTTATGGTGGAAAAGAAATTTAGACGAGTTGTTTCCAACACGTAACTAAGGGATGAGACCACAATCAATCAGGGCACTGGTGATTGATAAAGCGGCCCTAAGTCCTGTTGGGCTGTCGATACGCGAGAAGGAGAGTGGGGAAATCTGCCAAGATTCCCCACAGAGTTCATATATATTATAAGAGGAGTTGTAACAAATCACAACTTGAAACTTTACCTTGCCCTCAGGGTCCTCGTTGATACGGTAATGGTACACCCGGCCCTCGTACCGCAATGAGATGCTCCTCTGGCCTGGGCTGCTCTCTGACTCCCGGACGAGGAAACTCCCGTTGATCCCGGAGCTGAGTAAATACTCGGCGGCGTTCCTGGAGATGGGCCCGTGGTACCACGAGTGTTTCTCCAAAGAGTTGACAGGCGTCACGTAATTGGAAGGGACCCAACCGACCTGGCCGGAGGTGGAGTGGGCTTCGCACCATTCTCCGGACTTGTTGTAGCTGAGGATCCGCACTTGTTCCCCTGGGGAAAAAAAAAAAAAAAAAAACATTAAAAAAACGGTTCGCACTAATGACCGGTTCCTAACTGTTTCTTTCCGTTCATTTCAATGTCATGTTTCTTAATGTCATACATAGTCACCTCCCAGCACCATATAAAAACCCACACAACCCCTTTTCTTTAAAAATGTGTCCCACCCCTCCAAAACACGACAACGTGATCCAAAAATCCCCGCTCATTAAATATTTTACTCCGGATGCAAAACGGCCGCAACCCACGAAAATATAATAACACCACTACATACTAAAAACGCTGCAAATTTTACACAAGGGTTTATTATTCTGTGATATAGGTTACTTGTACAGACATTAAATGTATGTTTTTTTTTTAATTTTTTCATTGACAGAATTAAATTTTAATTCTGTCAATGAAAAAATTTAAACAAAAAAAATTTTTTTGGATTTTTATCTCGAAATTTTTTTTTTTAATTTTTGTTGTTCAAAAATGTGTTTTTTTCCAAAATTCTGTATTTTTTACTCGAAAAATATTCAACATCCTGGGATCCTTCAAAAATCCCATTTTTAGCACCATGAAAGCCCTATAGATCGCCACAGTGAAATCGGATCGTTCCGGGATCCCCAAAAATGGATTCTACGTCCAAAAATACTTCGAAAACGACACCTAACTCGATCCCATAGCTAAAAGCCTTCAAAACACCCCTCCTGTAGCCCCATTTTAGCCCCATAGCGCCCCACGGGTTTGGGCGATCGGACTGAAAACCTTGCGGGCACAACTAGATGGTAAACCAAGTATTTTGCCAAAATTTCAGATTTTTAAAAAAATTCCTACTGCCCAAAACGGCCCGGAAGGCGGACGGACATTTCGGATTTTGAATGTAGACCTCTTGAAACGGATAATGTCAAGTTTTGAGGCCGATCCGAGTCGTCGACCTCCGTCGCGAAAACATAGGTGTATTATTCCAAGAATAATAAACCAAAACGTAGGTAAAAACGCTGCAAATTTTACACGAGGGTTTATTATTCTTTGATATACGTTACTTGTGCAGAAATTTTATTCTGTCAATGAAAAAATTTAAAAAATTTTTTGTTTTTGGATTTTTATCTCGAAAATTTTATTTCTTATTTTTGTTGTTCAAAAATGTGTTTTTTCCAAAATTCTGTATTTTTTACTCGAAAAATATTCAACATCCTGGGATCCTTCAAAAATCCCATTTTTACCCCAAGAAAGCCCTAAAGATCGCCCCAGTTAAATCGGATCGTTCCGGGACCCCAAAAAATGGATTCTACGTCCAAAAATACTTCGAAAACGACACCTAACTCGATATTATAGCTAAAAGCCTTCAAAAAACCCCACCCGTAGCCCCATTATAGCCCCATAGCGCCCCACGGGTTTGGGAAATCGGACTGAAAACCTTGCGGGCACAACTAGATGGTAAACCAAGTATTTTGTCAAAATTTCAGATTTAAAAAAAAATTCCTACTGCCCAAAACGGCCTGGACGGCTGACGGCGTATGGCGGACGGAAATTTCGGATTTAGAATGTAGACCTCTTGAAACGGATAATGTCAAATTTTGAGCCCGATCGGAGTCGTCGACCCGCGTCGCGAAAACATAGGTGTATTATTCCAAGAATAATAAACCAAAAACGCTGCAAATTTTACACAAGGGTTTATTATTCTTTGATATACATTACTTGTGCAGAAAATTAATTCTGTCGATGAAAAAATTTAAAAAAAATTTTTTTTGGATTTTTTTTTGTTCAAAAATGTGTTTTTTCAAAAATTCTGCATTTGTTACTCGAAAAATATTTAACATCCTGGGATCCTTCAAAAATCCCATTTTTAGCCCCATGAAAGCCCTAAAGATCGCCTCAGTGAAATCGGATCGTTCCGGGACCCCAAAAAATGGATTCTACGTCCAAAAATACTTCGAAAACGACACCTAACTCGATCCCATATCTAAAAGCCTTTAAAAAAAACCTCCCGTAGCCCCATTATAGCCCCATAGCGCCCCACGGGTTTGGGCGATCGTGCTGAAAACCTTGCGGGCACAACTAGATGGTAAACCAAGTATTTTGTCAAAATTTCAGATTTTGAAAAAATTCCTACTGCCCAAAACGGCCTGGAAGGCGGACGGCGGACGGACATTTCGGATTTAGAATGAAGACCTCTTGAAACGGATAATTTCAAATTTTGAGCCCGATCGGAGTCGTCGACCCCCGTCGCGAAAACATAGGTGTATTATTCCAAGAATAATAAACCAAAATGGGCTTATGGTAGCTAGATGGGCGAATGGTTTACGGGGGGGGGGGGGGGGGAGAGAATGTTAGGACGGTGAAGGTTGAGGGGGGCAGCGCAGCCGTTTCGGAGGAGAAGAGGAAACAGTAGATGGGCGATGGGTTTACGGGGGACTTCACTCGCATTCCAATCCAGATCCACGCCCGTATAAACATGTACCATGTTAAAAAAATTTCCACTGAAATTAACCCCCTTAGCCCTCTATTCACCTAATAGCACTCCATAACCCCAACCCAATCACCTACCCATAATAATTATTATTTAACTAAAATCCATATATCTTAAATATGAAATAACCGATACAACACTCCAACCCGACAAATATATTTCAACCACGACGAGAGGGTATGGAAGCACTACCTGGACAGGGGAATAATGATGGAAAAATGTTATAAGGTAATCATCCCCCACATATCGTCTCTCTACCGCTGTATCCTGCTTGTACCTTTACTTACTACAACTCGATGTATTAATCTGACAGATGGATAACTTCCTGAAGAGCCCTCTACCCCATAACTAAATGGGGACGGGCGAAAGGCGCCTCGAGGCTGTATATTTAACCAAATACATGCCCTGAAAAACAACTACCTACGGCTTTTCCTCACCAATATTCTTCAAGTATGTACCTATAATCCATTCTTAGAGGTCCCACATCTGTCCGAAAAATGTCCTGATTTTTGTCCCCACAAAAATTTTGGTTTATCATTCTTGGAACAATACACCTATTTAATCGCAACGGGGGTCGAAAATTCATATCGGCCTCAAAATTTTGCATTATACGTTTCAAGAGGTCTAGATTCCAAAAACGAAATGTCCTTACTTACGCTGTCCGGGCCATTTCAGGCAGTAGGAATTTTTTGAAAAATCTGCAATTTTAACAAAATACGGAACTTTTCCGTTATATCCCCCCCCCCCCCCCCACTCGATTTCGTGTTCATAAACACCCCTCCCGATGGCTTTAAGGCACCCAAATTCGAGCCCTTTTCCGTTATAACACCCCCCCACACCCCACACCCCCCGAACTCGATTTCGACCTCCTCCCGATGGCTTTAAGGCACCCAAAGCCAACCAAAATCGAGTGGGGGGGGGGGGGGGGTATAACGGAAAAGTACCCAAAATACATACCTACTAAGTCTTGGTGTACCATCTAGTTTGCCCGCAAGGTTTCTAGCTCGATCGCCTAAACCCTGGCGTCCTTGTAATGGACTTATGGACTCGCAGAATGTTGTCCAAAAAGTCATCAAAATTCTTCTTTATTAAGCTTCAAAAACAGTTTTCGATGAACTCAAACTTCCGACGGTTCACGAACTGGTCGAAAGATGAACGCATGTTAAAATTTTTAGAGATAAGATTTTTTTTTTAAATTTTATTGCACCAAGTTAGCAAACTTTTCAGCAATTTTCAATTGATGTATACTAAATGACTTGCAAGAAGCTATGACACAACACTGCGACTTTGTTTTGTGCAACTGACGCACTAGTAATCAACTGAGCTAACTTTCACAGGGCATCCCACTCCCACAGGTCATGAGGTTTTGTTCTTTTGAGCAGGCCTTCAACGTCTCGCGCAACCATGAGAGGAACAGCAGCAGTCTGGCCCTACTCAGGCACCGCACCGAGCTGGTGGTACACCGATCATCCAATGGACCCAGCGCGTAGAACGTATACTCCGCGTCAGTGGTGCATCGGATCAACATAACCAATGCCAAGGCTTGTGTTGATGGCGGCTGGATACTTTTGCAATCATACCACAGCCCCAGGGTGTCACCGCATCCCTTGCAGAACGGAGAAAGAGGCCACGAAGTCCAAACCTTCGCTGACAAGGTTGAAAGATGCCACCCATGGACGACCACAGGGACGGCCATAAGGACCAGATGGATGAGGCTCTAAGTTCTGCGCCAAGGATCGACCGGAAGCCCAACACTGATTCCAGGCCGCCCGAACCACCCCAGGGGTGGTGACGGCTACGAGGGGGACAACCCCGACATACACCGCCTGAGGACAGGCTCTCCCTAAAGGGGGGAGTGATGAGGCGGTAAAATCAAATATACCGCCAAGGAGCCAGGAAGGAGGGCCCCACGACGGGCACTCCTGCTGCATCAGCGAATTCCGCCCGCGAACGTCATCACCAGCTACGTGACCGGCGGAGAGGCCCCACCCCCCGAGCCTCTCATTCGTTGAGTTCCGTAGGACCGGTGTGGTTGCCACTGCGTTATAAATAAAATCATTACCCAAGTTTATTAAAGTTATTATTTAAACAAGTTTATAAAGCGTGTTATTCACCCTCTCAAGACCAGGGGAATAAACGATCATTACATTGGACGGCGTACGGCGGACGGACATTTCGGATTTAGAATGTAGACTTCTTGAAACGGATAATGCCAAATTTTGAGGCCGATCCGAGTCGTCGACCTCCGTCGCGAAAGCATAGGTGTATTATTCCAAGAATAAAAACCAAAAATTAGAAAGACATTTTTTTGTTTGTTTTTTTTTTCTTTTTAATTTTTAAAAAACTTTTAATTTTTTTCGTTTTTACATGAAAAATCTTTGACCTCCTGGGATCCTTCAAAAATCCCATTTGTAGCCCCATGAAAGCCGCATAGATCTCAACGTTTTAGCTTAGCACTGCAAAATAGATCCCCACAGTACAGTGAAATCGGATCGTTCCGGGACCCCCAAAACGGATTCTACGTCCAAAAATACTTCGAAAACGACACCTAACTCGATACCATAGCCAAAAGCCTTCAAAAACTCATCCCGTAGCACCCCATGGGTTTGGGTGATCGGGCTGAAAACCTCGCGGGCACAACTAGATGGTAAACCGAGGATTTTGTCAAAATTTCAGATTAAAAAAAAATTCCTACTGCCCAAAACGGCCCGGACGGCGTACGGTAGACGGACATTTCGGTTTTGGAATCTATACCTCTTGAAACGGATAATGTCAAATTTTGAGGCCAATCTGTGTAGTCGACCCCCGACGCGAAAACATGGGTATTATTCCAAGAATAATAAACCGAAAGTATTTGCATCTGAGGACATTCACCACAAACCTGAAGACCAGCTCCCTTAAAAGTACATTGTGGTTACCTATATATATATAGACCTATGATATATCACGAACGCAAACATGTAAAAACGCCAGTGCTAGGGGAAAAACGTGTAAAACGTTTTTCGCGCCACCCTCGTTTTCAGCCTCCCCTAACTAGTAGTTGTAGAAGCGCCACCTCCAGTCAGAATTCCCTAAAACTGTTATTCGTAAAAGCGCCAGCACCTACGCGCTCCAATATAAGTTCCACAAAATTTGTAGAATATATTTAGTAATATATTCTAAAAATTCACCAAGTTTCGGTTCAGCCGGCACAGATGATATTATGTCCAAAAACGCGTCTTCTACATCATTTGGCGGCAAAAAGGCTAGACCAAAGAAAAGTTTCAGGAATCTGCCAACCTCGTTATGCTCTTTATAGTCAGGAGCAGGGCCCAAAGATTGCACTTTCCGAAATAATGCCTGGCCAAAATGGAAAAAACAACACGAAACGACGGCATACGGGAAAATGCGTTGAAACACCTGGTGCTCTGCAGAGCAACTGGCATGCCAGTTCAAAATCAAACAGACACTGAGAGGGGAGCAGTAAAAGTCCATGTTGAGCACATAATTCTACCAGAAATTTCCATAGTGCAGCGTAGCAGTCAGCAGATTTGGACGGTAGGAAGCTGAATGCTAGTGGGACATAACACTTGTTCGCGAGAGCATATATGGTGTACAGCTGGCTAAAGTGCTTCGGACATACCTTAAAAGTTCCATCGGCTAAAAGTACACGTTGTTTGCACATAAACTCGCACTGAGGAGGGACCTGGCGCTTCTACAACTCCCGCGAAATGACCTCTGAGAGAGGACCTGGCGCTTTTGCATGATCATTAAAAACAGGAAAAAAAGGTATTGGCGCTTATCCACGGTAGCCATCACGAAAGATGAAATACCGCCCCCACCTAGAAGAACACCTATTAGTAGCGGTAGTGACCCACGAGGGAAGACATTTTCCGTATGTCGGGCCATTACTGTGGACAAAATGCTCCGCCTTGCCACGAGCCTGAAATAAAAACCCGGAAAAATAAAGGTCCAAGCTCATTCAGTAGAGTGCTCCAGTGGATGTGGAATGATGTCGTTCAACAAAAGTTAAATTTAACTTTTGTTGAACGACATCAATTTATAGCTTCAACTCTTACAACTGGGTATATAACTAAGTTTGAAAATCGCAGTTTTTTCAGTCGAATCCCATTCTGTAGAGTAAAATACTTGTTTTTATACCGTCTGCACCATTTTTAATACTCTACGGAAATCAGGAGAGAATATAAAAATAATCAGCGTTTGAACTTTTGGCGGTAAGATTGACCTTCCGAAAGAAGTACAAAAAAACGCCACCATGGGCGCTGGCATCGAATCTACAGATTTCATGTCCACTTGCAAGATGGCTGATTGTTCATGTTTTGGATGTCCGATTAGCAAGACTTAGTGATTCGCAATATAATATAATATAGTTCCCCCTTAGCTAGCCAAAAAGAGGAAAGTGAAACTAGCATCTGGGGAGAGGAATAGTGAGGGCTAACGCGAGCGCTCGGCGTTTGAGCGAACCAACATTATATTTTCCATCATCTCGGAATTCCACTGTTAGATTAGACAACTAATGAGTAACCCAACACTCAAAACGAGCGCCTTCAAGTGGTAGCCTAGTGGTAGCTAGTATCTGTTCAAAGCACTTCCCCGGAAACTTGCAAACGCTCGACGCATTTGAACAGTTTCCTGGAGAACCAGTAAGGGGAACTTGGAAACTGACCGAAAATATTCTGGCAGAATGAAAGACCCCCGTTTCGACTTTGAAAAGTGCCCGAATTTCGAGTGAAGAGCTTCAGGTACCTAAGAGGATTAGTGTTGAGACGGCAGGGGCCCCTAATTGGGTTTCCTTTGTACCTTTTCCCCTGGGGTTATTATCCAAGGGCGGTGTCATTTTTACTCAAAGGAAGCGAAAATTTTTGAGGCTTGAAAACTATTTGTTCGTATTTACCTATGCTCGGGAGAACCGTATGCGTGTTGACGCGATAACCGGAAGAACTTCGATACTTCGAAAACGACACCCCACTCAATATCATAACCTAAATCTTCACACACAAAAAAAAAAAAAAAAAACCCTAAGCCCCTTTTTGGCCCCACAGGTTTTTGGACGATCGGGATGAAAACCTCGCGGCACAGCTAAAATTTAGTTGTCATAGTTGTACCATTTAATGGTCAACCGAGTAGGTTTACCGACGTCGAATTTCAGAATAAAAAACACATCCTTCTGCCATAACGGCCCATACGATGGACAGAAATTTCATTTTTTGGAATCTCCATACTCATAATGTGAAACGTGTCTACACGTTTTGTCCCTACAGGGACAAATTTTGAGGTCGACCACCGTCGCGAATACATAGGTGTTTTATACCAACAATAATAAACCAAAAACATAACTAATTGGTGCTGAACTCATGTATAATTTGGTGATGACCAATTATGATACAAAATTGGAGTTTCAGCAGATCACAGCTTAACAAAACAGTTCAAAATAATTTTGAACTTCAAAAAATTCCGAAAACTTATATATTAGTCATTAATTTTACCACATTTAAGTATCTGCTATGTTCAAAACATTTTAGTAGGTACCTATCTATTATGTTCAAAAATAAAACGAGTCTTGGGAACTGTCTTACAATCCTGGCCCCAGGAGTTTTAATTCGCCTGTTCCAAATCGGTTTTTTTTTCGGTACCTATTCCGGAGTTTTTAGCGCAACCTTTCCCTCAAAAAATGGAAAGGTGCGTGCGCTCATCTCTTGACATGTTTTTTTAGCGCAACCTTTCCCTCAAAAAATGGAAAGGTGCGCTCATCTCTTCGTCATGTTTGTGTGTGTGTGTGTGTGTGTGTGTGTGTGTGTGTGTGTGTGTGTGTGTGTGTGTGTGTATCACAGGATCACGTCCAAACGGCTGAACAGATTTTCCATGAGGGTGGTCTCATTGTGAACAGCGAGTTCTGGGGGTGGTTATAGGCTATCAAAATCACCTCCGTCGTCGACGATTCGTCCGATCCCGATGACATAGTTTGGTCGTTAGATACCTAGTGTGTCAAGTTACGAATTCTTAGTTACGGTTTTGGTTTCGTAGTAACATAAAGGTCTCTTCTATTCAATTCAATTGATGGCTTGTTTTATCCGGGAGTTTTTCTTCCTTTTTCTTTCCAAAATGTCACCGTAGAAACCCATAATCACAGCCCTGAAAGAGTTTCATGGGCAAATAACACTCCACACCACCGGAGATTTTGTCCTAAGGGGTCACATCGGGAATATTGGTTCCGGGAGCACTTTTTCCGCAAACCGAAGACGAGAGGCGCTTGGATGGGAGCGCATCGGTACCTAACTGTAAAAATTAACTGTGACCGAATAGTGACGAAAAGGTGTCTAAAACTTTTACAGTTATTTCTCAAGGGACAGAGAAGAATGAAACGCTGCAAATGTGTGCACAAGGGTTTCTTCTCTATATTCCTTGGCATAAATTGTGAAGAAGTAATTGTAATGAACCCTTGAGTAACATTAAATGTAACTCAAATTTTGCAGCGTTTGAAATGTACTGAAAAGGTACGGCGTATCGGCGACTAACTCTGGTCAGTTCAATGGGAGCATCCACGACTAAAATTTTCTCGGACCTGGTCGACTTCCTCTTTTTGAGAGTATTTTTGACTACGGCCAAGTGAAAGAAATAATCAACTCTTTAGGGAAATTCGCGCAATTTACCTGTAGAAAGTGTTCAATGCGACTAGAAATAATGTAAATTTGTTCATGCGGGCGCACTGTGGGGCAGAACACCCGAATTCCTGGACATCTGAAGATGGTCGAAAATCAACACAACAGAATGTCATTCTCTTTGCTCATTGTCATCATTTCTTGGTGTTTGGGGCAGTCAGTTCCTTACGCCATAAAATTTTTAACATGGATATGTTTTTTGGGGGGGTCATTCTAAAATTTGCGTAACGACACCTTACGACACCAAAATTTGTTACGCAACATAATCGCGAAAACTATAACCACATGATTGGTCTGTAAGGAAGTTTGGCGGTTGGTTGCTAGAAACTGTTTCTACTCGACAAGTACTACACCAAAATTTGTGACGACGAGTTTACAGTAAACATATCCATGATTCCAATGTTTTTCCGTGAAGCGGAGGATTTCCAGGGTTTTTGACATTTTATGTCTTTGCTTTGGCATATAAACAAAAAAATCGTCACGAAAACTGTCGACGAAAATTGTCCCAAGCCGTTTCTAGGAAAATGGAACTTGTTTAGACATAAAATGTCCCAATGTGTTGCAGACTCGTATGCAAGCGTTTGTTATAAAAAATTATGAGATAGTTGTTTTTTTTTTAAGTTTTTCTTCTTAAAATAAACTACGTTATATACTGAACGAAATGGTATACTGCACAACCCTTCAACTTCAATTGTAATTATTAAAAATTAGTCCAGAAGGCGCACCCAGACAGTTACTTTTTAGGTTTTCGCCTCTCCTGAAAAGTTGCAATTTGAGAGCCAGATTTACAGTTTCTTCTTTTGTGATGTTATGTAATATTTCTCGTCTACTGTAGACGTCTGTAACAGGACTAGCAAGTGACGCTGGAATGCCATTGTAAAGTGTCAAGTTTGTTCCTCGGAAAGACAGGTCCTCGGAAGCAGGTACCTGAAAGGGGTTTACGACCTTTTACTTTCGTTCACTTTCGGTCAGTTTCCAGTTCGGATAGATTCGGGCAGTATCCCCTATTCACATGCGTGTTTTCAGTTTTCTGGCAGAATCCTCGTCCCACCTTTTCGGGGAGTTTTTAGGATCCGATTTTCGGACAGATTTGAGAGGAGGCACCGATCTCCCCGAATTTCCAGGTAAGGCGATTCGGGCAGTTTCCTGGGACCCCCAGTAAGTACAATCTGAACTCGTACGTAGGGAGGTACCAATAGTGATGAACATACCAACTTATAAGTCAAATAAAATATCAACTCCTCGGGATTGTGGCCTATCGCCACACAGAAGCCCTGAGAAAGATCATAATATTATTTTGATGAAATGACAATTCGCTGTGAAATAGATATAAACGAAGATAAATAATAAAGATATGAACGAAGTATTTTTACGAATAGGGGGGAGAAGCACCCCGGGAACGCTACTTCCATCCAAGTTGTATGGCACTAATCCCGACATGGATAAGTAGGTGGTACCACCGTGGTACTACCACGGCTGGTTGAATACACGGTAGGGGCCAGGAAACGGAGACTCCGGGCTGTGACGTCACGGAGTCACCACTTCTACAGACGCCCTGCGTTGAGCTAATGCTTGACGGGTTTCAAAACTAAATCGGCGTTCCACACTAATAAAATTAGGATATTAAATATCATATTATGCTCTTTACCTACTTTATCAACAATCATGTTTCTCAAATTGGAGCACTTATATTTCGCGGAATTCGGGTGCAAATATTATGTATTGTCTGTGGAAGTATCCCAATGCTGAACCATCCGGGCATTGTTCATACGATTTTCTTTGCTTCGTGGAAAACATTGGACGGTGTAATTTTGTTCCTTCATGTGCCTGTCGTGGTTGGAACACCCCACGATCGCGCAACAGACCATTTTTAAGGGAAACTAAATTCGAGAAACGTAAAAGCGCTGAGTTACACCCTAAATGCATAGGAATCTCGGACTGTCTGGGGACCCCGCGACGTCACTTCCCTTGGGGATTCCCCGGCGGCCACGCCTCCTGACCGTTACAGTGTATTCAACCAGCCGTGGGTAATACACACCGACTTGAAACGAAGGAAAAAGCTCAAAGCTCTCGGCCAGATACTCGTGTCATAATATGACAACAAAGGAGGTTGGTCCGACGTGTTGATAACACGTGATAACATTGACATGATAACAAGTAATGGCGCATGCGCAATGCGCGCTGATGAAAAGGTCTATTCGCTTGTGTCAGCCTGGAGTTCTTCCCTCCGTAAGGGTCTGGTAGAATTTGATGTCACTCCTCTTGACAATTCATACAAGTAGCTCAAAGCAGTAGTAGTAGCACAAAAGTAGCTCAAATTCTGCTGTACCAAGTGTGGATCTGGGACGCTCTTCCTTGGAAGTTGACACTTCATCCTCCTTGGAAGATGCGACCAGACTCCTTTCCGAGATCCCACGCATCCCAGCTGGACTACACACTTGTAGTACAGTTGGGAATAGCGAGATCTCCCAAATTGCTCCGACGTCAATTGCTGGTAGTGCAGATCACAACAAATTGTGTCATGCCCCAGTTCAAAAGTTTGTGCACTCCCAACCTCTTCCTCCAAAAACAACGGGAGCGAAATTCTGGTAATGCCTGAGGCTTTCTCCCAAACACACAAAACTATCATTAGGGACAATTTATTAAATGTAGGAACACAATTTACTCATGTAGGTACACTTCCAACATCCGATAAATTGGTGTTCACTACAAGCCCTATAGATTGCAACAGTGAAATCGGATCGTTCCGGGAAAAATAGATTCTACGTCCAAAAATACCTCGCAAACGACACCTAACTCGATCCCATATCCAAAAGCCTTAAAAAAAACCTCCCGTAGCCCCATAGCGCCCCACGGGTTTGGACGATCGGACTGAAAACGTTGTAGGCACAACTAGATGGTAAACCAAGTATTTTGTCAAAATTTCAGATTTAAACAAAAAAAAATCCTACTGCCCAAAACGGCCCGGACGGACATTTCGGATTTACAATGTAGACCTCTTGAAACGGATAATGTCAAGTTTTGAGGCCGATCGGAGTCTTCGACCACCGTCGCGAAAACAGGTGTATTATTCCAAGAATAATAAACCAAAATGATTAAAGAGAAATCGTGCATAGGATTGAAAAGAGAGCGCTCTGGCGGCGAAGCGGGCGTTACCATCAGGTTCTCTGTTACTCTGTGGGCTCTACCGTGACGTACGTTGGGCTCCAAGTGTCTTCAAAAATCACTTTGTCGCACTTGTGTCGTAGCCATGGAATAGATTCCCCACTCCTCCCCACAGCCTGGAAGGAGGAACCGAGCGGGTGGATCATGAAGAGACATTTGCCAGCATGACCCCACACGCAGATCTGCATTAACTGGTGCCCGGGGCGGACCCCCAAATCACTGCATGGCACCCCCCCCCCCCCTCAACCACCCACTCCCCTTCGCGGTACTTACCTACCTACGGTTTAGAAAAAACGCTGCAAATTTTACACAAGGGTTTATTATTCTGTGATATAGGTAACTTGTACAGACATTTAATTCTGTCAATAAAAAAATTTAAAAAAAAATTTTTTTTTTGGATTTTTATATTTCAAAAAAATTTTTTGGTGGGACTTTTTTTTCAAAAATGTGTTTTTTCACAAATTCTTTAATTTTTACTCGAAAAATATTTAACTTCTTGGGATCCTTCAAAAATCCCATTTTTAGCCCCATGAAAGCCCTATACATCGCCACAGTGAAATCGGATCGTTCCGGGACCCCAAAAAATGGATTCTACGTCCAAAAATACTTCGAAAACGACACCTAACTCGATCCCATAGCTAAAAGCCTTCAAAACACCCCTCCTGTAGCCCCATTTTAGCCCCATAGCGCCCCACGGGTTTGGGCGATCGGACTGAAAACCTTGCGGGCACAACTAGATGGTAAACCAAGTGTTTTGCCAAAATTTCAGATTTTTAAAAAAATTCCTACTGCCCAAAACGGCCCGGACGGCGGACGGACATTTCGGATTTTGAATGTAGACCTCTTGAAACGGATAATGTCAAGTTTTGAGGCCGATCCGAGTCGTCGACCTCCGTCGCGAAAACATAGGTGTATTATTCCAAGAGTAATAAACCAAAAGAATATTTTCCGTCCCACTTTCTGCAGACTTCGGACTGCCTGTATACCAAATACACGTATTTGATGAGATGGTTAGGGTGAGAAATGACTCCTCTGCTGAGTACTCATTGGATTAGACCTCTGCACCGTCGGCAAAAACCACACTGTACACGTATTTGGTTTATTATAGGTGTGGTTAATTTTTTTTTTTTTTTAATTTTTTGTCTGCATTTTAGTGAGCACCAGTTTACTTCATGTCTTCATTTTAAAGTTTCTTCCTTGCTTTGATGGAAGCGAATTCATTGATAACATCTTCAAAAATTAATTTTATTCGTAACTTCTCTTTCTTCAGACAAAATTGCGAGATTTGATAATCAAGATTGTATCAAATGATACAATCTTGTCGATCGCAAGTAGTTTTTAATCAGTTTCAGTTTGGAGAAACTTCTTTCGCATGTAGGTAGCGACTGAAGGACAAACGGTGAGGAACATTTTCAGTGCCGCGCTCAAATTTGGCAAGGAATCTTGAAATTCAAATTCCACAATTTTTCGGATTTACCCGGAGCCATGATTACGAGAAAAAAGTGAGAAAATGTGAAAATTGGAAGTGTGAAAATCCAAAAACATCAATTAAACATTGTCTTGATACTTGCTCCGTGTAGTTCATCATCATCTTCTTCTTCTTCTTCTTCTTCTTCTTCTGTGGATCAACAACCCGCGAGGGGTCAAGGCCGCCCAAGTAAAGTCCGCCAGTCATCTCGGCGTTGTGCAGCTAGCTGCTCTCCAGTCCCGGACTCCTAGCAGTGTACGCGCATCTCTCTGGACACCGTCCACCCAGCGCAACCTAGGTCGTCCCCGTCGTCGGGTGGAATGTATTTCCTCTTCTAGGAGCCGAATCAGGGCTCATTCTGGCGAGGTGACCAGCCCACTGAAGGCGACCAATCTTTATGTGGTGGACGACGTCTCTGTCATCATAGAGATCCTTGATCTCTGCGTTTGTCCTTATATGCCAGGCCAGCTCCTCCGGGTCAAAGATAGCCCCGAAAATTCTTCTCAAGATTTTCCTTTCAAATCGGAACAGTTGGTTTTCCTGAGTTCTGGAGAGCGTCCAAGTCTCAGACCCAAAGGTCAGCACTGGCCTGATTAGCGTCTTGTATAAACGGAGTTTCGTTGCTCGCGACAGTGTCCTGCTCTTCATATGCCGGACGAGAACGAAGTAGCTTTTGTTGGCTGCTACGATTCTCTTCTGGATTTCGGCGTCCACGTCATTGTCTTGGGTTACCAAGGAGCCAAGATACGTGAACTCTTCGACTCTGTCAAAAGAGCATCCATCCACTTGTATTTGGTCTGGAGGTCGTCCACGAGGGCCGGTCACCAAATACTTCGTTTTGGACTGGTTCACAACTAGACTAGACTAGACTATTATAATAAGTCGATGAAAGAAAAGAAAGAAGAAAAGATAGACACAACTGATGGATCTAATAATATTAGATATAAATATTATTTAACTCTCTTGTATTCTATATTTTTCTATATATTTTTGTCTATATAAAGTGTACCTACATAATTGTGTTTAGTTCTTTTGTTTAGTGTATCATCGTCTCGTTGATATCAAACAGGCTTATTTGGCACCCCAGCAACTGGGTGGCACCCGGGGCGGGCCGCCCCTACCGCTCCCCTCCCCCCACAGATCCACCACTGCCCACACGGCATAATCTAAAGGCTAATTTACACGAGTCGAGTAAACGGTAGAGCAGAGTGGTAGAGTAGAGTGACCTAATTGCACTCTACTCATGTAAACGTTTTCAGTATACCTAGTAGAGTTCACTCTACTGACTAGTAAACGGTAGAGTAGAGTACTCTACCACTGTGGTAGAGTTACTCGACTCTACCGGGTCCCCCATGATGGGACCACCAGAAATTGGACTCTGCTGTTCACTCAACAGCCTACTACTCTACGAATGTAAACAGTTTTGGTAGAGTACAGTAGAGGAGGCGGTAGAGTGGTCAGTAGAGTGACAAGGACTCTACTCTACCGATTACTCGACTAGTGTAAATTAAGCTTTATCATCGAGCGGTGAGTTAAATAAATGACCTTATTTATTCCCGCTAATTGGTTGTTTCCTTCCCCGTAATAATCCCAGGGATTATCACATATTAGCAGAGCGTTCAGTTCGTCCCAAACCTCTCCCCCCCCCCCCCCACAATCGCCCAGACCTTTTTTTTCTCCCTCCTCTCCGTCAGTCCACCTTGCGTTTACATATATACATAATAGGTCCTCACTTGTGTGTTATAATTCGTGCTGGATCGAACTCCGGAGTCTGGCCTCACCTCTCGCGTGAGCTCGTCATTTCCGAATCGAGTTAGATGAGGTGGAATCCACTTCTTGCCCTTGCAACGGTCTGATAGCCGATTTCACTCAATCCCTAGCACCATGAAGCACCAAAATATACACAATTTCAGCTTATACTTATGCAGAAATGAATGGGGATGGTGGCAGGTGACAAGGAAGTGCAGAAAGGTCAGTATAGGCAAGTCGCTTTTGACCACTCGCTTCGCTCGCCCATTTGAATAATAGATCAAGTGATGGGGTAGGATACAGAGGAAACGCCTCAATCAGACTGTAATCAAAGAAGATAGGAAGAGTTGCGCAGATTTGCGCACGCCGGTTATTGCGCTCAATAGGCGATTGGACGTAAAATTGGCCGAGGAATCCAAATCCGACATAAAAATTAGGGGTTCCTATTCAAAATAAGAAAGTTCGATACGTGCAGTATGGTCGGCTTGCATATTCTTCATATGGAATGTGATGAGGGAAAAGCCGTTGTGGTTTTTCAGGGCATTTATGCAGCTACAACAAATGCCTCGAGGCGCCTTTCGCCTGTCCCCCAGGATGAGGGTGGAGGCTCATCAGGAGTGTGTCCACCTTTTGAAACATTTCTATTGTTCTTCCCCTTCACTAGTGTATGTCCATGCCTCAGATCACGTCTTGAATTAGATATTTGGGCTCAGCTATCGTCTCTGGTATTTCGAGGTGATATTGAGTGAAAACCCTAATTCTGTAGATTGTACAGCTCTGAGTACCCACGCAAGGCGGGGTCATAAATTCACATTTGAAAATACAAAAATAATTGGCTTGGAGAATAAATAATATAAAAGAGAGATTAAAGAAATGCTTTCCGGAAAGAGGAACAAGATAAATGTAATAAAATTTATTACATTTATCTTATTTCTTATTTAATAAGAAATCAGATGTTAAAAAAACGCAGTAAATGTTATAGCAACATCATCCACTCCACATCAACATCATTCCCCTTAGCTCATTGAAAACCAACCAATTCAAGTCAGCAGGACCTAAAAAACTGCACTCAGGGTAGCCCCTCTCCCACCCAGCACTCTGATGGACATTTTAGGTTCGTTTCAGCAGTGTCAACCGTGGTTAGATTGCATCCACTCGCATTCTGTGAATCGTGCGCATGCGCGACTCGCATCTAATCACATCTAATCGCATCCATTGTCATGCAGAAACGGTTTTATCACATAATTACATTCGTCCGTAAAAGCAAAAGGATTCCCACTTCCTTGTTTATCGCCGAGGTTCACTACGTGGGGAACGAGCCAAAATGAGTCAGGTTATAAGTAGGTCACAATATGAGGGGCGATGGTTATATTTAAGATGCGGTTAGCTCGGCTGGATGCACGGCTCAGAAGCAGCAACTCGAAGTGGATGCGAGTAGATGCGAGTTGGATGGTAGCGCTGCAGAAACACCCCATGACTCGACGTTCAGTGCATTGGGGCCCGTAGTTCCTCACCGGCCAGCAGTCTGCGCTGATGCCCACCCTCCCAGCTGGTGGGTCGCCAACCACACAAATAAATCCGTAGATCTACGGATTTTTGGGGTATGAGTTTTTGACCGGGTTTCTGACATTCAATAATTTTCTGACATTAAATAAAAACAAATTTTGTTATCAGCCATATCACTCTGTCGCGCACTTCCTTGAAAGTATTCCGTCCAAGTCTGAGTCAATCAGTGCGTTGCAACCAGATGACAATAATTGTATGTATAATAATATAATTATAATTATTATATACAATTATTGTATTTAATATGATTATATTATAATTAAATTTTCGTTTGTCGTTCGAAAGTAGACAACAAAGTAAGAAGGATATTTCTTTCCAAAGTATTCCACAAGTTTCTTGTTTTTTTATGTAACGTAGGTTGGTAATGTTAACGTAGACCTAGGTACCTACATTAACCTACGTTGTACCTGTACAAGAAGGCAAAATGGGGAGCCCCTAAGGGAGGGGTTTTCGCTACGTGTGGGAGTTAGGTGTCGCTAGAATTAATTTTTGGGGGTCCTGGAACGATCGGATTTCCCTGGGGGGATCTACGGGAGTTTCATGAAGCTACAAATGGGATTTTTGAAGGATCCCAGGTGGTCAAATAGGTAAGGTGTCGTTTTCCGAGTAATTTTGGACGTAAAATCCAATCCGTCCAAGCTGTTTTGGGCAGTAGGAATTTTTTTAAATCTGAAATTTTCGGTTTACCATCTAGTTGTGCCCGCAAGATTTTCAGCCCAATCGCCCAAACCCATGGGGCTCTGTGGGGCTAAAAAGGGGATACAGGAGGGCGTATTTGAAGGGTTTCGGCTATGGGGTTCTCATGGCGCTACAAATGGATTTATGAAGGATTCCAGGAGGATTTTCCGAGAAATTTTGGACGTATAATCCCGGTACTTTTCCGTTATACACCCCCCCCCCCCCCCAAGCGATTTTGGTTGGCTTTGGGTGCCCTAAAGCCATCGGGAGGGGTGTGTATGAAATTCGAAATCGAGTGGGAGGGGGTGGGGGTGTTATAACGGAAAAGTACTCGAATTTGGGTGCCTTAAAGCCTTTAGGAGGAGTGTGTATGAAACACGAAATTGCGTGAGGGGGGGGGGGGGTATAACGGAAAAGTACCATAATCCCTTTTTCGAGGCCACAAATCTGTCCGAACAATGTTCAGATTTTTTTTTTTTTTTCAAAAACCAATAGGTAGGTAGGTACAAACGTAATATTATTTTTTATTGAGATCGAATTAATTTTCGCACAAGTAACCTATCTACATATATAAAAAATAACAAGCCCTTGTGTAAAATTTGCAGCGTTTTTTCTGTTCAATGGTCGGACTGATAATTCAAAAAGTTGATTATGCGTTAAATTATTACTCGGAAATTATTCGACTTCCTGTGATCCTTAAAAAATCCTATTTGTAGACCCATGAAAGCCCCTTCGATTCCCACGGTGAAATCCGATCGTTCTGGGACCCCCAAAAATGGATTCCACGTCCAAAATTTGTGGTACATATATTTATATTTAAGTTGTATTTAATATACTTCGAAATTTCGTTATGGTAGATTAATCTACACATAGCTGGACCCCATAGCCGAATGCCTTAAAAAAAACCCTCCCGTTGCCCCAGTTTAGCCCCACGGGTTTGGGAGATCGGGCTGAAACCTTAGGGGTACAACTGAGTGCTAAACCGCGAATTTTGTCGAAATTTCAGGTTTAAAGCATTATTCCAACTGCTCAA
Source organism: Pilophorus perplexus (assembly GCA_955831195.1). NCBI lineage: Eukaryota > Metazoa > Arthropoda > Insecta > Hemiptera > Miridae > Pilophorus > Pilophorus perplexus. Next base: position 481,309 of record OY037009.1, read on the forward strand.
AACGACGGGCATTTGATTTTTGAAATCCACACGTCGTGCAACGTTCTAGGACTAATTTTGAGGCCGATCAAAATTTTCGATCGCCGACGCCAATACGTTAGAGTAGGTATTATTCCAAGAATAATAAAGCCAAAATCGTTTTGTTTACCCGCCGTTATTTGAGTTACCCGCCGTTATTCTGGAGAATCAAGCTGAACGAATCTAAGTCAGTACATGTTGATTTTACCAACAAAAAAATCAACTATATTCCGGCTTACCTCAATGGGAAAGTAATCCCATACTCAAATGAAGCGAAGTATCTCGGTATGACGCTTGATGCTCGGCTCCGATGGAAAGCCCACGTCAAGAAGAAGAAAGAAGAACTTTTGCTCAAATTCAGAAAGATGTACTGGCTAATGGGGAGACGGTCTAAACTGTCCATCCAGAATAAGCTTACTCTGTACAACCAAGTCCTCAAACCGGTGTGGACTTATGGAGCCCAGCTGTGGGGCTGTACGGCTCAGTCAAATCGAGAGATCATCCAGCGATTCCAAAACAATATATTAAGAAACGTTGTCAATGCACCATGGTACTTTCGAAATGAACGTCTCCACCACGAGCTTCAAATCGAAACAGTCAACGAAACCATCAAGCGGCAGGCCGTGCGTCATCTGCAACGGCTAAGATCTCACGTCAACGAGGAAGCTGTCCGTCTCCTTGACACATGTGATATCGTCCGAAGACTTAAAAGAACTAAACCACTCGATCTTGCTTACTCGAGAAGCAGCGCGCAGTGTCGACATATTATCATAGAAAACAAAAACGAAGTGCTGTACCTCAGTTTTAAATATTTATCACCTAGTCTCAATCCAATATTGTTAATAAGTAAATTTTACTTGGAGCAATAAAATTCTCAGAAAAAAAAAAAACCGCCGTTATTTGAATTTCCCGCCGACTGGCATCAGCTGGAAGCGTGGGCATCAGCGCAGACTGCCGGCCGGTGAGGAACTACGGGCCCCAATGCAATGAACGTCGAGTCATGGGGTAGTTTAATCTGTGAGTCCAATACTCGGTCATAATTTTTTTATTATTATGACCTTTCTTCTTCCTAACCAGATGTTCAGTGAATTCTAATTGTATCAGGTGTTCATTTAGTGGATGAAGCTGTCTTCTAAATGTTGGTACCCATTTCACTAAATTTTAGTATGTATAGGTAGGTAATTAGCTATTATTTTGTAGGTACCACTCATCATATCATGATAAGTAGGTCTCCATGAAATAAACTCATGTTCCTGTAGGCAGTTAGGTAAAAGAAAAGCAATTCATTATTTCCTCTCATTAGTCATTATAGTCACAGTCATTATTTCCTGTCATTCTTTTGTTGTATTCCTTGAAAAAAATCGGGAAACCAGAAGTTAATTTATTGAACGAACCTCAAGAACCTAAACAACCAAACTTTAGTTCATCACGGTCGACATACAATATCAGCTATATCTATATATCTTTTTATTTCATTTCCCACTTGATTCAGACATCATTTGTTCTTATTGAAAGTTTCCTGTTCCCACTTGTACCCCTCCAGAACTACAATCCCAACTCCCGCGTCACTTCACTTTTGGTTTATTATTCTTGGAATAATACACCTATGTTTTCGCGACGGGGGTCGACGACTCCGATCGGGCTCAAAATTTGACATTATCCTTTCAAAAGGTCTACATTCTAAATCCGAAATGTCCGTCCGCCGTACGCCGTCCAGGCCGTTTTGGGCAGTAGGAATTTTTTTTTAAATCTGAAATTTTGACAAAATACTTGGTTTACCATCTAGTTGTGCCCGCAAGGTTTTCAGTCCGATCGCCCAAACCCGTGGGGCGCTGTGGGGCGATAATGGGGCTACAGGAGGGGTTTTTGAAGGCTTTTAGCTATGGGATCGAGTTAGGTGTCGTTTTCGAAGTATTTTTGGACGTAGAATCCATTTTTTGGGGTCCCGGAACGATCCGATTTCACTGGGGCGATCTTTAGGGCTTTCATGGGGCTAAAAGTGGGATTTAGGACAAGGATCCCAGGATGTTAAATATTTTTCTAGTAAAAGATACGGAATTTTCGAAAAAACACATTTTTGAACAAAAAATCCAAAAAAAAATTTTTTTGAGATAAAAATCCAAAAAAAAAAATTTTAAAATTTTTTCATTGACAGAATTAAATTTCTGCACAAGTAACGTATATCAAAGAATAATAAACCCTTGTGTAAAATTTGCAGCGTTTTTTGGTTTATTATTCTTGGAATAATACACCTATGTTTTCGCGACGAGGGTCGACGACTCCGATCGGGCTCAAAATTTGACATTATCCGTTTCAAGATGTCTACATTCTAAATCCGAAATGTCCGTCCGCCGTACGCCGTCCGCCGTCCAGGCCGTTTTGGGCAGTAGGAATTTTTTTTAAAATCTGAAATGTCGGCAAAATACTTGGTTTACCATCTAGTTGTGCCCGCATGGTTTTCAGTCCGATCGCCCAAACCCGTGGGGCGCTATGGGGCTATAATGGGGGTTAATTGAAGGCTTTTAGCTATGGGATCGAGTTAGGTGTCGTTTTCGAAGTATTTTTGGACGTAGAATCCATTTTTTGGGGTCCCGGAACGATCCGATTTCACTGGGGCGATCTTTAGGGCTTTCATGGGGCTAAAAGTGGGATTTAGGGCAAGGATCCCAGGATGTTAAATATTTTTCTAGTAAAATATACAGAATTTTTGAAAAAACACATTTTTGAACAAAAAAAGCCAAAAAAAAATTTTTTTTGAGATAAAAATCCAAAAAAAAATTTTTTTTTAATTTTTTCATTGACAGAATTAAATTTCTGCACAAGTAACGTATATAAAAGAATAATAAACCCTTGTGTAAAATTTGCAGCGTTTTTCCTGTTGGTGCAATCAAACTGGAAACAAATCTAAAATGATGAAGATATGCAACTGAGCTGACGAGCCTCGTAGGGAAATGTCCGATAAGGTGAGCCGATTTTCCTAAAATATCCTCAACTATGTTGAAAACAAAGCTTTGACACAGGAAGGAGCGTTGGCAATGAATATTCACAACGTAGTCCCACAGCCTCCTCAACACAGTTGCGCCTCCCATGAAATGCGTACTTCTGCATAAACTAGCTGCTTTTCATTTGAAAACGAATGAAATAATTTCTTCGAAATATGACTTACAAGCCCTATATGTTATAACAGCTCACAACAGATAAGGAACAGCCAGATCGTTACTTAAAAATATCAATATTTTCTCGAAAAAGAATGGATACTTCAAATATCAATATTAAATATAGAGAAAATTTTTCTCTAAAAAGTATCGATACTTTTTCTAAAACAAAGTATCACGAAACTGATACATTTTTACCAGTATCAGACACGATACTTTTCTTCCGTGGATTTTCCTTTCTACAAAGTTGAATAATAAGTTTTGTCGAGAATTATTTAGCTAATTACACACGAGGTTGATTGTGAAAAGTGAAAATGACTAGGTATAGCATTTTTTGTAAATGAAAATTTTAAACCAAGGAAGTCTAATATTTTGTTCAGTCCTACACTTTTTGAAACTTATCGAAAATTATCGATACATTTTGAAAATATTGACCCGATACTTATAATAATAATAATCGATAATTGATACAAGCACTCTGGGGAGTTTGACGTTTCGCACCCGAGACGGAAAAATGGTTACGTTTCACACCCAGGTTTCGCTCGTCGATTCAAAAGTGAAAGGTATCGTTCACACCCCTGCTAGCGTTCACACCTGAAGACTGCAGTAGGCTCCATCGCGTGTGATGTGAGACTGACGAGAAAAACAAAACAAATTGGTATCGGGCCTATCGGTTGATACGAGTGCTTATCGCCTCTATCGCTTGCCCCTTGGCAAATTACGCTGGCTTTGGCAAATTTGAGTGACTACCGCACGCATTGCCGGTTACGGGCGCAACGGGTTTGGGGGAATGGGACCCGAATTTCAATGGGCTTGGGTTAAAAATGCAATGGGTTTGGGGACGAAAAAACTGGAAAATCTAATGGATTTGGGCTCGTGTGGTCAGACTGAAAAAGTGAGTTTCAATGACTTTGGGGGAATGAAAAAAAATCATTGCAGCGGGAAGTAGAAAAATATACTACCTTCGCGATTCATTCAGGTTTGTACAGTATAAAAAATAAGTAGTTAGGTATACATATGTATATGTTGGAACCCGAACCCGAAATCGGACCCGGGCCGACGAAAACGCCCCCTTCGGGACGGTCTTGATGTCTTGGAGAGGGATGTCCCATTGTCTTTTTTCTCACGACTCATCTTCACTTCACTGAAGTTCGTCGTATTTATTTCGTGAAAAGGTACTGCAATTGCCAGCCGCGTTTTGAAGGGACAAACTCAAAAGTTCGTAAAATTTGCGTCGAGTATCACTGCGAACCTCTGACTCGGACATCTTGATGAACACTGAAGAGAAGTTTGGAGAGAAAGAAGCAAGCTCATAGAGCAGGGAGAGATAATTAGGTAGTTAAACAAATCGATCAAAGATTAGGATTCCATCGATTAAAATCAAACATTGTAGCCCCTTTCGCGACGGCGTCAAACTCGGGTTTCCCTAGCGGGACGGGATCAAGTAAAAGGGGCCAACATCCGAAGTTTTCAGCTTTGTCGGGCTCGGGACTTTTGGCAATGTTCCCATCCTCTCGAGGTCGTTTTCGTCGGCCCGAGTCCGATTTCGGGTTCGGGTTCCAACATATATATAATATATATCCACAGTTCAGAGAGATTGGTTCATCAAAAATTTTGAAAAGGATTGGTACCTGCCTTCTCGCGCTCAATGTCCTCGTCAGAAATTGCGTTGTGTGTATGATCGTTCCTCTTGAACAGCATGGAACTGGGGTTCATGTAAATGGCAGCCTTGCAAGAACGATTTACGCACCTATAACTGATTGTCCCATTCGCCATGATTCGATATTCAGAATATTTAAAATCATCAAGGACGACCGCTTTCTTCCCGCGACGAGTTGGAAAAGAGAGGATCGGCGATTTTTCACTTTGTAGTGTCCATCGTAAGCACTGACTGGCCAGCGATCGCCAGATTCTGGCGGCCAGAACCGAGTTGTCGAGATAACGGGCTTGAACCCTAACCCATCATGTCTACGATTATCTCCTTCGATCTCTGCCCCGAAAACCATTGCATTTGTTGTTCCCAAACCCATTGGTTACGCGAGCTTTTTTACGTTTCGCAACCGTGCTCTCCAACTTTTGACGAGCAGGGTGTGAACGCGAACTCACGCCAACGCTGTTGGCTTTCGCACCCGAGTTTTTGGCTCGACGGATGTGAAACGTAACCCGCCCGCACTCTGAGAGGGGGGACCTCGGCCGAACGCTTTTTCCGACAGACGGCTCGGACGGCGGACGGGAATTTCGTTTTGGTTTATTGTTCTTGGAATGTGGGGTTAGTTAGGTGTCGTTTTTGAAGTATTTTTGGACGAATCCTTTTTTTCGGGTACCTGAACGATCCGATTTCACTGTGGGGATCTATGGGGCTTTACCTACTAGGGCTAAAAATTGGATTTTTGAAGAATCCCAGGAGGTCAAATATTTTCCGAGTGAAATTTTTTTTTTATTGACAAATTTAATTTCTGCACAAGTAAGAATCCAAGTAATCCAAGAATAATCAACCCTTGTGTAAAATTTGCAGCGTTTTTGGAATTAAATTATGAGTCATGAAACGGATAATGCCAACTTTTGAGGCCGATCAGAATCATGTAGAAGTATGTACGTACGTACGGGTGTATGTACGTCACGAGCCTTCCCCTCCGAACTCGTAGGTAAGAGATAAAAATACGGCAATTTTGGTTTATTCTTCTTGGAATAATGCACCTATGTAATCGCGACGTAGGTCGAAAATTCAGATCAGCTCCTGTTGAGGACGCCGACAGTCATCCTTATTAGTAGATCCATTGAGAGATCCTCTGAACTCCCAACCTTGGGACGAGCCGACGCCGCTGATAAAAAGCGCGTTTGTTGCAGTGTGGTGTTTGCCGACGGTGCAGAGGTCTAATCCAATGCCTGCAGATTCCTGAATATCAGTTCAACTGTTCCCAAGTTACCCTGGGCTGTAGATGAGTATAACCGCTACAATTGTTTATTTAAATAAACAATTTAGTACTCAGCAGAGGAGTCATTTCTCACCCTAACCACCGCGCGTTTGTTGTTCATGAGATAACGTCCAACTAGGACTGACCGTGTGTATTTAATTTTCACCATGGAGGAATAGAGAGGAGAGCTCACTAAATAGGACTTCATGTGCCATAGTCGACGGTGGCGCTATCCCTACGGAATGTAGTGAACTAGACAGAGTACGTTCAAAGCCAACTAGAGTGAGCCACTAGCCCTCGAAGGAAAGCCCCAAATTCCTCACTAAACGGATTTATCTTCCACTGTTATGCTAGGTACTACAAATAAATTAAAGGAAAAATTGAACGAACCATCTCTGAATAACAATTGATTATTTAGTTGTGTTCACTGTGAATGCAAACGACACGGCTGGGCGGAATTCCAGGGCGCCATCTTCTGGTTCAGTTTTGGTAACATACCACCTTCCAGGTTCACTACATCTCGTAGGGGTCGCGCTGCAGTCGCAATCAGTTCCACCACTGGGTTGGCGTTTTGGGAACGCCGTTTAACACAGAGTGAGCTCTCCTCTCTATTCCTCCATGAATTTTCACTTCACTTATAAATTAATGACTAAGGTTTCGAAAAGCCGCTTTTTATTAACCCGCTAGTCTCGCTAAGCTTAAAACAGCTCCAAAATTTGACCCTATCCGTTTCAAGAGGTCTGTATCCCAAAAACGAATTCCACACCTGTTCATACAGTTGTACAGAAAAGATTTCTCTCTATAAGAGTATACTCTTAATTTTTTCTAAAACAGTGTCTTAGTGACAGAACTAATTTTTGCGCAATTCTCTAGGTACAACAAAGATTAATGATCCCTTGTGTAAAATTTGGAGCGTTTACGTTAATAGAGAGTTCCTAAAGAAACATCCGAGTTACGTCGACCGTTAATTTTTATCACCGTAAGGGATTTGTCTAGGGAGAATCAAAGAAAAGCTAACTTCACATAAGACCGTAACAGAGATACGGTCTTATCAAAAGTCACGCTAAATTTAAAGTGCCGCTATTTACGTTCTATTGCTCGAAATTAACGGCGGTATCCTTAAGACCGTAAGTTTATTACCGTAACTTTACGGCAATAACGTTCGACGTTAGGCATAAGGACGTAAGTTATCACCGTTATTTCCGCGCATGCGCGAAATCTCGAGTTACGTCGACCGTAACTCATCACCGTTAGGCAAAAAGTGGCTTTAGGAACTCTCTAATAACTCCGAAAGTATGCGTTCTACAGGTGACTGTTCTCATTATCAAAATGAAAGAGCATCTCCTATCTACTATTGTGAAACAGAATTTTTTCGGTCCTTCCTGTTTTCAGGTTTTTGTGAATATCTCGAAAACTATTGCAATAGCATGCACATAGGGTTTTTATTACACCATTAACCCGAATATGGATACAATGTAATTTCATGTCATGAAAGTACATTAAATTTCCTTTCGATTGCACTACCTACGATTTTAATTTGGTCCAATAGGTAGGTACCAATTTATGGCATTTTGAAAAAATGCCACATTTTTCAAAACGTAAATGTTAGCGGAAAAAAAGGGCGTTCCCGCACCCATAAAATACCCCCACCCATAAATCGAGTATGCAACGTATCTACGTATACTACACATAGTACATATGGTATACAGTATGGGTATACCGTATACTATACCATACGACCCCCCACCCACCGGAACCAAATTCCAGAAATTAATATAAAAACCTGTCTTTCCCTGGAACTTTGAACGATTAGATATGCAACCATCAATGTCACCCCGGGTGAGGGGGTCCGCTGACTAAGTGCCAAACGTTCTAATTTAAGTTAGTTTCACATTTGACTCAAGGTAAAGGGGGATTTCAAGAAATTTGCCGCATGTGGGTGTATTGCCGCTTGTGATTTGTGTATATATACATGTACCATGATATATCATGGTACATGTATTGTCCCCCAGACCCCCGGATTATAATCGGATTAGATAATTATCTAAGTTTTGATCAAGGATCATAGCAAGGAAACATGGTATATGTTTTTCCGGATTGGTATGTTTGACATGACATGAGTCCACCCCCTTGACATAGCAGCTTTGAACAGTGCTGAATCCGAATTTAAGCCTGGGTAATCATCTACGGCACAAGCCGCGTAATCCCTGAAAATTTCATCAAAATCTAATCATTATTGGCTGAAATCCCCACTCCTCTCCTTCTTTAGGGACGGAGAGGGGGTTGAAGGATGGGAAAATGGAAAAAATCTTTGAGGGCGCTCAACCTATCTCAGAACGTAGAACATTTTTGAATTTCTCGAGATTTTCAAGAATATATATATACGTATAGAAGGTGATCGGGTGGCAAGGGGGTAGATGGGCGAAGGGGAGCGAAATACACGTTGCGCCCAAATTTCGCAGGGTTGCGCGCGTCGGGCGGGGTTTTAATATAGCCTATGTTGTGGGCAATCGCACCCGAGATCGTTAGAAAAAAAACCGTACAAATTCGTTCAGCCGTTTAGGCGCCTATAGGTTACGACAGACTTTACGGGTGGGGGGGGGGGAGGCTTCAACATTCCAATCCGTTGCGCTCAAGTAGCGGTTCAGTACACATCGTGCTCTGCATTCATCGCCGGTTTTCATAGTTTTTTGTGCGGGTTTTCGTCAATTTTGTTCACATTGTATCAGTGCGAGTTGTGAACTGCCTATCGGGTACCTACCTGGGTTTGCTGCCTCTTCGGGTGAGTGCATATTGTGCTTCATTTTTCGTTTCATTTCTGCGGAAATCTCCGGTTATCTGATTTATTGTCGCCTTGGAGCTCGCTTGTCCGGCTGTGGGGACGCCACGTGACCCTCCCACTCTGTCTAATTGCCCCACTCACGATTGTTTCTGAGTTGACGGTCTTCCCGCGCGCTTCGACACCTGTCAGTCTTCTCCGCCAAGCGGGATGAATTGTGGGAGATGTAACGACAAGCTCCTCCCCGAGGACTCGTTGCGATGTTCTGTGTGCAAGGGAACATTTCACTACGGCTGTATGAATAAGCTTGAAGCAAATTTCCGTAAGATGAGTCGGCTCGCCCTGGAGGGTTGGAAATGTACCCAGTGTAAAACTGGCGGGAACCTGCGTTCAGGGATCGACAGTGATAGTGGGCCCTCTGACACGACGAAGTCTCCGGGGGCGTCCTCGGAGTTAGTCACGGTCTCATTGTTGGAGAAGATGCATCAGTCACTTGTGGCGAGTGTGAATTCGCAGATCGCTGCAGGCTTCGCCCAAACAAATTCCCTTATTTCGGGTCTATCGGAGAAAGTTGGGGAATGTATTGAAAATTACAAGTCCTTGTCAGTGAAAGTTGATGCTATTCACTCGGATTTGGAGGCCCTAAAAAGTGCCGATTTGGTCAATCGTATTGCGGATCTTGAATCCGGTGTAATATCTGGTCCAAATGCGGTAAATAGTGGCCCTGTGATTGTAAACCGCTCTTCTCTTTCAGAATCCGCATTTGAGGAGGCTTTCGCTGAGTTTGAGGATCGCCGTCGTCGGGCACCTAATGTTATGATTTTTGGTTTCCCTGAGCCTAATGCGGAAACAGTGGTTAAGGCAATCGAGGAGGACCTTAGGAATCTGAAGGAGTCTATTGCCAAGATTTCCCCTGAGTTCAACGATCTAATCAGGCGTGTATCAAGAATGGGCCCACCATCCCCAGGTGTTTGTCGTGCATTGAAGGTGGTTTTTGACTCTCCTACAAGTGCCACTAAATTTCTTGTTGCCAATCGCGCAGTCAATCCACCCGTTTTTTCTGCCTCGTCTGATAGAACACTGCGTGAGCGTGCTCACCTTAAGGCCTTGCGGGAAGAGCTTCGTGTGCGAAATGAAAGCGGTGAACATTGTACTATTAAGTTCAGAAACGGGGTGCCAAAAATTGAACCCCTAAATAGGTCTTCCTCGAGGCCCTCCAACAATCAAAAAAACTGAAAGCAAAGCCCAATTTTTTGACAGCATATTACCAGAACATCAGGGGGTTAAATACTAAGTTGCACATTTTACATCCACAATCTCCTCTCCTATCTTATGATATAATTTGTCTCACCGAAACTTGGCTCTCGTCCGGATTTGATTCATCTGAACTTCGTCTTCCACAGTATGTGATTTATCGCGCAGATCGTTCACCGTTAAATAATCGTTTGAAATGTCATGGTCCTGGGGGTGGAGTGTTGATTGCGGTATTGAATAAACATCGCTCATTGAGATGGGTCTCCTCTGATGAGGCTGAACAGGTCTTCGTGGTTCTTCCGGATCTAAAGCTTATTATGGGCTGTATTTATCTGCCTGGCGATCAGCCTGAGCAGGTCTTGGACTTTCATTTTTCCGAGCTGGACGCTGTGTCTGCTGCCTACCCTGATTTTGCTATTGCTCTCGTCGGCGACTACAATTTGCCAGGCGTGGTTTGGGAGTTTACTGATGAGGTGTCGTTCGGCAGTCGTCCATCGACTAAGGCTAAGCTGGTTTTTGAAGCAATGATGTTGCATAACTTGCGTCAGAAGAACCGTTTCAGAAACCATGTTGGAAATACGCTGGATCTTCTTCTCGTCTCGGATGGAGATGGGACCTCTGTTCTTCCTGTGGACCCGATTTTCCCCTTGGATCCCGCCCACCCCGCCTTCACTTTCTTGCTGCGTTCGCCTGATGTTCATGACAGAATTTTCCCAAGTGCCCGATTTGCATTTAACTTCAAAAATGGTAACTACGAGGCAATGAATGAATTTTTTGGAATGGTTGATTGGAGTGGGGTAAAGGCAGATTCAATTGGGGATGCTGCTGCCCAGTTTTACGCCATTGTGAACGGAGCTATTGAGAGTTTTGTGCCTAAGACGGTAAACCACTCCTCGTCTTTCCCAAGGTGGTTTGATCGCGAGCTCATTGCACTCACTCGTCAAAAGTTGTTAGCTCATGCCCGTTTCAAGATGACTGGTAGTGACGACGATTATGGAGTTTTCTCGGCCCTTAGAAGTCGCTGCAAGGATGTTTCTCGGGAGTTATATGCGGGTTACGTTAGTGGGGTTCAGCAATCTATACCCGAAAATCTCAAAGTTTTCTGGAATTATTTTAACTACAAGGAGGGTGGAAATTGCTTGCCTGCATCTATGTCCTTGCTTGACGAAACTGCCTCTGATCCCGTTGAGATCGCTGAGTTATTCACACGTCATTTTTCATCAGTCTTCGAGCCGCCCGTGCTGAGCCCTCCTGAGTTCCGGTTACAGGACGTCGTGAATATTGGTTTTTTGGAGGTTTCAGAGGAGGAAGTGCTCCGTGAGCTCTTGCATCTCGACATCACTAAAGGCATGGGCCCTGATGGAGTGCCTCCTGTCCTGCTGAAGAAGTGTGCTACCAAGCTTGCCGAACCACTTACTTTTCTCTTCAACCTTTCTCTTAGGACTGGTTGTTTCCCCAAGTGTTGGAAGTCCTCGTTCGTCACTCCCGTACATAAGAGTGGTGATAGGAGCCTCATCGAGCACTATCGTCCAGTTTGCTCTCTATCTACGACACCTAAGCTCCTTGAGAAGCTGGTCATAAAGCAGCTCCAGGTCAAGTTCAGGCCTTACATTGTGGTTGAGCAGCATGGTTTTATGAGTGGACGCTCGACGGTGACAAATTTACTCTTGTTCCAAGAATACGTTATGGAGGGTTTTCGCAGTGGCTACCAAACGGACCTGGTATCAACGGATTTCTCCAAAGCCTTTGATAAGGTTTCGCACCGTCATCTAGTGAGCCTGCTTGGCTCCTTGGGGGTTTTTGGACCACTGCTTGATTGGTTGGCGTCATATCTATGTGATAGATGGCTGAGGGTGCGGGTTCGAGGTGCATTGTCTTCTCCATTTCATGCTTCCTCGGGAGTTCCACAGGGCAGCCATCTTGGACCCTGGTGTTTCCTGCTGGCTATCAACAGTGTTATTGCCCACTTGGGTCCTGCCGTGCGTTGCCTGCTATTTGCGGATGATTTGAAGATTTTCCGATACGTCGCCTCAGTTGAAGACCGTGACATCGTTCAGCGGGCCATCACTGAACTGGAGGATTGGTGCGTGGTGAACTGCCTTTTTCTGAACCCGTCGAAGTGTTCTGTCGTCTCATTTCATCGCTCAGTGGCGCCCCTTCAGTTTGTGTACACCCTTGGAAATGCACCACTGGCGAGAGGGGATGAAACTTTGGATTTGGGAGTTAGGTGCGACGGTCAGCTCACTTTCTCGCGGCATATCGAACTGGTTGCCAGTAGCGCCATGCGCTCGCTTGGCTTTGTAAGGAGGCATACCCGCGAATTTAGCCACGTTCAAGCCATCGTTATGCTTTATAAGGCGCTTGTCCTTCCTAAGCTGGAGTACGCCTCAACGATATGGTCCCCATTTTATGCCATCCATAAATATCAAATTGAGCGTGTTCAAAATAAATTCCTGCGGTACATTGCATTTAAGCTTGGAATATCTTCGGAAAACGTAGACTATCCATCACTCCTCAGGACCTGCAGACTCCTACCACTGGAAGTGCGGCGTGGCATGGCTGACCTGTCATTTCTTCACAAGCTCGTAAACGGCCGTATCGACTGTCCTCCGTTGCTGGCGGAAATTCGCCTCTCCATCCCTCGCATCTCAAGTCGTCGGCCTGAAATTTTCCACGTCCCTTTTTCTGCGACGAACTACCTTCGAAATCGACCACTGCATCGCATCCCCCGTTCTGCAAACCTCTTCTTAAATTTGCACCCATATTTTGAATTTTTTAATAGTCCCCTGTCATCTCTGAAATCTCTAGTGCTTTCTTCCCCCGCCTTGTTTTAACTATTATCTCCAAATTGAACCACTGTTTTCATAAGTTATATCACTGCTACATTACCTATTGCTGTTTCTGGTAAAATCGTTTCTTTTCTTGAATGTATACACTGAATTGCTACTTTTATTATGCTGTTGTAAATTGGGCTTGCCCGTTAATAAATAAATAAATAAATAAATAAATCCAGATCACGCCCGTAAAAACATGTACCATGTTAAAAGAGCTGTTGAGTTCCCAAGTTCTTGTATAGGTACATTCCTATATCCGGGATCCGGACTTATTCAGGAGGAGGTGGATCTGGGTGCCAGCAGATGTGCTGTAGTCGATGGTAGGTACCTATTTCAAAAGGTATTTTGGACCAGGGCCCAATCTTGATGCCACATTTGAATTGATCTGCCAAAGCTAAGTTGATTACGTCGATCGTCACTTTGGGATCAATTCAATTGCGGTTTTCGATGGTTATCCTGCTGGTACCAACTACCAGAGCACGAAAGCTGCTGAATGCCATCGACGATCATTGCTGTATTCTTCTGCGAAATTCATATTTTCCGAGACAACCACTGTCCACACAATGTCTCAGTCAAAATTCCTCGCCAATGATGACAACAAAAAGAACTTGAATGCTCGGTACCTCATAGCTCCTACAGGTTTTCTCCTTCCGTTCCATAAAAGAACCCCACGAGGAAAGCCTCACCCACTTTGGCTATCTGGGAGCTGCTTCAATTCAATTCAATTCAATTTATTCACAGATGTTTACAGATATACATTTACAATTCGTTCGTATTCCAAATTGTTTTGAGTACATTCCCAATACTTAAGTCTAGGCCTATAGGTCAGGGACCTGTCCAGGCCTCAATCTCTCCCGATTAATGTGTGCTTATCTTAATATATGTTTGTTAATTATTTCTAGGCAGTACAGCAACAGCTTTACATAGTGCTACCTAAATAAATCTTATAATAAAATTTGCAGAATTGTGCTGGCGTTTTCACTGTTTTTCAAATAATTCTTAGCTTCATTCTTGAAAGTACCGAAGTGTTTGGCTGTTTTCATTCTGTAGGGTAGCTGTTCAAAAATTTTTGGCGCTAGCCAGGGTAGTTGCCTAGTGAAGAAATCATTATACGGCCGTGGAATGTCTGTTATTGCAGTCAAGTTTGCCCTAGTAGGTCTAATGTCCGGTTGCTTAACGAAATTGCCAATTTTTTTATAAACGTACAGCACTATTCTATATACATATGATATTCTAGGTTTCATTACATCTAACTTTCTGTATACAGTCTCAACGGGTGTGTGTCTAATATATGTTTGTTAATTATTTCTAGGCAGTACAGCAACAGCTTTACATAGTGCTACCTAAATAAATCTTATAATAAAATTTGCAGAATTGTGCTGGCGTTTTCACTGTTTTTCAAATAATTCTTAGCTTCATTCTTGAAAGTACCGAAGTGTTTGGCTGTTTTCATTCTGTAGGGTAGCTGTTCAAAAATTTTTGGCGCTAGCCAGGGTAGTTGCCTAGTGAAGAAATCATTATACGGCCGTGGAATGTCTGTTATTGCAGTCAAGTTTGCCCTAGTAGGTCTAATGTCCGGTTGCTTAACGAAATTGCCAATTTTTTTATAAACGTACAGCACTATTCTATATACATATGATATTCTAGGTTTCATTACATCTAACTTTCTGTATAGAGTCTCAACGGGTGTGTGTCTACGCGATTTTGTAGCTATTCTCAAAACTGTGTTGACTGCCGTGTCCAGACAGAGGAAATTGCTATGATACGCCCCTCCCCCTACTAAAATCCCATATATTAGGAGACTATATACATACGCATAGTAGATCATTTTAAGAGTGTCACGTGCCATCCATTTTCTTAGAACAATAAAACAATGGAATGATTTTCTTATCCGTTTCACAAGGTCTTGTATGTGAAATTTCCATTTTAGGTGCTGATCAAGTAACACTCCTAGATACTTGATGAACACCACTTTTTCTAGACCTTCACACTGGCACGACATATAGCTAGTGTTACAGCTGTCTTTATGCATAACTATTTTTGAATCAGATGGTTGCCCAGATTTATTAATAGAAAATGTTACATATTTCGTTTTTGATAAATTGATCGTGATGCTGTTCAGTTGGAACCAATTCACTAGTTTTCTCATAATTGTATGTGCGTTTTCATGGGTCTCGTCCCAAGTATTTCCTCTAATGATGATAGCCACGTCATCAGCAAAAGCGATAAACTTGCCTGCTAAAATGGGGTGTATTTAAATATCTTTACCATGTCGGAAAGGCCAGGGTTTTTGTGGTAGTGCTGTAGTACTCTTTTCTTCCCCCACCCAAAGGGTGCCGAGATGGTGTCGCACTCACTCACGGCGTGCAGGAATAAAAATTTTTTACCAGCTAAAGGCTTCGAAAGAATGAAAACGGAAAGGCTTCCACACGAACGAAAATGTTCTGAAGAAGTCCTACAAGGTAAAACGTCACGTTCGGGTGTACAATCTTGAAATCGAACGCCCATGTGTTAACTTTCACTCTCATCAGGGCGGTTTCGGTGCTTTTTTAAAGACTATTTTTGATCGTAAAAACCTCCTCTTCGTTTCCTGATTCTCTCTGCGAATTTCGAAAGTTGCGTTGGTTTGAGCATTCTCACATTACGCCCAGCCCCGGGGACACAACTTTCTACCCGCAAATCCAGTTTATCTCTTCATAAACTCAGCTCGGGGTTGAGCCCATTAAAATGCTTCGGGAGTTACACAACGAAAGATCTCGAAGTCGAAATGAAATGCAGTTACACATGGAAAGTTCACTTCCGCGTTGAGCCAAGTGTCGTTGTAGCGATTTGCTGCTTGCTTACTTTTCATACCGACAGCTTGAGATGAGGTCAAGACTTTAGTGAAAGCAGGAATTCAAACATTTCTGCCAAGACTAGCTGACTTCTTTTCAACGATATTCCGTACCTATTATTCTGTCTCAGCGAAAATTTCCTCAACTATCCAAGCCCTCAGCAGATTTTCTCTTCAGGGATCGAGAGAAAGTTATAATTCCACGTTCATGGAGAATCGTGGAATCGATCAAAAGATGGAGCAAATCCCTTTTTTCACGCTTCAACTCAATCGGCCTAACCATATCTCATTAAAAAAAACCGCTGCAAATTTTACACAAGGCTTTCTTATTCTATGATATAACTTACTTACTTGTCCGAAAATTAGTTCTGTATCAATGAAAGAAATCTTGGGAAGCCATTTTTTCAAAAGTTTCTTTTCCGGTGTCGGAAGGTTAGGTGTCGTTTTCGAAGTATTTTTTGGACGAAGAATTCATTTTTGGGGGTCCCGGAACGATCGGATTTCACTGTGGGGATCTATAGCGCTTTCATGGGGCTACAAATGAGAATTTTGAAGGATCCCGGGAGGTCAAATACGATTTTTTTTTAATAGTACGTCAAATTTGTTTTTTTTTTTTTGGTCGTATTTTCCAAACAAAAAACATTTTTGCAAAAAAAAAAAAAAAAAAAAAAATACACTGCCAAGGCAATGACAATGTCATGAGCTTCCTCGTGCCAAGTTCAAAATGAACGTAGTTGTCACTGTAACAAGAAAATTACGTTCGCGCATGCGCAGGGAGTACCACTGATGCAATCGCGATGAAACTGATAGGGGACCATCTAGAGCTATACCCACACAATTCCTGAAAATTTAATTGAAATCTTTTCATTTTCATTTTTCATTTTGTTTATTACGGGCTAGCCCAGTTGCAATTTTACACAATAAGACATTCTAACGAGGGGTAAAAAGTAAGTAAAGAACATTGATATCTAAACTCAAAAATGGCAATTATACAATAAGAGTACGTAAGGGGTTAATTTAAAATACTTAGTTGAACAATTCTTCAACAAAAAAATTTTCTTCAGAAGAAATCGATAGGGGAGGAGGCAATCCGCTTTTTGAGGGAGGGAAGGGAGGAATTGAAGAAGTCAAAGTCCGGGGCAGAAGAAAAGAAAAGGTTTGCACTGCGTGGAAGTCTGTATAACGGCTGGTTTCTTGCGTAGTTGGTGGAAAAAAACGGTACGTGGAATAATAAGGGCGAACGGGACTCAATGCAGGAACAAGCAGTCCAATCTTCGCCAGGATGCACGAGCAGTCGATGTGACCATTCAGTATCCTGAACAACAAAACGAGATCGGCACCACTACGACGTCTTTCCAGGGTGTCCAAATGGCATCTTGCACGAAGAGCATTGTAGTCGATGTCAAGTGAGGGGATGCCCAACTTGAATGCGATGTAGCGCAGAAATCTATTCTGGACCCGCTCCAATCGGTGTTTGTGGACTGCATAAGTAGGTGACCGGATGGTAGAAGCGTACTCCAAGATCGGAAGAACAAGAGCCTTGTAAAGGGTTACTAACGCTGTGATGTTCGAAAAGTCTCTGGTGTTTCGTTTAAGAAAACCGAGAGCGCGCATTGCTCGACCCGCAAGAGCTTCAATATGGCTTGCAAAATTTAGTTGCTCGTCACATAGCACCCCCAAGTCGACCAACTCGTTGGATCTTCGCAGCCGAGTCCCACCGAGAGAGTAGTCAAATATGAGTGGGTTTGGTTAGGGAGAGAGAACGACTCCTCTGCTGAATACTAAATTGTTTATTCAGGTAAACCATGTCAACCAGGTCACCTAGGTATGTCATCATTTTCTGTAGTTTTAACTTATCAATTGTTTTTTAAAAAACGAATAATTCCAAATTCATCTTTCCTAGTACCAATTAATAACCTTGTCAAATGGGTCCATTTTTAAAATTATCTCTGACTTTCTAACCTCTAATTTCTCTTTGTCACTAATCACATATCAAGTAGATGTTTTGCCACTAGAATAATAAACAATTCTCCTTTCAGTACCTGTAGTATACCATAACTGGTTTTCAAATGGTTCACTGGCCATCAGTCATGGAGCCAATTTTAACAGTGGGTCCATATTCCGAATTTACTATTGTCAAGTTATGTACCACCATTCTGGACCGTTTTCGTCAGTTATAATTTTTCACCATTTGTGTTTGTTCATATACCTTCAGTATAATATAATTTCGAGTTTACATTGTTAATATAATTTTATGGTTTTTCCTCTGATGCTAATGACAAATGGTTTTCTTGTCAGGGCTGTAGATGAGCTTAGTTGCTCGAAACCGGTCCCCACGCTATAATTGTTTACCTGAATAAACAATTTAGTATTCAGCAGAGGAGTCGTTCTCTCTCCCTAACCAAACTCATTGGATTAGACCTCTGCACCTTCGGCAAACAACCACTTTGAAATATGAGTGGCGTGGTTTTACGATGGTATGTCATTACAGAGCATTTTGATGGATTCAGAAACAGTTGATTAAGTGCACACCAATCCTCTAGGCGGGCTATAGCATCTTGAAGCAACTCCCGATCCAACGATGACTCAACGTTGCGGAAAATTTTGAGGTCATCAGCAAAGAGCAAGCACCGTACTCTGGAATCGAATATCTTCACCTCACTGTTGATCATGAGCAAAAAACACAGAGGACCAAGGTGGCTACCCTGCGGGATCCCCGACGATGCGGTAAAAGGAGAAGAGAGAGCTGACTTTACACGGACGATGAGCTGACGATTGGTCAAATAACTTCTCATCCATTCTAAAAAGGAGCCATGAATGCCCAAGGAATTCAGCAACGATAGCAGATGAAGATGTGACAGCTTATCGAAAGCTTTGGCATAGTCGACCGCAATAACATCCGTCTGAAGACCAGACTGGAAGCCATCCAGTACAAAGTCCTGGAACACCAGTAAGTTCGTAGTGGTTTACCGACCACGAAGGAAGCCGTGCTGTTCGAGAGCCATAAAAGAGGAAAACTCAAGTGAGAAGCACTCAGCAAGTGAGTTGCACTCTATGTTCTTGGCAATAAAAAATATTGAATCTTGAATCTTGAATCTTGAGACCTGTTCGACAACAAGCTTCTCCAAAAGTTTGGGAATGGTCGACAACGAACAGACCGGTCAGAAATGATCTATGTGACTTTTATCTCCAGCCTTGTGTATAGGAGTTACGAAGGAGGTCTTCCATTTCTGGGGAAAGCAGCCAGCTTCAAGAGACTTGTTGAAAAGGGAAGTGAGAGGAAATGATAATGAAGCCGAGCATTCCCTGAGTAAGACAGGCGGAACCCCGTCAGGGCCCATACCCTTCGTGATATCCAAATTCTTGAGATTACGAGACACTCCCACTTCTGACACCTGTAGCAAACCCAAAGAAGCAACATCTTGGGGTTGGTAAACGGGTACGTCCCCCACTGGAGCCTCAAGACCGAAGAGAAGTGAGTTGCGAAGAGTTGAGCTATCTTCTCCGGATCAGAAGCACGGACATCACCAAATGACATGCACGTAGGGCCTACGTCGTAGGCAAACTATTACCTCCATTACGATAGTTAAAGTAGTTCCAAAAGGATTTGATATTTTCAGAAAAGGAGCTCTGTACATCGACAATGTAGGCATCATACAACTCTGCAGACCTAGCCTTGCACTCACTCCGGAGGCGTGAAAAAACTTCGTAATCCTCATCGAGACCCAAGGCTTTCCAGCGAGCATGTGCAGTTCGCTTCTGACGGACGAGAGAAATTAAATCTTTGTCAAACCACTTCGGGAAGGCATTACAGATGTTAGTGATTTTCGGGACGTACAATTCAATTGCCTCATAAATCACGGCGTAAAATCCCTCCAAAGCCTCCTCGAGTGGAAGACTCAGGATAACATCCCAACTACGCGAAGCGGAATATTTATTAATTTCAGTGAAGTTAGCCTTCTTGAAATTGTAGGTAAACTTGGAAGTGGGGAAAAAATCTTCACAGCTAGCTGGCGTAAGCACGTTAAATTCAAAGGGAGGGTGAACATCATCAGTAGGCAAGAACTCCTCTGCTGGCTTAATGCTAGACATGGTAGCGTTGCTCAGAAACAGGTCGAGAATATTTCCCGCAAAAAAAATCCGATCAAAATTGGAGGAGTTATCATCATACAATAATATAAAATTGTGTTGGCCGCCGTAAGCCGTGTGGTTTGTTGGTACGGGATAACGCGTCCCCGAGTGAGTTTTTTCACTTTACGCTCGCTGGCCGTTTAGGGGGTCGAAAAAATTACGAAAAAATACGAGCCGTACAGATCAGACCTAGAGGTAGACGTCGGTCAAATCGAAAATCCGAAATTCGCCCGGGAAATTCGTCGAAAAATCGTCTTTTTCCCGTTTGTCCTACGTTTTCCACTTTCAACTCGCGCCAAAGGCCGTTTAAGGGGTCGAAAAAATTACGAAAAAATACCAGCCGTATAGATCAGACCTGGAGGAAGACGTCGGTAAAATAGTAATCATGCAATAATATAAAATTGTGTTGGCCGCCGTAAGCCGTGTGGTTTGTTGGTACGGGATAACGCGTCCCCGAGTGAGTTTTTTCACTTTACGCTCGCTGGCCGTTTAGGGGGTCGAAAAAATTACGAAAAAATACGAGCCGTACAGATCAGACCTAGAGGTAGACGTCGGTCAAATCGAAAATCCGAAATTCGCCCGGGAAATTCGTCGAAAATTCGTCGAAAAATCGTCTTTTTCCCGTTTGTCCTACGTTTTCCACTTTCAACTCGCGCCAAAGGCCGTTTAAGGGGTCGAAAAAATTACGAAAAAATACCAGCCGTATAGATCAGACCTGGAGGAAGACGTCGGTAAAATAGTAATCATGCAATAATATAAAATTGTGTTGGCCGCCGTAAGCCATGTGGTTTGTTGGTACGGGATAACGCGTCCCCGAGTGAGTTTTTTCACTTTACGCTCGCTGGCCGTTTAGGGGGTCGAAAAAATTACGAAAAAATACGAGCCGTACAGATCAGACCTAGAGGTAGACGTCGGTCAAATCGAAAATCCGAAATTCGCCCGGGAAATTCGTCGAAAATTCGTCGAAAAATCGTCTTTTTCCCGTTTGTCCTACGTTTTCCACTTTCAACTCGCGCCAAAGGCCGTTTAAGGGGTCGAAAAAATTACGAAAAAATACCAGCCTTATAGATCAGACCTGGAGGAAGACGTCGGTAAAATCGTAATTCGGAAATTCGCCCGGGAAATTTGCCAGAAATTCGTCGAAAAATCGTCTTTCTCGCGTTTGTCCCACGTTTTTTCGGGTTCAAAAATATCCAGTAAGGAGCCATTTTTTGGGTATGGTATCCGCGAGCCAAATGCGCGCCAAAATATGGCCAATCCGATTCCGAAGTCGGATTTCAAAAAAACCGAGGGGGAGGGGGCGATTTCAAGGTGAGAAGACAATTGGATCGTTTAAATTGGCGAGGGGCCAGGGATCTTAGAAAACGGAGGGTCCAGGGAACTTTGATAGATGGAGAGGCCTTTATGTAAAAAAAGTTGAATTGAATTAAAAATAATAATTTCCTAAACGGTAAGCCCTAAAAATACGCCGATTTTTTCTATCGTCTCTGCTACGAATAGGAGGGGCCGAGCGGAGCGAGGCCTTATGTCTGAGTAGGGGTTTGAACGTGTCCATCGATGCTACGCACCCCACAGGCGGCAATACACCCCACAGGCGGCAATACACCCCACTAGGGGAGCGAGCGAAGCGAGCCAGAGAGACTAGTAACATAAATAAATGGCTGTGGCAAGGAAATAACGTTCGCGCATGCGCTGAGCGCACCGCTGATTCAATCGTGATGAAACTGACAGGGGACCATCTAGAGCTATACGCACACAATTCCTGAAAATTTGATTGAAATCCGATCAAAATTGTGAAAGTTATGCCTGTTTCAAGAATTTCACGTTAGCGCATGCGCAGAGCGTTCCGCTGATTCAATTGTGCTGAAATTCGTATGGGACCTCAAGGAGCCTTATCCGCATAATCCCTCAAAATTTGAGCTAAATTCATTCAAAATTGTGGAAATGATGGCTGTAACAAGGAAATGCGGACAGACCGACAGACACGGAACCAAATTTGTTCAGTAGGCTATGAAACGCAAATTTTTTAAATTTTTTTATTGGCAGAATTAAATGTCTGTACAAGTAAACTATATCACAGAATAATAAACCCTTGTGTAAAATTTGCAGCGTTTTTTACTCGAATTTAAATCAGACCTGAACATTTTATTTAAAAAAAATCGGGTTACGAACAGAGAACTGACCCTTAGAAAGCTGTTCTCAAGTAAGGTAGGTGTCGTTTTCGAAGTGTTTTTGGACGTAGATTCCATTTTTGGGGGTCCCGGAACGATCCGATTTCACTGTTGCGATCTATAGGGCTTTCATGGGGCTAAAAATGGGGTTTTTGAAGGATCCCAGGAGGTCAAATATTTTTCAAGAAAAAAACAAAACATTACATTTTGGGGGGGGGGGGGGGGGGAAGGGAGGAGTTATTAAATTAAATTCACACTGAAATTGAATTCTAATTATGAATTTAATTAAGTTATTACAAGAAAAACATTACATTTTTGAAAAAAGAAAAAAAATCCCAAAAAATTGTTGTTTTTCTAAATTTTTTTTATTGTCACAGAAATAAAATTTCTGCACAAGTAACCTATGGGGCAGGCATTCCACGTCAAAGGTTGAACTCAAAAAAACAAAGTTCTTCGAAATCAACCATTTTTGGGTATGTTGTACCCCTAGGTAAGAAAAAATTTCCCAGAAATTTGGAGACCGATTCGTCACATTTTCGTCGCTCCACAGGCAGTCAAAGTTAGCAAAATAGGCAGGTGTGGGTTCACTTCGCCGGCTGCTACCGCCCTTATTCCGCCACCAAAAAATAACATCGCCAGTGTTTTGGAAAGAGAAAAACCTCCTCTTTTCTGTGGTGTAATCGTTTTTTCAATCAAAATTTTACTTCACTTTTAAAATCGAGTTTGAAAACTTAAAAATAAGTTTTCTCCAATTTGGGCATTTTTAATTTTATTATTTTTGGCTTAATTTCAAGGTATACACCTGTAGAACATCCAGTTAAAAGGGAATCATGGGATGCAAAGTCGGTAAGTGTCAGCAAACAAAAGATATCACTAATATATGAGGAAAGACGCGTTTTTTCTCCTTTTTACCGGGTTTTCCGCAGTTGCATTGCCTCGCATCCTTTCTCTACGAGAACACAGACTATAATGGACTGCATCTGTCACTCATAAGCTTTCCCAGTAGGTTTCAATATTGCTTCCGAGTCTGCGAAGCCTTGTGTTCACTTTCGGGAGAAAAAAAAATTTTGTTGTCCGAATTCAAAATTTCCACTCGCATTTTGCGTTTCATAGCCTACTGAACAAATTTGGTTCCGTATCTGTCGGTCTGTGGGTCTGTCGGTCTGTCGGTCTGTGGGTCTGTCCGCATTTCCTTGTTATAGCCATAATTTCCACAATTTTGAATGAATTTAGCTCAAATTTTGAGGGATTATGCGGATCAGGCTCCTTGAGGTCCCATACGAATTTCATCACAATTGAATCAGCGGTACGCTCTGCGCATGCGCTAACGTGAAATTCTTGAAACAGGCATAACTTTCTCAATTTTGATCGGATTTCAATCAAATTTTCAGGAATTGTGTGCGTATAGCTCTAAATGGTACCCTGTCAGTTTCATCACGATTGAATCAGGGGTACGCTCAGCGCATGCGCGAATTTCCTTGCCACAGCCATAACTCCTCCAATTTTGATCGGATTTCAATCAAATTTTCAGGAATTGTGTGGGTATAGCCCTAGATGGTCCCATATCAGTTTCATCACGATTGAATCAGTGGTACTCCCTGCGCATGCGCGAACGTAATTTTCTTGTTACAGTTGTTACGTTCATTTTGAACTTGGCACGAGGAAGCTCATGTGCCATTGCCTTGGCAGTGTATTTTTATTTGCGTGTCCGCTCATTTTATTGCTCATTGCACTTGAATGTAGGGCTTTATCTCCTTATCTACTTGTCTGACACTTAACGACTTTGCATCCCATGATTCCCTTTTAACTGGATGTTCTACAGATGTATCCTTGAAATTAAGCCAAAAATAAAAAAATTAAAAATGCCCAAATTGGAGAAAAATTATTTTTAAGTTTTCAAACTCGATTTTAAAAGTGAAGTAAAATTTTGATTGAAAAAAGGATTACACCAAAGAAAAGAGGAGGTTTTTCTCTTTCCAAAACACTGGCGATGTTATTTTTTTGGTGGCGGAATAAGGGCGGTAGCAGCCGGCGAAGTGAACCCACACCTGCCTATTTTGCTAACTTTGACTGCCTGTGGGGCGACGAAAATGCGACGAATCGGTCTCCAAATTTCTGGGAAATTTTTTCTCACCTAGGGGTACAACATACCCAAAAATGGTTGATTTCGAAGAACTTTATTTTTTTGAGTTCAACCTTTGACGTGGAATGCCCCTTACCTATATCAAAGAATAATAAACCCTTGTGTAAAATTTGCAGCGTTTTGGTTTATTATTCTTGGAATAATACACCTATGTTTTCGCGACGGGGGTCGACGACTCCGATCGGGCTCAAAATTTGACATTATCCGTTTCAAGAGGTCTACATTCTAAATCTGAAATGTCCGTCCACCGTCCGCCGTCCAGGCCGTTTTGGGCAGTAGGAATTTTTTAAAGAATCTGAAATTTCGGCAAAATAATTGGTTTACCATCAAGTTGTGCCCGCAAGATTTTCACTCCGATCGCCCAAACCCGTGGGGCGCTATGGGGTTATAATGGGGCTACGGGAGGTTTTTTTGAAGGCTTTAAGTTATGGGATCGAGTTAGGTGTCGTTTTCGAAGTATTTTTGGACGAAGAATCCATTTTTTGGGGTCCCGGAACGATCCGATTTCACTGGGGCGATCTTTAGGGCATTCGTGGGGCTAAAAATGGGATTTTTGAAGGATCCCAGGATGTTAAACATTTTTCGAGTAAAAAATACAGCATTTTTGAAAAAGAAACATTTTTGAACAAAAAATCAAAAAAAAAAATTTTTTTGAGATAAAAATCCAAAAAAAAATTTTATTTCTTTATTTTTTCATTGACAGAATTAAATTTCTGCACAAGTAACGTATATAAAAGAATAATAAACCCTTGTGTAAAATTTGCAGCGTTTTTTGGTTTATTATTCTTGGAATAATACACAGGTGTATGTTTTCGCGACGGGGGTCGACGACTCCGATCGGGCTCAAAATTTGACATTATCCGTTTCAAGTGGTCTAAATTCTAAATCCGAAATGTCCGTCCGCCGTCCGCCGTCCAGGCCGTTTTGGGCAGTAGGAATTTTTTTTAAATCTGAAATTTCGGCAAAATACTTGGTTTACCATCTAGTTGTGCCCGCAAGGTTTTCAGTCCGATCGCCCAAACCCGTGGGGCGCTATGGGGCTATAATGGTGCTACGGGAGGGGTTAATTGAAGGCTTTTAGCTATGGGATCGAGTTAGGTGTCGTTTTCGAAGTATTTTTGGACGAAGAATCCATTTTTTGGGGTCCCGGAACGATCCGATTTCACTGGGGCGATCTTTAGGGCATTCGTGGGGCTAAAAATGGGATTTTTGAAGGATCCCAGGATGTTAAATATTTTTCGAGTAAAAAATACAGCGTTTTTGAAAAAACACATTTTTGAACAAAAAATCAAAAAAAAAATTTTTTTTTTAAATTTTTTCATTGACAGAATTAAATTTCTGCACAAGTAACGTAGGTATATCAAAGAATAATAAACCCTTGTGTAAAATTTGCAGCGTTTTCTGTTTATTGTATGTAATTGAAAGCTACTTCCATGAAATGACTAATAACGCCCTGATACCGCAACAAAGTCCCGATTTATCCCTCAAGAACTTAAAGAAGTTGGAAGGTTTGAATCCGAAATGACTACATTTACCGTCCCGAACCCAAACGCAGACCTGACTACAGTTCTCCAAATATCCGTAGAAACCGACTGTATCGGTGAAGGACATCCCTAACGTAAACGTTGACGTTTGCATTGTCATATACATGGATTTTGCAAATAAAAACCAGTTTGATTTGATTTGATTTGAACGATCAGCCATCTTGAAGGGAGGTTCAGATTAGCCAACCTTCGGACATGAAATCTGTACCTACATTCGATGCGTCCATGGTGGCGTTGTGTTGTCCTACTTTCGGAAGGTCAATCTTACCGCCAAAAGTTCAAACGCTGAATATTTTCATACTCTCTCCTGATTTCCGTAGAGGATTAACAATTGTGCAGACGGTAGAAAAACAAGTACTTTACTCTACAGAATGGGATTCGAATGAAAAAAACAACAACAAAAACTGCGATTTGCCTTATATAGCTCATTGCGTACCTGCTGAGTTCCGTTCCCTTCCAGCCCATCCCTTCAAGAATTCGATGAAGCAGTATCTTTTGAAAGTCGAGCTATGCAATATTATGGACTTCAGACCGATTTTATTTCTCCGATTACGTCGATCCTTATTACCTCATTTCGATTTGTTATTGTTTAGTTAATTTTTTATGACAATTTATTGATGACAGATTTTGACGTCTGTTATGCCTGTTGAGGCGTCTTACAAATAAAAAGATGATTATTATTATCATCCCACCATTACACAACACTTTAATGTATGTCATAATGTATTCAGTACGTAATTTGTAATAGATGTAATTATCTAAGGCAGAAGGTTTTCAATACTAGAAAAACGGTCGCAAAAATTAACGTCATTTATTCAATAAAATCGATTCACATTAAATAAATAAATTTTATTTACTAAAATAGTTCGATCCCAGAGGCCGCTAGACATCTTCCTTATACTGATAATCACCTTTCGGAAGGAAATGGCTACCCACCGAAAGTACTCTGCCTATAAAACCTCTCAAATTTACAGTTCGGAACAGGCGTCAAACAGGAGGTCCCGACTTCTTCTGTAATAACTGTTCAACACGCTCAATAGAAGTTAGTAGCGAGAGGTCGCCAACAACCCGATTACGGGTATGGCGCTCATGTAGAAGCGCTCAATTTATTTTGCAAAGAAGAATATTCACTTAAAGCAATGTTTAAGGGTTAACCCTCCAGCGCTCAATATCCTACTCAATACTCACATGGTATAAAAAACGCTGAAATTTTACACAAAGGTTTATTATTTTTTTATATAGGTTTCTTGGGCAAAAATTTAATTCTGTGACAATGAAAAAATGTTGGGGAATCCCACCTAATAAAAACCGAGAAATGTCTGTTTGTTCCCTTTTCACGCCTGAACGGAATGATCGATTCGCGTCTTCGATCGATCTTTAGGGCATTCGTGGGGCTAAAAATGGGATTTTTGAAGGATCCCAGGATGTTAAATATTTTACTAGTAAAAAATACAGCATTTTTGAAACAGACACATTTTTGAACAAAAAATCCAAAAAAATTTTTTTTTTTTAGATAAAAATCCAAAAAAAATTTTATTTTTTATTTTTTCATTGACAGAATTAAATTTCTGCACAAGTAACGTATATAAAAGAATAATAAACCCTTGTGTAAAATTTGCAGCGTTTTTCCTCCCTCATCCCCATTTTGATATTTCAAAAAAATTTTTTGGGGGATTTTTGTTTTCAAAAATGTGTTTTTTTCAAAAATTCTTTAATTTTTACTCGAAAAATATTTAACTTCTTGGGATCCTTCAAAAATCCCATTTTTAGCCCCATGAAAGCCCTATAGATCGCCACAGTGAAATCGGATCGTTCCGGGCCCCAAAAAAATGGATTCTACGTCCAAAAATACTTCGAAAACGACACTTAACTCGATCCCATAGCTAAAAGCCTTCAAAACACCCCTCCTGTAGCCCCATTTTAGCCCCATAGCGCCCCACGGGTTTGGGCGATCGGACTGAAAACCTTGCGGGCACAACTAGATGGTAAACTAAGTATTTTGCCAAAATTTCAGATTTTAAAAAAAATTCCTACTGCCCAAAACGGCCTGGACGGCGGACGGACGTTTCGGATTTTGAATGTAGACCTCTTGAAACGGATAATGTCAAGTTTTGAGGCCGATCCGAGTCGTCGACCTCCGTCGCGAAAACATAGGTGTATTATTCCAAGAATAATAAACCAAAATCGATTTTATTTTACTGGTTGGTACCCATACCTATACCCTATACCCATTAAAATCGTGTTGAGAACAGTACCATCGATGAATTTACACTCATGGAACCAGTGGCGGATCTGAGGGGGGGGGGGGGGGGGGGCAGCCCGCCCCGGGTGCCACCCGGTTGCTGGGGTGCCCAAAGACATATATGGGGGTGCCAAATATGTAGACCTGTTTGATATCAACGAGACGAACGTTTATCGTCTTATACTAAACAAAAGAACTAAATACAAATACAATACGGCCGAATACGAATAAACGGCCGAAACGTAGAACGTAGAAATTCATTTTACTGACCGAACCTCAAGAACCCAAACAACGAAATATAAAAACAAATATGTACACTTTATATAGACAAAAATATAGGTCAAGAGAGCATGTAAAACCAGGTGGAGTGCTATCCGTGACGACGTTCAGCCGGGTTTGAAAAAATTTGCTTCCATTGTCGACGCACTGGAGTGTTTATGTGAACCGGAGGAGAATTTAGAGACCCGAAGCGGAGCTCAATTTGATCCTGGGTCACTCATTCTTGTGCCATTTGCATGCGTGGAATGACGTTCTGGTAGAAGTCAATCACGCCCAGAAATATTTTCAACTTGCTGGTATTAGTCTCCAAAAATGTGCCATTAAATGAGAGAGTTTGAGACAGTTTTTACTTGAAGAAAGAGAGAAGATTATCGAAACTGCGGTAAAGTATGCAAATATTGTTTGCGATACACACGACATCCATCCCGATCAACAAGCGACCACGGCGCGCCGCGGCGGTCCGGAAGCGGAAATTATTACCAGAAGAACAAAATAGAGGTGAGCAACTTTCCTACGAACAGGAATTGAGAAATTCCATGCTCGAATGCAATGACCAATTCTTCGAAGAAAAGGCACTTCCGCTAGTGAAGAAATTTGAAGAATGGTCCAAGATTTAGTGAAAGAAATCACGCGATTGCGCCGTTATCTGAAAGCCGCTGCTATAAAAAACGACTCGTGTTACGACTGGACAGCTGTCTAATTTCAAGGTTCCTTGCCAAATTTGAGCGCGGCACTGAGAATTTTCCTCGCCGTTTGTCCTTCAGTCGCTACTTGCGAAAGAAGTTCCTCCAAATTAAAACTACTTACTTGCGAACGACAATGATACAATCGAGATGATCAAATCTTGCAATTTCATCTGCAGAAAGAGAAGTTACGAATAAAATTAATTTTGAAGTTGTTATCAATGAATTCGCTTCCATCAAAGCAAGAAAGAAAGTTTAAAATGAAGACATGAAGTAAACTGGTGCTCACTAAAAGGCAGTCAAAAACAAACAAAAGATTTAACCACACCTGTATACCAAATACATGTACAGTAGAATCCCGCTATTTCGAATCCCGCCAATTCGAAAATCCCGCTAATTCGAATGGAAGTGTGAGCCCCTTGAGAAAATCCCGCCAATTCGAACGAAACAAATGCATTTCGGTCCCCTCGCTAATTCGAACAAAGTTCGGACAATGGGAGGTCTCTTATCTTTCTCGATAGTCCGATAATACCCACATTCGGAAAGTCCAGAAGTCGCTATGGACACCGATTCAGAGGACTTAGGAATGGAATGGAACGGCATTCCTCAAAATGATCAGACCATCACATTTTCAGAGTTTGTTCATTTTGACGATGACGTAGCCGTTGTTGGGTCGTTAAGTGAGTCAGAAATTTTGGAGCAACAAACTGTGGATGAACCCGAAGTACACAACGAAGAAGAATGTCTGGGAAGGCAGCAAATGCTGCAGTGAAATTACTACGCCATTACCTAGTCCAAACTGACGTCGATGATGATATTTTTTCTGCCCTTGCTCTTCTGGAAAACTCCGTAGATCGTAGCCGAACCGCAGCAATGACACAGAAGAAGATCACTGACTTTTTTCAATGAGATCCTACACCGACGCACAATTTTTTGTATTGAACTCCCGTTAATACGAACTCTCACTACACTGAGAGAAAAAAGGGGCGCACCATGCCCGATAGGATTGAAATTCCACGAAATGTTAAGACGTCCCGATAAAAAATCTAACGGGAGACCATAAATCCAAACGGGTAGACGTAAAATTAATCGGGATGACGTAAAAATTAATCGGGTAGGTCTAAAATCAATCGGGAATGGTAAAATCAGCAATCGGGTGTGTGTAATAACTATCGGGAGGTCATAAGAGGTCCATCCAATCGGGTACGCTTAAGAGGCATCTCTATCGGGAATTTATAAAAGTTAACGGGTAATCACAAATTCCAATCGGGTACTGCTAATATTAGAACGTCCCGTTCGTGAATTAATCGGGTGTTTGTAAGTAGGCCTATCGGGTGATGGTAGCAAAAGTCAAAACCGTTTGAATATCAATCGGGTGTTGGTTAACTTAAACATTCCCGTTTGATTTTCTATTGGGTAAAGGGGTAGTGACTAATCGGGTGGTAGGAATTCAAAAACACCCGTTTGGATATCAATCGGGCCTAGATTAAGTTAAACATGCCCGTTTGATTTATCTATCGAGTAATGCGTAACGACTAATCGGGTTGTATTAGTCTTAAGAAAACCCGTTAGGAAATCAATCAGTTGGAAAATCCTTATCTCACAGGTCTCTTGTCCTGATGAAATCCGATTGATGACCAATCGGGTGACCAGTACGTTGAACAATCCCGATAGAAAATCAATCGGGTCCATTTCTGTGCATTGCATCGGTTAGGAGTGCCTTGTGAAAACCCGATGAAATAACCTAACGGGTTAATATAAGCTTAAGAAGTGACTAATCGGGTGGTTGGACTACACAAACCCCCGATTGGTGATCAATCGGGCCTAGATTAAGTTAAACATGCCCGTTTGATTTATCTATCGAGTAATGCGTAACGACTAATCGTGTTGTGTCAGTCTTAAGAAAACCCGTTAGGAAATCTATCGGGCTGGAAAATCGTGATGTGATAGACTATGGACTTAAACATCCCCGTTTGATTTTCTACCGGGTAAAGATATGACGACTAATCGGGTTGATAGAGTCCTAAAAAAACCCGTTTGGAAATTAAGTATCCCGATTGACAAACCAAACGGGTTCAACTCTGCGCTTTCCTTCACAACCGCAGTTATGACTACTTTGTGAAAACCCGTTTAAAACTCCTAACGGGTCGATATCAGCTTACGAACACCCGTTACACTGTTAATGGGGTTTGAAAAACCGACTATCTTGATGAAAATGAGTTTCAGAGCACCCGATCAAATCCCAACCAGTAGGAATTTGTTTAAAAATCTGAAATGTTGACAAAATACTCGGTTTACCATCTAGTTGTGCCCGCAAGCTTTTCAGCCCGATCGCCCAAACCCGTGGGGCGCTATGGGGCTAAAATTGGGCTAGGGGAGGGGGTTTTTGAAGGCTTTTAGCTATGGGATCGAGTTAGGTGTCGTTTTCGAAGTCTTTTTGGATGTAGAATCCATTTTTGGGGGTCCCGGAACGATCCGATTTCACTGTGGCGATCTACAGGGCTTTCATGGGGCTAAAAATGGTATTTTTGAAGGATCCCAGGAGGTTAAATATTTTTCAAGTAAAAAATAAAGAATTTTTGACAAAAAAAATTTTTGAAACAAAAAAATCCAAAAAACAAATTTTTAGAACAAAAAAGGTTTAAATTTTTTTTCATTGACAGAATTAAATTTCTGCACAAGTAACCTATATCAAAGAATAATAAACCCTTGTGAAGAATTTGCAGCGTTTTTTAACATAGTTCAATATTTTTCTACATTTTGGTTTATTATTCTTGGAATAATACACCTATGTTTTCGCGACACGGGTCGACGACTCCGATCGGCCTCAAAATTTGACATTATCCGTTTCAAGAGGTCTACATTCAAAATCCGAAATGTCCGTCCGCCGTCCGCCGTCCGCCGTCCGCCGTACGCCGTCCGCCGTCCGGGCCGTTTTGGGCAGTAGGAATTTTTTTAAAAATCTGAAATTTTGGCAAAATACTTGGTTTACCATCTAGTTGTGCCCGCAAGGTTTTCAGTCCGATCGCCCAAACCCGTGGGGCGCTATGGGGCTAAAATGGGGCTACAGGAGGGGTGTTTTGAAGGCTTTTAGCTATGGGATCGAGTTAGGTGTCGTTTTCGAAGTATTTTTGGACGTAGAATCCATTTTTAGGGGTCCCGGAACGATCCGATTTCACTGTGGCGTTCTATAGGGCTTTCATGGGGCTAAAAATGGGATTTTTGAAGGATCCCAAGAAGTTAATTATTTTTCGAGTAAAAATTAAAGAATTTTTGAAAAAACACATTTTTGAAAAAAAAAAATCCCCCCAAAAATTTTTTTTGAAATATAAAAATCAAAAAAAAAATTTTTTTAATTTTTTTTTATTAACAGAATTAAATGTCTGTACAAGTAACCTATATCACAGAATAATAAACCCTTGTGTAAAATTTGCAGCGTTTTTTCGTCAAGTTACCTACGTACCGATGGTTAGCAAGAAACACGTAGGTACTTGGGGCAAATCGTTGTCTCTCCAATTTGCGCTTGCATTAATAATTTAATCAAAACTTTCCATTAATTTCTCTACATGGTTTCACATTTTGCAATACTCTTCTCCCATTTTTCGTCAAGATATTGACAGCTACCCACCACCGCTACCCACCTGCGTGAGGTTAGGACGTATAATAATATTATATTGTGTAATTACATAATAATTATATTATAATATTACGTATAATATCTGTTTATCGCAATCGACATAATATAATAGGTATATTATAATATTAATATTATCATATAATATATAATATAATATAATATTATTATAATATACCTAATATATTATGTCGATTGCGATAAACAGATGACTGATGATTTTTAGAATTTTTTGTGCAGGGAAATATAGGTGAAAATGACCGTAATAACCGTTTAGCAGGAACCATTTTTCAACTTTGCAGAAAGTAAAATGATCAGTTTTGAAATACCCGATTGATTTTCAAACGGGTTGAAACAGTTGTTTGAACCAACTGATGCAAAATGGCGTCAGTCGCTTCGTAACGGTCGTGCGTGGTGCGTCGGTATACGCGTTTGTGTTCTATTTCCTTTGTACACGGAATTGTCTGTGCAAATTTCGCTCATCCATTGACAGATTTGAACTTAAAGTTTGTGTTGAATACATTTTTGTCGACCGGGAGGTGCTGGTCCAGTGCAAATTTCGCGAGAACGTGTTCCGCTCTTTCCAACACCCGTCCGAGGCACCGTCTCTGAAGGAGGAAGGTAAAAGTAAGTAAGTTACATGCTGCGGAGTAAGCCAGCAAAACAGGGAGCTTGTACCTACTAATTCAGAATTAAATGGAAAAGTAGGGGACACGTTTCTCTGAAGACACTTGCAGCTCGCGAGCATCGTCTATTTCAGTTTGTAGGTCGCATGATAAGTCTCTCAATGCCCTCAGCTTTCATTTCACTGTTAAAATTACATTTGAATAAAGCCCGGCCAAAGAAGCGGTAGTGGTGCCTTGTCCTTGCAAAAAGTAAGTATTTTTGCTGAGACGCAATTGTTTTCGGCTGCTACGTTTGGAAAAATAGGTGAAACCCTCAATTTCAATCCCTGAATTAGAGCACTTTCAATCTATCAATCCATCTAGTGCATGGCGAAGTGGTGTAAAATGGAGTTTTTCTGTGGCTTTGAATCAGGAAATAATTCATTAGTTGGTGAAAGTATTTTCACCGTATTAACACCCGATTTTTCATGAAACCTATAGGTTTCATGAAAAACAAACGGGTGTTTTCACATGTAACGACCCGATAGAAACTCTAACGGATTTTTTTGCACTTTGCAAGTTTTTCCTCGTGCAGGCAAACGGGTGCTGTGGGGACTTGGAAAAATTTTTCTGTAGAAACCAATCGGGGCTAAAAATGGGATTTTTGAAGGATCCCAGGAGGTTAAATATTTTTCGAGTAAAACCTAAATAATTTTTGAAAAAAACATTTTTGAAAATAAAGAAATCAAAAAATACTTAAAACATTTTTTTTAGATAAAAATTAAAAAAAAAAAAAAATAATTTTTTCATTTACAGAATTTAATTTCTGCACAAGTAACCTATATCAAAGAACAATAAACCCTAGTGTAAAATTTGCAGCGTTTGTTCTGTGCAGCTGGGGTAATGGAGGTACATACATAGATGATGTGAAAGACCTGGACCTGGCAAACGTGTGGTCTCTCATCTCCCCTCTCTCAAATGATAATAACAAATGTTTCCTGTATGTTTCAGAACGCCTGGTGGAGTTGCTTTCAAAACCGTACATAATGATCCTCAGCTCCTAGGAGTGACCATTGGTTCACATATACAAAATTGTCTCACAGCATAGATGAAGCGCTGAGGAAGACTACCAAAGCAAGACACTGCCAAAGCAACACTTCCTGTGTTCCCATGGCACGAGTTGCGATCCTATGTACCTACACCTCTTCCCGTTCTTGAATACTGCGCATCTGACCAATTTAGTTGTGAGTATTTCATCTTATCACCTTCACTCTTAACGATGTTGCCTCATTTCTCTGTCTATGACATCCCTCACTTTCTTATAATTGCAAATACTCATAAAACAATTGTTTGGTTCCTTCTGTTGCAGATAGCGGTCGATTTTGAAGAAATTTATGGGGTCCCCCCTGGCAGGAAACTGTTGGCGCTGCACCCGGCGATAATCACAGAAGCGAGAGCTTGCCGAGGCGTCAAATGGAGGGAATTTTTTGACGAATCTATTCTCCGCTTTTACGACTACACTACTGGTAAGATTGAGTTTCGATTTTTTCAATGTCTCTTCACCCATATATCTTTATCCTCCCACGTTTTGAAAATAAGGTAGTAGTTCTTCTGTACATGATTGTAACATGGAATTTTCTCGTGTTTCAGACGCCGAACGCCGAATAACAGCGGCGCTGCTCGCTCGTCCCAATGCCGTACGCGATTGGGACTCAGCGAATCAAGAAAAGAGCGAAGAGAACCCCTACACTAAGTATTTAAGTTCATTCTGTATAATACGCTCCATGTACATATTTAAATACAACGCTTCATTTAATCTGCACTAACTCTTTCTGACTTCTCACTTGTCCATCATGAATGAATACGAAATACTCAAGTTGAGGAATTTAATTGCTTGATGACTGCGCTTGATAATGGATTACTTTGATTAATAGAAGTAGTATATATGGTGAAATTGTCAAATTTTTGGGTTCATTTCATATATTGATGTTCCGTATGCACACATCCTCATCCTCGATTGCTTTCCTCATTTCGATCCTCCTTCATCTCTGCTCAGTTGGCTTCTCTTTCGATCTCCAATTTATTGACTGCTTTTTGGTTGGATTCTCCCATTTGCCCCCACTTCACTCCTGCTCGATGTTGAATCAATTCTGTCCTTTTTCCTCGCCCTATTCGACAGGTCTTCCTCGTCCTCATTTCTGCTTAACCACTTTTGATTTGTGAATGGCCATCCCCGCTATGGCCATTCATAAATTGTATCGGTTGAGCAGGAATAAGGCTGATGGAAAGCCTGTTGGGTAGGGGGAGAAAAAAGGCTGGCTTGAATATCAATCGGGTCGGCGTAAGCGGGAGCGATACGGAGAACCAATCGGGTGGTTATAGGAGCTCGAAAGGGATCCAATCGGGTAGTGGTGAAGCAGGACCCGATAGGGGAAATCCAATCGGGCATGCATAGGGGTGGGGGGGGGGTGTACCAGGACCCGTTAGGATATCCTATCGGGTCATTATAAGGGGCTAATCGGGTGTAGATGATGACCCGATTGGAAAACAAACGGGTTGTGATGAAAACCCGATAGGATTATTATAAAGAACCGATTGAAAAACAAACGGGATCATAGCAAAACCCGATAGGATGGGATCGGGTTTGTAAGGGATCGGGTTTGTTAGGGATTCTTATGACGACCCGATTGAAAAATAATCGGGCTGCTAGATATAACCCGATAGGATGTGATCGGGCTGGCATAGACGCACCAAGCGGGTTTTGGGCTAAAACACCCGATTGATTCTTATCACCACGGGGTCAATCGGGTCTTTTTACTATGATCACCCGATTGGCGGGGTAAATATATACATATTTCTCCAGGCGTCCCCTTACGAAGACCCGATTGATTTCAATCCTATCGGGTACCAATAGCGTCCAATCGGGCATTTTCACTAAAATTGCCCCATTGCGAGGCTCTCAATCGGGTAAAAAAAGCCCTTTTTTCTCTCCGTGTAATTCAAAACTTTCGCTAATTCGAATTTCTGAGCTGGTCCCTTGGGATTCGAATTAGCGGGATTCTACTGTATTTTGTATACAGGCAGTCCGAAGTCTGCAGAAAGTGGGACAGAAAATTTTTATTTTATTTTATATTTTATCGTAAGTATCGTCAAGGGAGGGGGGGTTGTATGTTCGATCCGGTGTTTCTTCATTATAGTCCGAATTACTGCTTTCTGTGTTTTAACTATTGGGACCACAGTCGACCCACTCAATACAATAGATAGGTATGTCATATTAATAATTAATACAGAGACTTTAAGAATACAGAATACACAACAATATTATCAGAGATAAAAGATATTATGATATAAAATGTATATGAGGTACATTCTAAAATAAAGCAGCAATATAATGGCAGGCACTTAGAAAAAGTAATCATTAGATAATAGAAAACTGACAATGGCTTTTCTTAAATACTTGTTGAATTTTGAATGTAATAGCTTTTCTCGTAGCTTTGAGGGTAGAGCATTAAAGCATTTTATACCTTGATATATATAAGAATTTTGGGCAAAAGAGGTTCGATAAAAAGGGTATTCAATGCGACTGTCATTTTTAAATCTGGTGTTTTGGCTATGAACAGGTAAAGTATAATGTTTCGTTTTAATTATTTGTATAATGCCATTCAGCCGAACAAGCTTCAGAAAAGGGAGAACCCCCAATTCAGAGAAGAGGGGAGAGGTATGTTCGTATCGCCCTCTCTTGCAAATTGTTCGGATAATGGCTTTTTGAGTCTTAATTACTGGTTCTAGGTGCGAAAAGTACGTGCTGCTCCAGATAGGCAAGCAGTATGTTAGCACTGATTCAACAAGAGCAAAATATACTTTCTTTGGGAGATACTTATTTAAGATTCGGGACAATTTATAAAATATATATAGTAATTTTCTTAATTTTGCGTTAATTTTATGGATGTGGACCGTAAATTTCATTTGTGTATCAAAGTTAATTCCAAGGTATTTGGCGGAATAGCTTTGCCTAACAGGGCAGCACGCCTCGCAAGTCGAACCATCGCATTCAAGCGAGTGAATACGAATGTCCTCCAGCTCAGGAAGATTCCGCGGATCAATACAAAAAGGCACGAAGGTAGTTTTGTCTACGTTCAGTGTCAGCTTATTACAGGACATCCAGTTAAATAGAGTGTTTATAGCATTATCCGCCTTTTTCCGTGTTTCACTCCATGAGCCAGCTGAACAGTAGAAAACAGTATCGTCCGCAAATAGCAGGACCTTTCCCGGTAAATCAAGCTCAGATATATCATTAATATAAATAATAAACGCGATAGGTCCAAGGACAGTACCTTGCGGCACCGAGTAAGGCCCCAGTGAGACTTCTTCGCTTCTCACACCATTCACCTGGACAATTTGCCTTCTGTCTTTCAAATAACTTCTGAACCATTGTAGTGCAGTGTCAACAATGCCCAATTTGTACATTTTTTGGAAAAGAATGTCATGCGAAATTGTATCAAAAGCTTTAGCCTGATCTAAGAAAACTGCTAAGGGTTTACGCCCTGCGTCCAAGTCTTCCATAATGGAATTATACAAATTACAAGCAGCATCTTGCGTACTACGATTATTTCTGAATCCAAATTGTGCTTCTGTGAGCAAATGGGATGGAACGCATCTGTGGACCTGTCGCTCTTTGAGGGACGTAAGAAACGACATCTCAGACGAGGTTCCAACTTGGACCAAAAACACTAAACTATATTGGGCTGCCCGCCAAAAGATGGCAGATCTGCCGAATAATGGCGGGGCGTAGGAAAAAAAAAAAAAAAAACGTACTACTTCAGACGGGTAGGCAGTACGACATTACGGACTCCGCCAGGGAAAAATAGACTCGCCCAACATCTTTCGTTCCAAAATGGGTGTGAGTTTCGAATAAACATAGAGCAGCTTCCTGAGTTTCTGGTTGGTGTTCTGTATTTGTTGTTGACATTCATGATGAAATTTCAACAACCTATTACCAACATGTTTCTTATTATTGACAGTTCCACTTTCATAATATGAATATATTGTAATAAAATTATGAATTCCAATTTCATGTAATATATGAATCTGAAATATTATAATATACACCCTATTCCAAGAATAATAAACCAAAAGCATACGGAAGTACCCCACTCCACCCTAACAAATAGGCGTCTCCTACCACCAGCACACCCAGCTAACCCCGAAAGAAGAACTAGAGAGATGTCGGAGGGAACACTGGTTTTCTGACTGTGGAGCCCTCACATATATTAGCATTAATGTGGAACCCCCACATATTATAAATAGACCATTTCCACGCATGCGCAGTGGGATCGCGGGAAAACGGGCGGGAATTCAATTGCGGATAACCGTCTGGAAGGTTACGCCGGTGGGGGCCATCCATGATTTTGAGAACATAGACAAACCGTATTAATCCGGTGATTGGGACATTAATTCAAGTCTTTTTTAATATACCCGAGTGGTGTTAATATACGCCGGGTTAATGGCTGCACGCGTTGCTTTCAAACTCAAAATAAGTTTGATTCCAGCCGAAGTAGCGGGCGCAATTTTACCGGCTCCACCTGAGGGTTGCACTCTCAGACAGCTGAGACATTTCCTCGTTTGCCGGGGTATCCGGTCCACGGGTGACCGAGATGCGGTGGCCAATCTTGTCAGAGAAGCATCGGCAAAAAAACCATCCAATTGACATCGCAGTGGACGGGGGAAGGCACCTCCGCGAAAAAGCTCAACGGGTGAGGTAAGCGCACGAACTCTACCCAAACCAAAATCACTATCGGGGAAATCATTCATTATGGCCTAAATCACTATGGTGGAAATCAAAATTACGGCATTCACGAAGGAGTGAAGCAAGATGGGAAGACGGTAAATCTATTGTAGAAAGGAACTGTTTGAAAATTTTATTACACCTGTGTGCTAAAACGTATGACAGTTTTACTTCGATCAGAAGCCTTTTCATCATTGTGCTCAAAGACGCTCCATTTAACCATGGGGCCTTTACTGACTACCAGGACACAACAACCACGAAGGCTTTATTAGAGAGTTTTTGCAGACCTTTCCACGAATTCGTAGCAGGAAATCCGTATGGGCTGTCTAGGCCGAACATGACTGGAAGCTAACCACCTCAACCACCCCACTACAGATTCCTTACGGATCCGTATGGAAAAATTAGAGAGTTTTTGCAGACCCTTCCACCGATCGGTAGGAGGAAATCCGTAGTACGAATCTGTAAGGAAAGGGGGAGTGCGCATGCGCGAGGACAAATCGGTAAGGAATCTGTAGCAGTAGGCTGTACGAATCCTTATTCATACGGGTTACTAAATCTGTATAGAAATTTGTATGAAAAGCAACATAACCTGACGCTTGTGTAACCCCGTTGTAACCTCAAGATGTTTTCTTGTAAACAAACGGGCTTGGATTCTGCTTTGTTATTTTTTGTTCTCAGTTCGCTTTGTTCTCTTCTGTTTTATTCTGTTCTACACTCGATGGATGAATTGGAAATTTTTATTCCACCCATTTCCTCTTCACAAAAAAACGAGTGGCAGTAGGAGTCCTCGTAGGACTTGTAATAAGTAGGGCTGCCAGACGTCCTCTTTTTTCCGGACATGTCCTCTTTTTCACACCCTGTCCGGGCGTCCTCTCTTTTTTCATTTTTCGGGCAAATGTCCTCTTTTTTTTTAAATCTCTCATTTTCTGAAATTACCTCGAAATTACCTGAAAATCGTTTGGGCTACCTACCTATCTGGAACAGCCTGCTTAGAAAAAATCTTGTTCTTGTTAAACCTATGTCCATCGTGGGCGTTGACATCGAATACAGGCAGCTTCTTCGCCACTCCAAATCCCGTTGGTTGTCGTTGTTTCCCTGCATAAATCGTGTGCTTCAAATGTCGTATTTTATGTCTCAGAGCAACCCTCCTATCCTAATAAAAAATCTGTTTGAAAAGTCAGAAAATGAAAGTGACTTGTGGTTTCTACACTCATTAATGTTTCCTTTCAATGAAAAGATTAAAAAATTGGAAGCCAAACATAACTCAGTTTTGGAGGTGCTAGCTTCGTTGGAGGAAGTCGAAGATTTTCTGACTGAAAGACTGAAGGAGAAATTTCTCCCTAAATCTAATTTCTCACTAAATTTAAAGCCATGAACTGCAGTCAAAGATGGTGTGAATATTTCCATCTTGTCGACCAATCAGAGAAACACTCACAGCTTCTCAAATTGTGCCAAATTGTTTTCGCCATTCCTGCCCTTAATGCCAACGTCGAGAGAATATTAAATATTCTCATTCCATCAGAGAAAATTTTTCTCTGATGAACTCTCAGTGGATGAGAGGAACTGACTACATGTCCCCACAGTAAAGGTTTTTCATCAATCAGATGGATGATGGTTTGTTACCTACCTGATCGGGTATTATAATATGTTGAATGTTGAAACTAAAAACTTGAAGTAGATTTATTCCTATTAGAATTAGATCATTTTCTATAATATAATATAGTATGTGCATTTTGTATATTATACGTTATATATCTTGATGTCCTTTTTTCCTTTTCTCTCATCTGGCAACCCTAGTAATAAGAAATACTTGTGAAACACTCAAACGCAACAAGTCAAAACTTCACGGCGACCTTTTTTTTTGGATTTTCATCCATTTTTCTCTTCACAAAAAACCGAGTGGCAGTAGGAGTCCTCGTACTTGTAATAAGAAAATTTCTTATTACAAGTATTTAATACTTGTGAAATACTCAAACGCAACAAGTCAAAACTTCACGGCAACCATTTTTTCTTGAGGTATGTGAGAGTGAAAACAACGTGCGCGTCACTTTAGTAGTAAATTTTCCCATACGGATCCGTAAGGAATCTGTAATGGGGTGGTTGAGGTGGTTAGCTTCCAGTCATGTTCGGCCTAGACAACCCATACGGATTTCCTGCTACGGATTCGTGGAAAGGTCTGCAAAAACTCTCTATTGACTACTAAAGAGACGCGCACGTTGTTTTCACTCTCACATACCTCAAGAAAAACGCTGCAAATTTTACACAAGGGTTTATTATTCTGTGATATAGGTTACTTGTACAGACATTTAATTCTGTCAATAAAAAAAATTAAAAAAAAAATTTTTTTTTGGATTTTTATATTTCAAAAAAAATTTTTTGGGGGGATTTTTTTTTTTCAAAAATGTGTTTTTTCAAAAATTCGTTAATTTTTACTCGAAAAATATTTAACTTCTTGGGATCCTTCAAAAATCCCATTTTTAGCCCCATGAAAGCCCTATAGAACGCCACAGTGAAATCGGATCGTTCCGGGACCCCCAAAAATGGATTCTACGTCCAAAAATACTTCGAAAACGACACCTAACTCGATCCCATAGCTAAAAGCCTTCAAAACACCCCTCCCGTAGCCCCATTATAGCCCCATAGCGCCCCACGGGTTTGGGCGATCGGACTGAAAACCTTGCGGGCACAACTAGATGGTAAACCAAGTATTTTGTCAAAATTTCAGATTTTTTAAAAAATTCCTACTGCCCAAAACGGCCCGGACGGCGGACGGCGGACGAACATTTCGGATTTTGAATGTAGACCTCTTGAAACGGATAATGTCAAATTTTGAGGCCGATCGGAGTCGTCGACCCGCGTCGCGAAAACATAGGTGTATTATTCCAAGAATAATAAACCAAAATGGTCGCCGTGAAGTTTTGAGTTGTTGCGTTTGAGTATTTCACAAGTATTAGATACTTGTAATAAGAAATTTTCTTATTACAAGTACGAGGACTCCTATTGCCACTCGGTTTTTTGTGAAGAGGAAAATGGATGAAAATCCAAAAAAAAAAAAAAAAAAAAAATGGTCGCCATGAAGTTTTGACTTGTTGCGTTTGAGTGTTTCACAAGTATTTCTTATTACTAGGGTTGGCTGATGAGAGAAAAGGAAAAAAAGGACATCAAGATATATAACGTATAATATACAAAATGCACATACTATATTATATTATAGAAAATGATCTAATTCTAATAGGAATAGAATCTACTTCAAGTTTTTAGTTTCAACATTCAACATAATATGTTGAATCGGGTATTATAATATTATTATAATACCCGATTAGGTAGGTAACCATCATCCATCTGATTGATGAAAAACCTTTACTGTGGGGACATGTAGTCAGTTCCTCTCATCCACTGAGAGTTCATCAGAGAAAAATTTTCTCTGATGGAATGAGAATATTTAATATTCTCTCGACGTTGGCATTAAGGGCAGGAATGGCGAAAACAATTTGGCACAATTTGAGAAGCTGTGAGTGTTTCTCTGATTGGTCGACAAGATGGAAATATTCACACCATCTTTGACTGCAGTTCATGGCTTTAAATTTAGTGAGAAATTAGATTTTGGGAGAAATTTCCCCTTCAGTCTTTCAGTCAGAAAATCTTCGACTTCCTCCAACGAAGCTAGCACCTCCAAAACTGAGTTATGTTTGGCTTCCAATTTTTTAATCTTTTCATTGAAAGAAAACATTAATGAGTGTAGAAACCACAAGTCACTTTCATTTTCTGGCTTTTCAAACAGATTTTTTATTAGGATAGGAGGGTTGCTCTGAGACATAAAATACGACATTTGAAGCACACGATTTATGCAGGGAAACAACGACAACCAACGGGATTTGGAGTGGCGAAGAAGCTGCCTGTATTCGATGTCAACGCCCACGATGGACATAGGTTTAACAAGAACAAGATTTTTTCTAAGCAGGCTGTTCCAGATAGGTAGGTAGCCCAAACGATTTTCAGGTAATTTCGAGGTAATTTCAGAAAATGAGAGATTTTAAAAAAAAGAGGACATTTGCCCGAAAAATGAAAAAAGAGAGGACGCCCGGACAGGGTGTGAAAAAGAGGACATGTCCGGAAAAAAGAGGACGTCTGGCAGCCCTACTTATTACAAGTCCTACGAGGACTCCTACTGCCACTCGTTTTTTTGTGAAGAGGAAATGGGTGGAATAAAAATTTCCAATTCATCCATCGAGTGTAGAACAGAATAAAACAGAAGAGAACAAAGCGAACTGAGAACAAAAAATAACAAAGCAGAATCCAAGCCCGTTTGTTTACAAGAAAACATCTTGAGGTTACAACGGGGTTACACAAGCGTCAGGTTATGTTGCTTTTCATACAGATTTCTATACAGATTTGGTAACCCGTAGGAATAAGGATTCGTACCGCCTACTGCTACAGATTCCTTTCCGATTTGTCCTCGCGCATGCGCACTCCCCCTTTCCTCTCTATTATGTTCAGGGGTTTCGCGGGATGAGTACCGAGGATGGACAACACACTATGAGGGCACCTCCCACCACTGGTGGACCACCAGTATTATAATATAACTAGTCTCTCTGGCTCGCTTCGCTCGCTCCCCTAGTGGGGTGTATTGCCGCCTGTGGGGTGTATTGCCGCCTGTGGGGTGCGTAGCATCGATGGACACGTTCAAACCCCTACTCAGACATAAGGCCTCGCTCCGCTCGGCCGAGCGCTTATTCGGACAGGGGGGTCTCGCCTCGCTCGGCGAGGGTCTCCCTGGACCCTCCGTTTTCTAAGATCCCTGGCCCCGCGCGAATTAAAACGACCCAATTGTC
Organism: Pilophorus perplexus; assembly: GCA_955831195.1. Taxonomy (NCBI): domain Eukaryota; kingdom Metazoa; phylum Arthropoda; class Insecta; order Hemiptera; family Miridae; genus Pilophorus; species Pilophorus perplexus. Next base: position 525,146 of record OY037009.1, read on the forward strand.
TTCTCACCGTGAAATCGCCCCCTCCCCCTCGTTTTTTTTTTTTTTAATCGAATTTTTAAGGCGAAGTAAGGCCCCCCTGTCAGAGTGCTAGTGAAATCACTCGGCCGACCAGTTTCCCCGCCTCTCCATCTATCAAAGGTCCCTGGACCCTCCGTTTTCTATGATCCCTGGCCCAGCGCGAATTAAAACCTTCCGATTGTCTTCTCACCGTGAAATCGCTCCCTCCCCCTCGTTTTTTTTTAAATCCGACTTCGGAATCGGTTTGGCCATATTTTGGCGCGCATTTGGCTCGCGGATACCATACCCAAAAAATGGCTCCTTACTGGGTATTTTTGAACCCGAAAAAACGTGGGACAAACGCGAGAAAGACGATTTTTCGACGAATTTCCGGCGAATTTCCCGGGCGAATTTCCGAATTACGATTTGACCGACGTCTTCCTCCAGGTCTGATCTATAAGGCTGGTATTTTTTCGTAATTTTTTCGACCCCTTAAACGGGCTTTGGCGCGAGTTGAAAGTGGAAAACGTAGGACAAACGGGAGAAAGACGATTTTTCGACGAATTTTCCCTGGCCCCTCGCGAATTAAAACGATCTAATTGTCTTCTCACCGTGAAATCGCCCCCTCCCCCTCGGTTTTTTTGAAATCCGACTTCGGTATCGGATTGGCCATATTTTGGCGCGCATTTGGTTCGCGGATACTGTTTCGGCCGATCCGCCCTCTCAATCAAAATAGAGCGGGATTCCCCCTTCTCTGATAGTGACGGGCCTCATTCAATTAGCCTCACGTCTATGCCCATCACCCCCCTTCGCTCCTCCCTAAAAAAGGATCCCGCGCCTTCAGGTTCTTGTTGTTATCCGTTCGTGTTCAAGTTTGTCCTCATGTTTTTCTTTTTCGTACGCCAATTTATCCACGTTATTCAAGTTAAAATTCTCTTTATTCATCGGCGTAAATATCTCAACGTTCTTGCTCAAATCCACCAAAACCCACTGATTCTTTCCCGGAAATCCGACACACGCCGAGCTTGTTCTGGACTGATTCACAGCTACTCGTCGGCGCCTTCTTCCTGAAAAACTGGGCCCAGTAAGTTAACTACAGGCGTCAACCACGGTGAGTTTTCTGCTGTTTCCTATCAGTCCTAAATTTAAGCCTTGGCGTCTGTGTTCAGCCGTAGGACCGCCTTAGTTGAGTAAAAATTCCGCGATTGTTTTTTAGACAAATTCGGTGAACCCAGCGCCTCCCTAGTCTTCCACTTAGTCGTCCGTAAATCTCCCGAAATATCCATTTAGCTGAGGGAATTGCGGCGACATTTTTTGGTCCTTGCGAGCCCGAATCGTTGAATTTAATTCCCCTTCGAGTTCCTGCGGCTAATTTCTACGCTAAATTCATCAGTGGGTAAAGGCACGTGGTTTTTGTTACCCCGGTTTGTCCTGACCTTTTGTTCATTGTTGTGTTCCAAACTCCGAGAACTTGATTGATTAATAGGTAGATAAAGATTAGTTGAGTGTAGCCAGATTGTGAACAGCTTTGTTGTTATCGTTTGAGGGTGTTTGACTGTGATACATCTTTGTGTTCGCCCTCATTACGAACCTCGAGTTTGGTAGCTGGATTTTTCCCTAAATTTCACATTCAAGATGCCGAGGTCCGATAGTGAAACGGAAGGTGAGCCTAATCCCGACCTTCAAGCAATTCAAGGGTTTTGCGCTATGCGGGAAGCTGCTTTCGCTCAACTTCAAAGTTGTTACGATGTCAGTAAAGCTGCCGGAGCTGACAATATCGCTGTATTTTTGGCCCGCTGTCAAGATCTCAAAACGTTGAGAGATCGTTTCTACCACTACTCCGAACGAATAATGCAAATCAACGCGCGCTTATCAGCTAGCGATCGTCTTGAGGTCACAGCAGCTCTGAACGCATTTGATGAGCTCTATTATAAAATAAAAGCTACTGAATCCTGTTTTTCGCAGATCGGTAAACCCTTACCCACAAGTCTAGAGCTTAAACCTCCGCGACTGGATGTACCCGTTTGGGATGGGAACATGGCGAAATTCCACAACTGGTTCGCATTATTCAATTCGGTTGTACACAGGGGCCTATTTTCCGCCGCCGCGAAACTGACCTACCTAAGGTCCCTCCTAACTGGGGTGCCATTGCAGTTGATTGAATCGATGGAAATATCAGATGAAAACTATTCTATTGCCTATAATAAAATTCACTCCACGTACGCGGACCCTCGCATCCTAGCTACTTATCACATTGACAGCATGCTCGATTTTAAGCCTATATCTGGTGAATCGGTGAGTGAGTTACAATCATTTTTGACTGTTTTCGATACAAATTATAACGCCTACCTCAACGTTGCTGTACCTGATCACGCGGACTTCATGCTGTTTCAGTGCGCCCTTCGCAAACTCCCCAATTCTATTCGGATACTGTTTGAACGCGCCGAAAATGAATCTCCGGGGATCCCTACGTTTCGGCGCCTGACAGGCTTTGTCCGGGAACAGTGCAAGATTAAACAATTCTTAATCCCAGCCGTTTCACAGCCGTCTGCTCCTTCGGCTGCTAAGGTTCAAACAAGTAACAAAAAATCACCAACAAAAGTTGCAACGTCTCTTCTGGTAGCCCCTACTGATGGCACTGAAAGTGGCGGAAGCCTACCACATCACTCTTCTGAAAACTCTCCTTCGCCGAACAAACCCCCTTGCCCTGTGTGCAAAGAGGTGTCTCACTCCATCTACGCTTGTGCTACCTACGGGAATATGAGTGTCGCTCAACGATATGAAGAAATAAAACGTCTCAAACGGTGTTTTCGATGTTTGGCAAAACATACAAGTTCCAAGTGTGCTTCCACTGGTGCCTGCAAAACATGTAAGAGTTCACGACACCATTCATCACTCCACAACGAAGTCCTGCAGAGGGATTCTACCACATCGAATAATGTTCCAGCACCAACGGCTTCTTCAACGTCAGGGCTGTCATCGGACTGCAACTCAACGTCTCCCCCCGCATCACCCAACCATACAACGACTTCTCCTCTCAACGCCAGCTCACTCCTTACCCGCCCTAGTCCTGGTGACAAGTATGTTTTACTTGGAACTGCACAAGGCTTCATCCGGGATAGTGCAGGTTTGTGGGCTCCCATTCGTCTGGTAGTGGATATTGGTTCTCAAGTTAACCTCATCACTGCGGATTTGGTCCAACGCCTGAAGCTTCCTACTAACGCACGAACCACACAGATTTCTGGTGCCATGGATCAAGTAGTTGGAAGTTCGATTGGACAGGTTTCCTGTGTTCTGTCTCCTTCTCCGGACGCTACTACACCGTTGTCGGCCACAGCAGTGGTTGTCCCAAGAATCTGCGCGGCCATACCAACAGTTCCATTGCCTTCTTCCCTCCTTGAGAGATTTTCATCACTTCAGTTGGCTGACCGAACCTTCACTCAGAGGGGCTCCATCGATTTCCTGCTGGGTGCAGGGCTTTATGCTCAACTTTTCCAAACAGGATGTGAAATAATCCATGGCGAACCTGCTGCAATTAAAACAATCTTCGGATGGATTATATTTGGAAATGCCGAACTACCGTCACCCACGACGCTTAATGTGTTAGTAGACTCGACCACTTCTCATGACAATCATCTTGACTCACTTGTTCAGCGTTTCTGGCAAGTGGAAGAGGTCGCTTCTGCAGTGCACAATGACCCTCTCCACGTGATGGCAGAAACACACTTCAAAGAAACTCATACCCGGTTGGCAGATGGGTCCTATTGTGTGCGGCTCCCGTTCAAAACGGACTCGTCACTCCCACCTATTGGTTCAAGTAAGGCTATTGCTACCCGTCGATGGCTCAATGTCGAAAACAAGCTCCAGAAAAACGAGAAATACCGGGATGCTTACAAAGCCTTCATGGAAGAGTATCTAAGTTTGGGGCACATGGCTCCAGCCACTGTACCTGGTATTGTCTTCATCCCCCATTTTGCGATCACGCGCAATTCTTCCACCTCACCATTGCGCGTCGTATTTGATGGATCTTGTCGGGACACCTCCAATATATCACTCAACGAACGACTTCTCAAAGGTCCACCCCTGCAAAAGGAAACTTGTGATGTCCTCCTATATTTTCGTCTGCGATCCGTGGCGGTTACGACTGATATCCAGAAGATGTACCGAGCCATACATCTCCATGAAGCCGATTGCAGGTATCAGCATATTCTTTGGCGAAGGACTCCGGAGGAGCCACTGCAGGAATACGAGCTCAAAACCGTCACCTATGGTCTCTCCTCCAGCCCTTTCCAAGCAATCAGGTGCCTTGTACAACTTTGTAAAGATGAGGGCACTCCTTACCCTGCTGCCACTAAAGCCATCCTGAACAGTTGTCTCATGGATGATGTGTGCTGGTCTGTGGATTCCATTGATGAAGCACTAGTTTTCAGGAATCAGCTGACTGAGCTGATGGCCAAAGGTAAATTTGAACTCCGCAAATGGGCGTCAAACGCAAAGGAAGTACTGGACGGGATACCCATGGAACATCACGCCAAGGTTCTCAACCTGCGACCCAACGAGATGGAATCCCTCATGATTCTTGGACTTCAATGGTTCCCTCATGATGACTGTTTCTCTTATGTGATTAACATTCCTAGTCAAGCCAACACAAAACGAAAAATTCTTTCTCAAGTCGCTTCAATTTATGATCCACTTGGCTGGTTAGCACCTGTCGTCTTTTGGGCTAAACATTTCATTCAACAGCTGTGGGCTAATTTTCTGGATTGGGACACCCCACTTCCTGAGGTGTTTCTGACACGGTGGGCGGAGTACGCAGCGTCACTACCCCAGTTATCAAACATCCGGATCCCTCGACTGTGTGTTACGCCCACACTCACAGTTCGACAACTGATTGGTTTTTGCGATGGATCTACCATGGGATACGGAGCTGTTGTGTACCTGCGATGCACAAATCAGGATGAATCTCAAATTACAGTCCACTTGATAAAATGTAAGACCAAAGTTGCTGCCCTCAAAGTTCAAACTGTTCCGCGTCTCGAATTGAACGGTGCTTTGCTTTTGGTGAATCTGGTTCGCTCGGTAGATGTACTTCGGGAAGAGCTCGCTGTGGATGAAATCATTCTTTTCACCGATGCCTCAACTGTTCTTTCTTGGCTTCGAACGCCCACCCATCTACTGAAGACCTATGTTGCAAATAGAGTTGTGGCCGTTTTGGACATTGCTCCACTGGAGAGGTGGCGACACATCCCTACCGCCTTCAACGGTGCTGATTGTGCATCCAGAGGACTTTCTCCTTCCCAGCTCCTAAATTTTCCCACATGGTGGGCGGGGCCTGAGTTCTTACATCAGCCCTCTGCTCAGTGGCCCTCGGCGTCCTGTGAACCATCTCCAACTTACACCCAGGAATTGAGGAGCTGTGCTGATCATAACGTGCTAGTGGCTCAGACTGTTAATCCACCTAAACGAAATGTTGTGTTGAGTCTCATTGACTCTTGTTCCTCCTTAACCCGTGTGAAACGGGTTTTTGCATATGTCCTTCGATTTATTGCCAATTCCCGACAAATTAAGTCTCAACGTAGTGTTGGTTTCCTCTGCACCGCAGAATTAAGGGAATCAATGAAAATAATTGTCAGGGAGACGCAACGGCACCATTTTAGGAATGAAATACAAGCCATTTTCAAAGGGAGATCTGTTTCAAAAAAATTACGGCAATTCTCTCCTTATGTTGATTCCAACGGATACTTGCGAGTGGGGGGACGTCTTGCCCACTCCAATTTACCGGCCAAGTCTAAACACCCATTGTTGCTTCCAGCAAATTCATCGTTATCATCATTGATATGTGACTTTTTCCATCTGTCTTTGTTGCATGGTGGGCCACAAGCTACTCAAGCGCTCATCCAACGTCAATTCTGGATCCTTGGATTACGTGAACTTCTTCGGAAAAGGATTCACAAGTGCAACATTTGCTACAAATTTAAAGCTAAAATGGTTCATCCCGAAATGGGCAATCTTCCGGCAGAGAGAGTCACGCCTCCTCCCCGCCCCTTCACCAATACCGGTGTAGACATGGCAGGTCCGATCCTTATCAAGGAGCACAGCCGCCGAAATGCCAGGCTCACAAAAGTGTATGTATGTGTGTTTGTGTGCATGGCCACGAAGGCTGTGCACTTGGAGCTGGTGAGTGATCTCACAACTGCGGCTTTCTGTGGAGCACTGGACAGGTTTATGGCACGCCGAGGTCTTTGTACCACTATCTTCTGCGATCAAGGGACAAATTTTGTCGGGGCTCGAAATGAGATGAAGGACCTGGTCAGATTTCTAAGGGAATCTGAGGCATCGGTTGCTGAATACCTTTCAACTCGCGAGATCACATATAACTTTAACCCTCCAGCATCGCCTTGGATGGGTGGATTGTGGGAAGCAGCCGTGAAGTCCTTCAAAACACATCTCACAAAAATAACCCACCATCGTTCGCTTACCTTTGAAGAAATGTCTACTTTCCTGACCAGAGTGGAAGCCGTACTGAACAGTAGACCCTTATATCCTTCTACTAGCGACCCTGCCGCTGATGTCGATTTCTTGAGCCCTGGTCATTTCCTCATAGGTGCCCCGCTGCTTGCAGCACCAGAGCTGGACGTCACTGATGTCCGAGAGAATCACTTGTCCCGCTGGCAACTTGTTCGACGTGCTAGCCAAGAGTTCTGGAAGCGTTGGTCGACAGAATATCTGAATACTCTTCTCCAGCGCAAGAAGTGGAATACTCCACGGCCTCCGCTAGAAGTTGGACAGCCTGTGTACATCGTTAAAGAGAATACCCGGCCCCTGGACTGGCCACTTGGTATAGTTGAATCTCTCATTCCTGGAGACGATGGCATTCACCGTGTTGCTCAGATACGCACAAGTTCAGGTCGTTACTTGAGGCCAGTTGCCAGACTTGTGCCACTCCCCTCGGAGAGCTGAGCCTTTTTCTGTGTGCCAGATTCGGGTTTTTTTGGTGAGGGTTGTTTCCTTAGATGTAAGTTTTTTGTTTTTCTTTGTTTGTTAAATACCTTCAAATCGTTAACGCCAAGGTATTTGGTTTATTTATAAGTGTGTTCACTATTCTGTGTTATTCTCAACTGTATAATATATTATATTCAAGTTTCTCATCCATGTGCCTCAAAATTTATCTAATTTTGGGTGGGCGGTGTTTCGGCCGATCCGCCCTCTCAATCAAAATAGAGCGGGATTCCCCCTTCTCTGATAGTGACGGGCCTCATTCAATTAGCCTCACGTCTATGCCCATCACCCCCCTTCGCTCCTCCCTAAAAAAGGATCCCGCGCCTTCAGGTTCTTGTTGTTATCCGTTCGTGTTCAAGTTTGTCCTCATGTTTTTCTTTTTCGTACGCCAATTTATCCACGTTATTCAAGTTAAAATTCTCTTTATTCATCGGCGTAAATATCTCAACGTTCTTGCTCAAATCCACCAAAACCCACTGATTCTTTCCCGGAAATCCGACACACGCCGAGCTTGTTCTGGACTGATTCACAGCTACTCGTCGGCGCCTTCTTCCTGAAAAACTGGGCCCAGTAAGTTAACTACAGGCGTCAACCACGGTGAGTTTTCTGCTGTTTCCTATCAGTCCTAAATTTAAGCCTTGGCGTCTGTGTTCAGCCGTAGGACCGCCTTAGTTGAGTAAAAATTCCGCGATTGTTTTTTAGACAAATTCGGTGAACCCAGCGCCTCCCTAGTCTTCCACTTAGTCGTCCGTAAATCTCCCGAAATATCCATTTAGCTGAGGGAATTGCGGCGACAGATACCATACCCAAAAAATGGCTCCTTACTGGGTATTTTTGAACCCGAAAAAACGTGGGACAAACGCGAGAAAGACGATTTTTCGACGAATTTCCCGGGCGAATTTCGGATTTTCGATTTGACCGACGTCTACCTCTAGGTCTGATCCATACGGCTCGTATTTTTTCGTAATTTTTTCGACCCCCTAAACGGCCAGCGAGCGTAAAGTGAAAAAACTCACTCGGGAACGCGTTATCCCGTACCAACAAACCACACGGCCGTCTACCACACGGCCGTCGGCCAACACAATTTTATATTATTGTACTAGTCTCTCTGGCTCGCTTCGCTCGCTCCCCTAGTGGGGTGTATTGCCGCCTGTGGGGTGTATTGCCGCCTGTGGGGTGCGTAGCATCGATGGACACGTTAAACCCCTACTCAGACATAAGGCCTCGCTATGCTCGGCCCATCCTATTCGTAGCAGAGACGATAGAAAAAATCGGCGTATTTTTAGGGCTTACCGTTTAGGAAATTATTATTTTTAATTCAATTCAACTTTTTTTAAATAAAGGCCTCTCCATCTATCAAAGTTCCCTGGACCCTCCGTTTTCTAAGATCCCTGGCCCCGCGCGAATTAAAACGATCCAATTGTCTTCTCACCGTGAAATCGCCCCCTCCCTCTCGGTTTTTTTGAAATCCGACTTCGGAATCGGATTGGCCATATTTTGGCGCGCATTTGGCTCGCGGATACCATACCCAAAAAATGGTTCCTTACTGGGTATTTTTGAACCCGAAAAAACGTGGGACAAACGCGAGAAAGACGATTTTTCGACGAATTTCCCGGGCGAATTTCCGAATTACGATTTGACCGACGTCTTCCTCCAGGTCTGATCTATATGGCTGGTATTTTTTCGTAATTTTTTCGACCCCTTAAACGGGCTTTGGCGCGAGTTGAATGTGGAAAACGTAGGACAAACGGGAGAAAGACGATTTTTCGACGAATTTTCCCTGGCCCCGCGCGAATTAAAACGATCCAATTGTCTTCTCACCGTGAAATCACCCCCTCCCCACCGGTTTTTTTGAAATCCGACTTCGGAATCGGATTGGCCATATTTTGGCGCGCATTTGGCTCGCGGATACCATACCCAAAAAATGGCTCCTTACTGGGTATTTTTGAACCCGAAAAAACGTGGGACAAACGCGAGAAAGACGATTTTTCGACGAATTTTCGACGAATTTCCCGGGCGAATTTCGGATTTTCGATTTGACCGACGTCTACCTCCAGGTCTGATCTATACGGCTCGTATTTTTTCGTAATTTTTTCGACCCCTTAAACGGGCTTTGGCGCGAGTTGAAAGTGGAAAACGTAGGACAAACGGAGAAAGACGATTTTTCGACGAATTTCCCGGGCGAATTTCGGATTTACGATTTGACCGACGTCTTCCTCCAGTTCTGATCTATACGGCTCGTATTTTTTCGTAATTTTTTCGACCCCCTAAACGGCCAGCGAGCGGAAAGTGAAAAAACTCACTCGGGAACGCGTTATCCCATACCAACAAACCACACGGCCGTCGGCCAACACAATTTTATATTATAAAAAGACGATTTCAGACGAAGTAGTCTATTTCCACGATAAATAAAATAACAACTTGTAGACGCGTTTCGGTTTACTAAACCATCATCAGTACAATACAGAATGAGGAAGTTGTGAGAAGTTCCTTATATACAAAAGTGAATGTGCCTTCTTATGGGCGTGGCATTAGAAAGGTGGCAAGAAAAGAGAATGTGAAAGGCAAATAGGTGAAAGGAGAACTCACAGGAAGATATCGATTAGAGGGGATCGCCTAATTACGTCCAGGTCATTTACTGATATTCCTAAATTGTAAACTTTCTGAATTTCCAAAGATTCTAAAGCATCTAGTTTTGGACCTTTCTGGCAAACATGAGCTATCCCAATGGCTGGATTATTATTACCTATCTCATAACTGATTCTATGGTTTTCTTCTGACAAATGTTTTTCAAAAGCTTCCCTACCCCTTCCCAACCTAAGATCATCACCATGTTCCTTCAATCTAATTTTAAATTTTCTTCCAGTTTGTCCTACATATTGAATCCCACAATCACATTTTAATATATACACACCCCCTTTATCCTCTAAAGGAATTTTATCTTTCACACCCCCTAGTAATTTCTTTGTAGAATTCTGTGAATAGAATCCTACTCTGAAACCCCTATTTTCTAAAATGCGACCCACTTTCTGAGTTACATTCCCATAAAACGGTAAACTAACCCACTTCCTATTATCTGGTTCCCTATATTCCCTTTCCAAATTTGTGACTGCTAATTGCAATTTCTTCATACCAATCTTTCCCCAAATTCTATCTATAGTAGCCCTATGATAACCATTACTCAGAGTAATGCTTATCATAGGGCGCATGCGCTGAGCGTACCGTTGATTCAATCGTGATGAAACTGACAGGGTACCATCTAGAGCTATACGCACACAATTCCTGAAAATTTGATTGAAATCCGATCAAAATTGAGAAAGTTATGCCTGTTTCAAGAATTTCACGTTAGCGCATGCGCAGAGCGTTTCGCTGATTCAATTGCGATGAAATTCGTATGGGACCTCAAGGAGCCTTATCCGCATAATCCCTCAAAATTTGAGCTGAATTCATTCAAAATTGTGGAAATTATGGCTGTAACAAGGAAATGCGGACAGACCCACAGACCGACAGACACGGAACCAAATTTGTTCAGTAGGCTATGAAACGCAAAATGCGAGTGGAAATTTTGAATTCGGACAACAAAAACTTTCTCCCGAAAGTGAACACAAGGCATCCGCTGCTTCGCAGACTCGGAAGCAAAACGCTGCAAATTTTACACAAGGGTTTATTATTCGTTGATATAGGTTACTTGTGGAAAAATTATTTCTGTGTCAAAAGAAAATAATTTGGGAAAACAATTTTTTTTTTGGATTTAAAAAATTTTTTTGGATTTTTTCTTCAAAAAAATTTTTTTTCAACCATTCTTTATTCTTTACTCGAAAAATATTTAAACTCCTGGGATCCTTCAAAAATCCCATTTTTAGCCCCATGAAAGCCCTATATTACTTGAGGTCTAGATTCCAAATCCGAAATGTCCGTCCGCCGTCCGCCGTACGCCGTCCCACATCGATCCGATTTCACTGTTGCGATCTGTAGGGCTTTCATGGGGCTACAAATGAGATTTTTGATGGATCCCAAGAGGTCAAATATTTTTCAAGTAAAAAACAAAAAAGTTTGTGAAAAAAAGTTTTGAAAAAAAACTAGAATAAAAATATAAAAAATTGAAATTTTTTCATTGGTAGAATTAAATTTCTGCACAAGTAACCTATATCCAAGAATAATAAAATTGTGCTTTTTTTTTTAATAGAGCGATTTTGGGTTTATTATTCTTGGAATAATAAATAATAATAATAATAAAATTTATTATTTAATAATAATCGCGACGGAGGTCGATGACTCCGATCGCTCTCAAAATTTGACATTATCCGTTTCAAAAAATCTAGATTTCCAAACCGAAATGTCCGTCCGCAGTCCTGGCCGTTTTGGGCAATAGGAATTTTTTTTAATCTGAAATTTTGAGAAAATACTCGGTTTACCATCTAGTTGTGCCCGCAAGGTTTTCAGCCCGATCGCCCAAAACCGTTTGTTTTTCCTACTCTTCTTTAGGTTTCATTGTTTTCGTTTGGGGGGGGGGGCTCCTATTTTATTTCTTCTCTTTTTATCATTATTCTATTATTTTTCTTTGCATTTCTTTTTCTTCTGATTTCATCTATTATTAGACTTCTATAATACAGAATAGAGAATAAAGAAAAAAACTGGGGTGTGGTTTTATGAAACCACGGTAAAAGTGAAACTTTTTTCCCACTAGTCTCTCCGGCTCGCTTCGCTCGCTCCCCTAGTGGGGTACGTAGCATCGATGGACAGGTTTTTTATGTCTAGTCCCCCCCCCCCCCCCCCCCAAATTTCCTACTCATTCACCTACCCTTGTATCTCTACCCACGGCTTCATTTTGGCGTTTTCTCATATTGATTTCTAACGTGGCACCTGATAACAACAAAACAAGCGGCATTGTTTAGTGCATCCATTAATAACATCAATAAATATAAAATGGGGACATAATGACAAAGAACAAGTACGAAAGAAATGTGTGATAAATCGAGAGCTTTCCAACGAATGGTGAACGATTTTTGTACGATTATAACTGACGAAGATGAAGTTCCGTAGCAACGAATCGGTTGTAAGTAGGGGTCGCAATCCCGCAATGCAGGATCCCGCAATCCCGCGGGATCCCGCGGTGTTTTACCAATCTCGCAAATGCGGGATTCTAAACGCGGGATCCCGCGGGATTGGCGGGATTCCTCTTGTTTAAAAAAGTCGCGTTTTCTGTGGTGTGAATCGCAGCCTGCACACTGTAAATCACATTCTCATTGCCTGTGATTCATATAAGTCCTCCTCATGCCTGTTGTGGTGTAGTTCACAATATTTTGGCTATTCTTGTGGCATCAACGATCCTATCTATGATCCATAATATGGATATTATAATATTATACTATCTAACCTATCTGAGGGGAAAGAGGGTGCGCTGTCTCCAGTTTGCATAATATGCAGTAAGTAGAGTATAATATTATTAGGTATACATTCTGTTTGACGATTCCTCCCACAAGTGAGGAGTCAGAAAGAGAATTCTCTACAGCTGCTGGGAACCTATTTCTGCAATCAGCGCCCATCAAATTTGGGTGACCTTCTCTGGTGGTATTTCTTTCAGCAAGTTGGCTATTTCTCAGCTTCAGAGGATGACTCCATCTCACTCCCTTCAATGCATTTATTTCCTTATATTTGTTCAAATATTTTTAAATAGATACATTTTGGTTTATTACACCTGTTCAATAGCGACGGAGTCGAAAATTCTGTTCGGCCTCAAAATTTGACATTATACGTTTCAAGATGTCTTGATTCCAAAAACAGAATGTCCGTCCGCCGTCCGAGCCGTTTTGAGCAGTAGGCATTTTTTTAAATCAGAAATTTTGACCCGTGGGGCTTTCATGGGGCTGAAAATAGAATTTTTGAGTGAACCCAGGAGTTCAAATAAGGTTTGATTTTCCAAGTAAACCGTTTTTCGATGTCCCACATCTGAACAAACATCTCACAGAAAATAAATTTTATTTTAATTTTATTTTTTATTTTTTGTCATAAGTATTTTCTTAATGGCACAGTATTAATTTTTGCGCAATTAACCTATATCAAAGAATTGTAAACGCTTGTGCAAAATTTGCAGCAATTCTGTAAAGAAATTGCGGTTTTTAAACAAAATTATTTTATTAATTACAAAATTCTGCGGGATCCCGCGGGATCCCGCTGGATTGGCCTGAATCCCGCGCGGGATCCCGCGGGATTGAAAATTGTGCGGGATTGCGACCCCTAGTTGTAAGCGAAAATCAACGGTAGCGTGACGGGACAAGACCACCAAATTTGGGACGATGTAATAAAAGTTTCACTTTAATAATAATATTATTCTATATTATAGAATAATATTTTACTATTATGTTGTGATGGTAACCATCACATGTCGCGACGGCCACATGTCGGTTCAATGATTCAAATAGTTGTGGTCAAGGAATACACATTGTTAAACATTGTTCAAAAGGTGTTTTGTTACAATATTCTATTACTTCTAAGACGTTTTTGTTAATTCACATCATCACTAGAGAATCATTCTCTATACGTCATTCTCAGGTACTCATTATGAGTCTCCTGAGAATGACGTATAGACCAATTATTGGTCATCTACGACTAGTTACCACTGAGATAGCCACTGCGTTGGCAGCGCTACTTTCAATAACCTGCGAAGATTCGATACCCTCAACACTGGTAAATCGAATTGGAAGTGACCGAGTACATGCGTATTAGCCCTCGTCAGAACATCACTTTCAACAACTTGCACCACGGTTTACGACAGATAAAGATGCCTTGAAAGAATTCGTGGGTTGTGTTCTCGGAGCAGGATAGGTTGGGTGACTTGACGTTCACCCCACACCTGTAGTCCCCCACCTTGCACCCCGAAATCGACAGTGGCGCGGTCATGCGGTGTGTAGGTACTCTTCCTTCCCTGTTATCGGTCTTCGTTATCATTTATCTCGTTATATTTCACCTTTTCCACCTTCATCGAAGACTCCAAGTTTCTTTTAGGATTGAGAAATTAATGACCTTCTCTTGAACAGTTTTCTAACTTTCCGGGGTGCTTTGGACATTGGACCACTACGCACTGGATCACTGTTGCCTGTCAAATAATGTTTCAAGTGGCGTTTCAAAATTCGAATTAGGGTATCCACTTCAGGGAATGGATTCCTCTATTGACCGTTTCCAAGCAATAAATTCCGCTTCTTTCTTGAAGGTCTTGCGTTCTACTCTTAACTCGAATTCATGTTTCTGTTGGAGATGTGTTTCAAACACGTAGATGCTTAAAAAAAAAACCGCTCCAAATGTTACACAAGGGTTTATTATTCTTTGATATAGGTACGTTACTTGTGCAGAAATTTAATTTTGTCAATAAAAAAAAATTTAAAATTTTTTTGTGGATTTTTGTTTAAAAAAAATTATTTTGGATTTTTTTTTTTTTTCAAAAAATTGTTTTCAACATTTTTTTGTTGTTTTTTACTTGAAAAATATTTGACCTCCTGGGATCCTTCAAAAATCCTGTTTTTAGCCCCATGAAAGCTCTATAGATCGGATCAGTGAAATCGGATCGCTGCGGGACCCCAAAAAATGAATTCTACGTCCAAAAATACTTCGAAAACGACACCTGACTCGATACCATAGCCAAAAGCCTTCAAAACCCCCCTTCTGTAGCCCCATTTTAGCCCCATAGCGCCCCACGGGTTTGGGCGATCGGGCTGAAAACCTTGCGGGCACAACTAGATGGTAAACCGAGTATTTTGTCAAAATTTCAGATTTTAAAAAAAATTCCTACTGCCCAAAACGGCCCGGACGGCGGACGGCGTATAGTGGACGGACATTTCGGATTTAGAATGTAGACCTCTTGAAACGGATAATGTCAAATTTTGAGGCCGATCGGAGTAGTCGACCCCCGTCGCGAAAACAGGTGTATTATTCCAAGAATAATAAACCAAAAGTCGCAGCTCAGGTTGCTAGCAAAGTTCCCTTTGAAAACTTAACCATTGAACCTGGATCAAAGAATAATAAACGCTTGTGTAAAATTTGCAGCGTTTGTTAGTGATTTTTGATCGCTAGACTAGCTACCGACTTTTTGCGTAATCTACTGAATTTATGTGAACGATCTACGGAAAAGTGGTTTCTTGAGTTGGCGACCCTGAGTTTGCGGGTTTGATTTGCTGACGGGGTGGGGGACTACAGGTGTGGGGTGAACGTCAAGTGGTTGGGTGTTGGATAGAATCTATTCGAGACACTCACACAATTTCAACTCGTCAAAAATCTTACCTTTCTTGAGGGTTAGCTGGTTCTCGCCGGCGGCTTGGAAATCATAAAGAGCGACAAACAGCTGAGGATCATCCTCTTCTTGGACTAGAAGGTTCTCTTTGGAAGTCCACCTCGACGCGGACGGATCTAAACCACCTGCTGGTTCCGGCAGATCCGGGATGTGTGGAAGCGGACGACTGGCCAACAGTGCCTCTGCAAACAGTCCAGGAAACAAACCAAAACGTCTAGGTCACTCACGCACTCTCCATCACCAAAATAAACGAAACTTAAGAAACAAATGAGCTAATAAAACAAAAATTACGACATTTAATACGTGAGCGTATCTACTAAATCTGTAAGGCTAGTTTCACACTTGTACGGTTTCATTCGGCAAGTTTCAATTTCGTTTTGGTTTCGGTTGCGACCTGATAAATGTGGAGCGAGAAAACGGCGCGAAAACGGCGTTTGTAGGAGCCTGGTCGAAACCGCATAGCACCGAACGCCCCCTCGACACGAATCGGTTTCATCCGGTTCGTAATCGGTACCACTTCGAGTCCAGGGTTCACTACTTAGATGGAGCCTACACATTTGTGCAATCAGGTTCCTATTCGGCGGCAGTATTTCAGCATTATCTATACCACTAATTTTCAATCTTGAAAACCACCAAGTCAAAAATGAGATACCTATATATACGCACGAGTACATTACATGAAATAATGTACTTTAAAATACGTGTGTAGGTACATCACATGTATTTTTCAAGAGAATATCGAGAAAAATTCATATTTTGAATAATTGCCAGCTGTCATGAAATAATCACTCATGAGATGGGATGTACCCAATGCTTCCTGGTATTGTTTTTCCTCGTTTTAGTTCTTCTGTACAAAACATGTTTGCATACATGGCGATGACACGCTTTCTATCCATGGCGGATATTAACTACTTGTGTAAATCCAAGATAAACCTGATAAGAACCGAACAAGTGTGAAAACACTTGCAAGGTTTCAGGCGGTGACCAAAAACGAATCGAATCTGTGCCGAACCGAATGAAACCGTACAAGTGTGAAACTAGCCTAAGGCGGGTTGTGATGAGGCATTCATAAGGCAGCGGTATCAAAAGTGTTCAGCTACTTTGAGGACCACAAGGCATGCCTTGGGCTAGGGAGGTTATATTAGGAACGTTGCAATACCACCTAAGTATCGATACTCACTTCGATAAGATATTTTTCTTACTGTATCGATACATAACCAATATTATGGTTAGAAAAGTACCAATATCGATAATATCAGATCAAAAGGAGGTTACCAAGGATAGCAAGTGGGATAACAAGGAAGATACAGAGGAAAACAATGAGGACACCATGGATAACAAGGATACCTAGGGCAGTAAGGAGAATGAATGTAAGTAATTACCATGAACATGAGATTGGGAAAACAAACCAGAGATCGTTCATTTTTCAAACCATGGCTGCATCTCTAAGGGGTCTTCTTCTTTGTGGGCCATACCTGTATTAGGTATTGGCGACCTCTCGCTACTCACTTCTGTTGAGCGTGTTGAGTCAACACTGTTGACGTTATGTATTACAGAAGTATTAGGGACCTACGCCGGCTCTGAACGGCAAATGTGAGAGGTTTTCCAGGGCAAGATACTCTCAGTGGTTTGCCATTGCCTTCTTAGAGGTGATTACCAGTACAAGGAAGATCGAAGTCGAGCAGCTACTGGGATCGAACCAGCAACCTTTGACTCAGCAGTCTGAACCACTGATAACCACTTTCTAAAGGGTAACAAGGTACAAAGAGGATAACATGGGGAATATTGAGGATAACAAGGGTATCTAGGTTTTAACAGGAGGGTAAAAATAAGTTCCTACGTTGAAAAAGTGCCAGGAAACGCAAACTATTATATTGTTACCAGAAGTAGGTTCCTGAAGGGGGCCCCACCTCTCGTAGTTTACTACAGTAGGTTGGAGGTCTGTGCCTTGAAAGAGGTTCAATAGTAGATTTTACCGATCCGTTCTGAGCATGTCGATGGCGGACATAGTAGCGAAGCCAACAAAAGTAGGAAACCCAACAACTCGACGAAGAAGGAGATGATAAGGGCTGTGATAATTTCTAGGGCGTGGAAATGTGATACCTCTATAATAGTAACTATTGTGTCTGTAATAATACAACTGTTGTGTCTCGTAAAATAATTCGTTCAGTGCTATGGCTCAACAGCCAATCAAGAAAATAAAAATAGCTGATGGGGACGTTCGGCCTTATATCAGTTTATGCTCTATATCTAATAAACTATGCATTGTCCGACGAAAACTACTGTATTTTTTTTACTACTGTAAGTTTTTAAATAGCATTAAATGTGTGACAATTTAAGCCCAACCGGAGCTGTGTAGGTCAATTAGTTACAGAGTTATGGCACTTTGAAAATAGGCAATTTTTTCCAAAATGTGAACATTTTTGTTGAAGACCTTCTTTAGACCAAAATTGCGGGTAAATCATTAATCCTAAGTACCTATAAAACTCATGGAACAGTCATTGTAGGCAATCTAATTAGCATCAAATTAAGGGCAGAGCGGGGTCAGTAGGCCCTCTAGTTCTTTCAAAATCTCAAAAACACGATATAACGTAAAATCGCATTTTTCCAGAAATGTTCCAAAACCATTTATTTGCTATCTTTAGGAAAACTTATTTTATTATTATTATTATTATTATTATTTTATTTTTATTTTTATTTTTTTTGTGTGGTATTGACAAAGAAGGCATTCTACCATTTAAAAAAGTCGAAAATTTTCAGATTAGCAGGTCGTAAAACATACTATGTTTTACGACCTGCAAATCTGAAAATTTTATATTATAAAAAGACAATGTAATTCGATACCTAACATAATTTTTCGCCACTATTCAAGCCACTATTCAAGCCACTATTTAGTTGATAAGTCTTACCTTAAAAAAGTATGTTAGGTATCGAATTACATTGAGTGAGATGCAATCCTCGTCAACGCAGAGTAATTTTTTTTTTTTCTGAGAATTTTATTGCTCCAAGTAAATAGCATATTAACAATATTGATTTGAGACTAGGCGAGTAATGCGAGAGTAATGCAAGTCGAATTTATAATGTAGGTAGGTACATCGGGAACCTAAGAGAAATTTTATGTGGTTAGAACATGTTGTGGGTAGTATCGTATAATTCTATCTAATCGTATAATTTTACTAAACCTACATGAATCTAACATTATCGCCCTATACAATCAAATTTAACATAACATATAAGAATCGTAAGTTATACTTAGCATCATTTTATGAAGTTATACACCCACAACATGTTCTAACCACACAAAATTTCTCTTAGGGTTCCCGATGTACCTACATTATAAATTCGACTTACCTACTCTGCGTTGACGAGGATTGCATCTCACTCAATGTAATTCGATACCTAACATAATTTTTCGCCACTATTCAAGCCACTATTCAAGCCACTATTTAGTTGATAAGTCTTACCTTAAAAAAGTATGTTAGGTATCGAATTACATTGAGTGAGATGCAATCCTCGTCAACGCAGAGTAATTTTTTGGTTTATTATTCTTGGAATAATACACCTATGTTTTCGCGACGCGGGTCGACGACTCCGATCGGCCTCAAAATTTGACATTATCTGTTTCAAGAGGTCTACATTCAAAATCCGAAATGTCCGTCCGCCGTCCGCCGTCCGCCGTCCGCCGTCCGGGCCGTTTTGGGCAGTAGGAATTTTTTTAAAAATCTGAAATTTTGGCAAAATACTTGGTTTACCATCTAGTTGTGCCCGCAAGGTTTTCAGTCTGATCGCCCAAACCCGTGGGGCGCTATGGGGCTAAAATGGGGCTACAGGAGGGGTGTTTTTAAGGCTTTTAGCTATGGGATCGAGTTAGGTGTCGTTTTCGAAGTATTTTTGGACGTAGAATCCATTTTTGGGGGTCCCGGAACGATCCGATTTCACTGTGGCGTTCCATAGGGCTTTCATGGGGCTAAAAATGGGATTTTCGAAGGATCCCAAGAAGTTAAATATTTTTCGAGTAAAAATTAAAGAATTTTTGAAAAAACACATTTTTGAAAAAAAATCCCCCCCAAAATTTTTTTTTGAAATATAAAAATCCAAAAAAAAATTTTTTAAATTTTTTTTATTGACAGAATTACTTGAGTGTCTGTACAAGTAACCTATATCACAGAATAATAAACCCTTGTGTAAAATTTGCAGCGTTTTTTTTCTGAGAATTTTATTGCTCCAAGTAAATAGCATATTAACAATATTGATTTGAGACTAGGCGAGTAATGCGAGAGTAATGCAAGTCGAATTTATAATGTAGGTAGGTACATCGGGAACCTAAGAGAAATTTTATGTGGTTAGAACATGTTGTGGGTAGTATCGTATAATTCTATCTAATCGTATAATTTTACTAAACCTACATGAATCTAACATTATCGCCCTATACCAGGGGTTCCCAACCTTTTTTTACCTCGCCCCCCCCTAGGTTGGTGTGAACCCCATTGCGCCCCCCCTTCCCCCTTTTGTACTATGTAAGTATGTATACTCTCCCCCTCCTCAAAAATGCTAAGTATAAGTATAATTATGGTATAATTTAATGAGTAAATTCAAATTCAAACGGAACGTTTTATTAACAGTAGGTAGGTAGGTACCTAATTAAAATATTGAATTTCATGGCTTTCAATTTTTTTTTTTTAAGCTTAATGTGACATTTGACTTTGTTTTTCGGTGACTAATTTCACAATGTTTGGAGGAATTTTCGACAGCGCGCACCTTAGATCACTTTCGACATTGAGGCGGTTTCGGGATTTAGGTTTCAATGCCAGTAAGTGTGAAAATCCCGATTCACATAGATAGGTAGTAACTCAACTTGTTGAGAATTGCACAAGAATTTTCAACGCCACCGTAGAAATATTTGGATAGGTAGGAAGGTATTCTATCCAGAATTTCTCCAACTCTGCTGCTTCGAAGATCATCTTCGCAGTCGAATCGCTCTGCAAATCTATCGCTTCTTCCTGAATTTCGACTGGAAGTGACTCCACATTAACAGTGAACGGCGAGGTTGTCAACATGGTTTGCCAGCCAGCTGTGTTTATTTCAGGAAAATAGCGCTGAAGTTCATCTTGCAGACATCTCGATGGGCTGCAAGATGAACTTCATGCAAAGAAACCATAATATGTGAACATCTCGATGGGCTGCAAGATGAACTTCATGCAAAGAAACCATAATATTATTAATATTATGTTATTATGGTTTCTTTGCATTCCAGGAATAATTGGTGGGGTGGTTTACCATCCAAAAGTTCATTCAGACGACGGAATGACGAGAAATTGGGCGTGGAGCCTTGCAGGCGTTGTTTCCACAAACGGATCTTTCCCAAAAAACCTTAAAAATTAATTAAATTAACTTATTACTATTTATAAGTATTCATTAAAATTCATTCATAGATTAAAATTTATTTTGGCCCTTTGGTCCCAAAAGGCTTCAATTGTTGTCAGTTTATGGGCCCCGATCGCGCCTCCCCTGGAGACCCTTCACGCCCCCCCAAGGGGGGCGCGCCCCCCAGGTTGGGAATCCCTGCCCTATACAATCAAATTTAACATAACATATAAGAATCGTAAGTTATACTTAGCATCATTTTATGAAGTTATACACCCACAACATGTTCTAACCACACAAAATTTCTCTTAGGGTTCCCGATGTACCTACATTATAAATTCGACTTACCTACTCTGCGTTGACGAGGATTGCATCTCACTCAATGTAATTCGATACCTAACATAATTTTTTAAGGTAAGACTTATCAACTAAATAGTGGCTTGTCACCACCTATGACACTGTACATGTTAAGGTACTATATTTCCCCTTGTGGTTTGTAGATCCTGAAGAAGGATTCATAGCCTAACCCGAAAGCTCGACTTGACTTGACTTGATTAAAAGCACTTCAAGAAAACCCGGCCTTTTCTTCCAAGTTATTTCCTGTATAAAATTTAATCAGCTTTCATCTAAAAAGAAGAAAAGTAAGATCGGACCAACCGTTCCCGCGTTATAGGCAAAAATGTGCAAAGAAACAGGGGGTTTTTTTTTCTCGAAATTTGCCACTTCTTTGCCGTGCCCTCGCCTCCCTTATCAATGCTCAAAATCAAAATTTCACGCGGAATAGCTGCGATGGGGGATTTACCTACCTATTTAACTTTCACGAGAAAGAAAGAAATATGGAATTGGACCAATAGTTTTAGAGCTATGTACAGCAGAAAACGTTCGGAAAAACGTGCTTCCGGTGTTTTCAGGTCTTCAATTAAAATGTTCACATTTTGGAAAAAAATGGCCTACTTTTAAAGTGCCATAACTCTGAAACTAATTGGCCTACACAGCTCCGGTTAGGCTTAAATTGTCACACATTTGTCACACAAATTGTCACAGCATTTTTTTAATGCTATTTAAAAACTCATAGTAGTTTCATCGGACTATGCATAGTTTATTAGATATAGAGCAAAAACTGAAATAAGGCCGAAAAAATCGCGGTTTCTCGTGTGCAACATACGCGTGAAGCACAGCATTTGGGAAGCTGCAAAATTGAGCAAACACTACCCTAATGGTCCGAACAACATACTAAAAAATCAGAGATACATCTCGTTTTGCGAATTTAGTGTCAAAATTGACTGACCCATTCGGAAAGGGATAGAATGATACCCCTTCTTACGGGTCACGTTTATCGTTCTTACGAATACCGAAGCAACAATGGGCCGGCATATCTAACAATGATTTTACAATAAAGAATCGTAAACTCAGTATGTAGGAAAAACTCTAAACAAGCGTACTTTCGGGTAAAAGAAAACAAGTACAACGTAGCCACGATAACCAAGCCGAAAAGGTTAGGCAACACAACGAACGCTGATATCCTATGAGAAATCTGCAGGAAAACGGTTGTTTCCTCAGGTTGGCACAGCGCATGCGTATCTCGATTTCTGTCGATAAAATCTACTAAGTATTGGCCTCCTACCATGTACTGCTACGCCCATGGAGGAAAGAAATCTTTCCTCCATGTGCTACGCCAGTATCTCGCCGGACCAAGAAATCTTTTCAAATCATCAAACCATGGTATCTACTCTAAGCTAACTTCACGTGGGGGGGTTTATTCAGAAAGAAATATCGGACAGAGTACCTATCGATACTTCTGATATTATTGAGACAAATATCGATCCGTAATGTCGCAACATTAAACACAAAAATCTCGAGGCGAGATTCTACTCTCCTTGACGGATTTCACTCAACACTTTTCCACACCGCTGCCGAATCTGTCTTTTCAACTTTCCTTTTCTTTGATAACACAGGTCTACAAAAAAAGGTCACTTCGGGCTCGAGAGGTTTCTTGCATGCTCTCCATGTTTTGGGGTTTGGTGAACACGAATCCGAAGCCCGTTTTGCGCCATCACGTCCAGTTTTTTTTGTACACCCTCGTTTATCCAGAAAAGTGAAAATTCCCTTAATTTCGCCTCTAAGTCGTCTGGTTTCTGTAGGTAATTTTTCTTGGCGCTCTGAGGTACGCTATACTTTAGATTTTTTTGCGCTGAATTGAATGAGACCGATTGCAAGTCGCTAAGATGATTACTTACGGAGATACGACCTCTAGAAGTAGTTTTTTAGGTCGGAAAACGATATTTTTTCCAGTGTTTTTTTGCACTTTTCTATTAACACAGTAAAAAATACACTGCCAAGGAGATGGCACAGCAGCTTCCTCGTTACAATCAAAGTGACACCATCATAAAATGCGCTGAGCGTACCCCTGATTCAATCTTAATGAAACTGATAGGGGACCATGTAGAGCTTTACGCACACAATTCCTGAAAATTTGATTGAAATCCGATCAAAATTGTGGAAGTTATGCCTGTTTCAAGAATTTCACGTTAGCGCATGCGCAGAGCGTACCGCTGATTCAATTTTTTACCCAAAGCCTGGGTAATCATCTACGGCAAAACCTGCGTAATCCCTGAAAATTTCATCAAAATCGGATCAATATTGGCTGAAATCCCCACTCCTTCCCTTCTTTAGGGAAGGAGAGGGGGTTGAAGGAGGGGAAAACGGAAAAAATCCTTGAGGGCGCTCAACCTATCTCAGAACGTACATCATTTTTGAATTTCTCGAGAGTTTCAAGAATATATATATATATATTACGTTCGCGCATGCGCAGCGAGTACCACTGATTCAATCGTGATGAAACTGATAGGGAACCATCTAGGGCTATATCCACACAATTCCTGAAAATTTGATTGAAATCCGATCAAAATTGTAGGAGTTATGGCTGTGGCAAGGAA
This sequence comes from Pilophorus perplexus, assembly GCA_955831195.1. Lineage (NCBI taxonomy): Eukaryota > Metazoa > Arthropoda > Insecta > Hemiptera > Miridae > Pilophorus > Pilophorus perplexus. The sequence continues at coordinate 548,726 of OY037009.1, forward strand.
ATTACGTTCGCGCATGCGCTGAGCGTACCGCTGATTCAATCGTGATGAAACTGACAGGGTACCATCTAGAGCTATACGCACACAATTCCTGAAAATTTGATTGTAATCCGATCAAAATTGAGAAAGTTATGCCTGTTTCAAGAATTTCACGTTAGCGCATGCGCAGAGCGTACCGCTAATTCAATTGTGCTGAAATTCGTATGGGACCTCAAGGAGCCTGATCCGCATAATCCCTCAAAATTTGAGCTAAATTCATTCAAAATTGTGGAAATTATGGCTGTAACACGGAAATGCGGACAGACCGACAGACCCACAGACCCACAGACCGACAGACACGGAACCAAATTTGTTCAGTAGGCTATGAAACGCAAAATGCGAGTGGAAATTTTAAATTCGGACAACAAAAATTTTTTTTCTCCCGAAAGTGAACACAAGGCTTCCGCTGCTTCGCAGACTCGGAAGCAATAAGGGTCTGGGGGAATCGGCTCCAACTAAAAAGTAAACTGTGGGCATTCCTGCGTCAAATGCCGTCAACTGCACCTCTGTGAATGCAATAGCCGATTTTTGGCGATTTTTCAAAGATATGAGAAATTTAACTCTCCCATTTTCCCATTTCCAACTACAAAATTTTCTGGCTCATCTAAGTATTCATCCTAAGCGCTTAGACTTACGGTACTCTACAGAAATTTTCGTGCTGAATCGAATGAGACCATTTTCAAGCCGCTACAGTGCATAGTTTCGGGAATAGAAGCTGTGAAAATCATTTTTACAGTCAAAAAATTGTATTTTGCAACTGTTTTGCTCTATCTAATTTTGCAGAACAACATATATAGTAGGTAACAACATAATAAGCTACGGAAGAGACTTCTAATTACATAGAATATAGTACTGCATATCAAAATCTAGTCAAGTCCAAGTAAAATCACAATATCGCACCCACTTACTCAACTGTTACAGGATTTTCTTCGGTTAGCAGCACTATGATTCTCTCGTTGAATGTTCCAACAGTCTGTCCAACAGTAGTCTGCCATCATGTTCTCATCCCATCGACCCTGGTATCGAAATTTCGTAGTTTTCAGGTCTTGGTGAAACCTCTCCCCTTGCTCTTCGCTCTAGTACCCCAGGTTGTAAGTGAAGCGATCTATGTGGCTGAAGAGGTGGTGAACTTTAATGCTCATGTTGCACCCAATTCGATTAAATTTGATGAGCATATTTTCAACGAGTTCCTCGTAATTATCTGCTTTTAGGGTGCCGAGGAAATTTTGTATTACTTATACGAAGGAGTTACAAGATTGGAGCTCATTACCTTCCAACGCATCAACAAGTTCGGGATCCTTTATAAGTAATATGCGTTCCATCGCAAAATACAACTTTTTTACTGTAAAAATGATTTTCACAGCTTCTATTCCCGATACTATGCACTGTAGCGGCTTGAAAATGGTCTCATTCGATTCAGCGCGAAAAATTCTGTAGGGTACCATAAGTCTAAGCGCTTAGGATGAATACTTAGATGAGCCAGAGAATTTTGTAGTTGGAAATGGGAAAATGGGAGAGTTAAATTTCTCATATCTTTGAAAAATCGCCAAAAATCGGCTATTGCATTCACAGAGGTGCAGTTGACGGCATTTGACGCAGAAATGTGACTTTGTAGTTGGAGCCGATTCCCCCAGACCCTTATTGCTTAAGCAGCGGAAGCCTTGTGTTCACTTTCGGGAGAAAAAAAATTTTTATTGTCCGAATTCAAAATTTCCACTCGCATTTTGCGTTTCATAGCCTACTGAACAAATTTGGTTTCGTGTCTGTCGGTCTGTGGGTCTGTCCGCATTTCCTTGTTACAGCCATAATTTCCACAATTTTGAATGAATTTAGCTCGAATTTTTAGGGATTATGCGGATCAGGCTCCTTGAGGTCCCATACGAATTTCATCACAATTGAATCAGCGGTACGCTCTGCGCATGCGCTAACGTGAAATTCTTGAAACAGGCATAACGTTCTCAATTTTGATCGGATTTCAATCAAATTTTCAGGAATTGTGTGCGTATAGCTCTAGATGGTACCCTGTCAGTTTCATCACGATTGAATCAGCGGTACGCTCAGCGCATGCGTGAACGTAATTTCCTTGCCACAGCCATAACTCCTACAATTTTGATCGGATTTCAATCAAATGTTCAGGAATTGTGTGGGTATAGCCCTAGATGATTCCCTATCAGTATCATCATGATTGAATCAGTGGTACTCCCTGCGCATGCGCGAACGTAATATATATATATTCTTGAAAATCTCGATAAATTCAAAAATGATGTACGTTCTGAGATAGGTTGAGCGCCCTCAATGACTTTTTCCGTTTTCCCCTCCTTCATCCCCCTCTCCTTCCCTAAAGAAGGGAAGGAGTGGGGATTTCAGCCAATATTGATCCGATTTTGATGAAATTTTCAGGGATTACGCGGGTTGTGCCGTAGATGATTACCCAGGCTTTGATGATTCTTGAAACAGGCATAACATTCACAATTTTGATCGGATTTCAATCAAATTTTCAGGAATTGTGTGGGTATAGCTTTAGATGATCCCCTATCAGTTTCATTAAGATTGAATCAGGGGTACGCTCAGCGCATTTTATAATGGTGTTACTTTGATTGTAACGAGGAAGCTGCTGTGCCATCTCCTTGGCAGTATATTCTTTACTGTGTTAATAGAAAAGTGCAAGAAAACACTGGAAAAACGCTGCAAATTTTACACAAGGGTTTTTTATTCTTTTATATACGTTACTTGTGCAGAAATTTAATTCTGTCAATGAAAAAAAAAAAAAAAAAAAATTTTTTGGGATTTTTATCAAAAAAATTTTTTTTTTTTGATTTTTTGTTCAAAAATGCTGTATTTTTTACTCGAAAAATATTTAACATCCTGGGATCCTTCAAAAATCCCATTTTTAGCCCCACGAATGCCCTAAAAATCGCCCTAGTGAAATCGGATCGTTCCGGGACCCCAAAAAATGGATTCTACGTCCAAAAATACTTCGAAAACGACACCTAACTCGATCCCATAGCTAAAAGCCTTCAAAAAAAACCCTCCCGTAGCCCCATTATAGCCCCATAGCGCCCCACGGGTTTGGGCGATCGGACTGAAAACCTTGCGGGCACAACTAGATGGTAAACCAAGTATTTTGCCGAAATTTCAGATTTTTAAAAAAATTCCTACTGCCCAAAACGGCCTGGACGGCGGACGGTGGACGGACATTTCGGATTTAGAATGTAGACCTCTTGAAATGGATAATGTCAAATTTTGAGCCCGATCGGAGTCGTCGACCCCCGTCGCGAAAACATAGGTGTATTATTCCAAGAATAATAAACCAAAAATTCCCGATTCCCCAAGACCCTTATTTTTTTACTGTGTTAATAGAAAAGTGCAAAAAAACACTGGAAAAAATATCGTTTTCCGACCTAAAAAAACTACTTCTAGAGGTCGTATCTCCGTAAGTAATCATCTTAGCGACTTGCAATTGGTCTCATTCGATTCAGCGCAAAAAAATCTAAAGTATAGCGTACCTCAGCGCGCCAAGAAAAATTACCTACAGAAACCAGACGACTTAGAGGCGAAAATAAGGGAATTTTCACTTTTTTGGATAAACGAGGTTGTACAAAAAAAACTGGACGTGATGGCGCAAAACGGGCTTCGGATTCGTGTTCACCAGACCCCAAAACATGGAGAGCAACCACCGAAACCTCTCGAGCCCGAAGTGACCTTTTTTTGTAGACCTGTGTAATTGATATGTTTGACATCCTCCTTGGCTGTGCTGGCCTGCGTGAGTTGTGGTATTCCTAGGAGGTGATAATAAAAACGCTGCAAATTTTACACAAGGGTTTATTATTCTTTGATATAGGTTAGTTGCGCAAAAATTATTTCTGTGTCAAAAGAAAAAATGTTGGAAAAAAAAAAAATCGTTGGATTTTTATTTAAAAAAAAAATTGTTTTTTCAAAAATTATTTACTCTTTACTCGAACAATATTTAACCTCCTGGGATCCTTCAAAAATCCCATTTTTAGCCCCATGAAAACCCTATAGATCGCAACAGTGAAACCGGATCGCTGCGGGACCCAAAGAAATGGATTCTACGTCCAAAAATACTTCGAAAACGACACCTGACTCGATTCCATAGCCAAAAGCCTTCAAAAACCCCCTTCTGTAGCCCCATTTTAGCCCCATAGCGCCCCACGGGTTTGGGCGATCGGGCTGAAAACCTTGCGGGCACCACTAGATGGAAAACCAAGTATTTTGTCAAAATTGCAGATTTTCTTAAAAATTCCTACTGTCCAAAACGGCCTGGACGGCGGACGGACATTTCGGTTTTGGAATCTAGACCACTTGAAACGGATAATGTCAAATTCTGAGGCCGATCGGAGTCGTCGACCCTTGTCGCGAAAACATAGGTGTATTATTCCAAGAATAATAAACCAAAATCCGAAATGTCCGTCCACCGTCCGAGCCGTTTGAATATAGACCTCTCGCAAAGGATAATGTCAAATTTTGAGGCCGATCGGAGTCGTCGGCCCCCGTCGCGAAAACATAGGTGTATTATTCCAAGAATAATAAACCAAAACTACCCTTTCGTTTGTGTCCCAAGCTTTCGACTGTATTCAGTCATCTTCACAGGGTTACTGCAAAACAAAAAAGGTTGTGAGGTTCCGCTATTTCTAGTAAGTGTAGGTAATTCGATTGACATGGTGCATAATATTATTACAGACCTTCAATTAATTTAATTTAAGGTCTGTAATAATATTATGTAAATTAATTTAATTTAAGGTCTGTAATAATTGATGCACCATTTCAATCGAATTACCTACACCTACTAGAAATAGCCGGAACCTCACAACGTTTTGTTTTGCAGTAACCCTGTGAAGATGACTGAATACAGTCGAATGCTTGGGACAAAAACGAAATGGCAGTTTTTTATTAACCCGAAGCACCTCTTAGGAATACCCCAACTCACGCAGGCTTTTCTTTGATGGAAAATCGAAAGAAGCAAGTACTAAGATGATGTTACGAAGCGAGTTACACTATATATAATTCTATAATTCTTCATTCAGTTAGGAGGGTAATGTGCACTTGAAGCTTGTGGACAAACAAAAATTAGGGAGATTAAATGAACAGGTGGTAAAGAACATAGCTTTTGAAAATACGAAGCGGGGAAAAAATATTGGTGAATAATGATTCTATGGATGGTAGGTAGTTTAAAATTAGGTACTGAAAGAGGGTTAATAACACTTAAATAGTTTAGTTCGACAAGCATGTTAACTGGTTGTCCTTGAGGGCGTTTAAACTGTACGTTAACGCAAAAATCCTTAAATCGGGTGGTGAACAATCCTTGCCTCGAAACTCGATTCATGTCGTACAATCGAATAGGAGCAAAATAACATCTTAAAGAATTTTTCACAATGAAGGTGCTGCCAAATTAGGAAGAAGTTCAAAACTTCCTTACAAATCAGCGATATAGAAACTTTGAATCAGAATGAAGAGTAGATGAGACTTTTCGGCCAATTAACAAACTTTAAGACTCTTTCATAAGGAAAGTAAGGGTGGAATTCACAGTCGTCCCTCAAGAGGAATTTTTTTTCGACTCAAGCCAAGTGCGCCCTCATCTGGACCTCCATCACCCTTATTCAGAGTCCAATGCCAGCCACCCTCCACTCAATTCAGGCTCTCCTCAACTTGAGTTAACTCTACTCGCACTTGAGTCAAAATTGGCAGTCCTAACAGTGTAACCGTAGCAGAAGGTTATGATGTTTTTGTTATTTTTGCGATTTCGCTCGATCATGTTTCTCGTCTCTCGTTTTTCAAAATGTCAGGAAAGCGGCCAGTTTTCAGCCAGGAAGAAAAGGCCATGGTGCGGCAGTTGGTCCTCGGAATTTCCGAGTCGGAAATAGACTCGTCCCGACTGTCCTATTGTAGTTTTGAGGTTTTCTCACGAAGATTTCACTTTCTTCCTATCGTACGTACGGCTGGTCCCTCCATAGGTAACCCTCATCAGTCCAAGATTGACTGACTGGGTAAAGGAACCAGGCGTTTCAGCATGAAATTTTCGTCCAACCCCCTTCTGGTGTCGAGGATTTCCCCAGCCGTCCTCTCAAGGAGGATCTCGTTCTGGGGATTTTGTTCACGGAATCCCATTTTCCTCACCATGCCGGTGAGGCGTGTTCATCTTGGAGGTGGAAGCTCGTTCTGTGACGGGAGACTCGCTCCATCGCGGTCACCCATCCAGATACTAACCAACCACGCCGACGTAGCCACGGGACGCGGTAGTTTTCCACGGACACACCGCAAGGCGGATGAGAAAGATTTATGGATTCACAGCAAGTATGATTTTTTATTACGATGGGAAACGCACAAATTTGTTTATCTGACCCTCCCTTCCGTCTGCCGTTCAGGGCGTTTTTAATCTGAAATCTACAAATAGGTAATTTAATTAAATTTTTTTATTGATAAAATAATAATTTTGGTTAATTTATAACCGGGGGGGGGGGGGGGTGTTCATCACAATATTCACCTTCCAAAGCCATTTCCATGTCCAAAATATCAAGGAAATCCAAGTATTCCATCACAGAGCAACTACTTATCGCAAGTCCCCAAGAAAAATCAACTGTGATGGGCAAAGCTAACCTCAAAACGTTCCCTTAACCCTTCAGGTGGGTGGTTCAAAACGTTCCCTTAAGGGTGGTTTTCACGTACCTCGGCCTGAGGGCGGTTGGAACCCCGCTGAAGTCGAAAAAATACTCCACTTGGATGCCAAATTTGTCTATGAATAACGGTCTCAAGGGTCTGCTCGAGTCCCCCGCTGAGGGCTCGCGACTGTGAATAGCCTGAGGGCTGTCACGTCAACCCTTGAGAAGGGCCTCCACTCAGAACTTCCCGCCAGCCCTCGGTCAGCACACTGTGAATAGTCCGAGTGGCCCACGCCCCCTCAAGGGTTCCTTTAAGGGGTCCCTTCGATTCGAGTGACGACTATGAATTCCACCCTAAATCTTTAATCCGATCTTCAAAAAACTATCACTAAATGTGTGGTTTGACCGCGAGTTTATACAACTTCAGTTACGACACAGTTCCAGTGATTCACTTACTGGTAGCGGTAATTTGCTCAGCTTCTATGATGAATTTATCGCAATTATTACTTGATTCGAAGGAAAAACGCTGCAAATTTTGGCGTCGACAGCCCCCATCGCAAGCCTCCTTCGCCGTCGGTCTAGCCCCTGACAGCTTACCACGTCCCGAGGACTTGACAAGGTAAAGTCAACTTCAGTACTACCAACTTATCTTCGCGTTCGTGTCCCGCGACCGCTACAACCGCGATCATCGCTACAAGACCCTCAAGCCTTCAGCTACATAATATTATTAGGTTTATTTGATTCCTTAATTGTATAATCCGTTAAGAACTGATTATAGCTTGAATTGTGCCTAATGGTAGTTCTGCTTGACTGTCACCCAATGCTCCTTGGTGGCTACTTAAGCCAAGTTTCCTTTGCCGGCTAAAAGCCTGGATTCAGAAAGAAGGAAAGATCCAGAAGTTCTCCAGCCGAAAACGAAGGTGGAGAACAGGATCTGGCTAGGGTTTCGGATTAACCTGGACTTGGCTGACCGTCCGAAGAATAGGAAGTGGGTAAGTACAACAACTTATCCACCTCCCAATCTCACTCGGACATGAAATTTTGACAAAATACTTTGTCATATCCCCCGCTCTCATCCCTCACTCCTTAATCATTTTCCCTAAATTAACGATCTAGGGGCCGGTTTTTGAAACCATAGTCAAATCACCGCAAACGAGTGGTTTGGTGACCAACGTCAAACGCGATTTTACGGCCGCTATTTTGTCGGCGTTTTTAGAACCATAGTCAGCGTTCCGACAGCTGACCACGCCGCTAAAATTTTGGCGCCTTGAACCTGCCGAATATTTTCCCTAGGTGAACTTTTTTCGTCATTGCGGGTTTTGACAACTCATTTGTGAGGAAGGAGTTCACATTTCCCGCTTCTTCTGCCTTCAACATGTCATTATTTTGCGCGTTATTTGAGCGAAAAAAGTAAACAATTATCTCCATCTCTTTCTACCACTCTCCACCCTCCGCGCCGCGGAGTCAGCGGCGCGCCGTCTCGTCAGTCAGTTGTTCCTCGTCAACCAATGAAAGCGGTGGTCACGGCTCCGTATATATTTGACCCCAGGGTCCTGCTGTGGTTACCGTTTCGTAAAAATAGCGGCCCGTAAAACGGTAACAAGGGTTCAAAAAACGCTTTTTCCGTTTTACGGCCGTCAGAGTCGTCTTTTATGGCCGTCAGAGTTAACTATGGTTTCAAAACCTTAAATATTTAAATAGAAGCAAGATGGAATTTATAAATTTTAAATGCCTAAAAACCTCCCGCTCCGCCATTTCCATCGGTAAAAACAACAAACCAACAGGCCCAGATGACATGCAGATGGAGGTCATCAAGCTGATTGTGGATGGAGTAACTCCAACTGTTGTTAATTTATTTCATTAGATATACGCAACCAGTACTTTGCCAGATGAGTGGTTGAAGTCCATATTCATTGCCATTCCAAAGAAGCCTAACCCACGATCATGTAATGACTATCGACTCATCAGCCTCATGAGTCAGATATGCTTAAAACCTTTCAGCAGATTTTACACGCGCGGATACGTGCCAAGGGTGAGTTTGAGTTTGATCGGGACGATGCCCAGTTCGGATTTCGCCGCGCTTTTTCCGTTCAGCGTGTTGCTGCAGAAGTGTCATGATCAGCGCAGGAATGTCTTTGCCCGCTTTATTGATTACGAGAAGGCCTTTGATCGGGTACGTCATCCATGGCTGCTGGAGGTTCTACAGGAATGTGGAGTGGATGAGAAAGATGTCCGCATAATTCGAAACTTTATTGGAGACTGGTAGCTGAGGTTCGAATTGGGAACTTGTCGACGCAGGAGATCAGTATTCAGCGAGGGGTTAGGCAAGGTTGCCTGTTATCGGTGAAGGTGCGGAATCTCTTCAGTGACTGCAACCTCAACTTTGCTCTGCAGTGGAGGATGGTGGTATGTTACATGTCGTCCGTGCTTATTTATGTGGCGGAAGCTTGGACCCTTGGAGACCACCGAAACCTTCGAGGTTCACAATGGGCTGAGACAGGGGGTTCCAGAAAGGCCGGGCTTATTTAATCTCTGTCTGGAAGGAGCAATTCGTGCCATACGGACGAACCCCGGGGGTACGATTTTCCATAGGATGACCCAGCACCTGGCATACGCTGACGACGTGGAGATAGTGGCAAGGTCGATTTCGGCTCTATCTGGGGCGTTCCAGGAGTTCGACAGTGCGGCAAAAGAGCGAGGGCTTAGGGTTAATGAGCAGAAGACCATCTACATGAAAACGTCAAGAAGCCCGCCTGCTCGACGCCCTGAGTCCATTGAAATGATTGGATACAACTTCCCAGTCCGCCCGCAGTTCAGGTACTTAGGCTCCATGGTAACTGAGGACAACGACATCCCTGCTGAAATAAAGGCCCGGATGGAAGCAGGAAACCGGTGCTTTTGGTCGCTTAGCAGGGTGCTCAGGTTCAATGCCCTCCCAAGAAATGCAAAGCTGAGGTTGTATAAGACCACGATTCGGCCTGTGGTAACATATGGCTCAGAGTCGTGGGTCCTCACGCAAGAATGGGAACAAAAGCTCCGGGTTTGGGAACGGAAAGTCCTACGGCGCGTGTTCGGGCCAGTCTTCGACCCTGATGGGATGAGCTGGAGGATCCGGACGAACGAGGAGCTTCGGGAGCTTTACAATGAGCCTGACATTGTGACGTTCATCAAAAGGGCGACCATCAAAACCTCCCCGAGTGGGTGAAAGGTGAGTTAGGAAGTAATCAAAACCTCCCGGTCTAGGGTCCGGCGTGCGCTCGCATACGCATCAAAACCTCCCCGGTTATTTGCCGATTTCAATCGGGTGAACCTGCGCGCAGTTTGGCCAGTGAATTTAAAATCAGTCGTTCAGCGGTTTACGCGATCGTGAAATCGAAAGAACAGGTTGTTAAGCAAACAAAATTCGCAAAAATTCGGAATTTCACGCATCCTGATTTCGACAAGGCACTACTGTCGTGGTTTATTCAACAGCGAGCAAATAACGATCAATGGTCCGATGCTTCAAGGAAAAGCAAACCAGTTAGCTGGACTGCTCAAAAAATAAAATTTCTCGCGTTCCGTTTTATGTTTTATAGTAAGCCTGCTGACAGGACGTTGAAATTGTCTAAAGAAAGGTCACTGTAATGGTTATTAGGAGAGGAACCCAATTTTTGTGAGGGAATAAGGGTTTTTCATCAATTGTACGTACACACTAAGTTGTCTTGTGTACATACTTTATTTTCTCGTTCCCAAAATACATACATCACTTGTAGGGGACTGTCCACAACAAATGATTCAATCGCCAGTAGTGGACAGTCTACTACAAGTTATATATCACTTTAAGTGGAAATCGTTTGTAGTGGACAAAACTGTTCGGTCCCTTGAAGTCCACTATAAACGATTTCGACTGTAGTTATAAGCAATATAACACTCAACATTATTCATCATTCCTCGGGTTTCTCTAACGGGGAGGTTTTGATACACGGGGAGGTTTTGATACTCGGGGAGATTTCGACGGTTTCCCAACGGGGAGGTTTTGATGGTTTCTTCTACGGGGAGGTTTTGATGGTTTTTCGGCCGCCTGGGGAGGTTTTGATGAATCCCCCATCAAAAAGGGCCGGCTGCGCTGGATCGGGCACGTGGAACGGATGGATCCGACCTAGGGATGCAAAATCGGTGGTCAAAAATCGATTTTGACAATCGATTTTTAATCGCCAGTGAAAATCGATTGTACCAATTAATCGGGCCAAAAAAATCGATTTTTACTTAAAAATCGATTTTACGGACAAATTAAAAAAATTATTATTCATTAAAAAAAACAGCATGTAATTAAATTAGCAGGTAATTAAATATTTTACCTACCAAAATTTAGGTGGTTTTTATTTAATGAAAATTATTAAAGAAAATATTGGAACTGTAACTGTAATAATAATAATTATTATTATAATTCGTAATTATTATTGTAAGACACCTTTTTCGTAGTAAAAGTATAATTAGGAAGTTGGAGTGAGCCAAGTTTAATAAAAAAATCAAACAAATTACGTACAAGGTAGGCACTTGGACCACTACACTTAGAAAAAGTAAATTTCGGGTGCACTGTTCAAAAATAATAATTTGGAAAGAGTGTCGCCTTTCAACCTGTTGCGCTCCTAGGTGAGCATGAGACCTGCCTTAGAAAAAAGCCTCTCGCTGGGGACTGACGTAGACACCGAGGTTACATACTTAATAGCAATAATTGCAAGTTTGGGAGAGGCAGGTTTCATGTTTCCCAGTAAGCGAGGGGGAATTTTTTGAGGTTATGTTATATTATATCCTTCTTGTGGATCTGCTGCATAGGTACACAAAGAGTAGGTACAATACAGAAAACAAAAACCGATTTCGCCAAAACAAAAAATCGATTTCACCAAAAAAATCGATTTTTGGATAAAAATCGGTACAATCAATCGATTGCAAAAAATCGGAAATCGGAGGTAAAAAATCGATTTTTCGATTTAATCGAAAATCGATTTGCATCCCTTGTTGCATCCCCCGATTGCGGGTCGGATACCCGCGTGCCTCGGAGGCTGCTCTATGGAAGGCCGGGTGGCAGAAGAAGAAGAGGCAGACGGCGCACAAGATGGGTCGATGATGTTGAGGGCGATATTAGATCGCTCGGCATTCGGCGGTGGCGGACTGCAGCCCTGGACAGAGATGCATGGCTGTAGTGACGTCAGTGCGTCATAGCCAAAGAAGAGACAATTATTTTATACACAACAGTATTATTCCTTTTCTTTGAACTGTAACCTGACACTGAAGTAACAGAGGATAATATATGGTTACAACTATCGTCAAATTACGTTTTTTTCTCATTAGTACCATTTTCCAGGTTAATATTTCGGGCTCAAATTAGCGTACGATATAACAAGTGGCGACGAGGATTATTTTTTTTTAGACCCCAGTTATCGCGTCTCGTCAAAATGCCGACGACACCACAAGGCGGATCTCCGCAGCAGCAACAAGCGATAACGGTGCAGGTTACTGCCACGTTACCGCCGCCGGTCCTCTTCGATCAATCCACGGGAGATTGGAGTTCGTTCCGTTCGAGATTAACTAATTTATTCAAAGTTTATCCAACGACCGACGCAACTACGCAAAAATCGTATTTACTTGCGTCACTCTCAGATGGAACTTCGAAACTTCTACAGAGCTTGTGCCTCCCAGACAAACCAGACGATAAGAACTTCACGTCTCTCATTGAAATATTGGACAAGCATTTTACGCCGGTTTCAGCGTATTTTGCCCATCGGAGAGACTTTTATACAGCTCGACAAAAATCTGGTGAGTCAGTGACTGAATGGTCTACGCGTTTGCGAACTCTTGCTGTCGATTGTGGTTTTGGGACTGAATTGAACATAGTGTTGCGTGATATTTTCGCGATTGGACTTGGTTCTCGGAAGGTGCAAGATCGGATTTTCGAGGAGGATGCATCCAAGGCAGAGGTCACTTTCGCGAAAGTTGTATGTACTGCCCTTTCGAAAGAGGCTGTCGCAATTTCTCATGCGTCACAGCCGATCATCAAGGCAGAGCCTATGTGCTACACCAAGAAAAACGCCCAGAAGCCCCACAGGGGTGGCGGGAAGTCGCAAACAAATAAAAATTCCCAAACTCTGGAAAATAAACCGTGTATGGTCTGTGGCCGGAAAAATCATAAATCCGAGCTTTGTAAATACAAGGATTATTCGTGTAATTCTTGTAAACAGGTGGGCCATCTTGCTCCAGTTTGTCCAAAAAAGAAAACGAACAAAAAGAAGACCTCAGACACCCGATACATTCAAAATGATGACGACAGTAGTGACGAGGAACCCTTCTACAAGGCATAATCCTTAAGTTCCCATTTCATCGAGGACAGGTGTTTCAACACCCGCAGCTTAGCTCCGGATAATGGCGACGACCAAGTTGTCACAGTCAATGTGAGAATTCTCAACAAGACGTTCTCCTTCGAGGCTGATTCAGGTTCGGCACACTCATTTATTTCGGCGAAATTCCGAGAGGAACATTTCTCCAACGTCAAAGTTACTGAATCAGATGTGACACTCAAGGACTACGTTGGGCGAATGTTCTGCCCTGTTGGTAAGATCGTTTTGCCATGCGAACATGAAGGAACTAAGCAAAATCTGACGTTCCTGGTGGTAAAAACGGCTGGACCTCCACTTCTAGGTCGTATAAACTTGCGACTCCTGAAAATTTTTGCCCTCAACATTCAGCCAACTGCTGCGCCAATAAATCATGTTCATGTTGACGTTTTGAACCTACCCGAGGAAGTAAAACCGATCTGTGCAAATTTCCCAGAGGTTTTCCAGGAAGGTTTGGGCACATTCAAGAATTACGAGGTCTCACTACCACTAAAAAAGGATGCAAAACCGAGATTCTTTCAGCACAGGGCTCTCCCTTATGCTCTTAAAGATAAGGTGTCAGCTGAACTGGACCGCTTGATCTCCATTGGAGTACTGGTGCCAAACCCAAACAGCCCATGGGGCACTCCAGTAGTACCTGTTCTCAAACCAGATGGATCCCTCCGCATTTGTGGAGATTTTAAGATCACGGTAAACCCAGCGTTAGAAACCATGCGATATCCCTTACCAAAAATTGATAACTTACTGGCCTCTATGAAGGGAGCGAGTCTCTACACGAAGTTAGACCTCCGCGAAGCTTTCCAACAGTTGAAAATCGATAAGCCGTCTCAAAATGTTATGACACTCTCAACGCACCGAGGTCAGTATGCCTTTACCCGATTAAGTTACGGCGTTACGGTTGCCCCAATGATTTTTCAGTCTGTACTCGAACAACTGCTGTGTGGAATTGATGGCGTTTTCGTTTTTCAAGATGACATGCTGATCGCAGCAAAAATTTGACAACACACAACGAGATTTTACACGAGGTACTGTCAAGATTAAATTCAGCTGGACTTCGTCTGAAAACATCTAAATGCCGGTTCCTTCAAAAATCAGTAGAGTATTTGGGAAACCACATGGACGAACATGGCTTCAAACCGAAACCCGAGAATGTATTGGCCGTAAAAAAGGCAAGGGAACCGCGTGACGCCAAGGAACTGAAGTCATTTCTGGGCATGGTCACATTTTATTTGAAATACATTCCGAGAGCAGCTGACATCTTGGCCCCATTACACGAACTTACTCGGAAGGACATAAAGTGGAATTGGACTGAACAGTGCACCAAAGCTTTCAACTTGATCAAGAAGAAATTGATTAGCCCGCCGGTGCTGACACACTTCATGCCCGAGCTGCCGATATATTTGAAAGTTGATGCTTCAAAAGTCGCCATCAGTGCCATCCTATCTCACTGTTTCCCAGACAATTCTGAGAAACCGTTGGCCTTTGCTTCTCGTGTACTGACTGCCCCGGAACGCAAGTATCCGCAGATTGAGAAGGAAGGCCTCGCCCTAGTTTATGGAGTTCTGAAATTCCATGAATACATCTACGGAAATCCTAACGTGGTCATATGGAGTGACCACAAACCCCTCACAATTATCTTCGGTGAAAAGAAAGGCATCCCGTTATACTCAGCAAATCGACTTCAACGATGGGCGCACATTCTCTCACCATATACCTACAACTTGAAGTTCGTTTCTTCTGAAGAAAATGCTGCCGACTACCTATCTCGGTACACCGAAGAAACCGAACAGCAAGAAGAAATAGACCCCTTTCAGGCAGTTTCGTACATACACTTTGTGCAGGAAAATTCGCCGATTGTTCCAGACTGGACTGCCTTGAAGGAGGCGACAACCAAAGACCAAACCCTTTCTACTGTCTACCGCCGTGTTCTACATGATGGTTGGCCCGAAAAGGAAAATAATGATGATCTTAAGGCGTACTTCAGCCTACGCTACGAGCTGACTGTGGACCAAGGTTGTGTAATGTGGGGACATAGATTGGTTGTTCCCACAGCGTCCCGCAGTGCTCTCTTGCGGCTGCTTCATGAATGTCATTTTGGCGCATCCAAAATGAAATCTTTGGCCCGTAATTTCTTTTGGTGGCCACACCTGGACTCCGACATTGAGAAGATGGCAGCTGACTGCAAACAATGTCAACTGTACAGGTCAAACCCACCGAAGACCCCACAAAAATGGACCATCCCAGGCAAACCATGGACCCGCCTTCACCTAGATTTCTTTGGACCAATCAACAACACCCAATACTTAGTAGTTTGCGACGCCAGTAGCAAGTGGATCGAATGTTTCCCAGCCAAAACTACCTCTTCGGCGGTGGTGATAGAGCTCCTGAGTTCCTTATTTTCGCAGTTTGGACTCCCCAAGGTCATCGCGAGCGACAACGCCACCTGCTTCAAGAGCGAAGAATTTCAGCATTTTCTTTCAAGACTGAAGATTTTACATGTAACAGGAGCCCCGTACCATCCCGAAACAAATGGCCTTGCTGAAAATGCTGTGAAAACGCTGAAACAATACATGAAGAAAGAAAACTTGATGGACAAAGACCCAAAGACAGTGATCCGACATCTAAACAAGTTCTTGTTCATGTATCGGAACACACCACACGCAACCACCAACGAAACCCCAGCCAAACTCATGTTTGGAAGACCACTCCGGACTCATCTAAGTCTGCTTTTCCCCAATCCAGCTGAAAGGAAACGCACCTCAGCGCCCAAGGAACGGAGACTGGCAGACCTGAAGCCCGGGGACCACGTCCTGGCCAGAGACTACAGGCCTCGACAGCCCCCTTGGGTTCGCGGACAAGTGACAGGCCAAGGATTTGGAACCATAACCGTCAAGGTGGATGAAGGAGCCGAAATCCTACGTCATCAAGACCAGCTACTCCACGCTGGCTCTCCTCCCAAGGAACAAGCAGTTGAGGGAGCCCACTCATCATCCTCAACCTCTGCGATGGATGGGCAACTCAAGAAGGCAGTGTTGCCACCACATCTGGAGCAAGAACAGGACAACGCTACTTCGGACAGTTCAACTAGCTCCATTGCTAGTGACCGACCGCGTCGAAAGGTGAAGCCTGTAAAACGCTACAGTCCTTAGAGGGGAAGTGTGTAGTGACGTCAGTGCGTCATAGCCAAAGAAGAGACAATTATTTTATACACAACAGTATTATTCCTTTTCTTTGAACTGTAACCTGACACTGAAGTAACAGAGGATAATATATGGTTACAACTATCGTCAAATTACGTTTTTTTCTCATTAGTACCATTTTCCAGGTTAATATTTCGGGCTCAAATTAGCGTACGATATAACAATGGCGAAGGACTGTTGAGGAGGCCCAGGTTCTCTAGAGGACTGTTCCGCCGAGGAAAGAAGAAGAAAGAAGCTTGGACCCTAAAGGTCGCTACCGTGGATAGAGGCGTTCGAAATGTGGTTGCTGTGAAGGATGATCAGGATCCCGTCGACAGCCCACGTGTCCAACCGAGAGGTGCTCGCTCGAATGTGCTGGTCTTCAACGACAGTTGCAGCGTGTCGTGAAGTGCCGTAAGATAGCCTACTTGGGCCATGTTTCGTGTGGCTAGAAGTATTGGCTGCTCCAACTCATTATTAAGTAAAGGTAAGATCGAAGGAAGGCAGAGGAGCTCTTCAGAACGGCAGAGGATTACCAACGTCTGGAATGACGGATAAGGCACTTGAAGAAGAAGAAAAACCTCCCAATCGTATTCCAACACACCAGAATAGGTATAATAATATTATACCTGGTGTGTAGATAATATATTATATTCTGGTGTGTAGAAAGACGATTGGGAGGTTTTTCTTCTTCTTCCAGTGCCTTATCTGTCATTCCAGACGTTGGTAATCACCATAGCGAGAGCAATAATTTAGGATACTATCAAAATTATTGCGGAATAAACCATCTTCCAAATCATAAAAAACGCTCTCCAGAATCGCAGGATGTGGGTAAACTATTTCTTGAGCCAGGTCAGTCAGGATTGAGGGAGGTCTCTTCAAGTTCCTTCAACTGCAAAGGCCTGACAAACTGAGCAGGGGCCCGCCCCTATAAGGAATAAAAATCGTTCAAATCAAACTCGGATTTCCAGGTAGGATACAGAGGAAACGCCGACTCACTTGGATTGTAAATGGGGAATCCAAATTTTCAAAAAAATTTAGAGGTTTCATTTAAAATAAGAAAGTTGGACGCAAATGCGCCAGTTTGCGCGCATTGGGGGGGGGGGGGGGAAGGATCTCAACCATACCAGTAGGAGGGAACAGAGAGGCCGAGGCGATATATCGTTTTTCCTGTAGGAAAAATAGTTCAACAGTGCAAAAAAGGCGTAAGAACGAATTGTTGTTTATTCCACGATTTGTGAGACTCTTAAATTTAATTCATCTGTCTACATACTGCGCGCAAGTAGGCGCAAATGGGCGACCGAAGAGAGACCTCAGTCTTGGCGTTATTGGCCGAGCGAAGCGTATCAATAAAATTTATTGATTTATTATTGTCCTATTTAAAAGGACTCCAATTGGTGTAGAAGAAATCCACAACCAAAACTCAAACTCGAGAAGATTATTACCATTTGCGTCCAACAACAACTCAACAAATACCACTATGCAAAATTTGGCGTTGGTTAGTACACAATAAAAAAGAAACGATTGTAAAAACAGCGTTTTGAACGAGTTCATAATGGGGGACGGTGACATCAAGCAAGGCAGCAAGAAGAAAAAAACCAAAACAATGCTAACGCAAGATGGCTCAGACACGTTCAAATTGTTTCAACGAATGAGAGAAAAAGATGAGTTCGTATACCTGAAAACGGTATTTGAGGAATGTGCCAGAGAAGGTGTTCATTTGTGCACTGATGCGCGTTTCTTGGGATTATTCGACGTGCTGAAAGCAGTTCCCGGAAAAAATTTGGGCGATATAAAATTGGACTATCAGACTTTCGAAAAGGCGGTGGAGTCGCACGATTTGATCATGAGAGCAATGACCAAAAACTTGGTGATACCAAACTACGATGAGTTTACAAAAGTTTTGGAGCTGCTGTTCCAAGTACACTATTTAGATACGGAAGGGATGTCGGCAAGGCATTCCAAGGACTACTGCAAGATGAGCACGGAGGACATGTGGGGGTTGGCAGCATTTTCGACGGATGGACAGAAGTTTTTGATTGGAGACACGGACAAGTTTTTCACTCTGCAGGCTTGTGTCAGACCGTTTTTATACGTTTTGGTTTTGGATGAGGTGGGATTCGACGTTGTGCACAGCTACTGCGGCATGGAGCCGGTACCGTACAACTTTATGGAGGCCATGTTGAACGATGAAGGAAAACCGTACAACCCTATGATCATAGGTGAGAGTAGGGATGTTGAAAAAGTATCGATACTTTTCAAAAAAAAGTATCGATACTTTTCAAAAAAAGTATCGATACTTTTCAAAAAAAGTATCGATACATATCGATACTTTTTGTCCCCGATACATATCGTAGTATCGATACTTTTTTTCCAGTATCGGCGCCGATACTTTTTTTATCCCTCACATTTCATCAGATTCAAAACTTACGGCATATAGGTAGTTGACAGTACCTCTAACTTGACCAGCAATTGAAGAAAGTTGATGTAGGGACCTACCACCACCTCCTGGAGCTGCACCAGCTCTCATATCAGAAGAATCAGCCGTCCTCGATCAAGGGCGGACCACCAAAATGTTGGCCCAACCAACCAACCCAACTCACTCATCACAGTATACTGTGATGAGTATACTGTGATTGGTGTAGCTGTGGCCACACTAATTTCTATAGAAATTAGTGTGGCCACAGCTACACCAAACGAGGGAATGTTCCCCTTTTTTGCTACCTGTACCTAACCCCCGAGGCTTGGAGCAAGGTTTTCAGTTCGATCGTCCAAACCCGTGGGGCGCTATGGGGGTAAAATGGGGCAATTGAAAGTGTTTTTTTTTAAAGGCGTTTGGCTATGGGTTCGAGTTGGGTGTCGTTTTCGAAGTATTTTTGGACGTAGAGTATATTTTTGGGGGTCCCAGAAGGATCCAATTTCACTGTGGGGATGTAAAGGGCTTTCATGGGGCTACAAAAGGGATTTTTGAAGGATCTCAGGTCAAATATTTTCTGCGTAAAAAAAATTAAAAAAATAAATTAAAAAAATTAAAAGAAAAACCTTTTTTTCAAAAATTTTTCATTGAGACAGAATTAATTTTTGCACAAGTAAGTAAGCCATATCAAAGAATAATAAACCCTTGACTAAACATTTGCAGGCGTTTTTGAAAAGTATCGATACTTCGATACCGATACTTTATTGAAAGTATCGTATCGATACTTTTAGATACTGTCTGGATGTATCGATACGATACTGTATCGATACTTTAGAAGTATCAAACATCCCTAGGTGAGAGTACTCCAGTGGTTGAGTTCAATTACACCTCATACTCTCGGGATGTCGAGCAGAGACATGCACCCTTGAACCGTGCCAGGAGGGCTTCCGCCTGTGCCTTGGCGAAGCTTTGAATTGGACCCTTCTGAGTCAAGCTGTACCAGCCAGTCGGCCAGTGGCAGCAGAGTTGGACAGTCGAGTCCACCTTGTTGACTCACCTTTGAGTTCTTCCCGTCTGCAGCTCGGCAGTTGCAGCTGCTGTGGGAAGTTTATTCATTAGACCTCTAAGTTACTAAGGGGCCATGGGGACTTCCTCACCTAAACCGACTGTTGCTGGCCGCGAGGCTTATGATTCCGTCCCGTACCCTCACTAACTTGGAGACGCCAATCCCTCTCCTGCTCGAGGCAGCTTTGGAGTAAGACTCCGCCCGGAATGCGGTTGTTATCTGCATAGGACTCCGTCCCGTTGAAGCGAACATGTAAATAAACAATCCAGGGACGGTGACTCAGTATCGACGCTTGCAGAGCCAGTTTGCGCGTGTGATTTGTCAGTGTCAATAGCGGACCTACACCTGCCGGTTTTTTCGACGCGCCAGTTTTTTCGTGGAAACCCGCATGGTTGGAGTGTGGAAGATAAAACCGTGGCGCATCGAAAAAACAAGCCATCAATTGAATTGAATAGAAGAGCGCAACCTTTCTGTTACTACGAAACCAAACAGTAACTAAGAATTCGTAACTTGAAACACTAGGGGCCGGTTTTTGAAACCATAGTCAAATCACCGCAAACGAGTGGTTTGGTGACCACCGTCAAACGCGATTTTACAGCCGCTATTTTGTCGGCGTTTTTAGAACCATAGTCAGCGTTCCGACAGCTGACCACGCCGCTAAAATTTTGGCGCCTTGAATATTTTCCCTAGGTGAAATTTTTTCGTCATTGCGGGTTTTGACAACTCATTTGTGAGGAAGGAGTTCACATTTCCCGCTTCTTCTGCCTTCAACATGTCATTATTTTGAGCGTTATTTGAGCGAAAAAAGTAAACAATTATCTCCATCTCTTTCTACCACTCCGCACCCTCCGCGCCGCGGAGTCCGCGGCGGGCCGTCTCGTCAGTCAGTTGTTCCTCGTCAACCAATGAAAGCGGTGGTCACGGCTCCGTAAAAATTTGACCCCAGGGTCCTGCTGTGGTTACGGTTTCGTAAAAATAGCGGCCCGTAAAACGGTAACTAAGGTTCAAAAAACGCTTTTTCCGTTTTACAGCCGTCAGAGTCGTCTTTTACGGCCGTCAGAGTTAACTATGGTTTCAAAAACCGGCCCTAGGTATCTAACGACCAAACTATGTCGTAGGGATCGGACGAATCGTCGACGACGGAGGTGATTTTGATAGCCTATAACCACCCCCAGAACTCGCTGATCACAATGAGACCACTCTCATGAAAATCTCTTCAGCCGTTCGGGCGTGATGCTGTGATACACAAAAACACACACACACACACAAAACAAGCCATCAACTGAATTGAATAGATGAGCGCAACCTTTCTGTTATAACAGAAATAATAATTATTACGATATATTTAATGAGCGAGAGAAACTAAGAAACAGCGACCAAACTATGCCACACAACACATCAAAAATATCCACGTGATGCTCATTACGTAAACAACTGCACCCTAACGACCGATGCGTAAGAAAAACTTATGCCGATCAGAGGTAACGAACGGCTCAGGCTGCAAAAATCGTTTTGGAGTCGTTGGAATCAGCCTAAAAAGCTCATTCCATAGACCCTTGTACCAACGAAATCGGACAAAAACTTTCGTCCCCCTTTTGAGGCCTCCCTAGTTACACATCAGAGATGAACAACTTTCGTCGTGAAGGACCTCCCGAAAACCGATGAAGGGGATGAGGGAGGAAAAATCAAGGTAGCCTATAACCACCCCCCAAACTCGCTGATCACAATGAGACCACACTCATGAAAATCTGTTGAGCCGCTCGGGCGAGATGCCGTGATACACACACACAAAAAAACAAAAAACGTCGAAGAGGTGAGCGCACCTTTCCTTTTTCGGGAAAAGGTTGCGCTAAACATATCGAAGAGATGAGCGCACCTTTCCATTTTTTGAGGGAAAGGTTGCGCTAAAAACTGGCAGGTGTATGGCCCGCTAATCTCAGAAGCTATGTCGTCAGTCCAATGTCGTCGTTGCCAAGCTGAATAAGGGTTTCCAAGGCAACCCAAGATGGCCCCACGCTTTCCAGACCTGACCAGATCTTGTATAGTTGGTGCCAAGCCCGGCTAAGGGTATCCAAGGCTTGCAAAGCTGGACCCAATCTTTCCAGAGTTCTCCAAGGCTTGCAGAGCTGGTCCCAAGCGAGCTTTTGTGTGAACTCAATTGGCCACTAGGTTACTATAGTAATATATTGTTATATTGCTTGATTATTACCTATTGTTTGTGACGCTCTTAGAACCTACCCTTTTTTGAATTTTGCTACTGTGCAATAAATAACCAACAGTGAGCTCGTGATTAAAAGCCCAAAGTAACCAGGACGGAATCCTATAAGCCAACCAACCATGACTGCGGCCGGGAGGAAGTCCTATATTTTGTTAAGCTGCTTAGCCACACGGGACGGAGTCCCCCCCCCTCAAAGTGATTCAGAGATCCCGGCATGTGCAAGAGAGAGGGCCGTCTTGGAGGCTGCAGTTTTCCCTGACAGTGAGAGGGAGGACTGGGGCAGGTATGTTTCCTCCTTCCTTACTGTGCGTGTGGCAGAGATGGCAATACTGTCTTTCTCAGGCCACACCAGGATGACGGGGTGTTGACAGTCCGTTCCAATTCGATCCTTCCAACCCAGTAATCATTCGGCAAGAGGGGAGCTCATGCTGCCATTGGCGCACCACCTTAAGCAAGAAGTTTGGTTCTCTGCACACGCATAGCGCCACACAAAGATCGAGGGGAGCAGGAGTGCGGCCTTGTTCCATACCAATCAATGACATGTCAGAAAAGTGAGTTAAAACAGCTTGTGGAGGGTTTAGACGCACATCTTGAAATGGATGAGGGATCCACAGCTGGTATTATCCAGACCACTGAAAAGAAGAGCTGCATAAGGTAGGGATAACTCTGGAGGTGGGCGAGCCCTCTTTTTATAAATACGGAGACTAATGAGGTCGTTAGGAAGACCAAACGACTCCTCTACTGATGTACTAAATTGTTTATTCTAATAATCAATAGTAGTATAGGGACCTGAGTATCAGGGACCAACTGTTTCAAGTTACTCTGGGCCGTAGATGAGCTTAGTGGCTCGAAACCGGTCCCCACACTACAATTGTTTATTAAAATAAAATCTTCGCCAACTCTCATGGTGGACCAGAAGGGACACGCCACTGGCGCCACCACTCCATCATTATGCCACAAAACTGAAAGGTTCCTCAACACTGCCCCCCCCCCCTTTAGTGTGCTTTGCATACATGCCATATCTCTGCCCGACGTCCCTTCAGAATTAAGTGGACCTAATACCTGTTTCCTGTCTAGGAGGAGCCTTGGTGTGCTGTGCCATTTGGCAAACGACTCCATCTCTTGGGAAAACTAGGGCTGAGAAGTTTGAAAAATTCATCTGCCTCTTACGAGGGTTCACAGGTAGCGAGCTCCTTCAATGCGACAACGTTGCAGTCATCGACGAAAAAGATAAATCGCACATGGTTCGAGGCGTCATGTACAACCTCATTCAGAATCGGTGTTTGCCCCACAACAGCGACCTCGAAGCCACTCTGGAATTCTATTTTCAAATCAGTTGTTTGAAAGTTAACTGTGAACTACTGGCGATCATGTCGACAACACTGGCAAACGACGGGTACAACTTCAAAGCAGACACCTCTATCGTGAAACCAGAGTCTGCCAGACACTCGTTATCGCTTATGAGAACCTGCGGAGTGTACAACACAGGTATACATTACGTCAAGTACAGTGAATTTTCCCAACTTGTACTGTTTTTGTAACTGATTGAATATGTTCCGTAGACCAGGACTTCACGTTTGATGTTGGGTTGCCAGCCAAATTTTCCAAGTCTGGAGCCGGCACCTTGATATTGCCGGGTTTCTTCGGAATGGGATTCTACTCGCCGTTCATGACTGATTTCTGCAAGAGCCGCAGGGCCATCAAATTAGTCAACGTCCTTGCGCAAATCTACAACTTTCATCCTTTCGACCACAAAATACCCAGTGGGAAGCTCCCAGGGCCTGAGAGTCATTGCAACCTCAACTGCGCTCTTTTCAATTCTGCTGAGTCTGGCGATGTTGTCACGCTGGCGAGGATGTTGGCTTCGGGAAAGCACATGGCCACGCGGGACTATATGCGTAGAACGCTACTTCACTTAGCGGCATCAGCAGGTTTGTTCTTTTTCGGTGGTGCTGGCAGCGCTTGCAGAGAGGCCGCCACCCTACTGTGCCCCAAACTTCAGCTGCCTTTCCCAGAGGAAGGAACGGTGGTTGGCTGCGACCTGGTTGTTGACAAAGCAGTGACCAAAGTCTGTTCAGGTCTGGGACATCGGCTGTGGACTGCGTGGTGCTGGTCGCGAGTCAATCCTGGAGGGACCTGGAAAAGGGGACAGTGCTCGCCGCAGACATCGTTAATTGGGGGGGGGGGGGGGGATCAATGCCCCAACATTTAAATAGCAAGAGGGACAAATATCGCCTCCTTTCAGAGAGTACTGATATGGTTTGATTTAAAAATAAGTATAAAAACATTTAATATCGACTTGAAACTATCAAAGTAACGACAAATAGATATCATATCGCCCATTTTCAGTCGAAAGACAGAATAATACTGTTTCATTATTATTCTGAAACTTGTGTTGCAATTTCAGGTCATCTCCAAGTGTGCAAATTCTTAATGACTCACTGCCCCAACCTTTTGGAAATGAAGGACATTCTCGATCAGACTGCTTTGGACGATGCCCAATTCTTCAAACAAAACGACGTAGTCGAATTCTTATCCCAGTGGAGCGTGATGAGAAATTAAAACCGTATTTAATCTTTAAATACAAGGGGTTCACGGCAGGGGCGTGTAGACGATTTTTAGCGGCCAGGAGACGGCGGCCCAGTGTTATGTTTATATGTATATCTATATATATAAAAATTAATCAGTATTTTGTTGCTGATCGCATAACTTGAGAACGGCTGGACCAATTTCAATAATTTTTTTTTATAATGTTCGCAAAAGCTTAAGGAAGGTTTTGATGGTTTTGGGCGTGTGTCTGAAACCCATCGATCATACGATGCATGTATGGGATGTGTGGGATGTATGGGATGTGTGGGATGTATGGGATGGTGTATGGGATGTGTGGGATGTATGGGATGTGTGGGATGTATGGGATGTGTGGGATGATGTATGGGATGTGTGGGATGTATGGGATGATGTATGGGATGGTGTGTGGGATGTGTGGGATGTGTGGGATGTATGGGATGGTGTATGGGATGTGTGGGATGTATGGGATGTGTGGGATGTATGGGATGGTGTATGGGATGATGTATGGGATGTGTGGGATGATGTATGGGATGTGTGGGATGATGTATGGGATGTGTGGGATGTGTGGGATGATGTATGGGATATGTGGGATGTATGGGATGTGTGGGATGTATGGGATGTGTGGGATGATGTATGGGATGTGTGGGATGATGTATGGGATGTGTGGGATGTATGGGATGATGTATGGGATGTGTGGGATGTATGGGATGATGTGTGGGATGTATGGGATGATGTATGGGATGTGCGGGATGTATGGGATGTATGGGATGTATGGGATGGTGTGTGGGATGTATGGGATGGTGTGTGGGATGTATGGGATGTGTGGGATGTATGGGATGTGTGGGATGTATGGGATGTGTGGGATGATGTATGGGACGTGTGGGATGATGTATGGGATGTGTGGGATGTATGGGAGGATGTATGGGATGTGTGGGATGTATGGGATGATGTGTGGGATGTATGGGATGATGTATAGGATGTGCGGAATGTATGGGATGTATGGGATGTGTGGGATGTATGGGATGTATGGGATGGTGTGTGGGATGTATGGGATGGTGTGTGGGATGTATGGGATGTGTGGGATGTATGGGATGTGCCCGATGTATGGGATGTGTGGGATGTATGGGATGGTGTATGGGATGTGTGGGATGTGTGGGATGTATGGGATGGTGTATGGGATGTGTGGGATGTATGGGATGATGTATGGGAAGTATGGGATGGTGTGTGGGATGTATGGGATGTGTGGGATGATGTGTGGGATGTATGGGATGATGTATGGGATGTGCAGGATGTATGGGATGATGTATGGGATGTATGGGATGGTGTGTGGGATGTATGGGATGGTGTGTGGGATGTATGGGATGTGTGGGATGTATGGGATGTGCCCGATGTATGGGATGTGTGGAATGTATGGGATGATGTGTGGGATGTATGGGATGATGTATGGGATGTGTGGGATGTATGGGATGGGTGTCCCAGCTATGAAATAATGAATTAGATGTGGTTTCGCAGTTTAACCATACTGAGTGCAGCGAAGGGCGCCAGGTCAGCTAGTATATATATATTTATTTATTTACTAGCTGACCGGGCGACGCGTTGCTGTCGCTGAGAGGTCCTAAATTTTAACTATTTATAAAATGAAACATAATTTGTCCCGTATAAACTGGATGACCATGTTACGAAAATAAAATTTAAGTACACTGTTAGTCTGGAATAATCTGGAAGAAAGTAAGACATCATTGAAGGCTGCCGAAATGAATGCTGCAATATTGAAAAGAGTTCGTGAAGATTGAATTAATGTTTCGTTGTTTTAAATATCTATCTAAAGATTTTGAAAATTCATTATTTCATAGCTGGGACACCCGTGTGTCGCACGAAACATCAAATTCCCGCCCATCACCTATCGATGATGCACACGTGGCAACCCGTCAACTTAATTTTTCATAGTAACAACGCTTGTTGGTTTGTCGTAGTGAAGTACCTATCAAATTCTCGTCTATCACCAATTATATGCAGCCCATACATCCCTCACACCCCATACATCCCACACACCATCCCATACATCCCATACATCCCACACACCATCCCATACATCCCACACGTCCCATACATCCCACACATCCCATACACCATCCCATACATCCCATACATCCCACACATCCCACACACCATCCCATACATCCCACACACCATCTCATACATCCCACACATCCCATACACCATCCCATACACCATCCCATACATCATCCCAGACATCCCACACATCATCCCATACATCCCATACATCCCGCACATCCCATACATCGCACACATCATCCCACACATCCCACACATCCCATACATCCCACACATCCCATACATCCCACACACCATCCCATACATCCCACACACCATCCAATACATCCCATACACCATCCCATACATCCCATACATCCCACACGTCCCATACATCATCCCAGACATCCCATACACCATCCCATACATCGGGCACATCCCATACATCCCACACATCCCATACATCCCACACATCCCACACATCCCATACATCCCACACATCCCATACATCATCCCAGACATCCCATACTGAATGTTTCAACAGGAGAGATTTTAACAGTGTACGGATTTTTAACATTTCCCGTCATTTGAATCGTCGAATTAATTTGAGAGGAATTTCGGCGGAATATAGCGGTTTTCCATTATTATATTATTATATTATATTATATATAAACCTTCTCTGAACTTCACGGGGTAGGACTCAAAAGCCAACTAAGACTTAGTGAAGAACAAAACGAATGATTTAGATGATCGAATGCCGAGTAATTAGATGATTTTGACAAATGAATTATTCGAATGCAAGAAAAAAAGCGGAAAATTTTATAAAAAGATTAATTATTCTTTGATTAAATTAATTTGACTTAGACACCTAACACGACCCCATAGCCGAAACGGAGATGGAGAGCCGTCAACGGAAGAAGATAATATCTTTGCGGCGATTGAAGAATATTATTAGTGAGTGACAAAATTTGTCACTCATAGAAGAATTGCATAGAATATTGCATGGAAGATAGAATAGAAGAATATAGAATTGCATAGAAGATTTGTCACGCGCTGGGTGCCGAGTCCTGGTCCCCCAGTGAGGGTGTTATTGCGATTCTTCCTGAGTGACGTTCACGCTGCAGCGTGTCAAAATGAGACAGTTGCGTTCGGCACCCAGTGTTTTCAAAACCGAACAGTTACGGTTGGCACCCAATAGAGTTGGGCACCCAAATAGGTTTGGCACTGGGCACCCGGGGAAGGTCCGGAATAGTTTTTTGTAGATACCTAAACGAAACCATTCCAGGGTGATCTATAGTTCCTTCGTGATGTTTTGCCTCCGATCCGAAACATTGACGAAAGAACAGATCTAATCATAACTAACTTCATCATCAACGAGATTGTATGTAGTCAGAATATTCCCAACGATGGAAACTGAAGGAGACATTAAATTTTGTGTTGCGGGAGGTTCGAGAAGTGGCCACGTCGTCTTTTTCCACAAAGGGAAAAATCTTTCAGTGCAGTACACAGCAATCCACCTCGAAGCAGTTTTTCCACATTGCCACTATACGAGGGTAATATGAGGGTAGAAATATGAGAGCGTGTTGTGATATTCGGGTCCCGGGATTCGGCCTGAAAAAGTGTTGCGCTCGGCAATTGGGTGCCAAACGCAACTGTCTCATTTTGACACGCTGGGTGCCGAGTCCCGGTCCCCCGTGATATTAACCTTTCAGAATAGCTTGGGTGGTAGGAAGAGGTAGTGCCATATCGAGCCAAATAAGCGATATATTCGGGGCCAAATTAAAAGCAATAATGCCATATTTTTAAAGCCCTATTTCGCAAATATAAGTGCCATATTTTGAAGACATCCAACGATGCCTATAATAATAATTGGCATAATTGGTCATTGTAGTGATCACCGCTTTACAGCCGGATCGCCGAAACTCGTGGGGCGCTATGGGGCTAAAATGGGGCTCCGGGAGGAGTTATTTGAAGGGATTTGGCTATGGGATCGAGTTACGTGTCGTTTTCGAAGTATTTTTGAACGTAGCTGACCCATTTTGGGGGGTCCCGGAACTATCCGATTTCACTGTGGGGATCTATTATAGGGCTTTCATGGGGCTACAAATGGGATTTTTGAAGGATGCCGGGAGGTCAAATATGATTTTTTTTTTTTAATCCATCAAATTTTCCAAGGAAAAATTTTTTTTTGAAAACAAAACTTTTTGCCAAAATGTTTTCATTGGCACTGAATTAATTTCTGCACAAGTTACCTATATCATAGAATAATACGCCCTTGTGTAAAATTTGCAGCGTTTTAGGAGGATTGTCTCTGGATCTCAACCGATTCAAGTCTGTAAATCTCCAAGTCTTTGGGAACTGAAAATGCGATCCCTGGAGATCAGAAAATAAATTTCGTAGGCCCATTTTTCCATGTGGTTTACCCGGGATTGGTTTCGCTCGCTGGCAAATTCCTGTACTCTCACTGATGAGATGTACGGAGCCCCGGCAGATATTCTGTGTGATAACGGACCAGAGTACCGGGGCGCACCGTTCCAAAGTTTGGCCGACTCTTACAGTTGTCGGATTTTCTATAATGCCAGAAGGCATCCCCAAGCCAATCCAGTAGAACGGTGTAGCAGAACCCTGGGGCCATGTTGAAATCGTACACCGGAAAGAACTACAAAAGAACCATTAAATGGCAAATTTTGCCCTTCTCCCTGAAATAGCCGCGGCCCTTCGTATATTCATCAGTGAAGGTACAGAAATTTGCTAGCCTGTGCCAAACCAATCCCGGGTAAACCACCTGGAAAGAAGGACCTGTTGGACCCTGACTCCTATTATAGTCAAGCGATAGGCCACCAGATGTTTTGATGAGCTTGACAACCCCAAATTATTAAAATGTTCAGTTTTCTGCCTGCCATTGATTGAGTCATTTCATGACCTACGGCATAGTTTATTCCAATAATCAATTTAGTACTCACATCAGCAGAGGAGTCGTTTTCTCTCCCAAGCCATCTCATTGGACTAGACCTCTGCACCATCGGCAAATAACCACATCGTATATAGTCATTTCTCACCCTAGCCACCTCAATGAATATTTATATTATCCAAAAATGAGTAATATACTTATTTAATAACATAAGCACGCTAACAGGGGGGCCTCTCTTCGCTCGCCCGACCATTTACTCGAAAAAGAGGGCTTGCTTCGCTCGCCCAACTCAAACTCAACTCAAACAGTTCTTTATTGCTGTTGATACTAGAAAGTACATGTACAATTGCTATGTATAGCAAGCGTCAAGATACAACATTAGGAACAGAAGGTGAACTTAAATAAGCGACATGAAACGAGCAAACAATATTGACATGAAACGGACTAAAGCAAGAGTACTGATACAAATATTCCTCTGCTTGATGGCACGATTACACAAAATTAGGCTGATGAAATAAATTAAATTGAATTATACTGTACTGGGAAACTCATAGTTTAAAAACTCATCAATGGAGTAAAATGCTTCTTTTTTCAAGAGTTTTTTTTTATGATGGTGATGAATTTATTTGTGGGCAGTTCTCTCATGTGAATAGGTAATTTATTATAAAGTTGTTTAGCCCAGTAGCTATGCGCGTTGTCTGCCCGCTTAAGCCTATTGATGGGCAGGACAAAATTACCGTTTCCTCTAGTGAAATGGTCGTGTACGTCACTGGCCTTCGCCCAATTATACTTATCCACGCGTGCAAATTTAAGGCATTCTTTTATAAATATACTAGGTAGTGTGAGGATTCCTAGCTTTGTGAAGTAGCTTCTACAGTCGTCCCTGTATCCTATTCGGGCGAGTACGCGAATACATCTACGCTGTACGCCAAACACCATTCTTGCAGAAGCGCTATGGCTCCAGGCTAAGACAGCGTAATTCAGGTATGAGTGAACGCATCCGTAGTAGAAGGTGAGGAGACTACTATTTGACATGCTGGACGAAAGGCTACGAATGAGGTAGACGTAAACACTCAGCTTTTTGGAGATGAATGTGCAATGCTCGTTCCAATTGAGGGTTGGGTCGAGCATCACTCCGAGGAATTTCACCGGGACACTGCACTTAGATTCAGCTGGACGGAGTGTCATATCGATCGTGGCGGTTTTCGCTTCGTTCAGGCACAGTTTAATTTGAATAATACTGATGGAGTGCATACATTTTAAACATCCATCGCTGATCAGGGTGAACGGCTGAGCGGTTGGGAAAGACGGAGAAGACTGGAAACACCTGAACTCTCTCGGGTCAGGGGCTTTGGCCAGGCGCCTGTCCAAGCGCACATGTTCATTACGATATTTTGATCTTTATGGCGAAGTTCAAAACTAATTTATAGCATATTCTCGAAACCGATTTTGATGCCAATCGGTGCAATCGAATGAGAAAGTGGATTGTTAGCAGTTTTTCCTACTTTGCCTGCTGATTCATCCTGGAACCTCCCAGAGAGCCATTGCATTACCCGAATGACTTCTCAACCGCTCTATTTCATCTCCAAACAGTTCCTGTTCGATTGCACAACCTTCAAAAACTCACATGACTCGTCAGGCGTAGACGCTCACCTGTAAAGAGAAAAAAAGGACATTAGTGAACATAGAGTAGCCTACTCTGAGTAGGTAGAGTTTTAGTCTACTTCGGTTTAAAATAAAGGGCTGCGGGTAAGAACAATGTATTTTTTTTTCCTTTTTGGCGAGGCTTTTATTTTTATAATTTGACATGCGGGCTAAATATAATTTTTCAGACGGGCCAACATCGCTCATCACAAGCTACAATGTGGCTTTAATGTCATCAAACGTAGAAGCTACCTACAGGTAGTCTTGTTGTGTGTCATGGAAATTCTTTAGCCTTTTAATTTTGCTTGACCAAAACGGTTAAGACGTTGTTGTTGGGACTGTACAGATAGATCGTTGGTTTATGTTATGCAGTTTGTTATGATCGTTCGTGCTCCAAGCAAGGATAATTAAAAGGTGGATCTTAAACCACAGGCCATGAAGCTTCTTCTTCTTGAGACGTCTGAGGGCCACTTTCACTAACCGGAAGTTATGTAGGTGTTCTCTTCGTAGGTTGGGTCGGGGCTGGAAATATCCAAAGTCAGCCCCCCCCCCCCCCCTTTCAACGGGTACGTTTATTCCCCTCCCTACAGTTCCAAATGTGACTTTACACATGAAAAGCAAAATCAGATTAAGGGGATTACATTATAGGAGGTTTAAACTGAGTGGCGCACAGTGGGGCGAATACGTAGAAAACCCGCGACATTGGCCGAAAAACCAAGATGTTCGGACCGATGAAAAACCTGTTACATCCTATCCCTAATACCCCAAGGAACATGGAACCCCAATTGCCGAGACAGAAAAATCAAATTTGGGGAACGTACGGTAGAATGAACTTGAGTGGTATGGGGAAATCAGCGTTATTCGGGCAGCTGGTATGGGATTTTTAAAAATTCACGGTGTGTTCGGATGCGTTCTTGGAATCAATTTTTCCCCCCCATTCCATTCTGTACATGTATTACCAATGTTGTGTAGTAGCAACAGTTGCGACAGTTGGTCAGTTACTGACCGCAAATAAATTGTTTTGGGGTATTTGTGGACTTATTTCGTTGAAAAAAGGGAGTTTTGACCGGTTTCTGACACAAATTGGTCATTTCCGAAAGTGGTTCAAAATGGTTCAAAAAACGGCTTATATCCCCCCCGTGTTCCTGACGTATTTCTGAAGGGAATCTCATTGAGTTTGCGACCAACTATTTCCAACTCTCTGAGAACGGTGATAATTTGTTAGCTCAACCACTGTAAATGTCATTTTGTCGGTTTTGTGTGATACCAACTATCATAGGCATTCGTTAGGAAATTACGATTGGGACTGGTAGCAATCGATTCAACGACCCAAAAAACATGTAAAATTACACCTCACTTACCTTTTTGTAAAATAAGCTATTTTTTAGAACAACATTATTTGGCTCATTTGGTAATCTGGGTGGGGAAAATCGGGCTGGGACTAGTTGCAATCGATTCAGCACTCCAAAATCCGTATTCGAGGACACCCCAGATGCCAATGTTGGTTTAGGATGATTTTTTGGGGATTATATGGAGCACAATTTTGGAAATTGGACCACTCCCCACATTCCAATTGGGCTGGCTAACGAACTCATAATTACTCTTGGGGAGAAGGTTTTTTCTGCTAAGGAACGGATATTTTATCGCGTAAATTAAAAGAGAGTTACGTATATCCTCCATCCTTGGATCCGCCGATTTCCACACTTGGATCGGCTCTCACAACAAGTCCGTCATGAACACGACGGCCGTGAAAACCCCCGACGTCAACCTAAACCACGCCGGTAACGCCAGAACCGCCATACCCAAAATGGTTGCTCCAATTTAGCGCTAATCCCAACATCCTACATTCCTTCCAAACTTCTCAACATTTTCTACGAGGGCCTCCAATCAACTTGACTTCTCTGCAAGTTCACCGTCTGCACAGCGGTCTCAAGAGACATTTTTAGCTCAGGTTGATTTCAGTTAATTAAGGGTATTTTTTAACCCATATAAATTTTGGCCCGCTTTTGGGGCATGTAACGCTTTACCCAATGTATGTTAGCTTAAGAATAACGGCGAGTACATTCGGTATTTTCTAACCCATTTTATCAATTTACACCTCACTGCTTGGTTGGGGAAAAGGTTCTGCTCAAGAATTATTTTATTTAATTCATTCACATTTTTCCCAGGAAAAGTTAACGGTCTCCGCGGAACCTTATAAGCCTGCGGTGTTAGCAGAGTTTCAACATTTCGCTCATTCCCTTCTACATTTATCATAACTCGTGAAAGTAATTAAAACACCCTTCCAGCCCGTAATATTCTAGAGTTCAAATTTACCGAATTCTAGAAATCGGTAAATTTGAACTCTATAATAGAGGGAACTCTATAATTTTCAAATTAACAGTCCCTCCCTGCTTTTAAATAGGTACCTTATTTTGCATAGATATAAAAATATACTTGGTAGGTAAGCACAATAAAACTAGAATTTAAGGGGCCTAGTACTGATCCTTGCGGAACTCCATAGTTCATGACTTCTGTTGAGCTTTGCACGCTTGAAGTTTGGACATATTGCCTCCTATTTGTGAGGTACGATCTGAACCAGCTCTGTGCCACATCGTCCAAGGCCGCGTTTTCCAATCTGTACACCGTTTGAGCCCCAAGGCGGGGTCGAAATCGTTAATGGTTTGGAGTGCGCTTTTGCCTCCAAACTGTACACTGATTCAGCCCAGAGCTGGGGAGGTGGAGTCGAAATGGTGTAGGGTTTGTGAAGCGCTTCTGCCCTCCAAAATGTACACTGGATCAGCCCCAATAAGAGTCAACATCAAAAATCTTACGCAGCATTGTAACTCACAAAGCTGTTACATTCAGACAGTTTTTCACCATTAAAAGGAGCTAAACTTACGGAACGAACATGATTGTACAGCGAAATAACCGGATTGATTCAAAGCCACACGTGCTGAAATTTGAGCAAACATTTTTGAATGTCAATAAGTTGAGTACATACTAGTTTACAGCATAGAAGGCAGATGGATCTTCGTTGGTATTGGAAAAATTCTATTCTATTAATTGGGGCTCTAAGTATTAGAATAATTCTCATACCTATGGAATTACCTCGCAGACTTATTCTAATACCTACCTTGTTCTTAGAACAAGGAGAGCGAGTAAGCGAAGGGGTGGGTAGAGGGATTTTGAGAAATATGTTGGTGATGGGGAGGAGGGTATGTCTTGGAATTCCTCGGGGCTGAACCAGTGTACATTTTGGAGGGCAGAAACGCATCACACATCCTCCACCATTTCGACTCCACCTCCCCAGCTCTGGGTTGAATCAGTGTACAGTTTGGAGGCAAAAGCGCACTCCAAACCATTAACGATTTCGACCCCGCCTTGGGGCTCAAAAGGTGTACCTATAGATTGGAAATACGCGTCCAGGCCTAGCCTCCCCAGTTTTCGTAATAGTCGAGATGTTTCAATCGAATCAAATGCCTTAGGATGCCTTTTGGTTTATACTGTAGGTAGCACGGATACCTACTTTGGTGTCCGCGTTAGGTTGGCAGCAGTTTTATTGTGCTTACCTACCAAGTATATTTTTATATCTATGCAAAATAAGGTACCTATTTAAAAGCAGGGAGGGACTGTTAATTTTAAAATAGGATAGGGATAGGTAGGTATGAAATCCGCACAAGTGCCCAATGAAAGTAAGACAGAGGAATCGTGGAAATGAACATTATTTGGATATAGAAAAGGATTATAAGGGGGGGGGGGGGGGGGGGGATAGAAACCGGGAGATTTCTGGGTGGAGAGTTCGAAGAAACAACTGAGGAATTCAAATTGGTATTTATTTGCATTTCGAACAAACTGAGAAGCCATTAGTAGAGAGAAAACGAAGTCCAAGGGAGAAGACGAGCGAGGGTGGAAGAGAGGTGGGTCGGCTGCTCCTGGTCCTCGGAACAATATTAACAAAGTAACATGAATCCCGAGGTTGCTCCTGGGATCATTATCTGTGACCAGTATCAGGTACTGAGAAGGAGCAGGAGCGCTTTGTTCCTGTGACAGGAAAAAAGCTGTCACAACCCATCTCTATTATGCCATAATCCATTTTTCGAGGTCCCGCGTCTGTCCAAAGAATGTGCAGATTTTTTTTTTCAAAAATATTTTTTATTTACACCTAGGTGACATGAGCAAGATATAGGTATATTAAAAAAAAAAAAAAAAAAAAAAACCTTGTGCAAAATTTGCAGCGTTTTTTCTCAATCTATCAAGTTCTTTAGCCCCGTTGAAAACCCAAAATGTAAGTTGACAACGCTGATCTTGCCTGATAGCGAGGATGAATAATATTCATATTATGGCAGAAGTTTTCTCTGACCCCGAGCTTCACGGGATTTTCTCTGATTATCTCCTTACATTCACACAGAGGTTTACACGATCGTAACGCCGAAAACACCGTATATGTTAAAGAAAGAAGATGAGAACGTAGAAAGTCTTCGAGTAATGAGGTAACATTTCACACAACGAAGGTTTCTTTTTTAGTTGCCGTTTGCAACGGCTAAGTGTATAATATAATATAATATCAATCAATCAATCAAATTTTTATTTGTCAGTTACACTGAGTGTTTTGATAATGGTCAAATTTCTACTTAAAACTTCGTAAAACTAAGTCACCTACAGTAAACAAACAAACAAACAATCAAACAGAAAAAACATAGAACACAGACTACAGAACTGGCTATTTGAAACAAAACAATTTAACAAAAATATTCACGTAAAAATAACAAAAGAGTTTATAGCCAGTTCATAGTTCTCACTTACATTCTTCCCAGGCACTGGTCAGGAAGTCGTCAAATGTTTATGGAGCTAGTTGAATCAGGTAACCGCTCACTTTGGACCTTAGTGAAACCAGTGACTTGCTTTTTAAAGTGCTTGGGACGGCATTGAAAAACTTTATCCCCCACCAAGAACTACTATTCCTGGAGGCTGTCAGGCGATGGAACGGTAAACAAAGGTCATCTTTGTTCCTAGTTGAGTAGCCGTGATCAGACGACTTGCACTTGCCGATGTTTTTCCGGATGTAGCAAATACATTCAAGAATGTATGCAGCAGGGATAGTTAATATTTTATGCCGTTTGTAGGCTTCCCTGCAATCCTCCCGGTACTTAAGGCCGGCTACCACTCTAACAGCCCTTCGTTGCACCGCGAAAATGTCAGATGCCGCTGCTGAATGGCCCCAACTCAAAATAGCATAGACTGCTCTACTTTGAAAACATGCATGGAAAGCAGCTAGAACAGCGGATTTTGACAGCCTGTCCGATAGGCGTCTCAAAAGAAAGATATAACTGTTCAATTTACTTTCCAATTGATTGTAGTGGGCCTTCCAGTTTAATTTTGGGTCAAGCTTAACACCAAGGAAGGATACGTATTTTGGGTTTTCAGCAATAGAAGTCAGATCTCTCAGCCCGAAATACATAACATTTGTCTTGTCGACATTCACTGAGAGTCTATTTCTTGAAAACCAATTCGTGGCTGCCTCCAAAGAGAGAGCATTAAAAGAACGAAGAGATGACAGAGCTGAATCCTTAGCAAGAAGTGACTTATCATCCGCAAACAGGATGGGGGACGATTTTAAACTGTGGGGCAAGTCATTTATAAAGATTAAAAACAAAATTGGCCCCAATACCGATCCCTGTGGAACACCATGCAAAATAGGAAGAAACTCAGAAAGGGTGCCATTATGACGGACTGCTTGGGTTCTGCCGGAAAGGTAACTATGGATCATTGAAATCGCAGACTGGGAGAAATAGTACTTGGAGAGTTTGAGGACGAGGAGCTGATGGGAGATGCAATCAAAGCATTTGGCCACGTCCATAAAAGTGCCAGAAGAGTACTCCCCAGACTCAAAAGATGATGCAACAAAATCAGAGAATTTCTGAACTGCATCCTTAGTGGATCTACCCCGCCGAAAACCGAATTGGAAGTCAGTAAATAGGTTGTTACTTTCGAAAAAGTTATCCAGATCAAACTTTAGAGTTTTTTCAAAAATTTTGGAGGGCAGGGAGTTTTGATATCGGCCTATGATTTGACACAAGGTTTCGGTCACCTTTTTTAAAAAGGAGAGTAACTTCGGCCACCGAGGGGAAATATCCGCCACCAATTGAGTCATTTATGAGATGAGTCAGCGGGAACATAATTGCTAAGGCTCCTCTTTTTATCATGTTGGTAGAAATCCCATACACATCGCAGGTATTGGAGTTTTTTAGGCTTGTAATACTTTTAAATACAGCTTCTGGTTGAATGGGGGAAAAACTAAACTCTGAAGTCGAAGGCAATAGAACATTGAAAGAGAGAGGATCACCATCAGCATCAGGAAGGTTACCAATAATGTTATTGGCAACATTTACAAAAAAAGCATTAAAAGAATCCGCAGAGATTTCTCCCGAAGCAGAGGTTTTTCCATTTCCGACCTTCCATTTTCATTAATTTCATTCCACATTGCTTTTGTGGGATTCGAGGAGGAAAAAATATTCCTTTCAGAGGCCAACTCCCTAGCACTTTTTATGGCCGTTTTGTACGTTTAGCGTAGTTTCAAAAAAGCTCCTCTCAAATTTGGGTTTTGCTCACTGGCAGAATCTAACTTTTGGAGTTCATGTCTCATATCATGAAGTTTCTTGTCGTACCATTTCTTGGAATTGGATTTCCGATTTCTAGGTTTGACTCTTAAAACTGGAAAAGCATTTTTAGCAAAGTATGAGATAACATTCACAAAATTAGACCATCTATCATCCAAATTTATACTGGAATCGTACACAAAACCCCAATCGGCCAAAAACAATTGATATTCAAAATATTCCAATTTCTTTTCTGTAACTGGCCTTACAAGAATTTCAGTATATCCGGAGGATGACACGGTAGAGGGCTTGATGTTAAAGGAACCTAGTAGTGCCCTATGATCCGAAAAACATACATCTTCAACAAAAAGAGAGGAAGAGTGCGCTGGTAGAAAATTTACAAATATATTATCAATTGCTCGCCTTTTCCGTGTGGGGTATTTATTTTGAGGCGAGAAGCGGAAGTAGGCAAAATTGCTGGTGAGAGAATTGTATCGGGTTGTATCCTCGATAGCGCAAACATTAAAATCACCAAGGACCATTACATACTTAAATTTGAAGACAATGGCTAATGCTGAATGTAAAATGGATAAGAATGAGTCAAAATCACTAACAGGGCTACGGTAAACCGAAATTATAACTAAGTTTAAGGTTTCTATTTTCAAGGCCGATAGCTCACAAACACTAGAAATCGATAGAGAATTTACTTGTTCGAATGGTACGAATTCATGCTGATTTTTAATGAATAGCATTGAACCACCATGCAAGCCCATTCTACAGAAAGCGGGACCCGTTTTAAAA
The DNA here is from genome assembly GCA_955831195.1 of Pilophorus perplexus. Classification (NCBI taxonomy): domain Eukaryota; kingdom Metazoa; phylum Arthropoda; class Insecta; order Hemiptera; family Miridae; genus Pilophorus; species Pilophorus perplexus. Next base: position 587,186 of record OY037009.1, read on the forward strand.
TTTTCGATATAGAAGTATCCGATTTCATTTGTATTTAACCAGTGCTCGTTTAAACTAATTATATTGTAAGAAATCTGTCACAATGAACGTCTTTTATTCTCAACAACTTCTAACACTCCCAACAACTTGTCCGTAACTGAACTTTTCATCAAGCATATTATGACACATTGTTTCCATGTGCTTGCTGACCATCGCTACTGGAGGCTCCACACTATTCCCTCCTCTTCAAGAGGTCGCCGGGAATGGCGCCAACCGGTCCTGTTGAGCCGCTCCGCCTGCGCCTATATCTCCACCATCGCTCGATCACCAGCTCGTGGAGATCGGCGGTGAAGGCAACCTGACGACGTTTGACAACGACTACAGCCGACGACATCTTTCCCCTGCTGCTGTCCTCGAAGACTCTGCCATAGGACGAGCTGCTCCGCTCCATCGGACGTTTACGCCTCAGTGTACTCCCATCGGACAGGGAGTACACTACTCGAGGTGACGTGACGAGGACACTGCTCGTCGACGTGACGAGTAGTGTCACTGTACCGGTTTCCTCCATCTTCTCTTCTTTCAGTTCGTCTTCTCTCTCGACCGTCTCTGACTCGCGAGCGTCCTCTGGCATGGACTCTTCGTTGCTGACTTCTATGGGGGCGTCGAAGTAGATTTCCTCGTCGTCCTTGTAGTCGTCTTCTCTCTCGACCGTCTCGCCAACGCGGCCTGCCTCCTCAGCGTCCTCTGGCATGGGCTCTTTGTTGCTGACTTCTATGGGGGCGTCCAAGTAGATTTCTTCGTCCTCCTTGTCGTCGTCTCCTCTCTCAAACGTCTCGCCAGCGCGGCCTGCCTCCTCAGCGTCCTCTGGCATGGGCTGTTCGTTGCTGTCTTCTATGGGGGCGTCCAAATCAATGTCTTCGTCCTCCTTGTCGTCATCTTCTTGGGGGCACTCCCGTGCAAAGTGGACTAACTCCCCACAGCAGTTGGTAACACCTGGGACCTCGACCTTTGGGTGGTCTCCATTGTTCCCGCCTAATTTGAACCAAACCTCTCGGGAACCAAACCTACGACCTAATGCTGCGGCGACTGCATCTAAAGTCCGGCTGGCAGGAGGCACATTACATACAACACTCAGGGCTAGGCCTCGAACTGCCGTGATAAGCCACTTGACCGCTGTGTCAGGCCCCCAACCATTGGTCTCCATGACCACGCAAAACTGCATCCAGTATTCGTCCCATGAGAAGGACCCATCGTATGGGGCCGGTTCCATGACATTCCTTTCCACCCGAGCCCCCCAGATTACCTCTTGTAGTCGGTCCACCCGTGCATTCAACCTATCCAAGTCCCGACTTGTCACCTCCTCGTCGTCGTCTCCGTTGCCCTTCGTTGTCCTTCGTTGCACTGGGTACTCTGCACCACCCATCCCACTTCTGACACCACTGTAAGAAATCTGTCACATTGAACGTCTTTTATTCTCAACAACTTCTAACACTCCCAACAACTTGTCCGTAACTGAACTTTTCATCAAGCATATGACACATTGTTTCCATGTGCTTGCTGACCATCGCTACTGGAGCCTCCACAATATCTATGTCAGTATTTTGCGATTTAATTAAACATTCAAGATAGTTCACTTTATTTCGCAAAGAACAGATGTTTAGATGCATGACATTGAAAGAAACAGTGTCAGCCCCTCCCGCTGAATCGCCATCCCGTGCACTCGGTTTACTGAATGGTGCACATTGTTGGCGGTCAAACCTTTTACCCCCGGATTTGCACGAGGGAGCACGGTGTCAAGATGCGGAGTCAGGATGCCAAGGAAGGCTTTGTACGACATTAGGTTCAGCAGGCCTCAAAAAAATATCGCGCATAGAATTACAAAGTCTTTGGCGAGCTTTTACCGTGTAATAGGGATTTTGCGACTTGGAGGCAATTTGATTACGGCTAATATGATTAACATTAATTAAGCGAACTGACCTGTATTTATTTGTCAAAGTGTTCAGGAATTTGTTGAGCCGATGAATTTCCAGGTTTACGCACGAGAATGGTGACAGCAAAAGATCAAATGGCACGGACAGTATGATGAGTTTAGTACCATTTAGGGATTGGCAGAGCTTCTGTAACTGGTGCTTGTAGGACCGTAGATCATTGTAGGCGACGTCAACGAAACCCGCTGATAATACCAGGAAGTCCGGACGGTCTTTTGTGCAATCCCAATTTTTGAGGAGCGTCGTGACTGTAGCATCTGTCATTCTTGTAGCAGCGGATGTAAATTTACTTGGGAGGATGGATGCTAGTTCGTCTCTCAATCCATATATAAAAGAATCACCAAGGAACATCACACAAGGTTTACCCGATATAACTGTGGGTTTTGACCTCTTTTTATCCAAACAAAAGGTGACCTGTTTTTTTGCGTGTGGTTTGGCAGCTACCTTTGGCTGTGAGAAATCTTCAAGTTTACCCTTTAAATTCAACATTAATTTATCCAACACAAGGCACTGTTTGTTTAGAGCCTCAATCAGCTTGGCATTGTCAGATAACTTTGCAAAACAGTTGGTGGTATTTGCGCCAAGTAACTCATCTGACAGATTTTCTGCGGTCCCGACTTCTTCACATACGGCGGACTCTAGAGGCCGTAACTCGTCCAACTCCATGCGGGCCTCAGCCAGTTCCGAAAGCAGAGTATCATTTCGGCGCATCAATTGTGACTGGATGTATATTAGCTCATTCAGCTGCGTGGACAGTTCCTGTTCACGCCGTTTATAGGAATCCTTCCCCAAGTTCCATGACTCACAAGCATCACGATGCGTAGCGTTTGTCTCTTCAAGTTCACTACGGAGATTTGAGATCTCCCGCATTAGATTTGTGATATTTTCATCTTCATTCGGAATGGTGACGGATGTAGTGAGGGGTGTGGCGAGGGGGGTGGCGACCCAATCGGTGTTTGAAGAGCCGTCAACGAGTTGAACTTTTGTGTGGTGGTTTGCGACCCTATCTGGCAAGTTCTGAATTTCGCCGAGGATATTTGTACAGGAGTGCGGAAGATTTACGTCAGAAGCCGCCGAGATGTGTTTGCTTTCAAGAACCCTTATCTTCTTCTTCAGGTTGATGATATCGTCTAAAAAAGCCTTTTTTTCTTCCTGTCAAAGCTCCTCACACTGAAGGTGATCGTACATAGACGAATTTAGTTTTCCCCGCGAAGAATTATATGCGTCTTGGAGGGAAGAGACCTCCTGTTTGAAACCATTCAGTTCATCTATTCTGTCTTGGATGACGGAAAAGAGATTTTCTAACGTCCTGATGAACAAATTATGAGAAATATCCTCCTCATTTAAGCCAAGGGTGCAAAGGTTCAGGAGTAGTTTATCCTTAGTATCCTTAAGTATCCTTAACTTCATTTAATTCTTCATCACCCAAATTCACAGCCTCGAGCGCCATACTAAACATGTTAACGTGAAACGTACTTTTATGTTGGAGAGGATTTCCATCAAATGGGACACGGCAAGACGGGCCGGCCAGAGCGGAGCCGCGAGAAGCTTATCGCTCGGCCCGGTAATAGCACCACCGATTGAACCAGTGAACAATGACGATCTGTTCTTTGCGGCGGATGATGTATAATATACTTAGATATACACTTAGATAATATTATTATAATAATAAAGATAAATCTTGTCACAGGAACACCCCTCGCAACGAAATCCCAACACGCGAATATAAACAAACTGCAGGAAGGCTTTTGACGCTCCAGTAGGAAGCAACGCCTGTACAATTATTGTACATTATTATCATGCATAAGCCGTGTGCTCTGAATACATGTTCATTAACAGGAAGAAAATTTCATTAATAGGAAGCAACGCCTTTACAATTATTGTACATTATTATAATGCAAAAGCCATGTGCTCTGAATACATGTTCATTAACACTCTCTGAACGGCATATCGCGTCATATTGTGCAACATTCCACTTTAAGTGATTAACCTGTCTGATTCAAACTGGCCGAATTTAAATTCAAAGGGAGGGGAAAGGACCTTTGAACGCTCCATACAATCTTCGTAGAACCTCATAGTGAGGTTGGATGGATATGGTACACCCAAAAATGGATTCTACGTCCAAAATCATTTAGAAAACGACACCATATTTGACCTTAAGGGAAAAGTCCTTCAAAATCCCCGTTACAGCCCCAACGGCCTAATTGACCTGAGTAGAAGAAAAGTGCCCTTGCCGCGTCAAAATCCCCTGCGGTCGGCTGGATATGCACTTCGTGCGGGTCTTGTTCGGCCGACGATGCTCGGGAGCTAATGGGCCCCCTCATCCTCCCTCCCCCTTGTCCTCTCGAAGCTCGCGAGTTTTTTACACGTCAATTAAGGGAGTTAATGAGATAAGCGTGTTTCACTTTAGAAAAAAAAAAAAAAAAATAGCGGAAACCTACTGCCTACGTAAGTGAGTGAGTGAGGGGCTGCCAGAGCCACGCACTTCCTTTTCTTTAAGGATTTTTTTTCTTCAACCGAGAGTTAATGAAAGCCATATGTTACACTTCTAAAAGGTGAATCCCCACTGCCATAAGTGGAGGTGGAGAGACGAATAATTAAAAACGTGATTTGTAAAAAGCTCAGTTCAGGTTGAACCGTCACGGAACCAGTGAAACATAGCAATCGTTGCAGTGTTTTCAATAGTTGACATCATCTATAACAGCACAATTATTACAACCAGCAGCATCATCATCATCATCATCATCATCATCTGAATGTCTGCCGAAGAGGACCAAATGTAAAGATTGAATAACGCTTACACATCTTTTCATGAATTCAAGGTTTGTAGAAAACATTGAAAAGTTAAAAGCGTCAACATCGACATCTCTATTCATTATCTAATCTTTTTTTCATTTTTTTTTTTTTTTTTTTTTTTATAGCAATACAACGTCCATAGCACTCACGCACGCACCTACCTCTACAAGTTTATGGAAGCGCTCAACGTGTTGAAAAATGATACATGGTATCAGATTTTCATATCCGAACCAGTATTGACTTTAATAGATGACAAAGATTCGCATCTTTTTTTCGACTGTACGGAAAAAATACGTCGTTTACAATATTTAACGAAGCAAATTTCCAGCAGAAGTAACACAGCAACGAGACAAAGACGTATTCTCAGGTTAGCTATCGATATTAAATTAACGATTAATCGACTTTATAACGTCAATTTCAATGTTTATGAACGAGATGTAACCTATCAGAGACTTAAGGATATTCTGCATAAACTTTATTCGAGGCTATAACCTGTCCAACAGTTCATTATGAGTCAATGTTCAGCTTTCGTAGATTTAATTAACTCGTATAACTATCATTTGAACGAATTGGATATTTCTCAAGATAGCGATTTAGAAAACGCTTTACTCAATGTTAAAAGTCAAGTTGAAGAAATTTTATTAAACTTTATTCGTAAGCACAAAAATGTTAAATGGTACATTAACGCACGAGTTAAACTTAGTAAAATTGTCAATAACGAGGAAATTTACAATTTCCCTTGCTTTCACGGGAAAATGCAAACACTTTTACACGAGCATCAATTCGAAAACCAATACAGAAATTCGTGTGAAAATATCGCGCACTGTCTAGAGAAATTCGTTCAAGATGGATCAGGTTGGCAATACGATTCCATCGAAGAAATTAAGTTATATTACGTTAAATATCAACCTATCGCAGGATCTTCATACATCCCGACACCTAACAAGCTTAAAAACCCTAAAATAGGGATAATAAATGTACGGAACAAAGACGATCAGGAATGTTTCAAATGGTCCATTTTAGCGAATTTCCTCAATTGTAAACATCGTAATTATAGAGTAACTGCATTGAAAAAACTCGAACCTAAATTCGATTTCAAATGTTTGCAATTTCCAGTGAAAATTTCAAAAATTGAAACTTTTGAAAAATGTAATCCCTCAATATCAGTCAACGTATTCGGATGGGAAAATACAGTCTACCCTTTACGCATCACAGAGTACAAGCAGAGGCGATATCACGTAAATCTTTTACTCTTAACCAGCGTCATAAATGGCGAGTCAAGATCGCACTATTGTTTGATTAAAAAACTCGACAGTTTGCTACGCAACTTAAATAAATCGTCGCATCAATGTTTTTACTGTAATTTCTGCTTGCACAAGTTCTCCACTGATAAGCGGTTGAAGAATCATATTGAATATTGTAAACCATTCGGTGCACAGAAAACTATGTTACCGGAAAAAGGGGAAAATATACTGAAATTTTCCAATTACTCGTTATGTAACGAAGTGTTATTCACGATTTATTGCGATTTTGAAGCTTTCATTACCCCGATAGAAGATGATAAGCCGACAAAGAGCGCTAGAAAGATTTCGAAACATGTACTCTCAGGATACTGCTACGTTCTCGTTGATATTGAGGGAAGAGTTATTTCGCATAAAGTCTATTCAGGTGAAAATGTTATCGACACGTTCTTAAACGATTTAGTGAATATAATGCATGAAATCAAATACTCATTTCTAAGCAATGTCATCGCTCCCATGAAGTTAACGCCTGAAATAATACGACGAAAAGAGACTGAAACCATATGTTATCTATGTGAAAAAATGTTCAATCCGGAAGATGTAAGAGTGTTTGACCACGACCATAGGACTGGTGAAGTGTTAGGGATTGCGCACCAAAGCTGTAATTTATCGCGACAAGATCGTTTTTTCGTCCCAGTTGTGTTTCATAACTTGAAATCTTACGACGCGCACTTGTTATTATCCGGGTTTAGTAAATATAAGGATTCAAAAATGAGCTGCATCAGTCAATCTAGTGAAAAATATCTTTCAATAAGTCTCGATGACTTGAGGTTTTTAGATTCTCTAGCATTTTTAAACGCGAGTCTTCAAACGTTGGCGAAAAATCTGTACGATGAAGGTGACATTAGAAACAATTTCGATTTTTTCTATCAAGTACTACCCGAACATCGTGAAGCGGAAATTCCGTTACTTCTACGTAAGGGAATTTACCCCTACACTTATATGACTGATGTGACAAAGTTTTCCGAAACACAATTACCCGACAAAACGAAATTTTTCAACGATTTAACAAATGAGGTCGTGTCCGATGAGGATTACCAACATGCGCAAAATGTATGGAAATCTTTCGAGATTAAGAACATGAGACAATTTCATGACCTGTACCTTATGACGGACGCGATTCTCTTAGCGTGCATTTTTGAGAAATTTAGAAAAATGGCGTTATCGTACTATAAAATTGATCCATTACGCACATTTTCGGCACCAGGCCTGGCATGGGCGAGCATGTTAAAGCTCACTAAAATAGAATTGGAACTAATCCACGATGTGAATCAGCAGCTCATGATCGAGTCTTCAATCAGAGGAGGAATATCTCAAATTTCCCATAGATACGCTGTAGCGAACAATCCTCATGTACCAGAATATAATCCGGATGAACCTAATTCTTGGATACATTACGTGGACTGTACGAATCTGTACGGAACAAGTTTATCCGAAGCTTTGCCAAAGTCCAATTTCCGATGGTTGTCGAAAAAGGAAATCGAAAATATCGATTTCACAAACATTGCGGACGATGCTGAAACGGGTTTCATACTTCAAGTCGATCTCGAAGTTCCCTCAGAGTTGCACGATTATTTCAACGATTACCCCCTAGCACCGGAACGTATGGTCGTTAAAAAAGACATGTTATCACCGTATCATCGGCGTATCATTGAAGAATGTGGTCTCACATTGCAAAAATCTGAAAAGTTATTAACGATACGTTATACGATAAGGAAAAATACGTTATTCATTATCGAAACTTGAAATTATATTTACAATTAGGATTAAAATTGAAAAAAATACATAGAGTGTTAGCATTCACTCAAGAGGCATGGATGAAACCATTCATTCAATTTAATACGTTGAAACGACAACAGGCTAAAACACAATTTGAATCAGACTTTTTTAAAATCATGATCAATTCAGTCTATGGTAAAACTTTGGAAAATGTGCGAAAACATACAGATTTTAAACTTATAGCAAACGAGAAACAGCTGCTGAAATGGTCCTCATCTCCTAGATTGAAGAGTATGCATCTGTATGATGATAATTTTGTCGGTTTAGCGTTGAAGAAAATCACGTGCAAGTTATTCAGACCCACTTACGTAGGATTTACGACGCTGGAAGTATCTAAAAACATCATGTACCGTTTTCATTACTTGTACATGATGGCTACATACCCTAGGGCGAATATTCGCCTTTTATTCACGGACACTGATTCACTCATGTATAAAATCGTGACAGAGAATATTTTCTCAGATATGTTGAAGAATATCCACCTATTCGACACCTACAATTACCCTATAGGTCATAAATGTCGAATCACGTATAATAAAAAACGTCTAGGAACGTTCACCGATGAATGTAATAGCGAGCAGATCTGGAAATTTATCGGACTGAAGCCCAAGTGTTACTCATTTTTGTTACATAATCTAAAGGAGAAAAAAATCGCCAAAGGGGTCGCTAGGATATCGGTTAAACAGCAATTAAAATTTGACACTTACGAGAAATGTTTATTTAATTTAGAAGTAAATTCGACGACTCATAAGACAATCAGATCTAAAGAACATAAATTATTCACGTACAGCATGAAAAAAGTCGCTCTAACACCTTTCGATAGCAAACGATATTTACTTTACGACGGGGTTTCGAGTCTCGCTTACGGGCACTATAAGATTAAAAACATGAGAGAGGAGGAGGAGGAGGAGGAGGGGGAGGAGGAGGCTGAAGAGGAGGAGAATGTGACGGCAGCGGAAGATGACGAGGACGTGGCAACCATATAGGTATAAATATAAACGATCTCATTTCGAACGGGTTAATAATGACTTCATCATCAGCCCAACCGTCGATTCGTGAAGCAATTGCCAAAGAGTTACACGCACCCGCACGGAAAAACTTTCCCACGAGGGTTGTCGAACTTAAGGGGGTTAATGACCTTTGGGAGATTGACCTGGTTGAAATGATACCGCACGCTAAAGCTAACCGTGGATACAAGTACATTCTAACGGCGATAAACTGTTTTTCGAAAAAAGCGTACGCGTTACCTTTAAAAGATAAAAAAGCCGAGTCCATCGTTAAAGCGCTAGAGCCGGTTTTAAAAGCGAATTTACCTATTCGATTCATACATTCGGACGAGGGTAAAGAATTTAGAAATAATACTTTTAAAAAATTGATGAAAGATTTAAATATAAGCGCGTATGTAACGCACTCTGACAAAAAGGCTTCTATCGTTGAACGTTTCAATAGAACTCTAAAGTCGAGAATGTATCGGAAATTTACCGAGCTCGGCACGTACAAATGGATTTCCATTCTAGATAGCATAGCCCGAGCTTATAATAACACGAAGCATCGTACTATCGGAATGAAACCTTCGCAAGTTAGTAGAAAGAATGAAAAAAGGGTTCTAGCGAACATTACGTTGAATAGACAAAAGTATAAACCGCGGGATAAAGTGGTTCGCTTCAAGGTGGGGGACCGCGTCCGTATAAGTAAATTCAAAAATATTTTCGCAAAAGGGTACATAGCCAACTATACTAACGAAATATTCGTCGTATCTGAAGTGAAAAATACGATTCCTGTGACGTACAAGTTGAAAGATCATGAACAGCGTGAAATTAGCGGTAGTTTTTATAACCAGGAGCTGAAAAAAACCAATTACGAGGATGTCTATCTCGTGGAAAAGATTATACGTTCGAAAGGAAACAAAAGATTAGTTAAATGGTTAGGGTTCGATGGTAAACACTCTACATGGATAGATAAAAAGGATTTGATATAGAAAATCTGTCTCATTTAACTTTAGAATAGGTTAACGTTAAGAAGCAGGATAGTTTTTGATGCGATGACTCCATCGTTAAAAATTGTTAATTTCGACGTATATTGTCAAGGTGTTGGTTGTGGTGGTGATGGTGGCACGAATGAATATGATCGTCACGGTCAGTTATTTCCTAATAACATCCGTTGTCTGATGACAGGTCCATCCTCAAGCGGGAAGACCAATGTACTTGTAAATCTTATGTTAGCTGCTAATGGTATATGTTTTGAAAATGTGTACATATTTTCTAAATCTTTGTATCAACCAAAATATATATTTCTTCAAAAAGTCTTGGCTGATATACCTGAAATTGGTTATTACGCGATCACCGATGAAAATGACGTTCCACACCCTAATGATGTTAAACCCAACTCTTTGATGATTTTTGACGATGTTTCGACCGAAAAACAAACTCAAATTCGAAATTTTTTCTCGATGGGACGTCATAAATTACTAGATACCGCATATTTAGGTCAAAGTTACTCTAGAGTACCCAAACATTTAATTCGCGATAATGCAAATTTTATTATAATTTTTAAACAAGATGAGACAAATTTGAAACATATTTTCAACGATTACGTTTCCGCTGATATGACATATGCTAAATTTCGTTCGTTATGTCAACGGTCGTGGAAAAATAAGAAGAACGGGTTTTTAACAATTTCCTGCGAACATCCCGCGTCAAACGGACGATACAGAGACACGATTGACAAATACATCCGTCTATAGAACAATGAGGAGGAGGGGGGAGGGAGTGATCAACGTGAACGTCGATCGTGACGTCCGAACGTCGGTCGGTCGATCGAGCGTCCAACGTCGGACGATCGAACGTTCGGACGTTGAACGTTAGACGTTCAATGATCACGCCGGACGATCGAACGTTCGGACGTTGAACGTTAGACGTTCAATGATCACGTCGGACGATCGAACGTTCGGACGTTGAACGTTAGACGTTCAATGATCACGTCGGACGATCGAACGTTCGGACGTTGAACGTTGGACGATCGAACGTTCGGTGGATCGAACGTCGAACGCTCGGACGTTACGATTATCAAACATACGATGATTACGATTGACGTTTGAACATAAATGGTGAAACATAGCGACATTTCGTTCATTTATTAAAATGAAGTCTAAGCGGACGGATGTGGAGAAAATTATAAAAGAGCTTCATCAATTACGTAAAAACGTTAAAAATAAATACAATCGATTACAATCTAACAAATCTTTGCTTCAAAAATCGTTAGAAACTCAATTCAAGCCGATAACTGAACCTATTTTATCGTTAAGAAACGCAGTCGCGGCGAATAATAATAATAATATAAAGAAGGAGAAAATAGAAAGTGATGACGCAATAACGTCGTCGTCGTCGTCGGCAACGGCTGCGGTGAAAAATGAAAAACCTAATAATCATTTCCTGGAAAATTTACTGGAAAACTATCGCGATATAGCCATTCATCCTTCAAAACGTAAAATTCACGATCGAATTTATGGTGTCACCAATATACCCGGTGAAGATGGGGAGGGGGAAGGGAAATGGGTTATGGGGAATTCAAAAATTAAATTCATACAAAATCGGGTAATAGTAGAAAAAGAGGATGAGAATGACGCTAACGCCGCCGTCTCCGTTGATTTAAGTCCCGGTCTATTGGAATTGTTATTTCTGACAGAACCCACGCAATATACGAGTCGCGATGCCGAAAATTATAAAACTATTCTTAAAAAAACTGGCGTACATAGAAGTAGCAGCGGTAAAATTAAATCTAGTAAAGGAGCTAAGTACATTAACGTAATTTCTAAACTTTTCCCAGTTAAACAAAAATTACCACGTCCTCGCAATGATGATGATGATGATGACGGTCATAACGATGTTAGTAACGAAATGGACTTATCAACCTCGCTTTTGGGTACGGGATATCAAATGAAAGTGCAACCATCGGCAGCGGATGCCGTGATGCAATACGTTTATTTCGATGACGTGAACGAAATTTGCGAACGTCTCATGAAGCTTGTAGCAGCTGTTCAAGCCGGAAATGACGGTCTTTCGAATGAAATTATCTCAATTTTGGAAGAATTGACCGAGCTAGGTGTTATAAAAACTCCTCGTTCGCACGTTTTAGATTCATTACTACGATGAGTATTGACAAATTCGGGCGGTGGTCTCTAACTGCTGAAAATGGCCTACTAGGTTCGGCGGCGGCGGCTGGGGTCAAAAGCGGACCTCCCGGCATTGGGTTCACACTCACACCTTCGGGAAACTATGATTTAGAACAAAAGCGGTTAGTTAATGCGGGGAAAGGCGTTAACAAACACGATGTCATTACGTTCGAACAATTGCGTGGATTGGAAAGAAAATGTATGAAATTAACGGCTAATAACAAAGAATTTGACGCCCAAGGACGATCTATAGTGAATGTCATTGAACCCACTCTAGACGACCATTTAGTTAAAATCAGATATTTGAAACGTTACTGTCTAATGCGTGACAATGACGAAGTTGTTGATTTGAAGAAAACTAAATTGAAATATTTCGAACAAGAACCTTTTGAACCTTACGATGTAGTGAATAAAGCGTACGTTGATTCTCACACGCCAATAAAAAGTGAAAATAAGTGGGATTTCGACGCTAGACAACTTTCCAACGTTGTAGAACCCACATTCGGGTCTGATGTAGCGACTAAATCTTACGTCGATAAAAAACTCGTTGATAAGCAACAGTTTTGCGTCGAATATATTAATGAAAAAACGTCATTTTATCACAATGATAGAAGCGACAAAGTTGATATGAACAATAAACGTATCGTCAACGTTGGAGATCCCAAGACCTTTTCGGACGTTTGCACGGTAAATTATCTAGTTAGATTACTCTCGGTGATGTTTTTCGATTTATATAGTCAGGTTACACCAAATAGTGCGGCGTTTCAAGCTTCGATAAATGCTGACCCGTCTAAACGTGATCGATGGATTGCTGATAACATAATTAACGCGTATTTTAACGAACCTAAATCTGGTCTGATGCGAAGTCATACTGAATCGTATATAAGTCGAGGAGCAAGTGATTGGTCATAGTAGGCAGGTATAGGTTTCATGATACATCATCATCATCATCATCATCATCATCAATAGCGTGTATCTAATAGTATAAAATGAGCAAGAACGTGAAGAAAAGAGTTAGTCGCTGTAAAAAGATTGTAGGTAAAGGGTTGATTAACAAGGCTATTGATAGCTTACCGTTTGAACTCCACTTTCCCAAATATCAATTCTGCGGTCCTGGTACAAAATTAGAGCAACGTCTGGCTCTGAATCAATCGGGAATAAACCCGTTAGATAAATTATGTCGTGATCACGATATTTCGTACGCTCAATCGAAAAATTCCGCCGCCACCGCCGATCAATACGACTCGATTCGTCGACAGGCTGATAAAAAACTAGAAGAAGGCTCTTGGGAACGTGTAAAATCCGCTGATTCCAGTCTAGGTGAAAAAGCCGCAGCTTGGTTAGTCACAACCGGTATGAAAGTCAAACGCAAATTGTCCGGTGCTGGTGTGGGAAAAAAACAACGTAAAAGCGTTAATCGATCGAAAAAAATAAAAGGAGGCGTACTACCGTTAATTTTAAGCGGGTTAGCCGCACTCGGTTCTATAGTCGGTGGAGTGGGTTCGCTAACAAAGGCAATTTCCGACAAGAAAACTAACGAAGCGTTACTAAGGCGATTGCAACAGCAAAAACAGCAACAACAGAGTCAGAGCGGAAAAGGCTTATATTTACGTCCATATAATGGTAGCGGGTTCAAGGCAAAGAAAAACAACAACAAGAAGAAGAAGAAGAAGAAGACCGGGAAAAATGATAGTAAATGGAATTGAAATACCTTTACATCCTTTGTCAAATTTCGAACTAATCAAGTACGTGAAAAAGTTTAAAATCCGACATTTTCGAGGTATTTTCACGAAAGATTCTCTACCACCACCACCACCACAGCTCGCACATTACAAACCGTACGAATGCGGTATAGTCAATTTAGACACAAAGTTTGGAAGCGGTACTCATTGGGTAGCATATAAACGTAAATTCGATACAGTTCATTATTTCGATTCGTACGGTAATCTACCCCCTCCCCGACAGTTGAGGGAATATTTCGGGAACGCGACCGTTTTTTACAATTATGACGCTCTCCAGAAGGGTAATCAGATTATTTGCGGTCATTTATGTTTACAGTTTTTAACGCAAAAACATTAGTTTGGGACGAGATTTCAACGGGTACAGTCGTAAAATCACCGCCGCCGCCGCCGCCGCAGCCGTTGTCTTGCGCCTGGTGGTCATGTTTTGTCTTTATGGGAATAATCCTACAATAACCGTTGACGTTTGGCCACACATTGACACGTCCCAGGGTGAATGGAAATTGGGGTTAATCGATTTTTCAGTGTACAATTCAATCCCAAACGTTGAAGCGGGTAAAAATAACCTCTTTTACCTAGGTGATCAAGTAATTGAAATACCCACGGGATCTTACGAATTGGCTGATATAGGTAATTTTATTAAAAAATCTATAAAAACACCAAACTATGTAAATATTGAAGCAAACAATAACACTTTGCAGACTGAAATTCAGTCTAATCTATCGATAGATTTCACGCGAGAAAACACTATCGGTTCTATTTTAGGGTTTACACCGAAGGTTTTAGAACCGAATATAAAGCACAGTAGCGATCAACCGGTTTCAATTCAGAGTGTACACTCGATACGACTTGAATGTAATCTAATCACTGGTTCGTATCAAAACGGTAAATTATCTCACGTGCTTTACGAAATTCATCCTAACGTTCCGCCAGGATTTAAACTCGTCGCCACGCCTAAAAATACGATTTATCTGCCTATAAATACTAAACGCGTGGAAAAAATTGTAATTACTTTGAAAGATCAGGAGGATCGATTAGTTAATTTTAGAGGCGAACTAATTAATGTAAAATTACATTTAATTAAAACTTAAGTATGGGTATAGTATTTAATCATCAGTCTCGTCGATCATCTATAAAACCATCGGCTCGGACACTTCATCAGACCAGAAGAGCTTCACCGTCGGTCAAGTTAACTTCACGGAACAGAAAATTTCTCGAATCGTTGGGACTACGAGTGAAAGGAACGTCCGGCCATTAGCACGACTACGACGAGGACGACGACGACGACGTCTAACGCAACCTCCTTCAGAATGGACATTTTAGATGTGACTCAACAAGTTTCATCGGATGACGTCATCACACATTTCGAGTACCGCAGCCATTCACCATTCTCTTCGAACACGTACAATCCCAACGATGAAATAAGGATTCTGATTAATCATCAAGATTCAATAACCTTACCATCTGAATCGTATCTTTACATCGTTGGAAATCTCACCAAGGATGGCACAGTCGTCGATCCCAACTCGAAACTCGTCAACAACGGCGTTTGCTTTCTATTCGATCAAATAAGATACGAAATTGCCGGGGTGTCGATCGATAAACTGAAAAATGTAGGCGTCTCATCGCGACTTCGAGGGCTTTTAATTAACAGACCGTGGGACAAAACGCTGGACAATAGTGGCTGGGTTAGCTCGCACATAAACGGTAAATTCGCGTTCTGTATCCCGCTAAAGTTCCTGCTACCGGTGTTTGAGCATTATAACAAGATTATCTTGAATCAGAAACAAGAACTGATTCTACTGATGGCATCGTCACGTCATAATTGCATTCTGAAAACGGACGCATCGGACAAGGATTCAGACTACAAGCTCGACCTTCTCGAAATGCAATGGCGGGTTCCGCATTTGAAGCTCGACGCGTACAATAAATTGAATTTGATGAAGATCGTCGAAACTGATCGACCGATACAGATTGCATCGAGATGTTGGGAACTCTATGAATACCCGTCATTACCACAAACGAACAAAGTGAGCTGGACTTTACGGACATCGCTGGCGTCGGAAACTCCTCGATTCATCATCTTGGCCTTTCAAACTGGAAGAAAAAATCAACTGAAAAAAGACGCTTCGTTTTTCGACGGATGTAATTTGACGGAGTTGAAAGTCTTTCTCAACGAAAGATCTTTCCCATATTTGAACTTGAAAGGAGAAAAAGCCACAATGTACGAGTTGTATTCGAGATTTCCAGCGAGTTACAATCAAGTTGGAACTTCATCAATCGCTGCAGCACCCTACATGAGTCGAAAGGACTTTGAATCTACGCCAATTTACGTCATTGACTGTTATCATCAGGAAATGTCCGTTAAAAATGGAACGATCGATTTGAAATTGGAATTTGAAGCTGACACAAATTTCCCAGCCGATACAACAGCCTATTGCATGATTGTAAATGACGTAATCAATGTTTATCAACCTTTGACTGGAATAGTAACTCGTCAACAGTGATTTAGTATATCGTCGACTCTTGACACGTCAACATGGATCCATTGTCTTCCTCGCAGTTCTTCTCACCAGTGCACAATAACCTAAACATCAGTGAATATCATGATTGCATCAACGGAGGTACCGAAAGTTACGCCGCTGCCGCCGCTTTAAATAAACTGCTCGATATTAATAACATTGAAGAAATGTCGGCAACGTCTCCTGCTGATGCTGTTGATATCATAGAGTTTCCATACATCGAAGAGAAAGAAGAAAACAATTTCGTTGAAACGCAAACGTCACCACCACCGCCGCCGCCGTCATCGCCGTTAACGAAGAAAAAGACTGGTCGAAAAAGTGTCGTCACTCCTCTGAGTAATCTCCAAAGTGTCAGTGATGTGTTAAACAATCAATGCTATTATGACAGTTTGAGCGCGTTCATTAAACAACAATACAACTCGTGCCCGACGAACGGTTACGCTAAAATCATGCAATTAGATTTAAATTGTCACGGAACAAAGTCCGCAACGGTAGGATTGTTTAAAACATATAATTACGAACCAGTGGTGATGTTGAGAAAATTTGCTTCATATCCAAACTATCTATTTCTCAATGAATGTCAACTCGAGGAAATTTATTCAGTTGGTCTAGAACTACTCAACTTGACTAATCCACACAGCAATAATGAGCTATCGTCTTTGTTTGAAACAAAAGATGGTCAGTTGACATTTTGTCCCAAAAAACTACCATCAGGTATCTGTTTCAAACTCGATAAAAAAGATGCTCCCGAATTTTTCACCTTATCAGCTGGTGAATTTCTATATCTTTATAATTTCATACCATGTATTCTCGAATGTATGTACGATTTAAAATATAAAAAAGAATTTATTTTAGAGTATGTCGATAATTTCAGACATTCATCCGGCAAGTATGCGCCGAGAATTTTACCAGCACATGTAATTAATACTTTGAAACTTGAAAGCACCTTGTTCTAATGTATTCTGATGTACTCTTCTTACGTAATAAATGTTTTTTTTTTGAAGAATTACGTTTTAATCAAACCTGCATGTATCAACCTGGGTGGGTGGGAAGTAAGATAATTAATAATAATACTGAATAAAGAAGTTATTTATTACCTCAAAAACTATGACGTTTACATTAGTGAGTGATAATATGTTTTTTATTTATTGTCGTTCTGGTACGTTAGTCTCCTCAGCCTTCTCCTCATTGCTGCACTGGAAAAAATTCCAGCTCATAAGCCGCACCTCGTTTTCCCTTAAATCGGATGCCCATAGAGTCGGCTGTAACAAAAAATTGAAAACGAAAAGGTGAACTTTAACAATCAACAGGACAGGTATGTAAACTTTGAACAGGAAAAGAGAAAGAGAGAGAGAGATTAAAAATTACCCTCATAATTTTGGATGATATCCTCTCCCAACGCTGCTGTATAACGTGCAGGCAGTGAGATCGTTACAAAATCTCCAGCCCCTTCATCATCCCGGCTGCTGCTGCTGCTGAGACGAATCACAGCTTCAGCCACTTCACCGAAACGGCGATGAGCCTTATAGAGACTGTTGATTGTATATGGTTCATCAATTCTCATTTCATTGATTGAGATAAAACGTGTTGGTCGCGCGTTATTCATGACCTTAATTAAAGCTGATAAGCTGTTAGATGGAGCAGGAGGTGTAGGTACGGGAGCCATATTCTGAAATCAGAAAGAAAGTCGTAAATTAAACTATTAAATATTACTTCATTGGTTCCTCACGCCTTCAAATGAAATGGATACCTCCTCACCTTGCATGCAAGTGAGCAGACAGGTTGATGAATAGAATGGTGATGTAAGTTAGAAGGGGTCTAAAAATGTATTGATTAGACAGTTTGAACACCACTGACGAGAATCAAAAATCACGGTTGCCCATAAATGACTCGGAATTTCAAACTGTTCATCCCCGTACCGTACATAATAATTATAACTAAATCTAAAATTATCAAACACCGATTTTATACATTTTCGACATACGCGTTTAATAATTGAATCGTCGGTTCGATTTACTATGTCGCAATAGCTTTTGAAAAATGCGACGTGATTCTCAGAATCTGATTTAAGAAAAGGTGGAACTTCGATTTTACCCGTACAGCAAGGGTAATGAAGTATTGCGCAATATGATTCTTTAGTTAAATTAGATAGTTTGACGCTTTTATAATCGAATAAATTGAAAGAATAATTATGAGAGTTCTGGATTTTATACCGTGCCCAAACTAGCGATAACGAATCTTTAATGATTGAAGGCACGTTTAATTGGTAAATTTCGCTTTCTCGATCAATCTGATTCAATATAATGAATTTTAAACTTAGAAATTCTAGTGAAAAAGGAGCGGTGATTGAAACGTTATCTTTTTTGGTGTGCATAGTTATTTGAAAGTATTTACTCACGGGAACGAGGATGAACTTAGTTGAACAAAAGCAAGTTGGTGAAGCGACGATAGCACTGAAGAGGCGAAGTAATGTGTCCCTTTAACTTCAGAACCTTAGTTTTATATCACAGTTGAGAAGGAGAGGGAGCAACTTACCGTTGAGTTTAAATGGTGAAACGAGTGAAAAAATCGCTAATGTAAACGTCATGTCCGAGCCCAGTGGTTGCGGTTGATTTTAACTTAGAGCTGGTAATGGAGTCGTCGGCTTCCGCTCTAAAGGAGGTTTAATCAGAACATTCGATGGATAGATAGTTGTAGTCATTGTCCTTGACATCCTGCTTTCCTTAAATCCGAACAAAAGATTGACGTGAGTTAAAGCCTCTATTCGTGTATGCAATCAACGTTAATGAGGGGAAATACAAAAAAAAAAACTTACCTCGGTTTGTAAGCGTTCATTGTTGTTGTGCTCATCTGACCCCCCCCCTTCGCTTCCCGTGTCTTCATATGAATGAATCACGTAAGCCGAGTGAAAAGCTGATGTAAATTCGGTTTCGATCCTATTCGACATTTAGCGAATGTTGATGATAACCGCCACGAGCAGGAGACGATCGCTATAATCATGCTGATTCCTGCTATAATTTTATAGGTTGCTCGTGGTATACATGCTAACTACGTTTTTTTTTTTTTTTTTTTTTTTTCATCTCAATATTAAACGCATTTGATAAATGATTCTTCGTAGCTTATTTGATATGCAGCCCGCTTCTGGTGTTAAAACCTCGGGTTCGCAACTAGTCGAGTCTACAAGATTATTTTTTTGTTTTCTCAGTTTAAAAGTTCAACAGTGTTCTAAGAACAATAAGAAGAAGAAGAAGAGTTGCGTCATCATATAAAAAACTGTTGGAAAGCTTTTGAATTCATTCGGTTGATAGTTTGGTAATACATATCATCGTCGTCGGTAGGTATTTTTTATCTCTATATCTTTCACGCGCGCGCGCGTGATTCCTTTTTTTAAAAGTAAATCTCATCAGTGAAAAAAGGAAACTTTTCTTTTACAGAGTTTAATTACGATGGCCGCTACTGACGCTTCGAGCAGAAAATATGTTTTGGACGTTCAATGTTTCTACACCAGCTCTTTCGATTATATAATTAAAGAGTTGACAGTTTGCGAACTCACAGATAACAATGCTACGCAACATTGGATTTTCAAACCGCCATTTAAATTTGATCGGTTAAGCAGGAAAGCGCAAGAAACGAATAAATGGGTTATTCGTAATTTGCATAGTATTCGGTGGGAAGCTGGCGATGTACATTACTCCGATTTAAACAGAATACTGGATAACATCTTGTTAAATGCCGATGTTGTTTTCATCAAGGGACAGCAGAAAATAAGTTTTTTCGAGAAGAAATATAAGCGCGTTAATTTCATTAATTTAGAAGATCTCGAGTGCCCTAAATTTAATGTTATTGCATCCAATATGGATGAATTAACCGGTTCACATTGTTTAATGCATAAAAAAAATGCAAATTATTGCACTACTTATAAAGTGAAATGTATGATTAATTGGTTATGCAATAAAACGAATGTTTAGGGAACTATCGGAACAGAATCAACAGTTTTCAAAATTATCCGACTATTTTGAAACCGCTTCTTCAACAACTTGTTGATGCAGGACTATTTTACACAAACGTCGGCGATAATGCTAGATGTATATTTTGTGGAAAATTAATACAAGATTGGGCTCTTAAAGATGATATAGTGAAGAAACATCTTTGTAACTATCAATGTAATGAAGCTTTCAAGTGAATTATACGTAATTTAATGTCGAATAAATTGTGTTTAGCGTTGGTCCTCTTTTTTTTCTTTTCATACCCTCCCATTAGTTGTAAGAGTGATAAAACATAACAAATGCTCGGTAAAAAAAAAAAACTATAATTCTAATCAAAAGAGAAAAAAGTTATCTTAAAGTTAAAGCTTTAAGTCGATTAAATAAGTGCAGCGTAATGTTGTAATCTAATAATTCTAATTCGGTTTTCATTTGCAATTTTTCCAATTTCTTAAATAACAATTTACAGTTATTGCAAACTATATGATCGTCTATATAAATTAACGATCTACAATATAGATCTTCTAGCTCAACCCATGAAGGCCTATCGGTATCTTGTATCCATCGTTTGATGGAATGAACACAAGATGATGATGATGCGGCTTGAGGATGTGATTGAGCCATCTAAAGAAGTAAAAGCTCAAGATAGAATAGAAAAAAGAAATTTTAAACCGTAGAATTTATAAAGATAGAGACTTACTGTTGATTATTAAGGTAGTTGTGGAGTTTACCGTTGTTATCAAGAGAGAGAGAGAGAGAGAGAGAGAGAGAGAGAGACGATTGAGACGTTGCTTGAAGATTGAACGTTTAAGGAATTGTGAACTCGTCAGTATAAATATAGTCTTATCCCCCCACATTTGAATAACCTTTCTTGATAACCTTACACCCGCATTTCCCCCACCTCTTCTTTCTTTATTTTTCACCTGTTACAGATGTTGTAGTTAAAAGTTGGATGAAACCGTCTTTGCCAACTTATTGTTTTTTTATATAACTTTTTAACGTCGACTTTTAGGTGAGCATACGGGTAGGCAGATGTGTTTTCTTACATTTTTTTAAACATACCGTCGGACACCATTATAAGGTTATAATATAACCTTATATTATATAATATAACCTTGATATTATCATCGTATATTGAATAGGTTTTCTACAGCTCGTCAGAAGTGGAACATTCTGATTTCATAACTCTCTTAATTATCACGCTAAAAGATTTGCAAAACAAAAGGAAACACGCGCTGAACTGCTCGAACCGGAAAGGAAGAAAGGAAGGGGGAGGGGACCATTAGCTCCCGAGCATCGTCGGCCGAACAAGACCCGCACGAAGTGCATATCCAGCCGACCGCAGGGGATTTTGACGCGGCAAGGGCACTTTTCTTCTACTGACCTGAGTTATCAGTTAATTCAAGAGAATTACGTCCCCTTAATTGCGGGTAAAAATTCCATGATCTCGAACCCGTGGTCCTATTGGTACTGACCGGCTGAAGGAATGTGGGATTCAGCGAAGAAGTGAAGATAGAAAAGGAGAAGACCCAGTTTAGAAACGAGGTGGGAAGCGCGTGCCTCGGGACTTGGGACCGTTGTGCATTCGACTTATTCATTTAATGACTTCGACCTATTTGGAGGCTTCCTGTCCCGACCAGAGCTTCTCCCCCAACAAAACTTCTTCTGGAAACTCGACAGTACACTTGGCACATCAGAAGAAATTGCGTAAAGTGTTTAGAAGTGGTAAGAACTTGAGGCGGTTCAGAGCTCAGCTCAGTTCTTATTTTTTTTACAGTTTCATGCCTTTACTATGGCAAAATATTATCACCCCCAAAAAAACCCACAGGGGAGAAAAAGATGCCAAGCATTAAAAGCCTTAATGTCAAAGTTGTGCCAACCAATCGATTGAACCATTACATACCAAATTTTACACGTCCCTTCTGACCCCAAATTGAACCCCACCTATCCCCATCCATTCCTGCTTGGCCGGGGAGCCCACTCGTGAAAGGGTGGACAGGACTATCATTATTATGAATAATCGGTTAATTAGTAATTTTAAAACTATTTTCATTATAATGTTAATAACTGTTTACCATGCTTGAAAAAATAAAATTAATAATTTGTTGAATTTAAATAAAACAAATATTGTCCAGGAAACGAAGGCCAAATAGGAGAAGTAACTCGTGTGGAAGCAGAATTTGGCACAGTTATAGCGGAAGGTGTCCTGAACAACATAATAAAAGACTAAAAGTACTGGGGGTGGGAGTGGAGCTACTTGAGAGTACTGGGGGTGGGAGTGGAGCTAATAAAGGGGGGGTCTATAAAGGTCCTGTAACAGTTCTTCAGTTTTTGGTACCGCTCCAAATGCTAACTACCGACCCTTCGCTGCTCCGAAATGCAACCTACCGACCCTCCGCTGCCCATTATGCTACCTATAGGTAGCACCGACCGACCCTACTGGGCCAAAAAAAAAAATCTTGAAAAATGAAGTCATTTCAGCCAATGAAGCTTGATCGGCTCCCCGTCACTGTTTCTTTCGGACTATTTGTCAAAATTTGACAAATTAATAAAAATTTGACTGTGTGGAGGAATGTTAAGGGAAGGAATATAACAGCTCTTTCTGTTTCAAAAACTCCTCCCACAGGCACATGTTTTCCTCACTATCACAGAAATACGCTCACTATTTTAATATCACAGACTAGACTACCTAATATGTACCTATGTACATATACATACATATATAATATAGAATAATTAAACACTGGGTCGACAAAAGAACTCACAGGAAAAATACGACGTTTCGATTTCTCGTCATCAGGTAATGTAGGGATCACAGGGAAATCCTCCTCCAGGCTGTCAGCCGGCGGTGCTGTTGTTGGCGGTCCAGCTCTATGTCCATGCGCGATGCCATGTATGAAACACGCCCGCGGTGGCTCCAAGGAGAAAGGGAAAGGGAGGAAGCGGAATGAATCGGTATTGGGTTGAGGATTATGGTTAAGGAGGGAGTTTTCCCACTCAAAATAATATAAAAAGTATTGCAAATAAAAGTAAGAAATTAAATTTAAAAATTATTGAAAAACCTACTGGAAATAAAATAAAATAAAAATAAAAATGAAAATAAAAATAACCAAAAAAAGAAATGAAAATAAAAATAACCAAAAAAATAAAATGAAATCCTTTTTTAAAAAAATAAAATTTTTTAAAAAAAGGGAGATCAGTGGGGGAGGGCTAGCCGTGGGAGTTCAATCCTGGGGGCCGCAGCGCTCCTAGCACCCAAATTCTTGCCTGCTCCGCCAAATGAAGCGCCAAATCGTTGTCCTCAGGCAGACACTTGAGCACTCGCACCCGGAAACAGTCATTGAACACCGCCCCATGCGAAGCCGCATGTCGCCCAACAGGAAGACCCTCCCCCCTATCTGTAGTTGATCTATGGTTGTTGATTCGGAGATTCAATTGTGTCGCCTTACCCACATAAAACGCCTCACACTGCGTACAAAGCAACTCATATACACACATTCTACTCTGGCAACTTGCAGAACCCTCCACTTTATAAGTGTGTGGAGTATTAGGCGAAGAAAACTCTATGCCCGGAACAATGAGGTTGCACAGCTGGCAGCGATGTGTAGGATCTCCGCAAGGTTGAAGTCCCACCGATTGCTCGCGCGGAAGGCGCTCAAACTTGTGGGACAGCATGTCCCCCAAGTTTCTTGGTCGTCTATAGGCCACTGTAGGGACCTCAGGAAAGGCATCCCGCGTGAGCGGGCTATTCAACAATGTGGGGTACAACTCACGTAAAATAGCGTTGATACGCTGTATCCCCGGGAAAAACGTAGTGACCAGAAATGGCCCCCGCCTCCGAATCCTGTCCTCAGGAGGCCGGTACTGCACCCAAGCCGGGACGATTCTTCTCCGCAACAGGCCCCGCGGGTACCCCCTCTCCACCAGCCTCGCAGTCAGGTGTTCCAGGTATTCGTCCAGGTTCTCCGGTGTGTTGCATAACCTGTGGCCCCGTACAGAAAGCGATCTGGGGAGAGCATCCTTTGTGTGGGGTGGATGACAGCTCTGGTAGTCCAAATACATCAGCGCATTCGTCGGCTTCACGTGCACCTTGGTGGTGAACCCACCTGCAGTGCAAGTAATATCCACATCCAGGAACGTTATGGACTCCTCAGAAGCCTCATGGGTAAATCGCAGTGGCGAAGCGGCGTTCAAGGCCTGGATGAAATCCCCAAGGGCCTCCCTGCCATGATGCCATATCATGAAAATGTCATCCAAAAATCTTTTCCACAGTAACGGCCGACGAGGTTGAGATGCCAAGAATTCCTGTTCAATACGTGCCACATACAGGCTAGCATACGATGGAGCAAATCTTGTGCCCATTGCTGTTCCACACTTTTGGAGGTAGGTATTGTCGCCAAACACGAAGTAGTTGCGAGTCAGAATGAAATTTGCAACTGAGAGAAGAAATTCTGTTGACGGCTCCGCTGCATCATGCCTATCATCCAAGAAGTACCGCAGAGCCTCCAGCCCTTCATCGTGCCTTATAGATGTATACAGACTGGTGACATCTATAGTAACCAGGATTAGAGGGTGAGATCCATATGTGAGCAAGGGCGTCGAGTGTAGCACCTCCAGAAATTCGTATGTATCCTTCAGAAATGATGGTTGAGCTGCGGAAATTGGCTGGAGATAATGGTCCAGGTAGGGAGATAAACGCTCCGTGAGGGAACCATAACTGGAGACGATAGGCCGACCAGGTGGCAAAGTGTTTGGCAGACTATATGGTTTGTGGATCTTCGGGAGAAGGTAAAAAACAGATGTACGTGGCGAGTCAGGAATCATCAGGCGACGGTCAGCCTGGGACAGGCCCTCGTAAGTGCCACCTCGTCGAACACGCAGCAGGGCCCGCAACTCAGTACAGAAGCGGCGGGTAGGGTCACTCTGGAGTACCTCGTATGTTTCAACATCCCCAAGCTGTCGCATGGCCTCACGACGATAGTCAGCAGCATTCATCACCACTACAGTAGAGCCCTTATCAGCATTCATAACCTTGATAGCCTGATCTGTCTGAAGAGACTTCAGAGCCCGAAATTCATCAGCACTAAGATTGACACCGGGCCGCAGTGTCGCCAGAAACTCTGGGGAGGATGTCCGGGTGAGGAGTGCACTGATGAAAACCTCCAAGGGGTGGGTTGGTGGAAGCCGAGGTTGCGGTTCAATCTCACGGGATACCCTGAACTGGCGGAGAGCCTGATGAGTTGCATCCTCCACTGCACCCGGCTCCTGTGAATGCCAGAAGTATCGCCAGCGCAATGACCGTACAAACGCCTGGAGGTCCTCATGCAATCTCAAATGATCAACCCTGGGAGAGGGGGAGAATGTCAGGCCCCTCAAGAGCAGTGAGTGTTCAGCAGGGGAGAGCACGTGAGAGGAGAGGTTGCATATCTCCGGGGCGTGAGTGGGAGCAGGCTCGGGGATCTCCCCACCCCCTTCAGCCTGAACGCGACCATCCGTCCACAAAGGGGCCCCCATAGCTGTTGCGTGTGGCTCAAATCCAGGTGGCGGACCGTGGGGGCCTGGGTAGACACCCGGGAATGGGGGCAACGGAGAGGTGGGAAAACGTGAGTCCCAACCAGCAAAAAGCGCGCGATCCACAGGCAAGGACACACCGGCCCGCAGATAGCCACGGAAAAGAGCCGAAAGCTTCCGGTTGTTTCTACGTAAGTCGCTATCAAAATTTCTCGTGACGTCATCAAGCGCCCGGGAGACACGAGCCCGCTGCCCAGGAACCAGCCATAAAATTCTAACCAAGGGTAGGAGTCCAGTATGTATACAATGATCCCTTAATCGCCGGTACAGCTGTAGAGTAAGCTCTGTTAGCCTCATTGATGATATATAACCAAATAGGGTAATATCACCCCTCAATTCAGGAGGCATAGCCGACACCGGCGTTTTCATTGTCAGCCCCTTAGGCGGAACGCCCATGGCAACACAGGAAGATAAGAAGTGGATGTGGCTAGTACATTGTGCAACCCTACGAGAAAAATAAGTCAACTGACCATGCCAAAACTCACGCAGATCCAACTCGGGTACCTGATGAACCTCCATA
Organism: Pilophorus perplexus; assembly: GCA_955831195.1. Classification (NCBI taxonomy): domain Eukaryota; kingdom Metazoa; phylum Arthropoda; class Insecta; order Hemiptera; family Miridae; genus Pilophorus; species Pilophorus perplexus. Next base: position 613,535 of record OY037009.1, read on the forward strand.
TCTGCCCTTATAGTCAATCCTCAATCCACAGTAACCAACAAGTAGAACTTCACAACCGTCGAGAATATAAATTAATAAATTAATGAATCAAACGAAACAAAACAAAACAAAAACAAAAACAAAAAGAGTGAAGAAAACGGGGGAGTTGGGACGTGGGAAGGTGGGGAGAAACACAGAAAGGAATCACACTATTTGTAGCAAACGGCACTACAGTGCTAATCGTACAAAACTGGGGAAACATATACATATTATTATTATTATTATTATTATTATTATTATTATTATTATTATTATTATTAATATTATTATTATTATTATTAATATTATTATTATTAATATTATATCTGTTTTTGTTTACTTGGTTTAGTTCACTTTGTCGAATAGTTTGGGAAAAAGTAGAGTTTCTGTGGTAGGTAGGTATCATTTCGGTAGAGGTAGGTAGCGGTAAGAGCGCAGTTTTTGGCGAATAACTCGAAAACTACGGCCTATTAAATTGATCTACAAACAATTCTTTACAAAAAAGGTCCTTTGCACTTTTTCGCCAGGACCGATAGTTAAGGAGTCTTCAAGACGGGCTTGTAGTGGTGGCTAAGCCAGCCAAACCCCGACCGTATCCCACCTGGACTCAAACTTTTGAAAAAATCATCGATACATATCGATACTTATTTTCCTGATATATATATATATCGCAGTATCGATAATTTTTTCCAGTATCGGAGCCAATACTTTTTTATCCCTCACATTTTATCAGTTTCAATACATGTAGGTACTTGACAATACCTCTACCTCAACCTAGATTGCTGTGAGACCAATCACTTCAATAAATTAAAGAAAGTTGATGTACCATGTGCCACTTTCATCTAGGAAGGACCACCAAAATGTTAACCCCCCAACCAACCCAACTCAAGCTGCCTTCCTTGTCTTATCTTGTCAATAATTTTTGAAATAATTTTGAAAAAAAGCCCCCCCCCCCCCCCCCCCCCAAGTTTGAACTGAAAAAAAAGAGAAAAAAAGTAAGTAATAATAATTATTACTTACGTCTAAGTAAGTACTAATTAATTATAAAGTAATTAAGTAGGAAATTATTTCTTACTTCTTTTGGTTTATTATTCTTGGAATATAACACCTATGTTTTCGCGACGGAGGTCGACGACTCCGATCGGCCTCAAAATTTTACATTATCCGTTTCAAGAGGTCTACATTCTAAATCCGAAATGTCCGTCCGCCGTCAGCCGTCCGAGCCGTTTTGGGCAGTAGGATTTTTTTTTTAATCTGAAATTTTGACTAAATACCAAGTCTTGGTGTACCTACCATCTAGTTGTGCACGCAAGGTTTTCAGCCCGATCGCCCAAACCCGTGGGGCGCTATGGGGGTAAAATGGGATTTTTGACCGATCCCAGGAGGTTAAATATTTTTCGAGTAAAAAATGAAGAATTTTTGAAAAAAAAAATCATTTAAAATTGTTTTTTCATCGACAGAATTAAATTTCTGCACATGTAACGTAGGTATATATCAAAGAATAATAAACCCTTGTGTAAAATTTGCAGCGTTTTTTATTTATTACTTATTTCCGGATAATATGAAGACCCATATAGTTTAAGTAAAAACGTAGGATATGAAATAATATATTATTGATATAATGAATACTTTAATATTATTCATAGTCACGCTGACGAAGAACAACAAAAACGCTGCAAATTTTACATAAGGGTATATTATTCTTTGATATAGCTTACTTTTACAAGAATTATTCTGTCAATGAAAAAATTTTGGAAAAAATTTTTCTTTTTCATAAATTCTTTATTATTTGCTCGAAAAATGTTTAACCTCCTGGGATCCTTCAAAAATCTCATTTTTAGCCCCATGAACGCCCCATAGATCGCGACAGCGAAATCGGATCGTTCCGGGACCCCCGAAAATGGATTCTACGTCCAAAAATACTTCGAATACGACACCTAACTCGATCCCCTAGCCAAAAGCCATCCAAAACCATGGGTCCCATTGACCCATTTAAGCCCCATGGCGCCCCACGGGTTTGGGCTATCGGATTGAAAACCTTGCGGGCACAACTGAATGGAAACCAAGTATTTTGTCAACATTTCAGATTAAAAAAAAAAATTCCTACTGCCCAAAACGGCCCGGACGGCGGACGGACATTTCGGATCTAGAATGTAGACTTCTTGAAACGGATAATAGAGAGTTTTTGCAGACCTTTCCACGAATCCGTAGCAGGAAATCCGTATGGGCTGTCTAGGCCGACCATGACTGGAAGCTAACCACCTCAACCACCCCACTACAGATTCCTTACGAATCCGTATGGAAAAATTGACTACTAAAGTGACGCGCACGTTGTTTTCACTCTCACATACCTCAAGAAAAAATGGTCGCCGTGAAGTTTTGACTTGTTGCGTTTGAGTATTTCACAAGTATTAAATACTTGTAATAAGAAATTTTCTTATTACAAGTACGAGGACTCCTACTGCCACTCGGTTTTTTGTGAAGAGGAAAATGGATGAAAATCCAAAAAAAAAAAAAAATGGTCGCCGTGAAGTTTTGACTTGTTGCGTTTGAGTATTTCACAAGTATTAAATATTTGTAATAAGAAATTTTCTTATTACAAGTACGAGGACTCCTACTGCCACTCGGTTTTTTGTGAAGAGGAAAATGGATGAAAATCCAAAAAAAAAAAGGTCGCCGTGAAGTTTTGACTTGTTGCGTTTGAGTATTTCACAAGTATTAAATACTTGTAATAAGAAATTTTCTTATTACAAGTACGAGGACTCCTACTGCCACTCGGTAATGTAATTCTAATTCGGATGTAATTCTAATAGGAATAGAATCTACTTCAAGTTTTTAGTTTCAACATTCAACATAATATGTTGAATGTTGAAACTAAAAACTTGAAGTAGATATTATTATAATACCCGATTAGGTAGGTAACAAACCATCATCCATCTGATTGATGAAAAACCTTTAGGTGGGGACATGTAGTCAGTTCCTCTCATCCACTGAGAGTTCATCAGAGAAAAATTTTCTCTGATGGAATGAGAATATTTAATATTCTCTCGACGTTGGCATTATGGGCAGGAATGGCGAAAACAATTTGGCACAATTTGAGAAGCTGTGAGTGTTTCTCTGATTGGTCGACAAGATGGAAATATTCACACCATCTTTGACTGCAGTTCATGGCTTTAAATTTAGTGAGAAATTAGATTTAGGGAGAAATTTCTCCTTCAGTCTTTCAGTCAGAAAATCTTCGACTTCCTCCAACGAAGCTAGCACCTCCAAAACTGAGTTATGTTTGGCTTCCAATTTTTTAATCTTTTCATTGAAAGAAAACATTAATGAATGTAGAAACCACAAGTCACTTTCATTTTCTGGCTATTCAAACAGATTTTTTATTAGGATAGGAGGGTTGCTCTGAGACATAAAATACGACGCCAGAGGTTCATACATCTGAAGCACACGATTTATGCAGGGAAACAACGACAACCAACGGGATTTGGAGTGGCGAAGAAGCTGCCTGTATTCGATGTCAACGCCCACGATGGACATAGGTTTAACAAGAACAAGATTTTTTCTAAGCAGGCTGTTCCAGATAGGTAGGTAGCCCAAACGATTTTCAGGTAATTTCGAGGTAATTTCAGAAAATGAGAGATTTTTAAAAAAAAGAGAACATTTGCCCGAAAAATGAAAAAAGAGAGGACGCCCGGACAGGGTGTGAAAAAGAGGACATGTCCGGAAAAAAGAGGACGTCTGGCAGCCCTACTTATTACAAGTCCTACGAGGACTCCTACTGCCACTCGTTTTTTTGTGAAGAGGAAATGGGTGGAATAAAAATTTCCAATTCATCCATCGAGTGTAGAACAGAATAAAACAGAAGAGAACAAAGCGAACTGAGAACAAAAAATAACAAAGCAGAATACAAGCCCGTTTGTTTACAAGATAACATCTTGAGGTTACAACGGGGTTACACAAGCGTCAGGTTATGTTGCTTTTCATACAGATTTCTATACTGATTTGGTAACCCGTAGGAATAAGGATTCGTACCGCCTACTGCTACAGATTCCTTACCGATTTGTCCTCGCGCATGCGCACTCCCCCTTTCCTTACAGATTCGTACTACGGATTTCCTCCTACCGATCGGTGGAAGGGTCTGCAAAAACTCTCTAATGTCAAATTTTGACGCCGATCGGAATCGTCGACCCCGTTGCGAAAACATAGGTGTATTATTCCAAGAATAATAAACCAAAATGGCATGGAAATGCCATTTTTGAAAAAGTGTTGATAGGTACTTCAAAATATCGATTTTTTTTAACGTATCGTATCGATACTTTTTTATAGGTACTTTCTAGATGCATCGATACGATATTATATCGATACTTTTGAAGTATTAAACATTTGCGGGGCTAAAAAGGGGCTACGGGAAATCATCTTTGAAGGTCGACTTAGGTGTCGTTTTCGAGGCATTTTTGGACGTAGAATCCGTTAAATGGACGTAGAATCCATTAAATGGAAAATATTTGGGCCCCAGAACCACCCGATTCCACCGTGGGGCTCTATGGGGCAACAAGTGAGACTTGAAGGATCACAGGCCAAATGAGGTGTCATTTTCCGGGTGATTTTTCGAGGTCACGCATCTGTTCGAATATTTTATGTATTGCATTTTTTTTTAAATTTTTAATGACAGATGACAGTTGCATGATTAACTTATATCAAAGAATAATAAACTCCTGTGTAAAATGTGCAGCGTTTTTCTCTCAGGAACTCGAAAGTACACTTAATTTGTAGTATCAAGTCTTGATACTACAAATTAAATAGAATATACCATCAAACCGATAGAAATGCGTTCCAGGGAAAGTGTCACAAATCCCACAAACCAGGTCCAATTCACGGTGTAATCTGACAAAAATCGATAATACTGGGCCGTGAACGTCTTTAGATGAGAAGTAAAAGGGGCGAAAATGTTGGAAATCGAGGAAAACCGGATCAGACACACATTTCACGGAGTAAACGGGGTAGGTTCACCAGGCGCCTCGAAAACATAATGACAAGGTTAGAAAAACAACCGAAACGACACACAAAATGGATTCATTTCCGAGGTTTCGACTCAACGCGCAGCCAAAACTGGAAATGGAAACACTCGAACATCAATACATACCTACTTTCTCGGAGACTTGAGACTTGAAAGTTTCTATGAAAATGGCTTAGAAAGAAATCGCCGCGGGATTTCTGGTACGATTCTATTAATGGTAATCAGTCAATGCTTTCTGACTTGGACACGTTGAATCTTTAGATAGCTACCTATACAGTGGGCGTTTGCCAAAAGTGCACGGGCACCAATTCAGAGTGGGCACCGGGAAGTGTGACGACTGGTTTAGTCTAATTGAACAGTTCAATTAGACTAGATTAGTTACTAATCTCGTTCGGGGACTGATTTTTAGCTGCTAAGCCCGTAAACAGACCAGAGGACTTGAAGGGGTAGAGAACTAAACCCAAACGTTTTACTCTTAAAATTGAAATGATCTTTCTAACAGGTAATTACATCAGGTACCTATTTATTAGACAAAACGATTTTTGTTGCTTTTTAAAATAACCCTCATCTCAAAATTTGAATCAGACAGTCGGTTGGATTTTGGAGCACCCACACACAACGACTCCCCAAAACACCGCCCCAACACATACCGCCCTACCTAACGAACAAAATCATATCACCGCTGTTATTGAGTTTTGGATATCGCGTGTGGTCCCATGCTCTCCCTTTTCCAACAATAACAGTAACTGTTATTGATGGCAACGTTACTATGCCGAAAGGCAGAAGAAGATTTTCATGACTTCAAACTAAAACAAATAATGAAGCCACACGCTCTGTAACATAATTTGAAAACAACTGTTGTTTTGCTATGAACATTTCTTTCTTCAAACACTTTTATGTGCCAAATGTACATTAGGTATACGAAATTGCGAATGCGTTGCGTCGGAATGAGTTTTTTAGGGATTTCGTATTAAAATTCGGATCTCTAGGTAGGATTAGGAAAAAACGCGGACTCAATCGAGCCGACTGAAGAATTCGAAAAAATGAGTTTCGCGAATTCGCGCGCGCCAAAAATTCGCGCAACGCGCTTATCGGACGTAAAATTGGCCGAGGAATTGGAATTCGGAAAAAAATTAGGGGTTCCCATATAAAATAAGAAAGTTGGGCGCAAATTCGCCTATTCGCGCGCATCTCAAGGGGGGCTCAACCCCCCTTGAGTATAGACTATACTCCTCCTAAACGGTAAGCGATACCGTATACTATACTGTATAGTAGGCGCCTGACAGACTCAGACCAAGACACGGTGAGATTTAGTGGTATAGAATACACCTATGTTTTCGCGACGGAGGTCGACAACTCCGATCGGCCTCAAAATTTGACATTATAGTCCAGGAGCCAGGTAGTTTGAGGTGGAAAGTATTTTGAAGTTTTTAAAATTTTGACAGGTCACACAGGGGTCCTCTGGGATGTCAATGCTAAGTTAGTTAATGTTGAGTTAATATCTCGAAAAGTATTGCTCGTAGGGATTTTTCCAGTATACCATTAAAAAGGACATTACATTTGCTTTCGATTGCACTACCAACATTTTTATTTTGGCCCAATAGGTACCAAGATATGGCATTTTGAAAAATGCCAAATTTTTCAAAATGCGGAATTTAGCGGAAAAAAGGCGTTTCCGCACCCATAAAATACACTAATCATCATTAATCGAGTATTCAACGTATCTACGTATACCACACGTAGTACGTATACCCTCCCACAACCCCCCACCCACACCGGAACCAAATTCCATAAATTAATACTATTAAAAAACCTATCTTTTCCTGGAACTTTGAACGATTAGATAATATATTGCTTATTATGCAACCATCAATGTCACCCCGGGGAGGGGGTGCTTAACGTTCTAATTTTAGTTAGTTTCACATTTGACTCAAGATAAAGAGGAATTTCATGAAAAGAGCTGTTGAGTTCCCAAGTTCGTTTTCATTCAGTGGGAAGAAGAAGATGTGTGATAATATATTGATTATTCAGGTTTTCTCCTTCCGTTCCATAATATAACCCGTAACTCTGCACCCTATGGGTTGAGGAAGAAAAGAGTACTACAGCACTACCACAAAAACCCTGGCCTTTCCGACATGGTAGAGATATTTAAAAAACCCACAAGCAAGCAGCTCCCTGATAGACAAAGTGGGTGAGGCTTTACTCGTGGGGTTGTATCCATTTCAAGAGGTCCACATTCCAAAACCAAAATGTCCGTCCGCCGTCAGGCCCGTTTTGGGTAATAAGATTTTTTTTTTCAAATCTGAAATTTTGACAAAATACTCGGTTTACCCATCTAGTTGTGCCCGCAAGGTTTTCAGCACGATCGCCCAAATCCGTGGGGCGCTATGGGGCGAAAATGGGGCTGTGGGAAGAGTTTTTTAAGGCTTTTGGCTACGGGATCGAGTTAGGTGTAGTTTTCGAAGTATTTTTGGACGTAGAATCCATTTTGGGGGTCCCGGAACGATCCAATTTCACTGTTGCGATCTATAGGGCTATCATGGGGCTACAAATGGGATTTGTGAAGGATCCCAGGAGGTCAAATATTTTTCAAGTAAAAAAACAAAACAAAATTGAAAAAAAATTTTTTTTTGAAAAATAAAAATCCCAAACAAATTCATTGGCACAGAAATAAAGTTATGCACGAGTAACCTATATCAAAGAATAATAAACTCTAGTGTAAAATTTGCAGCGTTTTGGTTTATTATTCTTGGAATAATACACCTATGTTTTCGCGACGGGGGTCGACGACTCCGATCGGCCTCAAAATTTGACATTATCCGTTTCAAGAGGTCTAAATTCTAAATCCGAAATGTCCGTCCGAGCCGTTTTGGGTAATAGGGATTTTTTTTTTAAATCTGAAATTTTGACAAAATACTCGGTTTACCCATCTAGTTGTGCCCGCAAGATTTTCATTCCGATCGCCCAAACCCGTGGGGCACTATAGGGCTAAAATGAGGCTACGGGAGGGTTTTTTTGAAGGCTTTTGGCTATAGGATCGAGTTAGGTATCGTTTTCGAGGTATTTTTGGACGTAGAATCCATTTTTTGGGGTCCCGCAACGATCCGATTTCACTGTTGCGATCTATAGGGCTTTCATGGGGCTAAAAATGGGATTATTGAAGGATCCTTGTAGGTTAAATATTTTTCGAGTAAAGAATAAAGAATGTTTGAAAAAACAATTTTAAAAAAAATCCAAAAAAATTTCTTTTTCCAAATTATTTTCTTTTGAAACAGAAATAATTTTTGCACAAGTAACCTATATCAAAGAAAAATAAACCCTAGTGTAAAATTTGCAGCGTTTTTTCATTTAATCTGAAACCATGACAAACTACTCGGTTTACCATCAGATGGCAAACCGAGTAGATTCTAGTTGTGCCCGATTTACCATCCTTTTTTCAGCCAGATCGCCCAAACCCGTGGGGCTAAAATGGGGCTACGGGAGGGCTTTTTGAAGATTTTCGGCTATAGGGCCGAGTAGGTACTCGACCTACTTAGGTTCCACCGTGGCGATCTATGGGGCTACAAATGGGATTATTGAAGGACCCCAGGAGGTCAAATGATTTGCCGTTTTCCGAGAAATTTTTGACGCATAATCCATTTTTGGTTTATTATTATTAAGAATAATAATACAACCAATTGGAATAATACAACAGAATTTTCGACCCCCGTTCTTCACAGTTTCTATGTACCTAATCGCGACGGGGGTCGAAAATTCTGATCCGTCACAAAATTTGACATTATTCATTCCGAGAGGTCTATAGACGACGGACGGACATTTCGTTTTTGGAATCTATAGATTCCAAAAACGAAATGTCCGTCCGCCGTCCAAGCCGTTTTGGGCAGTAAGATTTTTTTTTTAAATCTCAAATTTTGACAAAATACTCGGTTTACCATCTAGTTATCCCCGCAAGGTTTTCAGCCCGATCGCCCAAAACCGTGGGGCTCAAAAGGGGCTACAGGAGGGTTTTGTTTGAGGAATTTCGGCTATGGGGTCGAGTTAGTTGTCGTTTTCGAAGTATTTTTGGACGTATAATCCATTTTTGGGGGGTTCCAGAACGATGCGATTCCACTGTGGGATCTATAGCGCTTTCATGAGGCTACGAATGGGGTTTTGAAGGAACCCAGGAGGTCAAATATTTTTCGAGTTTACAAACAAAAATTGGAAAAAACCAAAAAAATAATTTTCTTCATTGACAGAATCAATTTTTGCACAAGTAACCTACTGTATAACAATGAGTAATAAACCTTCATGTAAAATTGGCTGCGTTTTTAAATTTTGTTCTTAAAAACAAGCAATTAAAAACCGAATAGTTTTTCACAAAGTGGTTGTTTGCCGATGGTGTAGAGGTCTAATCCAATGAGCTTGGTTAGGGAGAGAGAACGACTCCTCTGCTGAATACTAAATTGTTTATTCAGGTAAACAATAATAGCGTGGGGACCGGTTTCGAGCAACTAAGCTCATCTACAGCCCAGAGTGACTTGAGGTGGTTTTACGTACAATCAGTTCTGATTCTGGGCTGTAGATGAGCTTAGTTGCTCGAAACCGGTCCCCACGCTATAATAATTATAATTATTAATTAATTAATTATTATTATTATTAACAATTATTGTTTACCTGAATAAACAATTTAGTATTCAGCAGAGGAGTCGTTCTCTCTCCCTAACCAAGCTCATCGAATAGTTTTTCTTTTTTCCAGAAAAATCTGAGTTCAGAAGACGATGAGAAATAAGACTCTCACACTTTTATAGTTTTTCCAAATATCTGAATTAAGATCTCAGTTGCACCACACCACGCTGGGCTCAAAACCTCAAAACCAGTCTCCGCAGTAAATTAGCTCAATGAGTTGCAGTAGTTAGGTACACAATTTGGTCCAGCAGACGTTCGTCACACTCCCCAGCCTCCTACATGAAGAGTTAGCCTAGTTCATGAAGAGTTAAATCTACTGGGGTCTTGCGTATTTGCGCACATAAATTAACACTTATTTAAATTTACTTACCTGAATGTTTATGTTTTGTGTAGCAATTTCCTGAGCCCGAATCGACTGAACACTTTTTCTTCTTCCTGAACCCTCGAGCGCACATCATGTTTACGATATCGAAGGAAAATGAGAGTAAATATAGATGGCACTGCACATCACATGTGTCCCATATGTCGGTGAAAAACGACCCGTGGGTTGGGGGAAGGGTGCGCTAGTCGAACTTTTTTCGAGGGGGATTTACGCTGGAAACCGCGTAGGGACGAGAGGACGAACGACACTGGAATGCTTCGCCGCAGAACAGTTAGAGCTCAGCGTCAGCGTCCCCACTCCGGCGACAAGTCGTATGGTGGAAGGAGTCGACGGTCCGGTGGTGGAGCTCAGGTTCATGAACCGTAACTCAACTTGAATAATATTCAAGTTCATATTATGAAAGACTCGAAGCAGGTCCACTATGCCGAAGGACTAAATTTACTTTGAAAATTTGGAACATTTGAAGGGTAGGTACAAGGAAAATACGAGGCAACGTTTTTTTTTTTTTCAACTCAAAATCCCCATCCGCTGTCGTTCATGAGTACCTAGTTAAAATGTAAAATTGAATTTCCCAAAAATTGAAAAATTTGACATGGACGTTTTCCCCCGTAGCCGATCATTTGACTTCCAGACTCTTGACGTCGAGAGGAAAGCTTGGGTGTTGGACAGCTAGTTTTGGTTTATTATTTGAGAAAATAATACCTACTGCCGTGTTATATAAAACGTTAACCTTCGTAAATATATTTATATAATATAAGGCTTATATTATAAGGCTTTTTAATTCGCCAAACTTGGACTACACATTTTGTTAAAATTACAAACGCACGAGCTAAAGCAGAGTCTTGTCCGGCTGAGCTCTTGAAGTTTACGAACTAGGCGGAATAAAAGGTCGATTAGGTAAAAAACCTGAAAATTTGGGTGCTTAGGTGGGCATACGGACTTTTCTTCCCCGGACCATTCAACCCAGGACTTCTCTTCCCCGAACGGGAAAAATGAAAAAGGTAGTTCGAGGTGTTTTGTGTGAAAATGTGAATGTAATTATTGGCCTCAGATAAGAAGCTCTGTCGAAACAACGAAATAAATAGTAAAGTTCAACTACTAGTTTCACTTGGGGGACAGCTTGACGTTTCGTGAAATTTTGCGGAGAAACGATATGAGAGCATTATCTGTGTGGTCATCGCTGGCGGAGTACCTGCAAAAAGTACGTATACGTAGTATACATCGTATTCACATATCAAAGTGAAAGTCGGTTCAACTAGCTACGTACCTCAGTGCGAGCTGTTGAAGTCTCGCTTGCAGTTGGCGATATTTTTTTGCTTTCCTTTGGACGCAACGTTCCCCGAGTTCCCATTTGGCGAGGATGGCGAGATCGTGGGACACATCCAAGCGAATCTTCTCGATAAGCATCCATATCCGATAGTCCTTCTTTCTTTCTTCCCTATGAACCCCGTGTATACAACCGTCCAACAACAACTCATTTCACTCATTTCTTATTTTTTCGGGGAAGAAAAGTCCTAGGCTGGCGAAATCACGGGGAAGAAAAGTCCGGGGTTGAATGGTCCGGGGAAGAAAAGTCCTAGAATCGTTTAGGTGAAATGGCACGAATTAGGTTTTTTTAGGTGTAAATAGGTATAAACCTAAGAACCCGTTCCTTAGTCATTAGTCCTAGATTTAGCTGCTAGCTCACAATGAGCCCCTTGAATGATTTGGCTTAGACGTCTTAGCATGTGTGTCTCAAGATGTGTAGATTCCAAAAACGAAATGTCCATCCGCCGTTTGAGCCGTTTTGGGCAGTAGGAATGGATTTGAAAAAACTGAAATTTTGACAACAAGACTGATATGTTGTACAAAAACTCTGCCAATTTTACACCAGGGTTTATGATTCTTTGATATACGTTACGTACTGCGTACTCACAGGAATAAAACAAGGAAAGTCACAACAGTAAACTAATAATATAGTATTCTAGTTGACAAATCTGTTATGTCAACTTGAATACTATAATCTCTACCTAATAAAAGGAGGATGGTTCTTGTTTGTTTGTCTGTCTGTCGGCAGCTCTGCAAGGTAAACGGCTCGGTCAATTTCGGTGCAGTTTTTTAACATGGTACATGTTTTTACGGGCTTTCTCTGGATTGGAATGTGAGTAACCGCCCGGAAACCGTCGTGCCTTATAGGCGCCTAAACGGCTGAACGGATTTGAATGGGTTTTTTTTCTAACGATTTCGGGTGAGATTGCCCACAACATAGGCTATATTAAAATCCCGCGCGACGCGCGCAACCCTGCGAAATTTCGAAAAATACGAGTTTTTGGATGTGTCTACACCCCCCGTAAGCCGTCGTGCCTTATAGGCACCTAAACGGCTGAACGGATTTGAATGGGGTTTTTTTTTCTAACGATCTCGGGTGAGATTGCCCACAACATAGGCTATATTAAAATCCCGCGCGACGCGCGCAACCCTGCGAAATTTCGAAAAATACGAGTTTTTGGATGTGTCTACACCTCCCGTAAGCCGTCGTGCCTTATAGGCGCCTAAACGGCTGAACGGATTTGAATGGGGTTTTTTTCTAACGATCTCGGGTGAGATTGCCCACAACATAGGCTATATTAAAATCCCGCGCGACGCGCGCAACCCTGCGAAATTTCGAAAAATACGAGTTTTTGGACGTGAGTACAACGCCCGTAAACCGTCGTGCCTTATAGGCGCCTAAACGGCTGAACGGATTTGAATGGGTTTTTTTTCTAACGATCTCGGGTGAGATTGCCCACAACATAGGCTATATTAAAACCCAGCCAGACGCGCGCAACCCTGCGAAATTTCGAAAAATACGAGTTTTTGGATGTGAGTAAACCTCCCCCCCCCTCCTAAACCGTCGTGCCTTATAGGCGCCTAAACGGCTGAACGGATTTGAATGGGTTTTTTTTTTCTAACGATCTCGGGTGAGGTTGCCCACAACATAGGCTATATTAAAACCCAGCCCGACTCGCGCAACCCTGCGAAATTTCGAAATTTTGTACTCGCGGAACATGGTTTTTCCTCTCCTCCTCCTAAACGGTAAGCGATAAAAATACGGCGATTTTTTCTATTGGTTTGGGGGACCGTTTAAGTATGCTTAGGGGGGTCGAGCCCCCCTTGAGATGTTGAGCTTTCTGTCTGTCTGTCTGTTTGTCCGTGTGTCGGTCGTGCCTTATAGGCGCCTAAACGGCTGAACGGATTTGAATGGGGTTTTTTTCTAACGGTCTCGGGTGAGATTGCCCCCAGCATAGGCTATATTCAAATCCCGCGCGACGCGCGCAACCCCGCGAATTTGCGCGAAACGTGTTGGACTGCGGATTGGAATGGGAGTCAAGTCCCCCCCCCCCCGTAAACCGTTCGCCGATCTACCCCCTTACCACCCGAAAACCTTCTATATATATAAAAAATATATCAATATAATATATAGGTATATTATATATATTGTATATATGTTCTTGAAAATCTCGAGAAATTCAAAAATGATGTACGTTCTGAGATAGGTTGAGCGCCCTCAAGGATTTTTTCCGTTTTCCCCTCCTTCAACCCCCTCTCCTTCCCTAAATATTGATCCGATTTTGATGAAATTTTTTTTCTATTGGTTTGGTGGACCGTTTATGTCTGCTTAGGGGGGTCGAGCCCCCCTTGAGATGTTGAGCTTTCTGTCTGTGTGTCTGTCGTGACTTATCGCGAATTTAAATATAGCAATCCGAAAAACATGTACCATGTTTCTTTGCTATGATCCTAGATCAAAACTTAGATAATCCGGGGATCTGGGGGTGTCCCACAGGTACCTAAGTCATAAGACAATCATGTACCATGATCTACACAAATCACAAGCGGCAATACACCCACAGAAGGCAATTTTTTTTTTCAATTGACCGGTGAGTGGACATGATGATGCCCGTATTTTTAAATTTTTTTTAAAGGATTAGGTAAATATTTAATTTTAATTTTACAGCTTTAATTTTACATCTTTTTCGTCTGTGTCGTCACTTCACATCACGCGTAAAGCGACCGTAATTACTCCACTCGCGCCAAAGGCCGTTTAGGGGGTCGAAAAAATTACGAAAAAATACGAGCCGTATAGAACAGACCTGGAGGATGACGTCGGTCAAATCGAAAATCGGAATTTCGCCCGGGAAATTCGTCGAAATCCCCGTTGAAATAATCGTTTTTTTCGCGTTTGTCCCACGTTTTTTCGGGTTCAAAAATACCCAGTAAGGAGTCGTTTTTGGGTATGGCATCCGCGAGCCAAATGGGCTACAATCTATGCCAAATCACATTCCGAAGTCGGATTTCAAAAAAACCGAGGGGGAGGGTGCGAGTTCACGGTGAGAAGCGAGTTCATCGTTTTAATTCGCGCGGGGTGAGGCTTGAGTTGTGTGGCTGCCGAACATCAGTGAGCTATTTATTGAGACTCTAACAGACTGTTTATTGAGCTATTTATTGAGACTCTTATATATATATAGTTCTTGAAAATCTCTAGAAATTCAAAAATGATACGTTCTGAGATAGGTTGAGCGCCCTCAAGGATTTTTCCGTTTTCCCCTCCTTCAACCCCCTCTCCTTCCCTAAAGAAGAGAAGGAGTTTGGATTTCAGCCAATATTGATTCGATTTTGATGACATTTTCAGGGATTACGCGGGTTGTGCCTCCCACATGTTATTGAAGGTGGAGTTTTCAAATTTGATTTCACAAGCACTTTGACAGGGCTGGGGGCCATTCTTCGCTCGGCCGATCATTTTATCAGCCAGGGGAGGCATTTTTCAAACTTTTCAATTTGCATAGGCGTATTATTGATGGTGGAGTTTTCAAATTTGATTTCACTAGTTGTGGAGTTCACAATGTGGACCAATTGATTGCCCAAAAAGGTCGTTCTCGCCTCAGGCTTTCGAAATAACATCAGTGTGCACTCCTATTACAATCGATTCAGCGCCTCAAGTTCCTAATAGTATTATAATTTTTAATACTAATACTAATAGTATTATAATGTTTAACATATTATAATGTTTAGCATTTATAATGTTTTGACATGAATAATTATTAATTATTACACTTCGATATTTATTGAATTCGATAATTTATTGAATCTGTATAGTATTATTTTTATAGAAAAATAATAAACAACCGAGTAAGCACTTATAATGTTTTAACATGAATAATAATTAATAATTAATAATTATTCCACTTTATTAATGTTTTATTTACATTTTTAACTATCCCGAGCGAAGCATGGGTTTCCTGCTAGTATAGTATAATACCTATTATTATTTCGTTCGTCTCTTGCCTTTTTGACAAAGTATTTTTATCTTACTTACGCTTAATTTTGCAATGAATTGTAATGAGTAATTTTTTCAAAAATTCATACTGCCCAAAACGACCCGGACGTCGTTTCGGTTTTAGAATCTAGACCTCTTGAAACGGATAATGTCAAATTTTGAGGCCGATCCGAGTCGTCTACCTCCATAGCGATCACATAGGTGTATAATAATTATTATTATAATTATATTATTATTCCAAGAATAATAAACCAAAAACGAAATATCCGTCCGCCGTCGTTTTGGACAGTAGGATTTCTTTTTTAATCCGAGATTTTTACAAAATACTCGGTTTACCATCTAGTTGTGCCCGCAAGGTTATCAGCTCGATCGCCCAAACCCGTGGGGCGCTATGGGGCTACGGGAGGGGTTTTTAAAAAGGTTTTCGGCTATGGGGTCGTGTTAGGTGTCGTTTTCGACCGTCGATTTTTACACATAGAATCAACTTTTGGGGGTCCCAGAATGATCCAATTTCACCGTGGGGATGTTCATGGGGTTAAAAAATTCAATGCCATTTAATGGGATCTTTTAAGGATTCCAGGAGGTCAAATAAGATGTCGTCTTCCGAGTAATTTTGGGACGCAAAATCTATTTTTTCGAGATCCCACATCTATCCAAACTTTGTATCAGATACAAATTCTACCGAAAAAAATTCCTTTTTTAATTTTTTCAAAAATAATACACTGCCACGGCAATGGCACGTGAGCTTCCTCGTGCCAAGTTCAAAATGAACGTAACAACTGTAACAAGAAAATTACGTTCGCGCATGTGCAGGGAGTACCACTGATTATTGAATGCGTGATGAAACTGATAGGGGACCATCTAGGGCTATACCCACACAATTCCTGAAAATTTGATTGAAATCCGATCAAAATCGTAGGAGTTATGGCTGTGGCAAGGAAATTACGTTCGCGCATGCGCTGAGCGTACCGCTGATTCCATTGTGATGAAATTCGTATGGGACCTCAAGGAGCCTTATCCGCATAATCCCTCAAAATTTGAGCTAAATTCATTCAAAATTGTGGAAATTATGGCTGTAACAAGGAAATGCGGACAGTCCCACAGACCGACAGACACGGAACAAATTTTGTTCAGTAGGCTATGAAACGCAAAAAGCGAGTGGTAATTTTAAATTCGGACAACAAAAATTTTTTGGCTGCCGAAAGTGAACACAAGGCTTCCGCTGCTTCGCAGACTCGGAAGCATTATTGGCATTATTAATATTTTAACATAATATTATCATGTTCTTAATGACAGAATTGATTTTCGCACAATTGCCAACATCGAGACGAGATAGGTGGCGCTTTCGACATATTGGTGAAACAATACGCCAGAAGATTTCGGACACTGTTCTTTCAAGCGGTTATTAATCGCAGTGAAATAACGGTTATTCAGAAGAACTAATTAAGTAAGAAACAAGTAAGTAATGACGCCCTCCTCTACCTCCCGAGTGTTCTAATCCTAGTCCCTTTTCCTCTCTGTGGTGGTGGGGTCCGGTGCACTCCTGAACGTCAAGACCGTACAAGGGACAAGGTGTGCCGGAGGTCTTCACTGTTGTCAACGTGAACCAGAACTTTCCTCGAGATGTGCTCTGTATCTTTCCTTTTGCCATTCACTGGTGTCATTCTCCCCTCTAGTTTACCGTTTTACCGTCAGTATTAACTGTTTGTGAAGCCGTCAATAGGTGCGTTCGCAGAGTAAGTTCGGGCCGTTCGGAATCGAATCAGAACTCGAACGCTCCCAGGAATTAAAGCAGACAGAACTTCAGTCCTCCACCAACGAAAAAGTAGTCCCTACAAAGTTAACTCCAGGAGATCACAGAAGGAAATGAATCGCGCGTGTGTGAATTTCCTCAATCGAGGAGGCAGTCGGAATCAGCTTGGGAAGTTCTGAAGAAAAATCAGAACTACCGGAATAAATTTCGAACGATTTTGAACGAGTTCTGCGTTCGCAGAGCATCAAAACATGAGTGTTTAATTCCTGGAATCCGATGTGCCCCCACCCTCGACCTTTGCAAAAGGCTCTACTGCGCATGCGTCGAACGGTTAGGAATTTTTAGAATTACTCTGCGAATGCAGCTAATGTGCCTAAAATTTAGGCACATTAGCTGCATTCGCAGAGTAATTCTAAAAATTCCTAACCGTTCGACGCATGCGCATTTAGGCCCTAAATCTTAAGCGCAGAAATATCGGGCCAGGATCGGCGACGATCCGAATTTCACACGTGAAAGTGATGGAAGTAATGGAAGCGTGATTTTCTGCCAAACGTGTAATAAATCGGTGAGTAACCTACGAAGTGGTTGTTTGCCGATGGTGCAGAGGTCTAATCCAATGAGTTTGGTTAGGGAGAGAGAACGACTCCTCTGCTGAATACTAAATTGTTTATTCAGGTAAACAATTATAGCGTGGGGACCGGTTTCGAGCAACTAAGCTCATCTACAGCCCTGACAAGAAAACCATTTGTCATTAGCATCAGAGGAAAAACCATAAAATTATATTAACAATGTAAACTCGAAATTATATTATACTGAAGGTATATGAACAAACACAAATGGTGAAAAATTATAACTGACGAAAACGGTCCAGAATGGTGGTACATAACTTGACAATAGTAAATTCGGAATATGGACCCACTGTTAAAATTGGCTCCATGACTGATGGCCAGTGAACCATTTGAAAACCAGTTATGGTATACTACAGGTACTGAAAGGAGAATTGTTTATTATTCTAGTGGCAAAACATCTACTTGATATGGGATTAGTGACAAAGAGAAATTAGAGGTAAGAAAGTCAGAGATAATTTTTAGCGCAACCTTTTTCCAAAAAATGGAAAGGTGCGCTCACCTCTTCGACATGTATGTTTTTTTTTTGTTTGTTTGTTTGTTTGTTTGTGTACAGAGCATCACGTCCGAGCGGCTCAACAGATTTTCATGAGGGTTGTCTCATTGTCATCAGCGAGTTCCGGGGGTGGTTATAGGCTACCTTGATTTTCCCTCCCTCATCCCCTTCATCGGTTTTCGGGAGGTCCTTCACGACGAAAGTTGTTTATCTCTGATGTGTAACTAAGGAGGCCTCAAAAGGGGGACGAAAGTTTTTGTCCGATTTCGTTGGTACAAGGGTCTATGGAATGAGCTTTTCAGGCTGATTCCAACGACTCCAAAACGATTTTTGCAGCCTGAGCCGTTCGTTACCTCTGATCGGCATAAGGTTTTATTACGCATCGGTCGTTAGGGTGCAGTTGTTTACGTAATGAGCATAACGTGGATACTTTTGATGTGTTGTGCGGCATAGTTTGGTCGCTAGATACCTACTGTTTCTTAGTTTCTCTCGCTCATTAAGTATTAATAACAAAAAGGTTGCGCTCATCTATTCAATTCAATTGATGGCTTGTTTTAAAAATGGACCCATTTGACAAGGTTATTAATTGGTACTAGGAAAGATGAATTTGGAATTATTCGTTTTTTAAAAACAATTGATAAGTTAAAACTACAGAAAATGATGACATACCTACCTAAATGATGAGTAACCTACGACATTGTTACAACCGCAGTTTAATTAGTAGGAGTCATAATTTGAATTTCATTTAACGATAAAGAATAGAAAGAACTATATTTACACAATTGCTTTATTTTACGACTGTTCACTGATTCCACATCAACAAACGAAAATAAGTTTGCACCTAAGAAAACCTAATTTGACATTTTGAAAAAAAAAAAAAAAAAACCTAAAAACCTAATTTAGATCCAGGCAAAACCTAAAACAGTGTAATTGTTTACCAAAAAATCCGCTCCCTACTAATGACAAGTAGCTCCCAAAATCAACCCCTAGGTAGCGGCTTTGTAGATGCCCTGCAGAGCCACCTACATACATGAATCAACACGTCTGTTTTTGCACGAAATGCCTTTAAATTTAAAAATCATCTTTTCACTCCTTGAGATAGTAACAGTTCTTAACTGTTAAGAAATAATTGCGAACGATAGTGGTCAGCCCTAAAAGTGATTATCGGGCCGTTAGTCGACCGAGTTAAGTATCAGGTCTCGGGATTAATTTGCGAAGTGGCCGCACCACGAAATTAGTTGGCGTCTGATGCACCTGGCATTAAGGACGTCCTGATTTTAGTTTTAGCTTTTTCCTTACCGAAGTATTGGTTTTGCATTGGACGGAATACCGAAGTATTAGTGTAAATTAGACTGAAGATTCTGAAGTCTCGTGGAGTACCTTGTCAAAATCACTTAGGTCGACCAGACCACTCTGCGGCTTGTCCCGATGAGAAAGATGAAAATTTGATTGATGAAAAACACTTTGCTCTCGGCCGCGGTATCTGTTCGAAAAACGAGATCTTGAACGAGAATGGTTCCTCGTTACTGGCCTGCTTCTAGATTTAGAAGAGGAGGAACTTGAGTCAGATGGACTACTCCTGGACTGTGAGCGTGACCAGACGCTCCTAGCTCTGCTACGACTTCTGTGAGAATATCCTATTCTGTCTCTGCTCCTCCCTTGAACACGACTGGAGCACGGTGTGGTTTTTTGCCGTCGCAACGGTGCAGAGGTCTAATCCAATTTCTCACCCTAACCACCTCATACGACTGGAGCAGATCGACACTCTGAGGATGAACTGGAGGATGATCTGTGCCTGTATCTAGCTTTTGTCTGTTTCTTGGGAGGAGACTCCATATGAACTTCAGCAACGTATTTTTCTCTCCAATAGCCTTAGGTTCATCTTCCTTTTTCGACAAAATGGCTTCTTCGATGGTATGTACCGGACTTGACCAAAGAGCTCTACCTGGCGATTTCTCTTCGGGTCCAGTACTCATCCATGTTGAGATTCTTCTGTAGTGAACACCGCTTGATCGGATGTAATTAGTGTACCTACATGTTCGATTGGTGTTCCTACAATATTTAAATTGTCCTTAACAAGTGTTTTGTGTGTTTGGGAGAAAGCCTCAGGCATGACCAGGATTTCGCTCCCGCTTGTTTTGGAGGAAGATGAAGGGAGTGCACAAACATATTTGGCTGGGGCACTGCACAATTTGTTGTGGTCTGCTATCCCAGTAAATAATGTCGGAGCAAGTTTGGAAATCCCGCTTGTCCCTACAGTACCACAATGGTGTGGGCCTGCAGGGATGCGTAGGATTTCGGAAGGGAGTCTGGTCGCATCTTCCAAAGACATTGAATTGTCAACTTCAAGAGAAGAGCGTCCCAGATCCACACTTGACACTCGGGGATTCTGAGCTATAACGACTGAATTGTCAGCAGCTATGACATCAGATTCAGACCCGAGGCCCTTACGGAGGGAACCACTCCCGGCTGATACGAACGAATTGTCGTCAATATCCGCCTGGGCTAGTTCCCTGCGCGAAATAATAGTGGGGTCCGCTGAGCCGGCCAATCCGTCCGAATAACTACTGTCGGCGGGAGAGTCCAGGCTAGCGGTCCCATTCAAAAAAGTGTGTTGGCATTCCATAGTACTATAAATGTAAAATGGTGATCACAAATAAGGATAATTAATAGGTGAATTTACTGGACGCCCGGGTTAATGCTGGGAGGCCCGCGGTATCGGGAACTTGACCTCGCGGGCCCCCCACGTGTGTGGACCCGGCGTCGTCCAGGAGCTGCTGCCCCCCGTGGGCCCGGTGAGAAGTGTGGGCGGCGTTGCCGGCCGGTCTTAAGGAAATACCGTGGGGGCGTAGGTGTCAAATCCCCCACAAGGCTCCCCCCAAGACCGGCCGGGGACGGCGGACAGCAGTCCCGGTAGAGAGAGAAAAAAAAAAAAAAAATTAAGTGAAGTGCTGCTGGCGGTGAATGCGTCGTGAGAACGTGCATGTTCCAGATAAAAAAGTCGTAGCCCGGGTACTAATTTTTCCCCGGAGAAGGGAATGGGAAGAAAATTGGAAGAAAAAATTCCGATAAAAGAGCATAAAAAAAAAAATTCCAAAAGGATTCCATGTAGTATCGTGATAATGCTGCAAAGTGGCCGTTATTAACACGGTATGGACTAGGTGCTGGCATTATACGAGGGAAAGAGGAGACGAAAGATGTTTACCGTTCACGCCGTTGCTTCCGCTTGTGAGAATTATTAAAAAAATAAACATGCTGAAGGCATGAAAGCCAGCCCCCATGTGGATTAGGGGCGAGCGAAAAGAAATGTAAAATTTATTGCCTGCGTTGCCGCTTGGGGGCTTGCCGCTGGCGGGACCCGTATGACTTCCGAGGACCCCTGTGGACGTTAGGGGGTCGTCTGGGACCGTGTGGGCGCGGCGGCGGACGCGGTGGAGGCGGTGGAAGTGGCGGAATTGGTGGGGGTGGCGAGAACGCCGGAGTGGATTTTCTCCATGAGGAGTAGCTGTTCCAGGGACGTGTACGTTTGTCTCTGGTTGAGACTGAGCCCTTGTAGGCACAATAGCGTTGGGCTTGGGTGTGGTTTTCCGAAGAGCTCTGCATGAGGGCACGGAAACGTGAGAAATGTTGAACGAGGTTAATCCACCAGGAGGATTTCTTGACAAAAAAAGAAGCGTCCCTCTGTGTGTTTTTCCATCGTATGATATGATTTCCATCAATAACGTTGTTGTCTCCCGTTGGGGGTTTCTGCGCATGTAAACTAGAAGACCCTTGCGGTGAGAACTTGGATGAGGTTGAGGGGTTTAAGTTCCCCGTGGATCCCCTAGGGAGAGTTACCCTAGTGGAGTGAGTGGAGGGAGTAATATTTACCCCGAGTTCCCTGGATCTAGTGATTCCCGTAGGGAGAGTGGGGGTTGAAATATTTCCCTTGAGTTCCCTGGGGGTAGGTACCTCAGTGGGATAGGTGTTGGGAGTAATATTTTCCCTGTGTTCCCTGGAATTAACGATTCCTGTAGGGAGAGTGGGGGAAGTAATATTTCCTATGTAATACCTGCGGATATGTTCCTCAGTGGGATGAGTGGCGGAGATAACATTTTCCCCGAGTTCTCCGGAGGCGATGAGTGCCGTGTGTGGAGTGGGGGAAGTAATGTTTCTCGTGGAATCCCTGGGGAACGTTACCCCAATGGGATGAGTGAAGTGAGTTGGTGGGATAATATTTTCCCCAAATTCTCCCGAGGCGACGATTGTCGTGTGTAGAGAGGGGGGTTTGATATTTTCCGCGAAATCCTTGAAACCGATGGTTTCAGTAGGATGAGTGTTGGGAGTGTTTCCCGTGATTTCCTTGAAACCTACGGTTTCAGTAGGATAAGAGGTGGGAGCGTTTCCCGTGAGTTCCATGAAATTGCGGCGAATTTTTCCCGTGAGTGAGAAGTTGTCTTCGCTTTGCAGTATTTCCGTAGGAACGTGAGGCGTATGCAGTGAACCTGTGTTCGAAGTACCCGTGCTGTATTTCACATCATTAGGGTATTTTTCGGTAGGTTGCATGCCTGAAGAGGAAGGGTGAAATGTTAGGGTGTTCGTGCGTCCCTTTGCAGACGCTGAATTCCCTGGAATAAAAGTTTGAGGGAGAGTAGAAGGGGATGGTTGAATCTCAGGGGTGTTCGGGAGTCCCGTTGCAGATTCCGAATCCCCTAGAGAAATGGGTTGTGAGAGAGATGAGCCCGTAGAGGGGAGAAGATGGTCCCTGAGGGTGCTTGGAAGTCTGTGTGTAGTCTTCGCGACCCGTGAAGGGGAGAGTTGCTCCGTAGGGGTGCTTGGGAGTCTTTTCGCAGACTCCGCGACCCGCAAGGAGGGGGTTTGATCCCTAGGGATGTGTGTGAGTCCCTGCGCAGACTCCACATCCCGTAGGGAGGATGGTTGATCCAGGGTGCCCATGATGTTTGACACATATTGTGAGCAACCGCTGGAGGTAGGAGAAGATGTGGGAGAGAGGTAAAATGAAGTGAATGCCCTATCAGCTATTGTTAGCATTGACTCAAAGTTAGGTGCTGTGCTAGCAATTGTTCTGAGGTGTTCCGGCAGGCGAGACAGCCAAGCGTGTTTTATCATGATTGGGCTGATGAACGGACCTGCTTGAATTTGCAGACTCCGGTACAGAGTGGTTGGTAAAGTCGTGGCGTCGCATGGGTAACCTTGCATAAGTTCGGTCCTGATTTTCTCACTGGTTAGGCCATAGGCGTGGTACATGACAATGCATAATTGCTCCAGTGGGTTGTGGTCGTCTGCATCTATGTGGGTTACAAGATCCAGGGCAGCAGCAGGGAGAATGGACTTAATGTCCTGAAACATCCATTTTTGGTATGTGACCTTCTCGGTGTCAAATGCCGCCAGAACTTGCAGAAACCACCCGTCGAAATTTTCGGGCGTAAATGCAGGTAGAACTGTTCTTCTCCTGGGGGTTTTGTTAGTTTTCGGGACTTGCGACAAAAGGAGCTCGTGAACCGACTGTGTGTTGGGTACAACTGTATGGCTTGAAGAAGCCTGACTGAAGGTTGGTGTGTGACCCTGATTTCCATCAGATGATGTAAACATCAAGGGTGCACGTGGTTGTTCCACCATGTAGTTATTGTTGAACAGCATGGGGAAATTCGGTTGAGTCCCGAAAGTTGACGTCGCAAACGCGTTGTTTGGACGTTGTTGAAATTGCTTGCCAAGGCCCCGTGGCCGAGGTGCAGAAACTCCGTTCTGGCTTGTGGTTACCTGGGGGTACATCCCAGGATTTAAAGAATTCGTAGTTGTGTTAAGAACCGTGGGAACCGAAGTTCCAACTGACGGAAAATTAACTTGCGAATTTGTCTGAATTTCGGTGGGCAAATTGAATCTTACACCACCTTGTTGTCGCGAGGGAGATGAAGGTTGCATCTCCAAGTTGGGGTCACCAGTTGTAGTGAACACCGCTTGATCGGATGTAATTAGTGTACCTACATGTTCGATTGGTGTTCCTACAATATTTAAATTGTCCTTAACAAGTGTTTTGTGTGTTTGGGAGAAAGCCTCAGGCATGACCAGGATTTCGCTCCCGCTTGTTTTGGAGGAAGATGAAGGGAGTGCACAAACATATTTGGCTGGGGCACTGCACAATTTGTTGTGGTCTGCTATCCCAGTAAATAATGTCGGAGCAAGTTTGGAAATCCCGCTTGTCCCTACAGTACCACAATGGTGTGGGCCTGCAGGGATGCGTAGGATTTCGGAAGGGAGTCTGGTCGCATCTTCCAAAGACATTGAATTGTCAACTTCAAGAGAAGAGCGTCCCAGATCCACACTTGACACTCGGGGATTCTGAGCTATAACGACTGAATTGTCAGCAGCTATGACATCAGATTCAGACCCGAGGCCCTTACGGAGGGAACCACTCCCGGCTGATACGAACGAATTGTCGTCAATATCCGCCTGGGCTAGTTCCCTGCGCGAAATAATAGTGGGGTCCGCTGAGCCGGCCAATCCGTCCGAATAACTACTGTCGGCGGGAGAGTCCAGGCTAGCGGTCCCATTCAAAAAAGTGTGTTGGCATTCCATAGTACTATAAATGTAAAATGGTGATCACAAATAAGGATAATTAATAGGTGAATTTACTGGACGCCCGGGTTAATGCTGGGAGGCCCGCGGTATCGGGAACTTGACCTCGCGGGCCCCCCACGTGTGTGGACCCGGCGTCGTCCAGGAGCTGCTGCCCCCCGTGGGCCCGGTGAGAAGTGTGGGCGGCGTTGCCGGCCGGTCTTAAGGAAATACCGTGGGGGCGTAGGTGTCAAATCCCCCACATCTTCTTTTCTATTAAATGGAAAGAAATTTTCTTTGTATTGATCGTACATGGGGTCGTTACTGACCAGCTGATTAGGAACTTCAGGTTGGGGTTCGCTGAATGTTTCAGGCGTATGGCCTATTAGGGCAGTCTTCTTTCTCTATCTTTATTCGGACATCATTGAAGGTTTCGATGGATTTTTCCTTCTGAGGACACTTCTTATCCGAAGGGCTCTCGCCAGCGTCGCTAACGTCTCCCCACTCGAGACCGCTTTCTCGTTTCGAATTCTTTTCCCAGTTGCTTCGGGCGTTGCTCGAGGCTTTGCTGGGGGATGGTGACGCAGTGGGGAGGATGGTCATACGCTTCTGCTCGTTTTTCAAAACCCATTCGTCTTATGGTAAACGGAACCGCCCTCCACCCGGTGAGGTTCCACCGGTTCTCGCGGGCAGAAAGTATACTATGCTATAGCGAAGCGGATTCCTCCCTGACACATACTGATTTCCGCGCATTTTACAGGGCCTGTATGTTGTAGAAATCAAACTCGTATTCGCTAGCATCTTCTTCTAGCTGATCATCTGACACGTTTACATCTTACAACATTGCCTGGAAGACTATAGTCACTACTATAGTAGTGATATATCACTAAACGCATAAACGACATTAAATGTCCAGAAATCCGAATCTGAAGAGATCTAATAAATTTTATTAGATTTATCCCTCCTCCTATCTCTACCCACGGCTTCATTTTGGCGTTTTCTCAAAGTGATTTCTAACGTGGAAACTTATAACAACAAAACAAGCGGCATTGTTTACTACATCCATTAATAACATCAATAAATGTAAAATGGTGACATAAATACCAAGAACAAGTACGAAAGAAATGCGTGATAAATCGAGAGCTATCCAACGAGTGGTGAACGATTTTTGTACGATGAAGTGAAAATGTTCCGTAGCAACGAATCGGTTGTAGGTGAAAATCATTAGAAATTTTTTCATAACGCGTCACACCGTCACCGTCACACTTTTTGAGTTATGTGCCATAGGAAAGACATAAAATGTCAACACTGATCTCTTGAAACTATCTGGAAAAACTGAATTTTATTTCTTATACTCGAAAATCAACTGTTGATTGTTGGGTATAATAACTATTGGGAAGTTATTTCCAATATGTTTGGAAAGATGCATCGAGATGTCCAATTTTTAAATAGTATCGTTTTTTGACATTTTCATGTCTTTACTTTGGAACAAAACCGAAAAAATTTAGAAACAAATTTTTTTTGGGATTTTTTTTTTCAAATTTTTTTTTTTTTTACTTGAAAACGCTTGCCTACGTGTCTGCAACACATTAGGGCATTTTATGTCTTTAGTCCCCCCCATTTCCTACTCATTCACCTACCCTTGTATCTCTACCCACGCCTTCATTTTGGCGTTTTCTCAAAGTGATTTCTAACGTGGAAACTGGAGACGCTACTTAGAAGCTACTTAGTCCAAAAGTCACTCCCCCTACAAATTTCGTGATGCGATTTCATTACACTAAAAAGTAACGTTTTTTTCCTAGCAACTCCGTGAGCAATTTTCGTAACGTTTTTTTTAGTTTGTGTGCCATAGCAAAGACATAAAATGTCAAAAAGCGTTACTTTTTAGTGTAATTTGTAACTAAGTAGCGAATGAAATGAAATCGCATCACGAAATTTGTAACTAAGTAGCATATTATTCACAATAAGGTGAATAATATGGAAGACGAAGACATGAAAATGGTCTCCTGTGGTTGCAGACGAGTCTGCAAGCTGATTTTTTATAATATAAAACATATTATGTCGGTTTTGGCCAGTTGAAGTCATCAACCGAGTCGTCGAGTCGTTTCAAGTTCTTACCTGTTCGGGATGAATGAACCTCCTTGTGGCCAAGTGACCTCTTCCTATCGTGGGCTGTTCGAAGTTGGGTCGGCAGGTTACAACCTGCGTCTTGATAGGGTTCGCTCTTGCAACACCCCCGGATTGCGCAATCTTGCGATTCCGGCTAACTAACAGAATTTACTGAAATTGGCGGATATTTGGGGAACTCTTTGCTGAAGGCGATTTGATCTGTTCAACAGGGGCGTGTAGACGATTTTTAGCGGCCCGAGATTTCAGGAGACGGCGGCCCAGTGTTTTGTTTATATGTATATATATATATATTTATTTATTTATTTACTAGCTGACCCGGCGACGCGGTGCTGTCGCTGAGAGGTCCTAAATTTTAATTATTTATAAAATGAAACATAATTTGTCCCGTATAAACGGGATGACCATGTTACGAAAATAAAATTTAAGTACACTGTTAGTCTGGAATAATCTGGAAGAAAGTAAGACATCATTGAAGGCTGCCGAAATGAATGCTGCAATATTGAAAAGAGTTCGTGAAGATTGAATTAATGTTTCGTTGTTTTACATATCTATCTAAAGATTTTGAAAATTCATTACTTCATAGCTGGGACACCCGTGCGTCGCACGAAACATCAAATTCCCGCCCATCACCTATCGATCGATCGGCAACCCGTCAACTTAATTTTTCATAGTAACAACGCTTGTTGGTTTGTCGTAGTGAAGTACCTATCAAATTCCCGTCTATCACCAATTATATGCAGCCCATACATCCCTCACACCCCATACATCCCACACACCATCCCATACATCCCATACATCCCACACACCATCCCATACATCCCACACGTCCCATACATCCCACACATCCCATACACCATCCCATACATCGGGCACATCCCATCTGGTAAATTAATTAGCTTCATCAATTAATTGCCAACCACACAGTGATTGGCGGTAACAAAAGCTTTTGGTAGCAGAGAGCGTGGTTACTGTCAGGATCTCGAAATCAGCATAAGAAGAGAATTTCTCCCTCCCAGGGTCTCATAAACAATTTTATTGTTTTCATGTTTCATAAATGTGCATGAACATTATTGCATGAACATTAATGTCTTGTGCTTTCATATGATTTCTTGTGCTATCATATAATTTGCATTATAATTTCATTACAGGAGAGGGGTCCCTCTGGCCTAAGCCTTGTTAGGGAAATTAGGTCCAGACATTCCGAGTAAAATCACTCAATAAATTCTACTAGGGCGTTACGATTAGGTGCCAGTTATCGCGTAATAATTCATCTTTCGTAATTATCACCTGGGTGTATGGGCACCCATAGGATTGATTAGCCCAGGGAACCCACCTGTAGGTATAAAAGGAATTTAGGTAAGGATTCAAAAAGCGTTAGGGCGGTGCGTTGATTTTTTCGCACGCCCTAAGAGAAGTTTCGACCGAATCACGAATTCAATTAATCCGTCGTGTTTCAATTTGGTCGAGCCCAATCCTCTTAGTCGTAAAAGAGGACGGCATTTCTCCACGGAGAAAATTTTAACAGTCGACGAACCCTCTCAGATTAGATCGTCGACAGGGGAAATAGGAGGACCCCCTAACGCCAAGTCAGTTAATTGAAAAACTAATTAGGCACTAAAACTCTAAAAAACGGTGAATCCGAAGAGTTTTCTTTTTTTTACAGTGGGATCTTTACGAAGATCGTCAGTACAACTCTTGCTATAAAATAGAGATCGACCATCTGGTAAATTATTGTGGAAGTACTGTTACTTGTCAGGCGTCTCGAATCCGCTGAAATGATCGACCTATGATGTGACGAGAATTTTTCCCTTTCCCCAAGAATGCGGGTCAATGATAAGAGATGATTTCCCAATTGTCTTGTAATCGAGAAATGGTACGGGTTACTCCCCGATAGAAAGTGTGTGAATATTACGTGATTCGCACTTGATCGGCTTATGGCCGTTAATTGTTAGCAAATTAAGAGTCTCTTGAACGAAGTGACGATCTGAAGATTACGACGTGACGTTCTTGAAGAGGATAAAGGAATTAGGATTTTAAAGGAATAGCGCTTTGTTTTGTACGACCTGGATTGATGAAGTCGCCGAGAGAAGTTGTTTTTCGTACCGGCTCTGGGCACTCGAACTTGGCTGAGCCCGGAGTCGTTGGATCCAATCCGAGGGACGACCGGACTTTGGTCGGGCAAGATGATGGTACGGCTCGGTTAGCAGTTGGCGTATTTGACGTGTTTGCCAAGGGTTGCTACTGGCGAGAGCCCTCTCGGAGGATTTCGTCTGCTTTCTATGGACGCTGGATCAAGACTAGCTCCAGTGGAGCTTGAAGGTGTCGGTGTGCGAGATATTTCAAATTCCCGAGAGGCGGCGCCACGCTCGGTTCAGGTCGTTGGGAAGGAGAAATTAAAGGGAGGTGATTTTAGGAAGGGAAGCACTGCGGGATTTTTGAAGGATGCCGGGAGGTCAAATATGATATTTTTTTTTTTTTTTTTAATCCGTCAAATTTTCCAAGGAAAAAAAATTTTTTTGAAAACAAAACTTTTTGCCAAAATGTTTTCATTGGCACTGAATTAATTTCTGCACAAGTTACCTATATCATAGAATAATACGCCCTTGTGTAAAATTTGCAGCGTTTTAGGAGGATTGTCTCTGGATCTCAACCGATTCAAGTCTAACTGTAAATCTCCGAGTCTTTGGGAACTGAAAATGCGATCCCTGGAGATCAGAAAATAAATTTCGTAGGCCCATTTTTCCATGTGGTATTCTGTGTGATAACGGACCAGAGTACCGGGGCGCACCGTTCCAAAGTTTGGCCGACTCTTACAGTTGTCGGATTTTCTATAATGCCAGAAGGCATCCCCAAGCCAATCCAGTAGAACGGTGTAGCAGAACCCTGGGGCCATGTTGAAATCGTACACCGGAAAGAACTACAAAAGAACCATTAAATGGCAAATTTTGCCCTTCTCCCTGAAATAGCCGCGGCCCTTCGTACATTCATCAGTGAAGGTACAGAAATTTGCTAGCCTGTGCCAAACCAATCCCGGGTAAACCACCTGGAAAGAAGGACCTGTTGGACCCTGACTCCTATTATAGTCAAGCGATAGGCCACCAGATGTTTTGATGAGCTTGACAACCCCAAATTATTAAAATGTTCAGTTTTCTGCCTGCCATTGATTGAGTCATTTCATGACCTACGGCATAGTTTATTCCAATAAACAATTTAGTACTCACATCAGCAGAGGAGTCGTTTTCTCTCCCAAGCCATCTCATTGGACTAGACCTACATCTCAGTTTTGAACGAGTGCGGGTGAGAGTCCTACAAGACGGGTGCGAGTCCTAACAGTTAATTAGCATCGGGTGCGAGTCCTAAGACCCCCAGGAACCTCATCAGAAACCACTTCTTCTTCCTCGGCTTCAGAGTCGGTTTCAGCGTTGCCGTCGGTAGAGGGAGGGAGGGGAGGGTTATGTTT
Source organism: Pilophorus perplexus (assembly GCA_955831195.1). Taxonomy (NCBI): domain Eukaryota; kingdom Metazoa; phylum Arthropoda; class Insecta; order Hemiptera; family Miridae; genus Pilophorus; species Pilophorus perplexus. The sequence continues at coordinate 643,933 of OY037009.1, forward strand.
TTTAATCGTCGACCATTTCGAAACAAAATCGGTGTATTCAGAGGCAAGGCTTTGTACATTGACTTCGCAGCCAACCTTAGCAAGAGATGATATTATGCCATCAAAATACTGCAGGTCTCGAACGTCAGTAAAGTTGCGACTCGCAACTTGCGAGGATCAAGAAACGACAACGACTGAAATTTTTTTCGTGGCCTGAAAAACGTGAGTTTAGTGACGCAATTATCAGGTCAAAAATTTTATTATGTTCGTCACATTCGTATTTTTTCAGGGGGGAGAGAATCGCGTCGTCACATTCGTACTCGAACAACTTCTTGGTCTTCCTTAATCTTCTGGTAAAATAAAATAAAAAATAAAAAATAAAATCTGGTGTCAAGGTCCCGAATGAAAGCGATTCCACTTTCTGTGAAGTCGGACTCGAAATGTTCAATGAAAGCTTCTGCCGCTGAATGGATGCTGTCGAAGTCGCGTGAAAATGAATGAATTTTGTCCGTGGTGCTTTTCAGCATTCGGAATGCAGTGATGAAGTCCATGCCTTTTGTTTGCAGATAATTATCTAATTATAATTATTAGAAATGGGGGTGGTATATGTGAAAATGCGCATAAAAATGTGGGCAGTTAGAATAGTCTCTTGGGACAACAATTTATTTTGCAGTGACTTGGCTGTTGCCCGAGCATCTGCTGGAATCTCACGGTCAGATGAGATGTCTTGAAGTGTGAGGACCAGTTTTCCATACTTGCAGTCGGCTGGATTTCCGTAGCTTCCAAAAATATTTTGAATGGCTCTTGCTTTCGCCCACCATCTAGTCTGCCCATCTAGTCGGCCCAAAGAATAACACAGGCCGCTGAGTTTAATTTTTGGGCCGCTGTAGCAGGAAGCCCTCATGAATGTCCCCATCCTTGAATAAATAAAATACCCAAATAAAATAAAACAAATTGGGGGAGACTAATTAACCTTGAAAAACTTGCAGGCCGCTGAGTTTAATTTTTGGGCCGCTGTAGTAGGTGGCCTACTTGAATATTTTCCCTTAAAAAAAAAAAAAAAAAAAAAAAAAAAAAAAAAAAAAAAAACCAGCCGGCCTGCCGGCCCACCGAGATTTTCTCGAAAGCTCGCCGGGTCTACACGCCCCTGCTGTTCAAAGTTTCTAACGTGGAAGGTTGTCCTTTGGTTTAATCGATATCCTGAGAATGAGGTGATGATGTTTCAGTAGTGAAGCCGCAGTTTATGTCAGGAACCCTCCGGGGATCTCCTCCTCCATAGACATTGTTTTGGAGTTCCAACACTTATTAGTAAACCACATCACAAAAACCTCACGGCAATACGAGCGACAAAGTAAATCGTTCGTAAACGAGGACCACCGTGTTTGTCCTCTTGAATGCCGCTGTTGGATGCAACTTTCAAAAGGGGATCCTATGATACGCTCCCGGACTTCAAAAAACATTATGATGTATCGTAACTGTATTCTATTTTCCAAGTAAAAACGGGTATTTTGAAAAAAAAAAAAAAAAAAAAAAAAAAAATTTTTTGCAAGAAAAGTTTTCAAACACAATTTTTGGCAAAAACTTTTTATTGACACAGAACTTATTTTCGCACAAGTAACCTATATCAAACAATAATAAACCCTTGTGTGAAATTTGCAGCACATTTTTTTAGTATTTTAATCCTTCCATGGGCGTAGACACATCGGTAAAGAAATCGCTGCTACTCTCAACATTTCCACTTAGAATCATTTATTGTCTAGACTAAATGGTGGGCTCCCCATAGCTGCGAGATCCGCCTCAAACTATTAAATTCAGAAACCTTTAATTAGATTAGCCTAAAACAGGTTGGCTCCCCATAGCTACGAGATCCACCTCAACAGTGCAATCAGCGCCGGATTAACCTCTCGTGGGCCCCGGGGCTGAGACTTACAAGGGGCCCCCTTTATATATGTACATATACATATATATGATATACGAAAGTGGATCCTCTGGCCAGGAGTATCACGTAAAAACCACTAGAAAATAGCGTCTGTCGCTTCACAACCTAAAACTAGGTCAAAACAGTCAAAAAACACTCCGAATGCAGGGCAATCTATTTTTGCAATTAAGAAAAAAGACTTTTTTCTTAAGAAGAAGAAACTTGGTTTCTTTTTACAATAAATAAAAATGCTGTAAATTTAACACTAGGGTTTATTATTCTTTTATATAGGTTACATGTGCAGAAATTTATTTCTGTCATTGAGAAAAATTTAAAAAAAAAAACGTTTGGGGGATTTTTAATTTTCAAAAAAACCTTTTTTTCGAAAATATTTTGTTTTACTTGAAAAATATTTGACCTCCTGGGAACCTTCAAAAATCCCGTTTGTAGCCCCATGAAAGCCTAGAGATCGCAACAGTGAAATTGGATCGTTCTGGGACCCCCAAAAATGGATTCTACGTCCAAAAATACTTCGAAAACAACACCTGAAACGATCCCATAGCCAAAGCCTTCAAAAACCACCTTCTGTAGCCCCATAGCGCCCCACGGGTGTGGGCGATCGGGCTGAAAACCTTGCGGGCACAACTAGATGGTAAACCGAGTATTTTGTCAAAATTTCAGATTTAAAAAAAATTCTTTCTGCCCAAAATGGCCTGGACGGCAGATGGCGGACGTCATTGTATGCGGGTTCAATTTCAGTGTGTGTCATTGTATGTGTGTTCAGATTTTATTTTTATCTAGGCTGGTCGTGTTAGTATTAGGGAGGGGGAGGAAATTTTTTAGAAGTGCTCGCCCTCCACCAGACAAGTAAACGTGGAGAGATCAACCACCCATGATCCGAAAACTGCAAGTTACGAGAAGAGGTAGAAGAGTAGGTACGGTCTGCTGCATTCCGCAGCCACCAACGACCCGAACACCACAAGTTACAAGAAGAGGTGGAGTAGTAGGTAGGTCGGCTGCGATGACTCCTGTCCCAAAGAATTTCGAGCCAACGACCTCCTTTAAAACCCGGCACCTCAACATTGGTCCAACCCAGGCACACCAGAATGGTGTGGCTATCGCTGGAGGGGACGGGAGGGCCCACTGTACTCCCCTTAGGGGAGATCTGAAGAACAAGGTAGAAGAAAGAAGATTTAAGCAACGATAAGTGCACTTCCTCTGGGGGAAGAAAGAGAGGAGAAGGTATGAGAAAGGTTGTGATGGGCCAGAAATGGCCTTAGACACAACCTTAGAAGCTCTGTACAGCGGATGGCGGACGGACATTTTCGTTTTGGAATGTAGACCTCTTGAAACATATAATGTCAAATTTTGAGGCCAATCGGAGTCATCGACCTCCGTCGCGAAAACATAGGTGTATTATTCCAAGAATAATAAACCAAAAATTTAACAAATATTTTTGTTTTTATGAACCAAATGCGGTACATAGTCCAACCCGCTTAGCAAACTCTGAACCACCGCATCAGTGTGGAAAATCCGTGAGGTCTATAACTCGCGTTGGGAGTATAGACAAAGACGACTCCATGAGGTGTTCCGGTTTTCGAGTAGTATAGTAAGTGGAAGTTAGGTAACTTTAAACTTTCCGTTCACCTCCCTCTTTTTCAGGAAAACAATTTTTTGGAGATCAGCATTGGAAAACGGTTTGTCAATTTTCAACAAAAAAAAAAAAAATCAACGGTGGCGAAGTGGCCCCCTTGGGGTGCGCGCCCCGGGGCTATAGCCCCCCCGTTAATCCGGGCCTGAGTGCAATTACATTCTGGGTAACTTCATACCTCCACCACTCCATTAGGCACTCGTTTTAGGCTCCATTAGGTAAATCTTGGCACCACAAATATTATTACCTACTTCGCATCTAAGAAATTAAGGTACCATAATGCAGGCGCGGATCTAGAACTTTTTTTCGGGGGGGGTCATAGGGTAAAATCAAAATATATATAACTCAAAAATATATATATAACTCAAAATATATCGAACTACTGAAACGATGTTCAATAAATCGATACTTTTTACGGTATGGACATCCCTAACCGGTAGTCAACATTTGATTTGCAACAGAGCACAGCAATTTCGAATGACGTCAGAGAAGTAGGTACCAAACGACCTTATCAAAAATTTTCAAAATTCTACCTGGTTTGGGGGGGTCATGACCCCCGTGACCCCCCCCCCCCCCGACCCCTCCCCTGGAATCCGCGCCTGTCATAATGATAAGGAAAGTTCTGGAAATGCCCTGAAAAATAAGACAAAATATGTTACTCCGCAGCGAACGAGCTGAGGAAAATCCCTTCCCTCAAACTCTTAAAATTGGATCATCAAATGGCAATGAAAAGGTATCCATTCATTGTTGAAGGTGTGAAACGTTGATTTCAGTTTTTACATTTTATGCTGAACCTCTTAATTTTTGCCCCCCCCCCCCCCCCCCCGGGCTATTTTCAAATTTTATTCTAGTTACCTGCCTAGTCTGTACTACCTATTCACGTAGGACTTTTGGCTTATTATTCTTGGAATAATACTCCTATGTAATCGCGACGGGGTCGAAAATTCTGATCGGCTTCAAAATTTGACATTATTCGTTTCAAGAGGTCAAGATTCCAAAACCGATTGTCCGTCTGCCGTACACCGTACGCCGTCCGCGCCGTTTCGGACAGTAGGAATTTTTTTAACATCTGAAATTGTGACAAAATACTTGGTTTCTTGGTTAACATCTAGTTGTGCCCGCAAGGTTTTCAGCCTGATCGCCCGAACCCGTGGGGTGCTATGGGAGGACTATAGGATCGAATTACGTGTCGTTTTCGAAGTATTTTTGGACGTAGAATCCATTTTTGGGGGTCCCGGAACGACCCGATTTTACTGTTGCGATCTATAGGGCTTTCATGGGGCTACAAATGGGATTTTTGAAGGATCCCATGGGATCCTGCAGGAGGTCAAATATTTTCCGAGTAAAAAAAAAAAAACGCTGCAAATTTTACACAAGGGTTTATTATTCTTTGATATACGTTACTTGTGCAGAAATTTAATTCTGTCAATGAAAAAATTAAAAAAATTTTTTTTTTGTATTTTTATCTAAAAAAAAAAAATTTTTTTGGATTTTTTTTGTTCAAAAATGTGTTTTTTTTTTTTCAAAAATTCCGTATTTTTTATTCGAAAAATACTTAACATCCTGGGATCCTTCAAAAATCCCATTTTTAGCCCCACGAATGCCCTAAACATCGCCCCAGTGAAATCGGATCGTTCCGGGACCCCAAAAAATGGATTCTACGTCCAAAAATACTTCGAAAACGACACCTAACTCGATCCCATAGCTAAAAGCCTTCAAAAAACCCCTCCCGTAGCCCCATTATAGCCCCATAGCGCCCCACGGGTTTGGGCGATCGGACTGAAAACCTTGCGGGCACAACTAGATGGTAAACCAAGTATTTTGTCGAAATTTCAGATTTTTAAAAAAATTCCTACTGCCCAAAACGGCCTGGACGGCGGACGGCGTACTGTGTACGGCGGACGGCGGACGGACATTTCGGATTTAGAATGTAGACCACTTGAAACGGATAATGTCAAATTTTGAGCCCGATCGGAGTCGTCGACCTCCGTCGCGAAAACATAGGTGTATTATTCCAAGAATAATAAACCAAAAACGCTGCAAATTTTACACAAGGGTTTATTATTCTGGGATATAGTTTACTTGTATAGACATTTAATTCTGTCAATAAAAAAAATTAAAAAAATTTTTTTTTTGGATTTTATATTTCAAAAAAACTTTTTTGGGGGGATTTTTTTTTTTTCAAAAATGTGTTTTTTCAAAAATTCCGTATTTTTTATTCGAAAAATACTTAACATCCTGGGATCCTTCAAAAATCCCATTTTTAGCCCCACGAATGCCCTAAACATCGCCCCAGTGAAATCGGATCGTTCCGGGACCCCAAAAAATGGATTCTACGTCCAAAAATACTTCGAAAACGACACCTAACTCGATCCCATAGCTAAAAGCCTTCAAAAAACCCCTCCCGTAGCCCCATTATAGCCCCATAGCGCCCCACGGGTTTGGGCGATCGGACTGAAAACCTTGCGGGCACAACTAGATGGTAAACCAAGTATTTTGTCGAAATTTCAGATTTTTAAAAAAATTCCTACTGCCCAAAACGGCCTGGACGGCGGACGGCGTACTGTGTACGGCGGACGGCGGACGGACATTTCGGATTTAGAATGTAGACCACTTGAAACGGATAATGTCAAATTTTGAGCCCGATCGGAGTCGTCGACCTCCGTCGCGAAAACATAGGTGTATTATTCCAAGAATAATAAACCAAAAACGCTGCAAATTTTACACAAGGGTTTATTATTCTGGGATATAGTTTACTTGTATAGACATTTAATTCTGTCAATAAAAAAAATTAAAAAAATTTTTTTTTTGGATTTTATATTTCAAAAAAACTTTTTTGGGGGGATTTTTTTTTTTTCAAAAATGTGTTTTTTCAAAAATTCTTTAATTTTTACTCGAAAAATATTGAACTTCTTGGGATCCTTCAAAAATCCCATTTTTAGCCCCATGAAAGCCCTATAGAACGCCACAGTGAAATCGGATCGTTCCGGAACCCCCAAAAATGGATTCTAAGTCCAAAAATACTTCGAAAACGACACCTAACTCGATCCCATAGCTAAAAGCCTTCAAAACACCCCTCCTGTAGCCCCATTTTAGCCCCATAGCGCCCCACGGGTTTGGGCGATCGGACTGAAAACCTTGCGGGCACAACTAGATGGTAAACCAAGTATTTTGCCAAAATTTCAGATTTTTTAAAAAATTCCTACTACCCAAAACGGCCCGGACGGCGGACGGCGTACGGCGGACGGCCGACGGCGGACGGACATTTCGGATTTTGAATGTAGACCTCTTGAAACGGATAATGTCAAATTTTGAGGCCGATCGGAGTCGTCGACCCGCGTCGCGAAAACAAAGGTGTATTATTCCAAGAATAATAAACCAAAATGAAGACAAATTTGGAAACAAATTTTAGGAAAAATTGTATGTTTTTCGTGATGTGACACATTAATTACATAAATTCTACACAAATTTTTCCTGACCCCCTCGCCTTAGACATAGACATGTCAAAAAACGCTGCAAATTTTACACAAGGGTTTATTATTCTGTGATATAGGTTACTTGTATAGACATTTAATTCTGTCAATAAAAAAAATTAAAAAAATTTTTTTTTTGGATTTTTATATTTCAAAAAAAATTTTTGGGGGGATTTTTTTTCAAAAATGTGTTTTTTCAAAAATTCTTTAATTTTTACTCGAAAAATATTGAACTTCTTGGGATCCTTCGAAAATCCCATTTTTAGCCCCATGAAAGCCCTATAGAACGCCACAGTGAAATCGGATCGTTCCGGGACCCCCAAAAATGGATTCTACGTCCAAAAATACTTCGAAAACGACACCTAACTCGATCCCATAGCTAAAAGCCTTCAAAACACCCCTCCTGTAGCCCTATTTTAGCCCCATAGCGCCCCACGGGTTTGGGCGATCGGACTGAAAACCTTGCGGGCACAACTAGATGGCAAACCAAGTATTTTGCCAAAATTTCAGATTTTTTAAAAAATTCCTACTGCCCAAAACGGCCCGGACGGCGGACGGCGTACGGCGGACGGCGTACGGCGTACGGCGGACGGCGGACGGACATTTCGGATTTTGAATGTAGACCTCTTGAAACGGATAATGTCAAATTTTTAGGCCGATCGGAGTCGTCGACCCGCGTCGCGAAAACATAGGTGTATTATTCCAAGAATAATAAACCAAAAACGGACGGTAGATCCATGGTTCGACAGTCGGATCATTTAATAATGATTAATTTTACGCAATTTTTCCACCCAAAAAATGTTTGTCGACCTAAGTCTTGTCGAGTAGAAACAGTTATTTGACGTCCGTGTCGTAGACACTGATGTTTCCCGACCAGTGGCATCAGTTCTCGCTTCGGCAGAGGAAGAGAAGAAACAGAAGTATTTACCTGCGTGCCAAGAGCGCCACTGTTCATTCACCCCTCTGGTCAGCACAGTGGATGGACTTTTGGCAACCCAGATGAACCGGTTCGTCGATGTCCTAGGTGAACGGCTGGCAGACAAATGGAAGCGGCACCAGGGGATCGTCAAGGGGTGGCTCAGGGCACGATTAACGTTTGCCATCGTACGCGCAGCCTCCATGTGCTTGAGGGGGACTCGGCAGAGATGGAGAAGCGCTGATGACCTGCAGCAGGTAGGCCTAGCAGCTAGGCTTTGACGGTGGGGCGGCGCTGCAGCTGGGGCTCCAACTTCGTTGATTGAACACACCAGTCCTACGACTTCGACTCTTTCTCTTGTACAGAAATTGAATTGAGGAGTTTGCTTTCAAAACGGCCTATATCCACTTTTGCTTTTTTCTGGGAAATCGCAAAAAACTTTTAACGAGCATGATAGAACTGATCCAATTTTCAAAACTACCAAATTAGTTCGGTCTTAGATCTCTAAGAAAGTTCCCGAAACGTGAGATTTCTAAACAAATATTTCAGGGAGTTACAGCCATTTTCAATTTGGATAAGAGCCGTTTTGGTGTGAAATTTGGATATAGGCTCTTTTGAACGAAAAACGGGTGAAAACCTGACAAAAATACATATTTCTCCAAACATTTGTATATATTTCAAAGTATATAGGTAACAGAAAAAACATATCCCCGTATAATTTTTAATTGACCCTTCGCGCAAACACCGTGGCATGACCCGAATAAATGCTAAAAAAATAAAAAAGTCATTACCTTTTTTTGTTTTTTAATTTTTTTTATTATTGCACACGTGAATTGAACGATGTGTGACTAAATTAATATTAGAATAATGATCGATGAACTTGAGATCACTAAATTTTGATTAGAAACACGATTTAGACGTTTTAATGGTATCACCACAGTCACAGAATTTCATCAGAAATGAATTTCAGTGGGCGAGAAGTCAAGGCGCGAGAAAAATCCGTGGGAACAGGGAATCCGAGGAGAAAAGGGCCGAAAACACGGGCGACGCGTTCCTAGAAAAATGGGGACACGAGAACGAGGACGCACAGAGTCTAACCTGAGTGCAAAAGACGCGCCAAACAAAATCAGCTGTTTGGCGCGGAAGTTGAGGTTTGAGTTCCAGCGTCCTGCATTGTGCTGCCATCCACCGGGTAACCGTGAACTTATTTGAAAATTCGGAGGGAAACCACTCATTTGGATGAGAGCCCTTTTGAAAAAAAAAAAAAAAAAAAAAAATCTCAAGCGTTGCATTTCAGATGGATAAGGACCGTTTTGGTTTGAAAAAAGCAAATTCTTACATAGGGAGGATGAAAGCCGTTTTGGTCACAAACTGACTTTTCAAGTCACTGTTTAACTAGGATAAAAACACTTTTGACCACAACACAACGCGTAGATCGATGGGGCTCATCCTAAAGATTCTGAAAATGCAAAAAAAAACGGAAAATTGCAAAAATGGATATAGGCCGTTTTGAAAGTAAACTCCAGAATTATTCTGTCAATGAAAAAAAAAACAAAAAAAAAAAAAACAGAATTATTCTGTCAATGAAAAAATTTAAAAAAAAAAAACAAAAAAAAAAACCGACCAATCATGTGATTATAGTTTTCGCGATTATGTTGCGTAACGCTTTTTTGTGTCGTGACGAGAAAAAAATGAAAACGTCCTGCTAATCATTATTAAATGATAAAAGTTTTATCAAACAACTTTTTTCCAAAATATTTTTATTTACAGAATAAATTTTCGGACAAGTAACCTATATTAAAGAATAATAAAGCCTGCTGTAAAATTTGCAGCGTTTTTTAAATTTATATTTCGTTTAGTGCTAGGGCACCCTAATTTTTTCTAATTTTATTTCCACTAATAATTATATTAAACCAAAAATGATCAGAGGTGGATTAGCTCAAAAAAGGAGCGTTTTAATCAAATCAAGTTTCCCTCCCAACAAATTAAACATTTAAGTGATACGAACACTCAGAACGTTCAGAAAGGATTTTGAACGTTAAATAACGTTGAATAATAATAATAATAATAATAATATTGACATATTGAACTCAATTACGGAATTTTTCGAGGATTTTGAGGTAAGCAGCCTGAGTGGAAGCAGACATGTTTGAACCCGCACTACACGAATGTAGGCAGGGTCTAGTATACCTCCTTTTTCGCAGATCCAATTTCGGACCAAAAAATCAACATGGAGCCATTCTCTGAAAATCGCTCTTCACCGCTCCCCTAGAAAAAAAGCGAAGTAAAGTAAAGTGAGTTTTTTTGTGTTAACCAACTGGTTTTCACAATTGGGGCATGAGCTTGTACTTGAAAAAGCTTTAGAAATTCTTGCTCCATAGAAGGATTAACATAAACTTGCTTTCAGAGGTGAATTGTCTGCCGACAAGACGGGTATTACAACACGTGATTGACTTTTGGTCAAACATTGGTGTTCGTCCCCGGATTCGAACCAGGCTGATCAGCGCCCCGACTGATTGTAAACAGACGTTTCACTGACTCAGTATGTAGTCCAAAGGGCCACCCTGTCCCCGAGAATTCTATACTATCTATCTATCTATCTATACTTCTATAAAATCGGGTTTCTGTCTGTCTGTGTATCTGTCTGTCGTGCCTTATAGGCGCCTAAACGGCTGAACGGATTTGAATGGGGTTTTTTCCTAACGGTCTCGGCTGCGATTGCCCCCAACATAGGCTATATTAAAATTCCGCGCGACGCGCGCAAACCCGCGAATTTGCGCGAAACGTGTTTTTCGCTCCCCTATAACCCCCATTTTTTATCGCGGATTCCGATTCTACGTTTAATTCTACGTCCGAAATACCGGTTGCGCGAATTTTTTGGCGGGCGCGAATTCGCTCAATTAATTTTTTCGATTTATTCCGCCGTTAATAGACGGATTTTGTCCGCGTTTCGTCCGTAGCCTACCTAGAGATCCGAATTTTAATAGGAGATACTGAACAAACTCATTCCGAAATTGAGCGAATGTACACGGCGAATTTATTTTATAGGATTTGAAGTTGTACGGACGCAAAAGCGGGTGGCGGCTCACGGGACGGGCGCGCGTGGGTATGAAGGGCTCCACCCCGGGGTCGGCTCGGCACCTTACAGACGACACGCTGGACGGAAATGTAAATTAAATGAATCGATTTAAATTGAATCGATTATCGAGAAAAGTATCGAAAAATTGAATTAAATTGAATTAAAAAAAAAAAAAAAAAATTAAAAAATTAATATATATTCTTGAAAATCTCGAGAAATTCAAAAATGATCTACATTCTGAGATAGGTTGAGCGCCCTCAAGGATTTTTTCCGTTTTCCCCTCCTTCAACTAAAGAAAAGAAGGAGTGGGGATTTCAGCCACTATTGATTCGATTTTGATGAAATTTTCAGGGATCACGCGGGTTGTGCCTTAGATGATTACCCAGGCTTATTATTATCATTATTTAACAAAAAATCTTATTCTTTTTCCTACCTACCTACACATTCAAATTTACTACCTACCTACATATTTATTAATTTCATTTTCAGATTCTACGTTTAATTCTACGTCCGAAATACCGGTTGCGGGAATTTTTGGGCGCGCGCAAAATCGTCAAACTAATTTTTTCGAATTCCTCGGTCGATTATTACCTATACTTATACAATGAAAAGCCGTTTCGAGCTGTCCCAACTGTGTGGGTTACCTATATACAATCATTACCTATACACAATGAAACTGTGTATCCCATGTATCCTCAACCATTAGAGATAGAGAGATGGGATGTTCGGGAGGGGGGGGGGGGGGGGGGGGGGAACGCAGTACTTCTGTAAAACCGTTGAAGATAGGGAGATGCGGTTTTTTCCATCGTGATCTCAGGGACCAGATAAAATCCCTTAAATTGTCCTAAAGTGTCCCGCGAGTTTTTTTTTTTTATCGCGGATTCCGATTCTACGTTTAATTCTACGTCCGAAATACCTTTATACAATCATTACCTATATACAATGAAAAGCCGTTTCGAGCTGTCCCAACTGTATGGATTACCTATATACAATCATTACCTATACACAATGAAACTGTGTATCCCATGTATCCTCAACCATTAGAGATAGAGAGATGGGATGTTCGGGGGGGGGGGGGGGGGGAGCGCAGTACTTCTATAAAACCGTTGAAGAAAGGGAGATACGGTTTTTTCCATCGTGATCTCAGGTATCACATACCTAAAAAGTTTTGGATAGTGTCCCTTAAATTGTCCAAAAGTGTCCTGCGAGTATGAATCCCTCGGGAACGAATGGTTTACCTATATACATACAATGAAAAGCCGTTTCCAGCAGTCCCAATTTTGTACCATATGATGACTCTGGGGTGAGTTCAAATAGTGTCCTGAAAGTGTCCTAAAGTGTCCCGAGAGTGTGAATTCCCCTGAAAAAGGCGAGGGGGGGGGGGGATTTATCTGTTTGGAGCTTGCCTAACTGCTTATCCTCAACCATTAGAGATGTAATAGGTATATTCATTCATGAGTCGACACTGGCCTAACCTTCTCCCAGCAGGTTCAGCCAATATTGATTCGATTTTGATGAAATTTTCAGGGATTGATGGTGGACTTTAAATTTGATTTCACTAGCACTTTGACGATAATATAGAAGTACTAGCTGCTCCGGCTCGCTTTGCTCGCCTACGCACCCATCCGGGGGGCTGCGCCCCCCTGGACCCCCCAGTGGGTGAGTAGCATCGATGGACACGTTGGAACCCCCACATGAAGGAATTCCCAAATTCGCAGAATTGCAGTGCTCGGTTGGGACAGCTTGAAACATAATAATAATAATATTGAAACATGTTTCAACTTTATTATTCTACATGAGACATGTTACACCTTACAGACGACACGCTGGACGGAAATGTAAATTAAATGAATCGATTTGAATTGAATCGATTATCGAGAAAAGTATCGAAAAATTGAATTAAATTGAATTTAAAAAAAAAATTAAAAAATTAATATATATTCTTGAAAATCTCGAGAAATTCAAAAATGATCTACATTCTGAGATAGGTTGAGCGCCCTCAAGGATTTTTTCCGTTTTCCCCTCCTTCAACTAAAGAAAGGAAGGAGTGGGGATTTCAGCCACTATTGATTCGATTTTGATGAAATTTTCAGGGATCACGCGGGTTGTGCCTTAGATGATTACCCAGGCTTATTATTATCATTATTTAACAAAAAATCTTATTATTTTTCCTACCTACCTACACATTCAAATTTACTACCTACCTACATATTTATTTTGATGAAATTTTCAGGGATCACGCGGGTTGTGCCTTAGATGATTACCCAGGCTTATTATTATCATTATTTAACAAAAAATCTTATTCTTTTTCCTACCTACCTACACATTCAAATTTACTACCTACCTACATATTTATTAATTTCATTTTCAGATTCTACGTTTAATTCTACGTCCGAAATACCGGTTGCGGGAATTTTTGGGCGCGCGCAAAATAGTCAAACTAATTTTTTCGAATTCCTCGGTCGATTATTACCTATACTTATACAATGAAAAGCCGTTTCGAGCTGTCCCAACTGTGTGGGTTACCTATATACAATCATTACCTATACACAATGAAACTGTGTATCCCATGTATCCTCAACCATTAGAGATAGAGAGATGGGATGTTCGGGGGGGGGGGGGGGGGGGGGGAGCGCAGTACTTCTATAAAACCGTTGAAGATAGGGAGATGCGGTTTTTTCCATCGTGATCTCAGGGACCAGATAAAATCCCTTAAATTGTCCTAAAGTGTCCCGCGAGTATGAATCCCTCGGGAACGAATGGTTTACCTATATACATACAATTAGAGATGTAATATATTCATTCATGATTCGACACTGGCCTAACCTTCTCTCAGCAGGTTCAGCCAATATTGATTCGATTTTGATGAAATTCTCAGGGATTGATGGTGGACTTTAAATTTGATTTCACTAGCACTTTGACGATGATATAGAGAACTAGCTGCTCCGGCTCGCTTTGCTCGCCTACGCACCCATCCGGGGGGCTGCGCCCCCCTGGACCCCCCAGTGGGTGAGTAGCATCGATGGACACGTTGGAACCCCCACATGAAGGAATTCCCAAATTCGCAGAATTGCAGTGCTCGGTTGGGGCAGCTTGAAACATAACAATAATAATAATATTGAAACATGTTTCAACTTTATTATTCTACAAGAGACATATTTCAATATTATTATTATTGTTGTTTCAAGCTGTCCCAACCGAGCACTGCAATTCTGCGAATTTGGGAATTCCTTCATGTGGGGGTTCCAACGTGTCCATCGATGCTACTCACCCACTGGGGGGTCCAGGGGGGCGCAGCCCCCCGGATGGGTGCGTAGGCGAGCAAAGCGAGCCGGAGCAGTACTAATATAAGTCTAAATTTAGACTCGGCATATCCGGTGGACAATTTCACCCCGAGACGGCTATTATTCCTCATTTGCTGCAAGTCACTATGTATTGTAATAGGTAATTACTTTTGACAGTTTCATAAGAAAATCTATCTATCTATCTATACTTCTATAAAATGAGGTTTCTGTCTGTGTGTCTGTCTGTCGTGCCTTATAGGCGCCTAAACGGCTGAACGGATTTGAATGGGGTTTTTTCCTAACGGTCTCGGCTGCGATTGCCCCCAACATAGGCTATATTAAAATTCCGCGCGACGCGCGCAAACCCGCGAATTTGCGCGAAACGTGTTTTTCGCTCCCCTATAACCCCCATTTTTTATCGCGGATTCCGATTCTACGTTTAATTCTACGTCCGAAATACCTGTTGCGCGAATTTTTTGGCGCGCGCGAATTCGCTCAATTAATTTTTTCGATTTATTCCGCCGTTAATAGACGGATTTTGTCCGCGTTTCGTCCGTAGCCTACCTAGAGATCCGAATTTTAATAGGAGATATCGACCAAATTCATTCCGACGATGAGCGACTTTTGAGAGCGAGTTGAGTTTTGAAAAAACTGGGCGGGCGTCACCGACCCGTCGCGACGGGTGAAACCCTCTATCCCCCCGCCATCACTCATCACTCTGAGCGGGTGGGACATCAGCCTTTAAGGGGCTCTCCTAAGGTTTATGCGCAAGATCTCCCATATGGAAATTGATGTAAATTAAATGAATCGATTTAAATTGAATCGATTATCGAGAAAAGTATCGAAAAATTTTATTAAATTGAATTTAAAAAAATTAAAAAATTAATATATATTCTTGAAAATCTCGAGAAATTCAAAAATGATCTACATTCTGAGATAGGTTGAGCGCCCTCAAGGATTTTTTCCGTTTTCCCCTCCTTCAACTAAAGAAAAGAAGGAGTGGGGATTTCAGCCACTATTGATTCGATTTTGATGAAATTTTCAGGGATCACCCGGATTGTGCCTTAGATGATTACCCAGGCTTATTTAACAAAAAATCTCATTCTTTTTCCTACCTACCTACACATTCAAATTTACTACCTACCTACATATTTTTTTTTTTTTTTTTTTTTTTTTTATCGCGGATTCCGATTCTACGTTTAATTCTACGTCCGAAATACCTTTATACAATCATTACCTATATACAATGAAAAGCCGTTTCGAGCTGTCCCAACTGTATGGATTACCTATATACAATCATTACCTATACACAATGAAACTGTGTATCCCATGTATCCTCAACCATTAGAGATAGAGAGATGGGATGTTCGGGGGGGGGGGGGGGGGGGGGGGAGCGCAGTACTTCTATAAAACCGTTGAAGAAAGGGAGATACGGTTTTTTCCATCGTGATCTCAGGTATCACATACCTAAAAAGTTTTGGATAGTGTCCCTTAAATTGTCCAAAAGTGTCCTGCGAGTATGAATCCCTCGGGAACGAATGGTTTACCTATATACATACAATGAAAAGCCGTTTCCAGCAGTCCCAATTTTGTACCATATGATGACTCTGGGGTGAGTTCAAATAGTGTCCTGAAAGTGTCCTAAAGTGTCCCGAGAGTGTGAATTCCCCTGAAAAAGGCGAGGGGGGGGGGGGGGGGATTTATCTGTTTGGAGCTTGCCTAACTGCTTATCCTCAACCATTAGAGATGTAATAGGTATATTCATTCATGAGTCGACACTGGCCTAACCTTCTCCCAGCAGGTTCAGCCAATATTGATTCGATTTTGATGAAATTTTCAGGGATTGATGGTGGACTTTAAATTTGATTTCACTAGCACTTTGACGATAATATAGAAGTACTAGCTGCTCCGGCTCGCTTTGCTCGCCTACGCACCCATCCGGGGGGCTGCGCCCCCCTGGACCCCCCAGTGGGTGAGTAGCATCGATGGACACGTTGGAACCCCCACATGAAGGAATTCCCAAATTCGCAGAATTGCAGTGCTCGGTTGGGGCAGCTTGAAACATAACAATAATAATAATATTGAAACATGTTTCAACTTTATTATTCTACAAGAGACATATTTCAATATTATTATTATTGTTGTTTCAAGCTGTCCCAACCGAGCACTGCAATTCTGCGAATTTGGGAATTCCTTCATGTGGGGGTTCCAACGTGTCCATCGATGCTACTCACCCACTGGGGGGTCCAGGGGGGCGCAGCCCCCCGGATGGGTGCGTAGGCGAGCAAAGCGAGCCGGAGCAGTACTAATATAAGTCTAAATTTAGACTCGGCATATCCGGTGGACAATTTCACCCCGAGACGGCTATTATTCCTCATTTGCTGCAAGTCACTATGTATTGTAATAGGTAATTACTTTTGACAGTTTCATAAGAAAATCTATCTATCTATCTATACTTCTATAAAATGAGGTTTCTGTCTGTGTGTCTGTCTGTCGTGCCTTATAGGCGCCTAAACGGCTGAACGGATTTGAATGGGGTTTTTTCCTAACGGTCTCGGCTGCGATTGCCCCCAACATAGGCTATATTAAAATTCCGCGCGACGCGCGCAAACCCGCGAATTTGCGCGAAACGTGTTTTTCGCTCCCCTATAACCCCCATTTTTTATCGCGGATTCCGATTCTACGTTTAATTCTACGTCCGAAATACCTGTTGCGCGAATTTTTTGGCGCGCGCGAATTCGCTCAATTAATTTTTTCGATTTATTCCGCCGTTAATAGACGGATTTTGTCCGCGTTTCGTCCGTAGCCTACCTAGAGATCCGAATTTTAATAGGAGATATCGACCAAATTCATTCCGACGATGAGCGACTTTTGAGAGCGAGTTGAGTTTTGAAAAAACTGGGCGGGCGTCACCGACCCGTCGCGACGGGTGAAACCCTCTATCCCCCCGCCATCACTCATCACTCTGAGCGGGTGGGACATCAGCCTTTAAGGGGCTCTCCTAAGGTTTATGCGCAAGATCTCCCATATGGAAATTGATGTAAATTAAATGAATCGATTTAAATTGAATCGATTATCGAGAAAAGTATCGAAAAATTTTATTAAATTGAATTTAAAAAAATTAAAAAATTAATATATATTCTTGAAAATCTCGAGAAATTCAAAAATGATCTACATTCTGAGATAGGTTGAGCGCCCTCAAGGATTTTTTCCGTTTTCCCCTCCTTCAACTAAAGAAAAGAAGGAGTGGGGATTTCAGCCACTATTGATTCGATTTTGATGAAATTTTCAGGGATCACCCGGATTGTGCCTTAGATGATTACCCAGGCTTATTTAACAAAAAATCTCATTCTTTTTCCTACCTACCTACACATTCAAATTTACTACCTACCTACATATTTTTTTTTTTTTTTTTTTTTTTTTTATCGCGGATTCCGATTCTACGTTTAATTCTACGTCCGAAATACCTTTATACAATCATTACCTATATACAATGAAAAGCCGTTTCGAGCTGTCCCAACTGTATGGATTACCTATATACAATCATTACCTATACACAATGAAACTGTGTATCCCATGTATCCTCAACCATTAGAGATAGAGAGATGGGATGTTCGGGGGGGGGGGGGGGGGGGGGGGAGCGCAGTACTTCTATAAAACCGTTGAAGAAAGGGAGATACGGTTTTTTCCATCGTGATCTCAGGTATCACATACCTAAAAAGTTTTGGATAGTGTCCCTTAAATTGTCCAAAAGTGTCCTGCGAGTATGAATCCCTCGGGAACGAATGGTTTACCTATATACATACAATGAAAAGCCGTTTCCAGCAGTCCCAATTTTGTACCATATGATGACTCTGGGGTGAGTTCAAATAGTGTCCTGAAAGTGTCCTAAAGTGTCCCGAGAGTGTGAATTCCCCTGAAAAAGGCGAGGGGGGGGGGGGGGGATTTATCTGTTTGGAGCTTGCCTAACTGCTTATCCTCAACCATTAGAGATGTAATAGGTATATTCATTCATGAGTCGACACTGGCCTAACCTTCTCCCAGCAGGTTCAGCCAATATTGATTCGATTTTGATGAAATTTTCAGGGATTGATGGTGGACTTTAAATTTGATTTCACTAGCACTTTGACGATAATATAGAAGTACTAGCTGCTCCGGCTCGCTTTGCTCGCCTACGCACCCATCCGGGGGGCTGCGCCCCCCTGGACCCCCCAGTGGGTGAGTAGCATCGATGGACACGTTGGAACCCCCACATGAAGGAATTCCCAAATTCGCAGAATTGCAGTGCTCGGTTGGGACAGCTTGAAACATAATAATAATAATATTGAAACATGTTTCAACTTTATTATTCTACATGAGACATGTTTAAATATTATTATTATTGTTTCAAGCTGTCCCAACCGAGCACTGCAATTCTGCGAATTTGGGAATTCCTTCATGTGGGGGTTCCAACGTGTCCATCGATGCTACTCACCCACTGGGGGGTCCAGGGGGGCGCAGCCCCCCGGATGGGTGCGTAGGCGAGCAAAGCGAGCCGGAGCAGCTAGTAGAATACTATTCTAGGATTCTAGAAAAATAATGATAATAATCGAATGGCTCCCCTCAAGGATATAACTGCAATGTGCACAATTTTCCAGGAGAGCGAAAAAAACGGTTACCAAAACGGAAAACGGTAGGTATGAATCTATTGTCTCAACTGTTTTAAATTTGATGGCTTTCATGGAGTGCAAAACAAATATTAAATATTAAATATTAAATATTGTTGTGCTTTAAAGCTTTAAAATTGAGTTCAACAACAGAGTTTTCCCAGGCAAAAAGCTTATAATCCTCAATTTACAATATAAATAATATTTATGTAATATATTATATTACAATACAATATTATTGACAATAGGGTGACCATAATTTTAAAACAAAAAAAGAGTACCATTTGGAAAACAACTATATTACTTTATATATCATAATATATTTAACATTGATATAGGTACCATTATAAGTATATGTTATGTTTCATGTTAAGTACCTAATTTTCAAAATTAACTTTTTTTCTTATAGGAAGTTCCACAGCATGGTTGGTAACAACAATAAATTGGCATAGGATAAGGAACTAAAATAAGCAAGTGATATTAAACAAACGGACGTAGCAAACTAAAAAAATCGTTTTTCAACTCAATTTTTCAGGAATTCTTTTTTTTTCATTTTTTAAATCCATCATATTTTGCAGAGCCGTGAATTGCTTTGAGCAGCTGTTTGTGATTTTTCAGAAACTCAAACATCTCTAAAAAAAGTTTTCTCAAAATTTTGGTAAATCTGCATTACTTCTTTCAAGGTCTCAGTGCTTAATCTGGATTTTTCCAGACCAGTAACTTCCAATAGTAGGACTTCGGGAGTACCACTTCAAAAAAGGAGTACCATCACTTACAAATATGAGAGGACCCTAACTCAAAAAGTAGTACCTGTCCTCCCAAAAGGAGTACCTCTGGTCACCCTAATTATTGTATAATATACATTTTCTTACAGATACACCCTTATTGCACAGAAAAGCGGGAATTTAGCGAGTTGCTCCTTTGGAACCCCTCCCATTGTGAGGTGTTCCTATTTTGGAAATTTTCAAAATTTATGGCCGGCCGCCATTTTTGAAGGCCTCCACTTGGGAAGAACGGAGATCCATTTTGCTTCCGAGTCTGCGAAGCAGCGGAAGCCTTGTGTTCACTTTCGGGAGAAAAAAAATTTTTGTTGTCCGAATTCAAAATTTCCACTCGCATTTTGCGTTTCATAGCCTACTGAACAAATTTGGTTCCGTGTCTGACGGTCTGTCCGCATTTCCTGGTTACAGCCATAATTTCCACAATTTTGAATGAATTTAGCTCAAATTTTGAGGGATTATGAAGATAAGGCTCCTTGAGGTCCCATACGAATTTCATCACAATTGAATCAGCGATACGCTCTGCGCATGCGCTAACGTGAAATTCTTGAAACAGGCATAACTTTCTCAATTTTGATCGGATTTCAATCAAATTTTCAGGAATTGTGTGCGTATAGCTCTAGATGGTACCCTGTCAGTTTCATCACGATTGAATCAGCGGTACGCTCAGCGCATGCGCGAACGTAATTTCCTTGCCACAGCCATAACTCCTACAATTTTGATCGGATTTCAATCAAATTTTCAGGAATTGTGTGGGTATAGCACTAGATGGTTCCCTATCAGTTTCATCACGAATGAATCAGTGGTAATCCCTGCGCATGCGCGAACGTAATTTTCTTGTTACAGTGACAACTAGTTCATTTTGAACTTGGCACGAGGAAGCTCATGTGCCATTGCCTTGGCAGTGTATTTCCACCTTTCAGCGAAGATCAATCAATCATCAACAAAATCAACAAATCATCGAAATGGTCAACGTTTTTGGCCCTCAGCTCCAGGACTATAGTAAAAAAAGAATTTGGTAGCTTCTTCAACCGCATACTTACTGCTAGCACTGCTGTGTCATAATCAAACGTTGCTATGACAGCTTCAGTTGGTTCATAGTCCTGGAGCCGAGGCCGAAAATCGCATTTCATTTTGGGAGAAGGTTTGACCATAAATATTACAAATCTAGTCGATTCTGAGAGAGAAAATGCTAGTCTGCCATTTCAAAGCAGGGGCTACCAAAAATGGCGGCCATGTAAAATTTTCAGAAAATGCGAAAAATTTACTCATTTTAGGATGAATGAAACTTTTACACATGATAGTTTATGTGGAATTATGGATGTTTCCATAAGTCTGCCTAATTTTACCGGGGGCTAAACCCCGGCAGACTCAAATTCAAAAAGTGCACTTTTAGGGTTCAAAATTCACAGTCGTTGGGACGGTTCAAAATTTACCACGTGATTATACATGTATAATGAAGGACTTTGACACTAGTCTGCCGAGCCCACGCGGGTGTTCAGTACTGGCAGACTTCAATTGAAAAAGTGCCAAATTTTGGAATAAATTTCATCAATTTTGGGAGGTTTGACATTTTTATGCATTGAAGATCTATTGGTGTAAGAACGATTGAGCGTAGTCTGCCATCGATATTCGGGGGCTTTCCATTGGCAGATTCGAATTCAAAAAGTGCAAATTTTGGATTTAAAATTAAACTATTTTGGGAAAGCTGCAATTTTGGTAAATTGTAGTGTCTAGTGTGTGTATGCTTTGTAACGCAGTCTGCCATCGATATTCCGGGGCTTTCCATTGGCAGACTTCCTTTAAATAGAAAAAAACTGAAGTTGCAAATTTCAAATGTAAAATTCAACTACTTTGGGAAAGCTGCAATTTTGGTACGTTGTAGTGTCTAGTGTGTGTAAGCTTTGTAACGCAGTCTGCCATCGATATTGCGGGGCTTTCCGAGTGGCAGACTTACTTTAAATAGTAAAAAACGGAATTTTTCCACTTTTGAGGTAAAATATTACCTTCTTTGGGATGAGTCAAATTTTGATATTTGATTACATTGTAATACTACCAAGGCAGAGGATACTTTCTGACATCGTCTGCCAACGAAATACGGGTGTTCTTCTCGGCAGACTTACACTATGCTCTTATAGGTATTCATCACAATATAGGCTTTTTATTATTATAGTCCAGTCAAATAAAACATCTTACCTCAAAGTGGTTGTTTGCCGATGGTGCAGAGGTCTAATCCAATGAGTTTGGATGTGGCTGATTCCCCGCAAAATTGTCAAAGAGCACTTCCAGCTGTTATAACTTTGAAATGGTTAGTCGTAGTCAAAAAATGCGTTGAATGAAAGTTGTAGATCATGAAATTTTACATCATTTGATCATTCTAGTTAGTTGATAATTCTAGATTAGCTGCCGCCGTAGCAGCGATTACGGTGAAAAGTGATCACTTTTGGTGGTGCAAACCCGTGTTTGGTGTCTTTTTATGTTTTACGACCTGCTAATCTGACAACTAGGATGATCAAATGATGTAAAATTTCATGATCTACAACTTTCATTTTTGACTAGGACTAACCATTTCAAATTTATAACAGCTGGAAGTGCTCTTTGACAATTTTGACAACAATCAGCAATGTTCCCTCTGAAAACCTATTTGGGGAGGCATTTTACGGGCTTTTCCTGAGGTCTCCGGGAAAATCCTAATATCAGTTTTGAAAGGAAATTCAATCAGCTTTTGCGTGGGGGCAATGAATTTTCGATCGGGGAAATAGTTTCGGAGGGAGCGAAGAAAATGCCCAGAAAAGGTGGTCATGGATGGTCAAATCTCTTGTTTCCACCCTTTGCGACGAATACTAATGGCAATGTTGTCGTTTCAATAGACATGCAATGTGTCATCCATTACTTAAAATTTAATCGGCTTTCACCAAATAAAAAGAAAAGTAATATCAGACAAACCGTTCCCGAGTTATAGGCAGAGAAGTGCAAGGAAACACGTTCTTTTTCTTTAAAAATGTGCCACTTATTTGCCGTGCCCACCCCTCCCATATCAAAGATCAAATCAAAATTTCACATGAAATAACTGTGACGGGGAATTTAATCAGCTTTCACGAGAAAAAAAGAAATTTGGAATCGGGCCAATAGTTTCCGAGCTACAGCCAAAAACGTTTTGAAAAACGTGCTTCCGCTTACCGAGCGGTGTAGGATTGGACGTTTCATATTTTGGTTTAAATTCGTTTTCTCGGTTGGTAGTAGTATATTTTTTTAATTTTTTATCTCGATCTTTAATTGGGTATTATGATATAATATATCATATAAAATTATATATTATATAAAATTTAAGAAAGAAAAATGAAGTGGATGGTGTGAGGGACGGGGGAGTACCCTCTCAGACCTCTCTGAGGCTTCTGGGCTTATATGATAATATTGGGCCGTCGGTTTCTTGTTCATGTTTTTGTTTTGTTTTTGTTTATGTTTTTGTTTGTTTTGGCTTGTTACCTTGGATTTAAATAAAGAATTTATGGTTAAAAAAAAATTGATCATACAATTTTCCCGAGTGACACAAACGCAAAAATCGCTAGAGTTGGCCAAATATGCGAAACTTGCTAAATATTGAGTATCTGGATCTATGAATGCTAGGAAAACCGATCTGTCTCAAATAATTTGAACAATTATTATAATTCTAATAACTATAATAGTTCTAAATTTTGTTTACTATAAAAAATGATATCGAAGTTTTTATCGAAAAAGTGGTCCTTCGAGGTGAAAAACGGGAAATTTTGTGGTTTTTCGTATTTTTGAGAATGTTCCAGTCGGCTCCCGAGGTCGCAAACTTGGGTTGTTCATGTACACATCCACCCAGACAACGTATCAAAAAAGATCTACCACCCCCCATTTTGCAAGGTAAGATGTTATGAGTTTGGTTAGGGAGAGAGAACGACTCCTCTGCTGAATACTAAATTGTTTACCTGAATAAACAATTTAGTATTCAGCAGAGGAGTCGTTCTCTCTCCCTAACCAAACTCATTGGATTAGACCTCTGCACCATCGGCAAACAACCACTTTGAGGTAAGATGTTTTATTTGACTGGACTATAATAATAAAAAGCCTATATTGTGATGAATACCTATAAGAGCATAGTGTAAGTCTGCCGAGAAGAACACCCGTATTTCGTTGGCAGACGATGTCAGAAAGTATCCTCTGCCTTGGTAGTATTACAATGTAATCAAATATCAAAATTTGACTCATCCCAAAGAAGGTAATATTTTACCTCAAAAGTGGACAAATTCCGTTTTTTACTATTTAAAGTAAGTCTGCCACTCGGAAAGCCCCGCAATATCGATGGCAGACTGCGTTACAAAGCTTACACACACTAGACACTACAACGTACCAAAATTGCAGCTTTCCCAAAGTAGTTGAATTTTACATTTGAAATTTGCAACTTCAGTTTTTTTCTATTTAAAGGAAGTCTGCCAATGAAAAGCCCCGGAATATCGATGGCAGACTGCGTTACAAAGCATACACACACTAGACACTACAATTTACCAAAATTGCAGCTTTCCCAAAATAGTTTAATTTTAAATCCAAAATTTGCACTTTTTGAATTCGAATCTGCCAATGGAAAGCCCCCGAATATCGATGGCAGACTACGTTAAAAAGCTTACACACACTAGACACAACAATTTACCAAAATTGCAGCTTTCCCAAAGTAGTTGAAATTTTAATCCAAAATTTGCACTTTTTGAATTCGAGTCTGCCAATGGAAAGCCCCCGAATATCGATGGCAGACTACGCTCAATCGTTCTTACACCAATAGATCTTCAATGCATAAAAATGTCAAACCTCCCAAAATTGATGAAATTTATTCCAAAATTTGGCACTTTTTCAATTGAAGTCTGCCAGTACTGAACACCCGCGTGGGCTCGGCAGACTAGTGTCAAAGTCCTTCATTATACATGTATAATCACGTGTAAAATTTCTAACCGTCCCAACGACTGTAAATTTTGAACCCTAAAAGTGCACTTTTTGAATTTGAGTCTGCCGGGGTTTAGCCCCCGGTAAAATTAGGCAGACTTATGGAAACATCCATAATTCCACATAAACTATCATGTGTAAAAGTTTCATCCATCTTAAAATGAGTAAATTTTTCGCATTTTCTGAAAATTTCACATGGCCGCCATTTTTGGTAGCCCCTGCTTTGAAATGGCAGACTAGCATTTTCTCTCTCAGAATCGACTAGATTTGTAATATTTATGGTCAAACCTTCTCCCAAAATGAAATGCGATTTTCGGCCTCGGCTCCAGGACTATCAGGAAGGTCCCTAGTACAGGGGAGGTACAATTATTGTGTTATACTGGTCGTAGGTACCGCCGGCTACAATTTTTCTTAGCCTGGATTTGCATAAAATCAGAGCTTTCTATCTAACAAGACTTGTAAATACTTAGTATTCTTAACAGCGGTTGTGGTAATTGTTTACTATTACCTTGTCACCTTCAATTTGTTTGCTACTTGAATATGTTATCAGCAATGGCCTACAAACGACAGATAAACATGTTTGTTGGCCCGGAAAAGTAAAAAAAGTAAGATACTTACTTTAGAAGTCGTCTTCAGATGAGGTACTGAAGTTGGAGTCCGGAGATGTTTCACAAGGTGGCGATTGGGTATTGTCTTCGCAGTTGAACAAGTGACCAATGGTTTTAAAAAGAGCGTGAATACGGCTATTGTAGTCTGGATATGTTCTTCTAAAGATGAATTCTGCAAGGTGCCCAACTAGATGATGTTTCCTGTTCCCGTAGGTACCGCGGCACAGTACCTGATCTGAAGACGACTTCTAAAGTAAGTATCTTACTTTTTTTACTTTTCCGGGCCTTAATAAATGTCAATTCTTCAAAAACAAACATAAATATGTCAAATGTCTTCATACTAAAAAAGTTAGAGGTGACAAGGTAATAGTAAACAATTACCGCGGTTGTATAGAAAAGGTTGAAGTAGAAAAGCATTGAACATTTCGCATGATACTATCGAATTTCCACATGACCGTCACAAGACCACAAGACAGATTCTTGTCAAAAACATAAAATAAACAATCGTCTCCAATGAAGGCCAGCGTATGACCCCAAAGTGACGTCGATTGTGTAGATATGAAATCTGCCTCGAGGGCACGTCCAGTCGCGGATTTTTAGTCAACAAAGGTGAGAAATACGTGAATGAGAGTCCAGTATGGGTGGTGTCGTGAATTGACTTATCCACGATTAGTAAGATGATAGGAAAGCGAAAGTATGATATATTTCAGCCCCAGCTCAATGTACGTTACGTGAATTTAAACTGAATCATCATCAAGTCCCTGCTGGCCCAAAACGGCCACCACCATGTCCCCAAATTGCCGCCTCTTCCAACCATAAGGATACTGTCGATGATGTAAGCTGGAGGAATTTCGACAGCTTATTGCACTGCTCGTACTGTACTGAACTGAATTGGGCCTTGCATCCTAAATGCTGCTTTTAGTCGGAGGAGTATCCACGACAAATCGAACTGTTTTAGTACCTGAATTAAATCGGAGGAGTATCAACGATTTAATTACTGCAATTTAGTCCGAACATTCTCCGTGACTCGGTATTTGATCACAGCTATAAGTCGGAGGAGTATCGACGACTTATTGATCACAGTTTTGAGTCAGCTGGCGGAGAAGTGTCCACGACAACCAAATTGCTTGAATACCTGAATTAAATCGGAGGAATATCAACGATTTAATTACCGCAATTTAGTCCGAACATTCTCTGTAACTCAGTTTGATCGCCGCTATAAGTCGGAGGAGTATCGACGACTTATGGATCACTGTTTTGAGTCAGAGAAGTGTCCACGACAACCAAATTGCAGGCAAACCTGTATTTTAGCTAAACTGCTTTAGCTAGACTGCATTTCAGTCGGAGGAGTATCAACGACTAACCAAATTGAGGGCAAACCTGCTTTAGCTAGATTGAAGGCGAACCTGTATTTAACGTACTTTTCATGAGCTGGGGCAAACATATTATGTCCGCAGACATTAATGTTACTTACGAACACCTTGTATGAAAGTCACTTGTACAATTTTCATGTTTTACCGACACATCACGACGCTTCCATTCATACTGTCCATCACTGCCGTCATGGCGCCGGGCCCGCTCGGTCCCTCTTCCCCACGGGAGGGAGGGCCGCCAGGGGTGGAGAGGTCCCACGTTTGCGACAGGTGGGGGGATAATTATCTCGGGTTCAAACGGATATCCAGAAGTAATTGAAGAGCACAGGGGAAAAACGTGCTAACTCGGTTTTTGGTCGATTTATAGGTAGCTATGGTTCCTTAAGGTTTGGCATGCGAGAAATCCGTTGGTGGTGCTATTTCCGGGGAAAAACGAGTTCAAATGGGTGAAATATTCCTATACAGGGGAAGAACGTGCTTATCGGGGCGCTTCCGTGAAAGAACGTGTTAACTCCCGGCTGCCCACAAGCTTAATAACACGTTCTTCCCCTGTAAAAAGTGCACTTCATACAGTATTTTGTTCCAGAATTTTGTAAATGAATGATTTTTCACACTTAGGTGTTTATGTCACTTCGCCTACCTACTAGAGCTTCTAAAATGTAAAGAAACATTATTTTCTGGTGACAAATGATCGAATAGTGAATCTTGAAATAGTAAATTTTCCCTCCAGAAAAGTTTTGGAAAAACAGATGAATGTTTTAACTCTGACAAATATTATTTGTTACTGTGACGTACTCCAACTTGACAAAAAAAAGCAGTTCTATTTGATAACAAAATATACTGATGCATCCATGCCAGTTGCCAAAATTCCACAGTTGACATCAAGTAAGACATGGCCAGCAGGAATACCAAGACTTTGATTACTTTCTTAGTTTCTTAAGTTCTTTGGCTGTACTTGTTTTGTAACCTTTCGAATCTGTTGCCTTTTCTAACGGCCCTCCATAAGCACCCGAAAAGGGCTGCAGTTCCTGATTTATCGTATTCATTGATGACCACCCAATTCTTACGAATAAATGTGATAATGGTGATGAGAACCGCCAGACTCAAGATGGTACAAAACAGGCTGAAGCTGATAATGCACACTTACAATGTAAGGGTAATGCGGTACAGCGTGTTAACTCCCGGCTGTCCACAAGCCTTAATATCACGTTTCCCCCCCCCCCCCCCGTAAAAAGTGCACTTTTGACTGTATTTTGTTCTAGAATTTTTTTAATGAATGATTTTTCACAATCAGGTGTTTATGTTACTTAGCCCACCTACTAGAGCTTCTAAAATTTAATGAAACACTAGATGCTCCGGCTCGCTTTGCTCGCCTACGCACCCAGCTGGGGGGCTCCGCCCCCCAGACCCCCCGTGGGCCTCGCTTCGCGAGGCCGATCGCTTAAGCAGACATAAGGCCTCGCTCCGCTCGGCCGAGCGTTTATTCGGACAGGGGGGCCTCGCTTCGCTCGGCCGGGGGGGTGGGTTCAAACCCCTACACAGAGCGCTTATTCGGACAGGGGGCACAACCCGCGTGATCCCTGAAAATTTCATCAAATTCGAGTCAATCTATACCACTAATAGTGGCTGAAATCCCCACTCCTTCTTTTCTTTAGTTGAAGGAGGGGAAAACGCCAAAAATCCTTGAGGGCGCTCAACCTATCTCAGAATGTAGATCATTTTTGAATTTCTCGAGATTTTCAAGAATATATATCAATTTTTTAATTTTTTTTTAAATTCAATTTGGAAAAAGAATCGATTCTAATAATAATAAATAAATAATAATAAAATCGATACTTCTCTAAATAATCGATTTGATTTAAATCGATTCATTTAATTTACATCCATTTCCGTCGGGGAGAGATCGCGTAGACCTTTCGAGCGCCCCTAAAAGGCTGATGTCCCACCCGCTCAGAGTGATGAGTGTTGGCGGGGGGATAGAGGGTGTTGGAGTGAAGCCGAGCCAATATTCACCCGTCGCGATGGGTCGGTGGAGTCCGCCCAGTTTTTTCAAATCTCAACTCGCCCTCAAAATTCGCTCATCGTCGGAATGAATTTGGTCGATATCTCCTATTAAAATTCGGATCTCTAGGTAGGCGTAGGACGAAACGCGGAAAAAATCCGTCTATTAACGACGGAATAAATCGAAAAAATTAATTCAGCGAATTCGCGCGCGCCAAAAAATTCGCGCAACTCGCTTATCGGACGTAAAATTGGTCGAGGAATCCGAATCCGATGAAAAAAATAGGGGTTCCCATTTGAAATAAGAAAGTTGATGTCAATTGCGCGGATTTGCGCGCATTTTTGGGGGTGCTCAACCCCCCAACAAAGACTTAAATGGTCGCCCGAGACGATAGGAAAAATCGGCGTATTTTTAGGACTTACCGTTTAGTCAGAGTAGGCGATTGACATACAGACACACAGACACACAGACTGAGAATTAGTGGTATAGATAGATAGACTAGATGCTCCGGCTCGCTTTGCTCGCCTACGCACCCAGCTGGGGGGCTCCGCCCCCCAGACCCCCCGTGGGCCTCGCTACGCGAGGCCGGTGCCTCGCTTCGCGAGGCCGATCGCTTACGCAGAATTGTGGGTGAATTGCCGCTTGTGGGAGTATTGCCGCCTGTGAGTGTATATTGCCGCCTGTGGGTGAATTGCCGCCCCCCAGACCCTCCCTAGTGGGTGTATTGCCGCTTGTGGATGTATTGCCCACTGTGGTTGTATATTGCCGCCTGTGATTTGGGTGAATCATGGTATGAAAATGATTAGCCGAGCGAAGTAAGGCCCCCTTGTCAAAGTGCTAGTCTATTAGCTGAGCGAAGTAAGTCAAAGTGCTAGTGAAATCAATTTTCAAAAGTCTACTCTCTACCGCCCGAGCGAGGAACCGCCCCCCCCCCCCCCCTCCTTGCCATAGTGCTAGTGAAATCAAATCAAATTTGAAAACTCATAGGGAAAAAACCCATGGGGCGATATGGGGCTAAAAAGGCCGAGAAGATGATCAGCTGAGCGAAATAAGACGCCCCTCCTGTCAAAGTGCTAGTGAACTCAATTTTGAAAACTCCACCATCATAATAATAGAATAGAACTACCTATGTGGGTGGCTGAGCAAAGCGAGCTCCCTCTGGCTGATAACATGATCGGCAGAGCGAAGTAAGCCCCCCTCCCTCCCCTGTCAAAGTGCTAGTGAAATCAAATCAAAACTCACAGTAAAAAACCTGGTGGGGCGCTATGGGACTAAAATGCCGAGGGGGTAGAGTTAAGTGTCAATTTTGAAAACTCCACCATCATAATAATAGAATAGAACTACCTATGTGGGTGGCTGAGCAAAGCGAGCTCCCTCTGGCCGATAACATGATCGGCAGAGCGAAGTAAGCCCCCCTCCCTCCCCTGTCAAAGTGCTAGTGAAATCAAATCAAAACTCACAGTAAAAAACCTGGTGGGGCGCTATGGGACTAAAATGCCTAGGGGGTAGAGTTAAGTGTCGTTTTCCAAGTATTTTTGGGGAAGACCTATGGAGCTTTCATGGGGCTATACGAAATTAGACCCCCTGTCAACGTGCTAGTGAAATCAAATTTCCACCATCAATAATAATAGAACTACCTATGTGGGTGGCCGAGCAAAGCGAGTCCCCTGGCCGTTAAAATGATCGGCTGAGTGAAGTATGCCCCCCCCCCCCCTCCCAACCTATCATAGTGCTAGTGAAATCAAATCAAAGTTGAAAACTCACAGGAAAAATATGGGGCTAAAATGGCGAGGGGGTAGAGTTAAGTGTCGTTGGAAGGGAGGGGGTTGAAGGAGGGGAAAACGGAAAAAATCCTTGAGGGCGCTCAACCTATCTCAGAACGTAGAGCATTTTTGAATTTCTCGAGATTTTCAAGAATATTATATATATTAGTGATATAGATTATTTATAAGGGTCTTGCGTGATCGCTCGTACATAAGTAAGGACCCCCTGTCAAAGTGCTAGTGAAATCAAATTTGAAAACTCCACCATGAATAATAGGAGAACTACCTATGTCGGTGGCCGAGCAAAGCAAGACCCCTCTGGCTAATAAAATAATCGCCCGAGCGAAGTATGCCCCCCCTCCCACCCTGTCATAGTGCTAGTGAAATCAAATCATAGTTGAAAACTCACAGGAAAAATATGGGGCTAAAATGGCGAGGGGGTAGAGTTAAGTGTCGTTTTCCAAGTATTTTTGGGGAAAGTAAGGCCCCCTGTCATAGTGCTAGTGAAATCAAATTTGCAAAGCCTTCCCTTGATAATAATAGAACTACCTATGTCGGTGGCCGAGCATTGCGAGTCCCCTGGCCGTTAAAATGATCGGCCGAGTGAAGTATGCCCCACCTCCCACCCTGTCATAGTGCTAGTGAAATCAAATCATAGTTGAAAACTCACAGGAAAAATATGGGGCTAAAATATGTAATTTATTACATATAAATATGTAGGTAGGTAGGACAATTGAATCCCCTGGCCGGTATAATGAAAACAAAGAAAAAATATGGGGCTAAAATGGCGAGGGGGTAGAGTTAGTGTCGTTTTCCAAGTATTTTTGGACGTAGAATCCCCTGGCGGATAAAATGATTCCCTGAAAATTTCATCAAAATCGAATCAATAGTGGCTTAAATCCCCACTCCTTTTCTTTAGTTGAAGGAGGGGAAAACGGAAAAAATCCTTGAGGGCGCTCAACGTATCTCAGAATTAAGATCATTTTTTTTATTTTATTTTTATTTTATTTTATTTTTTTTTTCAAATTAAATTAAATTTTTCGATAATCGATTCAGTTTAAATCGATTCTACTTTTCTCGATAATCGATTCAATTTAAATCGATTCATTTAATTTACGTCCGTCCGGGAGAGATCACGTAGACCTTGCTCGCGCCCCTTAAAGGCTGATGTCCCACCCGCTCAGAGTGAAGAGTGAAGGCGGGGGGATAGAGGGTGTTGAGAGGATGGGAGTGAAGCCGAGCCAGAATTCACCCGACGCGATGGGTCGGTGGCGACGGCCCAGTTTTTTCAAAACTCAACTCGCGCTCAAAATTCACTCGATTTCGAAATGAATTTGGTCGATATCTCCTATTAAAATTCGGATCTCTAGGTAGGCTACGGACGAAACGCGGAAAAAATCCGTCTATTAACGACGGAATAAATCGAAAAAATTAATTCAGCGAATTCGCGCGCGTCATAAAATTCGCGCAACTCGCTTATCGGACGTAAAATTAGTCGAGGAATCCGAATCCGAAGAAAAAAATAGGGGTTCCCATTTGAAATAAGAAAGTTGATGTCAATTGCGCGGATTTGCGCGCATTTTTGGGGGTGCTCAACCCCCCTACAAAGACTTAAACGGTCGCCCGAGACGATAGGAAAAATCGGGGTATTTTTAGGACTTACCGTTTAGTCAGAGTAGGCGATTGACATACAGACAGACCCACAGACACACAGACTGAGAATTAGTGGTATAGACTAGATGCTCCGGCTCGCTTTGCTCGCCTACGCACCCAGCTGGGGGGCTCCGCCCCCCAGACCCCCCGTGGGCCTCGCTTCGCGAGGCCGGCGCCTCGCTCCGCGAGGCCGATCGCTTAAGCAGACATGTGGGTGAATTGCCGCTTGTGGGTGTATTGCCACCTGTGGGTGTATTGCCGCCTGTGAGTGTATATTGCCGCCTGTGGGTGAATTGCCGCCCCCCAGACCCCCCCTAGTGGGTGTATTGCCGCTTGTGGATGTATTGCCCACTGTGGTTGTATATTGCCGCCTGTGATTTGGGTGAATCATGGTACGAAAATGATTAGCCGAGCGAAGTAAGGCCCCCTTGTCAAAGTGCTAGTCTATTAGCTGAGCGATGTAAGTCAAAGTGCTAGTGAAATCAAATCAAAACTCACAGTAAAAAACCCGGTGGGGCGCTATGGGACTAAAATGCCGAGGGGGTAGAGTTAAGTGTCGTTTTCCAAGTATTTTTGGGGACGACCTATGGAGCTTTCATGGGGCTATACGAAATTAGACCCCCTGTCAACGTGCTAGTGAAATCAAATTTCCACCATCAATAATAATAGAACTACCTATGTGGGTGGCCGAGCAAAGCGAGTCCCCTGGCCGTTAAAATGATCGGCTGAGTGAAGTATGCCCCCCCCCCCTCCCAACCTGTCATAGTGCTAGTGAAATCAAATCAAAGTTGAAAACTCACAGGAAAAATATGGGGCTAAAATGGCGAGGGGGTAGAGTTAAGTGTCGTTTTCCAAGTATTTTTGGGGAAAGGGGAAGTATTTTTGGGGAAATTAAGGCCCCCCTGTCAAGTGCTAGTGAAATCAAATTACAAAAGCCTTCCCTTGATAATAATAGAACTACTTATGTCAGTGGCCGAGCAAAGCGAGTCCCCAGGCCGTTAAAATGATCGGCCGAGTGAAGTATCCCCCCCCCCCCTCCCACCCTGTCATAGTGCTAGTGAAATCAAATCAAAGTTGAAAATTCACAGGAAAAATATGGGGCTAAAATGGCGAGGGAGTAGAGTTAAGTGTCGTTTTCCAAGTATTTTCCACCCTTTGAAAAGTTCACCCTCAATAATTATTTGAAATTTAATAAAGCCCCCCACCCCCAGGAAAACACAGTAAAAGTATGGGGCTAAAATGGCGAGGGGGTAGAGTTAAGTGTCGTTTTCCAAGTATTTTTGGGGAAAGGGGAAGTATTTTTGGGGAAATTAAGGCCCCCCTGTCAAGTGCTAGTGAAATCAAATTGCTAGTGAAATCAGTGGCCGAGCAAAGCGAGTCCCCAGGCCGTTAAAATGATCGGCCGAGTGAATTATGCCCCCCCCCCCTCCC
Organism: Pilophorus perplexus; assembly: GCA_955831195.1. Classification (NCBI taxonomy): domain Eukaryota; kingdom Metazoa; phylum Arthropoda; class Insecta; order Hemiptera; family Miridae; genus Pilophorus; species Pilophorus perplexus. The sequence goes on from OY037009.1 coordinate 677,450, forward strand.
ACCCTGTCATAGTGCTAGTGAAATCAAATCAAAGTTGAAAATTCACAGGAAAAATATGGGGCTAAAATGGCGAGGGGGTAGAGTTAAGTGTCGTTTTCCAAGTATTTTTGGGGAAAGGGGAAGTATTTTTGGGGAAATTAAGGCCCCCCTGTCAAGTGCTAGTGAAATCAAATTACAAAAGCCTTCCCTTGATAATAATAGAACTACTTATGTCAGTGGCCGAGCAAAGCGAGTCCCCAGGCCGTTAAAATGATCGGCCGAGTGAAGTATGCCCCCCCCCTCCCACCCTGTCATAGTGCTAGTGAAATCAAATCAAAGTTGAAAACTCACAGGAAAAATATGGGGCTAAAATGGCGAGGGGGTAGAGTTAAGTGTCGTTTTCCAAGTATTTTTGGGGAAAGGGGAAGTATTTTTGGGGAAATTAAGGCCCCCCTGTCAAGTGCTAGTGAAATCAAATTACAAAAGCCTTCCCTTGATAATAATAGAACTACTTATGTCAGTGGCCGAGCAAAGCGAGTCCCCAGGCCGTTAAAATGATCGGCCGAGTGAAGTATCCCCCCCCCCCCCCTCCCACCCTGTCATAGTGCTAGTGAAATCAAATCAAAGTTGAAAATTCACAGGAAAAATATGGGGCTAAAATGGCGAGGGAGTAGAGTTAAGTGTCGTTTTCCAAGTATTTTCCACCCTTTGAAAAGTTCACCCTCAATAATTATTTGAAATTTAATAAAGCCCCCCACCCCCAGGAAAACACAGTAAAAGTATGGGGCTAAAATGGCGAGGGGGTAGAGTTAAGTGTCGTTTTCCAAGTATTTTTGGGGAAAGGGGAAGTATTTTTGGGGAAATTAAGGCCCCCCTGTCAAGTGCTAGTGAAATCAAATTGCTAGTGAAATCAGTGGCCGAGCAAAGCGAGTCCCCAGGCCGTTAAAATGATCGGCCGAGTGAATTATGCCCCCCCCCCCCTCCCACCCTGTCATAGTGCTAGTGAAATCAAATCAAAGTTGAAAATTCACAGGAAAAATATGGGGCTAAAATGGCGAGGGGGTAGAGTTAAGTGTCGTTTTCCAAGTATTTTTGGGGAAAGGGGAAGTATTTTTGGGGAAATTAAGGCCCCCCTGTCAAGTGCTAGTGAAATCAAATTACAAAAGCCTTCCCTTGATAATAATAGAACTACTTATGTCAGTGGCCGAGCAAAGCGAGTCCCCAGGCCGTTAAAATGATCGGCCGAGTGAAGTATGCCCCCCCCCTCCCACCCTGTCATAGTGCTAGTGAAATCAAATCAAAGTTGAAAATTCACAGGAAAAATATGGGGCTAAAATGGTGAGGGGGTAGAGTTAAGTGTCGTTTTCCAAGTATTTTTGGGGAAAGGGGAAGTATTTTTGGGGAAATTAAGGCCCCCCTGTCAAGTGCTAGTGAAATCAAATTACAAAAGCCTTCCCTTGATAATAATAGAACTACTTATGTCAGTGGCCGAGCAAAGCGAGTCCCCAGGCCGTTAAAATGATCGGCCGAGTGAAGTATCCCCCCCCCCCTCCCACCCTGTCATAGTGCTAGTGAAATCAAATCAAAGTTGAAAACTCACAGGAAAAATATGGGGCTAAAATGGCGAGGGGGTAGAGTTAAGTGTCGTTTTCCAAGTATTTTTGGGGAAAGGGGAAGTATTTTTGGGGAAATTAAGGCCCCCCTGTCAAGTGCTAGTGAAATCAAATTACAAAAGCCTTCCCTTGATAATAATAGAACTACTTATGTCAGTGGCCGAGCAAAGCGAGTCCCCAGGCCGTTAAAATGATCGGCCGAGTGAAGTATCCCCCCCCCCCTCCCACCCTGTCATAGTGCTAGTGAAATCAAATCAAAGTTGAAAATTCACAGGAAAAATATGGGGCTAAAATGGCGAGGGAGTAGAGTTAAGTGTCGTTTTCCAAGTATTTTCCACCCTTTGAAAAGGCCACCCTCAATAATTATTTGAAATTTAATAAAGCCCCCCACCCCCAGGAAAACACAGTAAAAGTATGGGGCTAAAATGGTGAGGGGGTAGAGTTGTTGTCGTTTTCCAAGTATTTTTGGACGTAGAATCCCCTGGCGGATAAAATGATTAGCTGAGCAAAGTAAGGCCCCCCTGTCAATAATTTGGAAAAAGAATCGATTCTGATAATAATAATAAATACTAATAATAATAATATTTATTAATAATAATACTTTCTAAATCGATTTGATTTAAATCGATTCATATTTGAGAATCGGACATCCCTCGGACGACTTTGCAGGGATGGCTGGTAGATATCGACCCCCCAAAATCCCCCCCGGAGAAGAAAAAACCCCCTCAATCTGGCGGAAAAACCCTGATTTGGCAGCACTGCAAGGGGATGACTGGGAGAGATCTCGTAGACCTCGTGAGCGCCCCTGTAAGGCTGATGTCCCACCCGCTCAGAGTGAAGAGTGAGGGCGGGGGGATAGAGGGTGTTGAGAGGATGGGAGTGAAGCCGAGCCAAAATTCACCCGACGCGAAGGGTCGGTGGCGACGGCCCAGTTTTTTCAAAACTCAACTCGCGCTCAAAATTCACTCGATTTCGAAATGAATTTGGTCGATATCAAGTATTAAAATTCGGATCTCTAGGTAGGCGTAGGACGAAACGCGAAAAAAATCCGTCTATTAACGGCGGAATAAGACGCAAAAATTAATTGAGCGAATTCGCGCGCGCCAAAAAATTCGCGCGACCCCCTTATCGGACGTAAAATTGGTCGAGGAATCCGAATCCGGTGAAAAAAATAGGGGTTCCCATTTGAAATAAGAAAGTTGATGTAGATTGCGCGGATTTGAGCGAATTTTTGAGAATTCTCGACCCCCCTAGTGACTCTTAAACGGTCGCCCGAGACGATAGGAAAAATCGGCGTATTTTTACGACTTACCGTTTAGTCAGAGTAGGCGATTGACATACAGACAGACCCACAGACACACAGACTGAGAATTAGTGGTATAGATAGACTAGATGCTCCGGCTCGCTTTGCTCGCCTACGCACCCAGCTGGGGGGCTCCGCCCCCCAGACCCCCCGTTGGCCTCGCTTCGCGAGGCCGATCGCTTAAGGAGACATGTGGGTGAATTGCCGCTTGTGGGTGTATTGCCACCTGTGGGTGTATTGCCGCCTGTGAGTGTATATTGCCGCCTGTGGGTGAATTGCCGCCCCCCAGACCCCCCCTAGTGGGTGTATTGCCGCTGTGGATGTATTGCCCACTGTGGTTGTATATTGCCGCCTGTGATTTGGGTGAATCATGGTACGAAAATTATTAGCCGAGCGAAGTAAGGCCCCCTTGTCAAAGTGCTAGTCTATTAGCTGAGCGAAGTAAGTCAAAGTGCTAGTGAAATCAAATCAAAACTCACAGTAAAAAACCCTGTGGGGCGCTATGGGACTAAAATGCCGAGGGGGTAGAGTTAAGTGTCGTTTTCCAAGTATTTTTGGGGACGACCTATGGAGCTTTCATGGGGCTATACGAAATTAGACCCCCTGTCAACGTGCTAGTGAAATCAAATTTCCACCATCAATAATAATAGAACTACCTATGTGGGTGGCCGAGCAAAGCGTGTCCCCTGGCCGTTAAAATGATCGGCTGAGTGAAGTATGCCCCCCCCCCCCCCCCTCCCAACCTGTCATAGTGCTAGTGAAATCAAATCAAAGTTGAAAACTCACAGGAAAAATATGGGGCTAAAATGGCGAGGGGGTAGAGTTAAGTGTCGTTTTCCAAGTATTTTTGGGGAAAGGGGAAGTATTTTTGGGGAAATTAAGGCCCCCTGTCAAGTGCTAGTGAAATCAAATTTGAAAAGCCTTCCCTTGATAATAATAGAACTACATATGTCGGTGGCCGAGCAAAGCGAGTCCCCTGGCCGTTAAAATGATCGGCCGAGTAAAGTATGCCCCCCCTCCCACCATGTCATAGTGCTAGTGAAATCAAATCAAAGTTGAAAATTCACAGGAAAAATATGGGGCTAAAATGGCGAGGGGGTAGAGTTAAGTGTCATTGGAAGGGAGGGGGTTGAAGGAGGGGAAAACGGAAAAAATCCTTGAGGGCGCTCAACCTATCTCAGAACGTAGAGCATTTTTGAATTTCTCGAGATTTTCAAGAATATTATATATATTAGTGATATAGATTATTTATAAGGGTCTTGCGTGATCGCTCGTACATATAGATCCTTGTTTGGTGGGGGGGGGGGGGGGGGGGGAAGTAAGGACCACCTGTCAAAGTGCTAGTGAAATCAAATTTGAAAACTCCACCATCAATAATAGGAGAACTACCTATGTCGGTGGCCGAGCAAAGCAAGACCCCCCCTGTCATTTGAAAAGTTTGAAAAAAGCCTCCCCTGGCTGGTAAATTGATCGGCCGAGAAACCCCCCCCCCCCCTGGCAACGTGTCAAATTTGACAACTCACAGGAAAAAAACCCTGGGGTGCCATCAATAGTTAGTTGCTCGCCTACGCACCCAGCTGAGTAACCCTAGTGGGGTGCATAGCATCGATGGACACGTTCATAACCCTGCATCAAGGTCAACTGCTCCTTCAACATCAACCCCCCTGGCTGATAAAATGATCGGCCGAGTGAAGTATGCCCCCCCTCCCACCCTGTCATAGTGCTAGTGAAATCAAATCATAGTTGAAAACTCACAGGAAAAATGTGGGGCTAAAATGGCGAGGGGGTAGAGTTAAGTGTCGTTTTCCAAGTATTTTTGGGTAAAGTAAGGCCCCCTGTCATAGTGCTAGTGAAATCAAATTTGCAAAGCCTTCCCTTGATAATAATAGAACTACCTATGTCGGTGGCCGAGCATTGCGAGTCCCCTGGCCGTTAAAATGATCGGCCAAGTGAAGTATGCCCCCCCTCCCACCCTGTCATAGTGCTAGTGAAATCAAATCATAGTTGAAAACTCACAGGAAAAATTTTTATTTTATTTTAATTTTTATTTTATTTTTATTTTAATTTTTTTTATTTTATTTTTTAAATTCAATTAAATTCATTTTATGAGATAATCGATTCCGATTATAAGATAAGCGAGTCCCCTGGCAGTTAAAATGATCGGCCGAGTGAAGTATGCCCCGCCTACGCACCCAGCTGAGTAACCCTAGTGGGGTGCATAGCATCGATGGACACGTTCATAACCCTGCATCAAGGTCAACTGCTCCTTCAACATCAACCCCCCTGGCTGATAAAATGATCGGCCGAGTGAAGTATGCCCCCCCCTCCCACCCTGTCATAGTGCTAGTGAAATCAAATCATAGTTGAAAACTCACAGGAAAAATGTGGGGCTAAAATGGCGAGGGGGTAGAGTTAAGTGTCGTTTTCCAAGTATTTTTGGGTAAAGTAAGGCCCCCTGTCATAGTGCTAGTGAAATCAAATTTGCAAAGCCTTCCCTTGATAATAATAGAACTACCTATGTCGGTGGCCGAGCATTGCGAGTCCCCTGGCCGTTAAAATGATCGGCCAAGTGAAGTATGCCCCCCCTCCCACCCTGTCATAGTGCTAGTGAAATCAAATCATAGTTGAAAACTCACAGGAAAAATTTTTATTTTATTTTAATTTTTATTTTATTTTTATTTTAATTTTTTTATTTTTATTTTTTAAATTCAATTAAATTCATTTTATGAGATAATCGATTCCGATTATAAGATAAGCGAGTCCCCTGGCAGTTAAAATGATCGGCCGAGTGAAGTATGCCCCCCCCCCCTCCCAACCTGTCATAGTGCTAGTGAAATCAAATCAAAGTTGAAAACTCACAGGAAAAATTTTTATTTTTTTAATTTTTATTTTATTTTTATTTTAATTTTCTTATTTTAATTTTTAAATTCAATTAAATTCAATTTTTCGATAATCGATTCAGTTTAAATCGATTCTACTTTTCTCGATAATCGATTCAATTTAAATCGATTCATTTAATTTACATCCATCTGGGAGACCTTGCGCATAGACCTAGCGAGTGCCCCTTAAAGGCTGATGTCCCACCCGCTCAAGTGATGAGTGGGGGCGGGGGGGTATCGGCATTTGGTAAGCCGAGCAAGAATTCACCCGACTGCTCGCCCGCCCCGCGATTTAAAGAAAAATGCAAAACTGAAATCGCCGTCCTCATTCGCTCAGCGTCGCAATGAATTTTTTCGGTATCTCCTATTAAAATTCGGATCTCTAGGTAGGCGTAGGACGAAAAGCGAGAAAAATCCGTCTATTAACGACGGAATAAATCGAAAAAATTAATTCAGCGAATTCGCGCGCGTCATAAAATTCGCGCAATTCGCTTATCGGACGTAAAATTGGTCGAGGAATCCGAATCCGGTGAAAAAAATAGGGGTTCCCATTTGAAATAAGAAAGTTGATGTAGATTGCGCCCATTTGAGCGAATTTTTGAGAATTCTCGACCCCCCTAGAGACACTTAAACGGTCGCCCGAGACGATAGGAAAAATCGGCGTATTTTTACGACTTACCGTTTAGTCAGAGTAGGCCGACGACATACACACACACAGAGACGGTGAGAATTAGTGATTTAGATTAGATAGACTAGATGCTCCGGCTCGCTTTGCTCGCCTACGCACCCAGCTGGGGGGCTCCGCCCCCCAGACCCCCCGTGGGCCTCGCTGCGCGAGGCCGGTGCCTCGCTTCCCGAGGCCGATCGCTTAAGCAGAATTGTGGGTGAATTGCCGCTTGTGGGAGTATTGCCACCTGTGGGTGTATTGCCGCCTGTGAGTGTATGTTGCCGCCTGTGGGTGAATTGCCGCCCCCCAGACCCTCCCTAGTGGGTGTATTGCCGCTTGTGGATGTATTGCCCACTGTGGTTGTATATTGCCGCCTGTGATTTGGGTGAATCATGGTATGAAAATGATTAGCCGAGCGAAGTAAGGCCCCCTTGTCAAAGTGCTAGTCTATTAGCTGAGCGAAGTAAGTCAAAGTGCTAGTGAAATCAATTTTCAAAAGTCTACTCTCTACCGCCCGAGCGAGGAACCCCCCCCCCCCCCCCTCCTTGCCATAGTGCTAGTGAAATCAAATCAAATTTGAAAACTCATAGGGAAAAAACCCATGGGGCGATATGGGGCTTAAAAGGCCGAGAAGATGATCAGCTGAGCGAAATAAGACGCCCCTCCTGTCAAAGTGCTAGTGAACTCAATTTTGAAAACTCCACCATCATAATAATAGAATAGAACTACCTATGTGGGTGGCTGAGCAAAGCGAGCTCCCTCTGGCCGATAACATGATCGGCAGAGCGAAGTAAGCCCCCCTCCCTCCCTCCCCTGTCAAAGTGCTAGTGAAATCAAATCAAAACTCACAGTAAAAAACCCGGTGGGGCGCTATGGGACTAAAATGCCGAGGGGGTAGAGTTAAGTGTCGTTTTCCAAGTATTTTTGGGGACGACCTATGGAGCTTTCATGGGGCTATACGAAATTAGACCCCCTGTCAACGTGCTAGCGAAATCAAATTTCCACCATCAATAATAATAGAACTACCTATGTGGGTGGCCGAGCAAAGCGAGTCCCCTGGCCGTTAAAATGATCGGCCGACTGAAGTATGCCCCCCCCCCCCCCTCCCAACCTGTCATAGTGCTAGTGAAATCAAATCAAAGTTGAAAATTCACAGGAAAAATATGGGGCTAAAATGGCGAGGGGGTAGAGTTAAGTGTCGTTGGAAGGGAGGGGGTTGAAGGAGGGGAAAACGGAAAAAATCCTTGAGGGCGCTCAACCTATCTCAGAACGTAGAGCATTTTTGAATTTCTCGAGATTTTCAAGAATATTATATATATTAGTGATATAGATTATTTATAAGGGTCTTGCGTGATCGCTCGTACATATAGATCCTTGTTGGGGGGGGGGGGGGGGGGGGGGGGGGGGGGGGAAGTAAGGACCCCCTGTCAAAGTGCTAGTGAAATCAAATTTGAAAACTCCACCATCAATAATAGGAGAACTACCTATGTCGGTGGCCGAGCAAAGCAAGACCCCTCTGGCTAATAAAATAATCGCCCGAGCGAAGCAAGACCCCCCCTGTCATTTGAAAAGTTTGAAAAAAGCCTCCCCTGGCTGGTAAATTGATCGGCCGAGCGAGAAACCCCCCCCTTGAAAACGTGTCAAATTTGACAACTCACAGGATTATTACTATGTACTGTTTTTCAATTAGGTAAATCAATAATTTTTCAATAAAATTATAAGTCCAGGCCGTTTTGGGCGGTAGGAAGGGTGTATATAAATTTTGGATGTAGAATCCTTTTTTGGGGAATATCAGAGACCTGAAGAGCAGGCGGGCCCCGTACGTTTCAAAATCGTTCCAAATAATAATTAATTTCGGCAAGACTATTATTAGGTACTATTATTATTATGTACTGTTTTTCAATTAGGTAAATCAATAATTTTTCAATAAAATTATGTGACGAAAATGATTAGCCGTAAGGCCCCCTTGTCAAAGTGCTAGTCTATTAGCTGAGCGAAGTAAGTCAAAGTGCTAGTGAAATCAATTTTCAAAAGTCTACCCTCTACCGCCCGAGCAAGGAACCCCCCCCCCCCCCCTCCCTGCCATAGTGCTAGTGAAATCAAATCAAATTTGAAAACTCATAGGAAAAAAACCCATGGGGCGATATGGGGCTAAAAAGGCCGAGAAGATGATCAGCTGAGCGAAATAAGTGTCGTTTTCCAAGTATTTTTGGGGAAAGTAAGGCCCCCTGTCATAGTGCTAGTGAAATCAAATTTGCAAAGCCTTCCCTTGATAATAATAATAGAACTACCTATGTCGGTGGCCGAGCATTGCGAGTCCCCTGGCCGTTAAAATGATCGGCCTAGTGAAGTATGCCCCCCCTCCCACCCTGTCATAGTGCTAGTGAAATCAAATCATAGTTGAAAACTCACAGGAAAAATTTTTATTTTATTTTAATTTTTATTTTATTTTTATTTTAATTTTTTTATTTTTATTTTTTAAATTCAATTAAATTCATTTTATGAGATAATCGATTCAGTTTAAATCGATTCTACTTTTCTCGATAATCGATTCAATTTAAATCGATTCATTTAATTTACATCCGTCTGGGAGACCTTGCGCATAGACCTTGCTAGCGCCCCTTAAAGGCTGATGTCCCACCCGCTCAGAGTGATGAGTGAGGGCGGGGGGGTATCGGCATTTGGTAAGCCGAGTCAGAATTCACCCGACGGGTCGCCCGCCCCGCGATTTAACGAAAACTGCAAAACTGAAATCGCCGTCCGGATCCGCTCATTGTCGGAACGAATTTGGTCGATATCAAGTATTAAAATTCGGATCTCTAGGTAGGCTACGGACGAAACGCGAAAAAAATCCGTCTATTAACGGCGGAATAAGACGCAAAAATTAATTGAGCGAATTCGCGCGCGCCAAAAAATTCGCGCGACCCCCTTATCGGACGTAAAATTGGTCGAGGAATCCGAATCCGGTGAAAAAAATAGGGGTTCCCATTTGAAATAAGAAAGTTGATGTCAATTGCGCGGATTTGCGCGCATTTTTGGGGGTGCTCAACCCCCCTACAAAGACTTAAACGGTCGCCCGAGACGATAGGAAAAAATCGGCGTATTTTTACGACTTACCGTTTAGTCAGAGTAGGCGATTGACATACAGACACACAGACCCACAGACAGAGACGATGAGAATTAGTGGTATAGACTAGATGCTCCGGCTCGCTTTGCTCGCCTACGCACCCAGCTGGGGGGCTCCGCCCCCCAGACCCCCCCGTGGGCCTCGCTTCGCGAGGCCGGCGCCTCGCTTCGCGAGGCCGATCGCTTAAGCAGACATGTGGGTGAATTGCCGCTTGTGGGTGTATTGCCACCTGTGGGTGTATTGCCGCCTGTGAGTGTATATTGCCGCCTGTGGGTGAATTGCCGCCCCCCAGACCCCCCCTAGTGGATGTATTGCCGCTTGTGGATGTATTGCCCACTGTGGTTGTATATTGCCGCCTGTGATTTGGGTGAATCATGGTACGAAAATGATTAGCCGAGCGAAGTAAGGCCCCCTTGTCAAAGTGCTAGTCTATTAGCTGAGCGAAGTAAGTCAAAGTGCTAGTGAAATCAATTTTCAAAAGTCTACCCTCTACCCGCCCGAGCGAGGAACCCCCCCCCCCCCCCTTCCTGCCATAGTGCTAGTGAAATCAAATCAAATTTGAAAACTCATAGGGAAAAAACCCATGGGGCGATATGGGGCTAAAAAGGCCGAGAAGATGATCAGCTGAGCGAAATAAGACGCCCCTCCTGTCAAAGTGCTAGTGAACTCAATTTTGAATACTCCACCATCATAATAATAGAATAGAACTACCTATGTGGGTGGCTGAGCAAAGCGAGCCCCCTCTGATCGGCAGAGCGAAGTAAGCCCCCCCCCCTCCCCTGTCAAAGTGCTAGTGAAATCAAATCAAAACTCACAGTAAAAAACCCGGTGGGGCGCTATGGGACTAAAATGCCGAGGGGGTAGAGTTAAGTGTCGTTTTCCAAGTATTTTTGGGGACGACCTATGGAGCTTTCATGGGGCTATACGAAATTAGACCCCCTGTCAACGTGCTAGTGAAATCAATAATAATAGAACTACCTATGTGGGTGGCCGAGCAAAGCGAGTGCCCTGGCCGTTATAATGATCGGCCGAGTGAAGTATGCCCCCCCCCCCCCTCCCAACCTGTCATAGTGCTAGTGAAATCAAATCAAAGTTGAAAACTCACAGGAAAAATATGGGGCTAAAATGGCGAGGGGGTAGAGTTAAGTGTCGTTTTCCAAGTATATTTGGGGAAAGGGGAAGTATTTTTGGGGAAATTAAGGCCCCCCTATAATAGAACTACCTATGTCGGTGGCCGAGCAAAGCGAGTCCCCTGGCCGTTAAAATGATAGGCCGAGTGAAGTATGCCCCCCCCCCCTCCCACCCTGTCATAGTGCTAGTGAAATCAAATCAAAGTTGAAGGAGGGGAAAACGGAAAAAATCCTTGAGGGCGCTCAACCTATCTCAGAATGTAGATCATTTTTGTATTTCTCGAGATTTTCAAGAATATATATAATTTTTTTATCGTGAAATGTACCAATGTCAAATGGCCGAGCAAAGAGACAATAGAACTACCTACCAATGTGGGCAGCCCAGGCAAGCGAGCCTCCCCTGGCCAGTAAAATGATCGGCCGAGTGAAGTAACCCCCCCCCCCCCCCCCCTCCCCTCGCTGTCATAGTGCTAGTGAAATAAAATCAAATTTGAAAACACAGGAAAAAAATGGGGCTAAAATTTGTTAATAATTTTTTTTTCCGATTCAATTCAACTTTTCGATACTTTTCTCGATAATCGATTCAATTTAAATCGATTCATTTAATTTACATCCATTTCCGTCTGGTAGACGTTGCGCATAGACCTTCCGAGCGCCCCTTAAAGGCTGATGTCCAACCCGCTCAGAGTGAAGAGTGTGGGCGGGGGGATAGAGGCAGTTTGTAAGCCGACCCAGAATTCACCCGACGGCTAGCCCGACCCGCGATTTAACGAAAACTGCAAAACTGAAATCGCCGTCCTGATCCGCTCATTGTCGGAATGAATTTGGTCGATATCTCCTATTAAAATTTGGATCTCAAGGTAGGCTACGGACGAAACGCGAAAAAAATTATTTATTATTTTATTCAATTTTCTCGATAATCGATTCAATTTGAATCGATTCATTTAATTTACATCCATTTCCGTCTGGGAGAGATCTCGTAGACCTTGTAAGCGCCCCTGTAAGGCTGATGTCACACCCGCTCAGAGCCATGTGTGTAGGCGGGGGGGTGTCGGCTGGGAGTAAACCGAGCGGGATCCACCCGCCGGTGACGGCCACCCAGTTTTCTGACGTAAATTAAAGGAATCTCCAAAACTGAAATCGCCGTCCTAATTCAATCATTGTCGGGATGAATTTGGTCGATATCTCCTATTAAAATTCGGATCTCTAGGTAGGCGTAGGACGAAACGCGGAAAAAATCCGTCTATTAAAGGAGGAATAAATCGAAAAAATTAATTCAGCGAATTCGCGCGCGCCAAAAAATTCGCGCAATTCGCTTATCGGACGTAAAATTGGTCGAGGAATCCGAATCCGGTGAAAAAAATAGGGGTTCCCATTTGAAATAAGAAAGTTGATGTCCATTGCGCGGATTTGAGCGCATTTTAGAAAAATCTCGACCCCCCTAGTGACACTTAAACGGTCGCCCGAGACGATAGGAAAAATCGGCGTATTTTTACGACTTACCGTTTAGTCAGAGCAGGCGGATGACATACTGACAAGACCCAGACACGTACGGTGAGGATTAGTGATTTAGACTAGATGCTCCGGCTCGCTTTGCTCGCCTACGCACCCAGCTGGGGGGCTCCGCCCCCCAGACCCCCCGTGGGCCTCGCTACGCGAGGCCGATCGCTTAAGGAGAATTGTGGGTGAATTGCCGCTTGTGGGAGTATTGCCGCCTGTGAGTGTATATTGCCGCCTGTGGGTGAATTGCCGCCCCCCAGACCCTCCCTAGTGGGTGTATTGCCGCTTCTGGATGTATTGCCCACTGTGGTTGTATATTGCCGCCTGTGATTTGGGTGAATCATGGTATGAAAATGTGGTATGTATCAAAAGTATGTATCAAAAGTATGTATCAAAAGTCTACTCTCTACCGCCCGAGCGAGGAACCGCCCCCCCCCCCCCCCCCCCCCCCCCTCCTTGCCATAGTGCTAGTGAAATCAAATCAAATTTGAAAACTCATAGGGAAAAAACCCATGGGGCGATATGGGGCTAAAAAGGCCGAGAAGATGATCAGCTGAGCGAAATAAGACGCCCCTCCTGTCAAAGTGCTAGTGAACTCAATTTTGAAAACTCCACCATCATAATAATAGAATAGAACTACCTATGTGGGTGGCTGAGCAAAGCGAGCTCCCTCTGGCCGATAACATGATCGGCAGAGCGAAGTAAGCCCCCCTCCCTCCCCTGTCAAAGTGCTAGTGAAATCAAATCAAAACTCACAGTAAAAAACCCGGTGGGGCGCTATGGGACTAAAATGCCTAGGGGGTAGAGTTAAGTGTCGTTTTCCAAGTATTTTTGGGGAAGACCTATGGAGCTTTCATGGGGCTATACGAAATTAGACCCCCTGTCAACGTGCTAGTGAAATCAAATTTCCACCATCAATAATAATAGAACTACCTATGTGGGTGGCCGAGCAAAGCGAGTCCCCTGGCCGTTAAAATGATCGACTGAGTGAAGTATGCCCCCCCCCCCCTCCCAACCTATCATAGTGCTAGTGAAATCAAATCAAAGTTGAAAACTCACAGGAAAAATATGGGGCTAAAATGGCGAGGGGGTAGAGTTAAGTGTCGTTGGAAGGGAGGGGGTTGAAGGAGGGGAAAACGGAAAAAATCCTTGAGGGCGCTCAACCTATCTCAGAACGTAGAGCATTTTTGAATTTCTAGAGATTTTCAAGAATATTATATATATTAGTGATATAGATTATTTATAAGGGTCTTGCGTGATCGCTCGTACATAAGTAAGGACCCCCTGTCAAAGTGCTAGTGAAATCAAATTTGAAAACTCCACCATCAATAATAGGAGAACTACCTATGTCGGTGGCCGAGCAAAGCAAGACCCCTCTGGCTAATAAAATAATCGCCCGAGCGAAGCAAGACCCCCCCTGTCATTTGAAAAGTTTGAAAAAAGCCTCCCCTGGCTGGTAAATTGATCGGCCGAGCGAGAAACACCCCCTGGCAACGTGTCAAATTTGACAACTCACAGGAAAAAAAACCCTGGGGTGCCATCAATAGTTAGTTGCTCGCCTACGCACCCAGCTGAGTAACCCTAGTGGGGTGCATAGCATCGATGGACACGTTCATAACCCTGCATCAAGGTCAACTGCTCCTTCAACATCAACCCCCCTGGCTTCAACATCAAGTCCCCTGGCCGTTAAAATGATCGGCCGAGTGAAGTATGCCCCCCCTCCCACCCTGTCATAGTGCTAGTGAAATCAAATCATTGTTGAAAACTCACAGGAAAAATTTTTATTTTATTTTAATTTATATTTTATTTTTATTTTAATTTTTTTATTTTTATTTTTTAAATTCAATTAAATTCAATTTTTCGATAATCGATTCAGTTTAAATCGATCCTACTTTTCTCGATAATCGATTCAATTTAAATCGATTCATTTAATTTACATCCATTTCCTTCTGGGAGACCTTGCGCATAGACCTCGGGAGCGCCCCTTAAAGGCTGATGTCCCACCCGCTCAGAGTGATGAGTGAGGGCGGGGGGGTATCGGCATTTGGTAAGCCGAGCAAGAATTCACCCGACGGCTCGCCCGACCCGCGATTTAACGAAAACTGCAAAACTGAAATCGCCGTCCTGATCCGCTCATTGTCGGAATGAATTTGGTCGATATCTCCTATTAAAATTCGGATCTCTAGGTAGGCGTAGGACGAAACGCGGAAAAAATCCGTCTATTAAGGACGGAATAAATCGAAAAAATTAATTCAGCGAATTCGCGCGCGCCAAAAAATTCGCGCAACTCGCTTATCGGACGTAAAATTGGTCGAGGAATCCGAATCCGATGAAAAAAATAGGGGTTCCCATTTGAAATAAGAAAGTTGATGTCAATTGCGCGGATTTGAGCGAATTTTTGAGAATTCTCGACCCCCCTATAGAAACTTAAACGGTCCACCGAGAGTATAGAAAAAATCGGCGTATTTTTATCGCTTCCCGTTTAGTCAGAGTAGGCGATTGACATACCCAGCCAGCCAGCCAGCCACAGAGACGGTGAGGATTAGTGATATCCCCCCCCCCCCCTCCCAACCTATCATAGTGCTAGTGAAATCAAATCAAAGTTGAAAACTCACAGGAAAAATATGGGGCTAAAATGGCGAGGGGGTAGAGTTAAGTGTCGTTGGAAGGGAGGGGGTTGAAGGAGGGGAAAACGGAAAAAATCCTTGAGGGCGCTCAACCTATCTCAGAACGTAGAGCATTTTTGAATTTCTAGAGATTTTCAAGAATATTATATATATTAGTGATATAGATTATTTATAAGGGTCTTGCGTGATCGCTCGTACATAAGTAAGGACCCCCTGTCAAAGTGCTAGTGAAATCAAATTTGAAAACTCCACCATCAATAATAGGAGAACTACCTATGTCGGTGGCCGAGCAAAGCAAGACCCCTCTGGCTAATAAAATAATCGCCCGAGCGAAGCAAGACCCCCCCTGTCATTTGAAAAGTTTGAAAAAAGCCTCCCCTGGCTGGTAAATTGATCGGCCGAGCGAGAAACACCCCCTGGCAACGTGTCAAATTTGACAACTCACAGGAAAAAAAACCCTGGGGTGCCATCAATAGTTAGTTGCTCGCCTACGCACCCAGCTGAGTAACCCTAGTGGGGTGCATAGCATCGATGGACACGTTCATAACCCTGCATCAAGGTCAACTGCTCCTTCAACATCAACCCCCCTGGCTTCAACATCAAGTCCCCTGGCCGTTAAAATGATCGGCCGAGTGAAGTATGCCCCCCCTCCCACCCTGTCATAGTGCTAGTGAAATCAAATCATTGTTGAAAACTCACAGGAAAAATTTTTATTTTATTTTAATTTATATTTTATTTTTATTTTAATTTTTTTATTTTTATTTTTTAAATTCAATTAAATTCAATTTTTCGATAATCGATTCAGTTTAAATCGATCCTACTTTTCTCGATAATCGATTCAATTTAAATCGATTCATTTAATTTACATCCATTTCCTTCTGGGAGACCTTGCGCATAGACCTCGGGAGCGCCCCTTAAAGGCTGATGTCCCACCCGCTCAGAGTGATGAGTGAGGGCGGGGGGGTATCGGCATTTGGTAAGCCGAGCAAGAATTCACCCGACGGCTCGCCCGACCCGCGATTTAACGAAAACTGCAAAACTGAAATCGCCGTCCTGATCCGCTCATTGTCGGAATGAATTTGGTCGATATCTCCTATTAAAATTCGGATCTCTAGGTAGGCGTAGGACGAAACGCGGAAAAAATCCGTCTATTAAGGACGGAATAAATCGAAAAAATTAATTCAGCGAATTCGCGCGCGCCAAAAAATTCGCGCAACTCGCTTATCGGACGTAAAATTGGTCGAGGAATCCGAATCCGATGAAAAAAATAGGGGTTCCCATTTGAAATAAGAAAGTTGATGTCAATTGCGCGGATTTGAGCGAATTTTTGAGAATTCTCGACCCCCCTATAGAAACTTAAACGGTCCACCGAGAGTATAGAAAAAATCGGCGTATTTTTATCGCTTCCCGTTTAGTCAGAGTAGGCGATTGACATACCCAGCCAGCCAGCCACAGAGACGGTGAGGATTAGTGATATAGACTAGATGCTCCGGCTCGCTTTGCTCGCCTACGCACCCAGCTGGGGGGCTCCGCCCCCCAGACCCCCCGTGGGCCTCGCTACGCGAGGCCGGCGCCTCGCTTCGCGAGGCCGATCGCTTAAGCAGACATGTGGGTGAATTGCCGCTTGTGGGTGTATTGCCACCTGTGGGTGTATTGCCGCCTGTGAGTGTATATTGCCGCCTGTGGGTGAATTGCCGCCCCCCAGACCCCCCCTAGTGGGTGTATTGCCGCTTGTGGATGTATTGCCCACTGTGGTTGTATATTGCCGCCTGTGATTTGGGTGAATCATGGTACGAAAATGATTAGCCGAGCGAAGTAAGGCCCCCTTGTCAAAGTGCTAGTCTATTAGCTGAGCGAAGTAAGTCAAAGTGCTAGTGAAATCAAATCAAAACTCACAGTAAAAAACCCGGTGGGGCGCTATGGGACTAAAATGCCGAGGGGGTAGAGTTAAGTGTCGTTTTCCAAGTATTTTTGGAGACGACCTATGGAGCTTTCATGGGGCTATACGAAATTAGACCCCCTGTCAACGTGCTAGTGAAATCAAATTTCCACCATCAATAATAATAGAACTACCTATGTGGGTGGCCGAGCAAAGCGAGTCCCCTGGCCGTTAAAATGATCGGCTGAGTGAAGTATGCCCCCCCCCCCCTCCCAACCTGTCATAGTGCTAGTGAAATCAAATCAAAGTTGAAAACTCACAGGAAAAATATGGGGCTAAAATGGCGAGGGGGTAGAGTTAAGTGTCGTTTTCCAAGTATTTTTGGGGAAAGGGGAAGTATTTTTGGGGAAATTAAGGCCCCCCTGTCAAGTGCTAGTGAAATTAAGGCCCCCCTGTCAAGTGCTAGTGAAATCAAATTTGAAAAGCCTTCTCTTGATAATAATAGAACTACATATGTCGGTGGCCGAGCAAAGCGAGTCCCCTGGCCGTTAAAATGATCGGCCGAGTAAAGTATGCCCCCCCTCCCACCATGTCATAGTGCTAGTGAAATCAAATCAAAGTTGAAAATTCACAGGAAAAATATGGGGCTAAAATGGCGAGGGGGTAGAGTTAAGTGTCGTTGGAAGGGAGGGGGTTGAAGGAGGGGAAAACGGAAAAAATCCTTGAGGGCGCTCAACCTATCTCAGAACGTAGAGCATTTTTGAATTTCTCGAGATTTTCAAGAATATTATATATATTAGTGATATAGATTATTTATAAGGGTCTTGCTTGATCGCTCGTACATATAGATCCTTGTTTGGGGGGGGGGGGGGGGGGGGGGGGGGGGGGAGTAAGGACCCCCTGTCAAAGTGCTAGTGAAATCAAATTTGAAAACTCCACCATCAATAATAGGAGAACTACCTATGTTGGTGGCCGAGCAAAGCAAGACCCCTCTGGCTAATAAAATAATCGCCCGAGCGAAGCAAGACCCCCCCCTGTCATTTGAAAAGTTTGAAAAAAGCCTCCCCTGGCTGGTAAATTGATCGGCCGAGCGAGAACCCCCCCCCCCCCCCCCCCCCCCCTTGGCAACGTGTCAAATTTGACAACTCACAGGAAAGAAACCCTGGGGTGCCATCAATAGTTAGTTGCTCGCCTACGCACCCAGCTGAGTAACCCTAGTGGGGTGCATAGCATCGATGGACACGTTCATAACCCTGCATCAAGGTCAACTGCTCCTTCAACATCAACCCCCCTGGCTGATAAAATGATCGGCCGAGTGAAGTATGCCCCCCCTCCCACCCTGTCATAGTGCTAGTGAAATCAAATCATAGTTGATAACTCACCGGAAAAATATGGGGCTAAAATGGCGAGGGGGTAGAGTTAAGTGTCGTTTTCCAAGTATTTTTGGAGAAAGTAAGGCCCCCTGTCATAGTGCTAGTGAAATCAAATTTGCAAAGCCTTCCCTTGATAATAATAGAACTACCTATGTCGGTGGCCGAGCATTGCGAGTCCCCTGGCCGTTAAAATGATCGGCCGAGTGAAGTATGCCCCCCCCCCCCTCCCACCCTGTCATAGTGCTAGGTGAAATCAAATCATAGTTGAAAACTCACAGGAAAAATATGGGGCTACAATGGCGAGGGGGTAAAGTTAAGTGTCGTTTTCCAAGTATTTTCCACCCTTTGTAAAGTCCACCCTCAATAATAATTATTGAGGGTAGGTCAATAATTATTATTGACCTACCTACATATTTATTACATATAAATATGTAGGTAGGTAGGACATTTGAATCCCCTGGCCGGTATAATGAAAACAAAGAAAAAATATGGGGCTAAAATGGCGAGGGGGTAGAGTTAGTGTCGTTTTCCAAGTATTTTTGGACGTAGAAGCCCCTGGCGGATAAAATGATTCCCTGAAAATTTCATCAAAATCGAATCAATAGTGGCTGAAATCCCCACTCCTTTTCTTTAGTTGAAGGAGGGGAAAACGGAAAAAATCCTTGAGGGCGCTCAACGTATCTCAGAATTTAGATCATTTCATCAAAATCGAATCAATAGTGGCTGAATTTTTGAATTTTTATTTTATTTTAATTTTTATTTTATTTTTATTTTAATTTTTATTTTTTAAATTCAATTAAATTACATTTTTCGATAATCGATTCAGTTTAAATCGATTCTACTTTTCTCGATAATCGATTCAATTTAAATCGATTCATTTAATTTACATCCATTTCCTTCTGGGAGACCTTGCGCATAGACCTAGGGAGCACCCCTTAAAGGCTGATGTCCCACCCGCTCGGAGTGAAGAGTGTAGACGGGGGGGTATCGGCAAGTTGGTAAGCCGAGCCAGAATTCACCCGACGGGTCGCCCGCCCCGCGAATTAAAGAAAACTGCAAAACTCAACTCGCCCTTAAAAGTCGCTCATCGTCGGAACGAATTTGGTCGATATCAAGTATTAAAATTCGGATCTCTAGGTAGGCGTAGGACGAAACGCGAAAAAAATCCGTCTATTAACGGCGGAATAAGACGCAAAAATTAATTGAGCGAATTCGCGCGCGCCAAAAAAATTGCGCGACTCGCTTATCGGACGTAAAATTGGTCGAGGAATCCGAATCCGGTGAAAAAAATAGGGGTTCCCATTTGAAATAAGAAAGTTGATGTCAATTGCGCGGATTTGAGCGCATTTTAGAAAAATCTCGACCCCCCTATTGACTCTTAAACGGTCGACCGAGAGTATAGAAAAAATCGGCGTATTTTTAGGGCTTACCGTTTAGTCAGAGGAGGCGATTGACATACCCAGCCAGCCAGCCAGCCAGCCAGCCAGCCAGCCAGCCAGAGACAGAGACGGTGAGGATTAGTGATATAGATAGATAGATAGATGCTCCGGCTCGCTTTGCTCGCCTACGCACCCAGCTGGGGGGCTCCGCCCCCCAGACCCCCCGTGACAAATGATCGAATAGTGAATCTTGAAATAGTAAATTTGCCTTCCTGAAAAGTTTGGAAAAACAGACAGGGTGGCCGCCAAGCTGGGAAAAATTAATTCCCTGACTTTTCCCTGCAAAAATACCTCATTTCCAGACCCGAAATTTATATATAATATATATTATATTATATATATTATATTATATTATTTTTTTTTTTTAGTTGTTTGTTTGTTTGCTCACCTAGGGCGGCTAGGGAGTCGGATGAAGTAATAATTACTTCAAATTATTTAAAACTATAGTTACGGAACTCATGGACTTTTAAAGTGGGGAAAACGAATTTGTCGACTCTAACTGAAAACTCCAGAAAAAATCCCAGTCAGGAGGAATAATTATTCCCAGGAAGTATCCCCAGAAGTTCGTTCCCGGGAGCACGGCCAACTAACGTGTCACTTATTTAGGACCATTGTGACATATCAAACCGACTCGGACTTAAAGTGAAATTACATCATTCAGCATTCAAAAGGCATATCGTCCTAGGCAGATCGTGGACTTGAAGTTCACTGAAATTAACTGATTCTTGACTTTCACTGATTGAATGGCTGAAATCGAAGCGAGGATCAATTTTTCTCTTTTTTGACGAAAAACGGAAATAATTGGCGGAAAAGGTTTTATGGTTTTGGTGGCTTCTAACGAACCTAAATAAGAGGAATCTGATTTTGCACGGTCCTAGAAGGTGAGCTTAACTTTTGGTGGCCCAAAAACCGAGATCTGTCAAGGGAGACAGGTGCCTACCCACCAGAAGAAAGGTAAAGAAGTTAGGCTGAGACAGAGATACTTAGGTACCGTCGATATTCACTTTTTTCCGATGATGGCCATCACCTCAAGATGTTTTTTCCCCCCCATGTGGCTTGTGAGAGCTCTCACACCCATGTTGCTAAGGGAAAACTTCGTTCGAGAGTACTTACACTTCGCACTAAAAATATTAAGGGTCTTCACGGTCGGGCCGTTGTCGATGAGTTAACGGGTTAAACGTGGAGAACGTGGAGAACGTGGAGACAATCCGTGGAAAAGTTGTTATCAAAGTGAGTTATCAGCCATGTTAACGTAACTGAGTCAGAGGTGTGGAGAACGTCGACAGCAACCAAGTTATCAGTGTTATCAGTTTTCTTGCGATCTTTCAAAATGGCCGCCTACCGGTGTTTTCTGTTGTTCTGGTGTTTTCTGTTTTCGTTTGGGGTTTCTTCCTGGTTTTTTTAAAAGTTTTTTCCTAAATTGGGTTTGACGCAATGGATCCCAAGAGAAGAAAGTTTCCACGGGAGTCGCAAGAAGTTGCGGGGGTGTGAAGCAAAAGCGCCACTTGTCATAGTGGCATCTGCCAGAACTACGCTTTCTACCTACAGAACTCCACATTTAACCAGGGTGCCTCATGATTTTTTTACTTAGCAACTTTAATACTTAGAACGTTTAACTCGTTAACCTCGACCGTGAATACCCTTCGACAGCCTCCAACCAATTGGCATATGTTGGATCCTTCTGCCAACGCGGGTCGAATCTGGTATTCTTTCCCATCTTGGAGGAGACGCAATATAAAAACAATAAAACAAAAATACCTATACGAAACGAGCGAACGAGTGGAACGAAAAAGGAACAACGCAGATAAACATACGAAGCAGGAGCAAGGTGCAACTCGGCAGTGTTGCAGTGCTGCCGCCTGCCGGTGCTCCCAACCCGGATTTCCCCATCATATGCTCAAAATTTTCCCTACTTCCCCATCAGTTTTAACGGATTTCCCGTAAATTTCTCCCTACATTTTTTCTAGCTAAAAATAATTTTCGAGAAGCCAGATTCTGCGAATAAAAGCAGGGTTCGGGTACGAACCCGAACAGAAAAAATCTTTTTAATTAACTAGTAATGATTACAAGGACAGAGATCTCGAACCAAAATACCAAGTGAAAGATTGATAGGTTACTTCGTGGGTGAAGTGGAACATTCCATTATGATATTGGTGCATGAAGTGGGACTTTTCATCGTGTGAATGGGGATATTATAACTGTAACGGGAATTCCGCCAACTCATTGAA
Source organism: Pilophorus perplexus (assembly GCA_955831195.1). Lineage (NCBI taxonomy): Eukaryota > Metazoa > Arthropoda > Insecta > Hemiptera > Miridae > Pilophorus > Pilophorus perplexus. The sequence goes on from OY037009.1 coordinate 699,194, forward strand.
CTTGTGCGGGCAACATGGATGAAGAGTGAGGGGAAAACAAACCCGGCAAAGTCCCTCCCACCAAAATTCAAAAATTATCATCATTTTCGCGACGGAAGAGAGGGACAAACTTGTCACCAAACAAAATTCGTATTTTAATACAATTTTTGATTTTTTTTTTTAATCAAAAATTTTTCCCTGACTTTTGACCAATTTCCCTGACTTTTCCTGAAATTTTTCATTCCCTGACTTTTCCAGATGGCGGCCACCCTGAACAGAGTTAACACGTTTTTCCCCTGTGCTCTTCAATTGGCATGATCGTCCAAATCGACAAAAATTGTAATTAAATTACAAATTTTGTAATCGACATTAATAATTAATATCGACATTAATAATTAATTGTAATTATTACAATAATTACAATTATTGTAATAATTACAATTACAAATTAAAATTATTGTAATTTGTAATCGCCATTAATTGTAATCGTAAATAATTATAATTGTAATCGACTATAATCGACAACTTTGCAATTTATTCCGACGTCCCTAAAGTTAACGTCGAACGTAGTTGAGCTTCCAGATTCGTCCATTTCATGACGTTGAAATACGAAGTCGATGAATAATGGAAGGAACTTGAGGCTTAAAAAGATCAAGCAATGGGATTCCCAGTTGAACGATGTTGAGAAATGTAGGTATAATAATCATGTACCTAGGTACTTTTCAATACACCTTGAAGAAATTACAGAAACAACTAAGTGACACTCTTCAGATTTAACTTCATGAACTTCATTCACTTATGACACAAGGTTTGTGTGTCATAAGCAGAGACCTTCAAAATGTGGCACGTATTCTTACGAAATGTGGCACGAAAAACGCTGCAAATTTTACACAAGGGTTTATTATTCTTTGATATAGGTTACTTGGGCAAAAATTATTTCTGTGTCAAAAGAAAATAATTTGTAAAAAAAAAAAAAAAAAAAAAAAAAATCATAAAGTGTTAAATGTTTTTCCCTGAATGGGAAAAACATAGGATCATAGATAGTAATATCTTATTATAAAACATAGGATCATAGATAGTAATATCTTATTATAAAACATAGGATCATAGATAGTAATATCTTATTAGGTCTTGTAATGTTCATCTCGGTATAGTTCAGATGGCCCGAAGAAGCTACAAATCGAGGGTCCAACAGCACGTACCTACTGCGTTTTTAGCTACTTTTCAGGAGAGCCAAAAGAGTCTCATTGAAAATGAAGACAGTCCGTGGTGTTGCATCAAGTTCTGGTTTAACGTTTTTGTGATTTCTGCGCTATCAATTGAGAAATCATCCCAACTTATATTTTTACCTGATCCGCCGGGAGAATACGCTTCTAATGGTATCCTCAACTCATTTTGGCCAAAAATGACAGTCCGTGGTGTTGCTGCTGGACCCTCGAAATGTAATATCAGATTGTAGGACAACGGTAGCTACCTAGTGTTTCCAACTTCATTTTCACTATGTACCTATTACAAAATCACTATTAGACTTATTCTTCAGTGATTCCTATAGCGGTAACCATCTTAACAACATTATAACCAAACATTAGAGAGTTTTTGCAGACCCTTCCACCGATCGGTAGGAGGAAATCCGTAGTACGAATCTGTAAGGAAAGGGGGAGTGCGCATGCGCGAGGACAAATCGGTAAGGAATCTGTAGCAGTAGGCGGTACGAATCCTTATTCCTACGGGTTACCAAATCTGTATAGAAATCTGTATGAAAAGCAACATAACCTGACGCTTGTGTAACCCCGTTGTAACCTCAAGATGTTTTCTTGTAAACAAACGGGCTTGTATTCTGCTTTGTTATTTTTTGTTCTCAGTTCGCTTTGTTCTCTTCTGTTTTATTCTGTTCTACACTCGATGGATGAATTGGAAATTTTTATTCCACCCATTTCCTCTTCACAAAAAAACGAGTGGCAGTAGGAGTCCTCGTAGGACTTGTAATAAGTAGGGCTGCCAGACGTCCTCTTTTTTCCGGACATGTCCTCTTTTTCACACCCTGTCCGAGCGTCCTCTCTTTTTTCATTTTTCGGGCAAATGTTCTCTTTTTTTTAAAATCTCTCATTTTCTGAAATTACCTCGAAATTACCTGAAAATCGTTTGGGCTACCTACCTATCTGGAACAGCCTGCTTAGAAAAAATCTTGTTCTTGTTAAACCTATGTCCATCGTGGGCGTTGACATCGAATACAGGCAGCTTCTTCGCCACTCCAAATCCCGTTGGTTGTCGTTGTTTCCCTGCATAAATCGTGTGCTTCAGATGTATGAACCTCTGGCGTCGTATTTTATGTCTCAGAGCAACCCTCCTATCCTAATAAAAAATCTGTTTGAATAGCCAGAAAATGAAAGTGACTTGTGGTTTCTACATTCATTAATGTTTTCTTTCAATGAAAAGATTAAAAAATTGGAAGCCAAACATAACTCAGTTTTGTAGGTGCTAGCTTCGTTGGAGGAAGTCGAAGATTTTCTGACTGAAAGACTGAAGGAGAAATTTCTCCCTAAATCTAATTTCTCACTAAATTTAAAGCCATGAACTGCAGTCAAAGATGGTGTGAATATTTCCATCTTGTCGACCAATCAGAGAAACACTCACAGCTTCTCAAATTGTGCCAAATTGTTTTCGCCATTCCTGCCCATAATGCCAACGTCGAGAGAATATTAAATATTCTCATTCCATCAGAGAAAATTTTTCTCTGATGAACTCTCAGTGGATGAGAGGAACTGACTACATGTCCCCACAGTAAAGGTTTTTCATCAATCAGATGGATGATGGTTTGTTACCTACCTAATCGGGTATTATAATAATATCTACTTCAAGTTTTTAGTTTCAACATTCAACATATTATGTTGAATGTTGAAACTAAAAACTTGAAGTAGATTCTATTCCTATTAGAATTGCATCATTTTCTATAATATAATATTATTATATTTTCTATAATATTATTACATTTTCTATAATATAATATCATTATATTATAGAAAATGATCTAATTCTAATAGGAATAGAATCCACTTCAAGTTTTTAGTTTCAACATTCAACATATTATAATACCCGATTAGGTAGGTAACAAACCATCATCCATCTGATTGATGAAAAACCTTTACCTTATAATTATATTATAATATAGTATGTGCATTTTGTAATTTATACGTTATATATTTTGATGTCCTTTTTTTCCTTTTCTCTCATCAGGCAACCCTAGTAATAAGAAATACTTGTGAAACACTCAAACGCAACAAGTCAAAACTTCACGGCGACCTTTTTTTTTGGATTTTCATCCATTTTCCTCTTCACAAAAAACCGAGTGGCAGTAGGAGTCCTCGTACTTGTAATAAGAAAATTTCTTATTACAAATATTTAATACTTGTGAAATACTCAAACGCAACAAGTCAAAACTTCACGGCGACCATTTTTTCTTGAGGTATGTGAGAGTGAAAACAACGTGCGCGTCACTTTAGTAGTCAATTTTTCCATACGGATTCGTAAGGAATCTGTAGTGGGGTGGTTGTGGTGGTTAGCTTCCAGTCATGGTCGGCCTAGACAGCCCATACGGATTTCCTGCTACGGATTCGTGGAAAGGTCTGCAAAAACTCTCTAATATTAAATATTCACATTCCATCAGAGAAAATTTTTCTCTGATGAACTCTCAGTGGATGAGAGGAACTGACTACATGTCCCCACAGTAAAGGTTTTTCATCAATCAGATGGATGATGGTTTGTTACCTACCTAATCGGGTATTATAATAATATCTACTTCAAGTTTTTAGTTTCAACATTCAACATAATATGTTCAACATAATATTATTATGTTGAATGTTGAAACTAAAAACTTGAAGTAGATTCTATTCCTATTAGAATTAGATCATTTTCTATAATATAATATTATTATATTTTCTATAATATTATTACATTTTCTATAATATAATATCATTATATTATAGAAAATGATCTAATTCTAATAGGAATAGAATCCACTTCAAGTTTTTAGTTTCAACATTCAACATATTATAATACCCGATTAGGTAGGTAACAAACCATCATCCATCTGATTGATGAAAAACCTTTACCTTATAATTATATTATAATATAGTATGTGCATTTTGTAATTTATACGTTATATATCTTGATGTCTTTTTTTTCCTTTTCTCTCATCAGGCAACCCTAGTAACAAGAAATACTTGTGAAACACTCAAACGCAACAAGTCAAAACTTCACGGCGACCTTTTTTTTTGGATTTTCATCCATTTTCCTCTTCACAAAAAACCGAGTGGCAGTAGGAGTCCTCGTACTTGTAATAAGAAAATTTCTTATTACAAGTATTTAATACTTGTGAAATACTCAAACGCAACAAGTCAAAACTTCACGGCGACCTTTTTTTTTTTTTTGATTTTCATCCATTTTCCTCTTCACAAAAAACCGAGTGGCAGTAGGAGTCCTCGTACTTGTAATAAGAAAATTTCTTATTACAAATATTTAATACTTGTGAAATACTCAAACGCAACAAGTCAAAACTTCATGGCGACCATTTTTTTTGTGGATTTTCAACCATTTTCCTCTTCACAAAAAACCGAGTGGCAGTAGGAGTCCTCGTACTTGTAATAAGAAAATTTCTTATTACAAGTATTTAATACTTGTGAAATACTCAAACGCAACAAGTCAAAACTTCACGGCGACCATTTTTTCTTGAGGTATGTGAGAGTGAAAACAACGTGCGCGTCACTTTAGTAGTCAATTTTTCCATACGGATTCGTAAGGAATCTGTAGTGGGGTGGTTGAGGTGGTTAGCTTCCAGTCATGGCCGGCCTAGACAGCCCATACGGATTTCCTGCTACGGATTCGTGGAAAGGTCTGCAAAAACTCTCTATTGTCGGTAACTATGGTTGATTACAAACAGCGGTAACCATCTTAACAACATTAAAACCAAACATTGTCGGTAACTATGGTTGATTACAAACAGCGTGAAATTTTTTATTTTATTTTTTGATACCCCGTAATCTACGAGACGTTGCCGACAGCTCATGATTAAGGCGGGTTTACACCAAACGAGCATTGTTCGCGAACACTGTTTGCAAACGTTCGCGAACAAGATGCTCGGGCGGTGTGAACACTCACCCGAGCCGAACATGATTCGCGAACCACGTTCGCGAACGTTCGAGGGTGTTCCGCTACTCATCATCAAAGGGATTCGCGAACACGCGTGTTCGTTGCGCGCCCGGTGTGAACGGTGATATTGGCGTCTCGCGAACGAGCGGCAGGTACAACTGCATTATTTCACAAAACGTTTCGAGGTAAGCACTGATATTGCGTCCTTATTTTGAGTTTATTTCGTTTTTAATGCAGTAATAGGTAACTACGTTATTGTTTTCACATGTATGTATACTTTCAGATGGAGTGGGACAACGAGAAATGCCTCAATTATGAAATCCTACTGAAATTTTAAAAAAGTCCAGTATCATCATTGGCTCTCAAATCAGCTAGCAGCTGCAAATAATTAAATTATCATAATAAAGAAATTTTCTTCCTTTAATAAATGATGACTCCCACATTCTTCTTTTCTTTCTCCTTCTATTCCGCGCTTGTCAATTTCCGAAAGAAGCACAACTACTGATGCAGCACAGATTGCAATTTTAGATAACGCGGGTGCCCCATATCACTCGATTTTGTAGGAACTTTCCCGAATGCTCGCAAACAACTGTTCGTGCGGACGTGCTCAGGCAGTGTGAACAGGAGCTCGTTTGCATGTTCGCGAATGTTTTCGAACGTTCGCGAACAATGCTCGTTTGGTGTAAACCCGCCTTTACATGCAGCACTTCATCTGCGGAGCGTAGAGGAACTAGTCACAGACGCCAGATTCGCATCGTCTCCAGTTTTTCCGTATAGATAGCTGTAGTCTACAGTTTTTTCAGAAAAATATTTTTTGTCTCCTTTACTTTTAGCTGAACGGGCTGTTAAATACCTACTGTCAATATATTCCTAGGGTAAATTAACCTCTGAATTAAGTGGATCCCGGCGATTACTTTTCAGGGGATACCTACTGACTCAACAGGTAAGGGAGAAAAAACGTGTGATATTTTATTGCTGTATTTTATCATTATTTAATTATGAGTATATTTATTGCTCAAAAAGCTATTCTTAGAAAGGTACAAAAATATCATGCAGTCAAGAGTATGCAGTCTTGGAGATCACATGTCGTGGCTTAAATTTTACGACTGACTCAAATCTAATTATTACGTTATACATAACGAACATAACATTACGTTATACATGTATATAATAGACAAAATACACTGCCAAGTGGGACATGGCCCATAGCTTCCTCGGATATTGTATGAAATGTTGAAAGAGATTTTTCATCAATAGGGCACAAGTTATGGCTGTTAGCTCACTAACTCGAGCAAGATTTTAGGCCCCCCCCTGAACTAGATTTTAGCTCACTCAGCTGACCAGGAGAATACCCGACATTTCAATCGTCTCTTGTACTCTCATAAGGTCTCCTTCTCAAATTTTAGCAGATTTTGAACATTTTTACATTACCTACTAAGTCTTAAGTCTTAAAGGCAGTGGCATTACCCTAGTGGCAGTGCGGTACTGCTTCGAGTTCGATTGCTGTGAACGACACTGCACCTCATTCTTTGGATCTATAACCTCTTGGAAATTTGACTCGAGATTTTTAAAAGATCGAAGGCTGCGTAAACAAACCATCCTAACAACCAACTTCTTCCATGTTGCTGAGGATGACCCGAGTCGGCATTTTGCGACCACGCAACGTGTTCCGCTGATTCAATCCTCATAAAATTTATTTGGAACCTCAAGTGGCCGTACCCACACAATCCCTGAAAATTTGACTGAAATCGGATCAATATTGTGGAAGTTATGGCTGTAACAAGGAATCACACGTTTGCCCCTTCGGACAGCGTTCCGCTGATTCAATCGTGATGAAACTGATAGTGGACCATCTAGGGCTATACCCACACAATTCCTGAAAATTTTATTGAAATCCGATCAAAATTGTGGAAGTTATGGATCTGGCAAGGAAATGTGGACAGACAGACATACAGACACGGAACCAAATTTGTTCAGAAGGCTCTGAAACGCAAAACGTGAGTGGAAATTTAAATTTTGGAGAACAAAAGTTTTTTCATTTCGGAAGTAAAAACAATGCTTCCTCTGCCTTGAAGACTCGGAAGCAATAAAGAAGGTAGCGGGGTGACAGAAGGTTGAGAAGTGCGTTTAAACTAAGTTTAAACAAGTCTTGTGTATTGCCTAGCTTTTGGCCGACAGGTGCCATCTTCAGGGTATCTAGTAATGAGAGACCATAGTATAAGCGATAGTAATGACTAGAGTATTAGGGTAATATAGTTATGCAAGCTTACTTTTTAAATTTACAGTTGGTAACATAATATGTAAGGTATTATCTGCGCCATACACTCTTCCAACGGCCGCCGCCGGCTGCCGGGTCCTTTGCTGCACATACGTGATCGTGGGGTAGTCTGGTGGAATGTAAAATAAATAGGTGAGGGCGGTTATGGGGTGAATTTAAAATATAAGGGAAATGTGGCCATGTGGGGTTTGTTACCTTTCTTGAAGTGTTTGATTTTTTCTAAGAGTAGGTCCTGCAATTACGGTCACTATTTGCGGATGTTGGTGGTGGACGCCGGAGGAACGGGGGAGGCAGAGATAAATCTAAATTTTTGACAGAAATAAGTAAATTTGTGGCCGGAAATTTGACGTGGTTTTTGAGCAATGGCGTGACTAGAAGTGAGGTTTGTTTCGGGTTATACTTCGGGATATTAAATATCCCGAAGTATAACCCGAAACAAACCTCACCTCAAATTTTGTTGTGTCCGGCTGCCGGCCACGGTGGACGTCCGGAAAAGTGCAGGCACAGTTACATAGTGGGTGGAAGTACCTGCTAAGTTATTATGTGTAATTTATTTTCTAAGCGTTTTTATTATGTTATGTTATTTTATTATGATGGATTTTAATGGTTATAGAATAGTGGGAGGAATTGGGTGCCTAGGTGTTGGAGCTCAGTTTTGATATTCATGGTGTTCGGATGTTTAAGGATGTGTATGTTGGCAGCCGGGGGGTTCGCATTGTTTTTTTTTTCTGAAAGTACTCCCTGAGAATGTAGGGAAAATAGTAGTCAGCCGCCTGAAATCGTTTCCAGAAAATTTAAATAATTTAACGAAAATTACGGCGTTTGAAAAACCGGGGCCATGGAGGGAGCGTGACGTCACTTCCTCATTACAGCTGAAGAGCGTCGTCGATAGTGTTTTGTTCTTGACAGGTGAGGGGATTGTTCCGCCCAGTGTTGCTAATCCACTGCTCATCACAGAATAAAATTCAAGTGGGCCGTAAATCCTTCTGATAAGGCTTTAAACTTCAAGTATCATGTATTATAATTAAAAGTTAATTATGTTTTCCGTAATATCATGTTTTAATTGCTATAAATTTATCATATAAGCTGACGACACTAGCGCTGATGGTGACGTCATGTCCTCAAACAGTGACTGGTGGGAAACGCCGGCTGATTCAAACCGTGCGTTTCGTTTTTTCGTTATATCTCCTACAATGATTTTTTTTCGTTGGTATTGGAGTCTGTGCACGTTACTTTTTAGCCATATTATTGAATGGTAGGGAAGATTCCCAAATCTAAAATCAATGCGAACTCCCCATTTTTGGGAGTTGAGAACTACGCTGCAGTGTTTGTATATTTTCCCGAAGCAAAAAACTGCAAATTTTACACAAGGGTTTATTATTCTTTCATTTAAATTCTCCATAAATTAATAATCAACTTATGAAGAATTTATATTCTTATAGGCAAATTCTTTCATGAAAGAATAACAATAAACAAAAACGCTGCAAATTTTACACAAGGGTTTATTATTCTTTGATATAGGTTACTTGTACAGAAATTTAATTCTGTCAATAAAAAAATTTTTTTTTTTAATTTTTTTTTTTGGACTTATATTTCAAAAAAATTTTTTGAGGGGATTTTTTTTTTCAAAAATGTGTTTTTTCAAAAATTCTGTAATTTTTACTCGAAAGATATTTAACTTCTTGGGATCCTTCAAAAATCCCATTTTTAGCCCCATGAAAGAAAGCCCTATAGATCGCCACAGTGAAATCGGATCGTTCCGGGACCCCAAAAAATGGATTCTACGTCCAAAAATACTTCGAAAACGACACCTGACTCGATTCCATAGCCAAAAGCCTTCAAAAACCACCTTCTGTAGCCCCATTTTAGCCCCAGAGCGCCCCACGGGTTTGGGCGATCGGTCTGAAAACCTTGCGGGCACAACTAGATGGTAAACCGAGTATTTTGTCAAAATTTCAGATTTTTAAAAAAAATTCCTACTGCCCAAAACGGCCTGGACGGCGGACGGCCATTTCGGTTTTGGAATCTAGACCACTTGAAACGGATAATGTCAAATTTTGAGGCCGATCGGAGTCGTCGACCCCCGTCGCGAAAACATTCCAAGAATAATAAACCAAAATGTAGGTACCTACCTAATTAATTTATTGAAATGTTTTTTCTTGTCAAGTTTCTGAACGGATGAGGGACTCCGAAAAATGGATTATGCGTCCAAAATCACCCGGAAAACGACACCTAACTCGACTTACTAGTATCCTTCAAAAGCCCCATCTGTTGCCCCTCACATCCTCTCAGTGCAATCCGATAGTTCTGGGACCCCAAAAAATGGATTCTACGACCAAAACTACTTCAAATACGACACCCCATTCGATATCATACCCAAAACCTGCAAAACCCCCTCCCGTAGCCCCTTTTGAGCCCCACAGAGCTCTTCGGGCTGAAAACCTTGGGGGCACAACTAGGTGTTGGAACGAGTATTTTGTCAAAATATCAGACTTACTTAAAAAAAAAATCCTACGGCCTAAAACGGACGGCAGCCGGACATTTCGTTTTTGGAGCCAAATTATGAAGCCGATTTTGATGGAATGGTCATCCACGCTCCACAAAACATAACTAACAAAACCATCATCAATTTTGACGCATCACGAAATCCGCCTAATGAAAATAAATACAAATGCTAGGGACCAGAGAAAACTGACTTGGGTCCCCCACCTTGGGTTGAGTGAGTTGATGGCTTGCAAATGGCGGCCGGCTTTTATCTGAATATGAAAAGGTCTGGCACAACTTTGATAACAAGGTTTTTGATGCTTGGCATCTTTTTAACCCCTGAGAAGTATTTTTGGGGGGATGTATTCATATCACGTCGACATCAGCTGTCGATGGATAATTCCGGTCGGAGATGTTTTCCCCTCCCGGAATTCAGATTGAGATTCGTCATAAATCCCTGGTGGGGACTCAGAAGCCGAAGCAATATCGAAGAGGCCTTTCAGGTAAGTAAACGAAGACTGACACCATAGGAAAATACTAAAGCGCGTCACAAATCGGTGAGTATCAATCAGCAACAGCAATCATTCAATGTTAACTATCCCAGCTTCTCAAGGCCCTCCTGACTTCAAATCAAAACAAACTAATAATACTGAATAAATTAATAAGTAATTATCATCTCAAGCTTCGAGGGGTCGGAAAGGCAGCTTAACTTTTGTTTTCTAAACCGCATTCCCGAAATGTGACCTCAAAATCTGATCTCACCTACAACAGTTGACCCTCGAGCTCTCACAACAGTTTGTCAGGCTATAGACCACAACTCGGCGGAATACACTGAGGGGAATCACTGACATCGATACAGTAAAACAGCAGTGTGACATTTGAGTTTACATTCAGAGACGACAGAGTGCGGTTGAATTTTCTTGTCAGAACATCGACATTTTTTACGATGTGGACATACCTATTCCTTTCAGCAGAAAAGGTAGGTAGCTTAAGCAATCTTCCATTAGTCGTCGAAGTCGCCGAGTGGTTGGCAGAGGGGTGGGGGGAGGGGGGGGGGGGTGTTCGAAGTACTCGCCCTCCACCAGAAACGTGGAGAGAGCGACCACCCAAAATCCGAAATCTGCAAGCTACAAGAAGAGGCAGAAGAGTAGGTACGATTTGTTGAATTCCGCAGCCACCATCGACCCGAACACCACAAGATAGAAGAGGAAGAAGAAGGCAGGAAGAGGTGGCAGGTAGGTAGGTCCGTTGCGATGACTCCTGTCCCAAGGAATTTCGAGCCAATTTCGAGCGTATAAAACCAGCCACCTGCACGTTGGTCCATCCCGGGCGCACCAGAATGGTGCGGCCAAAGACATATAATATATAGAAAATATATTATATTATATCTATGGACGGGCCTCTCCCGAGCGGCCGAGCGGTCCGAAAAATTCGGAGGGTTCCCCCTCCCTTGGAGGGACGGATCCAGCCAACCTTACGTTGATCGGCATTGCGTTTTAAGTTCGCGTTTAAAAGTTAATTTTCGCGTTTAAAAGTTAATTTCGAATGATTGTAAACGTTTTTCGTCTCTATTGACGACAGGTAGGACACCTATGTGGAAACTAATTGCATTTTGTGGGCTAAAGGTAGGAAGATTGTGGTAGGGATACAGGAAACCATCAATCCAACTCAAGGAATCTTCAATAGGTATATTGATTCCCGTCTATTGGACCCGTCTCTCGTCGCGAAGGAAAGTTCCGTTCGCGATGAAGGAATAGAGTTCGCGAAATATAGATAATATTATTATCTAAGTCGGAACGCGCGGGTCAACTCGCGCCCACCCGCGACGAAATTGGTTCAGCCGTTCGGCAGTTTACTGGGCACATAGGTACATACAGAAAGAGAATTTTATATATTAGTATAGATATACATATATAGATAGATAGATAAGTTACTTGTGCAGTAATAAAAACCTGCCAAATGAAAAAAAGTTTTTTAAACTTTTTTTTTTTCATTTTGTTTTGTTTTTTAAAGTGAAACTTTTATTACATCGTCCCAAATTTTTTAGTCTGTGTGTCGTTTCTTGTCCCGTCACGCTACCGTTGATTTTCGCTTACAACGGTACAGCGAAGCGAGCCGGAGAGACTAGTGAGAAAAAAGTTTCACTTTTACCGTGGTTTCATAAAACCACAACCCCAGTTTTTTTTTTTTTTTTTTTTGTTTTTTACTAGAAAAATATTTGACCTCCTGGGATCTTTCAAAAATCCCATTTGTAGTTCTATAGATCGCATCAGTGAAATCGGATCGTTCCGGGACCCCAAAAAAATGGGAACTTGGAAACTGCCAGACCAGGATACTGTCCGAATTTCTGCCCAGAAACCGATTCGGGGAGTTTGGGGCGTTGGCGAAAAAGTCCCCGAAAGTATGGCCAGGAAACTGTCGGAAAACATAAATCTGGCAGACTGTCCGAAAATATTCTGGCAGAATGAAAGACCCCCGTTTCGGCTTTGAAAACTGGCAGAATTTCTGAACCCTCGAGTGGGTCTGTGACGAGCTTCAGGTACCTAAGAGGATTAGTGTTGAGACGGCAGGGGCCCCTAATTGGGTCTCCTTTGTACCTTTTCCTCTGGGGTTTATCCAAGGGCGGTGTCGGTTTTACTCAAAGGAAGCGAAAATTGTTGAGGCTTGAAAACTATTTATTACTGAAATTAATGAAATTATTTGAAAACTGTATTTACCTACGCTCGTTGACCTATCGTGAAGGGGGAGAAACGCAGGCGTGTTGACTCGATAACCGGAAGAGCTTCGATACTTCGAAAACGACTCCCCACTCGATATCACAGCCCAAATCTTCACACACACACACAAACAAACAAACAAAACAACTCCTAAGCCTCTTTGGCATAAATTGTGAAGAAGTTAATGAACCCTTGAGTAACATTAAATGTTACTCAGATTTTGCAGCGTTTGAAATGTACTGAAAAGGTACGGAGTATCGGCGACTAACTCTGGTCAGTTCAATGGGAGCATCCACGACTAAAATTCTCTCGGACCTTGTCGACTTCCTCTTTTTGGGAGTATTTTTGACTACGACCAAGTGAACGAAATATCAACGTTCTACAGTGTTTCCCGGTTCATACCTACTCATGTTTGACATCGTTGTGAGATCCACACGATAACCTCCCTCTGAGTAAGTCGCCTTTTCGGGATTCACGTAATATAATAAATTATATAGCTTTTACTGCTCTTATGCTATAGTATTTTGTAGGCCTTGAAGAAGAAAATATAATTTTCGAAAGCTCGGCGAAAGAGTGGTGAAATTCGTTTGACCCAAATCCCGATACGACAGACGAGGAAATAATCAACTCTTTAGGGAAAGTGTGCAATGCAACTAGAAATAATGTAGCCTAAATTTGTTGATGCGAGCGCACTGTGGGGCAGAACACCCGAATTCCTGGAGATCTGAAGATAGTCGAAAATCAACACATTCTGAGTGGGTAGAGAACAAAGCGTAACGTTCTCGAGGTTTAAAACGCAGTGAAGGTGATAATGAGTTCGGAAAAGTTTATTTTTCTCGTGGTGTCAGTGTTCCTTACAACCGCCAAAACGGATCATTCAACGCCAGGTAAGTGAAACAAGTGTAATACGAGCCTTAGAAAGGACAACTAGCTTTATTAATTGCGCATTGTCATCATTTCTTGGTGTTGGGGGCAGTTGGTTCCTTACGCCGTAAAATTTTTTTGTTTTTCTTCTTAAAATAAACTACGTTATATACTGAACGAAATGGTATACTGCACAATCCTTCAACTTCAATTGTAATTATTAAAAATTAGTCCAGAAGGCGCCTGCTTCATACTCTGGTCATCCTTCTTTCACCCTCTAATCAATGAAACACAAAAAAAAAAAAAAAAAAAAAAAAAAAACGCCCAGACAGTTACTTTTTAGGTTTTTGCCTTTCCTGAGAAGTTGCATTTTTCGACGCATTTAAAACCCACTAGGTTGAGAGCCAGATTTACAGTTTCTTCTTTTGTGATATTATGTATTGTGTATTATTTATTAGTATATTTTTCGTCTACAGGTCTAGCAAGTGACGCTGGAATGCCATTGAAAAGTGTCAAGTTTGCTCCGCTCTTGTAAATCTCAAGATCAATATTTTCAAAACCTGTTTCCACAAACTTTTAGATCTTTAAAAGCCTTTAATATTTTTTTTTTAAAAAAAGGCAACAAAATTAGCGAAGGGAGTGCTTAAAATGATAAAATAGAGATTTTTTCGTTATAACTGTAATATTTCACTGAAAATAGTACGGATTTAATGGTATTTAACGAAAACTTTTTCATTTCCCGGTTTAATACCTAATACATTTTACTAACTATGACATGTGAACCATGAATACTTTAATTTTAATCAATAAACATTTATTGACGGCGAATGTTTGAATTGGACTAGGTGCAAACCACATTGAACCTCATGATTAATAACATTGACAAGAAAATTTCTTGTCGTGCATTTAATGCATTTAATGCAAATTTGCACCTGAAGGTAAACCCAGGAAATATCGGCTTTTTAGAAGGAAATTTTAGGTGGCCGGACCCAATTTCTGCTGGTGTTTGTTGTTATGACTCCAAGTCATAATATGATAATGATGATAAGATCATATTATGATCAAATTTTTCGTGATTCGGAGAAATACCTATTCGATCAGTAGTGAATAGTTCAAATTCTCTTCAGGAAAAAAGAAGCGAAGCTTTATATCATAAAGTGTAGAATAGAAAAAAGGACACGAAGGAATAACACATGAGGAAATAAAAAAAAAAAAACACGTGAGAGAAGAAAAAAAAACTGAAGACTTGGGGAAATGAAAAAACCCGTGAGGAAATAGAAATAAACTTGAGAGGATGGGACCAAAATGGTCTTAAAGAAATCAAAGAAAATGGAGAACACGCAAAAAAACGCAAGGCTTCGGCGGAGCTCTCTTGACACTTTCGTATAAAAAGTGCATGAGAAAGTCACAAAGAGAGCTCCGCCGAAGCCTTGCGTTTTTTTGCGTGTTCTCCATTTTCTTTGATTTCTTTAAGACCATTTTGGTCCCATCCTCTCAAGTTTATTTCTATTTCCTCACGGGTTTTTTCATTTCCCCAAGTCTTCAGTTTTTTTTTCTTCTCTCACGTGTTTTTTTTTTTTATTTCCTCATGTGTTATTCCTTCGTGTCCTTTTTTCTATTCTACACTTTATGATATAAAGCTTCGCTTCTTTCGGGGTCCCTAGACGGCCCCATTTTTTTTCTATCCTTCAAGTAGAAAAAATAATTTGCATCCTTCAATTTTTGCAAAATCAGTTTTATTGCATACAAGTGCCCACATACAATATATAACATACAAGTTCCAAATCAGTTACTAAGTTTATTTATCTGTCTGTTCTTCAAGATCAGAAGTACATTCAGTAATTTCTACACCATTATTCTCATTGTTATATTCTATGAATCTAGTAGGTAAATACTGCATCCTTCAATTTTTGCAAAATCAGTTTTATAACATACAAGTTCCAAATCATTTACTAAGTTTATTTATCTGTCTGTTCTTCAAGATCAGAAGAATTACATTCAGTAATTTCTACACCATTATATTCTATATTTATCTGTCTGTTCTTCAAGATCAGAAGTACATTCAGTAATTTCTACAACATTTATATTCTATGAAAGTGATGATTGGTTGAAATTCATTTATTAAATCTGTATTTGAAGAATTTCAATTAACATTTACGCGGAATTCCAATCTCCAGAAAATGGATGACGAAACAGGCTGAGCGCAACAGATACCCACGTGGGATTGACGTGGCTACGAAAAGTCGGAAAAGAAATAGAACGCAGTAGAAGATCGGGGAGGCTTCGGGTAGAATCGGGAGACTCCCCGAGCGGCGTTCCTAGCGGAGGAGGCGGGGCGTCCATATGCAATATTAATATATATATATCGCGTAAGAGACTGACTCACGGTTTTTACTGAGAGACTCCCCGAGCCAGCGAGCGGGGGGCGTCCGTATAAAAGCTTCGCTTCAAAAGTTAATATATCAACTTTTCCTGAAGAGAATTTCTATTCGATACATAGAGGAATGGAGGAGCCGGCCCGGAAAAGGAACAGGCGGGGGGGGGGGGGGACCAGAGCCAATGACAAAGCCACATGTCGTTTAATTATACCTCATTATAATGAGGTATTTTTCCGTCCCACCTGTGCCTAAATAGATGGTGCAAATATTACTGGCCTTCTGTTGTTCGCAGTGAACTTGGGAGTCCCTCATTACGTAATTTCTTACGTTCGAAGGTCCTCGGAAGCAGGTACCTGAAAGGGGTTTACGACTTTCGGTGAGTTTCCAGTTCGGATAGATTCGGGCAGTATCCCCTATTCACATGCGTGTTTTCAGTTTTCTGGCAGAATCCTCGTCCCACCTTTTCGGGGAGTTTTTAGGATCAGATTTTCGGACAGATTTGAGACGAGGCACCGATCTCCCCGAATTTCCAGGTAGGGCGATTCGGGGAGTTTCCTGGTCGGGCAGTTTCCTGGAACCCAAAAAAATGGATTCTACGTCCAAAAATACTTCGAAAACGACACCTGACTCGATCCCATAGCCAAAACCCTTCAAAAAACCCCTTCCGTAGCCCCATAGCGCCCCACGGGTTTGGGCGATCGGGCTGAAAACCTTTCGGGCACAACTAGATGGTAAACGGAGTATTTTGCTAAAATTTCAGATTTTTAAAAAAATTCCTACTGCCCAAAAGGGCTTGGACGGCGGACGGACATTCCGGTTGGAATCTAGACCTCTTGAATCGGATAATTAACGCTAATAATTATTTTTTCTTAAATTATTTTCTTCTCAAGCACTAAATGTATTCTTGACCAAACAAATTTGATCTGTTCGTTAAAAAATCTGAACGTCAACCATTCGGCTCTTACGCCACACATGTTGCCCGTTTCTATCCCTCAGGAAAGTACCTACCTATCGCGAATCCACCCACAATCAACGGAAGCTCGCAGAGGTTTGCTGATGTCAGCAGGCGTTACCGCTGAGGCAGCCCAATCAGATTAGATTATAATAACAGTTCTTGGCCGGTTCCCAAAGAGATCCTTTTCAACTTGAGCGAAATTCCCTTGAAGAAGTAACTCGAGATGAACGTGGGATCGGGTTGTCTGTCGATGACGACCGCAAACTGAAAAACACTCCGAAATCTCAGTCAGAAATTTGCACTTGCACCCAATTTAAATTAATTACGTCAATTAAAATTAGCCCTTTTAGTTGATTGAAAATTAGGAGAATGAGGAAGAAGTTTTTAACCGTAAATTATTTCTATATTGAGCTGATCGTGACTGGTATTGTGTTCCGACGGCAGGCTTGACCTTAACGGGGAGTCTTAGACGTTAGAAAACCAGCTGAGATGCCAGAACCATCGATTTGGTTGGAATGGAATTCGACGAGCCTCCAGAAAATCAAGAATGGGCCTAAAAAAATTTTTTTTTTTTTTCGATTGAAAGTTTTCTATTCTAACACGCAAACAGAAGGTTGCCAAGAAGTGAGTAGCGTCTGGCAGAAATATGGTAAGGTAGAAACAACAACAACGAACACTGAACAAAAACATGTTTGTTGCAACAAACGCCATAGCGAGGTACCCAACACCAAAAAGAAGAACCTTGTGGTCTGACACATGTTGACATATTAATTTTTAGCATGGAACATGCTTTAGCCGTGACTTACCTAGGGGGGGGGGGGGGGGCAGGGAGACGCGAAAGTGTCACGTTTATGGGTCATTCATTCTCAGCAAAACGTAAATCTGGGCTTCCAGTGCAATTTCACCTATTTAAGTAACTCTTATTCTCAGAAAGTAATTTGTTTCCAAATGATATTTTCGCGCTCTACATGGTTCATATATTTAAAAAAATATAAACTCATTATTTCTATACAAAAATTTGAAAATAAAGCCGGAAATGTCATTGGATCACCATGTCCCCATCAAGGCCTAACCCACGATGATTGGGTGCAGCAATTTCCGTTAAACATTTACCTGATCTTTCCACCCAACAACTTTTTAGCGCAACCTTTTTCCAAAAAAATGGAAAGGTGCGCTCACCTCTTCGACATGTATGTTTTTAGCGCAACCAACCTTTTTCCAAAAAATGGAAAGGTGCGCTCACCTCTTCGACATGTATGTTTTTAGCGCAACCAACCTTTTTCCAAAAAATGGAAAGGTGCGCTCACCTCTTCGACATGTATGTGTGTTTGTGTACAGAGCATCACGCCCGAGCAGTTCAACAGATTTTCATGAGGGTGGTCTCATTGTGATCAATAGAGAGTTCCTAAAGCCACTTTTTGCCTAACGGTGATGAGTTACGGTCGACGTAACTCGAGATTTCGCGCATGCGCGGAAATAACGGTGATAACTTACGTCCTTATGCCTAAAGTCGAACGTTATTGCCGTAAAGCTACGGTAATAAACTTACGGTCTTAAGGATACCGCCGTTAATTTCGAGCAATAGAACGTAAATAGCGGCACTTTAAATTTAGCGTGACTTTTGATAAGACCGTATCTCTGTTACGGTCTTATGTGAAGTTAGCTTATCTTTGATTCTCCCTAGACAAATCCCTTACGGTGATAAAAATTGACCGTCGACGTAACTCGGATGTTTCTTTAGGAACTCTCTATTGAGTTCGGGGGGTGGTTATAGGCTACCTTGATTTTTCCTCCCTCATCCCCTTCATCGGTTTTCGGGAGGTCCTTCACGACGAAAGTTGTTTATCTCTGATGTGTAACTAAGGAGGCCTCAAAAGGGGGACGAAAGTTTTTGTCCGATTTCGTTGGTACAAGGGTCTATGGAATGAGCTTTTCAGGCTGATTCCAACGACTCCAAAACGATTTTTGCAGCCTGAGCCGTTCGTTACCTCTGATCGGCATAAGGTTTTCTTACGCATCGGTCGTTAGGGTGCAGTTGTTTACATAATGAGCATCACGTGGATGATGTGTTGTGTGGCATAGTTTGGTCGCTAGATACCTACTGTTTCTTAGTTTCTCTCGCTCATTAAATATATCGTAATAACAAAAAGGTTGCGCTCATCTACTCAATTCAATTGATGGCTTGTTAGCGCAACCTTTTTCCAAAAAATGGAAAGGTGCGCTCACCTCTTCGACGTGTGTTTTTTTTTTTTTTTTTGTGTGTACAGAGCATCACGCCCGAGCGGCTCAACAGATTTTCATGAGGGTGGTCTTATTGTCATCAGCGAGTTCGGGGGGTGGTTATAGGCTACCTTGATTTTTCCTCCCTCATCCCCTTCATCGGTTTTCGGGAGGTCCTTCACGACGAAAGTTGTTTATCTCTGATGTGTAACTAAGGAGGCTTCAAAAGGGGGACGACGTTTTTGACCGATTTCGTTGGTATAAGGGTCTATGGAATGAGCTTTTTAGGCTGATTCCAACGACTCCAAAACGATTTTTGCAGCCTGAGCCGTTCGTTACCTCTGATCGGCATAAGGTTTTATTACGCATCGGTCGTTAGGGTGCAGTTGTTTACGTAATGAGCATCACGTGGATGATGTGTTGTGTGGCATAGTTTGGTCGCTAGATACCTACTGTTTCTTAGTTTCTCTCGCTCATTAAATATATTGTTATAACAGAAAGGTTGCGCTCATCTATTCAATTCAATTGATGGCTTGTTAAATAGATTGAGAAGATTACAAATCTTGAATTTCATCATTTTCAAACGATTGCTTCATATTGAAATAAACTGCAATATACATGTCCCATCAACATCGCGTCATTGGATCACTTTGAGGGGTTTCTTGAATACTCGCTCACTACGCCTTGTTTCTGAGAATCTGGATGAGCCACATCGTCACTTCCCCTCGATGTTTCGCCGCCATTTTTTCAATTTTTCAGTTTACGCCGTGACGCTGAGAGTGATGGGTTAGTGCAAAAGATTTTTGGGGAACGGCTACCAACCAGAGGAGAGACTACGATGTTTACCTATCAGGTAATCACGGAGTCTCACCTTGAACTTACGCCCGGACGGCACATTGTTCACTGATATGGTACCGATTACTCTATTTACCTTCTGGTGGTCGAGGTCCAATCCCTAATACAAGACTTATCACTACGAATGTAGGTCCATCAACAAGCCGGGTCGGCGGCCACCAGCTCTCCCCCCTCAGTCGTAGACTGCTGTCACAGCAGTGCTGTGGCTAGTTTAACGTTCTCAGCAAACGAAGACAATGTTTTTTTACCGGAATTTGTTTTTCAATTACAAATACCTAGGTATATAATGCGGTTGTTTGCCGATGGTGCAGAGGTCTAATCCAATGAGTTTGGTTAGGGAGAGAGAACGAATCCTCTGCTGAATATTCAGCAGAGGAGTCGTTCTCTCTCCCTAACCAAACTCACCTAGGTATATGGTTATAATGAACACCGTTGTTATAGTCGATCTACCGGTTGTTATAGTCGATCTACTGGTCGAGCGAAGCGAGCCCCCTCGGGCCAATAAAATGATCGGCCGAGCAAAGCAAGGCCCCCCCCCCCCTGTCAGTGTGCCAGTCAAATCAAATTTTAAAAGTCCACTTTCAATAATATTAGAACTACCTACCAATGTTGGTGGCTGAGCGAAGCAAGCCCCCCCTGGCTGATAAAATGATTAGCTGAGCGATGTAAGGACCCCCCCCAGTCAGAGTGCTAGTCAAATCAAATTTAAAAAGTTTCCCTCGATAATAATAGAACTACCTGCATGGGTGGCCAAGCCAAGCAAACCCCCTGGCCAATAAAATGATTAGCTGAGCTAAGTAAGGCCCCCCTGTCAAATTGCTAGTCTATTAGCTGAGCGAAGTAATAATAATAATAATAATTATAATTATTATAGAAGTACCTACCTATGTGGGTGGTCAAGCCAAGCGATCATTTTACCGGCCGGGCGAGGAACCCCCCCGCCCCCTCCCTGTCATAGTGCTAGTGAAATCAAATCAAATTCCCCCCCCCCCCCCCCCCTGTCAAAGTGCCCTGTCAAATGAGAAAACTCACTGGAAAAAACCCGTGGGGCGCCTTGGGGCTAAAATGGTGAGGGGGTAGAGTTAAGTGTCATTAGAGAGTTCCTAAAGAAACATCCGAATTACGTCGACCGTTAATTTTTATCGCCGTAAGGGATTTGTCTAGGGAGAATCAAAGAAAAGCTAACTTCACATAAGACCGTAACAGAGATACGGTCTTATCAAAAGTCACGCTAAATTTAAAGTGCCACTATTTACATTCTATTGCTCGAAATTAAGACCGTAAGTTTATTGCCGTAACTTTACGGCAATAACGTTCGACGTTAAGCATAAGGACGTAAGTCATCACCGTTATTTCTGCGCAGGTGCGAAATCTCGAGTTACGTCGACCGTAAATCATCACCGTTAGGCAAAAAGTGGCTTTAGGAACTCTCTATTGTCGAAGTATTTTTGGAAGTAGAATCCCCTGGCTATTATTAATAATAATAATAATTATTATTATTATTGTTATTATTATTATTATTATAGAAGCACCTATGTGGGTGGTCAAGCCAAGCGATGATTTTACCGGCCGGGCGAGGAACCCCCCTCCCTGTCATAGTGCTAGTGAAATCAAATCAAATTCCCCCCCCCCCCCCCCCCCTCACCTGTCAAATTTGAAAACTCATCGGAAAAAACCCGTGGGGCGCCTTGGGGCTAAAATGGCGAGGGGGTAGAGTTAGTGTCGTTTTTCAAGTATTTTTGGACGTAGAATCACCTGGCCGATAAAATGATTAGCTGAGCGAAGTAAGGCCCCCCATCGCCCTTGAGTTATCGGTTGTATAGGCTTATAGCTAGCTAATCGATTAGATAAATGTGTTTGATGAACCGGCCCTGATAAACCCCACCACCTGGGGTCTCCTGGTTATAGGTTGTATAAATGGTTATT
Source organism: Pilophorus perplexus (assembly GCA_955831195.1). Taxonomy (NCBI): domain Eukaryota; kingdom Metazoa; phylum Arthropoda; class Insecta; order Hemiptera; family Miridae; genus Pilophorus; species Pilophorus perplexus. The sequence continues at coordinate 720,995 of OY037009.1, forward strand.
ATAGGATGTATAAACTACCAATCGGCGGTGTAGGACCATTAGCGCGCATTGATAAACACCACTTTTCGAGTTATCGTGAGTATAGCGTTATAGCTACTTTATTGATATGTTAAATGCGTTTGATAAACCGGCCCTAAGCAAAATACTATAAAAGTATTATAAAACCTTCTTGATTATTGCATAACCTCCTCGACAACGGCGTGCCTGAAGACCCAGAAGACGAAACCAAAAGTTCCATACCTGCAACAAAAAATATTTCATTTAAATTTCTTATGAATTTTTTTCCCTGTCCAGTAAACATAATCCTTTTGGTAGTATTCACCTCTCTGGGACTTGAAGACCTTAAAGCTAGGGGAGAGTGGGGAACGGTGAGACAAGGGGAACAGTGAGACAAACGGTTTTTTAAAAAAGCAGTTGCGTGCCAGCGCCTCCAAGCATTATTTTATGAACTAATTAACCTTTCTCACGGTTTTCACCAGTCAGGTGCCAGTTCCCGCGCGGTAGGTATATGGGTTGTGTAGGCGGCTTCCAGTTTCAAGGTAACGAAATCGAGTTTTTTTTAAACGTTTTCGAACCTAACTTAAGTAGGATTCAACTGCTTTCATGAGATTGAACTTTTGACATTTTATGTCTTTGCTTTGGCACATAAACAAAAAAATCATCACGAAAACTGTTGACGTTTTTTTGGCATCTAAGCCATCTATGTAGCCGTTCTTGTTCAAACAGAAATCCAATATGTCTGGAAAAAGAGCCTTGGGGGAACACTGAGATGGCAACAGTGAGACATCTTTCAACCTTTCACCCTACTGTATCAATGTTCCCCAGGGGTGTCTCACTCTACCCCGTACATGGGGAAGGGTGAGACAAATGACATAATTTTTTTAAAGGATATTAAAATCCTTTTGGAGGTGTTCCCTTCAGAACTCGCGTCTATATTCACACCCACGAGCACTCGCGTCGGGTCCTTTTTGTCCGGACCGATTCAAATTCAAATTTCATACGGTATAACTGAACTAAATTAGGAAAATGACTGCTTTTGTGATAGAGAAGGTAATTATCTTCGATATAATAAAAAAATCTTGATGAAAGACTCATTAATAATGTTTCAATTCGTTTTCAAAAATATCATGTCAGTAACGTCAAAAATCACAGAAGAGCACACTTTGAGCACTTTTTATATACATACAATAATTCATTTAGTCGTTTACCACATTCTTTATCTTCATATTCTAGGTTGAAAAATCACAAAATCAAAGGGATCTTGGATCCGATAAGCGGCGTGCAAAATATCCTCATCGAAAAATTGACATTTTGGAGTGGGTAGGTAGTATTCAGTCTTACATATATTGTTTCACAGGAGTTTAATTTTTATTTCAATCCACGTATTTCCACCCCAATCTTATTCTTTATATCAGAAACTTCAATTCAATAGGAAAATACTCTTATTAGGGACTAGCCGGATAAGATTTCCACCCCGATCTTATTCTTTATATCAGGAACTTCAATTCAATAGGAAAATACTCTTATTAGGAACTAGCCGGATACCCGTGCGTTGTATCAATAGGAACATTCGTTCATCATGAGTACTTAGAGCACGCTAACCAATGAAATGAACTTCCTATACTCCAAGAATAATAAACCAAAACGAAAAAAACTCCAAGCCCAAGAAATAAACAGAAAATTTGCTATATGAAAAGAACAAAACTAGGTAGTCTAGGAAAAACTATGCATATGAGCTTCTTTCTTCAAGATTTTTACCGACTTCTAATAGAAGGAGGTACGTACTCAATTCGGCTTGTACTTTTTTCCTTTCAAAATAAATCTTTCAATTGATTGTTGCTTCGAATAAAAGAATAACGTTTTCAATAAAGGATGAATCGAACGTGGAATAAAGAGTGAAGAAATGAAACAAACGTAAAATAAAGAGTGGAAAAATAATCCAACGTGAAATAGAACATCGTAAATATTGTAGAATACAGTGTTTTCAGTAAAGAATGAATCGAACGTGGAATAAAGAGTGAAAAATTACGGGAACGTAAACACTCGCATCGGGTCACTGTTAGTTCCACGAAAGTTCCTCAGCCACTCGCGTCGGGTCAAAATTGCTGTTTCTGGTGCGCGGTTGATCTCATGACACCCGGAACACGACCGAAAGGTGGAGGGGACGCTTCTGGGAGATTAGCAAGGAGGGTTGAGGAAGGGATCAGTTTTAGGAAATGAATATTGAAGGAAATAGGAAGGCTCGGGTCACTATGACCCGACGCGAGTTCTGAAGGGTTAAGGAGGTGGTGTCTTCTCGACTCGATTTACTCTGCTGGGAGACTATTTGGGGATTCCAGGTCGAGACGAGGAAATGCGAACCTCACAGATCCTTCAGTTTTAATTTTTTTAAATGATGGCCAACTTGACAAATCGTCGACCAATGGAAGCTGATCGCTTGGTTTGGCCGAAAATTCAAATTGCGATTTTTCCATAAATTCTATAAAATTTGTAAGAACATGCACTACATCAAAATAGTAATAATATAATATTACCTGATTATATAATCTCCAAGTGTATGTAGAGCCATCAAAGCACAACTCTATTAAATCGTTTAAATTAATTTAGTTTGACCTTCCATTATCCAGTTCTCTCGTTAAATTAGGAGGTGCGTTAGGGTCGGGGTTAGTAACAGATCTGTCTTTGTGGGCAGGCGAGATTCTGGCTGGGTTATGCAGTTGGCACGAACTCATACAGAAGGTATGAGAGGGATGAATGGCCGAACGGCTTTCCAACCTCGTTATCTGAGCATGTTAATCGGGTAAAAGCCGAGTCCCATTTAGGGGCAATTTGTCAGGAGACGTCAGCAGGATGAACTCTGGAGCTTGCGCTCGATTGCTCCGATTGCGCAGCTATTTCAACATATCACCATTGAATGCGCATCACGCTGTATTGGTTTTTTAACCTCATCAAGAGCCCTTTCTGGGGTGATCTTCTCTTGTCAGGTAATTTGCTATAAATACGAGAGAAGAAGGAAGGTTAAGTTGTTGGTCGATGGTCTAAATATAGTTAGGTTGGTTTGGTGGAGGTCCAAGCGGCAAGGACGTCACACTGTGGAATGGGGCCCAACTAATTGGGGAAGATAGGAGCTTTTTTGAGGCCGGAAACAAAAGATACGTCTCCTGGAGACAGGTTAGAATCGCATGTTTGAGGTGATTCAAGTGCGGATTGGGCGTTTCGGTCCGAAACTTTCGGGAAAGAGGGACTACTGTTGCGCTCTTCGCTGTTATAGTTGGAAACAGTGATGGGCAAATTCCCGGGAATTTATTTTTGGGGAATATTCCCGACTCGGGATTTTTTTTCTCAATTAAATTATTTAAACTATTATAGTTTAAATAATTCCATGGAATATAATATTCCATGAACACAGAAGGCCTTGGCCATTGTTTCTATTTCACAAGGCAGCATTCTAGTCGTATTAGGATTCCTAAATATTAATTTATGACGAAATGAGTTCAAAAATACTTTTTATAAATTGATAAAAGGGCAACTACCTATGTACTTGGGGGAAAGAATAATATCTCACAGGCATATCCATATAATATAATATATTATGAAAGTGATACTAACGTATTATGTGGTGTGATACATCAAGAATTTTGCCGCCGGCGTTATTCGTACAAATAAAAATTTTACCTGCACACGTAATTTTCTTATTTGCGTTCTTCTCCTTTCCTGGCATTATACGGAAATTATCCCCAACAGAGTCTTAAGACTTAAGGAAATTTCCTTGTCCTTCCTATTTCAAAATCAATATAAACAGTGAAAAGCTGGAGCCCCGAAGAAAATCAAGAATTAAAGGTGTTGACATCATCATAACAATAGCTGATTGAGGTAAATCACACTGTCACTTATCACAAGTTCCCCCTCTCGCCCACCCAAAATGTTCTTCATCTTCTACGATTTCAGTATTGGTGTCGCTGTTGACAAAGCTTTATGGCAGACGTTAGGATCAGGGTTCAAGAGTCATCAGGCAGCAAAGGTAGGCAGGTACTATGGGCTATCAATTGATTAGAAAAAAAAACTTAGTGTTTGAGCAAATTGAAGACGTGAAAAAATAAATGCCAGATTTTTCCCGTGAATTTATATTTTGGGAAATAATCCCGATAAAATTTATTTAATGCCCTGTTCCCCGGGAATATTCCCGGGGCACATCACTGGTTGGAACAGGACGCACTCTTCAGGTTCTGCTATAACAAGAACTGTATTTGATATGAAATTTATATAAAACCGATCAACCATTTTGAAACTGAGACCAACGCGTTTATAATTTCAAAACTTAGTTTAGATTGTAAGGTGAGTGACAAATGTGAATTTTTTCGTCTTCCCGAATGTTCATACATTTTAGGGAATGACTTGCAAATGTTTACTTAGAATAGACAGTTAGCTTCCCAGGGTTCACGGATGAGATGTCAGGGACTCCCACTAGGTTACTGTACAGACACTGAAGGTGGAGGCAGTGTGCTTTCACTGAAGACATCTGAATAAGTAGCTAAAACCTCGCCTCGCTGCCGCATCAATTCCTTACAACCTTCTAACATGATGGGAGCACCAGAGAGTCTTGGTGACGGTGCTCAGACAACGAGTCACCAGGCCCTCCGTGGAGGGGGGATCTTGCGTCCGTTGGTTGTGACTTGTGAAGAGAGAGCGGGCCTGCATGTCCCGCATAAGAAAATTGGAGTTTGCAATCTAGTGGCTGAACAAGGATGCGCTTCCATTTTCCGTTCTCAGATGTTCATTATAGAGTAACACACGACTGAAGGCCCACGAACAAAGCAAATTTGTCTTATTTAGCAGTATTAAATACTATAAATTTTATACTCCAAGCCAGCTGACTTATTCGTTTCATTTTCCAATAGCTAGCGAGGTTTCGTTCTGATTGATCTGCGTGAAGCCCAGAAACTTGTCCCCCCCCCCCCCCCCATCATTCGGATCCCAAAATGGTCCTACAAAGGCCGGATCAGTGTCGGTGAACAGAGTGGGAAGACGTCGCCGAATGTCAACACAGGCCCGAAAGGTTCCCAACTGGACGGTGTAATGAATCCCGTCATTGTATGCGAATCAGCCTATCGAGCAACAAAAATCAGACTCAGAAGGTGGTCGAACCTCCAAAGAAAAAAAATCACCTCGAGAACAAATTTACTTACTGGCTCAAATCATGAAGAAGGAGGCATTTTAGGATGCAAAGGTTCAAAACAAAAACGCTGCAAATTTAACACAAGAGTTTATTAATCTTTGAAATAGTTTAATTCAGCAAAAATTAATTCTGTGCCACTGAGAACATTTTAGGAAAAATAAAAAGTAGAATTTCTGTAGAATGTTTGGATGGATGTGGGAACTCGAAAAATGGACTATGCGTCCAAAATTACTCGGAAAACGACAGCTTATTAAATAATTTTGACCTCCCTCGGATTCTGCAAAAATCCCATGAAAGTCCGACGAAAGCCCGGTCCCAACGGTGAAAGCGGATCGTTCTGGAACCCCAACAAAATGATTCTACACCCAAAAGTACTTCGAAAACGACACCTAACTCGACCCCACAGCCGAAACCCTACAAAAACCCCTCCCGTAGCTCCTTTTTAGCCCCACAGAGCCCCACGGGTTTGGACGATCGGGCTGAAAGCATTGCGGGCACAACTAGATGGTAAACCATGTATTTTGTCAAAATTTCAGCTTTTAAAAATAAAATCCTACTGCCCAAAACGGCTCGGACGGCATACGGTGGGCGGACATTTCGTTTATGGAATCTAATCTTGAAACGGATAACGTCAAATTTTGAGGCCGATCAGAATTTTCGACCCCCGTCGCGATTACATAGGTGTATTATTCCAAGAATAATAAACCAAAAAAATGAACATTTTACATGGAGGTTCATTATTCTATGAATAAACTGTGCAAAATTTATTAACATTTAAATTAATCGATAAACAAATAGATAAAACGAAAAATAAATTAGGCAATAAATAATAATCTATCTATACCACTAATTCTCAGTCTGTCTGGGTGTGTCTGTATTTAAATACACTGCCAATGGAATGGCACATAGGCTTCCTCGTGCCTGGTAAAAAATGAACGCAGTTGTGAAAACAACAATAAAGTTACGTTCGGATTGAAATCCGATCAAAATTGTGGGAGTTATGGCCGTGGCAAGAAAATTACGTTCGCGCATGCGCTGATTCAATCGTGATGAAACTGATATGGAACCATCTAGGGCTATACCCACACAATTCCTGAAAATTTGATTATAATCCTTTCAAAATTGTGGAAGTTATGGGTGTGGCAAGTAAATGCGGACAGATAGACAGACACGGAACCAAATTTGTTCAGGAGGCTCTGAAACGCAAAACGTGAGTGGAAATTTCGATTTTGGAGAACAACATTTTTTTTCATTTCGAAAGTGAAAACCGCTTCCTCTGCCTTGCAGACTCGGAAGCAAAAAGTATTTAAGACTTATACATTACTTGAGAGTAGCAGCATCGAACTTGAATCAGAAAATCATACAGTTGTTAAAGCCAGAACAGCGTAATGAACATTTTGGGATGAAAAATAAAATACAACACCAAGGCAATGGCACATGAGCTTCCTCGTGCCAAGTTCAAAATGAATGTAGTTGTCACTGTAACAAGAAAATTACGTTCACGCATGCGCAGGGAGTACCACTGATGCAATCGCGATGAAACTGATAGGGGACCATCTAGAGCTATACCCACACAATTCCTGAAAATTTGATTTAAACCCGATCAAAATTGTGGGAGTTATGGATGTGGCAAGGTAATTACGTTACGTTCACGCATGCGCTGAGCGTACCGCTGATTCAATCTTAATGAAACTGATAGGGGGCCATCTAGAGCTATACCCACACAATTCCTGAAAATTTGATTGAAATCCGATCAAAATTGGGAAAGTTATGCCTGTTTCAAGAATTTCACAATAGCTCATGCGCAGAGCGTACCGCTGAAATTCGTATGGGACCTCAAGGAGCCTTATCAGCATAATCCCTCAAAATTTGAGCTAAATTCATTCAAAATTGTGGAAATGGCTGTAACAAGGAAATGCGGACAGACCGACAGACACGGAACCAAATTAGTTCAGTAGGGTATGAAACGCAAAATGCGAGTGGAAATTTTGAATTCGGACAACAAACATTTTTTGGCTCCCGAAAGTGAAAACAAGGCTTCCGCTGCTTCGCAGACTCGGAAGCAAAATGGAAATAATACTTATTTCGTTCAGTTTTTACAATTTTCATATATTATATGAAAATTGTAAAAAACTGAACGATTTACAAGATTAGGACAGATACGGGACCCCCAAAAATGAATAATTTATTCTACGTCCAAACTTAATTCAAATAATGATTCCTCATCATTTCTGGGGCCCCAAAAAAATGGATTCTATAGAATTATATACGATATACGATCGTATACGAAAATACTTCAAAAACCCCTCCCGTATCCAACTAGAGCCCCACGCGTTTGGGCGATCGCCTTGCGGGCACAACTGAGAGATGCAGAACCGATAATAATATTATGTTGTCAACATTTCACATCTAAAAAAAAAATTGCCACCTACTCTCAAAATTGGCCACATCGCTGACAGCATCATTAAATGAAGTAAATTTTACTTTTTCACAATGCTTTCTCATGAAACATAGGTAGTGACAACGTTTGATAAAAAATTTCGAACCTCGTCGCCAAAAAAGATTGATTATTTAAGAAGCAATAATGGCTTCTTAAATTAATAATAATTATTATTGTTGCTTCTTTAGGCGACGGCCAAAATATCCCCTCCGGACGTTACCGAGTCAAACAAATAGAAGGCCTTGAGGGAATATGAAACATTCCAGCGGCGATGAGGTTTCACGTTATGAACTTAAATTAGCCTTCTTCAATGGAAACAATCAGCCGTTTGTTCCGTTGACAGCGACAATCAGTCGACGGACGACGTTTTAGAATTCGACCGCGAAAAATGATCGTTGAATCCTTCGACCCGAATTTACAGTTAAAGAGAAGATTTGGCTCAACCACGTTTGGGCGTCAGGAAGGCGGAAGGTTTAGAAGTTAACAGGCCCCATAATTTAAAAATTGACGTTTGTGCGAACACTAATAAAAAACTCCCTTCAACGTCGAAAAGGTATACAAGGAAGGATGTTAGAAACGCAATTTTGACAAAGTCTTTGTTTGGACTAGTCATGAACATAATAATATTATCGTAAGTCCACGCCCCAAGCCATGAAACCGTGGAGAAGAGGTTTTAAAGGTCCCACCCATGTGTCAGTTTTTCGCTAATACTCCAGGGTAACAAGCCCGCCGGGGTGCTCTGAAACGGTAAGTGATAAAAATACGCCGATTTTTTCTACGTTTGGGTAAACGGCTTAGCTACTAACAGGGAGGGTTGGGTTATTTCAAAGGGGAACTCCTAAATTTGTTTGCGAATTTGGATTCCCCGATCGATTTTACAACCGTTGAGCGAAATTTCCGACGCGCGCAAATTTTGAGTCGGTTTTTCCTCTGTATTCTACCTAGAGAGCCACATTTTAATTCAAAATCCCAAAAGAATGAATTCCGACGATCGGCGAATTTAGACGACAAGTCTCTACTCTAGGGTCTGTAAGGACAGTGCCGCGTTCGTTGGGTGGGGGGTAAGTGTGTCCTCGACCTTATAGGGGCGCGTCCAAGGTCTACGAGATCTCCCTCCTGACTGGCTCTGTTGTCTCCTTGACTCAGGTCGAGAAATTGTTTACCTACCTACGATGCTGGAGAACCTTTTTTTTTTTTTTTTTTTTTTTTTTTTTTTTCTTAAAAATTTGGGAGATGGTTTATTCCACACTTTTTTGGATATATTCTGGTGTATGGGAAGAGGATGTCCCTGGCCAATTTTACGTCCACCTAGCATTAACATAGCGACATTGTCATATCTTCGTTGTTCACTGTATGATTGTGTCGGCGTTTCCTCTTTATTCTACCCCATCACTTGAACTAGGTATTAATCAAATGGACGAGCGAAGTGAGCCCCGCCCCCCTGTAAAAAAAAAAGTGGTTGGCCGAGCGACCCCAGTCTTCTGCCTGAGTGCTAGTTAGTATCAAAACAAAGGTCCCACAACCATTAGGCCAGGTAGAATCGATTTTTTTAAACCCAATGTTCGGGATAGGGTGGACGTACTTTTCTCAAGTTTTCGACCTCAGGGCCTCTGTGGAACTTGGTTTCCCTGGCCAATAACCGTTTTTTCGGCACTTTTTTTTAGGTTTTTAACCATTTTGACCATGAATGTATGGTTTTTTGATCATGGCCACTGTAGGACTTCTTATACTAGATAAAATTTAGAGGGGACAGGGTGGCCCCGTGGACTACGGCGACAGAGCTTCGTCTGTTTACAAATCAGTCGGAGCGCTGATCAGCTTGGTTCAAATCCGGGGCAGAACACCAATGTTTGGCGAAAAGTCAATCACGTGTTGTTGTAATACCTGTCTTGTCGGCAATTCACCTCTGAACGCAAGTTTATGTGAATCCATTCTCTGGAGCAAGAATTTCCAAAGCTTATCTAAGTACAGTGCGGGGTCGGCTCCTGCCCCACTTGTAAGAACCAATAATTTGCAGCGTTTTTTGTGTTTATCAATTATTGGTAAACACAAAAAACGCTGCAAATTTCACACAAGGGTTTATTATTCTTTGATATAGGTTACCTACTTGTGCAAAATTATTTCTGTGTCATTGGAAAAATGTTTTTTTGGATTTAAAATTTTTTTATTTATATTTTTGCCTCCCAAACTGTTAATAGGACCAGATGGAGGGGTACTTGTTCCATCCAACGGTTCCTCTTCGGGTAGGGCATTTGTGCCCAACCCACTGGAATCCAGTGACTGATGCAAAATCCACCTTGTCAACCTGCAAATGCTGGTTTCTGCACAAGGACTGTTGAAAAAAACGCTGCAAATTTTACATAAGGGTTTATTATTCTTTGATATAGGTTACTGGTGCAAAAATTATTTCTGTGTTAATGGAAAAATTTTGGGAAAAAAATTGTTTTGGATTTTTTTTTTGTTTTTTTTTCAAAAAGGTTTTTTGGATTTTTTTCTCAAAAATTCTTTATTTTTTGCTCGATAAATATTTAACCTCCTGGGATCCTTAAAAAATCCCATTTATATTTAAATCCCATAAATATTTAACCTCCTGGGATCCTTCAAAAATCCCATTTTTATCCCCATGAAAGCCCTATTATTGGCACTATTATATCTATAATAGATCGCCACCGTGAAATCGGATCGTTCCGGGACCCCCGAAAATGGATTCTACGTCCAAAAATACTTCGAAAACGACACCTAACTCGATCCCATAGCTAAAAGCCTTCGAATAACCCCTCCCGTAGCCCCATTTGAGCCCCATAGCGCCCCAGGGGTTTGGGCGATCGGACTGAAAACCTTGCGGGCACAACTAGATGGTAAACCAAGTATTTTGTCAAAATTTCAAATTTAAAAAAAATTCCTACTGCCCAAAACGGCCTGGACGGGGGACGGCGGACGGACATTTCGGATTTAGAATGTAGACCTCTTGAAACGGATAATGTCAATTTTGAGGCCGATCGGAGTCGTCGACCCCCGTCGCGAAAACATAGGTGCCCCTTTACTTTACTTACTTTGGTTTTTATTCTTTGAATAATACACCTGTTTTCGCGACGGGGGACGACGACTCCGATCGGCCTCAAAATTTGACATTATCCGTTTCAAGAGGTCTACATTCTAAATCCAAAATGTCCGACGTCCGGGCCGTTTTGGGCAGTAGGATTTTTTTTTTTTTTTTATCTGAAATTTTGACAAAATACTTGGTTTACCATCTAGTTGTGCCCGCAAGGTTTTCAGTCCGATCGCCCAAACCCGTGGGGCACTAAGGGAGGGTTTTTTCGAAGGCTTTTAGCAAGGGATCGAGTTAGGTGTCGTTTTGAAGTATTTTTTGACGTAGAATCCATTTTCGGGGGTCCCGGAACGATCCGATTTCACTGTGGCGATCTATAGGGCTTTCATGAGGCTATAAATGGGATTATTGAAGGATCCCAGGAGGTTAAATATTTTTCGAGCAAAAAATAAAGAATTTTTGAAAAAAAATAAATAAATAAAAAAAAGTTTTTGAAAAAAAAAAAATGTTTTCCTAAATTTTTCCATTAATACAGAAATAATATTTGCACAAGTAACCTATATCAAAGAATAATAAACCCTTGTGTATAATTTGCAGCGGTTTTTTTTTTACTAGATACAATTTACTGCATTTCGAGACCAACCGCAGCTGTGTAGGTTCATTAGCCTGCAAGATACAGCGTTTTAAAGTTGGGTTTTTTTTTCACATTTGGTCTTTAGGGTATGAACAGCGTTTCAATGTTGAAGGAACGCCCAACCTGACATCGCTCGGTAAGCGGTAAACCATGTTTTTCGCAACGTTTTCGGCTGTAGCTCAGAAACTATTGATCGGATTCCAAATTTCTTTTTCCTCATGAAAGCTGATTAAATTTTCATCGAAGCTATTCAATGTGAAATTTTGATTTGAGCTTTGATAAGGGAGGGAGAGAAGAAATGTTCGGAAAACCGTGGTCGCAGGTTGCTATGATCATGTTGCATACGCGAGTACATATGGCATTAGGATGGTTATTTTTAGAAACATCCCAATGCCTTATGTGCACTCATTTAATGACAGTCGTCAAATTGTCTTGACAACATAATATTATTTTCTTTACAGGCTTTTCCACCTCCGACACCGTCTCGAATGAGTGGGCACCTAACACCGTCCGTTGAATAAACCCCATCCCCCACCGAATCCTCATGGGCGGGAGGGGCCGAAGGGGGGGGGGGGGGGGGGGAATAGAAGTTTGGCTCACTCTATTTTTTTCATTCAATTCCCCATAGCAGCTATCATAAGGGAGGGACGGGCACAGCAAAAAATGGCAAATAAAAAAGTTTTTGTAATTTTTGCAAACGTTCAACAACAAAAAATAATAATAATAATAAAATAAATAAATAAAATTTCTGTAGAACGTTTGGATGGATGTGGGAACTCGAAATATGGACTATGCGTCCAAAATTACTCGGAAAATGACATCTAACTCGAACTCATAGTCTAAAGCCTAAAAAAAAAACACCTCCCGTTGCCCCACTATTGTCTCATAGCCTCCCAAAGGGTTTGGGCGACGGGGCTGTAAACCTTGCGGGCACAACTAGATGGTAAACCAAGTATTTTGTCAAAATTTCAGATTTTTAAAAATTCCTACTGCTCGAAACGGTCCGAACATTTCGGTTTTGGAATCTAGGCCTCTTGAAACGGATAATGTCAAATTTCAGATCCGAGTCGTCGACCTCCGTCGCGATTACGTAGGTGTATTATTACAAGAATAATAAACCAAAAGTGCCTGAAAATAGCGGTTTAGAACTTCTTGCTCAAGAGAATAGATTCACTTAAACTTGCGTTCAGAGGTGAATCTTCTGCCGACAAGACAGGTATTACAACATGTGATTGACTTTTGGTCAAACATTGGAGGTGGGCCCCGGATTGGAACCACGCTGATCAGCGCTTCGACTGATCTGTAAACAGAGTAGTCCACGGGGCCACCCTGTCCCCTCTAAATTGTGTCTAGTTGTCTCTAGTTTGACCCTCTGTCCCCGAGGTCGAAAACTTGTGAAACGTACCTCCACCCCATCCCAAACATTGGGTAAAAAAAAATCGCTTCTACCTGACCCAATGTTTGTGGGCATGTCTAATTACCCTGGACTAATGTGGCTTTGAACCCTCGATATAGTTGAATAAAACATCGTTTATCAACCGAATAAAACATCATCACAAAATGCGAGGGTGGGAGAATCTCCCATTTTCGCCAATCACTGGAGTTATTGTTTTGAAGTGATCGATGCATTTTGTTTCCAAGTTAATGGAAAGGGCTCGAGGTCAGCGGGCCGAGCATAGGCAATTCGATATAAAATGGAAAGCGACCTGCAAGTTCGAAGAGGCTGCACTCATCCCACTGATAAGCAACAGTCGTGTTGTGAGGGGCCGGCATGGCAGCACGAAGGCGCGCACAACCCACAACACTGGAGGAAAAAATTTCTCTTCCACTTCGCGGCACCGACTGGCGGGGGAGCCTTCGCGGGCGATCCGCGGGATTTGTTCGGGGCCCCTCGTCACGGTGGGAGTGGTCGGAGGAGGTCGGTGGGGGTCCCGCGGTACGACCAGAGCCTCACGGCCACCACTCACTGAATAGACGTAGACGGAGTGGAACCCCTCCGAGACGAAGGAGAACGAGATTTCGGCGAATGTGTTGTCAGGAAAACACATATCTAATGGAAACTGCTCGTAAGAGTTTTCATCTTCCAAAGGAACACGTAGCGATGTGATAATATGAGGGCCATATGCAGAGACGTTCAGGATTTAAAAGGAATCCTAAAGTTGGCCTTTTCGGATCCTCTTATTCGATTCGCAATGCAGAAACTTTCCTTTCCACTGATAACAGCTTCCTTTATCAATAGGTCCTTTTACTTTAGGAATCCTCGACTACTTCACTTAATCATTCCTTTGGCTGATTTCGAATGCAGAGGTGCTCCTTTAATGCATTTCTTAAGGAATCCTCCAAAATGCCCATACAAATTGACTCCACTAAAAGGAACCGAGTTGACTGATTAGTTTTGCTTTGTATCATGATGAACCATCAACTGTTTTTGATTCTCGATGATATTATTTCATCATCGAGAATTTATGCTGGAAATAATGGATTTTGTCGAATGTTCGATACAAAATTTCCAAAAAAACGCTGCGAATTTTACCAAGGTTTTATCATTCTTTGATTAAGGTTAATAATTAACCTATATCAAATTGTGCAAAAATTATTTGTGTGAATAAGAAAATATTAAATATTTTCTTAAATATTAAATATTTATGAAATTTTTATAAATTTTATTTAAAAATAATAATAATAATAAAAATTTAAAAAATGCAATGTTTGGACAGATGTTGGATTTCAAAAAATGGATTATGCGTCGGAAAACTGACACCTTATTTGACCTCCCTCGAATCCTTCAAAAAATCCCATTTGTAGCCCCATGAAAGCGCTACGGTGAAATCAGATCGTTCTGGGACTCTCGGAAATGGATTCTACGTTCACAAATACTTCGAAAACGACACCTAACTCAATCCCTTAGCCAAAACCCTTCAAAAACCCTCCCGTAGCCCCATTTTAGCCTCATAGCGCCCCACGGATTTAGGCGATTGTGCTGAAAACCTTTTGGGCACAACTAAATGGTAAACCGATTATTTTGTCAAAATTTAAGATTTTTAATAAAATGCCTAGGTACTGCCAATAACGGCGAACCGATAAGTCGCCGTCAGATCCAATGTAGCACACCTGTACACAGATAGTACCTGTACTATCTATAGCGTTGGGTCAACCTCGGTGTCGGCTTTTGTGTGCTGTTAATTTATAGCAACGGCGGAATCAAATCTACGCACCAATTATCAAATAAGTCATCAAAATTGGATTTAATAACAACAACTCTCTCTTTCCTCCAGGCAGTCAGGAAAATGGAAAGCCCAAGGGTTGTGACCCTAAGCATTATTTATTATACAAATAGTAACATTACTGACAGATATTATCAACTATAATACTTATCAATAACAGTTACTAGTACCGATCGCTGTTCCAAATTGTCTTTGCACGAGAGCGCCGCCGTTGTAGGGATGGCCTGATTCCCCGTGGTGTCCACACGAAGTCCACGTCCGAATCGTGGAGGAGGCTCGGGAGAGTGTCTCACAGGTCCAGGGGATCCGGGAAACGCTCGTGGAGGTCCAGGAGACCTGGGATCGGTTTCGACGGTTGGACTATAATCAGCATCGACGGGTGATGATCGGTCGATGGACGACAACTATCCGAATGCCGCCTGAAGGTAGGCCCTACATTTCTGGGCGGCAGGCGCTGATTTTAATTCGATTTTGCCGACTTTCCGCTGACGTCGGGCCGCCCGATTTCCGACTTGGGGAAATGGTCAGGTCGGTAGACCGTCAGCAAAGCAGACATGCAGAGCGTCGCGACTTCGATCACTCGAGAAAAAGAGAACTGAGGAAGTTCATTTGAGAATATTTTGCGTTTTCCGTAATAACCGTAAGCAAAGCACAGCAAAACAACTTTATGGAAAATACTTATAAATTTTTCAAGTTCCCGGAATCAATCATATGTGTTGGTCGCAATTTCTTGTCCCGATGTTTGTCAAGGAGTTCGAAACCACAACATTGGCGCGCAAAAACTCGTTTATTTAACCCGCAATGCACACGAATTTTGTCTGCGTGGAGCTACTGCAGCTATCTTCCCTTAAACGATCCTTTCCTTAAACTTTCAGTCCTTTCCGGTAAAAGTGGTTCTCTGCATACCGTTTTTAAAAGGGAAGGTCGTTTGAGGATTCTTTTTATTTTAAAGGAAGCCTAAAGGGTTGAGGATTCCTTTTAAAACCTGCCCGACTCTGCATATGGGCCTGAGAGGCGGAAAGCTACAAAAGGATCACTAAGTGATAAACCAAAAGTTTTTTGGTTTATTATACTTGGAGTAATACACCTATGCAAACGAGAGGGAGGTCGACAATTCTGATAGAACTCAAAATTGGAGGTTATGGAAGATTATTATTGGTTTCAAGATGTCTTGATTCCGAAAACGAAATGTCCGTCCGCCGCACAGTGGCAGAAAGCGTAAAAAAAACCGAAAATGTAAGAGGTCATTTCATTTTGGGGTCATCAAATCATCTAGTGTTTTATTACATTGTTGACACTTGGGTCCTGAAGACCTTCTGATATATTTTCGCTTGTTCCCACACATCTTCACAATAGTACGGCTTATATCACTATCAAAACAGTGTACCCGGTTTCCCTGACAGACAGTGGTGTGACACATGGGGTACATCATTAATTCTTTATTTGAGCCCTGATGAAGGTTTAATATAAACCAAAAGCTTGGCAAAGAAGGTTGAAGTTTCTGTTTGACCCCAATCCCAATTGTTGAAAGTGGTCATATTGGTGTTCTGGGTACCATAAACAACTATCAGACACTTGCAGATAAGAGTTCAGGAACAATTCTTCCCTAAAACAAAAATATACAAGGGTTTAGTGAGGCAGAACACGACACCTTATTTTAACGCCTAGGATCCTTCAAAAATCCCATTTGGAGCGCGATAGATCCATTCGGTGAAATCATCATCTATATCAAAGAACCCTTGTGTAAAATTTGCAGCGTTTTGTTGAAGGTGTAGGTATGTTTTTCGGATCATAGGGCACTACTACCATGTCATCTTCCGGTTATACTGAAATTCTTGTACGGCCAGTTACAGAAATGAAATTGGAATATTTTGAATATCTATTGTTTTTGGCCGATTGGGTTTACCATCTAGTTGTGCCCGCAAGGTTTTCAGTCCGATCGCACAAACCCGTGGGGCGCTATGGGGATAAAATGGGGCTACGAGAGGGGTTTTCGAAGGCTTTTAGCTATGGGATCGAGTTATGTGTCGTTTTCGAAGTATTTTTGGACGTAGAATCAATTTTTGGGGGTCCCAGAACGATCCGATTTCACTGTGGCGTTCGATAGGGCTTTCATGGGGCTAAAAATGGGATTTTTGAAGGATCCCAGGAGGTTAAATATTTTTCGAGCAAAAAAATAACGAATTTTTGAGAAAAAAATTCAAAAAAATTTTTTGAAAAAAAAAAAAAAAAATCCAAAACTATAAAAAGACGATTTCAGACGAAGTAGTCTATTTCCACGATGGGCGTATGTCATTACACGCCCGATGAAGTGAAAGTATGAAAGGGCATCCTACGATACACTCCCCGTTCGTTCGAGCGGGGTCATCAATACACGCCCTGCTCGACTGAGATGGGCGATAACGCCATGGAGAGGACTTCTTGTTACATGAAGATGTTGAGTGCGGATTACTGATTTTTTCCTGTCTTTCCAATTTGCAATGTCTCGTTCTTTGCTCAATCATTTACATGGACGGCACTTTTGATTATTGCCCCAAATTTTTTTACCAGTTTTTTACGCTTCATGGCTATATTAACGGACTTTACATCCCTCTGGTGTAACGTGTAACAGATTTTGTGAGTGGTTGTGTGAGAAACCCGATTTGGTCAACTCCCAACGGTTCCTCGACTGCATCCACGACACGTATGTCGCCGACGATGCTCTCTTTCCTCCCACATTGTGGGCGTGCAAATCTAGTGAAGTGACCCGAACTACAAACGCCTGCGAGTCTTTCCACTCCTTCTTCAATAGAGACCTAAGCAGGCATCCAAACATTTTCCTGTTTTTCGACGAGTTGCGACAAGTCCAAGCAGACGTTTATCCCAACCTCAACTCTGTCCAAAGCAAGCATGGACCTCGCCCGAACATCAAGAAGGCACAACGTTGGGTGGACAAATGGATTCAGCGGCAGGAAAAAGGCGGGATTTTTGTGATTTTGTCCAAACGTCGGGAGTGTAACGTAACACAGGGTACCAAAATCGGGGCGTGAAACGTAATCCGGGGAAAGTCATTCCGGGCGTGAAATGTATGTTTTCTCGACGCCCGGGCGTGTAAAGTCGAACACCCTCCACGATAAATAAAATAACAATTTGAAGACGCGTTTCGGTTTACTAAACCATCATCAGTACAATACAGAATGAGGAAGTTGTGAGAAGTTCCTTATATACAAAAGTGAATGTGCCTTCTTATGGGCGTGGCATTAGAAAGGTGGCAAGAAAAGAGAATGTGAAAGGCAAATAGGTGAAAGGAAACATCCAAAAGGAAAGGAAAGGAAATATCCAAAACTATTTTTTTTCCAAAATTTTTCCATTAACACAGAAATAATTTTTGCACAAGTAACCTATATCAAAGAATAATAAACCCTGGTGTAAAATGCTGTACAGCTATGTTATTTTAGCAAAAATTAATTTTTCAGGCGATTTCTGACGATAGATGAATAAAACACTCCTCAGAAGTATGCAAAAAAGATGAATGTCAATCAGAATTGCATACTTAGGTATGCAAAAAAGATGAATGTCAATCAAAATATCTGCGAAAAAAATAAATAGCAATCAAATCACAACCAAAAATTGGTAAAATAAATAATTAAATTGGTAAAACAAGGTTTTGAGTTCGGTTTTGATTGAGAACCAAAAACTGAAGTGAAAAAAAGAAGGAGAATATTTTATTGAAGGACTTACTCAAACATTGTAAGAAGAATAAACATCATTTATGAGAGGTAAAACAATCTCTTTTTTTACTGTTTGTTTTTTAGTTTCTTGGTCTTCAACAACGAACAACATAAGCAATGAACATGACCGAAGGCCAGGGACGAGGCTTGAAACAGGGGTGGCAACATTACGAAACCGACAATGCAAGAAAGATGAATGTCGGAAATTTTCCGACATTCATCTTTCTTGCATTGTCGAGAACTGACTCTCATCATTTGGTTTATTATTCTTGGAATAATACACCTATGTTTTCGCGAAGGAGGTCGACGACTCGGATCGGCCTCAAAACTTGACATTATCCGTTTCAAGAGGTCTACATTCAAAATCCGAAATGTCCGTCCGCCGTCCGGGCCGTTTTGGGCAGTAGGAATTTTTTTAAAAATCTGAAATTTTGGCAAAATACTTGGTTTACCATCTAGTTGTGCCCGCAAGGTTTTCAGTCCGATCGCCCAAACCCGTGGGGCGCTATGGGGCTACAGGAGGGGTGTTTTGAAGGCTTTTAGCTATGGGATTGTGTTAGGTGTCGTTTTCGAAGTATTTTTGGACGTAGAATCCATTTTTGGGGGTCCCGGAACGATCCGATTTCACTGTGGCGATCTATAGGGCTTTCATGGGGCTAAAAATGGGATTTTTGAAGGATCACAAGAAGTTAAATATTTTTCGAGTAAAAATGAAAGAACTTTTGAAAAAACACATTTTTGAAGAAAAAAAATCCCCCAAAAATTTTTTTTGAAATATAAAAATCAAAAAAAAAAATTTTTTTTAAATTTTTTTATTGACAGAAATAAATGTCTGTACAAGTAACCTATATCAAAGAATAATAAACCCTTGTGTAAAATTTGCAGCGTTTTTTGCATTGTAGTCCGAAACTTCCACGTTCGATTTCGGCTGAACGCATAATCTTTTTTGTGAATTTGAGGTTACCAACAGAAACTACTTGGTCTGAAGAAGGTATTGCCAACGTAAACTCATTTTCGAAAAAAAGGGACCCTCATCTTTCTTGGAGTGGATTATGATATTATTTTTAAAATAAAATAAAATTTAAAAAAACTCGGCTCTAAGGAGTTAACAACACAATCCTTCTCGACGAAAAGCTTTGCCACAAAAGGGGGACACAGCCAGGTTTTCGATGGACTCGACGACCGCTCTGAAATGGATTGTCTGGGAAGGTTTCATCGTGCCCTCAACACGCTTTCTTGCCCGAGTAGGATGGCGAAGTACGATCGATAACCTTCACAAATATCGTAAGAGGGGGGCCGATGGTGGGGAGGGGAAGTAGGGGAGGAAGTCACCCTTCGGAGCACCCTGCCCCCTACAAGTTGATAAAAATGTTAACTTGGGCGAAGTTAGTAGGGTGAGAATTGCGAGTTTCAAACTTTTGGCGTAAATGGGTTCAGAGCTAATTTTAGGAGTTTCGTAATACGCAATAACATGACGATAATCAGCAGGCTGGAAAACGCACGAGTACACCCAGACAAAAACTACGTGAGTACACCCACATGATCTCAAGGCTTGCAAAGTTGGTGACAAGCTGGGGATGAATTGAGAACAAGAGAGACTTCGTCCAGGTCGCTTCTCTACTATCTGCCGGAGATAAAGTAAGGGAGTGCAGTGTGGAAGCTCACATTACGAGCCTCAGCAGCGCCGGGAGTGCAGTGGCTATCAAGCGGGGAGCGAAAAGTGAAAGTCCGACCAGCCGGGAGTGCTATAGATAGTTCCCGTATTATTAGTAATGATTCCAGATAATTGGGGTTTAGCCATTGCACTCCTGGATCCAGAGAAGGGACCACTGCACTCCGCGACGGATAGAGGCCACTACACATCCCAAATGGAAATTCGTCCGAAGCTACCTAAGGAATCTGTAGACAATATGGTGCCAAGCTGGATAAGGGTTTCCAAGGTTTACCAAGATGGCTTTAAGCTTTCCAGGCCTGTCCAAGGCTTGGAATGTTGGTGCCAAGCTGGATGAGGGATTCCAAGTCTTTCTAAGATTGCCCCAAGCTTTCCAGACTTGTCCAAGGCTTGCCAAGATGGTCCCAAGCGTTACAGACCAGCAAAGTAGGTCCCTAGCTGGGGAAGAATTGAGACTTCGTCCAGGGATTGCCTTAACCTTTTTGACGCGCCAGGAGTGCAGAGGCTCTTAACCAGAGCCCCTCAGAATGGTTCAGGTGTACTCCCGTCATATGAAGCGCCGCAGACTGATACTTCTCGGATGTACCTACTGCAGTAGTGCTTGGGTGTACTGGCGACCTTACTTTCACCTCGCTGGGTGTACTCACGTACCAACCCCAGCAGGCACACGGCAATATCGTGAATGAAGCCAGAAGACTTACGTTCAGCTTAACGTTATGGTCTGAAGAACCATCCTGGTAGTCTGTCACTCCATTCTATCAAACCCCGGGGTTAGGGTCCAAAAGGGAAAACCATCCTTCTGCTCTTGCAAATATTCGAAGAGCCCTTAGATTTTAAAAAGCCGCAAAGCAAGAGCCCGAGAGCGGCCAAGTCATACCTGCCTGATCCCACTAATTATGCGATGCACTAATTATTTCGATCAACCCACCACCATCAGCGTGGACCCTTACCGTGATATCCTAACCGTCGTATCATCTGTACGACGACGACTGTTCACCTCGTGTGCTGCTCTTTTCCTTGCACTTTTATGCCCTGATGATTGGAGGATATATCTCTTGAAACGAAGGCACATTATAATTATTGAATAAGACCCCCCCCCCACCAAATACACTAGTGGTGATGTATCACTTTCACCTCTCTCTCTCTCTCTCTCTGTCTCACTGTGCGTTGTCTGCATATATGTATATGTACAGACCTGCACCTGGCTGAACCCCTGGCCTACCTCGTCACAGCCCCCTCCTCCTCTCAGGGAGACCCCTTTGTATGCCAACATTCCTCCAATTCGATTTTCAGTTAGTACTAACTTTTGGTTCAACAGCTTCAGGTGTGAACGGGCGATTTAGAAGGTGAGGCTTTTTCTTGTGATTATTTATCAATGATGATTCTGATTCTTGTATTAATACAATAAATAATTATTTAACAATGTTAATTATGTTTCTTGTAATTATTGTACATTTATATCAATTGATTCTATAACTGCACATAAGCATACCTCCCTATCATGTTATAAGGTCCAGGATATTTACGATAGTGTTAATTGTGATTTGCAGAGGCTGATGATGGGCTAAAACCCGAAACCGGTCCCATGTAATTTACCAATACAACCCGTGTGAATGGACACTTTCTACTTACTCTATATCCTTATTGATAGACCTCACACAACCCCAGGACACTATAATATATCATAGTGATTATGATCTTTTTATCTAAAATTTGTATCAAATGGACGAGAAATTACATACAAAAAACTTTGGTTACCTTATGATAAAATTTTCGACATTCAGTCGTCATCAGTATCTGGCTCTCGCGGTGGCTTCCAGGATGTTGTCTTCAGAGAATGTTGTGGAAGACATAACGGGAACTGGTGAGAAGCGGGAAAACTGACTGGTAGGAAGGAAGGTGGTGAAAGAAGGTAGGTAGGAGAAAAGGTTGAATGTTGGCTAAAATAAATCTAAAATAAGAATAAAAAATAGAAAGTGTTTTTAATAAAGAAATAAAGTAAATAAATAATAAAAATAAGTGTTGAAAGTAAAAAATTAAAAAATAAGTTTTTGTGCGCAAATAAAAAACTGAGGAAAAAGGCTAATGAGAACTGAATAAATGAAAAAATAAAAATTTAAGATTAAATTCAACTTAAAACATTTTTAATCTTTTAATTTTTGTAATCTTTTTTAAAATCTTTTTATCTATATATATTTTTTCCAACTAGCTTACAATAGTAACAATGAAAAACGATAGGTGTTTTACAGACGCCGAAATCGAAAGAAAACAGTCAACGTCCGCCGAAAATAGGAACTCAATTTCAAAAAATAACATTACAAGGCGGAGTTGAAGAAAAATTACCCTGCGAGCTTTGTCTCTGTTTCCTGATTCCAAAGGCTTGAAATAAGGTCGTAGAGTAGCTCACGATTATTATAATACCGGCAGAATGTGGTTTGGTATGGTGCGAGGAGAGGGGGTGAGTACCGTATTAGGAATGGGGATGATGATGAATGGTTCAAGAGAATCTGAACAGCCTTGAAATCTTCAGGCCCGAGTTAGTTAGTATCGGACAATCAACATGGTGTCGAGTTTCTTTATTGTATTTCTGTCTGGCTCCGGAGAGTGCTACACGTATCCAGTTTATTCGTCTCTTCATTTTTTTCATTATTATGGACGCCATCAATGATGGACGCTCAGGATGTGTGTCGGAAAGGGGGGGGGGGGGGGGGGCTCGTGCGTTGGCGAGTCATTTTTTGCTTCCCACTATTTCAGAGTGAGTAATTCAGACATTTAATGTATGAAAAAAGAACGCTGCAAATTTTACACAAGGGTTTATTATTCTTTGATATAGGATACCTGTACGAAAATTAAATCTGTATATAAAACGCTGCAAATTTTACACTAGGGTTTATTATTCTTTGATATAGGTTACTTGTACAGACATTTGATTGTCAATAAAAAAAAATTAAAAAAAATTTTTTTTTGGATTTTTATATTTCAAAAAAATTTTTTTGGGGGGATTTTTTTTTTCAAAAATTCATTCATTTTTACTCGAAAAATATTTAACTTCTTGGGATCCTTCAAAAATCCCATTTTTAGCCCTTGAAAGCCCTATAGATCGCCACAGTGAATCGGATCGTTCTGGGACCTCCAAAAATGGATTCTACGTCCAAAAATACTTCGAAAACGACACCTAACACGATCCCATAGCTAAAAGCCTTCAAAACACCCCTACTGTAGCCCCATTTTAACCCCATAGCGCCCCACGGGTTTGGGCGATCGGACTGAAAACCTTGCGGGCACAACTAGATGGTAAACCAAGTATGTTTCGGCACCCGGATTCCGGGATGCACGATTAAGAAAAAAGAGTGAATGAAATTCGAATCAAAATTTAAATTGAATTTAAGCTCCCAAGAAATAGGGATAAAGGACGACCAGTTGATCCACTTGAGTAGACGAATAACAAGCTGTAATTGCTTACCAAATCCAACAACAATAGGGAATATTTCAAAGTAAAATCAGGGTGCAGACTCAATTTGACTTGCGGGGACGACGAGAAGCTGGAGTAGGTACTGGCGGTGGCGGCGGCGACGTTCACGTTGGCTTCAACAGTCCAGACCGGGTGGCGAATTTTATCCAAATCAATCCGAGTTGACGGGAGGTGCATAAATTTGCGGAACGGATAAACACCTTGCACTGGATCTTACGAATTACTCGGACGGAGAATTTGACTTGACGAGAGGTTTGACGGAATTCCGGTCAAATAGGAAAAAAACGATTAAATTGCGGGGTGATATCACACGGGCTTAATTTTGATTTATATGATTATGTAACAGTGACGTCACGACTTGCGAGTTGCAGATTCTACCGCTTTGGCTACAGTTTAACGGCAGAACTATCCGTTGACCCAGGTTTCTCGGAGACGTCCCGGAGAGAAGAACGCAGCTGAAGCGACGATCAGGGACGGGGGGAAATAGTATGAGTCTGAATGTTAAGTATAAGGGGGTTACAAATTTTTCCTATCGCCTATTTAACCAAATACCGAAAATATCAAGAGCCCAGTTTGGGAATCTACAGAAATGAGAGCGGTGCCGATAGCGGAGCAACACTGGGGAGAGACAGCGACCCACCGGAGGGGGGGGGGGGAGAGAGGACATCTTATCAAACCCACAAGCGGCCGTGATAGGGCCTGCGGACCAGGCATTGGAACCAGTGAGTGATGGGTAGCAAATCCAATCGAAGTTCGAACAAAGTATTTTGTCAAAATTTCAGATTTTAAAAAAAAATTCCTACTGCCCAAAACGGACGGCGTACGGCGGACGGCGGACGGACATTTCGGATTTTGAATGTAGACCTCTTGAAACGGATAATGTCAAATTTTGAGGCCGATCGGAGTCGTCGACACGCGTCGCGAAAACATAGGTGTATTATTCCAAGAATAATAAACCAAAATTAAAACTGAAGGATCTGTGAGGTTCGCATCTCCTTGGGAACTCCAACTTCTTGGGATCCTTCAAAAATCCCATTTTTAGCCTTTGAAAGCCCTATAGATCGCCACAGTGAAATCGGATCGTTCCGGGACCCCCAAAAATGGATTCTACGTCAAAAAATACTTCAAAACGACACCTAACTCGATCCCATAGCTAAAAGCCTTCGAAAAAACCCTCCCTTAGCGCCCCACGGGTTTGGGCGATCGGACTGAAAACCTTGCGGGCACAACTAGATGGTAAACCAAGTATGTTGTCAAAATTTCAGATTAAAAAAAAAAATTCCTACTGCCCAAGGTGGAGTGGTAGAGCATTGGTAGAGTGGTAGAGTAGCATTGGTAGAGTGGAGCATGGAAGAAGGAGTGGAGTTCTTCCATGGGAGGTGAGTTTAGCTCAGATCAGTTTCAGAAGTTCTGTCTCGAAAGCTTTCACTAAACGGAAAGTCTGAGCGTCTCATGCGTATGATCTTTTCAACCGCAAGATGCTGTTGCCTGCCTGTGGAGGTGCCCGAACAAGTTGGTGAGAAGTAGGGTGGACCCATGCTTGTACCCTGTAAGGTGGTACTTACCTGTTGGTGTGGGGCGATGACCTCATCATTTTCACTCCAAAGGCTGATGAGGCCAGATGGATTAAAGCCAAGTTGGAAGAGAACTTTCAGCTGACTGACCTCTCGGAGGACACAAATATGAAATTTCTTGGAATAGAGATTACAAGGGTAGGAAATAGTTTGTTTCTCAGTCAAAGGAACCTAATTCAGAAAATAACTGAGACGTTTGGGATGGCGAATTCTAGGCCGTCTAGAATTCCTATATATAACCTGATTTGTCTGATTAGTAAACACAAAACAGATGTTCTGGAAAGGAATGAAAAACGCTGCAAATTTTACACGAGGGTTTATTATTCTTTGATATAGGTTACTTGTACAGACATTTAATTCTGTCAATAAAAAAATTAAAAAATTTTTTTTTTTTATAGTTCAAAAAAATTTTTGGGGGGGAGTTTTTCTTCAAAAATGTGGTTTTTCAAAAATTATTTTATTTTTACTCGAAAAATATTCAACTTCTTGGGATCCTTCAAAAATCCCATTTTTAGCCCCATGAAAGCCCTATAGATCGGCACAGTGAAATCGGATAGTACCGGGACCGCCAAAAATGGATTCTACGACCAAAAATACTTCGAAAACGACACCTAACTCGATCCCATAGCTAAAAGCCTTCAAAACACCCCTCCTGTAGCCCCATTTTAGCCCCATAGCGCCCCACGGGTTTGGGCGATCGGACTGAAAACCTTGCGGGCACAACTAGATGGTAAACCAAGTATTTTGCCAAAATTTCAGATTTAAAAAAAAAACCTACTGCCCAAAACGGCCCGGACGGCGGACGGACATTTCGGATTTTGAATGTGGACCTCTTGAAACGGATAATGTCAAGTTTGAGGCTGATCCGAGTCGTCGACCTCCGTCGCGAAAACATAGGTGTATTATTCCAAGAATAATAAACCAAAATACTTGTGCAGAAATTTAATTCTGTCAATGAAAAAATTAAAAAAAAATTTTTTTTTTTTGATTTTTTTTTTGTTCAAAAATGTGTTTTTTCAAAAATTCTTTATTTTTTACTCGAAAAATATTTAACATCCTGGGATCCTTCAAAAATCCCATTTTTAGCCCCAAACATCGCCCCAGTGAAATCGGATCGTTCCGGGACCCCAAAAAATGGATTCTACGTCCAAAAATACTTCGAAAACGACACCTAACTCGATCCCATAGCTAAAAGCCTTCAAAACACCCCTCCTGTAGCCCCATTTTAGCCCCATAGCGCCCCACGGGTTTGGGCGATCGGACTGAAAACCTTGCGGGCACAACTAGATGGTAAACCAAGTATTTTGCCAAAATTTCAGATTTAAAAAAAAAAAACCTACTGCCCAAAACGGCCCCGACGGCGGACGGACATTTCGGATTTTGAATGTGGACCTCTTGAAACGGATAATGTCAAGTTTGAGGCTGATCCGAGTCGTCGACCTCCGTCGCGAAAACATAGGTGTATTATTCCAAGAATAATAAACCAAAATACTTGTGCAGAAATTTAATTCTGTCAATGAAAAAATTTAAAAAAAAATTTTTTTTTTTGATTTTTTTTTGTTCAAAAATGTGTTTTTTCAAAAATTCTTTATTTTTTACTCGAAAAATATTTAACATCCTGGGATCCTTCAAAAATCCCATTTTTAGCCCCAAACATCGCCCCAGTGAAATCGGATCGTTCCGGGACCCCAAAAAATGGATTCTACGTCCAAAAATACTTCGAAAACGACACCTAACTCGATCCCATAGCTAAAAGCCTTCAAAAAACCCCTCCCGTAGCCCCATTATAGCCCCATAGCGCCCCACGGGTTTGGGCGATCGGACTGAAGTTGGCCTAAACCATAGATTGTGAAAAGAGCCAACAACAAAAGTGTCAAAATAGCCGAAAGTCAAAAGAGCCAACATTTGAACCAACGAAGCTGTGGGAAAAGAGCCAACAGTCAACAGTACGAAAAGAGCCAAATAAACGAAAGAGGGTGAATTTAAAAACCACGAAAATCCTCATAATATGCAATAGATCGATATATTATATCGATATCTATTGCACATGACAGGGCCTTCAGTGCAGCATGAATACCAATATAATAATATTATATGGTTCCTTTTGTTCCTTTGATGCAGTTTTGGAATCTACACATCTTGAAACGTAAATATAATGGCAAATTTTCAGGACGATCAAAATGTTTGAACCCCGTTGCGAATGCCACAGTGTATATTATTCCAAGAACATTTAACCAAAACGGGAACACAATGCTCGATTCGAGCATTATGTCATAATGCTCACACACGAATGGCTCGCTGATGAGGGTGAAGGGACCGGAAGGCGATGGCGAGGAGGGCCGAAAACGACCAAAGACCCTCTACTCGGCTGAGTGCTCTGGCCAGACGCTTCTGCTCACAAGCCATCAACATGAGATCCTCCAGATTGTTGTCACTAAGTGCCTAGTTTTGATGATTTTCAATTTTGGGTCGAAGAAAGCTTTTCCAAAAATTTGTAAGAAAATCAAAAAGAGGCTTGCATTCGATGAGGCCATGAGGTTGTGCTGTTTCAAAACCTTGCAGCACAAATTACGCATTTACTGCACTTGCCATCCACCCTGTGAGGAACAAAGCCAACCAGATGGCTTCTTTAAGGTCTGAGTTTTCATTTTCGGTCTCGAGTAGATAAATATTTCAAGTAGGATAACATTTTTTCCAGCTTCGACCTGCCTCTCAGGACCTTCGGCCCCTCGGGCGTCGCCGAATCGCCCGACCTGCCTATCCGCCCCTGAGTACGAACCCCCCCATCAAATTCAAAAACCTTACTTTTTTCTTCCGAGTCTGCAAGGTAGAGGAAGCATTGTTTTCACTTTCGAAATGGAAAAAAAAAATATATATATATATATTTTGTTCTCCAAAATCAAAATTTCCACTCACGTTTTGCGTTTCTTTGCCTTCTGAACAAATTTGGTTCCTTGTCTGTCTATCGGTCGGTCTGTCTGTCCGCATTTCCTTGCCACACCCATAACTCCCACAATTTTGATCGGATTTCAATCAAATTTTCAGGAATAGTGTGGGTATAGCCCTAGATAGCCCCATATCAGTTTTATCACGATTGCATCACTGGTACTCCCTGCGCATGCGCGAACGTAATTTTCTTGTTGTTTTCACAACAACGTTCATTTTGAATCTGGCACGAGGAAGCTCATGTGCCATTGCAATGGCAGTTTTTTTTTTTTTTTTTTCGAGCGTAATCCCTAGTGATCGGTTCGCCCCATATCGTGGGCAGTGTGATTCACTGCGTGAATCAGCGCGAGCGTCACAAAGTGGTTGTTTGCCGATGGTGCAGAGGTCTAATCCAATGAGTTTGGTTAGGGAGAGAGAACGACTCAGCAGACGACTATTCAGCAGAGGAGTCGTTCTCTCTCCCTAACCAAACTCAGCGCGAGCGTTTCAGATTCTGTCGAAAAGCCGTAGTGTATGATTTCTACTTGATGGAGCCTACCAGATGCCTCATTACTTCACCATGTGGGGACAAAAAGAAGACGACGAGACGAGGGGGACGACTCCCTTCATCTCAGTTCTTGAATGAGGCGCCTTTTCAAATAACCACCCTGAAACCCCCACCCCACCCCACCCAACCCCTTTACTACTAGGCGCCGCACACGACTGTTTCGCCGTTTGATGCCTTCATCTGAGCCGTTTCAGCGCGAGAAAAAAACGGAAATTCTCCTGGCTTTCAAAAATTGATATGAGTTTATTTAACCACCGCAGGCGAACTTTCAACGTTTTATTAGAAGGCTTCCGCTCATCCTATCGACTATATCTGTGGGTGACCTCAATTTCCTTCTGGAACAACCGAACAATAGTTTACGGGGGAGGCTGGAATCCTTCCACGTAATCCTCCGGGCTTCCTCAAAACTATTTTTGCTCATTTGTCTTTCGCCAGTTCTCATCAAACCCACTTCCCATTTCGCAGTTCATCCTTCTCACAAATATTTACCACAGCTAGGGAAAATCTCCGCGTTCCCTCCGCGTGAACATTTGCCTCTAATGACCACACTTTGAGAGGGGGACCCTCCAACTCCGCCAGAATTTCATCTAATTCCGCTTGTGATCAACTCCTCCAATTGAATGGATGGGTCAACGCCGCCAGTGAAAAGAGCTTCTCACTTGTGCCTTGGGATCTCAGGATCTCCGGATTTCCTGTATCTCTGGATTTATGAGTTTCTGGATCTCTGAATTCCTAGATTTATGGATTTTTGGATCTCTGGATCATTCCTGGGTTTCTGGAGCTCAAGATCTCTGGATTTCAGGAGCTATAAACCGCTGGTTCTTTGGATTTCTGGAGTTCTAGATCGTTGGTTCATTAGATTTCTGAAGCTGTGTTTTTTTGTTGTTGTTTTTTTTAAATCTCTGGACCTTTCCTGGATTTTCTGAATTTCTGGAGCTCTCGATCTCTGGATCTTTCCTCGATTAAAATTATGATTATTATTTTAAAATTATTATCATTTTCCTCGATTAAAAACAGCTGTTTAAAAAAAAAATTTTTTTGGATTTTTTTTTCAACTTGAAAAATATTTGAATTCCTGGGATCCATAAAAAATCTCATTTGTAGCCCCATGAAAGCCCTATAGATCGCAACAGTGAAATCGGATCGTTCCGGGACCCCAAAAATGGATTCTACGTCCAAAAATACTTCGAAAACGACACCTGACTCGATCCCATACCCAACGCCTTAAAAAAAACCTCCCCTAACCCCATTTTAGACCCATAGCGCCCCACGGGTTTGGGCGATCGGGCTGAAAACCTTGCGGGCATAACTAGATGGTAAATCGAATATTTTGTCAAAGTTTCAGATTTTAACAAAAATCCCTACTGCCCAAAATGGCCCGGACGGCGTACGGCAGACGGACATTTCGATTTGGAATCTAGACCTCTTGAAACGGATAATGTCACATTTTGAGGCTGATCGGAATCGTCGACCTCTGTCGCGAAAAAATAGAGGTGTATTATTCCAACAATAATAAACCAAAAGGAAGAAAGTCCCAAAACATGTGTGATATTATACTAACTCCCTAAACACATGGTTAGTGACCATGCTTCACAAAATTTCCTCGTTTAATATCGCGCGACGTTTTGCCGAATAAAGCCTTAAGTTCTGAAAAGGTGTTTCCATTATCACAATTTATTCGGCAAGAATAAAACAAAAATCAAATGGACGCCCGTATTCTGAGGCCCGATAAATTCGTTGGATCGCCGGATTCCCCATCAGCCGCCAAAGATTGGAAGCATTTCTACCGAACTATCACCAGCTTCATGGAAGAGACAAAGGTGCCGGAAGAAAAGAAGCTGCGCGTACTGGTAAACTTTGTATCCTCCTCTAACTTTGAGTACATAAGTGATTGCACAAACTATGCTCAAGCGATTGACATTCTAAACGGTCTGTTCACGCCCATGCAAAATGAACTGTTTGCAAGACATTCATTGGCGAACCGAAAACAGCAGAATGGTGAATCTGTTGATCAGTACCTACAAGCTTTACGTGGGCTATCCAAAGACTGTAATTTCAAAGCCGTTGACGCCCAAACACACTGCAACGAATCTATTCGCGACGCCTTCATTAGCGGGCTAGCTTCATCTCAATAAGACAACGCATACTTGAAAATGTAACTCTTACTCTAAAACAGGTCGAAGAAATTGCTAAATCCTTGGAGTCTGCACAGAAACATGCGGAGGCATTCAACTCTCCACGCCTGGGCGTCCCTGAACCTCTTTGTAACTGTACTAATGATGCAAGTCTCAACGCTGCTGCTACACCTTCCACATTCCATCAGAAATGTTTCTTTTGTGGAGGACGGAGGCATCGAACCCGGGAGGAATGCCCCGCTGTTGATTCAATCTGCAAACGCTGCTCTAAGAAAGGCCATTCGCAAATCAATGGCCTCCCTGCTAACATTCTCGTGGATACTGGGAGCTCAGATAGCTTCATTGACCACTCGTTTGCCACTGCTAATTATTTCCACATTTTCCCTGAAAAGAAGGCTGTTAGAATGGCTTCAACTTCCCTCCAATCTGGAATAAAAGGTTTCATACAAGCGGACCTTAAAACAGAGAACTTCTCATATGACAGAGCGAAACTCTTGGTGATACGGGATTTATGCGCAGATGTGCTCATAGGGCATGACATCATGAAACTGCACTCTTCTGTTGAGATGCGATTCGGGGGCCCAAAACCAACCCTTTCTGTCTGCAATGTAGCATGCGCCAATGTGGAGCCACCAAGACTGTTTGAACATTTAGTTGAAGGGTGTAAGCCTATTGCTACCAAATCTCGCCGCTTTTCAGAGCAAGAAGAATCTTTCATCAAGTCGGAGATTGGCAAATTGATCAAGGATGGAATCATAGAGGAGAGTTCTTCACCTTGGAGAGCTCAGGTCCTTGTGACTAAGAATGAGAATCACAAGAAGCGCTTAGTAATTGATTACTCTCAAACAATTAACAAATTCACTCAACTCGATGCATATCCTTTGCCCAACATTGAATCGCTTGTATCGAAAGTTGCTAGGTACGACGTGTTTAGCACCATTGATCTGAAAAGTGCTTACCACCAAATCCCGATTCTTGAGAGTGAGAAGCAATACACAGCTTTTGAAGCAGTTGGAAATTTGTACCGGTTTCGGCGGATCCCTTTCGGCGTAACGAATGGAGTAGCATGCTTTCAAAAAACGTTAGATCGTGTTATTAGAACTGAACATCTAAGTGGAGTATATTCGTATCTGGATGATGTGACTGTCTGTGGAAGGGGGCAGGACGAGCATGATACCAATTTGAAACGATTCCTTGATGCAGCTAAAAAGTACAATCTAACTTTGAATCTCGACAAATGCAGTTTCTCTCAAGCTACTATTACTCTTCTTGGCTATCAAATTTCGAACAACTCAATGCGCCCCGACCCAGATAGACTAAAACCGTTAACTGAAATGCCCTTGCCACCTGATGCACCTGCTCTGAAACGTTCCCTCGGGATGTTCTCTCATTATTCCCGTTGGGTACCGAAGTACTCGGATAAAATAAGAAGCCTGGTTGATTGCAAGACATTTCCAATAAAACCTGGTACTGCTCCAGCGTGTGATTTTCAACGTATAAAAGATGACATTGCTAATTCTGTGCTCACAACAGTTGCAAACGATCAGCCTCTCACTGTGGAAACTGATGCATCCGGAATAGCTATTGCTGCAACTCTAAGTCAAAACGGCCGGCCTGTCGCGTTCTACTCTAAAACGCTTTCGGATTCTGAAAGAAGGCAATCTGCCATTGAAAGGGAGGCCATGGTTATCGTCTTATCCTTGAGGAAGTGGAGACACTTTTTGCTAGGAAGGCATTTTCAACTGATAACTGATCAGGAAGCGCTGTCATTCATGTTCAACTCTAAACTTTCGAGCAGAATAAAAAACGACAAGATTCTTCGTTGGCGACTTGAGATGTCGCCATACTCTTTCGACATTCTGTATCGCCCTGGTTCAGAAAATCTTAGTGCCGATGCTTTTTCTCGGGTTTGTGGAGCTGTGTATTCTCAAGATAAACTTTAAGAGTTACACAAAATGCTATGTCACCCAGGCGTTACCCGGATGTGTCACTGGGGTCGTCATTCCGTGTGGAGTAAAGCAGGGTAGTATTCTTGGTCCTATTCTCTTCCTTTTGTATATCAATGATTTACCAAGCCAATTCTTGGACTCACTAGCCATTTTTCTTTTTGCCGATGATATAACCAGCCTGGCAAGGGGATCATCTCGTGATGAGCTTGCCCAAGACTCATTAAACAAATCCAATACGATAGAGAGGTGGTGTATTGCAAACGGCTTGGTCTTAAACAAAAACAAAACCCAGACTCTTGAATTGGGGCTCAACCGACGTCTTGACCAATCGGTCAACTTCCTGGGCTTGAGAATCGACAACCGTCTTTCGTGGTCTTCTCATATCGAAGCACTCTCCCCTAAAATATCTTCTACGATCTTCATGATCAGAAGGCTGAGAGGTGCCGTTTCTGATGAGGTCTTGCGCTCAGTTTATCATGCTTGTTTTTCTAGCAGAGCTACCTATTGTATTTGCTTGGGGCAGCTCCAGTCACGCTTTAAAGGTGTTCAAGCTCCAAAAGCGCGCCATCAGAATTCTGGCCAATCTCCCTTGGAATGAGTCTTGTAGGGGTTCTTTCGCTCGCCTCGGTATTCTTACTATACCTAGTGCTTACATCTTGGCTGTTCTCAACCTAATGAAGTCCAATTTGTCGCTCATCCCAGTAGTGTCCGAGGTGCACCATCATAACACCCGCTCTCTAGGCAACCTTGTTGTCCCATTTACCCGCCTCAGTACGGCTCAGCGCAACAATCCGTTTCAAGTGGGGACTCGTTTGTTCAATGCGCTGCCCCATAATGTGAGAATGTTGTCCATTAAAGCGTTCTCCAGGGTGATCAAAGCCCACCTACTTGAAGCTGAATTATACACCTTGGAGGATTTTTATAAGATCAAGTGGGGTGTTGCAGCCTGTTGACGGTGTTGTGTTCAGGGTTGGGTTTAAGTGCCCCCCGCTTTAGTGTATGTGTTAGCTTAGATCTAATTTTTCTTAGATGTGAATAGTACTCTTGGTCATTCTTGTTCTCCCCTGTAAGCCTGAATGTGTTTAGCCTTTTAGATTTTAACATGTGATTGTTTTTCTATGTGAACTACCTATCATTTATTACTCATGTCTGACGTTTGCCCTGTCAAGTTGGCCTTGGCAAATAAATAAATTCTTGATTCTTGATTCTTGATTCTTGGGTTAGAAGCAAAAATCTACCTTATGGAGTTGAGGAAATCAAGAAAATTATCTCCATTTGCCCAACTTGCGCTGAAATCAAACCTCGATATTTCAAAAACTCCAATCAACCTCTTATAAAAGCTACTGCCCCGTTCGAGAGACTAAACGTAGATTTTAAGGGCCCTCTACCCTCGAGCAGTCGAAACCGGTACATGCTCAACATAATCGATGAATTCTCACGCTTTCCATTTTCGTACCCATGCAAAGATATGACCTCAGAGACTCTCATTAATTGTTTCAACGACTTGTTTTTTCTGTTTGGGACTCCGAGTTACATCCATTCTGACCGTGGCACTTCGTTTCTTTCCAAGGAATTTACTGCATTTCTTCATGGACTTGGGATTGCCACCAGCTCGACGACACCCTACAATCCCTCTGGAAATGGGTTGGTTGAGCGACACAATGGGATCATATGGAAGTCCATTAGTCTGGCCTTGAAATCAAAAGGATTCAACATCTCTCAATGGGAAGCAGTTCTGCCAGAAGCATTACACTCCATCCGGTCTCTCCTGTGCACCTCAACGAACTGCACACCTCACGTACGGTTCTTTATCCACCCCCGGCGATCGCCAAACGGGACTACTCTCCCAAACTGGTTACTTCAACCTGGCCCAGTACTTGTCAGAAGAAACGTTCGGTCAAGCAAGTATGACCCTCTAGTTGACGAAGCAGAATTAGTGGAAGCAAACCCTCAATACGCGCTTGTGCGATTCTCAGATGGAAGAGAGTCCACTGTCTCGCTTAAACAATTGGCTCCTCGGGGAGAGACGCAAATGGACGGTGTAGAAGAAATGCCTCATCAACAACCGGAATCAGATGCACCTCCTTCCCCTAGCTCAGATGAAGCGACGTTGGTTACTCCCAGACCAGAAGAACCGCCACAGCCAAAGAGGATAAGAAAACCGCCAGATTACCTGAAAGACTATGTGGTTTAAAGACATTTAGTGGGGGAGAATGAGATATTATACTAACTCCCTAAACACATGGTTAGTGACCATGCTTCACAAAATTTCCTCGTTTAATATCGCGCGACGTTTTGCCGAATAAAGCCTTAAGTTCTGAAAAGGTGTTTCCATTATCACAACATGTATTTTGAGCTCCCTGGATTTTGATGATGAAAGCTGTCTAACTCTTCAAATTTGGTATATTTCTGGTAAGGGCACTTGCCGATCACCGAATATCGAAAAAAAGTTTTCGGATCATCGGGGTCGGCCCGGGATGGGGGCGGACGTTGGCCCGATCTTCTTATCTGTAGGTATATTATAGGCGTCGCGTCGCTCTTAGCTTGACATCGCGAGACTAGCGTCTCGCTTGTAATAACCAGCTGTCAGCGCGGATGCGACCTCGAGCAACGCCCCTTGAATGGCTAGACTTAACCCGCCTAGCTCCGAAGCTATTCTGTTATTGCCTACGTCGTTTGATAACACTAATATGCAAACAATAAAATTTTAACGATATATCGTTAAAATTTTCGGTCGGTATACCGACCAAATTCCCTCTCTTACATCATCAGTAACCTTGAACAATATTAGCACTATAATAGTATGAACAATATTAGCACTATATAGTAATATATATGAATAATTCATCTCAATTTGGCTACCAAAATTATTACAATTCAGAAGTGATTCCACTCAATTCATATTATGGACATTCAATTGAAGCCAAATTGTTTTCCCCCTGACAGTGACAAGAAAGAACGAGAGAAACAAGAACCAGCGGTATGGCATGAATAATAAATTCCCAGTTCCTCCAGTCCGGCCAGTTTGAGCTCCGGTAGCCAGTTTATATTGTTCTAAGCCATCCACCCATTCAATATTACCTCAAAACTCAAGCAATGAGTGATGTTGGGACTCATTATATGAATTTTAATAAAGCAAAAACACTAGGGTTCATTATTCTTTGATTTAGGTTAGTTGTGCAGAAATTTAATTCCGTCTCAATGAAAAAAAATTTAGGATTTTTTTTTTTTTTCAAACATTTTGGTTTATTAGGAATTCTTGGAATAATACACCTATGTTTTCGCGATGTCTAGCAATTGCCCATCCACAAACTGTAACTTTCTGACTGTTTGGCGAAGAAGGAGCAGCTCCTCAACAACGTCAAGACTTGTAATTAACCAAAAAGCGGTACCTAGCGGTGCGTGATTTTGGTATCACTCACGCACAGAGGAAGATGTATGGCACCGCAACCACTTGACAATCTAGTTTAAAAAAACGCTGCAAATTTTACACAAGGGTTTATTATTCTTTTATATACGTTATTTGTGCAGAAATTTAATTCTGTCAATGAAAAAATAAAGAAATAAAAATTTTTTTTGGATTTTTATCTCAAAACAAATTTTTTTTTTGGATTTTTTGTTCAAAAATGTTTCTGTTTCATGCTGTATTTTTTTCTTCAAAACTAAAAATGCTGTATTTTTTTCTTCAAAAATCCCATTTTTAGCCCCACGAATGCCCTAAAGATCGCCCCAGTGAAATCGGATCGTTCCGGGACCCCAAAAAATGGATTCTACGTCCAAAAATACTTCGAAAACGACACCTAACTCGATCCCATAGCTAAAAGCCTTCAAAAAAACCCTCCCGTAGCCCCATTATAGCCCCATAGCGCCCCACGGGTTTGGGCGATCGGACTGAAAACCTTGCGGGCACAACTAGATGGTAAACCAAGTATTTTGCCGAAATTTCAGATTTTTAAAAAAATTCCTACTGCCCAAAACGGCCTGGACGGCGGACGGCGTACAGCGGACGGCGGACGGACATTTCGGATTTAGAATGTAGACCTCTTGAAACGGATAATGTCAAATTTTGAGCCCGATCGGAGTCGTCGACCCCCGTCGCGAAAACATAGGTGTATTATTCCAAGAATAATAAACCAAAACGGCAAATGAACACATTTTCTTAGTAGCACAGTTCCTATTGCATGCATACTGAGCCTTATCATCTTAGCCAACCTCATACGTCACCCGGAAACTCATAATGCATGATCAGTGATCATTGATCACATTTCCCCTACGGATTCTCAGCTTTTCTAGCTCTTATAATAGAAAATCCTTTTGTATTAAGTTTATCCTTCACACAGAATTAATCGTGGGAGTTTGAAGTCTCAAAGAGATTCTCAGAGAAAACCCCCGAACGTTATTAGGTCTGGTCTCTTTATAACTTCACCGCTGAAAGATCAAAGCGGTTCGCAGCCTTATTTGGGGTGGTTAGACGTCTCATTACCAATCCACCATCATATAATATATAAGGGGTTTTTTGTTTTCATTATAGTTTGAACCTTTTCGTATTCACTTTCCACGCCCTTACAAGAGTCATTACGAATTCTAAACATCCCTAACCTAAACAGGAGTTCGTTGACGGAGACGCCAAATTGCAAGGGTTTGAGTCTCAAACATGAAAAACGCTGCAAATTTTACACAAGGGTTTATTATTCTGTGATATAGGTTACTTGTACAGACATTTAATTCTGTCAATAAAAAAAATTAAAAAAAATTTTTTTTTTTGGATTTTTATATTTCAAAAAAAATTTTTTGGGGGGATTTTTTTTTTTTCAAAAATTCTTTAATTTTTACTCGAAAAATATTTAACTTCTTGGGATCCTTCAAAAATCCCATTTTTAGCCCCATGAAAGCCCTATTGAACGCCACAGTGAAATCGGATCGTTCCGGGACCCCCAAAAATGGATTCGACGTCCAAAAATACTTCGAAAACGACACCTAACTCGATCCCATAGCTAAAAGCCTTCAAAACACCCCTCCTGTAGCCCCATTTTAGCCCCATAGCGCCCCACGGGTTTGGGCGATCGGACTGAAAACCTTGCGGGCACAACTAGATGGTAAACCAAGTATTTTGCCAAAATTTCAGATTTTAAAAAAAATTCCTACTGCCCAAAACGGCCCGGACGGCGGACGGCGGACGGCGGAAGGCGGACGGACATTTCGGATTTAGAATGTAGACCTCTTGAAACGGATAATGTCAAATTTTGAGGCCGATCGGAGTCGTCGACCCGCGTCGCGAAAACATAGGTGTATTATTCCAAGAATAATAAACCAAAAATATCTATATTCGATACAGCTCTCCTTATTAAAAAACGCTGCAAATTTTACACAAGGGTTTATTATTCTTTGATATAGGTTACTTGTACAGAAATTTAATTCTGTCAATAAAAAAAATTAAAAAAAATTTTTTTTTGGATTTTTATATTTCAAAAAAAATTTTTTGAGGCGATTTTTTTTCAAAAATGTGTTTTTTCAAAAATTCTTTAATTTTTACTCGAAAGATAATTTATTTAACTTCTTGGGATCCATCAAAAATCCCATTTTTAGCTCCATGAAAGCCCTATAGATCGCCACAGTGAAATCGGATCGTTCCGGGACCCAAAAAAATGGATTCTACGTCCAAAAATACTTCGAAAACGACACCTGACTCGATCCCATAGCCAAAAGCCTTCAAAAACCACCTTCTGTAGCCCCATTTTAGCCCCAGAGCGCCCCACGGGTTTGGGCGATCGGGCTGAAAACCTTGCGGGCACAACTAGATAGTAAACCGAGTATTTTGTCAAAATTTCAGATTTTTTAAAAAATTCCTACTGCCCAAAACGGCCTGGACGGCGTACGGCGGACGGACATTTCGGATTTTGAATGTAGACCACTTGAAACGGATAATGTCAAATTTTGAGCCCGATCGGAGTCGTCGACCCGCGTCGCGAAAACATAGGTGTATTATTCCAAGAATAATAAACCAAAAAAGCTGCAAATTTTAAACAAGGGGTTATTATTCTTTGATATAGGGTAATTGTACGAACATTAAGGGCCACTTTCACCAAAAAGCCGTACCGTGGGTTTAACTTACCGAAATCTTAACCTTAACCTGCCAACTTACCGAGACGTTAGAAAATTAAGTTTCACCACTTCATTTCCGACGTTAACTTTAACGCAGAGGCTGTCGGTTACCGTTTCGGTAACTTAACGTGCAGTGTTGCCAAAAAAGAGCCATTTGTGTCCACATTTTAGTCCCCGGAGAAGAGAAACGAAGAGGACAGCAACAACGGTATCCTTGAAATTGACTTGTGATCTCCCAGTATTGATTTGTTTACAAACATGACATTATCTTCGGTGTTTTGGATCTAACTTTGCCGTTCGTTCGCCGACAAGTGAGGGGAAATATATTATTTTGTGTAAATTCCTATTACTGAAAGTATGATTAAATCACGATATATACTACGAATTTCGTTGCCGTTGCCGTCATCATTCCAACCACCTGGATGATGAGTATAGTTTACCTCATCAGGGGTACAAGCCCTCATAAAGTGTCGGCAAAAGTGGGATGAGTTTGCTGATCAGGTCCCACCCAGAATTTTGGCCAATTTTATGGAATTTGCCAACAAAAATTACCTACTGGTGAACCAAACAAAAAAATACGGCGGTAAGTTGTCTTTCTTCTCAAGCTTTCACTGCATTTGGCAATAATTATCATTTCCAAAGTCGGCTACAAAACCCTCGTCAATTTCATTGTACACCCAAATTGTGAGAAATTTTCCTCTAATGCCTCGCAGCCGTCTCAACTTACGTCTGCGACCACAAACATCACGTCTTTTGCCAATCTGCATCCGCGGCGGCCATTAAAAAATAGGACTTACCGTCCCGTTAGCTCGTTAATCGGTGGGGCCTCGACCAGTTAACCTTAACGCGTGAGATACCGAGTGTTTGAGGTACCGGACGGGTAAGTCCACCGTCGTAAAAGGCAAATCGCTCTAAACTCTCGGTAACTCTGTCCGTTATCCTTAAACCCGGTAAGTGAGTAGGTGAAAGTGGCCCTAATTCGGTAACATAAAAAAAAAAATCTCTACAATGTTTGGACAGATGTGGGACCTAGAAAAATGGATTACACGACCAAAAATACTTCGAAGACGCTACTTAACTCGGTCCAATAGCCAAAAACATTCAGAAACCCCTCGTGTAGCCCCTTTTTAGCCCCACAGGTTAGGGCGATCGGGCTGAAAACCGAGTATTATGTCAACATTTCAGATTTTTTACATAATTCCTAGGTAGGTACTGCCCAAAACGGCTGGGACATCTTCACACGCATAATGTCAAATTTTGAGGTCAACCAGAATTTGCGACCACCGTCGTGATCGAGAATTCGGCTTCAGCTGTCATAGTCCGATATGCTTTGCATTTTTCACATCAAAATGTCTAAAAGCAGTGATTTTTGCCCTATTTCCGACGATCCAGATATCCCCGCTGACAATTCAGACGGTATTCCTGGGGAGGAAATATCATTTTTACAAGGGCCCTTAGTCCAGGAGTCTATACTTGACAAAATCGGAAGCCAGAAAAGCCATTCCTCAAGTCAAGATTGGATGCCAGGGAACCACCCCTCGGTATAACTGCGACGGCAGGAACCTTACCGAACTTGACCCTTCGTGCTGGGTAGAAGTGTCTGGGTCGACACTTTGGGTGAGCCCAAGGAACCCAGATCCTCAGAGTCTGCAGAACACAAATGCGTCATGTCTGATGAAGTCGATGATGGTCGTTCACCAGGGAGAAAAACACGTTTTGACAGCATGACCATATTGTTTTTTTCTGGGCTCGTAAAAAGGCGGGTAAATTTTGGATATTTATATCCGGGCGGGTAATTTCGAGTTGCCACGGGATGTGAAATTAAATTTTTAAATTGGTAGACCTGTACTTCGGTGTCATAGTAACGAAAAACCACCTATGCGCATTTCTACTCGAACTTATCAATCATGCGATCGTCAGGTGTGCAATGCAGAGGGCGTTCCACCCACTCGAACGGCCGAGCGAAGAGAGCCCCCCCCCCCCTTCATCCAATAGGATGGCTAGTTTCAATCAGAATTTCTTGTAAATGGTGCAGCGAACCCAATCGGCATTGTTTTAAGGGGGTTTCGCTTCCCACCAGTCGCATTCCTGGACCTTTTTTTCCCACAGTTAGAACTCAAGGCTGCCAAGCCAAGTTGAACGTTCCAGCAGGTGGTTCAATAACAAGCGAAAAATTCGTGCTGGTCGATGTTGATGAAGGTGTTTATTTTTTCTCGGCAAATTAACCATTCCAGCAAGTTAAAAAATAATAATACCTAACTTTAAAATTTGATAATAACTTTAAATTTAATAATAATAAATTAATAATAATTTAAAAATAACAATAAAATTAAATGTAACTAGTTGTAATAAAAAATTTATAACAACAATTTACATTTAATTTTACAACAAATAAAAAATTGGGAAAGCATTGAATCGAGACTTGAGTAAATACCGGGTTTTCAAATACCATGGCAACCGGTCATTTACCTTCTCTACATCTGTGATACCAACTGCCTCCTTTTGCTAACTTTTTCTTCATCCGGTTAGAGCGAAAAAAAGTCTCTCTCCGTCCAAACTAAATATGTCGCGCCTCGGGATACCCTGATCGCATTCAGTGAATCTAGCTTTCTCTAGTCATTGAAGAATGCCACTTGTGAGATGAATTCGTTGGAGGAGGGGGGGGGCAGCCTTTTGTCGGTTAATCAATTCATCTAAAGATCCCTCTTCCCCTCCGAGGAAAAATCCTTCGACCTTCATAACATTGGCAGAACCCGACTGAACTCACATGGTGCAACGCCCAAACGCAATTGACGATAATGCGCTTTAGACCGAACGTATGCTCTAGGTCGACATGTTTTAACCTCAATCTTCTATAATAATTATAGCAATTATTGCAATTTACGAAGCCCATCAGGACTTGAGGGTAGGGGAAATAATTGGATTTGGCTAACAAATGATGTGTATAATGTTTACATACTTACGTCGACCTGGATCCACCAAAATAAAATGGAAAGTACGAGAAATAAGCCAAAAGTAGGAAAAGTCCTCAGCTGTTCGGATTTCAGCATTGTCTCTTTTTTTTTCTTCAGAAAATTCTCAAATTGAAGGACTGCCTTATACATAAATCCTTATCCTTATATATTGATGGGATCCTCCGGTTGATCCCATCATATGCGTTCTCGTAGTTAGTTACGTATTTTTGGGAAAATACATGGCATTCGTGGTTTTGAGTTTGAACCGAGTGGGTTTTCATTTTCAATCGAATTCATAACAATTGGTGGCAAGTGGTGCGATGCCACGACGTTCGACGAGAAATTTACCTCGACGAAGTCGACAGGGGTCACCCCCGCCAGAAGTTGCGGCGTCCTTACCGCGACTGAACACCGCCCAGCCAACACTACCGGAGACGGTTGGAGCTTCATCAACC
The DNA here is from genome assembly GCA_955831195.1 of Pilophorus perplexus. NCBI lineage: Eukaryota > Metazoa > Arthropoda > Insecta > Hemiptera > Miridae > Pilophorus > Pilophorus perplexus. The sequence continues at coordinate 763,034 of OY037009.1, forward strand.
TCCATGGTGCAGAACTGGGATGCCATGCTGGCTCTCGCGCGAGAACAAATCCTGGTTGAGCAGCAGCACGGGGCCCTGCCACAGAGTGTCGGACAGGTAGTACCCACCCTTAAACCCAAAGACTTTAGTGGGGTGAACTGGGATGGATACAAGATCCAGTTCGAGGGCATAGCCGAAAGAAACGGGTGGGATGAAAACACCAAGGCTGGCGCCTTGGAAGCAGCGCTTGTGGGTGACGCTGTGGAAGCGCTGTTAGATGTCGTTCCCCCACGCACTTTTCAGAAACTAGTACTCGCTTTGGAGCGTAGGTACGGACAGAGAAGGCATGCTGACCGGTTCATGACAGAGATGCTAGCACGGCAGCAGCGACCTACTGAGAGTGTTGGTGAGTATTTCAATGCCTTTATCACCTTGGTTCATAAGGCCTGGCCGGCATCCCATGTTACTGAAGGCCTTGAGCAGCTGGTCGTACACAACTTCATGATGGGCCTTAGGGACACACTCCTCAGGGAACGGGTCATGGGGACAGGGCCAAGGACCTTAGATGAAGCAGTTGCAGTGGCTCAACGGTACGAAAATGTTGCGAGACTGTCTCGGCAGGTACGAGCTGTGGAGATTATAGATTAATTAATTAATTAATTAATTATAGGTCCACCTCCAGCACGACCTCGACGACGACAACAACCACAACTGGTTTGTTTGCGGTGCGGGGTTCCTGGTAACATGGCTCGAGCTTGTCCTTTCCCACCTGTGGGGCAACTTTATCAACGGGCTTCACAGTCGCCGCCTGACTGGTGCCTGCCGGTGGGCCATACACCCAGGCCAGGTTTACAACAGCAGCTTACCTCCACTGCACCTGTCCCTCAGAAACCGTCGTCCCTACAGGGAAACCAACCATGGTCGGGATGATGGGGCCCACACCGACCTGGGAGACAATGCCCCATGAAACCCCTGAAGACATTGTCAAGAGTTTGCTGTGTAGGGCTAGTTCCCAATCGTTAACACTACGGGGATGGATTGATGGAGTTCCGTGCACGTTCCTTATTGACTCTGGGGCAACAAAAAGTCTTCTTAGTCTGGCTTGTGCCCAAGCTATAGGTTTGCCCTTAGAGCCTGTAGAGTCGTTGGCATTGCGGTCCGTAACTGGAGAGCGCATACCAGTCCATGGAACAGGTGTTGTTGGGGTGGACTTTGGAGACCAGCGAGCCTGGGCCTTGGAGGTGCTGATCACCGACATTCGGGAGGACTGCATCTTGGGTATGGATTTCTTAGTCCAGCACAAGGTCTCAGTACAATTTGGTCAACCTGGTGTGACAATTGACGGCCAGTGGTATGCTGCCATAGAACAGGCCTATGGTGTAGGTGTGGAGAATACAAATGAACCGTCAGGGAATCAGCAAGGGCTATCTCCACTTGATCTTGACCGGGAGGAAGTAGATGACATCTCTAGCGATGTTCCGCAACATCTGCGTGTTATGATTAAGGAGGATGCCGTCAATCTCTCCGTCTCTCAGAGATGGCAAATGGAGGAACTCTTGAACGAGTTTCAGGATGTGTTTGCCATAATGGGGAAGGAATTGGGAACGATTGCAGGAACCAAACACCGGGTAAATGTAGAAGGTCATCATCCCATTCGACAGTCCCCATGACGTATTCCCCCACACAGGATAGAGGAGGTTGATGGGCTCATTCGGGAGATGGAGGAAAACGACATAGTGGAGCCTTCCGAGAGTCCGTGGGCCAGCCCAATTGTATTAGTTCCCAAAAAGGATGGATCAACGAGGTTTTGCGTGGACTACAGACAGTTGAATAACATAACGAAGAAAGATAGCCACCCCTTGCCAAAGATCGATGAACTCATTGGGTCCATTGCCGGTAGCTCTTGGTTCGCTACTCTGGACCTCCAAAGTGGTTATTGGCAGATTCCAATGGCTGAACAGGACAAAGATAAAACTGCATTCTGTACTCCAAGAGGCCTTTGGCAGTTCAAAGTCATGCCCTTCGGACTGTGCAATGCACCTGCAACATTTCAGCGGGCCATGCAAAGGTTTCTGCACAAGGAAATACGACTGGGCAGAGTCAAGGTGTACCTCGATGACGTTCTCATTAATGTGAAGGGTGCTACACCATATCTGTCCGAACGAGCAACGCTCTGAAATGTTTTGTGCAAATCAATCATAGCACTAACTACGTATGCACACCAGTACAAGCAAGCCAAGAAAAAAACAATTAAATAACCAAATGAAGACTTACAACTCTAAATTTCATCATCGGTTCGTAGGTAAATCTCCACACTTCCTCTCCTTTGTTTGTTTGTGCCTTCAAGTAGAAAGCATATATTGAAAGCTACTATTTCAATGAAATAAACGCCAGCGTTACACTAAAAGGGAAATTAGACACACAAAAACTTTAGCTCAAGTCATGTAGGTACCTACAAAAAGAATGAATATTTTTGTGTTGAATTTTGAATGCTTTAATTTGAAAAAGTTGTATTAAATACATAATATTATTATGTACACGCCGTTTCATGAAATCGTTGTTGAATTATTGACATGCTGAGTTCGTAGAAACTTTAACGTAAAACTGGCTGTTAATTTCATAAAAACATTACAGTTTATGAAAGATAATCTTAATAGGTTCATTTAATGAGTAGCTGCAGGCCTGATTCGCAAAACTAAATTAGTAACTTACCTCGGAAAGTTGCGATCGTAGCATCAGAGAGACCCCATTGAGTCAAAATGTCCGTCAAGTCTTCCATAATATTTAAAAGAATCCACGAGCGAGAGAGAATGAGAATTATCCACACAAAATCCACGAGCGAGAGAGAATGAGAATTATCCACAAGAAATCCACGAGCGAGAGAGAAAGAGAACACCAAAACTACAGGAAATAAAAGGAACACAGATCGACGAGAGGCATAATACGCAGCAAGACGGTTTGAAGAGTAATGATTAGACTATAGGTTACAAGCTTGTTTAGATACAGGCTGCCCCCACCACGCCCAACCATCATTCTTTTCTAGGTTCCCTTGAATTTTCTTATTAGGTGATCTTAACCTAAGTAGATAATCGCATTGGGTTCAAATTGACTTTATCTACTTAAAAACTGTATTTTCCACCTTTCTCGCAATGAAATCAAGTAGGACAGGGACCTCTCCATAAGTGAGATACGGAAAACCGAGTAATTACACATTTTCCATTGAGAAATTAAGTATGACACGCTTGGAGGTTAGGCTCCACGTGGAAATGGTTACAGATGTTTAGAAGGTCTTTTATTTCTAGGTTACTCCGGATTTCAGTCGATGGTGTTTCGGATATAATGGAAGGTTGTTTCAATCTAGGTGGATAATCGATTTGGGTTCAAATTGACTTTATTACATAAAATCCGTATTTTCCACCTTTCCTGCAACGAAATCAATTAGGTACAACACGCCCCCCTCGGTCACTTAGGTATGAAGGACCGAGTAATTAGCCATTCATCATTGAAAAATTCAGTATGAACGCTCGGAGGTTAGGCTCTACGTGGAATTTGGAAGATTATTTATTCCTAGGTTGCCCCGGATTTCACTCTATGGTGTTTCGAATATAATAGAAGGTTGTTACAATCTATGTGGATAATCGAATTGGGTTTAAATTGACTTTATTACATAAAATCCGTATTTTTCCACCTTTCCTGCAATGACGTCAATTACAACACGTCCCCCTCTGTTAAGTTCGGAGGATCGAGTGATTAGCTATTCATCATTGAAAATTCAGTATGACACGTATTATACGTGTCATAAGTCGTACGTACATACGTGTCATAGTATAATACTACCGTCCTAAGAATAGATCCCGTATACTACCCCATATTATACTATTATTATAATAGTCCCAACTATTATAATAATAGTTGGGACTATAATAGTTGTCCCTGCAAGTTTTCACCGCAATTGCCTAATCCCGTGGGGCTCTGTGGGGCTGAAAAAGGCATATGGGAGGGGTTTTGGCTATGGGTTGAGTTCGGTGTTGTTTACAAAGTATTTTTGGGCGTAGAATCCATTTTGAGGGTCCCATAGCCGTCTGATTCCACCACAGGGATCTGCGGGGAGGTGACGCCCATCGACAACTGCCACCCGGTACATGTACTTGATAATATTAGTAATGTACATGATAATATTATCCTCTCCTGTCATTCCCATTCAGTCAACGCTATCTCTTCTCCGATGATTTTTTCTTTTCTCGGGATCTTAAAATACTTGTAAGTTTTTTCCGGGCTCTTTTTATTTCGAGAATTTTTTTCAAGGTTTTTTTTTTCGTGAATCACGTCACCCAAATGAAGCTGCATTCTCACGAGAATGACGATATTGGCGATTTGCAATTCAGGAATGAATGAATGTATAACTTTTTCAAAAATTAACGATTCCCAAATCAAGTTTGTTATTACGTTGTAAGAGGGGGTGGCATTTGTCCACAAGCTAGTTTTTTTTTTTTTTTTTTTTTTTAATCATTAGTTTGTTTCTAATTCAGAAAAATGTTCATTTAATGAACAAAGACGCAGATCGCATGTACAGTTCTCAGTGCTAGAAGTCAATGATGCAATCACGTTAAGGCCAAGTAAAGTGAAATATCACTGTTGTTTAAACCTAAACAACTGTTTCTGATGTAATCTCGGAAAAAAGGTAGGTAGATACCTAATTATACAAATAATAAAAACGAAACATTATACTTTACCTGTTCATAGCCAAAACACCAGATTTAAAAATGACAGTCGCATTGAATACCCTTTTTATCGAACCTCTTTTGCCCAAAATTCTTATATATATCAAGGTATAAAATGCTTTAATGCTCTACCCTCAAAGCTACGAGAAAAGCTATTACATTCAAAATTCAACAAGTATTTAAGAAAAGCCATTGTCAGTTTTCTATTATCTAATGATTACTTTTTCTAAGTGCCTGCCATTATATTGCTGCTTTATTTTAGAATGTACCTCATATACATTTTATATCATAATATCTTTTATCTCTGATAATATTGTTGTGTATTCTGTATTCTTAAAGTCTCTGTATTAATTATTAATATGACATACCTATCTATTGTATTGAGTGGGTCGACTGAGAACAAAAACTCATCCTCCAACACGAGCCTAGGCTCATATGGAGGATTAATTTTTCCAATAGCATTTAGGCACATAGGGGGGGCTGGAAAATGGGTACCCATTTCCCTGGTTCGTACTAGTTGATGTGCCCCGATGTATACAATAAACCTGTTCATGTTGGTGGGTAGTGTCAAACATTTACCCACCAAGTACTATTGAATGTATCTATGTTTTGTACTTGTAATGGAAATAAATAAATAAATAAATAAAAAAATTAAAATATAAAAAATTCAAATCATCAGTAGGAACTACCAGGAATTTATCGAATGAATGAAAGATCACTGTTGCTTAAACCTAAACAACTATTTGTGAGGTAACCGAAAACGCATACGTTCTCAGTTGTATCCACCGAGCTGCTAAATAGGGGAAAGGAGGAATGTCGTGAGGGCTGAGAAGAATAATACACTCTGGTAAAATAACCGAGATTTTATTATTATTATTAAATTCCGAGTTGTTTCAACCAAGACGTAAATGATGGGGGCAGAGTTTGTTAATGTTCCCGGTTGAAGTAACCGTTATTGAATTTATCAGCCCGAAAATATGTGAAACAACTGTGGTACTACGGTAGTTTTAACCGAGACTGAAAGTCAAACTTTTTCTTCTAGGGTACCTTTACCTAAAGTAACAATCTCGTGTTTTAAATCTCTAGGTTGTTTTCAGTTGTACAACCGAGACTTTAATGGAGCGGAATTATATGGAAGGTCAAATCATTCGATTCTAGGTTACCCCACTTAAACGTCATAGGTACCTAATATATTTTCTAGGTCTTTACATTTGGTCTAGGTTGACACTATTTTATTATAGGTTGTGGTCAGAGGGCGGCTAATAACGGATTAGGTTGTTTCTATATGGGTCTAGGTTGTATTAATATTTTTCTATGTTACATTAACCTGGACCTATTTTTTTCTAGGTTGAATCAATTGATTCTAGGTAGTTTCAATTTTTTTTCGAGGTTATTTCGGATTTAACCTAGCCACTATAAAAAACTTTTCTCTCAGTGTATGGACTGCATATAATAATTATATGCAGTCCATAGCAACCCATCAACTCAAAATTATTGGTGATAGACGGGAATTTGATACTTCACTACGAGAAACCAACAAGCGTTGTTACTATGAAAAATTAAGTTGACGAGTTGCCACGGGTGTCCTCATTCTAGCGCCCGTTGTATTCTAAACAACGGGCATTGCTGCTAGTATAATATAATCAAGCATTAGAACGTGCCTTTCCTGGATCAGAGACGAGATATCAATCAAGAAGAAGTGGCCTCCTTGGATCAGAGACGAGATATCGAGCAATAGGAAGTGGCCTCTCTGGACCAGAGACGAGATATCAAGCGAGGCGATATTTTAGACCGATGTTTTGGAACCGTTTCAAATATGTAACTACAGCTAAAATAACATTTATTATACTATAATAAACTTCACTTAAGCTGCACCATGACATAATTCGAATTCCTCAACTTTTCAGGAGAGCCAAAAACTGTTTTCTGCCGGAGAAAAATGCCAACAGCAACATGAAATAAGTACAAAGTTCCTGGGATCTATCGCCTTGTGGCTTGTACACACATAGCATAACATCAATTACAATTTCTTGAAAAGATTGAAGCGGCAAATAACTATGAAAACGCTGAAAATTTAACACATTGTATAAAATATCTTGAAATTCATAAATAACGGGAGAAGTGACCTCACTTGAGTCGGCCTCCATGGTACTCCATGTGAACTGACGAACTTATGCAATGTTATCTTAACCTATCTTTATGTCATGTTAGCACGAATGACGATTGCACCGAAACTAGCTACCGTATCAAAAAACTAACTTCACCAATCGAGCTGGCGTTAAAACTTCCGTTCGGATCCGCCTTAATTAAAAATTCCCAAAATGCGACTTATGTCATGTTGCAACTTAAGCTTCCCCATGGGAACTGAACATTGCATGGACCCGCCTTGCTATAATATGGATATTATAGCAAGGCGGGTCCATGGAATGTTCAGTTCTCACGAAGGCTCTGCCGCGAAGGGGGTAAGAACACCCATTACGCGGATATTCAAACCCTACAACTTCCATCGTATGGAGTTTTCTGATCACAGTCGTTTGAACATGAGAGTAACCCCCTTTTAGGCAATTTTGAAAAAAAAATTATTGACGATTTTGACGATCGACTGTGACTAAATTGGTGATCGCAAGTCTTGCGGGAATACTACCTGAGCTACTTGGCCCTACTCTCCAAGTACTTACCTATCTGGGAGAGAGGACAGGATGGTTGACCATGACCTGGTCATCGAGAAGCCCGTGATTGGGGGGTCTGTCCTGGGGCCGCAGCTGAGGAACCTGGTCTTTGACGAACTCCTGGGTGGGCCGCGGACTTTGGAGCAATGAGCTCCTTTAATGATTTAAAAAAATGTTTTTCCTGCAAAGGTCGTGCTTCAAAAGTTAAGAAAACGTCCATATTACAGAAACCCCGTTTCAATTATTTATAGGGCCTTAGGAAAAATATGATATTTGAATTCCGAGGTCTGGAGAGGGTACATGACGTGGGCCAGGCGCGACTCGTGAGGGAGGCAGCGTCGCAACTGCACCCCCTCGATGCAGAAGGGCGAGAGGGGGGGCTACGTATTACCTACCTAATTAGTTACCTAGCTAAAAATGAATCAAAACTCGGCTCGAAAATCTACGTAAGTTCTTGTAGACCTTACATAGTTCGCGGAACGTCTGAAAAGCCTGTGTTGATAGTGCAATGATAACGGGAGCACTGCCCTTCTTGAGACGTTTTTTTTGCATGGACCTTATGGAACAACGAACTAAGTGTGAAGCCAGAAATGTCGAAATGTGGGGCAGTTCTGGGCACTGTGCACACCCTTCCTTCTCACCGTTCACCAGATGTTAAATCACCTCCACAATCAGTGTTGGCAGTCTTCGTTCATGGGCAGGGAATTTTCGTTTGTAATGAGGGACTTTTTCAGGATCCAATCTGTCTCAAATCATGGAAAAAATAGGGGCTTACTTTTGAAATATTTTGAAAACTTTTTGGTGTTGCTATATTACTTTGTACGGTATGAAATCATAAAATTTCGATCGACCAAGGTTTCTGATTTTTTCAGTTTTCCCACAAAGGTATTTTTACCAGAAGCAGCTTCTGAGGGGATGGCATCAGGGGTTTAGTGTGCTTCCATGTTTTCTGGGAAGTGTTTTCTGAACTCGGTGATCTGCGTTTGTCTCATTTATAAGTTTTTTATTCGTTCGTTTCATTCGATCGTTTCATTGTTCATTTCATAAAGCGTTTGTTGGATAACTCTATTGATTTCATCTTGAGGGAGTTTTCCCGTTTAGGCGTGAGTGATAAGTGTGACATTCGCGACATGGGACGGCCAACCTCACCTTTACCAGGTTTGCAGCGTGTACCCAGGAAATGAAAGGAAACTGGTAATAGTTAATTGGAATTTTTAAACATAGAAATAAATAATGAACTATAGCAAATCTTGATAGTAGGTAATTTTTATCTGTGTTGGGTGCAATAAAATTTTTCATAAAATATTATCACGAATCCGTGACTGCACCCCCTTGTTCTGCCATCACCAGTCGCGCCTGACGTGGGCTGCTTCGTCGTTGTTTGATTGGCCGGGAGAACCCTCTCTCTCTCATCTACGTCAGCCAACTTTGCTCCGCGAAAAGTCGACCCCAAAAATCGAAAATCGGGTTAATCATTATAGAAGGTCATTCGAAAATTGAGCATCGAGGTTATTATCAAAGAATGTTATTCAAAAATCGACCCGGGCCGAGTGTTTTTATTCTGATTCTGTTCAGATTTATTATTTAGCGCTCAGGCGGCTCAGTGCCCAACTACTCGACGCCCAGCCTGGTGAGGTGTGACGTCAAATTTGCCCAGCGTTCATTTCAAAATCTCTAACATTTCGAAAACAGCTCAGTGCGTACCTATACGGATTTTCTAACTAAAAATTATCGTTTATGGGTTTTAAAGGGTGCTGAATCCGAATATGTTGTCAGAAATGCTGAATTCTGACCTTTTCAAGAAGCCCATTGCCTATGCTGATGACTGCATAGTGACGGTCACAGGTCAATCCCGGAAAGAGCTGGAGACTAGAGGAGCGGAGTGACCCCGATGCTAGATGGCAGTGGATCTCAGCTCGCCTTCTCATCTGCCAAGAGCGAGCTGATGCAGCTCAAGGGCAGGCTCAGGCGGCCACCCATCGTCAGGCCTTTCCATAGCCTATCGCGGATTGGTGAAGTATGCTGCTCATGGCTCTAACAACAAACTCTGAGACTTCCCTTTGTTAAGGAGTAGGGCGTTTGAAGAGCACCGAGAAGAACATCGTATCACATCCTCCCCAACCTTGGTCACAGACAGAGATGTAAAGGGGGTAAATACCCAGTGGGTAGGGTATTTACAAACTGGGTATTTACCCGGTATTTACCCAATCGCCGAATAAATACCTTCCCATTAAATACCCAACCAAAAAAATACCGAAAAAAAATTTTTTTTTCTTCTTTTTTTCTTTTAGTTTTGCAAAAAACAATCGAGTAAAAGGTCAGTTTTAAGACCATTTCTGCACACCTTACTACCATTTCCTACCTCACGACGCGATTGTTACGTACCTACAGTGTGTCCTCCATGACTGTAACAAGGAGTCCAACTTGATAGGAAGAAAAAGGGTACTTAACGTAACCTACAAATGTAGCCAAGAAGCGAGTTCACGATGAGTCCAGCTCGGATGAGGATGAAGACTCAGATTCATCTACAAGCGAACTTTCATTCGATGAGGGAATGATTGCTAGGTATTTAAATGCAAAAAACAGTTTGAGCAATTTTTTTAAAAATTTACATGTTTTTTAAAGCTGGAAATAAATCATTTCCAACATTATCATCTTGAATTTACTATTATTTTTACCACAAAACATGGTTGATGAAAAGATATAATTGCATCTTGGTTTTTGGGCACTTAATGACATGAAAGCAGTCAATTTTACAGCTGTTTAAGTACAGTGGGAAGTGGCATATGATTTTATAGCAGTTTGTTTGTGTGATTTCCATCGAACATGAGTATTTCTTTCATTTAGAGCAGGGATTCCCAACCTGGGGGGCACGCCCCCCTTGGGGGGGGGGGGGGGGGGGGGGGGGGCGTGAAGGGTCTCCAGGGGAGGCGCGATCAAGGCCCAAAAACTGACAAAAAGTCTTTCACGTAGTTTATAATCATTTAACGTGACGTCACCTATAGTGGTTCCGGTTTCCAATCAAAAAACACCAGAGTGCAGGTCGATTTTTTTTTCTTCTATTTTCGATTTTTTCTTGGCATTTGGCTCTGATGACACTGGAGTTACGCGAAAATGGCTGTGTTCGCTTTGGTGTGAATGTGATCATGCTTATTGACTCCTCCTGCTTTGACTCCTCTTGCTTTTTTGTGATATAAATTCACTTAATCTTAATCTAGTTTTTAGTATTGTAATGGTGGCCAACTCTTCGACCAATAGGGGCTGACCTCGGGTTTCCGCCAAAATTCAAATAGAAATTTTTCCATAAATTTTATAAATTCATACGAGCTTGCAGTTTGTGTTTTAACCCCATTTGTAGTATTATTTGGACGTCTTCTATCGATAAAAAAAAAAAAAAATCAGAAACGCTTCCATTCCTAATTATTTAGGTAGGCTGGAGCCTGAGTGTTTGTCAACATGAATACAACAACAAATAAAAAGTTCCGTTTGAATTTGAATTTACTCATTAAAATTATACCATGATTATACTTATACTTAGCATTTTTGAGGAGGGGAGAGTATAATTACATAGAACAGGGGGGGGGGGGAGGCGCAATGGTGTTCACACCGACCTAGGGGAGGCGAGGTAAAAAAAGGTTGGGAACCCCTGATTTAGAGGATGATCCTGAACTCGAAAATTGTTGAAACTTTGGTAGAGGCTGGCTCTCGAGTAGTAAGAACGTTTTACGTGGTTTTTTTGCGATCCCGATTCATTGAAGATAAAATACCCTATTAAATACCCAAAATGGGTATTTACCCGGGTATTTACCCTGGGTATTTACCCTTAAAAAAGAATACCCGGGTATTTTACATCTCTGGTCACAGATGGACCATTGCCAATTTAATGTCGCCGGCAAAGCAATGTAAGCTGTAAAGTCGCCGGCAAAGAGTGATATAAAATGAATGATATATAAAATGAAAAGGCATGGCCATAGTCCCGACCCCTGCTTGATCCCACAAGGAATAGGAACCGCCTTAGATTTCTTTCCAGGTAGATTGTTGTGGCTAGCTGAAGGTTTTTAGCAAACGAAGACACCATAAATTTTTGCCATGCCAGAGGACTCCCAAGAGAGGTTCAATCGATCCCTCGATCTTGTGTGTTGAAGACAGATGCCTTCAATCAATCAATCAATTTTTTATTGTAGAAGCCGAGCAGGTAATTCAATCGTCTAGATGAATAACAATAAAGAGCAAATAGGTAACACACCAACAAAGATTAAACAAGTCGAGAACCAGACAGGCCAAATTACATGAAAAGAGAAACCAGCTGAGAGATTCTAAAATATCCACCTAATCAAAACCGAGAAATATCTGTCAGTTTGTTCCCTTTTCACGCCTGAACGGAATGACCGATTCGCGTGCCGTTTATTGCGACCTGTTCCAAAAACCAGCGCGATGGTCATAGGCTACCTTGATTTTTCCTCCCTCATCCCCTTCATCGGTTTTCGGGTGCTCCTTCACGACGAAAGATGTTTATCCCTGAGGCGTAACTAAGGACGAGATGCCAGTTTTTGTCCGATTTTGTTCGTACAAGGCTCTCTGGAATGAGCTTTTTAGGCTGATTCCAACGAGTCCAAAACGATTTTTATAGCCTGAGCCGTTCGTTACCTCTGATCGGCATAAGGTTTTCTCGATCCTGGCCAGTGAGTGAGCTCCAAAGCCATTTTCTCTCCTATTCAACGCAGGAAGCTGAAATTTGAGTGGGAGGCTCAAAAGAGAATGCTGAAGACGACTGAGAGGCCATTGATCAGCTGATATCTTATTACCATGGTTACGGGAGTTATCAGGAGAGCTGATACGTTCCAGTGTATCAACGAGTTTTTGACTTTTGTATCCCAAAAGCGATGAGCGAGCGGGCATTGCTAATAAGGGTAATAAAAAAATCATTAACAACGTACAATTCTGCATGAATTAAAGAGTTTTTAATGGTCGCCAGGAAATGTTTATTAGGTAGGATACGAATTGATTCAGGTAAATGGTTGTAAAATCTAGCGCCAGTCTCTCTGCCAGACTCTGAAGAGGGTTTGCTCTCAACTTTCTCAAGCAAGAAGAAAGTCGTGATTGCGGTGGGCAAAAGTTATTTCGAGAGCGAGTTTCGTAGGTATTCACATCACAGCCCCTTCTCAGCCTATCTATATTTATATAGATGTATTCAATACAGCAATATACAAACAGCCCTGGGATCGTCAGACACCCCAGTTTTCTAAAATATGCCCTACAACAGTTGTAGTTACCCCAAATTAAAAATGGACCTGATCGCAGATTTCTGTTGTTGGAATACAGTAGCACTGTGCGCGGAATTACCCCACAATGCGATCATATACGATGCTCTGCTCATGAAGAGGGCGAAGAAGGCCGTGCGCAAGAACGAAAAGGAGAGGGCGGTTTATAGCCGAAGGAGAGCGAAGACTGCAGACGCCAGCTTGGGGCGCAGGTTGTCAATGTGGGAATTCCATGATAGGCGGTTGTCGATGTGAAGGCACAGAAAATTGATGGAGTCTACCAATCTGCCGTTAAGGTTAAGGTTTTTTTATCATTCAGCTTCAGGGAGTTGGCTTCAACCAGCGATGAATCAGCCGATCAGAAGAAAGGCGCTGATCCCCGAGAGTATCCTGACTCGGGCTAAACTCCAACACCGTAATGTCGTCCGCAAATAGGAATAGCTGTTGGCTGTTCATGTCAAACTGGTGGGCCAGGTCGTTAACAAATAGTAAAAACAAAGACGGCCCCAACTCAGACCCCTGCTTAACACCACAGGCAATCACTGATGGCCGATAGGCCACTCCATCAAAATATTTGACCTGTTGCCAGCCGCTCAGAAAGCCCTCCAGGAAGGACACCTAGGGTGGATAGTCACCTTCGTCAAGGGTGCTCCCTAGTTTTCAATTTGGCACCAATATAGTGAACTTTTCCGAAGAACGAACCGATTCTGAGTTATAAGACGAAAACTGAAAAAAGTGCCGACATTTCTCAGTTTTTCGGTTTCCACAAGTCATGCTGTACTCAGAACCCTGATTCCTCCTGAGGTATTTAGGATGCCTAAATGGATTCATTTTTTTTTTTTAGGCACGATCTTTTATATTGGTCTAACTTGCCAGGGCTAGAGGGCAACCAAATTTCTGACGGCCGTCTCAAAAACAGGTTGGTTTGGAGAATAAACAAAAATCCACCCCCGAAAATCAATAGCGATGAATAATAAGAAACCTTGAAGTTATCATGTTTCACCTTGCTCAGATTAAAACACTAGGGTCGGCACACTCAATCCATACGGAACGAGGTCTGGTTTCTGAGAAGATATCGAGTAACTTGTCAGACCCACGTTCAAATACAGTGGCACCTGGCTACGTGAGACCCTGGGGTACTGAGAATCCTCTGCTAGTGAGAAAAAATGCGGTTTCCTTCGTTTTCAGCCCAAAAACCTGGGATAGTGAGAATAATTTTACCTCTGGAAGTGAGAATCTTTTCTTCTGCCGTTTTCCCCCTCTGCTAGTGAGAAAATATCCTCCCCCTACCACTGCTACTGAGACCAGGTACATTCTGAGACAATTAGTTACATGTTTCTGTTTGCCAATCCATTGTTTCCATTTTTCGAGTCACTCAGTCATGCCTAAAAGAAAAGTTGAAATTTTTCCGCGATGTTGAAAGTGGAAAATCGGTGGCTGAAGTAAGCAGAGCCGCTCACGTGCCAATCTCCACAGTGTACTTAATCGTTCGAAATAGTCCAAGATGACAGATTTTGCTTTATTATTCTTGGAATAATACATCTATGTTTTCGCAACGGGGGTCGACGACTCCGATCGGCCTCAAAATTTGACATTATCCGTTTCAAGAGGTCTACATTCAAAATCCGAAATATCCGTCCACCGTCCGCCGACCGGGCCGTTTTGGGCAGAAGGAATTTTGGTTTATTATTCTTGGAATAATACACCTATGTTTTCGCGACGCGGGTCGACGACTCCGATCGGCCTGAAAATTTGACATTATCCGTTTCAAGAGGTCTACATTCAAAATCCGAAATGTCCGTCCGCCGTACGCCGTCCGCCGTCCGCCGTCCGCCGTCCAGGCCGTTTTGGGCAGTAGGAATTTTTTTAAAAATCTGAAATTTCGGCAAAATACTTGGTTTACCATCTAGTTGTGCCCGCAAGGTTTTCAGTCCGATCGCCCAAACCCGTGGGGCGCTATGGGGCTATAATGGGTCTACGGGAGGGTTTTTTTGAAGGCTTTTGGGTATGGGATCGACTTAGGTGTCGTTTTCGAAGTATTTTTGGACGTAGAATCCATTTTTTGGGGTCCCGGAACGATCCGATTTCACTGGGGCGATCTTTAGGGCATTCGTGGGGCTAAAAATGGGATTTTTGAAGGATCCCAGGATGTTAAATATTTTTCGAGTAAAAAAATACAGAATTTTTGAAAAAAACACATTTTTGAACAAAAAATCCAAAAAAAAAATTTTTTTTTTGAGATAAAAATCCAAAAAAAATTTTTTTTAAATTTTTTCATTGACAGGATTAAATTTCTGCACAAGTAATGTATATAAAAGAATAATAAACCCTTGTGTAACATTTGCAGCGTTTTTTTTTAATCTGAAATTTTGACAAAATACCCGGTTTACCATCTAGTTGTGCCCGCAAAGGTTTTCAGCCCGATCGCCCAAACCCGTGGGGTGCTATGGGGCAAAAATGGGGCTACGGGAGGGAGTTTTTGAAGGCTTTTGGCTATGGGATCGAGTCAGGTGTTGTTTTCGAAGTATTAATGGACGGAGAATCCATTTTTGGGGGTCCCGGAACGATCCGATTTTACTGATGCGATGTATAGGGCTTTCATGGGGCTACAAACGGGATTTTTGAAAGATCCCAGGAGGTCAAATATTTTTCAAGTAAAAACAAAGAAAATTTTGAAATTTTTTTTTACAAACAAAAAATCAAAAAAATCTTTATTGAAAAATAAAAATAAAAAAATAAAAAATTTTCATTAACACCGAATTAAATTTCTGCACATGTAACCTATATCAAAGAATAATAAACCCTTGTGTAAAATTTGCAGCGTTTTTCTTATCAAAATGAAGTACACATACGAGTATTATTCGTACGACTGACTGGTAGCTAATTTAAAGTAAAATTTACTTTTAATACATATCTACATTTGTTTTTAAAGGAAAGTCTTGAATCTTTCTATGTTGCACCAAATACCTGGGACAATGAGAATTATTGGTTGGTCACCTGAGCTACTGAGAAAATAAAAAGTTCCCTTGCGATTCTCTTTAGGCCAGGTTCCACTGTAGTTCCGTAGAGGTTCACCCGCAGAGCACAAGAATGCCCCAACTGTGGGCTTTTTTGGTGATTTTAACGAACCCATTTGAAGGAAAGGATTTCTTTTGGTTCTGCGGGTTTTTTAGCATTAAACAAAAACGCAGAAAATTTTACACTAGGGTTTACTATTCTTTGATATAGGTTACTTGTGCAGAAATTTCATTCTGTCAATGGAAAAAAATTTTGAAAAAAAAAGTTTTTGATTTTTTTTTTTTTTTTTGTCAAACTGTTTTTTTAGGTACTTGAAAAATATTTGACCTCCTGGGATCCTTCAAAAATCCCATTTGTAGCCGCATGAAAGCCCTATAGATCGCAACAGTGAAATCGGATCGTTCCGGGACCCCAAAAAATGGATTCTACGTCCGAAAATACTTCGATAACGACACCTAACTCGATCCCATAGCCAAAAGCCTTAAAAAAACCTCCCGTAGCCCCATTTTAGCCCCATAGCGCCCCACGGGTTTGGGCGATCGGGCTGAAAACCTTGCGGGCACAACTAGATGGTAAACTGAGTATTTTGTCAAAATTTCAGATTTTTTAAAAAGATTCCTACTGCCCAAAACGGCCCGGACGGCGGACGGACATTTCGGATTTTGAATGTCTTGAAACGGAGAATGTCAATTTTTGAGGCCGATCGGAGTCGTCGACCTCTGACACGAAAACATAAGACCTATGTATATTCCAAGAATAATAAACCAAAATGTGGGCAACGCTTGCAACGGTAGTAGGTAGCTATTGCGGGGAATTGCGATAAATTACAACGCAAGTCGAAGGCCTTAAAAGCTGCGACATAACAAAGGTTTGGCGACCAGGAGAAAAATGTTTCACGTAATACGCGTTTTTCACGGTAGGACTATTTCGCTGGCGCAGACTTTCGCTTTTGAGGCTCTTTGTGTGTAAAACCTTTATAACCGCAGCGATCTCGCGATCAGAATCCGTTTCTTGACTGCTCATTGAGCACCTCTTATCAATTATTGATTAGCGGTGTTGGTGGTCTATCTAATTTAGGGTCCGGACGTCTGGGGACCATCATTCTTTGGTAGACATTGTCAAGTGCGTAAGTAAATAGGCAGGAATTAGCGACCCTAAAACTCTACTAGTTTCAAAAAGCAGTGAATTTCAGGTTTACTTAAGGGTCTTTGTGTACAGCAGTATCGTATACCTTGAAGCAGTACTATACTGCAAAAAGTAGTATATCTGGCCACCCTACTTATAACTACAGAAGTTTGAGTTACGGTGAAAGCGTATTTTTGCCATTATCGCCTCTCCTTTATCGAAGCTCAAATGAAACCTTCATATGGAATAGCTCCGATTGGAAATGTAATCAGCTTTCACGTGGACAAAAGATATTTGATCACGAAAATTTGAATAAAACTAGTTTATACGGAGAAATGGGACTAAATTATGTACCTTGAAACGTTTCGATCTTATATATAATATATACTATTGTAATATTATGCGTATTATACCTCGCCATTCGTACATTGAAGTTTCGTATACATACGAAATTATACTGAATATACATGTATATTCAGTCGTTTACGTGAGTGAATTTTATGGGAATAATATTTGTATGTTTCTCTTTTCCTCAATAAGTAAAAGTTTACTTGCAGATATCTGCATATAGTACATTTATATCTGCAATACTGTATTGCAGCTGTATTACAGCTGTAACGGGCAAGTACGGCGACGAGCGGTGGTTGTCAAAAGCGCGAGGTGGAGCCGTTACTATTACTTACATTACTCACTCGTACGAGGTTAGGTACTTTTACTTTTACCAACTACTTACCTTACTTTTGGTTTATTATTGTTGGAATACTACGCCTATGTTTTCGCGACGGAGTGTTTTTCTGTTTTCCAATTTCTTTTGAGAGATGTTACGTTTTTTGAGTAAAGGAAGGGCATAATATTATGTTTCTGCTTGAACCTTTTTTAAAATTTCGATCGCAACACGAACTGAAGGATGGGGAGCGTTCCTTCAAAGGTAGGATTCCGGACCATTGAGGGTTCGCATGGTGGTGGTAGGAGGTGCAGCCCATAAGGCTGGAGGAAAACGGCTGGATGGGCCAATATAGTTTTCCGCGAGATACACTATAAACTCTTCGGCTCCTTGCTATCGGCCTTGTTCTTCATACTGTACATTCGGTTTATTGTAACGGTTTTCTCGCGAGGGACAAGGCGCGAGGCTTATGCAGATGACCTGCAATTTTACCGTGCGTGCAAAATCAGCTACATAGGTAGCGAATACTGTTGGCATACTCAGTTATGACCTCATCAAGGTGGCAGGATGGTGTGAGGAACACGGCATGAAGATGAACATCGAGAAAACGAAAGCAATGCTGATTGGTTCCCCAAGGATATTGAGCAGCATTGACTTTGGAGCGTTACCCAGGGTACACCTTAATGATTCTCCTCTAGAATATGTTAACCAGACGAAAATCTTGGGTATTCTTTTTCAAGGCGCATTCAGTAGGTAACATCTACTTGTGCGAAAGCCTTCGGTGCAATTTAACAACTACGTAGGCTCGCCGCAGACCTTCCAACCCAAGTTCGCCTTCAGTTGGTGCAGAGCCTCGTGATACCCTATTTCGACTATGCAGCGGCGGCAATATGCGATCTAACATTCAGTCAGCTGGGGAGGCTTATGAAAGCACAGAATGCGGCCCTTCGATTCGCGGCGATAGGAGCCTAGGAAAGGCGTTATTTGCTTGAAGAACTGTTACTTTATTCTGTTATTACAGGCTCGCGCTTTTAAACCAAAATACTAGCAGGAAACCTCGCGCTTTTAGACATGAAAAAATTCGCTCTTTTCGACCGCATTCCAAGGGGATTAGCGCTTATGACACCCACCCGCGACGAGTACAGCTGTATTGGGATTGGTACTGTACTTGATGCCCTGGTTGGAGCAGTCGTTTTGGTCGCATAATCCATTTTCGAGGCCTCAAGAACATTGTCTGGATTTTTTTTTTAATTTTCTTAATGGCACAATTAATTGTTTCACAATAATTGTGAAACAATTTTAAAAAAACTTAATAGGTTAATTATTAACCTATTAAGTATACCTAACAACTTAATACGATAATTATTAACCTATTAAGTATACCTATATCGAAGAATAATAAACTCTTATGTAAAATTTGCAGTGCTTTTCTGTAGGTATGAAGCACCCGTACTAATGGTAAAATAAATTATACATTAGCCTACGAGACATTGATTATAAATAAATGCGTGAGTTACATAAGGAGTCAAATGTCGAAAGATTCGGAAGTTAGGCTCGATCAAGTTCCCCTAGAATGCACTTGAGGGATGCAACCCCGACATGCCCGAAGGGTGACAAATTCGATAAATCACCACAAGGAAAGTCGACTTGGCTTAAATTGGTAGATTCGGAGAAATTTGAACAGACAGGAGAGGGGAGACATCGAGATGAATCACCAGATGGTCGATGGCCATCAGGTTAGTCCCGGAGGCGGCGATTTCACATACCATCAACATGTCTTAATTAGTGACAATTTTTCTCTTCGTCATCGTCAAACGAAAAGCCACTTTATGACGAAACTACACGAAAGAGAAGTCAAAACACGAAGTGTTTTTGCTCTACGAAGTATAAAACAGCTTTTTTTTACGGACAAATGCAAAGCTGTCAAAGTTGAACAATTTTGGCTCACAACAGGTTGTCACCAATAGACCTCGGCTGAAATCACAGCTTAAAATCCGGGGGAGATTTGGGATTTGCCGCAAAAAGTTGGGCGTGAAAAATTTGTTCCCCAAAATCAAAAGTGTTACCTGAATGTTCGGTAAATACGTTCAATCCTTGTTGTCTCCCATCTTTGGGGATACGGGGTTTGTTTCTGGTGGATCTGACGGTGAGGGAGCCAGCAGCTATTCCACGATCCTTGGTCTGTTGTGCGCCCATAATGGGATAACCATTCCACGGTTTCCGGCACTTTCCACACGCACTTTCGAAGTTGAAAACACAAATCGAACACAAATGGTTTACATGTTGAGGAACTCTCGCGGTTGGGGAAGATTTTTGGCACGACCGACGCGAAACATCAGGAGGAAACAAATATTCGGCGATCGAGGAGGGGGAGAAAAAGGAAGAGGGCGAGCTAACAACCCTTTTTGGATTCACGGAGACACTGATTCCATCACTCCTTGCAGGAGGTGTCCGCCATATTTAACTACTTGACGTCGATTATTTGGTTCCAGAGTTTTCCGGTAGGGCGTGCCAGTTATCGGCCAGTTCGAACGAGCCTTCCAGGGGGGCGCAGCGCTGCCAGGTCACGTGCAGGTCAGCTCGCCCTGTCAAAACCGCCCACAAACAGACCGACTGAATAATTTCAGTATTAGTTTTTTACTAAATGTTTATTATAATATTCAGTATTATAATATATTTATTATTATTATCTATTATATTATAATAATATTATTTTTTAAATTTTATTTCACATCCAGGGTTCGGCCTCGGTTTGTTCTGCATCTGTTCCAGGGGCGAGTCGTGGGGTTTTCCACAAGTCATCGCAAGTACGTTCACCACAAGAAAAACGCTGCAAATTTCACAGAAGGGTTTATTATTGTTACTTAAGTTTATTATTGTTACTTATTAATAAGGGTTTATTATTGTTACTTATTTTGTTACTTAATTGTGCAGAAATAAGAATAATTCTTATTTTTGCACAATTAACAATAATAATTACAATTAATTTTCTTAACCCTTAACGTCCCAGCTTTTCAGTTTTCGGAAAATTTCTGCATTTTTTGTTTTAACATGGATATGTTTTTGGGCTGGGGGTCATGCGAAATTTCGTAAGACGTTTTTTTGTGACGCGATACCAATGAACGATGTGTTGCTATGTAGTTGATATGTGACGCTATTTGTTTTGAAATACGCAAATTGTGTACTTTCGTATCAATAAGAAATCACTGCAAGATATTGGCTTTATGTGAAACCTGGATAGACAATGGTCAAGCCCAAAAACATATCCATGCTTCAATGTTTTTCTGTGGAGCGGAAAAAATTTGCAATTTTTTTTTTTTACTCAATTTTGGGTAAAAAGGATGCATGGTACCTACCCTCCAGAAGTCAAAGTAGTCCCGTATTTTGAAAATACCGATACATTTATGTACGGTATCTTTTTGGATACCTTGGGACGGGGTGTCGCTGGACGGTGTCCAAACGGATAGGTAGGTACCTACCTTGGGGCGGAGGTGTCGCTCGACCCTGTCCAAACGGATACGTTGGGACAGGGGTGTCGGAGTTATCAACATAACCAACGAACGTACCAATGAACTTCAATATATTTTTGAACAAATAAATAAAAGGCATGAAACACAAACGGTACCTAGGCTTAGTCCTCAAGGTTTTGGCTACACCAATTACGTAACCTACATAAAATTAAACGCCTTATACCTAGTCTTTTCTCCTCATAGTCCAGTCATTGGGTGTTCCATACTGTGAAATAGAAACAAGTTTTGGGTTAGAAATGGTTTCTATGGTTCGCTATGTATTTTGAGGTGCTGAATCCGAATCTGAGGTTTCCCAACAAAATTTCGTGACGGGTCATGGAGAAAAATGCAAAAACGGAGAAATTTTCGGTTTTTCCTTGGTTTTTTGAGAATAGATCAAAAACTATCAACTTTGTGTAAAAAAAGTTTATAGGTTTGTTAAAGACGATTAAATTTGCTACCGTTTGAGCGCAACCGCAGGTCTGTAGGTCCAATAGATGCCGAGATACAGCACTTCAAAATTTGGCCGATTTTCGCAAAAAGTGCAATTTTTAGGTTTTGACTATCTAGCGAGCCAAAGTTCGGCAGGACCCCCTCCGTCTAGAGAGATGACATTGTTATCGGAAGGACAGTTGTAGTAAATGTAATTGATCTTAATTCAAGCGCAAAACGAAGCCGGTAGACCCAATGGTTCACTTGCAATCTTAGAAAATCCGAAACAAGGGAAATGATGTTTGTTGAGGCTCCTGGTAGGTTAGGCTCCTACTCTGATCTATCAACTTTTTGGCAAGATGATTTATTAAGCATTTTCTATGAGATAAGAATGATTGATGAAATCTTTGGGATATGATGAGCCTTTAAGGCTCCATATGGACACCTGTGGAAGGAATTTTCCGACTCTTGCTTCCCAAGGGATCCAAATGGAGTCCACATGCCGACAAGGTGATCCCAAGGTATCCAAAAGATACCTCACTATTTTCGCTCATTTACCCCCAAAACTCAGAAAATCCAGCAATAACTATTATTCCAATCGATTCAGCAGATGTTTTTCCATAGAATTTGAACTAGGTTTCCTTGAAAACAAAATTTGTAAATTGGTAAGTTTGACACTGATTATATTATAATCAGTGTCAAACTTACCAATTCACCGGGTACCGCCGGTACCATACTGGCAGGAGTTTAATCTGTGGGCATTGTTGAGGAGGGGCCACTTTCACAACAGTCTTATCACTGTTATCAGCACTTATGACCTATCGGCGGGTTTCATTGAGAAGGTGAGACCATCAGAAGGATCAAGGACTAGTTGTTTGCCCGAATCCTTTGTTATGACTACCGGGAAAACTCAGCTGAAAATCTGTATCCATATGGATACCATGGGGCGTTAATGACACGGAACAATTGTTGTTCCGTGTAGGTACCTATAGGTTTTATATTAACTTTTGATATTTTCAAAGAATAAGTTTCGGAGTGTTTTGGAGACCCTGGTGTTGGTTTTCAAGAAAATGTCCAATTTACCATTCATCAAAGCTTCGCTCCTCCGACCAAAATCCAAACCAACCTTTTTAGGTAGTTAAATAGAAACCTACTGTCGCCGAGAAGGCGACCAACCCCAACTTGAACTAAAAAGCCGCCAGAAAAAGCGCGGATGGCAACTCTAGACTCGGAAAAGGGCGGCAAGAAGGGGATTTCGTCAGAAGCGATTATTATTAACCTATTGAAAGTGTTTTGATTAAAAAGACGTGTTTACATTGATTTAATTGTCTATTTAATTCCTCGAGCGATGGAAGGCGAGTGTCAAGAACATCAGTCTGCGACATCAGAAGTGGGTGATGACCCCGAAGTCCCAAGAGGAGAACGAAAATCACGGAAAAGGAAGTCGGCCTTACCCAACGAGTGGCGAGAGTTCATGGAGCTCCAAAATCGCAATATGATGCAAATGTTGCAAACCCTTCTACCCACGGCGACTCAGAAGGTCAGTTCAAAAATCTCTCTGCCTGAATTTAATCCTGACAAGTCAGATTATGATGCCAGAGCTTGGTGCTCCACAGTTGAATTGTGCTTGATGGACAACCCATTGACCGGTGGGAAGTTGATAATGACTCTTAGTGAAGCGCTGAAAGGTACAGCTTCTAGTTGGCTTTCCCAAGTTTCATTTCAAGGGATGTCATGGGCTCAGTTTAAGGAGGTGTTCCTCGCCAGGTATGACCAGCCAGAGTCTCCTGCCGCTCACTTGATTGGCATACAAAACACCAAGCCTAAAGAGGGGGAATGTTATGCAGCCTATGCTGGCCGTATTCTCACGTCCCTTATATCGAAGTGGCAGGGTATGTCAATGGAAGAGATAGCTGTATCTACAGTTCTTGCTAACCTGGCCCCTATTGACAGCCGCATCCATTCACTTGCGTTTACTAAGGAAATTTTGAGTCGGGACAGTCTTCTGAGAGAGCTGAAAGCCCTATCGTTCCGAAAACGCCCATTCCAAGCTTCTCAACAACCTTCAGACAACAAACGCCCCAGGAACAACATGAAGTGTTCCATATGCTCCCAGACCAACCACAAGACTGAAGACTGCTTTTACCGGCATACCAAGAATACCGCACTTCAGGACAGCCAACCTGGGACATCAGCCAGCCAAGCAGCTGGTTCACTGAAGAAGTGCTACAATTGTGGGAACGTCGGACATCTTGCAGTAAACTGCAAAATCCCAAAGGCAGAACAGCAACCATCTGTCACAGAGAAGAGAGTGGATTTCTGCTCCATCAACCCAACTGGACTCATGCACCACAATGGTGAGCGCTTTGTGTTTTCCTTTGATTCTGGTTCTGAATGCTCTATCATTAAGGATACAATAGCTCACAAATTCATTGGGAATGTATGCAGTAACTTAGTGGTAATGACTGGTATAGGTAATGCTAATGTTCAGTGCTGCACTCAAATTTTGGGAAATGTAGTGATTAATGATATTGACTTGGACATTCTGTTCCATGTCATTCCTGCAGAATATTTGAAAAATTCAGTCATGATAGGGCGTGACATTCTGTCTAACGAGTTAAGAATGACACTAAGTGCCAGTGGGTGTGTACTAGCTAGACTGTCTGTTGCTAAACCACTGCCTGCCATAGTCCCAACACTAACAAGTGAGACAGTTTCATTTGTAGGCATAAGCACGGATCTTGAGGGGGATTTTAAGGTTAGGCTGCTATCAATACTTGAAAATATGGCTCATTCTTTCACCACTGGAATTCCCCGCTCTCGGGTGAGCACGGGTGAGCTGGAAATAAGACTTGTTGATCCCAGCCTCACTGTCCAACGAAGACCTTATCGCCTGGGTCCAGAAGAAAGGGCCTCGGTCAGGAAGATAATTCATAGCCTGCTTGAGGCGGGGGTCATAAGACCAAGTTGCTCACGGTTCTCCAGTCCTGTGTTGCTAGTCAAGAAGAAAAATGGTACTGATCGATTATGCGTTGATTATCGAGAACTTAATAAAAATACTGTCCCTGATCGGTTCCCATTACCCTTGATTTCTGATCAAATATCTAGACTAGGCGGCGCCCTCTACTTTTCATGCCTGGATATGGCTAGTGGATACCATCAAATTCAAATTCAACCTGAATCCATTGAGCGGACAGCATTTGTCACTCCTGATGGCCAATGGGAGTACCTCTCGATGCCATTTGGGCTCCCTAAGCTGGTCTGTCATTAGCAACATTCATGATTCAATAATGCACCTAGGTTGGGAAAAAACATTGGAAAAAGTTTGTGACTTTTACTGGTTTGAAAAAATGGCCAAATACGTGCGAAAGTTTGTTGAAAATTGTGTAACCTGTAGAGTTTCAAAACCTAGTACTGGTAGATCTCAAGCAGAACTACATCCCATTCCTAAGGTTGCAGTTCCATGGCACACAATTCACATGGATGCCACAGGCAAGTTAAGCGGCAAAAATGATGCCAAAGAGTACATTTTCGTGTCCATTGATTCATTCTCTAAATTCGTCCTTCTTCATCATACCTGCCAATGGGCAAGTTGAACGAGTTATGAGTACTCTCAAAAGCCTACTCACAGCTGTTGAAACCAAAAATGAGTGTTCATGGCAAGATGTTTTAGGTGAAGTTCAGCTTGCCATGAACTGCACTCTCAACAGAATAACCAAGGCCTCCCCCCTCGAACTAATGGTAGGTAAAGTAGCAAGGCCCTTAGATCTGGCTGTTGGGCAGATCAATGAAGACGAAATCGATCTACCTGAAATTCGCAGGCGCGCAATTGAATTCATTGACAAAAATGCTTCCTACAACAAAAAACGCTTTGATAGCAATAAGGCAAAAATTTCAAAATTTAACATAGGAGAATTTGTTCTGATAGAAAATGACGAAAGAAATCAAACAAAGCTGGATCCTAAGTTCAAAGGCCCTTATAAGGTAACAGCTATTCTGGATGGGGATAGATACACCCTAAAAGCTCCAAATTCTAACCATACATACAAGTATGCCCACGATAGATTAAGGCGAGCGCCAGTTCCCTCGATACCCATTGAACTGGATGACATCAATGATGACAGTGATTCTTCTCAAGATAATGAGAATAATGTTACCCATTTGTTTCCTCAAAGTAACGAATCTGAGAGCAGCCCTGAAGAGGTTCTTAATGAAAATGATGACTGCATTATGTATGTCGCTAGTGATGAGGTTGATGACGAATAAGAGAAAAATCTTGAAAAAATATGATGCCTGCAAATATCAATCCTTTCACAACATCTTACTTATCTAATAAAAAAAAAAAAATAATAAAATAAAATAAAAATACAAAAAAAAGTGCAAGACTAAGCCAGAAACGAATGTTCTCACTACATCGAAAACACAATGCACAGAAAATGATGTGGCTCAAGCTGAAGTCACAGTAAACATGGTGGCTCAAGCCGAAGTCACAGTAAATATGGTGGCTCAAGCCGAAGTCACAGTAAACATGGTGGCTCAAGCTGAAGTCACAATAAATATGGTGGCTCAAGCCGAAGTCACAGTAAATATGGTGGCTCAAGCCGAAGTCACAGTAAACATGGTGGTTCAAGCCGAAGTCACAGTAAATATGATGGCTCAAGCTGAAGTCACAGTAAATATGATGGCTCAAGCCGAAGTCACAGTAAATATGGTGGCTCAAGCTGAAGTCACAGTAAACATGGTGGCTCAAGCTGAAGTCACAGTTAGTATGGTGGCTCAAGCCGAAGTCACAGTAAATATAGTGGCTCAAGTTGAAGTCGCAATAAATTTACAATATTATATGGTGATGGTTATATGGTGGTATGTATATTATGACTCAAGTCGAAGTCGTAGTAAATATGATGGCTCAAGTTGAAGTCAGTCTGTAATAAGAAGTTGCTCTCACCCTCTGTCAGGTAGGCCGAGTGCCCGTACTGCATACTGCGTGGTTATCTCTTTCTTTTTCAGCCGGGACGGCTGGTATGTCAGGAGGCCGTGTCGCCTAGAAGGCGACCAACCCCAACTTGAACTAAAAAGCCGCCAGAAAAAGCGCGGATGGCAACTCTGTACTCGGAAAAGGGCGGCAAGAAGGGGATTTCGTCAGAAGCGATTATTATTAACCTATTGAAAGTGTTTTGATTAAAAAGACGTGTTTACATTGATTTAATTGTCTATTTAATTCCTCGAGCGATGGAAGGCGAGTGTCAAGAACATCAGTCTGCGACAATGTATTATGGTTGACAAATATAGTTGAAAATAGTTGACAAAATTTTTCAACTAATTATCATTTAATGACCAAAATTTGTCAATTAACTAATTACCTATCATTAAATGATAGGTCATCAACTACCTAAAAAGGTTGGTTTGGATTTTGGTCGGAGGAGCGAAGCTTTGATGAATACTAATTGGACATTTTCTTGTAAACCTACACCAGGGTGTAGGTCTCCAAAACCCTCCAAAACAAAATCCGCTGATAATTTTACACAAGGGTTTATTATTATTCTATTATTAAATGGTCATTAAATTTTAATGGCCAGTTTACTGTCTTGGCAACACTGAAACGATTCCCGCCTGATTGATAGTGCTATCATCTTGATAGTATCAAGGGGGCGACTAAAAGTATTTCTTTTGGCAAAAACCCGTGTTCTGCTCTTCGCTCTGTTGCTCTGTGTCTTCGCTGGATATTCCGTTCAGTTTCGTTTAGTGGCTACTTTTAGTAGCAGAGAGTAAAAGTGTCCTGTAGTCAGTTAATAGATAAATAAGGGCACAGCTTCTACTATAATGGCTGAGAAAGTTGAAGATTTGAACCTGCCGCTTAGCGTCGTGTCGCGGATAATCAAAGAATCACTTCCTGACGGTATGAAAATGAACCCTTTCTATACCAACGTACATTTGGGTTAGGTATTCTCATCTGGGATGTACATTTGCCCCTCGCAGCATTGTTAATTTACCAAATTTCCAAACTCGTATTTCAAGCCTGTCGCAATTTGTTCCGGCTCCACTGAACTCCCCCAAGTGCACTGCTTGATTTGAAATAATATTTCTTATTATGCGAATTCGTTCGTTGGTATTCTTTTAAATCAGTAGTTTGAAAATTAATGTGACCTAACACCGTCATGTGTGTTACCCTAAAATTTAGGGCCTAAATAAACAAGCCATCAATTGAATTGAATAGATGAGCGCAACCTTTCTGTTATTACGATATATTTGATGAGCGAGAGAAACTAAGAAACAGTAGGTATCTAGCGACCAAACTATGCCACACAACACATCAAAAATATCCACGTGAATCACGTGCCGTGATGCTCATTACGTAAACAACTGCACCCTAACGACCTATGCGTAAGAAAACCTTATGCCGATCGGAGTAACGAACGGCTCAGGCTGCAAAAATCGTTTTGGAGTCGTTGGAATCAGCCTAAAAGGCTCATTCCATAGACCCTTGTACCAATGAAATCGGACAAAAACTTTCGTCCCCCTTTTGAGGCCTCCTTAGTTACACATCAGAGATAAACAACTTTCGTCGTGGAGGACCTCCCTAAAACCGATGAAGGGGATGAGGGAGGAAAAATCAAGGTAGCCTATAACCACCCCCCGAACTCGCTGATCACAATGAGACCACCCTCATGAAAATCTGTTGAGCCGCTCGGGCGTGATGCCGTGATAAAAAAAAAAAAAAAAAAAAAAAAAAAATGTCGAAGAGGTGAGCGCACCTTTCCTTTTTTGGGAAAAGGTTGCGCTAAAAATTAGTTTATAAGCATAAATGCCTCCCAAACTGTCGAGTTGGTCAAAATTACTTTTGAAGGGCTAGGCAGAACTACTATAATAAGTTATTTTACTTGAGCTCACTTGTAAAGAGCCTATAAATCCATGATTTCGGCTTATCATTCTTGGAATAATACACCTTTGAAATCGCGACGGAGGCCTCCGATCGGCCTCAATATTTGACATCATCCGTTTCAAGAGGTCTAGATTCTAAACCCAAAATGTTCGTCCCGCAAAAACTGGAAATTTGGCGTTTTTGCCGATTTGGGTACCGTTGGTCGCATTCCGCGCAGAAATGTATCAAGTATATATATGGCGAAATTTTGTTGGTTCGGCTAAGTATAATACTAAGTACAATAATTGTAGTATGTCTGGGGCGCTGTGAAGAAAAAAATATTTTTTGAATAATTTTATTTTCCGTGGGGGGGGGGGGGGGGGGGGGGGCTTTGGTTAAGGGGAGGAGGAGTCAGCTGCGCAGCCTTCAGATAGGTACACCCCCCCCCCCCCCTCCCACAGCAACCTCAACATCCAGTCAACTGCTCCAAACCCTGATTTTGATTTATTATTCTTGGAATAATACACCTATGTTTTCGCGACAGATGTCGACGACTCCGATCGTCCTCAAAACTTGACATTATCCGTTTCAAGAGGTCTAGATTTCAAAACCGAAATGTCCGTCCGCCGTTTTGGGCAGTAAGGAATTTTAGGAATTTTTTTAAAAAATCTGAAATTTTGACAAAATGCTCGGTTTACCATCTAGTTGTGCCCTCAAGGTTTTTAGTCCGATCGCCCAAACCCGTGGGGCGCAATGGGGCTAAAATGGGGCTATGGGAGGTTTTTTTTTTTAAGGATTTTAGCTATGGGCTCGAGTTAGGTGTCGTTTTCGAAGTATTTTTGGACGTAGAATCCATTTTTTGGGGTTCCGGAACGTTCCCATTTCACTGTTGCAATCTATAGGGCTTTCATGGGGCTACAAATGAGATTTTTGATGGATCAAAGAAAAAACAAACAAAAATGTTGAAATTTTTTTTTTTAAATTTAAAAATTTTTATTAAAAAAAATCTTTTTTATTGTTTTTTCATTGTCACAGAATTAAATTTCTGCGCAAGTAATTTACATAAAAGAATAATAAACCCTTGTGTAAAATTTTCAGCGTTTTTGCTACTGTTTTGGAGCTTAGATGGTTTCATATTTTTCTCGTAATCTACTCGCCAAAATGGATTTTTGGTATTTTTTTTCAAATTTTGTAGAAAAAGTTTAATTACCCGTTTTTCCACTTTAGGAGCTCATATAAGCCACTGGGAGCTACGTTTCGGTGGTTTCAGACTTTTCTCGCACTATGCTCGCCAAACTGAATTTTTAAGATCAATTTCAGATTTTTCCGACTGCTAGAAGTGCCCTAGAATAAAGATGACCAAAATCGTGTCACCCTTCTCCTCTTCCTCCTCTACTTGCGTCTTTAATATAGTAAAAAATGTTTAAAAACCCGAAGCTTTGATTGCTGAGGTTACATACAGGTACCTAACATACATGAGGGTGAATATAAATACGCCCCCTGATTTTTGGAAAAACAGTTTGTAAAAATCCTCCAACTGGCTTCCGCTGTAAGTTTGCAATGAACTGAAAGATTGTGGACATCCTTCTGCGATAAGAGAGAAACTTACCGCCGAAAATTACTCAATTGATGCTTACAAAAATACGGTAACACATATGAGGGCAAGTTATTCCGAAAAGTGATGGAAACTCCTTTGTAATGATGTCACAGCAAAAGAAAATACGATTCCAAGCCTTCAAAAAAACTTAAACCCAACATCCAACACTGCAAGTTAGATGAGCCAGATACCTCCCATAAAATTCATGCTGTTGTTAAGCGATTGGTGAAGACGACGCTTGGGCACTGTGGCCAGTAACACACATGAAGTTTTACCATGTTTTTGTTCATTCTAAGGACAATAATTCCTAGAATTGGCTTATGATTGATTTTTTTTCTAGTGTTTTGTATCGGATAGGATTGGAAGATCAGAAAAAAAAAAAAAAAAATCAGGAAACAAGGCTGATTGGGGGATTTGTACTAGGGTGAGGACACGAAATGTACATTTCAAATGAGAATGATCCATTTACTACAATACTACAATATGATCCCAATCGTTGTATTCTGAAGGTGTAAATCCATTGACAGGCACGAATATTGCCAAAGAAGCGAGAACTGCTCTGGCTCGAGCGGCTTCCGTCTTCGTCCTGTACATCACCTCGACGGCCAACGGCATCGCTACAAAAGCCAGCAGGAAAACCATCAGCTCCAACGATGTTTTGGAAGCTTTGCAAGAAACAGATTTCGACCCGTTTGTTGAACCTCTGAGCGCATCAATCACAGGTTTGTTTCCTCGTTTGTATCCAGCGATCTCCCGCTAAATCCATCAAATCAGAGTGTTCTGTTCATTTCAGAATATCGGAAAACCGTGCAAGAAAAGAAAAGTCGGCTGTCGACTGGGAAAAAGTCTCTGGAAAATGGGGATTCCAAAAGCGAAACCCCCAAAAGAGATTCGGCCGACGCGGAGGTCATTGAAGACGATGACGATGAAGAAGAAGAAGATAATGCGTGATAATTTTTTACTTATTCCATTTATTTTTTATACTTAGAATTTAATTATAAGTACATTCCTGATGTCGTTGACCTTAAGAATCTCCCTAAATTTCGGTGACTTTAAATATCGCTGTCCATGAAGTGGTTGTTTTGGTGGTGATGCAGAGGTCGGTTCTAGGAAGAAAAATTCCCGGAAAAACGCTGCAAAATATTTTTAAGGATTTATTCTTTGATCTGGGTTACTAGTGGAAAATTAATTCTGTGTCTGTTGTGAAAGTGACCTCACAACCACTCCTAATTTTCCACCAGTAACCCTTTGATCTGGGTTACTAGTGGAAAATTAATTCTGTGTCTGTTGTGAAAGTGACCTCTCCACTGCGGTGTCAAGTGCCATGTTTGAACAGACCCAATCAGTGTTGAAGCTGGTCATCTTACCCACGTCAGTCCGAACTCTGTTGTATGTCCAAAATCTAGTACAAAGTGTGTAAAACTCTTTCTGTGTGTATAAGAGCTTTTTATGAAAGTACAAGAAGTAATCCCCACTTGTCGTCTCAAGTTGTGTATGATTATAGTCTGCGAGAAACTTCTGTGTGCATGACATAAAAAATTGCCCCGCCCTCTGGACCGGTGGCGAGCTGGCCGAGGAGAGCCAGTGTGGCCCAGTAGATGGAATTTTGCGCGCAGTCATTGAAAAAATTCCCTGTCCCCTCGACACTTTACATCCAAGAATTGGGGGTCGGAACCACTTGTAAAAGCACAGAATATAAAAAAGATAGTAGGTAAGTACTACAATAATTTGCCAAGAGAAAATATTATTTTCTCTTGGCAAATTATTGTAGTGCTTACCTACTATCTTTTTTATTGCGAATTTGGTTTCTACACATACTTCAACGAAAAAAAAAAAAACAAAAAATTGCGCGAAATTTTGTTTCTTGATTGAACCGAAAACATATTTTTAAAATGTGTATTTCATAAACCAAAATGAAGGTCTTATTTAGCATGGATGCATAATGTTTCTGTATCTCGAAAAAAGATAAGAGAAGTACGAGTAAGAATGTTTATGGGCCATTCTCAGGAAAACGTGAAATCGAATGTCCAGGGTGTTTGCTCCTGTGACAGACCGTCTTTTAGGATATTTTTTTTTTTTAATGGTAGGTATTCCTCTGTTCTAACTCGAACTTTGACAATTCAATGCGTAATTACAGTTTATTTATATGAAAATTAATTAAAACTACTGTAAATGTCACTACTTCATCCTGTCCCAACCCAACCTAGCCAACTTTGTTAATATCTGGAGTCTGCATGTTGCATGATTCTTCCATTCCCACTGAATGGTGCTATTCCTTAAACTCTCTAGTTCCCAAAACTCGAGCGAAATATTTGTAATTAACTATTTTAAATTTTATGCAGCATGATTTATGTTTGTCCCGAGGATTTTGGTCACTACTTCACAACTGCAGTTTTTATGGAACAAATTCAAATATCCCGCTTCCCGGGACGCTCTTGGCGGTTCAATGTAACCACCAACATCAGAGTTACCTCCAGTACGAGTATCAACGGCCCTCAGTTGAGTGTGAACTTGGTGCGAGTGTTTATGTGCGGCTAAAAGTGGCAGTGTTTTTTCTACTGTCACTCCTTCACTGGCTGATTCTTGGGTCAGTTTCAACGATTCCTTTTTTCCTCTTTCTTTCTCAATGAACTCATTTATAGCATAACAGATGAGAGTTTTTCCTTTTTGAAAAGGGTGCTGTAGTTGGGAAATGAATCACAATAACCTCAAGTTTGTCACTACTTCATTTGTCACTACTTCACAAGTAGGGTTATACCAAGCGTATGAAGTAGTGACAAGTTAGATGAAGTAGTGACAGGTGTGTTGTTTCCCCACGGAGGAGCCCAGTTCTCTCCTAATTGACGTGGAAGGCTGATATTAAATTTTGTCGTGGACCCTCCATGGGAAGAAATACCTACCTAGGTACTTACTTAGCAGTGTGAGACATGAGTAGGATTGAAATTCCCCGTGAAACGAGTAGGTGGTTTATGGTTTATTACTTCACATTTCTAAAGTCACTACTTCATATTAATGTCATTACTTCATTTCTGCAATTTGGAAATCAATTTATATTTTGAGATTTAAGCGTGTCCAATGATCACATATGGTTACTTATAAGTATACGAACCTGGAATAAAAAAATTGAGTCTCATGACCAACTTTTATTTTTGGAATGTAAAGGTAGTTGTATTTCACGTTTTCCTGAGAATGGCCCTTATATTATTGATATAAGAGGCTTTTGGAACGCTTAATCAACAAAACTTATTGAATAAGGGTATTATATTTATGAATAATATTCGAGGCTTTTGGAACGTTGGAACGAATCTGGATGCTGCCCCGACACATCCGAGGCCCTTGGAGTTTCCATAACGTCCCGACACTGGGCCAATTCAATTGCCCAAAGATAGCCACACAAAACCAGTAAGAAGTTGTAGTCCGTAAACAAGCTGAGATCCAAAAACAGTTAAGCCAATATTAGAGAGTTTTTGCAGACCTTTCCACGAATCCGTAGCAGGAAATCCGTATGGGCTGTCTAGGCCGACCATGACTGGAAGCTAACCACCACAACCACCCCACTACAGATTCCTTACGAATCCGTATGGAAAAATTGACTACTAAAGTGACGCGCACGTTGTTTTCACTCTCACATACCTCAAGAAAAAATGGTCGCCGTGAAGTTTTGACTTGTTGCGTTTGGGTATTTCACAAGTATTAAATACTTGTAATAAGAAATTTTCTTATTACAAGTACGAGGACTCCTACTGCCACTCGGTTTTTTGTGAAGAGGAAAATGGATGAAAATCCAAAAAAAAAAAAAGGTCGCCGTGAAGTTTTGACTTGTTGCGTTTGAGTATTTCACAAGTATTAAATATTTGTAATAAGAAATTTTCTTATTACAAGTACGAGGACTCCTACTGCCACTCGGTTTTTTGTGAAGAGGAAAATGGATGAAAATCCAAAAAAAAAAAGGTCGCCGTGAAGTTTTGACTTGTTGCGTTTGAGTGTTTCACAAGTATTTCTTATTACTAGGGTTGCCTGATGAGAGAAAAGGAAAAAAAGGACATCAAGATATATAACGTATAAATTACAAAATGCACATACTATATTATAATATAATTATAAGGTAAAGGTTTTTCATCAATCAGATGGATGATGGTTTGTTACCTACCTAATCGGGTATTATAATATGTTGAATGTTGAAACTAAAAACTTGAAGTGGATTCTATTCCTATTAGAATTAGATCATTTTCTATAATATAATGATATTATATTATAGAAAACGTAATAATATTATAGAAAATATAATAATATTATAGAAAATATAATAATATTATAGAAAATATAATAATATTATATTATAGAAAATGATGTAATTCTAATAGGAATAGAATCTACTTCAAGTTTTTAGTTTCAACATTCAACATAATATGTTGAATGTTGAAACTAAAAACTTGAAGTAGATATTATTATAATACCCGATTAGGTAGGTAACAAACCATCATCCATCTGATTGATGAAAAACCTTTACTGTGGGGACATGTAGTCAGTTCCTCTCATCCACTGAGAGTTCATCAGAGAAAAATTTTCTCTGATGGAATGAGAATATTTAATATTCTCTCGACGTTGGCATTATGGGCAGGAATGGCGAAAACAATTTGGCACAATTTGAGAAGCTGTGAGTGTTTCTCTGATTGGTCGACAAGATGGAAATATTCACACCATCTTTGACTGCAGTTCATGGCTTTAAATTTAGTGAGAAATTAGATTTAGGGAGAAATTTCTCCTTCAGTCTTTCAGTCAGAAAATCTTCGACTTCCTCCAACGAAGCTAGCACCTCCAAAACTGAGTTATGTTTGGCTTCCAAGTTTTTAATCTTTTCATTGAAAGAAAACATTAATGAATGTAGAAACCACAAGTCACTTTCATTTTCTGGCTATTCAAACAGATTTTTTATTAGGATAGGAGGGTTGCTCTGATACATAAAATACGACATTTGAAGCACACGATTTATGCAGGGAAACAACGACAACCAACGGGATTTGGAGTGGCGAAGAAGCTGCCTGTATTCGATGTCAACGCCCACGATGGACATAGGTTTAACAAGAACAAGATTTTTTCTAAGCCGGCTGTTCCAGATAGGTAGGTAGCCCAAACGATTTTCAGGTAATTTCGAGGTAATTTCAGAAAATGAGAGATTTTTAAAAAAAAGAGAACATTTGCCCGAAAAATGAAAAAAGAGAGGACGCCCGGACAGGGTGTGAAAAAGAGGACATGTCCGGAAAAAAGAGGACATCTGGCAGCCCTACTTATTACAAGTCCTACGAGGACTCCTACTGCCACTCGTTTTTTTGTGAAGAGGAAATGGGTGGAATAAAAATTTCCAATTCATCCATCGAGTGTAGAACAGAATAAAACAGAAGAGAACAAAGCGAACTGAGAACAAAAAATAACAAAGCAGAATACAAGCCCGTTTGTTTACAAGATAACATCTTGAGGTTACAACGGGGTTACACAAGCGTCAGGTTATGTTGCTTTTCATACAGATTTCTATACTGATTTGGTAACCCGTAGGAATAAGGATTCGTACCGCCTACTGCTACAGATTCCTTACCGATTTGTCCTCGCGCATGCGCACTCCCCCTTTCCTTACAGATTCGTACTACGGATTTCCTCCTACCGATCGGTGGAAGGGTCTGCAAAAACTCTCTATTGCGGTATAACAAACGTATAAAAAATAATACTGTGACACAGTTGAAACGACACCAACGAGAATGAAGGAGCCGCTCCCCTGAGGGAATGTAGGTATTTTTAGGTTGGCGTCACTGACCTTCCCGAAGGCTGCTTGGTGGCCTAACCGATGGGTCCCGACGAGTCAGAAGGGATTAGTAAATAGAGAGTTTTTGCAGACCCTTCCACCGATCGGTAGGAGGAAATAGAGAGTTTTTGCAGACCTTTCCACGAATCCGTAGCAGGAAATCCGTATGGGCTGTCTAGGCCGAACATGACTGGAAGCTAACCACCTCAACCACCCCACTACAGATTCCTTACGGATCGGTATGGAAAAATTGACTACTAAAGTGACGCGCACGTTGTTTTCACTCTCACATACCTCAAGAAAAAATGGTCGCCGTGAAGTTTTGACTTGTTGCGTTTGAGTATTTCACAAGTATTAAATACTAAAGGACATCAAGATATATAACGTATAAATTACAAAATGCACATACTATATTATAATATAGGTAATAATAAGGTAAAGGTTTTTCATCAATCAGATGGATGATGGTTTGTTACCTACCTAATCCGGTATTATAATATGTTGAATGTTGAAACTAAAAACTTGAAGTAGATTCTATTCCTATTAGAATTAGATCATTTTCTATAATATAATAATATTATATTATAAAAAATGTAATAATATTATAGAAAATATAATAATATTATATTATAGAAAATGATCTAATTCTAATAGGAATAGAATCTACTTCAAGTTTTTAGTTTCAACATTCAACATATTATAATACCCGATTAGGTAGGTAACAAACCATCATCCATCTGATTGATAAAAAACTGTTGAGAATTTGGCTCTTGGACCACTTCTGCCCTCCCGCGTCGGGATGCTTAGTACTGAAGACGACCACCCAGAGCGCTTTCTCCATAGTTCTGCACTATCTCACCAGTTTAACGATGAATTTTATATATTCGGGAGTGCTATTAATTTCGTAATTATTTACTCAAACGATCAGTCAGATTATGTAGAGTCATTTCGCAGAGATTAGCGTTCATAATAACTGGGGGAATTGGTACCACTGTTGGTGTACGTTCTCAGTTCTCATTGGCTGTCGTCATGTTGATTATTCCTCCGCCGGTTTTCAAGTTAGTTGCGTTTTGCTACAATAAAATCCCTGCTGTCAAGTGACTTGACTCAAGTGACTTGACTCAAGTCGTTCAAGTCTTTCATAAAGTGTTTGTGCAGTTGAAAGATGTCTCAAGAGAGTCAATCCGAACGTGAGTAATCACTTTATTTCAATACGATATCGAACAAGCGCATGTTTTTTGATTACGAGTGTTTGAGTGGTGTGGAATGCGAGTCGGCTCGGCCGACGGGACGCGTCACCACATGAAAATGGTAGGACGATAGAATCGATACCCGACCAGTTTTCCTTGAGCGAATCTTTGCTTTAGTTATTTAGGTTCTGTGGATGTTTTACGAGCAGGTACGAGGACGGATGCTGTTTATTTAATTAGTCGTCAGGAGGTGAAGTTGTGAGGTTATGAGGTTGATCGGTCAGACTAGAGACTATACCTACACCTGACTCCCAATCCGCGCATGCGCAATCGCACTTTTTTATCGGTAATCGATGCGTTATGAGAAAGATCGATTGTTCGCTACGCGTTTCAATCGATGTTGCCTTAACTTCCAAAACCCGCCTCTTGAAACAATGGAGGGCGGTTTTTTCATTTTCTTTTTCAAATTCTTTGTTTTTTACTCGGAAAATATTTAACCCGCTGGGATCCTTCAAAAATCCCTTTTTTAGCCCCATGAAAGCCCATAGATCGCCACAGTGAAATCGGATCGTTCCGGGACCCCCGTAAAATGGATTTTACGTCCAAAAATACCTCGAAAACGACACCTAACTCGATCCCATAGCTAAAAGCCTTCAAAACCCCTCCAGTAGCCCCATAGCGCCCCACGGGTATGGGCGATCGGACTGAAACCCTTGTGGGCACAACTAGATGGTAAACCAAGTATTCTGTCAAAATTTCAGAATTTAAAGAAAATTCCTACTGCCAAAAACGGCCCGGAGGGCGGACGGACCTTTCGGATTTAGAATGTAGACCTCTTGAAACTGATAATGTCAAATTTTGAGGCCGATCCGAGTCGTCGACCTCCGTCGCGATTACATAGGGATCCTTCAAAAATCCCATTTTTAGCCACATGAACTTGCCTCGCTTTTGATTTCCACTACCTACACCACAGTCGATCCTCTGCTCGCGCTTCGAGTGTCTGGACGCCTTTTTGGACAGCCCCGAAATCCGACAACACCTCGCACAAATAAACCGAATATAATAAACGGAATATAATTTGGGGTCAAAAGGAAAATAACTTCTAGGCGCCCCGGTCGAGTTGACATTTTGGATTTGGAATGAAACCTCTTGATCAGAGAGGCTAGATGTGATTCGTTATTCACAGTGTATCCACATGGGAGCAGTTCAAAATAGGAAACCGCCTCACTGTCTGGCATAACATGGCCGTGACGATAATCGAAGGTGATGGAACATCGAAACGAAGATCGAACATCGAAACATTACCGATAAAAAAGTGCGATTGCGCATGCGCGGATTGGGAGTCAGGTGTATGGGTAGTCTCTAGTATCGGTCAGCTTGTTTTTAGGCTCTTTTCAGCTTTTCGACGCTTACAGTTCCTCTCTCTCTTCTAATTCTCGGTTCTTCGGTGCCTTCGGGTGTTCCTCTGTCTATCTTCCACTGTCTTCTCGATGTTTCGGCGATGTGTTGAATCTTTTTCGTATGGTCGATGTGTATGGAGTTGTATGGCTCTTTCGTATGGTCGATGTGTACGTGTCTGTATGTGAGTTGTTGTTAGAAAAGGAGCGTACACTGCCTAAGGCAGTCTGCCTTTGGGCAGTGGATTGAGCTCGGTACAGGTCGGTGAGACTGTACGTTGGAACATGAAAAGGGCGTTGCGCAAGTACTTCATGTTGCTATGTTGGCTATGTGCGAATCCTGGGGATTTGAAGTTATCAATGTGTGATCCCGACATACAGTTGATAGCGACGAAATTCGCGGTGGACAGGCGCACAACGAAAATGAGGTGCGGGACTGTGAATACGCTCGTTTTTGGAAGGGTCAAGAATGCATGCACGGACCAAATGCCACACGTCCCAAAAACGAGCATCCCGTGTCTAGTAGGTAGAGGGTGGCCTAGACACACGAGAGGGCCGAATTTCACTGTGGGCACATCGGGTATGTGTGCTGGAGATAGCGTACATTTATTAATGAACATAGTAAGTTTTTATTTTCGCTCATAGGAAAACTGGCAGGAAGGATTCTATGTATCGGGACGGCTGTATGGGTGTACGTACTAAGCTAGAGGCGGATACTTATTTCTAGAGTCATAAGGGCGCCGGCTTAAATGTTCGATTTGGAGGGAACACCGAGAGCATAAGAAGCATAGGGAATTTTCCCTAGTGATGCCCATTTTGTTCTCAGTTCCGAGCTATCGAATGGAAGGGAAGTTCCAATAGTTTATTTATAAAAAAAAAAAATAAAAAAAAAAAATAAAATCAATAAAAATAAATAAATAAATAAAATGCAATTGAGTGAATATTTTAATTTTCGAAAAATTGGAAAATTAAAATACTCTGTGGTTGCATTGAAATAATGTGGAACTTGAACACCATACTAGACCGTAACTATGTACCTGAAACTAGTTGCGCGTTCGCGGACACAGATCGTAGTTGCTGTTGTATAAAACCGTGTGGGGTTTTGAGCAAGAGTATGAGACGGACTTGTGAAGACAAGGGTTGTTGTAGGCAGTCCATATATAGATGTAGTCATGACGTGGTCTATATATGTGTGTATGAAGAGTGGATGGAGTAAGATATTTCTTGCGTTCTGTTGGCGTTAGCGCTCATGCGCTGGAACTGGTGAAAAGATGTAGAAGCGTATCTGTACTGTTTGTTCGGGTTTCTGACGAGGACGTACTCCTCAAGTCCCCCGACGTAGTGGTCTCCCCCCAAGAGACGCCGGTGGGAGATAGTGAGGAGCTCCCGCGAGTTCAGGCCCTTCATTAACTTCCTTGTTTCGGCCAACAGATAGAGGATGTATCACCAGTCGTGTAGGTGTGGGCCGAACTCATGGCGGAGGCCGATGCGTCGCTGGAGGCAAAGTTGGCGCAGTTTCGGGACCAGATTCTCAAAAATCATCCCGATTCTGGTACCTTTCCTCGTCTGCCGCTCGTGAACGCTTTGAAGGAAGATGATTTGAGTGCCCAGGGTTCCCCTGTACTGTTGATACCAAATGAGGAGATATGTACCTGTGGAGAAGATGGATACCTCACCTGCGTTGAGTTTGCCGCAAGGTGTTGCATCCACATCTCGTACTACGGCACAGGATTGGTTGAGTTCTGTGGGAAGGGAAGGGGGTCGCAGGAGTGGGTCTGAAAAGTCTGGGAAGAGTTCGTCAACTGTCCTCATTAAAAGGAAGTCGTCGTCCGAACCGACCAATGACCGTGATCGCGACCGTAGGTACCTACTTCTATACTCAGCAAATTATGATATTCCAGGCGAGAGTCCCCTAGTTGAATCCGGTTGTAGCTGCGAATCGTTCCCAGCGACCACATTAATTAATTAAAAATCATTTTTAACGTCCATAATAAAGTTCCCTGTATTTGACGTGAAGCTAGAGCGCACAGGTGATCCAGATTTTGGTAGGTACCTGGTATCAAACTGCTATGGTGGCTTTAGGATCACAAAATTGCGAATTTCTGGTGACAGGTGCCAAACCGCCCGAGATGATGGTTGTTTCACCCAGTGAGCGTCATCAGGCTGAGATGAAGATAAAGGTGTTTCTGCTGTCGGTGCTTGACCCATACTATCGTTCAATGGTCTCCCATTTTGAGAGTCCACGCGAAATGTAGGAGGTGCAGCATTGTGAGCCAACTTCAAAATTCTTTGTGAATTCTTTGCAGGCTGAATTGTCTCACATAGGGTTTGACGAAGGCTCTGAAACTCCAGTTGACTTCATTCAGCGCTTTGACGGGGTGGTCACCAGACTCCTTAGTTTGGACCTTGACCTCGTGAGCGAGGAGTCGGTGAAACAGGCTTGTCAGCGTGAGATGACGTCCAGACCGGACTTTTCCTTGTCGGAGATAAAGTCGATGTTGATTGAGGAGTACCGGGAGAAGGAGTAAAATTTAATGTCGGTCTTCAGTCGCAGTCTGTTGGCTGGTTCCTAGCTGAAAGCAGGTCCCAGTTCTCCTAGGTTGGGCTTTGGACGTCGTGGCTCCAGCTCCCGTGGTGGTCCCGTGGTGGTCTGGTCCTCGGGATTTCTATTTTGAAAGGGTCAAATCGGAAGTCGTCTGGGGAAGTAAAACTTACTTAGTGCTAGAGGGTACCTCTAGAGGTAGGTAAGTGTAGAGTTATTTGCCCCAAGGGTAGGAGTCGGGGACTGTGATAGTGGGGGCAAAATAAGGTATTTCGGCTGTCATAAGTTGTTGGACCACTTGGCTAGGGACTGCCCTGAACCCCGTAGGCCTCCTGCGGGTGGTGGGGGTGTGAAAAAGTCTGCAGCTCCTTCAAAGCTGCGAAAAATGAAGGTGAGGGGGGGCTAGGCGGTTGCGTGACCACCTTACTACAGTAGGTCTGGGCGTGTGCATGTCGTTGCCATGGTGGGGAAGGCCAACCTTCCCGATACTGCTGATACGTGGGTGGTAATTGGCAAAGAGGAGCAGGAACTGCTGGGCTCCCTGAACTTCTCGCACGAAAGAATGAACGTTTAAAGCAATAATTGCTTTAAACGTTGCTTAAAACAACTATTGTTGCTTAAAAAAAAACAATTATTGTTGATTCGGGTTGTGCGGAGCGTATTGTTAATCGTAGGGAGTATTTTGAATCTCGAGGCGTTTTACTTGCGCGAGGCGGATCTGGACTGTCAATACTATAGTGACATAGCGATCCTCAATAACGGCATCCCCTCGCATTTTCGAAGTGTTCTATACTCCCCTGAACTTGTAGTTAATTTGTGTGCCTGCTGGTGCTGGTATGACAGAACGGTTCGACAATGAACGAGCAAAATTTGAATGCTCGGCTGGTACCATTCTCAAGGATGGTTATTGGTGGATTGAGTTTTAATTCAAACTGCTTTTCAATTAACTGAGTTTCAATAAATTGTACAATAACGTTAAACGTAAATCATGTGATCTGCCGTCACCCCAGCACCTGGTGAGGCGCTCATGTTTTCATAGCTCGGGTTCCGCCTCCGGCTCGTTAGCTGGTCCTTCGGGTAGCACCAGTAATCGTGAGTTGTCCGGTGCCGGCCACCGGGGTGGAGATGTACTGGTGGGAGGGAGAAATGGACCTCAGGATCAGTGGAGCAATGACGAGTGTAGGAGGGAGAATAAACGGAGCAGTGGTGAGCAGGTAGATATAGGGATGGGAGGGAGCATGGTACCCCATGAACCAAAAGAAACTAAATTGCCTAACAAGTCAATTGGAATGAAAGGCGTTGAAATCACAAATCGGATCTTGGACTGTGAAGAGTGTGCGCAGGCGAAGATAGTTAGAATTATTTTGAGTAGTGATTTGATGAGCCCAATAATTCTTATTAGACCTGTAAACTTCAGAGACCAAGCTAAGCCATCTATGAAGGCGTTGTTGGAAAAGGAGGGCATAAAGGTTGTTACAAGTGAACCTCACAGCCCGCTACTCAATGGCGCTGCTGAGAGGTTGAATCTTGAGCAGATACAGAAAATCTGAGTTAACCTGTTGTCTGCGCAAATGCCATATTCGTCCTGGGGTCGTTGTCTTGAATAGGTGGTTCATGTACATAACCGAGTGCCCAATAATTCGACAGGTTAGGAATCCCTACAAGGCATTTTATGGGCGTGAACCGTATCTTTAAGGTACATCAAAAGATTTGGTTGTTTCGCTATGGTGGTGAACTACAAAATAAGCCGAAGATTGTTCCAAACGTTCGCAGAGCGTATTTACTGGAGTGTGGTGAAACTGGCTATGTGTTGTACTCCTGTGATGTCCGATATTTGGAAAATCGGGTGTATGGCGAAATAATCAACCCAAGACCGCTTGCTGAAGCGTTAGAAGTGGGGGTGGAAGATGAGTCTGATCCACAAGATTCTGTGTGCCATAGAGGTGTACTTTACGTGGAACCCAACTCGTACAAGGAAACAATGGCATCCTTGGAGAGAGATTTGTGGGAAGAGGCAATACTGGACGAGTTGAGCTCTTTGAATGGGAATGGAACATGGGTGTTCGTTCCCAAAGATGAGCTGCCCTCTGGTACTTGCGTGATCAAAGCTCGTTGGGTCCACAAAAGGAAGACTCTTGCTAATGGCGATTTTCGGTGTAAGTCGCGGTTAGTCGCGAAAGGTTTTGCGGACAGGAATTATGATAATTCCGAAATCTGTTGCGCGGCTGGGAGACGTGAGATTAATGCTGGCTATTGCTAACGAGTATGATCTCGAACTCAATCAACTAGACGTAAAGATCGCCTTTATTTATAGTGAACTAGAACACCCGGTGTACATGGAAATTCCGGAGGGAGTCGAGGAACTTACTGGTGTGTCCCATGGGCTGGGTGTACTACTTTAGTGTACTGGAGTATACTATCCAAGGACTGAGTATACTGCTCTAGTATACTACTCATGTGTGTAATTTGCTGAGGTCTCTGTACGGAATTATCCCCAAGACGGTGGTACGACAAATTCAGCTCGATTATTGAGGAGCTAGGATTTAGGCGGTACGCACACCAGAAATGTATCTTCTACTCGGAACAAGCTAGTGCATTTGTCATGATTTTTATTTATGTTGATGAATGCCTATTGGCATCCAACAGCAAATCCAAGTCGGCTGAGTTCAACAAGAAAATTGGAGAACAAATCGAAATTAATGATTTGGGGAGTCCAAATAAATTCTTGGGACTGGAAATTGTTCGAGATAGACAGAAATCTGAGATCTTTGTAAGTCAAAAGGGCTTCATAGATGAAATTCGTGAGAAGTATCTCGAGCAGGGGGATGTGGTCGGTGGCTTGTCGGTGCTTCCGGGGGCGGGCGCGTTGGCATTAAATGTCGGTGTGTTCGTTTTCGGGGGCGTTGGCGGGCTGCTGACGTCACTGACTCGAGTGCAATGGTTCCCTTTAGGGAGGTAATTGGTTCTCTGCTGTACCTACAGAATTGCAGTTGCCCAGAGATTTCCTTTGCGGTGAACTTCCTCAGTGTAAAGCAGTGGAAGTGTGTGCGAAAGGTGTTGCAGTATCTCAATGGTACTTCAACGATGGGTCTGATTTTCATGGGTAGAAGCGAGGGAGTTGACTGTTATGCAGATGCTTCACTAGGGTCGAACGACATACACGGTAAATCAACCACTGGTTTTGTAGTCCGTGAGATTTGGAGATGTTGTCGCTTACAAATCGACGAAGCAAGCTCATGTGAGCTTGTCTAGTGCCGAAGCTGTATAATATTATATTGTGATGAGTTCTGCGTGTAAGGAACTAATAAGACTTATTAGTTCGAATAAGGAACTAGTAAGACTTAGTCTGATAGAAATGGTTCGATTTTTGACAAAGAGTGACTTAGTGCCAACCTTGTTGTGTGACTGTCGCCCGGCAATTGCCTTGGTGAGGACAGATGAGTCACGTACTCTCAAACTTATTGTCAAATTATCGTACCCCTTAGTCCGACAAGAATTCCAGAAGGGAAATGTGCGAATTGAGTGGGTAGGAACGGATGACCAACTTGGTGACCTTCTAACAAAACCACTGGCTCAAGAAAAGTTCGTGCATTTCAGAAAAATGGTTCTAGAGAATGGAAGTTGAAAACACCAGGATTGTGATTGTGCTATGATAAATGAATTACTTGATATTATCAGTGTAAATATGCGGGTACCGGGTAATGTGGAATGTTTATTTGACATTATCCTGGAACATTCATGTTGATGCATTTTGATTTCTTCTTGTGAAAGATTTGGCTTAACTCAAATTGATTTATCGGAAGATGA
This sequence comes from Pilophorus perplexus, assembly GCA_955831195.1. NCBI lineage: Eukaryota > Metazoa > Arthropoda > Insecta > Hemiptera > Miridae > Pilophorus > Pilophorus perplexus. The sequence continues at coordinate 807,601 of OY037009.1, forward strand.
ATGCCCTGGTCCTGTTGTTTTCTGATGTTTCCAGAACCGTGGAATTGAGTTCTACTTAGAGCAGGCTGAAAAGTGAATCGTGGCGACACTGAACCGATGTCACTGTGTGCAGCCCCAACGCTGTGATAATTATACTTTCAGCTACACCAATTGCCGACATGACAAACTGAGGATTAGATCCTTGTGGTCAGTGCGTGGCTTCAGAGCGGAGGGAGTGTTGAGAATTTGGCTCTTGGGCCACTTCTGCCCTCCCGCGTCGGGATGCTTAGTACTGAAGACGACCACCCAGAGCGCTTTCTCCATAGTTCTGCACTATCTCACCAGTTTAACGATGAACTTTATATATTCGGGAGTGCTATTAATTTCGTAATTATTTACTCAAACGATCAGTCAGATTATGTAGAGTCATTTCGCAGAGATTAGCGTTCATAATAACTGGGGGAATTGGTACCACTGTTGGTGTACGTTCTCAGTTCTCATTGGCTGTCGTCATGTTGATTATTCCTCCGCCGGTTTTCAAGTTAGTTGCGTTTTGCTACAATAAAATCCCTGCTGTCAAGTCGTTCAAGTCTTTCATAAAGTGTTTGTGCAGTTGAAAGATGTCTCAAGAGAGTCAATCCGAACGTGAGTAATCACTTTATTTCAATAAAAACCTTTACTGTGGGGACATGTAGTCAGTTCCTCTCATCCACTGAGAGTTCATCAGAGAAAAACTTTCTCTGATGGAATGAGAATATTTAATATTCTCTCGACGTTGGCATTATGGGCAGGAATGGCGAAAACAATTTGGCACAATTTGAGAAGCTGTGAGTGTTTCTCTGATTCGTCGACAAGATGGAAATATTCACACCATCTTTGACTGCAGTTCATGGCTTTAAATTTAGTGAGAAATTAGATTTAGGGAGAAATTTCTCCTTCAGTCTTTCAGTCAGAAAATCTTCGACTTCCTCCAACGAAGCTAGCACCTCCAAAACTGAGTTATGTTTGGCTTCCAATTTTTTAATCTTTTCATTGAAAGAAAACATTAATGAGTGTAGAAACCACAAGTCACTTTCATTTTCTGGCTTTTCAAACAGATTTTTAGCGCAACCTTTTTCCAAAAAATGGAAAGGTGCGCTCACCTCTTCGACATGTATGTTTTTTGTTTTGTTTGTTTGTTTGTGTACAGAGCATCACGCCCGAGCGGCTCAACAGATTTTCATGAGGGTGGTCTCATTGTCATCAGCGAGTTCCGGGGGTGGTTATAGGCTACCTTGATTTTCCCTCCCTCATCCCCTTCATCGGTTTTCGGGAGGTCCTTCACGACGAAAGTTGTTTATCTCTGATGTGTAACTAAGGAGGCCTCAAAAGGGGGACGGAAGTTTTCGTCCGATTTCGTTGGTACAAGGGTCTATGGAATGAGCTTTTCAGGCTGATTCCAACGACTCCAAAACGATTTTTGCAGCCTGAGCCGTTCGTTACCTCTGATCGGCATAAGGTTTTCTTACGCATCGGTCGTTAGGGTGCGGTTGTTTACGTAATGAGCATCACGTGGATGATGTGTTGTGTGGCATAGTTTGGTCGCTAGATACCTACTGTTTCTTAGTTTCTCTCGCTCATTAAATATATCGTAATAACAAAAAGGTTGCGCTCATCTATTCAATTCAATTGATGGCTTGTTTATTAGGATAGGAGGGTTGCTCTGAGACATAAAATACGACATTTGAAGCACACGATTTATGCAGGGAAACAACGACAACCAACGGGATTTGGAGTGGCGAAGAAGCTGCCTGTATTCGATGTCAACGCCCACGATGGAAATAGGTTTAACAAGAACAAGATTTTTTCTAAGCAGGCTGTTCCAGATAGGTAGGTAGCCCAAACGATTTTCAGGTAATTTCGAGGTAATTTCAGAAAATGAGAGATTTTTAAAAAAAGAGGACATTTGCCCGAAAAATGAAAAAAGAGAGGACGCCCGGACAGGGTGTGAAAAAGAGGACATGTCCGGAAAAAAGAGGACGTCTGGCAGCCCTACTTATTACAAGTCCTACGAGGACTCCTACTGCCACTCGTTTTTTTGTGAAGAGGAAATGGGTGGAATAAAAATTTCCAATTCATCCATCGAGTGTAGAACAGAATAAAACAGAAGAGAACAAAGCGAACTGAGAACAAAAAATAACAAAGCAGAATCCAAGCCCGTTTGTTTACAAGAAAACATCTTGAGGTTACAACGGGGTTACACAAGCGTCAGGTTATGTTGCTTTTCATACAGATTTCTATACTGATTTGGTAACCCGTAGGAATAAGGATTCCTACCGCCGACTGCTACAGATTCCTTACCGATTTGTCCTCGCGCATGCGCACTCCCCCTTTCCTTACAGATTCGTACTACGGATTTCCTCCTACCGATCGGTGGAATGGTCTGCAAAAACTCTCTAATCCGTAGTACGAATCAGTAAGGAAAGGGGGAGTGCGCATGCGCGAGGACAAATCGGTAAGGAATCTGTAGCAGTAGGCGGTACGAATACTTATTCCTACGGGTTACCAAATCTGTATAGAAATCTGTATGAAAAGCAACATAACCTGAGGCTTGTGTAACCCCGTTGTAACCTCAAGATGTATTCTTGTAAACAAACGGGCTTGGATTCTGCTTTGTTATTTTTTATTCTCAGTTCGCTTTGTTCTCTTCTGTTTTATTCTGTTCTACACTCGATGGATGAATTGGAAATTTTTATTCCACCCATTTCCTCTTCACAAAAAAACGAGTGGCAGTAGGAGTCCTCGTAGGACTTGTAATAAGTAGGGCTGCCAGACGTCCTCTTTTTCACACCCTGTCCGGGCGTCCTCTCTTTTTTCATTTTTCGGGCAAATGTCCTCTTTAATTAAAAATCTCTCATTTTCTGAAATTACCTCGAAATTACCTGAAAATCGTTTGGGCTACCTACCTATCTGGAACAGCCTGCTTAGAAAAAATCTTGTTCTTGTTAAACCTATTTCCATCGTGGGCGTTGACATCGAATACAGGCAGCTTCTTCGCCACTCCAAATCCCGTTGGTTGTCGTTGTTTCCCTGCATAAATCGTGTGCTTCAAATGTCGTATTTTATGTCTCAGAGCAACCCTCCTATCCTAATAAAAAATCTGTTTGAAAAGCCAGAAAATGAAAGTGACTTATGGTTTCTACACTCATTAATGTTTTCTTTCAATGAAAAGATTAAAAAATTGGAAGCCAAACATAACTCAGTTTTGGAGGTGCTAGCTTCGTTGGAGGAAGTCGAAGATTTTCTGACTGAAAGACTGAAGGAGAAATTTCTCCCTAAATCTAATTTCTCACTAAATTTAAAGCCATGAACTGCAGTCAAAGATGGTGTGAATATTTCCATCTTGTCGACCAATCAGAGAAACACTCACAGCTTCTCAAATTGTGCCAAATTTTTTTCGCCATTCCTGCCCATAATGCCAAGTCGAGAGAATATTAAATATTCTCATTCCATCAGAGAAAATTTTTCTCTGATGAACTCTCAGTTGATGAGAGGAACTGACTACATGTCCCCACAGTAAAGGTTTTTCATCAATCAGATGGATGATGGTTTGTTACCTACCTAATCGGGTATTATAATATGTTGAATGTTGAAACTAAAAATTCGAAGTATAATCTATTCCTATTAGAATTAGATCATTTTCTATAATATAATATAGGTAGTATGTGCATTTTGTATATTATACGTTATAATATAACGTAGATATATTATATCTTGATGTTTTTTTTTTTCCCCCTTTTCTCTCATCTGGCAACCCTAGTAATAAGAAATACTTGTGAAACACTCAAACGCAACAAGTCAAAACTTCACGGCGACCATTTTTTTTTTTTTTTTGGATTTTCATCCATTTTCCTCTTCACAAAAAACCGAGTGGCAGTAGGAGTCCTCGTACTTGTAATAAGAAAATTTCTTATCACAAGTATTTAATACTTGTGAAATACTCAAACGCAACAAGTCAAAACTTCACGGCGACCATTTTTTCTTGAGGTATGTGAGAGTGAAAACAACGTGCGCGTCACTTTAGTAGTCAATTTTCCCATACGGATCCGTAAGGAATCTGTGGTGGGGTGGTTGAGGTGGTTAACTTCCAGTCATGTTCGGCCTAGACAGCCCATACGGATTTCCTGCTACGGATTCGTGGAAAGGTCTGCAAAAACTCTCTAATATATCTCATGCCTCCCGCTACTAGGTACCTGACCATCCTCTCCGATGGGTCCCGCAAGGTAATCTGTAAGGCGTAACGAGTAATGCTTAATCGTAAGGCGAGGACGACTAATGCTTGTGAGGCGTTCCACAGCAAGTTCAACCGACTTTTTTACGCCGATCACCCTGACGTGTTCAAGTTTTGGTCCAGTCTTAATCACATGCAGTTTGACACGGAAACTAGGCTGCGTTCACGCGAGAGGCGGGTAAAGGAGCCACCAAGGCTCGCGTTCATCAGGGACCAGATTGCTGCATTCCGAAGAAACGCTCCACCCCCGATTTCTCGCGGGGAGTTTGTGAAGCTGGTGTCTCGGAAAGAAATTATCCCTATTGAAAATACCCAAGAATAAATCTGAACCGAGCGAACATTTACTTAAAACATGACAATCCATGAATATTGACGGAGCCTGCGTAAAACACATTAAAGGGGTGTGAGCCAGTTCGCCTCCACGCGGTTCACCCTGGATAACGCTAAACGAACTGGGCTGAAACATATAGACATCGGGAATGGGAGGCATGGGATACCATTAGAGAGGAACGGGACCCATCGGTTAAAACCCCGGCGGCTTGGTGGGGGAGCTTCCATTCACACAGAAGTTTCTCGCAGACTATAGTCCAGGGGTTCCCAACCTTTTTTTACCTCGCCTCCCCTAGGTCGGTGTGAACACCATTGCGCCTCCCCCCCCCCCCCCCTGTTCTATGTAATTATACTCTCCCCTCCTCAAAAATGCTAAGTATAAGTATAATCATGGTATAATTTTAATGAGTAAATTCAAATTCAAACGGAACTTTTTATTTGTTGTTGTATTCATGTTGACAAACACTCAGGCTCCAGCCTACCTAAATAATTAGGAATGGAAGCGTTTCTGATTTTTTTTTTTTTTTTTTTTTTTATCGATAGAAGACGTCCAAATAATACTACAAATGGGGTTAAAACACAAACTGCAAGCTCATATGAATTTATAAAATTTATGGAAAAATTTCTATTTGAATTTTGGCGGAAACCCGAGGTCAGCCCCTATTGGTCGAAGAGTTGGCCACCATTACAAAACTAAAAACTAGATTAAGATTAAGTGAATTTATATCACAAAAAAGCAAGAGGAGTCAAAGCAGGAGGAGCAGGAGGAGTCAATAAGCATGATCACATTCACACCAAAGCGAACACAGCCATTTTCGCGTAACTCCAGTGTCATCAGAGCCAAATGCCAAGAAAAAATCGAAAATAGAAGAAAAAAAATCGACCTGCACTCTGGTGTTTTTTGATTGGAAACCGGAACCACTATAGGTGACGTCACGTTAAATGATTATAAACTACGCGAAAGACTTTTTGTCAGTTTTTGGGCCTTGATCGCGCCTCCCCTGGAGACCCTTCACGCCCCCCCAAGGGGGGCGTGCCCCCCAGGTTGGGAATCCCTGCTATAGTCAGATCATAATCTCCAAGATTCAAGAAGATCTGGTAATATAAGCTCTTGAATGATATCTAAGAAAAAGCGTGGGCTACGCAGGTTCACGTCGACACGGATCCGTCAAAGCGATTAACCTGGCGTTTCCAAAGTTATGTGTTAATTATTTATTTGAGAACAACCCTTGGAAGTCGCTCAATGGAACTCTCGTTAGTGCGATGCACTTTTGTAGTAGATAGACGTCACGCGCGTAAATAAGCAGTGTAGTACTTAGTGTGTTGTTGTTGTGTATGTAGTATCGTAGAGTGTTACGTAGTGTCTCACGTCTCTATCGGACAGATGAGTGGAAATTGAAGTAAGAAGTCGATGCACCTGAATAGCAGCATTGGACAGACAGTGGTTCCCACTAAGCTTGGTTCTACTTGAGCACAGCTGCAAGTGCTCTTATAGCAGCAAGGGCGTGTGCTAGTTCAGAGTCTGAACTTCAGACTCTGTTGCCCAGCAGAGCTGAACACCGTGTGCGAAGACGAATGAATCGTCGAGTCCGGCTGCTTTGGATCATCTGGTCGACCATGAATATGAGGTGTTGCCAGAAACTGGTGTAGTCCGTACCGGCGGAGGCTCGCCTGCGCTTAGGACACCCTGGGTCAGTAGGCAAGCTGATCTGAAGGGCCAAACAACTGTGACAGTGTCGGGCGCTAAGAGAGCGTGGGTCATGGGCACTGTCAAGAACGTATACAAGCTTAGTATCGAGAGTTTCATTGAGTTCATTGAGTGGTAAATTTTCCTCTGGGTCCCTTCACTGGCAGTGGTTTTACTTGACGCTGGAGCATATTATGTGAAAATGTCTCCCGTCCGCTTGCGTATAATACCCGTGGGTACCCACGGAGAGTCTTAAGTCGGGCGCTGACGGGCTAGTGATTAGCATCGGCTCAAAGCTCGAGATGTCCTAACGAATGTAGGAGTTGTATTTTTACCTTCAAAGCTATTTGAGAAAAGTATAAAATGTCATGTTTGTCACATAATTTTTATCTTTATCTTCGTTCGTTCTTTAGGAATGAACTATTCAGGAGGTTCATAAACAAGCGTCAAAGCTCAAGAGAGTGATACCTCCGCTTGGGCAGTGGCGGATCCAGAGGGGGGGCGCGGGGGGCGCGCGCCCTCCCCTCAACGAGAAAAAAAAAAAAAATCTCATGAGATTTAAAATTTTATAATCGAGTACTTTCCTACATACCGGGTGGCCTAAAATTTAATTTGAGTAAGAGTGGTAAAAAAACATACATTTAGCTGCTACACAATACGGATTCCGAAAAAATCGGAGTACACAAGATGCCCTAGTGGAAGTAACAGCAGATATCTCAGAATCAATGAACAACAATCTCAAAATAATGGGAGTTTTCATATATCTCTCCAAGGCATTTGACTCCATAGAAATATCAAGGCTTATGCTAAAATTGGAAAGACTTGGGCTGGATGGGGTGGACTTAAGATGGTTCGGATCGTACCTCTCGAACAGAAAACAGTTTGTACAAATTCAGACGACTAAAAGCACTGAAGAAATAATTAGTTATGGAGTACCTCAAGGATCAGTACTAGGCCCTATTTTATTTCTTGTATTCGTCAATGATCTGTTTGCTCTGGATGTCTCAGGCAAATTCGTTGCCTTTGCAGATGACATAGCCATTTTATTGAAAGGAAACTCATGGGAAGAAGTCCATTCAGAGGCGGAACGAGTTATGGAGAAATTCCTGAAATGGTTTCACTTGAATGGTCTAACCGTGAACAAAGTACATTACGTTTTCTATCAATAGGTAAGACTGGTCTGCCAGACTTTTCGAAATTAGTGATTCACAAAGATCAGTGCGCGCAAAAAACAGCATGCTCCTGTGGAACATTAGAAAAAGTTAGAAGCCTAAAATATCTTGGGCTTACACTGGATCAACATCTAAAGTGGCATGAACACATTCAGAACTTGGAGGGGAGAATTAAAAAAATTTTTACATTTAATGTTACCACTTCTTCATCATCCTAAGAAATTTTTTATCCAGGGATAATCTCCGCATGATGTACAATGAGTATGTTTACAGTATTCTAATTTATGGCATAATAATCTGGGGTGGTGCCTACTCAAGCAATTTTCGTTGCATTGAGGTGGCAATTAACACTGTGCTACGGATAGCAACCAAATCCGAACAGCGCACACCAGTAGAAACTTTGTATTTCAAGCTCGATGTCCTACCACCTAGGGCAACTTATGTTTATAGACTAGTAAATTACGTTTTCAAATCTCGGGACACGTTTAGGCAGCATGAGGTGGTAAAAAATACAAGTCAGACTAGAAATATACTAGTCAGACAACCATTTTGCGAATTCCTCATCCAAAAGTTGACTTCTTCACTCGGCAGTTACCCTGGCTTGCGCCTGCGCTATTTGAAACCCTGCCTTTCTCGTTAAGGACCGCGAGGTCAACGTCAATTTTCAAAAAAGAAGCCCTACTTTATTTTAAGAATTTAGAAAATAAAAATTATATTTTAAGTCGCTATAAATTGTAATTTTAATTGGTATGTAATATTCAATAGCTATTAAGTGAATGACAGGCCTGGACAGGTCAGAGACCTATAGGCCAAATCAAGAAAAATTGTTTCCTATACATAGGAATTTTCACAATAAGGAAGAGAGTCATGATTTGTATACGTGTATACAAATCATGACTCTCTTCCTTATTGTGAAAATGTTTTTTGTTTTATGAATAAATAAATAAATATAGCCCAAATGCAACTATCCAAGCCCAAGGCTCAATCTCTTGTTCTGGGGGTATCTATCATTCAATCATTTTCCGCCCCCCCCCCCCCCCCGCCCCCCCCTCAGAAAAATCCTGGATCCGCCCTTGCGCTTGGGTGGGCGAGTGAAGCCCCGCGAGTTGTTTGAACTCCGCCGGAAAGAAACACACAGAGTAAAGGCCAAGAAAAAATGAAATAAAATAATTTTAAAAACGCTGCAAATTTTACACAAGGGTTTATTATTCTTTGATATAAGTTACTTGTACAGAAATTTAATTCTGTCAATGAAAAAAATTTTTTTTTGATTTTTATATTTTAAAAAAAACAAATTTTTTTGGGGGGATTTTTTTCAAAAATGTTTTTTTCAAAAATTATGTATTTTTTACTCGAAAAACATTTAACCTCCTGGGATTCTTCAAAAATCCCATTTTTAGCCCCATGAAAGCCCTATACATCGCGACAGTGAAATCGGATCGTCTCGGGACCCCCAAAAATGGATTCTACGTCCAAAAATACTTCGAAAACGACACCTAACTCGATCCCATAGCTAAAAGCCTTCAATAAACCCCTCCCGTAGCCCCATTATAGCCCCATAGCGCCCCACGGGTTTGGGCGATCGGACCGAAAACCTTGCGGGCACAACTAGATGGTAAACCAAGTATTTTGCCATAATTTCAGATTTTTAAAAAAATTCCTACTGCCCAAAACGGCCTGGACGGCGGACGGACATTTCGGATTTTGAATGTAGACCTCTTGAAACGGATAATGTCAAATTTTGAGGCCGATCGGAGTCGTCGACCCCCGTCGCGAAAACATAGGTGTATTATTCCAAGAATAATAAACCAAAAATGGACCTTTCCCGTTTTCGTCCCTCCGCCCGACCGACCGATGCTGTGTGCGGGAATAACCCCCCCCCCAGGTTTCGACTTATACACACCCCTCCCGACGACTTTGACGCACCCAAAGCCAACCAAAATCGTATTGGATCGGTCGGTCGGGCGGGCGGAGGGACGTAAACGGAAAAGGTCCAAAAAAATAAATAAATAATAAGAATAACAATAATAATTATAGTAAAAGAAAGTCCGGTGGAGCTGCAAACGGCTCGCGAGAACTGCCCGAGACAGCGAATTGGGAGGGTTGTTCTCTAATCGTCACGAACGCCATTACCTTCGTGTCATACAAAACGGACAGTCATTGGACGAATGTAGTTAATTGAGTACACGACAAAGCAGTCACTTGGGGTACAGTATGGATACTAGAAAGGAACTGTACTGGACTGGGTTAACAGTCGAATGGACGCTAAGATGAATTTGCTGGTCTAATGCCGTAGGTAATAACTGAACTGAAGGTGTTCGAGGTCGGTACCTGGTAAAGCTGATGATTTGGGTTCCGAGCGATTGGCTTAAAGTTACCGTTTAATCGAGTGGTGGACCAGTTCAACTCACTGTACTGGATGTCCCTTGAACAGGCGTCGTACGACTCGCACCTGTAGGTATGTCATTCTTGGGTGATTCTCACGAAAGTGGACTATCTGACGTACCTACTCATATTTTTAGAGCTCAAAAATGGAGATAATTCCAACATTCTTTTTCCAATAGATTCAGAATGATCTCTCTCTTCTTGACCAGTATTTAAATATTCAGTGATTCTTTGGGGCTATGTGGCGCATAATATGGTTATATTATAACCCAGCACGTTGAAATCCATTATCTTTTTCAAGTGTCACACTGACTGCTAGTGTAAGTTAACTGAAATTACTTGGGTCGACCTGACCGCTGAGCGACCTGGCGCCTTCTAGTAGATAGACTCTCTGCAGGGGACGGGTTATTACTTGACCGGCAGCAGTTCGAAGGCGGGCGACTCTAGGATGCCCATCGCGCCCTGGAATTAACTCTTCGACCCTAGCTCGTGGCCAATCTTGTTGACGTTTCCCTTCGTTGCCCAGCAGCACCACATCACCGACGGCCAACTTCTTGCCTTCATATTTGGATGGTTTCTGCACAAGTTGATCTATATTGATGATTTTTTTCTTTTGGTCTTTGTGCTCTGTAGCTCAATACGAACGTATTCTCCCTCCTGCCCTTTCTGGATACGCTTCTTCTTGCTGGCGCCATTGGCAGCTGGAGCCATTGTCGCTAATGTCGATATTGTACTACTCTTCGGAGGCCTCTTTTTTTCTCGGTAGATTTGCTCATCAGTTTCAGGCAATACTCTCGACGGCCAATCATTCTCACTCCCCTTCAACCACTCGGGTCCCTCCCACCAACGGGAAGCAACGAGCTTCTCAACAGTACAACCTCGGCTTGGTAAGTCGGCAGGGTTGTCTTGACCAGGAATACGACAGGTGGAAACATTGACTCGTTCGACGCGAGCTACTTTACCCATCACCGTCCAACCTAGATGCGTACGGCAACAAGACCAACATTTAATCCTAGGTGTGTGCTTGTGAGAATTCGACCGCAGAAATCGGCCCCTAGTAAAACTTCGATTGGACCTCGTCTATCTGCGACTTCAATCCCCTGGCCTGCGAGTTCTTGAATCCACGAACCTGACGCTGAAGTAGGAACCGACCCACATATGTTCTTCTGGTCTAAAACGTTCAGCCTGTATCTGTACTTCCCTTTCAGGTCGGAAATGAATAACTCGTAACAGTGGTGGGGAGTAACCGCTGACCTAGAGCGTCCAAAAACAGCGAGAGAAATCTTTTCTACGCCACTTGGTGCCAGGTCCATGGAGGTAGCAACCTTTTTTAACACATATGACCTCTGTGGCCCTGTGTCGATGAGACAACGGACGCTCCTCTTCGATTTTCCATCGCTGATCTGGATCAAGAGTGTTTGCAGCAGCACCACGTTGCAGGTACTCGTCAGGACACTAACTGCTGAATTCCCTGAATTAGAATTTGCCTTCAGTGACTCTTACTTCCTGCAAAGTATAGGGAGGTGTCGGCCGTCACAAGCTATGCATTTTATTTTGGCTCGGCAGTCAGCAATTCTGTGTTTGTTTAAACATGCAAAGCAAGACCCACTGCTCTTGACCTTTTCCGATCGCTGCTCAAGCGTCATGGACCGGGCTGACAAACAATGCAGAAAATACAAGAGCTTTTGGCTTGCGGTCGTTCCGAATTGGAGGAACTCAACGTGAGTGAAGCAGCTGTTGCCACCGTCTCTTCGATTCCATCTTCTTTTTTCTTCTTTTAAGCCGAGTCCCGAACTTGCAGCTACGATCTTCACGTCTCCTTCAACTTCAAGCCGGAGGTACTCCATGAGTCGGTCGAGGCGTCTGTCCGAAGCAGGTTCGCCACGATATTCGGGGGTTCTCTGCCATACCATAAGCAAATCTTCATTTAGACATGATTCTACAAGAGGGTATAGTAGTCCCGCGCCCTTGTCTTTGGTAAACCCCAAAGTTTCCAAATTGTTGATTTGGGTCTCAATTTTGTCGTACACCTGACTGAGTGGAACTTTACCCTTTTGAACGATATTTTGAACCACTAACTTTAACAATTCCCTCTGATAGTGCTCGACGAGCAAGTCTTCTCTCCCGAACCTCGACTTGAGACTCGCGATCACTTTTGGGTAGCTGTCTTTGGTCGGGGGAAAACTATCTACTATCTCTCTCGCCCTGGACCCAGGGATTGTAGCTTGGACGAGATAATGGTACTTCTGTGTGGGGCTTAAGGATTCATCATCATGAACTGACTCGAACTGACTCCAGAAGCGAATCCAGTCTTTCACGTCCCCACCAAATTTAACCCATTCGATTTTCTGTAAACGGAACCGCCCTCCACCCGCCGATTGGTTCTCGCGGGCAGAAAGCGAAGCGGATTCCTCCCTGACACATACCGATTTCCGCGCATTGTACAGGGCTTCTATTTCGTTGAAATCGAACTCGTATTCGCTAGCACCTAACGCATCCTCCTCTAGCTGATCCTCTGACACGTCTACGTCTTCCAACATTGCCTGGAAGACAGCTCTATCCAAGTCGCGAAGCTCAGAATCTCTGCAGAATCGACTAGCTCGGCAGCTAGTTGAACTCGCAATTGATGTACAAACCTTGTAAACAAACTCCTCTCAATCTTACGGGAATTCTTCAACCGCTCCATCGATTACCTCGTCCGGGGAGCCACAAAATGTAAGTTAGACTGAAATCACTTAGGTCGACCTGACCACTGAGCGACTTGTCCCGATGCCTTTATGAAAGGAAAACACTTAGATCTCTTGAAACTATCAGGAAGAAACTGAACTTTTATTTTTTCTACATCCGAAATCAACTGTTGCTTGTTGGTAATAATAACTAATGGGTAGTTATTTTCAACAGCTAGATCGCTGCGCTGCATGCCATGCAAGTATTATCGTTCTTCTTTTGGTTTATTATTCTTGGAATAATACACCTATGTTTTCGCGACGGGGGTCGACGACTCCGATCGGGCTCAAAATTTGACATTATCCGTTTCAAGAGGTCTACATTCTAAATCCGAAATGTCCGTCCGCCGTCCAGGCCGTTTTGGGCAGTAGGAATTTTTTAAAAAATCTGAAATTTCGGCATAATACTTGGTTTACCATCTAGTTGTGCCCGCAAGGTTTTCAGTCCGATCGCCCAAAACGCCCCCTATGGGGCTATAATGGGGCTACGGGAGGGGTTTTTTGAAGGCTTTTAGCTATGGGATCGAGTTAGGTGTCGTTTTCGAAGTATTTTTGGACGTAGAATCCATTTTTTGGGGTCCCGGAACGATCCGATTTCACTGGGGCGATCTTTAGGGCATTCGTGGGGCTAAAAATGGGATTTTTGAAGGATCCCAGGATGTTAAATATTTTTCGAGTAAAAAATACAGCATTTTTGAAAAAGAAACATTTTTGAACAAAAAATCCAAAAAAAAAATTTTTTTTGGAGATAAAAATCGAAAAAAAAATTTGTATTTCTTTATTTTTTCATTGACAGAATTAAATTTCTGCACAAGTAACGTATATAAAAGAATAATAAACCCTTGTGTAAAATTTGCAGCGTTTTTTGAAGGCTTTTAGCTATGGGATCGAGTTAGGTGTCGTTTTCGAAGTATTTTTGGACGGAGAATCCATTTTTTGGGGTCCCGGAACGATCCGATTTCACTGTGGCGATCTACAGGGCTTTCATGGGGCTAAAAATGGGATTTTTGAAGGATACCAGGATGTTAAATATTCTTCGAGTAAAAAATACAGAATTAAAAAAAAAACACTTTTTTTGAACAAAAAAATCCAAAAAAAAATTTTTTTGAGATAAAAATCCAAAAAAAAATTTTTTTTTTAATTTCTTCATTGACAGAATAATTCTTTCTTCTAATTTAATTATTAAATTTCTGCACAAGTAACGTATATCAAAGAATAATAAACCCTTGTGTAAAATTTGCAGCGTTTTCTTCTGTTCTTCTTATGTTATTGCTCTTTTGTCGTATATTTCTGGTCTTTACTAGTCTTTCGGGCGTATACCATTTTGTTCCCGCAGAATCAAAAACGGGTTGACCATTATGTTCCCAGGCCAAGAGGCTTGCCGTTTTGTTCCCGGGCCTGTCAGAAACGGAGAACACCATTTTGTTCCCGCAAAAGACGACGTGCCGTTGCTCCCAGTGATTGGGTTCGATTAGGAATCGACAGAAGACAGTATCCACCTGATGCTGCAGGTACAGACAGATAAAGTTTCTCGGAGTGACTACTTGCGACAAGGAAGGAAACACAAAAGAGGGAGGGAGTGGGCAGTTTGGGATGCCATGCTGTGACCGAATTGAAGTGAGTGACGTATTTTGTGCATGGATCCTGGATAAGCCCGCAAGAGAAGGCACTCAAGAGTTAGTTCATTGAGTACCTTTACAAAAATTATTTTAACGAATAAGCGATGTTTCCTCCCGCCTTGTGGGCTCACAAATCCAGCGACATCACGTCAGGCGCGACTCCTGAGGGAGGCAGCGTCGCAACTGCACCCCCTCGATGCAGAAGGGCTTGACGGTGGGGGGGGGGGGGGGGGGCTTCGTATTACCTACCTCATTAGTTACCTACCTAAAAATGAATCAAAACTCCTTGGCACGAATATCTACGTAAGTTCTTATAGACCTTACATAGTTTGCGGAATGTCTGAAAAGCCTGTGTAGATAGTACAATGATAACGGATTCATCCTCCATTATTGAGAGCACTGCCCCTCTTGAGACGATTTTTTTGCATGGACCTTATGGAACAACGAAGTAAGTGTGAAGCCAGAAATTACGTAATGTGGAGCAGATTTGGGCATTGCCCACCCTTCCTGTGATTGGCCAACTTTCATCACCAGATGATAAATCACCTCCAATTCCGGTGTTGGCAGTCTTCGTTCATGGGCAGGGAAATTTCTTTTGGAATCTGACCCAAATCATGGAAAAAAATAGGGGCTTACTTTTGGAATATTTTGAAAACTTTTTGGTGTTGATATATTTCTTTGTATGGTATGAAATCATAACATTTCGATCGACCAAGGTTTCTGATTTTTTCAGTTTTCCCACCTTTGTGGGAAAACTGAAGACCAGAAGCTGCAACACTGTTGAGGGGATGGCATTAGGGGTTTTGTGTGCTTCCCTGTTTTCTGGGAAGTGTTTTCTGAACTCCGTGATGGATAACTCAATTGACTTTATCTTGAGGGAGTTTTCCCGTTTAGGTGTGAATGAAAAGTGTGCCATTCGCGACATGGGCCGGCCAACACCACCTTTACCAGGTTTGCAGCAAAATTCCACCGTCAACAAAAAATCTGTGGTAAGGAAATTCAACCAAGAAAATTATAAGAAGACGGACTGGCTTGCTGGTTGTCAGGTGAGAGGAAAATTGTTTTGCTTCCCTTGCACGCTTTTTTCGAGGTTTCGCGGAGATGCTTGGGTCCAAGGGATTACCGATCTGAGCCATTTGACTTGCAAAATAAAAAAGCACGGCGAATCAGTGCGTCACAAAAATTCCCTCGTTGATTCCTGCACTGCCGGTACCGTCAACATTCAGCAAAAACTTGATTCTGCCTTTCGCCAAAATTTGTTGAAGAAGAATGAGCAAATCAAGAAAAATCGATACAGTTTGTCTAGAATTATAGATTGCATAAAGTTTTGTGGTATGTTTGAAGTTGCTCTTCGTGGCCATGACGAAAGCAAAGATTCGTCAAACCCCGGCATTTTTCGGGGATTGGTTAATTTTTCGGCCGAATTAGATTCAATATTCAAGCAACATCTCGAAGACGCCACAGTATTTGTAGGCACCTCGATGGAAATCCAAAATGATTTACTTCAGTGCATGTTGGAGGTTTTCCAGGCGCAAATTCGCAATGAAATCGAAGCTAGTAAATTCGTGTCTGTTATGGCCGATGAAACAACTGACTTTTCATCCCAACTGCAGATGACTGTGGTTTTTAGATACGTCTTGCCCAATGGTGCCCCTGTTGAACGATTCTGGACTTACACTAAGCCACCCGGCCACGATGCTGCAAAGCTGGCCAGCGCAATTGAAACCGAATTGAAGACAATCGGGATAAATAAAGACAAACTTATTTGCCAAAGTTATGATGGTGCGAGCGTGATGAGCGGAAATCGCGGGGGCGTTCACGTGTTAATAAGAGAGAACTATCCATACGCTTATTTCGTACACTGTTATGCTCATCAGTTAAATCTGATCATGAAACAAGTTGCCAGTTTTATCAAGAGAGTGAGAGTGTTTTTTGAACATGTGAACGAGTTTCCTGCATTCTTCAGCCATTCTCCACTTCGAGTTTCGTTTCTCGATGAAATTGTTGGTTCCCGTGTTCCTCGTGGCAGTTCCACTCGTTGGAACTACCATGGCCGCGTTGTAAAAGTTGTTTATGACAAATCTGAAAAACTGATGGAATGCTTTGAAAAAATAGAAAGGGAGAGCGAGAATGCTGTTGCTATTGCGCAAGCTCAGGGCTTGCGTTCTCGGTTGGAAAATCCTGAATTTCGCTTTTGGCTGGAGATTTTCGCTAAAATTCTACCGCACGTAGACGTCCTCTACGCTGAACTACAAAAAGTTGCCCTTGATCCAGTTTCTGCGAAGAATTCGATTTTGATTTTTGAGGAGCAAATAGTGTCGTTTAGGAGCCAAATTCCGTCCATTGCTGACTAATACAGCAACGAAGAGCATCCAAAGAAACGGCCTCGATTTGGCGAAGATCCTGAATCTCGCGTTGAGGCTGCCAATGAGATTTGTGACTGTATAGTTTCTCAAATTAAAGCTCGGTTTAGTTTCTGTGGTCATTTAGTTATAGCTAACTTGCTCAACATGAAGCGGTTTTCTGAATACTCAAAGAAATTCCCAACCGAAGACTTGTCCACTTGCTGTGAGATTTATCCGTTTTTTGACCACGAAACCTTGAAGACAGATCTGACTGTGTTGTATTCCCGATCTGATTTTGGAAATGCAGGGGGAGCCGTTCCACTTCTCCAGCTAATGATTGAAAAGAACTTGACGGGCGCCCTACCTGCTGTGACTTCTCTTCTCAAACTTTTAGTTACTATTCCAATGACTACGTCGGAACCAGAAAGAACCTTTTCCACTCTGAGTCGCATAAAAACTGTTACCCGAAGTACCATGGGAGAAACTCGTCTGGTGGCTCTGTCGATGTTGTCTATTGAGAAAGACTTGCTCTACAGCATTGAGAATTTCAACGAGAAAGTGATGTATTTATTTGCGAGCAAGAAGGATAGAAGGATGAACTTCATCTATCACAAAATCTTCTAATAATTATCCACTTAATTTTTTCGAGTTGTCTGGTCTCGAAAAAACCCTGTTTGCTACGATGGGTGGGAGGAAGGGGTGAGCAGGGGGGACTTGCAGCAGTAGCTCCTCGTTGGCAAGTAGGTACTGGTTTAGTCGATATCGATTGAACTCGCTAAGAACTGCTTTTTTTCTTTATCGAACCTACCACCCCTCTTCACTTACCCGTGTATTTTGAAATGAAAGGAAACTGGTAATAGGAATTTTTAAACGAATAAATAAATACATGAACTATAGCAAATCTTGATAGTACTTTTTTCAAACTGTATTAGGTGCAATAATATTTTCATAAAATTATATTTAATATAATCACGAATCCGTGACTGCACCCCCTTGTTTGGCCATCACCAGTCGCGCCTGCATCACGTACACAACCAATGCTTGTGAGTCGTTCAATTCGCCGTACATCAAAATTTGACGTGTCAAGAAACTTTCGTTCAAATTGAGACCTCACTTCGTGGATGAGGTACTGCAAGAACAAGTCGACCACCAAAGTATTGAAGATGCGTAGGTTGATCTAGGTCCTAGATTCTAGGACTTTTTTCAAGCTCAAGCAACGATTTCCAATTCAGGAATGATGTTGTAGGTTAGGTTTGACAACATCTGCTGTTTGACAACAGTCCCAAGTCTGTAAAAGTGGGAAGGAAAATTTGTAATTCGATTATTTCATCGCTTAGGGCACTCGCCGATCACCGAATATGGGAAAAGGTTTTTTTTCCGGATCGACGAGGTGGACTCTGGAGAGGGCGGAAGTTGCCCCGATCGTCTTAACTGTATAATATAGGCGCCGCGTCTCTCTTAGCTTGGCATCGTGCGACTAGCTTCTCGCTTGAATTATCAAACGCAAAGTTTGCTCCCTGGCTCGCCGAACCGCTCAACCGATTCCCATCCAGTTTCGCGTTTTGTGATCGTTGAGTTCCTAAGACGGACATAGGATATGCTAAAACTCGCATATACGTCTCCTTCGTCGAGAACTTCGCTTTCCTTCACAACCCGAGTGTTTGGTTTCTATGACAGGTTTGTTTACTTAGCAATCGATCAGAGAAAATGCCGAATTTTTCGATAATAGTGATCGTCATGGTATAAACGAGTCCTCAATCATCGATCTGGGAAAAGTACGATCATATGGATAGGTAATGACAGGAATTTCATATTACGAAAAAACAAAATTACGAGTTGACGGGTTGCTAAGGGTGTTGCGAGTGAAGCATGGGTTGCATTATTGATGGACGGGAACTTGATATTTCGTGCGACGCACGGGTGTCCCACTAGTGATTATATAAAACCTTTTGCATAGTAAAAATGAAGTGAGGTTGGTGTGAGTTAATTCCAAATAACTCTTGTGGTTCACCCCACTGACATCAATGAGGCCAAGGACAGATTTTTGGGAACTGGAATAACAGTCGTTACGGGTCACCGCTTCTTGGGTGGCTATGTTGGCGATGAAGAAGGGAAGCGGACATTTCTCGGAAAGAAAATGGAAACCTGGAAAGCGTGTGTCACGAAGTTGGCAATGGCAAGCGTCACGCAGCCCCAGTCGGCATATGCCGCTTTCACCAAGTCAACCCAGTTTCAATGGCAATATGTTCAGCGGGTGGTTGATGGTGGGGGTGAAGCGTACTCCAGCCTGAGGGACGCCATCTGGACTACATTTCTCCCTGCCTTGATTGGAGATACCGTGACGACTGAGGAATGCACCTTATTCTCCCTGCCCGTAAGTAAGGGTGGATTGTCTGTTGTCGACCCGACACGTTCAGCATGCCTGTCTTTTGACACTTCACGGAAAGGGTCGGCTGAACTGGTGAACGCCATCCTGAGAGGATCTTCACTGGAGGTAGGAGACCACCTCACAAGGATGACCACTGTGAAACGGGAGGCTGTACGCAAGAGGAATGAAGAAGAAGATGCCTTGCTACTTGCCACAGTGAGCACCTTTCCAGGCGATAGACAGAGGGCCATTGGTAGGTCAGTGACTGCGGTCAGCCGATGTAAAACGTCTGGTTGGCTCACTGCACTCCCACTGCGAGGCCAGCATTTTGATCTATCTGCCAATGAGTTCCGAGATGGGTTGGCTATGCGATACAAGCGGAAGCCAGTTGGATTACCTGCCTTGTGTGATGGGTGTGGTTCAATGTTCTCCCCAGAACATGCGTTGAATTGTAAGATGGGTGGTTTGATTTCCCGGCGCCATAATGAAATAAGAGATGTTCTTGGGGAGCTGCTGAGTTGCGCTTGGTGGAATTGCCTTAAAGAGCCACTGATAAAGGAGGCAACGCCCTCCCATCCAGCTTTGCGAGGAGACCTTGTATGCCGAGGGGTTTGGGAGGCTCAGAGGGATGCGTTATTTGATATCCGTGTCGTCCACACCGACGCTCCCTCTTATGTTTCTCGCTCCGTCTCGGCAGTACTTGCATCAGCTGAACAGGAGAAGCGAAGGAAGTACTCCAGCGCATGCGAAGACCGCCACGCTACATTCACGCCATTGGTGTGCTCAGTGGATGGTTTGTGGGCTCCACAGGCGAGAGCTTTCATCAAGGTTCTGGCGGAGAGGCTCTCTGAAATCTGGGGACGGCACCAGAGCAAAGTTCGCGAGTGGGTACGCGCTCGACTGGCCTTCGCAGTTCTTAGAGCAAGCAGCTTATGTCTCAGGGGTTCTCGGAAACGCTGGAGGTGCGCTGACAACCTGCTGGGCTTCGAGGGTGGTGCAGCTGTTCAGCTCGGCTTGGACAGTTCCCCATGAACCTCCTTCTTTCGAACCCGTGTCAAGAGGACCGTGGCGCCCAGAATGGCATAAGACGCCAGGCAGCAGGGTTTGGGCCGCAGGGTTTCTTGTTCATGTTTTTGTTTATGTTTTGGTTTATGTTTTGGGTTTTTGTTTTTGTTTGTTTTGGCTTGTTACCTTGGATTTGAATAAAGTTTGTTTTCTTTCTCTGTTAATTCCAAATAAACACAAGAAAAATGGAGCTACAGAACGCGAGCCTCGAGAGAGATAAACAGCTGAACCAGTACCTAGTGGTGGTGGTGGTGGTGGTGGTGGTGTGTCTGCAGAGATTTCTGATTTTGGACATTATTGATTGTCCTTTGTTTGGTTGTGCCTTCGCTGTTGGCCTTGTTTTCCTCCTTCTAGTGGGTCTGCTGTGAAATTACATTGCAAGGTTTTTTTTTTTTTTTTTTTTTTTTAGGCTTTAAGGGTTTTTTAAAGGTTTTTTTAGGACCTGCAGTACCTGGTACTAAACGAAAGACAGAATATGAACGGTTTATGGACACTTCGGCAAGCTCACTAAGGGAGGATTTTTTAAATATTTTGTTTTCCTTAACTTAGGTACTCAAAATAATGTTAATTTTAAGTTAATTTTATATATGAACCCTAACGGGCGTTATAAGACCCTCTGGACAGAAAATAAACATTTGAATTTGAAATTTTAAGTTTGTTATGTTTGTTTTTGTTAGTGGTTGGGCGAAGACAAACCACTATGGTGGGGTAAGCTTTGAATGAGTCGACTCATTGAGTCGGGTGAGTCGACTCGCGGCGTTCAAAAGATTCGACTCAACGAGAGTCGTGAAGTGTATAATACTGTCCTTAATAATTAAGGACTGGGGGAAGAGAGTCGTGTATCTGAGTGGATCCGTGGTCTCTGTACAGGGTAGCAGGGTGCAAACTCGCGCGTTTTGGTTTATTAGGTATTCTTGGAATAATACACCTATGTTTTCGCGAGGTCGACGACTCCGATCGGCCTCAAAATTTGACATTATCCGTTTCAAGAGGTCTAAATCCGAAATGTCCGTACGCCGTACGCCGTCCAGGCCGTTTTGGGCAGTAGGAATTTTTTTTAAAATCTGAAATTTTGACAAAATACTTGGTTATCTATCCATTAAATGGAAACCCAATAAATAATTAAATTTTAATTATTTATTGGGTTTCCTTAATAAGCTGTACCTACACTATAGGTAGGTAAATATTAATAAACTCTCAGACCGTGAGCCGAGAGTTGTCTCGTGAGCCGTCTCAAAATCTCAAGAGTTGACGACTCGGAAAGAGCCGACGACTCAGAAAGGGGCGCGATTCTGCGGGAAATCACGGGTTGACGCCTCCCAAAGAGTCGACTCCTCGAAAAGAGTTGAAAATCCCATCCCTAGACAGCAGGTTTCGTCATCTGCTAGCACAAAGCTTATTGTTCCATCTGGCAGTTTTTCACTGGCACTGTTGGAAATGATTTGGGAAAAAAGGGGAATTTTGTAAGGAATATTAAATATCCAAATTTTGGATAAGGACCCCACTGTTTATATCTGGCGACACTGTTTGTTGGCCTTTTTTGTGAAGTCCGAATAATTTTTATGTGCGCCGATTTTCTAATTGTCTTCTAATTGTCTTCGGAATAAAGGTGCTTGAAAACTAGCCGTGCGTGTGTTTCTTTACGAAGACATTGATCCCAGAGGTTCCTAATTAAATATTTGTGTGGCTCGTTCGTCACAGGCACAGTTGTCTTATTGGTCTTCTTCCTCTTGTGCTCATATCCATCATAATATGATGGATATGAGCACACTATATTCTAGTAGGGACGTTTTGCCATTTGAGGTCTCTGTTAAAACGATTCCTCGTCCACTCATCATGATTAACGGATTTCCACTAAGCTCCAGAATCTTGATTTATGATGCGCGCCGATATGAAACGGTTAGGTGAGGTTCAGCAGGTACTTTTCCAGGGGAGCGCCAAAATGAAACGAAAATAGGTTAAAACAGGTGAAGACTGGCCGGGCGCCGAAATGATACGCGGCGAAGTGAACCAACACCAGATCTGGTGTTCTTCATTTATGAACACCCCAATCTAAATCTATTTCTCAATAATTAATTATTAATCGATGTCCACGACACTCGGAGAAGTTGAGCTTTTCCCGTCCAGCCTTCAAGCGGGCGAGCTCCGTACTCGCTTGATGAAATTACGTCTTCGACGGTAATTTAATTGCGTATACCTGATTGATGCACAGTGGCGTCTTTTAACAAATTGAAAAACGACCCCCTCAAACGTGTTGTTTCTCTCGCTCGAGATTACAAAAACGGCTCACGCCCGGCTCAAGTACTTCCAGCTTCCCACTTAAAGGTAAAACACATTGTTGACGAAAAAAACACCCGTATCATTTTTTTTTTTTTTGGTCATTGCCACATTTGATGCTGGAGTGGTTGACGATAAGATAATGGTTTTACAGGGTGCCACCTGGCCGTTGTCCAGTCGAGACCGGTCAACATGAGGAAGTGCGTTAACTGGCTCTTTTTGGCCGGAGCTGGCCTCCTCCTGGTCGTCGGCATCTTGATTTTTCACTACGCCATTTGGCCCATCCTCGTGCGCAAACAAGTTGCTGAGGTAGGTACCTACTTGTATTTTGAAAACCAAGTAAACATAAGAGTTTGGACTATTCCCTGCAGATTGGCGATGAATTATAAAAAGCGTAGCTGGATATCAATAAAAACTCGATTTGAAATTTTAAAAAATTCCTAAACAGTTATAGCTAGGTACATTGAGAAGTTGAAAGAAAATTGAAAATTTTGTGATTGGACAGATAAGGGAGCCTGATGAATGGATTGCCTATACGTTTAAAATTTTACACGGGTTTATTATTCTTTGATATAGGTATCATAATATTATAATATAATATGTAGGTTAATATATTATAAGGTTAACACATTACACTATTGGTAGATTGTGCAAAAATTAATTCTGTGTCACCTAGAAAATATTTTATATAATTTTTTAAAAAATCTGTAAAATGTTTGAATACCCGTCATTGAAATTCCGTCATGAATCCCCATGATGAAATCGGGTGGTCCTGGGATCCCCCAAATATTTTACGCACAAAAATTTACGAAAACGACACCTTGCTCGACCCCATTGCCGAAAACCATCAAAATCCTCTCCTGTCGTCCCTTATTGGCCCCTTACAGCCCCACGAGTCTGAGAGATTGTTTTCTCTTTTTTAAATTTTTGGTTTATTATTCTAGGGATAATACACTTTACTTATGCAATCGCGACGGAGGTCGAAAATCCAAATCGGCCTCAAAGTTTGGCATCATACCTACTAGGTACGTTTCACGATGTCTAGATTCCAAAAACAAAATGTCCGTCAGCACTCCGAGCCGTTTTGAGCAGTAGGATTTTTTTAAATATTAAATTTTGACAAAACACCCGGTTTACCATCTAGTTGTACCCGCAAGGTTTTTCAGCCCGATCGCCCAAACCCATGGGCCCAAATAAGGGGATACGAGAGGTAAGGGGTTTTTGATGGTTTTTGGGTATGAGGTCGAGTTATGTTACCTATCGAAATATTTTTGGACGTACAATCCGTGCCAGAACGATCCGATTTCACAGTGGGGATCTACAGGGCTTTCATGGGGCTACAAATGAGATATTTTAAGGATCCCATGAGGCCAAATAAGGTGTCGTTTTCCGAGTAATTTTGGATGCAAAATCGATTTTTTCGGGATCCCACATCTGTCCAAACATTGTACCGATATTTTTTAAAAATATTTGCTTGTTGACACAAAATTAATTTTTGCACTAGGTAGTACCTAGTAGGTACCCTATCTATTGTTTTCTTGACATAAATTAATTTGCGTTGTCCTGTCCGGAAAACTTGTAGTTGGTGTTCACATTACCTCCACCCTATTAATTGGTAAATTCCAGTTTACAAAAACAAGCCAAAAGTTGAAGTTGAGCTGTATTTTGTTATTAGCTGCATTACTCTTTTTCATTCCCCATGATTTTGGACATTTTTTGATATGAAGGGTCGTGGGGAAAAAGGATCAAACTCCATTTTTAGGCCGAAATGAGATAGGCACGCCATCATGTAGCTTGTGAGGAGTAGAACCGAAGGCCTGTAACATGCGACCCTTGTTCCCAGAAGTGCAACAGTTGCACTTCTGGGAACTAGGGTCGCATTAACACGGTTTCATTCGAAAACTAATACGAGGCTCCGGGGAAAAAGGATCAGATTCCGAGCGCTCGTAGGGAAGAAAGATCAATGTCCAATTTAAATACCCTCTTCCCTCTTCTCTATATGCCATTTTTTGCGGATAATTTTTCTGGAGATGACACTAAGGTACGATACCCTAGTGAATTGTCCAAAGTGAATAACGAGAGTTAAATAAACAATAGGTGGTTATAACATGGTGATATAATAATAATATTATTATGGTGACAAAGTACGTGAAATCACCCCCACTTATAAGACTACTAGTCTCTCTGGCTCGCTTCGCTCGCTCCCCTAGTGGGGTGTATTGCCGCCTGTGGGGTGCGTAGCATCGATGGACACGTTCAAACCCCTACTCAGACATAAGGCCTCGCTCCGCTCGGCCGAGCGCTTATTCGGACAGGGGGGTCTCGCCTCGCTCGGCCGGGGGGGGGTCCGCGGCCCCCCCCCCCATTCATAGCAGAGACGATAGAAAAAATCGGCGTATTTTTAGGGCTTACCGTTTTGGAAATTATTATTTTTAATTCAATTCAACTTTTTTTAAATAATCGATTCATTTAATTTACATCCATTTCCATCAGGGAGAGATGTCGTAGACCTAGCGAGCGCCCCTTAAAGGCTGATGTCCCACCCACTCAGAGTGAAGAATGATGGCGGGGGGGGGGGGGGGGGGGGTAGAGGCAGTTGGAGTGAAGCCGAGCCAAATTCACGTGGGGTCAACTGCTCCTTCAACATCAACCCCCTGGACCCTCCGTTTTCTAAGATCCCTGGCCCCGCGCGAATTAAAACGATCCAATTGTCTTCTCACCATGAAATCGCCCCCTCCCCCTCCTCTTTTTTTAATACGAATTTTTAAGGCGAAGTAAGGCCCCCCTGTCAGAGTGCTAGTGAAATCACTCGGCCGACCAGTTTCCCCGCCTCTCCATCTATCAAAGGTCCCTGGACCCTCCGTTTTCTATGATCCCTGGCCCCGCGCGAATTAAAACCATCCGATTGTCTTCTCACCGTGAAATCGCTCACTCCCCCTCGTTTTTTTTTAAATCCGACTTCGGAATCGGATTGGCCATATTTTGGCGCGCATTTGGCTCGCGGATACCATACCCAAAAAATGGCTCCTTACTGGGTATTTTTGAACCCGAAAAAACGTGGGACAAACGCGAGAAAGACGATTTTTCGACGAATTTCCGGCGAATTTCCCGGGCGAATTTCCGAATTACGATTTGACCTCCAGGTCTGATCTATACGGCTGGTATTTTTTCGTAATTTTTTCGACCCCTTAAACGGGCTTTGGCGCGAGTTGAAAGTGGAAAACGTAGGACAAACGGGAGAAAGACGATTTTTCGACGAATTTTCCCTGGCCCCTCGCGAATTAAAACGATCCAATTGTCTTCTCACCGTGAAATCGCCCCCTCCCCCTCGGTTTTTTTGAAATCCGACTTCGGAATCGGATTGGCCATATTTTGGCGCGCATTTGGTTCGCGGATACCATACCCAAAAAATGGCTCCTTACTGGGTATTTTTGAACCCGAAAAAACGTGGGACAAAAGCGAGAAAGACGATTTTTCGACGAATTTCCGGCGAATTTCCCGGGCGAATTTCCGAATTACGATTTCACCGACGTCTTCCTCCAGGTCTGATCTATACGGCTGGTATTTTTTCGTAATTTTTTCGACCCCTTAAACGGGCTTTGGCGCGAGTTGAAAGTGGAAAACGTAGGACAAACGGGAGAAAGACGATTTTTCGACGAATTTTCCCTGGCCCCGCGCGAATTAAAACGATCCAATTGTCTTCTCACCGTGAAATCACCCCCTCCCCCTCGGTTTTTTTGAAATCCGACTTCGGAATCGGATTGGCCATATTTTGGCGCGCATTTGGCTCGCGGATACCATACCCAAAAAATGGCTCCTTACTGGGTATTTTTGAACCCGAAAAAACGTGGGACAAAAGCGAGAAAGACGATTTTTCGACGAATTTCCGGCGAATTTCCCGGGCGAATTTCCGAATTACGATTTCACCGACGTCTTCCTCCAGGTCTGATCTATACGGCTCGTATTTTTTCGTAATTTTTTCGGCCCCTTAAACGGGCTTTGGCGCGAGTTGAAAGTGGAAAACGTAGGACTAACGGGAGAAAGACGATTTTTCGACGAATTTTCGACGAATTTCCCGGGCGAATTTCGGATTTTCGATTTGACCGACGTCTACCTCCAGGTCTGATCTATACGGCTCGTATTTTTTCGTAATTTTTTCGACCCCCTAAACGGCCAGCGAGCGGAAAGTGAAAAAACTCATTCGGGAACGCGTTATCCCGTACCAACAAACCACACGGCTACCACACGGCCGTCGGCCGTCGGCCAACACAATTTTATATTATTGTATGATGATATGATGATGATGATATGATATGATCTGTGGGGAAAAAAGATAAAAGTCCATAGGTTCCTTCTTTGAAATTTTAAATTATTTCCGGAAACTATCTTCGATCTACGAAATTTTCTTTCTTGTTCCTTGAACATAATTAAATTCCCTGTCAGGTTGACCTAGCAGCTCATTTTTCTAATGCATATAGGCGTCTGTCTGAAATGACTTCAAACTTTGTTTTTCGATTTTCTCAGAATTAGGAAAAGAGGAATTTGATCCTTTTCCCCCACGACCCTTCATATGGTTCACTGTTTCAATATTCATTCAAATCTCTTCTTTCCTGGAATTTTCTTCTTTTTTTTTTTTTTAATCGTCCTCTTAACAGGTAAATTCTTGATTTTCAGACTCTGGCAATAAATAACGGCACGGACGCGTATGACCGTTTCGTCAAAGCTCCGGTGCCCATCTCTTTCGGGGTGTACTTCTTCAACCTTCTCAACCTCGAAGAAGTGTTGACGGGCGGGAAGCCGATCGTCAAAGAAGTCGGTCCCTGGATCTACACGTATGTGGGCCACCCCCTGCTGGTTACCCAGCCAACCCCCGACCGTATCCCACATGGCCTCAGTCCCAACAACTCCTTTTCCCATATTGTGTACATAGTTTTTTTTTTCTTAAAGAATACAAATTGTGGCGGGGTGGGGGATGCGGAGGGGGAGGTAGGCTCGTAGCCTTCGGACACACCTTGGCCCACCACCATCCCAATATCCTGTCAACTGCTACAACCCCTATTTTTTGTCCCTTTTTGGAGCTTCCATGCGCCACGTGGAGCAACCTTTTGGTGGTTTAAGACTTTTCTCGTTATCTACTCGCCTAACTGGATTTTTAAGACCAATTTAAGAGTTTTCCGACACCTAGAAGTGCCAAATAATAAAGATGAGCATTCTCCTCCTCCTCATCATGCAGGAGCTCCAATATAATAGAATCTGATCAGAATGGGCCAGGGAACTACATATCAATTTTGCCCAACTCTGCTCCTAGGCTTGTAGATCACAACAAATTGTGTCATGCCCTAGGTAGGAATATTCAATTAGGTACTCCCTTCAGCTTCCTCCAAAAACACCGGGGGCGAAATCCTAGTTATGCTAGAGGCCTTTCCCCAAACACACAACACTCAAATTGTTAGGGACAATTTAAATGTAGAAACACAATTTGAACACGTAGGCAAGGCCGTAGCTAGGATTTTATTTCGGGGGGGGGGGGGGGGGGGGGTTGCGAAATTTCATTTGATATTAGATAGTATTGGATAGTAACTAGTAAGTAAAGTTACCTACTAAGTAAAAGAAAGAATTTTTACTTAAGAGAAAGTATGTATTGTATTCGCAAAAAAATCGAATTTCTAAAATCCCCTGATATGGTAAATTCTTAAAATGAATGTAGGAGCAAATTGAAAAAATAACCCACTTCACTTGCATGTATATGTGTATTTTTATTTTGAAATACCTATACAAAACATTATTTGCACTGAGCCTACAGTAACAAATTCAATCGCCTCGCTTTTTTTTGTCGCGAACAGTTCAATTACCTCCTTTGTCGAAATATTAAATCTACGGTGGATGGTCATTAGTGCTAATCCAGTTAATTTTTCCTGGCCAGTAGAATTTCTTAGATACGTTTTTAGGGGTTTAAGAGTAGAGAAAGTCCTTTCTGGGGTAAAAGTGGTTACTGGCAGGGTTGCAAATATTCTAATCAGTTTAAAAATATTTGGAAACAAATGCTTATTACATTCTCCCATGGGAGGCTCTGCAGAGCCTCAATCGCGCATGTGGGTCTGTTTGTTTCGTCCTCCTCTTACCATTTTAGTTTCCACAGATTGAGCTCTGCGTTTAGCACGTCCTCAGAATCCAAAAACTTGCTATATATTTGAAAACCATCACTATTAAATTCATTAATTCGTCTACACTCCGAAGGAATAAGCTTAAACAGTGCTGCTAAAATGGACTTGTGGCTTGAAAATCTCAAATCCATCTGATTAATAAAGTCGTCTAAAAGTGGTATCAAAGTAGAAATTCTGAAATAAGTTTCTGGGTCCTCGGTGTTAAAATTTGCACGATGCTTTTGTTTTTTTTGCAATTCTGGGAACTTTTTTGGTTTCGTCAATTCCTGACAGTAAATTTTGCGCCTCAATGAAAGTGCGTTTTAATTTCGCTTCTGCGTTTCCCCGAATGCTTTTGAAAGTTTTCATTAGAAGATCCACATGCTGTAGTGCTGCTACTAGGTAACATAGGGGAGATTGTAAAATTTTACTCAAGGGCAGTGTGTATGAAATACACTGCCAAGGTATGAGCTTCCTCGCGTCAAGTTCAAAATGAACGTTTCTGCCAAACAACATAGGGACACAACGAAGTCTCCAGATGAAATCGACGTCAAAAACGAAGTAGCCTTTGATGCCGTCACAGTGTCTAAAGCAGTACTTAAATCTTCTAAAGTCTCATGGATTGCGTAAAAAATCTCTCTGAATCTGATTAACCCATCATGGTTTTCGACCCACCTGGTGTCGCACATTGCGGTGAGTGCTACCATTCCTATTCATGCTACCACCAGCTAAGACCCCCGACCAACTGTTTTTATTTTCACAATAATTTTTATTCTTCCGTTCAAAATTCAATTCTATCTAGTGTCAAGCCATTTTCATTTCGGGGGGGGGGGGGGGGGGGGGGGTTGAACCCCCCCTGGCTACGGCCTTGCACGTAGGTACACACCAAATACCCGCCATTTTGGGTGAACCTACACCTTCTTCCCCCCCTCCCCCCCCATAACCACACGGGTTTGGGCGACTGTTACACTGTGGGCACAACTAGATGGTAAACCGAGTATTTGACAAAATTTTACTTGAAAAAAAAAAAAAAAATCCTGCTGCTCAAAACGGCTCGTACAGCAGACTATGTGTAATCAAACGGACAATGTCAAATTTTGAGGCCGATCAGAATTTTCGACATCCGACACGAATAGGTACATAGGTCTACCTAGTACCTGCCTATTATTCCAAGAATAGTAAACCAAAACTATACCTCCAATACTTGACCTTTGCTAGTGGCCCACTCTCAAAATCCGCGTGAAAACGTGATCCTATCTCTTCAAATTGCAAAACCCTCCCCCACCCCTTTATAGCGTGTTCCTCAGACACAAATCCTATGAAATGAGTAATCACTGTGGGCCAGAGCAGTGCTTTGAAGATCTAGAGCCTCTTCTAGCCCATTAGCTTCTTACCAGTCATTCGTCAGAACAACGCTACAAATTTTACACAAGGGTTTATTATTCTTTGATATAGATTACTTGTGTAAAAATTTAATTCTGTGTCAATAGGAAAAATTAAAAAAAAAAATTTTTTTTGGATTTTTTTTTTCCAAAATTCTTCATTTTTTACTCGAAAAATATTTAACATCCTGGGATCCTTCAAAAATCCCATTTTTAGCCCCAAGAAAGCCCTGTAGATCGCCAGTGAAATCTGATCGGATCGGCACAACTAGATGGTAAACCAAGTATTTTGTGAAAATTTCAGATTTTTAAAAAACTTCCTACTGCCCAAAACGGCGGACGGACATTTCGGATTTAGAATGTAGACCTTTTGAAGCGGATAATGTCAAATTTTGAGGCCGATCGGAGTCGTCGACCTCCGTCGCGAAATAGGAACTATTTATATAGGTGTATATGTTACGGCGAATGTATGAAATCGGTGATTATATAGAATTACCGGCGATTCTATAGAATCCCCAACGTGCAAGAGATTAGCTCGGGGATTTTATAGAATTACCTACCTACTTTTTTCGGCGATTCTATAGAATCACCGAGTTGAGTTGGGGAATGTGTGAAATGAATTTGATTTTTTTTTTTCATTAATAGGATAAAACGCAACCCCTCACTCCATTTTTTGACATAGATATGTCTTTAGGGGAGGGGGTCAATCCAGAATCTGGGGGTATCAAATAAATGTCACTTTTTGAGACACTTCCCGTGGTGGTAGAGACTTGAAATTTGGAATGAAGGCTCCGTTGAGAATCTAGTTGGCTGAGAATCCCTCATTTTGAGATAGGATCACTATTCAGGGTAGTTTCAGTCCAATAAGTTAATATGAAAATAGCGGTAACCATCTTAACTACAATGACAGAAAATTGTAGTTGTTGTTGTCATTGTTGTTAAGATGGTTACCGCTATAGGAATTACTGAAGAATAAGACTAATAGTGATTTTGTAAGTATGAAGTAGAAAAGTATGAAGTAGTGAAAATGAAGTAGTGAAGTATGAAGTAGTGAAGTATGAAGTAGTGAAGTAGAAAAGTATGAAGAAAAGTATGAAGTAGTGAAAATGAAGTTGGAAACACTAGGTAGCTACCGTTGTCCTACAATCTGATATTTCATTTGTAGCTTCTTCGGGCCATCTGAACTATACCGAGATGAACATTACAAGACATATCTATGATCCTATCCTATATCTATGATGTTTTTCCCATTCAGGGAAAAACATTTATTGACATAGATATGTCTTTAGGGGTTGGTTTTGTCTTGTTGTCCTCCAACCACGAGCCCAACAATGTCATGCTTTGGATGTCTTGGATGGCACGTTCCACGGAACCGTGGCTTTGTCTGTGTCTTGGTTTGCCATGAACAATTCTGATTTCGGGCCACAAGCTGCACATTTCATCTAGCACTTGATTAACACATTCGTGACAATTATCCGACTGAAGTAGGGGAATCTACATTGGGAGCAAGTAAAGTGGTGAAGATATCAAGAAGTATGTGAGCAACGTCCGAGGCACGCTTTGACTGGAGGGGACGAAGAACAAAAAATTGGTTAAATGATCTTATCCTACCAACTCATCGATGTTTTCAGTCCAATAGGCAACCTCTGACCTACCGATAAAGCAACTCGGAATGACTCCAATGACACGAAGCTCCAACCTTTGAGGCATCTGCCTCTAAAGATATCAATTTCACACATTCTCCAAAAACGAGTGGGGATTGTACAGATTCGCCGGTAAATCTATAGAATCCCCGGGGATTCTATACAACCCCCAAATTTCCCGGAGATTCTATAGATTTACCGGTTTTCATACATTCGCCGTAACATATACATCTGGTGTATTATTCCGAGAATAATAAACCAAAATCATGCGACTCCCTGGAAAGGTAATTTTTTGTAATAAAAGTACCTACAGTTTGAGTTTACAGGGAGACGAGAGAGAAATACAACATCGAGTTCGACGATGAGAAGGACACCGTCAAGTATCAGCAGAAATCATTTTATCACTTCGACGCCGAACGCTCCAAACCTCGCACTGAGAATGACTACATTCAGCCTGGCAACGTAATACCGACGGTAGGTGTTAAATTATGAAGGTTTTACGACGGTTACCTACCAGGATTGGGGCTCTGGTAGATTTGATCTGTATATTTGTACGGGGAGTGTTTAGGTTGTTCGTTAGAGTGCCCGGCATGGTAGGCAGACGGCTTATTTTGCTTTGCCTGAGCAGCTCAGGTTAAGACGAAAATGCCTCTTTCCTGTTGAGGGTCGATAGGTTTTAACTAGGCGGTCGCCTGAGAATGTCCTCAGTTGATGGTTGTGCTACCTACTATAATATAGTGCATATTACGGTTCACAAGGGGCAAAACCCGTAAGTAAGCCCACTTCTCAATTCCATAGCGCTTCAGAAGTCTTGGTCTTGGTCTAAAGAAACTTTGGTTTCCAGAAGACAGAAGGTTTGTCCTTCATGCTTGCTGTGGGTGTTGAGGATCTGAACACAGTCCCGTACTTGCTGTACCGAGCTGTGAAGGTGAAAAGGGACTTTCAATCAATAAACTGCCTGATTTTCAGCCAACGATGCAATTATAATTCTCGATAGAAGGCCGGCAGGGCCTTATTTGCGCGGCCGCCCCCTGCGTGGCCTGGGCGAACCATGCCAACATAGCAGGACCAATCTGCCCGCCCCCCTTCAGGGAAGGCCACGCGGCGTTCGAGGGCCAGCATTCCCGAAGGATATATCCGGTGGGATACATGCTCTGCGGAACCTGGGGAGGCACGCCCAAAGCACCAGGAGCAAATAGGATCTACGAATACTGGATGTTGTGCCTGACTTGTTAGTTTTTGTGACTTTATTTTATCAAATCACCACCTCCCCACACTGGACAAGCTCTTTTTGAACGAACTTTCTTTGCTCACTCTGGCCTTCCTTGGGATCAGAAGTTTCTTCGTTGGTTTTTATACTATTCCGACCCTGTTATTCACAAATATGCTCCAGAATGTATTATGATGAGCTCTAACCAGACAAACTTTCGTCCCAATCAAAAGTTTTGATTATTTCGAAGAAAATAACACAAAATGATGAAAACCTAACGATACTCGAAATCCTGCCGAATCTAATTGAATTCTTACTTGCACACAGGAGGTCTCCTCGATTACACTGGTCTACAAAAAAAGTGCCCTGCGAGTTGCCGGCTTCTTTTCACTTTTTCTAGGGGTTTTAGTGGGTGCTGAATCCGAAAACTATAGCCGTTTTTGGTTTATTATTCTTGGAATAATACACCTATGTTTTCGCGACGGGGGTCGACGACTCCGATCGGGCTCAAAATTTGACGGTACTTTTCCGTTATACCCCCCCCCCCCACTCGATTTCGTGTTCATAAACACCACTCCCTATGGCTTTAAGACACCCAAATTCGAGCCCTTTTCCGTTATGACACCCCCCACCCCCACCACCACCACCCCACTCCGAACTCGATTTCGAGCCCCTCCCCATAGCCAACCAAAATCGAGTGGGGGGGGGGGGGGGGGTATAACGGAAAAGTACCAATTTGACATTATCCGTTTCAAGAGGTCTACATTCTAAATCCGAAATGTCCGTCCGCCGTACCCGAAATGTCCAGGCCTCACCACCAGGATTTCACTGGGGCAATCTTTAGGGCTTTCATGGGGCTAAAAATGGGATTTTTGAAGGATCCCAGGATGTTAAGTATTTTTCGAGTAAAAAAATAAAGAATTTTGAAAAAAAAAAAAAAAAAAAAAACATTTATGAAGAAAAAAAATCCCAAAAAAAGATTTTTTTTTAGATAAAAATCCAAAAAAAAAAAATTTTTTTAAATTTTTTCATTGACAGAATTAAATTTCTGCACAAGTAACGTATATCAAAGAATAATCTATATCACTAATTCTCATCGTCTCTGTCTGTCTGTCTGTGGGACAGAAACCCTCTTTAATATTATTCTTGGAGTAATGTATTCGTGAGGGATGTCGAAAATTCTGATCGGCCTTAAAATTTCCCATTATCTGTTTCAAGACACGTAGATTCCAAACACGAAATGTCCGTCCGCCGTGCGCCGTCCGAGCCGTTTTGGGAAATTGTAATTTTTTTAATTAAATCTGCAATTTTGACAAAATACTCGGTTTGTGCCCGCTAGGTTTTTCAGCCCGATCGCCCAAACCTGTGGGGCTAAAATGGGACTACGGGAGGGGATTTCGGAGATTTTCGGCTAAGGGATCGAGTTAGATGTCGATTTCCAAGTATTTTTGAACGTGGAATCGATTTTTGGGGGTCCAAGACCATCCGATTTCACTGTGGGGATGTATGGGGCTTTCATGGGGCTGTAATTGGGATTTCTGAAGGGTCCCAGGTATTAAAATAAAGTGTCGTTTTCCGAGTAATTTTCACGCATAATCCATTTTTCGAGGTCCCACATCCAAACATAGTATTGAAAATTCTCTAAAATTGACATTGTTTTAAAAATTCATATTGAATATTTTTTAATGACACATAATTAATTTGTGCACGATTGAATGGTCCTATATCAATGAATAATAAACCCTTGTGTGAAATTTGCAGCGTTTTGTTATAAATGTAACTTGCACAGTGGTACAATGAACTTTTCAGCCCCCCCCCCCCCCCCCACCCCTTGTAAATCATCTGGTAACCCTCCCAGTCCTACAGAGATCTCCATAAATCAATTCTATGTCTAAAATTCCCACGAAAACGACTTACTCGATTTACTCGAATACTTCAAAAATCCCACCAAACACCAGTATCCCTTTGTCATGCTATTACCACATACCTACCTACAAACAAATTTTGTCGGTAATGATTAAAGATTAAGGTGTTAGTGTTTGGGTTGGGTGTATTAAAACGTGGTTTCCCTGCAAGTAATAAAAATGTTCTGACGAGGTGGTAGGATCAAATCTGAGATAA
This sequence comes from Pilophorus perplexus, assembly GCA_955831195.1. NCBI lineage: Eukaryota > Metazoa > Arthropoda > Insecta > Hemiptera > Miridae > Pilophorus > Pilophorus perplexus. The sequence continues at coordinate 842,323 of OY037009.1, forward strand.
GGCAGGCAATCGATCAATCATCGAGGAGGTGTGCAAGTAAGAATTCTATTAGATGTGGTAGGATTTCGTGTATCGTTAGGTTTCATCATTTTGTGTTATTTTCTTTGAAATAATCAAAACTTTTGATTGGGACTAATGTTTGTCTATTTACATCTCATCATAATACATTCTAGAGTAAATTTGTAAATAACAAATAACTCAGGGTTGGGATCGTATATTAACCAACGAAGAAACTTTTGATCCCAAGGAAGGTCATTGAATGTCTAAGAGGTTAAAGGAGGGCTCGCCCACTACTAGAGCTATGCCTCTCCCGCCGGATGCAAGCAAACCGGCAAAGCCACACCGCCGGAGGTCCGTAGACGTCCAGACGAGGGAGACCCAGCACCATAAAGGAGCCAGTACTTGTACTAATGAGCCACAAGTGAGACCGAGTGTTCTAGCGCACTCTACCAGCTAAGCAGGCTGGTACCCGAGTTTACGACGTAGGTAGTGTCACAAAACTCACATGCCGCCAGGTGGGCGGACGAGACAGAACGAGGTGGGCGGACGAGACAGAACGAGCTGACTCGTCGGCCCACCCAGCTACCCTTTTGGTTTATTATTCTTGGAATAATACACCTATGTTTTCGCGACGGGGGTCGACGACTCCGATCGGCCTCAAAATTTGACATTATCCGTTTCAAGAGGTCTACATTCTAAATCCGAAATGTCCGTCCGCCGTACGCCGTCCGCCGTCCAGGCCGTTTTGGGCAGTAGGAAATTTTTAAAAAATCTGAAATTTCGTCAAAATACTTGGTTTACCATCTAGTTGTGCCCGCAAGGTTTTCAGTCCGATCGCCCAAACCCGTGGGGCGCTATGGGGCTATAATGGGGCTACGGGAGGGTTTTTTTGAAGACTTTTAGCTATGGGATCGAGTTAGGTGTCGTTTTCGAAGTATTTTTGGACGTAGAATCCATTTTTCAGGGTCCCGGAACGATCCGATTTCACTGGGGCGATCTTTAGGGCATTCGTGGGGCTAAAAATGGGATTTTTGAAGGATCCCAGGATGTTAAATATTTTTCGAGTAAAAAATACAGAATTTTTGAAAAAACACATTTTTGAACAAAAAAATCCAAAAAAAAATTTTTTTTTGAGATAAAAATCCAAAAAAATTTTTTTAAAAATTTTTTCTTTGACAGAATTAAATTTCTGCACAAGTAACGTATATCAAAGAATAATAAACCCTTGTGTAAAATTTGCAGCGTTTCTCTTACGAGAGCGGGTTATCACCACGACCAGCCTCGAATCCAACGCCAATTGAGGGGGCCGGCCAAGCGGCGCTTTGTGAGCGCGGAGCACCGAAGTGCCCAACACCCACGGTGCGCCTGTGGCAGCGGGGGCTCCCCCTCTCCCGAGGACTACTGGATTAGGAGTGTGGGAACTCCACAAACTCCACTTTAAGGCCGCTCCAGTCGGAGGCCCGAGAAGGATTAGGTCTAGCATCCCCCTCTACCGCTTTTCATGCATCTCTCACCGGAGTAGGAGCCCGAACATTACGGGTGGTATGCATGACGGAGAGCTGTCTCGTCCTCCGGGTTAGTGAAAGGAAATAGTAGTCCTTCCCCACCCCGGTATCAACCGGGGCAGCCTGGTGCATAAGCACACGGTCCCGAATTTGGTGGGAGTGCCTACGCCCACTCCCAAGACGGCCGATCAGGACCTTATCGGCGGTAGCCCTTCAGGTGAGGAGCGATAACGCCAGCTCCTCGTAGCGACCGATTAGGACTTATCGGCAGTCGCCCAAGCCGGGGGGTATATACACCCCCCCCCCCCCATCAGGTGTGTTGGGGGGTCATTTACACCCACCCCCCACTGGGTCTCCGAGCAACCTATCTTCCACTGCAGTCCTTAGGGTCCGTGATGTGTTGCACTGATCACTGGTGTCCAATTGGCGGCCCCCACACTGCACTTATCTTCACGTCCTTACCCCCCATGTAGTTAAGGGTCTTTTCCCTGCTTTTGGGGGGGGGGGGGGGGGGGCACAAACAAATGTCACACTGCACGGGCATTATCGGTCCATGTGCCCCACTGGCTCTGCTTCACCACGGTGCTGCACTGGCCATGCCGAAAACTATAGTCTAGCATATTTCATACTTCTAACACCTAACACCTATTTTCTGTCCTACACCCAATTCTTAGTGCCCTCCACCTTGCCACCACGGTGCTGCACTGTCCATGCCTAATACTATAGCCTAACCTATTGCATGACTCCTTATACCTAACACCTATTTTCAATCCTACACCCATACCTAGTGCCCTCCCGCCAAGTGGTCCTATTACTACTGGCGGCACCTAAAGAATAACTATGAAATATCATACTCCTACGCCTATTGATCTACTACTTATCCGTCCTGATCCTAATCTATGCTTATTCAACACTTACCTAGGGTATGCCTTACACTCCCAATATTTACAATATTTACAACATTTAGGGCGGAATTCATAGACGTTCCTCAAGGTAAGAAATGTCTCATCTTAGTTGAGAATTTCCTCATCTCAAAGTAAGGTGTCGTTATTCATAGAGAAATTTGTTCCTGCTGAGGTCGACCTCAGCTCAAACTCACTTGAGGAGCCCTTTGAGTCAGGATTGGCAGGCCTGGGGGCGGTCCTGTACTGTTATACCAGTCGCGTAGGTTTCAACCGATCGCCCAGGCGCGTTTTGCGGCAACGTTTTCGGTGCAGTAGTGGTAGAGTTTTGTTTTGTTTTCCTCGGCACGAATTCGTGTTGACATGGGTGAAAAACCCAAACGAATTTTATTCACCGAGGAAGAGAGAAGTTACGTGAGGACTTTGGTCCTCGCAAATAAAGATGTCATCGAAAACAAGCGGAGCGACGCCGTCACCCATGGAAAAGAAGCGGTGCTGGGATGAAATCACAGAAATGTTCAACAGCTCGGGGAATAATACACCTGTGTGATCGCGACGGCAGTCAACGACTCGGATCGGCCTCAAAATTTGACATTATCCGTTTCAAGAGGTGAAATTTTGTCAAAATACTCGCTTTACCATCTAGTTGTGCCCGGAAGGTTTTCAGCCTGATCGCCCTAACCCGTGCGGCGCTATGGGGCTAATATGGGGCTACGGTAGGCGCTATTGAAGGCTTTTGGCTATGAGATCGAGATAGTTGTCGTTTTCGAAGTATTTTTGGACGTAGAATCCATTTTTGGGGGTCCCGGAACGATCCGATTTCACTGTGGCGATCCATAGGGCTTTCATGGGGCCACAAATGGGATTTTTGAAGGATCCCTGGAGGCAAATATTGTCCGGGTAAAAAATATTTTTGAAGAAAAAATCTGTAGATCGTTCGGACTGAATTTTTTTTTTTTAATTTTTTCATTGAGACAGAATTACATTTTGCACAAGTACCCAACGTATATCAAAGAATAATACACCCTTGTGTAAAATTTGTGCCTTATGATATTTTGATGTTCAGACCCATAACAACAATTTAAAAGTAAAAACGCTGCAAATTTTACACAAGGGTTTATTATTCTTTGATATAAGTTACTTGGGCAGAAATTTAATTCTTTTGTTAAATATATATATATATTTGGGTTTTATAATTCAAAAAAAAATTTGGATTTTTTTTTCAATTTTTTTTTTTTTTTCAAAAATTCTTCATTTTTTACTCGAAAAATATTTAACCTACAGGGATCCTTAAGAATCCCATTTTTAGCCCCATGAAAGCCCTATAGATCGCCACAGTGAAATCGGATCGTTCCGGGACCCCAAAAAATGGATTCTACGTCCAAAAATACTTCGAAAACGACACCTAACTCGATCCCATAGCCCTCAAAAAACTCCTCCCGTAGCCCCATTTTAGCCCCATAGTGCTCCAAGGGTTTGAGCGATCGTACTGAAAACCTTGCGGGCACAACTAGATGGTAAACCAAGTATTTTGTCAAAATTTCAGATTTAAAAAACAATTCCTACTGCCCAAAACGGCCCGGACGGCGTACGGCGGACGGACATTTCGGATTTTGAATGTAGACCTCTTGAAACGGATAATGTCAAATTTTGAGGCCGATCGGAGTTGTCGACCCCCGTCACGAAAACATAGGTGTATTATTCCAACAATAATAAACCAAAAACGGGCCTTGAGGCACGTTTTCAGTTACCTTGACTTGAGGTCGCCTTGAAGTTCATCCCAGCTAAGAAAAATCTCAACTCAACTACCAAATTTGTCTATGAATAAGGTCCGAAAAATGAGGCTGAGGTCCTCCTTGAGCAAAGGCGACTATGAATAGCTTGAGGAGCCTCTGAGGCCTCCTCAAGCGCTCCTCCACTTGAGGTCACCTCAACTGTCCTAACTGTCGTCTATGAATAACGTAAGTCGCTCATTCTTCCTTGATGCCACTTTTGAGGGGATCCTCAAGCTTGAGGACCGTCTATGAATTCCGCCCTTATACTATAAGTTCCGATCTCAACCCTCCAACGTCAAACCAATTTGTATAATAATTAATTATCATTTCTCCGGCATCTCTCACGTTCCCCCCGCGAGTTTGTTGTGTGGGATTAAGTGTCCTTTGCCACAACGACAATTTTGGTGAGTCCATTCCTAACGTTCATGGTCACCTCTGGTTTTTCTTCCAAAGGCACCTTGGGTAATGATTTTTCCCTCAGTAAGGTCATCCCCGGACGTAGGTACTTGCAGAGATGTAAAATACCCGGGTATTCTTTTTTAAGGGTAAATACCCAGGGTAAATACCCATTTTGGGTATTTAATAGGGTATTTTATCTTCAATGAATCGGGATCGCAAAAAAAACCACGTAAAACGTTCTTACTACTCGAGAGCCAGCCTCTACCAAAGTTTCAACAATTTTCGAGTTCAGGATCATCCTCTAATGAAAGAAATACTCATGTTCGATAGAAATCACACAAACAAACTGCTATAAAATCATATGCCACTTCCCCCTGTACTTAAACAGCTGTAAAATTGACTGCTTTCATGGTCATTAAGTGCCCAAAAACCAAGATGCAATTAAATCTTTTCATCAACCATGTTTTGGAGTAAAAATAATCGTAAATTCAAGATGATAATGTTGGAAATTATTTATTTCCAGCTTTAAAAAACATGCACATTTAAAAAAAAATTGCTCAAACGTTCGAGTTGTTCGCTTGTTCGCTCAAAGAAAGTTCGCTGTTAGCTGAATCTGAGTCTTCATCCTCATCCGAGCTGGACTCATCGTGAACTCTCGCTTCTTGGCTGCATTATTTTCTAACCTACTACACTTCTTGGCTTCTACCAAGGAGTTTAGAAGAAGAACTTCTTCTTCTAACCTACTTGGCTTCTACAAATTTTGTAGGTTACGTTAAGTATCCTTGTTACAGTCATGGAGGAACCATAACAGGGGGGGGGGGGGGGCATGGGGTAGTCTTTTACGACCATGGGGTGTGCAGAAATGGTCGTAAAACTGACCTTTTACTTGATTTTTTTTGCAAAACTAAAAAAAAGAATGAAAAAAAATTCCGTATTTTTTTGGTTGGATATTTAATGGGAAGGTATTTATTCGGCGATTGGGTAAATACCGGGTAAATACCCAGTTTGTAAATACCCTACCCACTGGGTATTTACCCCCTTTACATCTCTGGGTACTTGTTAGGTAGGGTCAAGTAGGGAAATAAACCCCTTTTCCCCTTTCGAAAAACGGCAGTTATTTTTCGACACCTAACATTTCCCGGGGGTCTCTCCCTTAGGCTACCGTGGATAAGCGCCAATACCTTTTTTCCTGTTTTTAAAGATCATGCAAAAGCGCCACGTCCTCTCTCGGAGGTCATTTCGCGGGAGTTGTAGAAGCGCCAGGTCCCTCCTCAGGGGTCTTTCATTGCACGTTTGCCAGCTGTACACCATACATGCTCTCGCGAACCAGTTTTATGTCCCACTAGCATTCAGCTTCCTACCGTCCAAATCTACTGACTGCTACGCTGCACTATGGACATTTCTGGTAGAATTATGTGCTCAACATGGACTTTTACTGCTTTCCTCTCAGTGTCTGTTTGACTTTGAACTGGCAGCGCACCAGGGGTTCCAACGCATTTCCCCGTATGCCGTCGTTTCGTGTTGTTTTTTCCATTTTGGCACGGCATTATTTCGGAAAGTGCAATCTTTGGGCCCTGCTCCTGACTATAACGAGCATAACGAGGTTGGCAGATTCCTGAAACTTTTCTTTGGTCTAGCCTTTTTGCCGCCAAATGATGTAGAAGCTTTTAGGTACTGGAGGTGGCGGTTTTACAAATGACAGTTTTAGGGAATGAGTTTGGTTAGGGAGAGAGAACGACTCCTCTGCTGAATACTAAATTGTTTATTCAGGTAAACAATTATAGCGTGGGGACCGGTTTCGAGCAACTAAGCTCATCTACAGCCCTGACAAGAAAACCATTTGTCATTAGCATCAGAGGAAAAACCATATTATTACATTAGCAATGTAAACTCGAAATTATATTATACTGAAGGTATATGAACAAACACAATTGGTGAAAAATTATAACTGACGAAAACGGTCCAGAATGGTGGTACATAACTTGACAATAGTAAATTCGGAATATGGACCCACTGTTAAAATTGGCTCCATGACTGATGGCCAGTGAACCATTTGAAAACCAGTTATGGTATACTACAGGTACTGAAAGGAGAATTGTTTATTATTCTAGTGGCAAAACATCTACTTGATATGTGATTAGTGACAAAGAGAAATTAGAGGTAAGAAAGTCAGAGATAATTTTAAAAATGGACCCATTTGACAAGGTTATTAATTGGTACTAGGAAAGATGAATTTGGAATTATTCGTTTTTTTAAAAACAATTGATAAGTTAAAACTACAGAAAATGATGACATACCTAGGTGACCTAGTTGACATGGTGAATTTTGAATTTATACAGAAGGTAAATTTGAATATGAAGGTTTAAATAAAGTCTTTAAATTAATAATAAAGTCTTTAAATTAATTGAATTTGTGAATCTATTTGAAGTTACTGTTGAATCTTGAGAAGTTAAATTTTTATAAGAGTTAATTTTTCAGCAGTTTTCATACTGAGGTAATTTTTGAAAAAATGTTATTAAGTACATGAGGTTGGGTGAAATAGAAATATCTAGATGAGCTTACCAGAGTGACTTGAGGTGGTTGAACGTACAATTAGTTCTGAACAATTGTGTTAGACGCCTGAGGGTTTATATAGGTAGGTACCTACCTGAGAGGGCTGAGGGATTAGGTGGCGGTATCCTTTGAGTGTTTTGAAAGGAAACCGACATTAATAGCAGAAATTCCGAGTTTGTTTGTGGATAACCGTTATTGAGGTTTGGTTATTGGGGATATTTGAGAAGGCTCAAGTATGAATTTTAAAGTTTTAAATTAATAGAACGGGGGGGGGGGGGAATAATATTGATTGAGAGAGTTAAATTGGTTTCAGAATTTCTAATATTGGGGATCTACTGATTTTGCCATGGTCGTTTTTATTAAGATCAGGGTGGATAGTATAAGCTTTCGGGATTTCCAGGTTCTCCCACTCATTGAGCAGGCGACCCTTGGGTTGGAAATGTAAAAGTTTACTATCCCTATTTGGGTTAAAAGGATGATTCGAGCTGATACAATGGTCGGCAAAATCATTATAGCCAAGATGCTGAAGGCGAATCTTGCTTTCATGTTCTGCCAATCGGGTTCTGAATGCTCTGCCTGATTGTCCTACATAATTTACTTCACAAGACGGTTCTCCACATGTTAATTTATAAACCCCTGACCTGTTCCTAGGTTCAATTTTATCTTTAGGACTTGATAAAAACCTCCCAGTTGTGTTGGAAGCCCGAAATATGACTTTATGCCCCAGTTTGCGGAGTTCTTTGGCGAGTTTTTCTGATAAATGGCCATAGTATGGTAAGAAAATCCAAGGGGGCCTAGTTTCTAGGGAACTGGTAGAGGCGGGAACTGGTACAGGAGAGGAGGTTGACGGTAAAGCAGGAGGATATATTAAATCAAAAGTGATAGCCCTCTGTTTTCGTGAAATGATGCTGTCAACCAGTTTACCCTCATATCCATTATTTATAGCAATTTGTTTTATTACGTTAAGTTCGGCTAAATAATTGCTCTCATCGAGAGGAATTGTTAGGAGCCGGTGAGTAAGCGAATGGAATTGTTTACCTGAATAAACAATTTAGTATTCAGCAGAGGAGTCGTTCTCTCTCCCTAACCAAACTCATTGGATTAGACCTCTGCACCATCGGCAAACAACCACTTTGTGAGTTTTAGGGAATTCTGACTGGAAGTGACGCTTCTAAAACTACTAGTTAGGGGAGGCTGAAAACGAGGGTGGCGCTTTTACACGTTTTGGTTTATTATTCTTGGAATACTAAACGGGGGTCGACGACTCCGATCGGCCTCAAAATTTGACATTATCCGTTTCAAGAGGTCTACATTCTAAATCCGAAATGTCCGTCCGCCGTCCAGGCCGTTTTGGGGAGTAGGAATTTTTTTTAAAATCTGAAATTTTGACAAAATACTTGGTTTACCATCTAGTTGTGCCCGCAAGGTTTTCAGTCCGATCGCCCAAACCCGTGGGGCGCTATGGGGCTAAAATGGGGCTACGGAAGGTTTTTTTGAAAGGCTTTTGGCTATGGGATCGAGTCAGGTGTCGTTTTCGAAGTATTTTTGGACGTAGAATCCATTTTCGGGGGTCCCGGAACGATTCGATTTCACTGTGGCGATCTATAGGGCTTTCATGGGGCTAAAAATGGATGTCCACACGAGGACACGGACTGGGATGATGCTGAACACACGTTCTTTTCATGCGAACTCCACGAGAGGAGCCGTACGGGCCTGTCTCGGGAGGTTGGAGTTTTCTCTCCGGAGACGGCTGTGAATGCCATGCTGAAGAGCAGCACAAACTGGCGCATGATTGCGCAGTACGCGCAAGAAGTTCTGCGGAGAAAGAAAGCGCTGTTGGAGATGTTGCAGAGCCATGAAGCTGACGATGAGTACGAGGTCGAGCTAGACTCGGAGGACAGGAGCGATATGAGCTGGTCATCAGAGGAGGAGATGGAAGAGGATGAGGAGGAAGATGGCGAAGTAGAAGATGATGAAGAATGAAGAACGAAACCGCTCCCGAACCTCCCATGAGGAGGACGTAGGGACTTTGAGGTTTTTTTCGGATGATGTACTCTGAGGGTGAAGAGTCAAGAAAGAAGAGGCTTGAAGCCGAAGAGAGGGGAGTCAACCCGAAGTAATGTGTTAAACAATTCCGGGTTGACCCATTCCTCTAGACTATCAAAGGGACCACTAGGAGATCGCCCTCCTCCTACGCCCAAAAAAAAAAAAAAAAAAAAAAAAAATGGGGCTAAAAATGGGATTTTTGAAGGACCCGGGAGGTTAAATATTTTTCGAGTAAAAAATAAAGAATTTGTGAAATAAACTTTTTTGAAAGAAAAAAAAATTTCGAAAAAAATCAAAAAAAAATTTTTTTTTTTCAAAATTTTGTCATTGACACAGAAATTATTTTTGCACAAGTAACCTATATTAAAGAATCATAAACCCTTGTGTAAAATTTGCAGCGGTTTTCCCCCTAGCGCTGGCGTTTTTACATGTTTGCGCTCCCTACCAAGATGAATAGGAAGACATTAATGTCTTTTCAATGTCAATGTCAATTTCAATTGAAAATCAATTTTCGGTCATTTTCTATAGGTACCAGAATGTCTTTTTCATTACAATAATAACAACTTTATTCTCCAGACAGTATTAACTATTGGAGAACGAGTGCCTGGAGTGACTTTTTTGACAGAACTTCTCGAGTTTGGACTCCCCCAGGTGAGAATTGATTGTGCTGTACAGTATTCTGGGGATTTCGATAATGTCTTCTTCAACGTTGCAGGTTTTGGGAGAACACTACGGTCTACGCCTCAATGTAACCGTGGACGACATGTTGTTCAGAGGGCTCGATGCACATTGTCCGTCCAACAGCTCCCTTCCGGTCAAATTGGCCTGTTCTATTGTTGCCAACTTTCCGGGGATCCGGGCTAGGGAGATAAAGCCCAACGGAGACGTTAATTATAGTATGATGCGATTTGTAAGTTATAATTTTATTCTTAAATTAAGTAAAAATAAAAATACAATAAACTAAAATAAAATAATAAATTTGAAATTTGGAAAATTAATAGTAATAATTACTATTAATTTTCCAAATTTCAAATTATTAAAATTTCCAAATTTCCAAATTTTTAATTATTAAAATTTAAAACAATAAAAATAAAAGAATGAAACAATACATTTGAATGAAATAATGAACTAAATCAATAATAATAAAATTTATTATTTATTTGTAAGGACTGAGTTTATCTCGGTTTTGGTCAAGTACCAAAAAATCGCTCTTTTCAGCGCGCTCTGTGTGGACGCACCTTCAGTTTTCATCCTCAAGTCTTCAATCGTCCTCATTTTGCTTCTTCGTGTTTTTATTTATTTTTAATTCCAGTCCATGGACGCCAATTCAGTCCCCAATGGGTCTGATTGTGGTGGTAGGCAGCGACACACGCCCCTGCCTACTAGGCTGACTCTCTGCTTGCGCAGAAACGATTTCGCATCCAGCATGTTGGGCTCATATGCCCTTCCCGAAAAGTTACCCTTGGGTAGAGCAGATTCTCCTCCATTTGGTCGTGTTAACAATTTGAGGGTTGGAAACTTCGCCCATCCCATCAGGCTCTCCGAGTAGGACACACGCCCTACCCAGAGACCTGTGACATTGGTTTGGATTTGAATCCGCACCATTTCGCTGTTCATGAGGATTGGACTCCAGCCCTTTCCTCTGGTTACCTAAAAATAGCTTCTAGCTTGCTCCATCCACCTGCCCCCACTAGGACTTTTAGAAGCCTAGGAGATCTCCCAACCTTGTTTTAACTAGGTATATCCCAAGGAGTAGAGGTGACGTGTCTCAGGGACAAAAAACGGAGGCGCACTACATGTGTACAATACCAGCTCCGCGGACTCTGGTTCGGCGTTACAGAAACGGCACTCCTCAGTGTCCTATAGAGATTTCATTCAACAGAAAGCTCTTTGATGTCCCGAGGAATGGTTCAGGACCTATTGGGAGACATGCTGATCCCTCTTTTGCAAGGATGTCAGCAGCCTCATTACCCTCAATGCCCTGGTGGCCAGGGCACCATGCGAGGGTCACTCTATTGTCCCTTGCGAGGGACTAGAGTTTGCTCAGGCAGTCCCAGACCAGCTTTGATGTAATAGAAAATGAGGCCAAGGCCTTCAGTGCAGCCCGACTGTCTCACAGTATGTAGACCTAGGCCCCTTTAATGCGCCGACATCGCAGCAGGTGCACACATGTGCCAATGGCGTTAACTTTAGCCTGAAAGATGGTAGCCATCGCTCCAAGTGGCTCTGATACCCTAGTTCTTGGTCCATAGACACCCGAACCAGCTCTACCATCCATGACAGATCCATCGGTATAGAAGAGCAGAGCTTCTATGCAATTCTCTGTTGAGGACACTCCCCTGCAGCTTCCATTGTTTTTGCATCTCAGAGATAGGCTGTACGGGTCGTGGCTGGTATTCGCTATCGAGAGTGGTCTGTGTAGACCAGCATTTGTCGAGCTGAAAATTCTCACTTTCCCTGCAATTTACATCCTTAAATGCTTGAATTGTAAAAGGAGGAACATTGATAAATTCCTCAGACTTGACCATAAATACTCCACACGCAGCGAAAACCCTTTCATTGCCTAACGATTTCCCGGAATAGCTCCACTTGATGGGGGCTCAAATTTTTCAATGCTCTCCCTGCAGATATTCTGGATGCCCCGGCTGGTCCGTTCAGGGCCCGTATCAAGGGTTACCTCATCAAACTGGTATGGCTCCTTACAGCTTTGATGAGTTCTTGGCAGAGGTGATAAATTGATCCATGTAGTGTGCCCGTAATAGTAGTGTAATAGCCAGGTTACGTTCAACAGTTCTAAATCGTGTTGTACAGTTCAACAGTTGTAACTCTTGACTATTGTCTATACATTATTACCTATGTGTCAAATAAATGATTTGATTTGATTTGAAGACCATGGTCCCTTGTTCAAACTGAGGTGTTCCCTCTTTCCACTCTGATCGCTCATGAATGAGGATCTTGAAGGAAAGATCAAAGTTCAATTTCTCTGTCATGGCCTCTGAGACAGCTAACGCTGCCTCATTCACTCGTATTCTATCCAGAATGCTGTGAAATGATCCTCTTTGGCCTCTACTCAAGACTTGACTTAGTGGTCCATGCTCCTCATTCTCGTAGCCTGCAGGTATGCACGTGGTCTCTGCACGTGGATGTGAATGGGTGATAGGCCAAGAAGGACCTTGAGTGCAGCTGTAGGGCAAGTGCGGATATACCCAGTAATACCAACACATGGCAGCCTTTGCACTTTGCAAAGCTTTTTCTGCGCTGTGGTCTGGTTGGTTTTGTTCCACCAGATGATGGCTCGATACGAGAGGATAGGACGCACGATGGCTGTGTAGAGCCATTGCAACATCCGAGGCCTAAGCCCCTACGCTTTGCCAAACATTCTGCGGCCAGCACAAAGTGCAGCCAGTGCTTTCTGCACTGCTTTCTTGATGTGGGCATTCCAATTTAGCTTCTGATCAAGAATTATCCCCAGGTATTTGGCTTCCGGGGCTTCCAAAGAGCGCACCCATTCAGCCGTAATGAATTGATAGACGGCGTCGTCGCTTCCACACAATTTTATTCACTGTAATAATGGTTACAGGAGTGGGACCGGTTTCGGATCACATTGATCCATCATCAGCCACTGTAAACAGACGTAATCACGAACATATAACTATTTGTACACTTGTAGCTATTACCAACTAATTACAGTGTGATGTTCAGGAGGAGATGAGATAGGTAGATGCAGTGAGGTATGCCAGTGAAACAAGAGGATGCAATGTGAGTTGGTGGTTACATGGATTTGGGATTGATCTGATACAATGAACTTATAGACTTAACTTACATAGAGTAACAGGTGAAATCGCTCGGACACAAGGGGTTGTTTCTCGTAGTGAAGTCAGGTCTGTACTGATCACTGCTATGTGAACGTGAAACGGGGGGGGGGGGGGGGTATGCACCATTGGGATACAGGTAGTGAAGGAGAGTGCAACTATTGTGGGAAGAACCCTGAAAAATTACCTGTGGGCAGCTATAATGTGTGGGGCCGTCGGCCCGTGATGGCGCAAGGTTGGTGATGGTTGGGGGGGAGAACGCCAGTTCCGCGCAAGAGGCTTGGAATTGTGAGATAATCCTTGCCAGTTCCGCGCGGCCCAGTCCCGAAAGCTTCGCCAATTCCGCGCAATCTACCTACCCTACCCAACCATCCATCCCACCCTATTGCAACAGTTGCAATAGGTTCCAGTTACTGGAACTTATCCTGTTGACTGTCGCGTCCACAATGTTATAATATAATCTTACTTTGACCGAATAACAAGGCTAAAACCGTTGATAGTGCACGACGGATACAAATTCCGTGAAGACCGAAAAGTAATATACGATTCCATACATGGCCATTACATTCCACTTGTTTGGTGTCTTCTTCCATCGAAAACCGAAAAAGTGTACACCCTGCTCTTCATGCACTTAGTAGATCAGTGCTTCCAGTCATGCTTGCTGACTTGAGAGTATGTGACTCACCATAATTTTCATGCACAAATGACCTTTTTTGCCCCGCGCGGAACTGGTAGTATAAACCGCGCGGAACTGGTAGGATTAACCGCGCGGAACTGGTACCCAAAATTGTGATTGCGCGGAAAGGGTACTCACCCGGTTGGGGGGGGGGGGGGGGGGGCTAAACTATGAGAGCTGAAATAAACAGGGGGGGGGGGGGGGGGGGGGTGGTTAAAATATGTTTAGAAGGGGTCCAATTTTAAGGAGTAGAAAAGGTCTTTCGTAGTTTGTAAATTGAGGTATGCCAACACTGAGCTCAAAATTTGGTTCATTTCAAATTGCCTACGACAGGGTATCACGCCTAATTTTGTACAGATAACATGTAAAAGCAAATCACCCTCGGCGTTGAAGTCTGTAAAAATTGCTCGGAAACAATGGCTTGTACACGAAAGAAAACACTGGTACTCCGTGAGGGACGCTTTATCAACTAATATCTATATATTACACAGGAATCTTAATTCCAAAATGGAACCGATCACATTTGACCATTTCCAAAATAATATCACTGCCAAAACTTTCGCCAAGATGACTAAACAACAACAAACCTTATCTGGCAAACTGGATAGATTAAGGCGCCTACAGACATCCCCTCCGCCCCCCCCCCCCCAACAACTAGTCACAAGTTCCATCCCAGAACCCAAAATTTATCTAACATAATGTTTTCCCAGAACGAGCTGTCCACTCTGGACAAGGGCCTTAAATTCTCCCCAAATCGCCAACCAACGGAAAAAGACCTCAAGGTGCTTGCTGCTGAAGCTGAGGAAATCATCATAAAATTCAAAATTGACGACTGTGATGTCACCATGGAATAGGTCCCCCTTCTCCTCCCCTGAACCTCGAAGAGAGACACGGGCGGGTGAATCTGATAAGAGTCAATTCAATTCTCCTGTGGACGCTCGACGAGACGGCCCCCTTATTGACCACACGCGGTGAGTTAAATACATTTCCCTATTCATTCCCGCTAAATCGTCTATTTATTCTCCCGTAATAATCCTCCAGGATTATCACATGGTAGCAGAGCCTTAAGTTCGTCCCTCTATTATAGTGGGACGAACTTAAGGCTCTGCTACCATGTGATAATCCTGGTTTATAATAAACCTCTGTCCCTTTTTTTCCCCAATCTCCCGGAACTTTTCCCCCCTCGTCACCCGTCAGTCCACTTGGTGTTTACAAATCAGGTCGCCGCTTGAACGTTATGTTTCGCGGTGATCTGAACTCCGGAGTCCGGCAAACCTTTCTCGCTTGTGCTCCCCCTTCCCTCCCGTCCCACGATCGGCAGACAGTCATAGACTTGCACAGGTGGATTCCACCTCTTGCCGTTGTCACAGTCTGATAACAGATTTCACCCGAACCGTACTACTTCCCCCAGCCCCTCCCTATTAACATTATATTATTTTAGTAAGTACATACTAGTTAATAGTACTACTAATATTATATTGCTATTTTAGTAATATTAATAATATGATAGTTCTTTTCCCTTCGTTTGGGTTGCTATCAAATTTTTTGTCCACCTTCAAAAATGGACACGAGCACTTGGCCCCAGGAAGCAATCCAATTCCTGTCAGCTCTTACTCAGCTCTTGGCCCAGCTGACAGCAACCCTGAGCCAAAACCCCACCCAGAATATTCCCCCACCTATCAACCCTATGTTGTTATATCAGCTACCAGACATGCTGGCCAAACAGGTAGCTGAGATTCGACCCTTTTATGCTGATAATGTGCACTCGGTATATACGTTCCTAATCAGCATGTATAAATTAAATGCAGTTGCGGCGCCCCTTTTCCCTAACATTCTAAGGAATTTGTCCCTCGACCCTCGGTTCCACCTCATCACTTCGTATTTGGGAACTGAGAATGAACCAACCTTTCAGTATTTCACGGACGCAGTACGGGCTTCTTTCTTCAATGCTGCAACCAAGCCCGTCCTGACAGTGAAACACCTGCATAGGCTACAGGGCGAATCTGAATCTTTCCGTTCCTATGTTGAATCCCTGGTACTGGCGAATAAGGTATTGCAACAGTACACAGATGCGGACTTGATCGACACAATCTTGCTCCGCATAAACAACTCAACCCAGCGGGATTTTGGCTTCGCTTCCAAGCCAGCCTCATTGCAGCAACTGATGGCCCTGTTCGAGACGTCGGAAACAAGGGCCCAAATCCGGCGAATAAGCGCTGAATCCAGCGCCGACCAACCCAGCAATCCCCAAACCCCTCAACGACGGCGTGGCAACCGGCAACGACGGCAGATCGCCAACCAAGGTGCAAAGCACCCCACCCAACCTCGTCCACTCATGTCCATTGAGGTGACACCTCCCTCCCCTCCCACTAGTAAACGCATCCCCAAACCAGCCACACCGCTAAATACAGGGGAATTTAGTAGTGTACCTGGCCCACAATCCCCTGCCATCCTCACGTCCCTTTTCCCCCATACTTCTGTCAACCCCTCCCTCCTCCCCCTTAAGTTGAACCGGCATCCAGCATTGGCCTTACTAGATACTGGAGCTTCCATAACGGCCCTAAATTATCATTATTTTAATGAACATGTGCAGTCAGCTACATGTCGAGCACATCAATGCCCTCCCCTCTCACTCACAGATGGAAACGGTGAGCTGGTCACCACACGATTTGCAGTGTCACTCCCAATCACGATTGGAACCCTTCGGTGGGACCATACAGTTTACCTTCTCCACAACCTACCCCACGATGTACTCTTTGGCCTAGACCTCATAGAAAAGGCAGGCATCGTTCTCAACGCCAGGGACCGTTTTGTCACCTTGATTTCCGACCCAACCCCCATTCATCTCACAAATGAGCCACCCCCCACACCCTCCCAACGCCTGTACACTATAGGCCCTGGTGACCCAACCCTTGCAGAACGGTTGCAGCAGGAGTTCCCAGAAGTGTTAACCAGGGGTTGAAATTGAGTGATTTTTATTTTTGGGAATCGCTCAAAATCAAAATTTGAGTTTTATTTTTCACTCAGAAAATAATGATTATTTTTTGAGTTTTATTTTTCTGCTCAGAAAATAATGATTATTTTTTGAGCGATATTTTTTCGCTCAAAAATAAAACTCAAACCGCTCTAGCTCTTCAGATCTGCGGTTGGTCTCATTCGATTCAGCGTTCAAAATACTATATGAAACCACCTTGATCACTTCAAAAAAATTATTATGGTGGCTTTGCTCTCTCCAAATGTGCAAAATATGGGTTGAATTCGACGATTTTGATAAAAAATAAAACTCAAAACGCTCTAGCTCCTAGGCTATTGCACCTACAGATCTGCGGTTGGTCTCATTCGATTCGGCGTTCAAAATAGTATAAGAAACGACCTTGATCACTTCAAAAACAATATTATGGTGGCTTTGCTCTCTCCAAATATGCGAAATATATGTTGAATCCGAGGATTTCGATAAAAAATAAAACTCAAAACGCTCTAGCTCCTAGGCTATTGCACCTACTGTGTAACAAATCTACCGTTTGTCCCGTTTGATTCAGCATTCAAAACACTGTAATGATTTTTCCAAGACTAATTTTTGTATTGTAGGTACCCTATACGTGGTGGTTCTCAAAATGGTGAGTCACCACTTCTACTAATGGTTTGGTGGGGTTAGCTGTTATACTTTTGGTTTATTGTTCCTGGAATAATATACCCATGTAATCGCGACGGAGTTCGACGAGTCCGATCGGGCTCAATATTTGACATTATTCGTTTCAAGAGGTCCACATTCTAAATCCAAAATGTCCGTCCGCCGTCCGGGCCGTTTTGGGCAGTAGGAATTAAAAAAAATTTTTTTTTTTACAAAATACTTGGTATACCATCTCGTTGTGCCCGCAAGGGTTTCAGTCCGATCGCCGCAACCGTGGGGCGCTGTGGGGCTAAGATGGAGCTACGGGACGGATTTTTGAAGGATCCCAGGAGGTCAAATATTTTCTGAGTAATTTTGGACTCATAATCCATTTTTCGAGGTCCCACATTTTTCAAAAAATATCTTTTATTATCACAGAATTAATTTTCGCACAAGTAACCTATATCAAAGAATAATAAACCCTTGTGTAAAATTTGCAGCGTTTTCGTTTTTCATCGAAATCGTCGAATTCAACATATATTTCGCATATTTGGAGAGAGCAAAGCCACCATAATATTGTTTTGGAGGTGATCAAGGTGGTTTCTTATAGTATTTTGAACGCTGAATCGAATGAGACAAACCGCAGATCTGTAGGTGCAATAGCCTAGGAGATAGAGCGTTTTGAGTTTTATTTTTTATCGAAATCCTCGGATTCGACATAATATGTCGAATCCGAGGATTTCGATAAAAAATATTATTTCGATAAAATATATTAAGTATATTTCGCATATTTGGAGAGAGCAAAGCCACCATAATATTGTTTTGGAGGTGATCAAGGTGGTTTCTTATAGTATTTTGAACGCTGAATCGCGCGCTTCAATAGCCTAGGAGCTAGAGCGTTTTGAGTTTTATTTTTGAGCGAAAAAATATCGCTCAAAAAATAATCATTATTTTCTGAGAAGAAAAATAAAACTCAAAAAATAATCATTATTATCTGAGTGAAAAATAAAACTCAAATTTTGATTTTGAGTGATTCCCAAAAATAAATACACTGCCAAGGAGATGGCACAGCAGCTTCCTCGTTACAATCAAAGTGACACCATTATAAAATGCGCTGAGCATACCCCTGATTCAATCTTAATGAAACTGATAGGGGATCATCTAGAGCTATACCCACACAATTCCTGAAAATTTGATTGAAATCCGATCAAAATTGTGAAAGTTATGCCTGTTTCAAGAATTTCACGTTAGCGCATGCGCAGAGCGTACCGTTGGTTCAATTTTTTACCCAAAGCCTGGGTAATCATCTACGGCACAACCCGCGTAATCCCTGAAAATTTCATCAAAATCGGATCAATATTGACTGAAATGCCCACTCCTTCCCTTCTTTAGGGAAGGAGAGGGGGTTGAAGGAGGGGAAAACGGAAAAAATCCTTGAGGGCGCTCAACCTATCTCAGAACGTACATCATTTTTGAATTTCTCGAGATTTTCAAGAATATATATATATATAAATTACGTTCGCGCATGCGCAGGGAGTACCACTGATTCAATCGTGATGAAACTGATAGGGAACCATCAAGGGCTATTCGCGATTTACATTAACACTGGAGCGCTGTAGTCGTTTCCAAAATGGCCGTTCATTCCTGGCAAGCTGCCTCAATCTCAAGAGGCGATATGGAGGATTTCTTCACAAAATCGCTCATAATTATTTTTTGGTACACCTAAACTCGATGTTGGCATGAAAAATCGATTACTAGATAATCGGACAAGAAGAAGAAGAATAAGGAATCTCTTATCACTCTTATCTCAGTTCTGACAAAATAATAATAATCCATCCTTTCCATACATATTTCCTTTCGGTTCCCTGATTCCCGTAATGGAATCCCGTTCCTATTTACCTAACTTTATGCTTAGGCTTAGTTATATATTCAAATAGTACCTACGCCAATTGTAATGTCGAGTTCCGGAATTTTTGCGAGGTGGGTGGCTGTGATCAATGCTGGCCACATAATTGTGTGTGGTGTTCGACTGACAGAGGATGTCTGCACCAATAGTTATGCATTGGTTCGCACGTCGTGGAAGGAAGAATCAGCATAAACGGAGAGGACATTTTATCATTCCACTGTACATGTAAGGCCGGAGCGTCAGCGGAATGTAAGTAAGTCGTCGCCGTCTTACGTTATTGCAACAGGTGAGGTCCTACCAGCCCAATAATCAATTCCAATTTCAATCGTTTTCCCCCCAAGATCCAATGTTGTTCTGATTTTACAGTCCAAGAGCTTGTTTGGTTTATAGTTATGTTAAAAAGAGGCTTCCCTGTCCAGCTGGCCTTTCTGACCTCTGACTTTGTTCTCATTTTGACGAGGCACATTGTAAAACCTACTTCCTTCGATCCTGACTTAAAATATGTATTGTTCTCAAGACTGCAAAATCAAGAGGTCTCTGAGTTACTTTCCCGTTATTCCCCCCCCCCCCCCCCCCCCACTCGATTTTGGTTGCGTTTCGGCCGCTAAAGGTTTTTAATCATCACGAAACTATTCTCAACTCTCGGATAACAGGTTTATAACGTAAGGTAGGTGCGGCGAAATAGTGGGAATCCATCCTATAAAAAGACGATTTCAGACGAAGTAGTCTATTTCCACGATTAATCGTGGAAATAGACTACTTCGTCTGAAATCGTCTTTTTATAACAGGTTTATATGGCAATTACGAAAAACAAATACTCCGTATAATATACGTACAGTATATTATACTGTACACCCTGGGATACTTAAAAAATCCCGTTTGTAGCGCCATAGATTCCCACGGTGAAATCAGATCGTTCCAGGAACCCCAAAAATGGATTCTACGTCCAAAAATACTTCGAAAACGACACCTAAATCGATCCCATAGCCAAAACCCTTTAAAAAAACCCTCCCGTAGCCCCATTTTAGCCCCATAGCGCCCCACGGGTTTGGGCGATCGGGCTGAAATCCTTGCGGGCACAACTAAATCGTAAACCAAGTATGTTGTCAAAATTTGAGTATGTAGGCAAAAAAATGCCTACTGCTAAAAACGGCTCAGAAGGTTTCACGGTAGGACATTTCGGTTTTGGAATCTAGACTGACCAACTAGCCACCCAGATTATAATTTCCAGCCCTTGAGGGCTTTTCAAAGAAAATTCGCTGGTTGGGTTAACGTTGCCTGACTAGGTTTATTTTTAAACTGGAAGAAAACTGAATAAGAAAAATCCTTGTTTTGCTCCCGTACACACAGCATAACGCCCCCCTGCATATTCGTCGTCAAGGTCCACACAAACGATTATTTTTCTTTTAGCGAAATTGCCAAATCAACCTCGAACTGCGTCTTTATTTCTTAACAAACTAATTAATTAGTGAATTATTCTTCTTCAATTTCCAATTTTCGTACCCCGACATGGCTATAATTGGAAGAAAACTGAATAATTAGGTGCCGGGCGCTTCAAATTACATAGGGCAGGCGGGTGACTTGCCGTTTTTGAGTGAGTCTTCCGAGCGCCACCAGAGTTCGCATGCTTAATGTAAATCGCGAATACCCACACAATTCCTGAAAATTTGATTGAAATCCGATCAAAATTGTAGGAGTTATGGCTGTGGCAAGGAAATTACGTTCGCGCATGCGCTGAGCGTACCGCTGATTCAATCGTGATGAAACTGACAGGGGACCATCTAGAGCTATACGCACACAATTCCAGAAAATTTGATTGAAATCCGATCAAAATTGAGAAAGTTATGCCTGTTTCAAGAATTTCACGTTAGCGCATGCGCTGAGTGTACCGCTGATTCAATTGTGCTGAAATTCGTATGGGACCTCAAGGAGCCTGATCCACATATTCCCTCAAAATTTGAGCTAAATTCATTCAAAATTGTGGAAATTATGGCTGTAACAAGGAAATGCGGACAGACCGACAGACCGACAGACCCACAGACCGACAGACACGAAACCAAATTTGTTCAGTAGGCTATGAAACGCAAAATGCGAGTGGAAATTTTGAATTCGGACAACAAAAAATTTTTTTCTCCCGAAAGTGAACACAAGGCTTCCGCTGCTTCGCAGACTCGGAACCAAAATCACTCAATTTCAACCCCTGGTGTTAACAACACAGTTGGGGCGGACTCACCTCATCACACATGAGGTAAAGCTTCGACCTGATGCTCCCCCCCTAAAACCATCCCCGACTTACCATGTCACCCCAGCCCTTCAGCAAGTCATGCGCGCTGAAGTGGCAAAACTCCAATCCCTAGGCGTGGTAAAACCAAGCTTAGCAGCCAGTGTGAGTCCAGCCTTCCTTGTCCCTAAAAAGCGCAAAGATGCGACAGAAGAGCAGACTTACCGGCTGGTTGTCGACTTAAGGGAATTGAACTCCCGAATCGACACCATCGACTACCCCCTCCCCACACTGCAAAACCTCCTGGCCTATCTGAATGGAGCAACTGTCTACACCTTAGTAGATTTCAATCAGGCCTACTACCAGATCCCTGTTACCGCCTCTAGTACCCGCCACCTCACCTTCAAGTGCCCGTTTGGGACATACGCTTGGGACATACAAGAGTACCATTTGGCCTGAAAGTTGGCGGGCAACTCCTGAGTTCCCTCCTTGAGGCACTTTTAGGCGATCTGCAAGGTGTGTATGTTGTCTGGTATTTAGACGAACTTTTGATCTATAGTGCCACACATGAACTCCATGCAACGCATGTCCGGGAGGTAATGCAGCGACTCAAGCGAGCAGGGTTAACAATCAACCCTGCTAAATGTCGTTTTGCCACCCACCGACTTGAGTTCCTCGGCCACATTATTGAAAATGGCACAGTCACCATCGGGGATGAACGCATTCGCGACCTCATGGCTATCCCCCCTCCCAAAACTGCGAAACAGGTCGCCCAATTTTTGGGAGCCGTAGGCAATTTTTTCGGCCCCTTCATACCGGATCTGGCTGACATTGCAGTTCCCCTCAACCAATTGCGCAAGAAAAACACCCCGTTCATCTGGTCACTAGAATGTGAACAAGCGATTGATGGTTCCCTGCATGCTGTGGCATATGCTGGCTGTAAGCTTGAAGAGCGGGAGCAGAAATACTCCACCTACGAACTAGAGTTTGCAGCAGCTCTCTACGCAGTTAAAAAGTTCCAACAGTACCTTGGCCATTCCCATTTCCACCTCCACACTGACGCTAAAGCGGTGGCAACTGTGACGTCTATGAAAAACGCTGCAAATTTTACAGAAGGTTTTATTATTCTTTGATATAGGTTACTTGTGCAGAAATTAAATTCTGTCAATGAAAAAATTTTTAAAAAAAATGTTTTTGGATTTTTATTTCAAAAAAAATTTTTTTTTGATTTTTTTGTTCAAAAATGTGTTTTTTCAAAAATTCTGTATTTTTTACTCAAAAAATATTTAACATCCTGGGATCCTTCAAAAATCCCATTTTTAGCCCCATGAAAGCCCTAAAGATCGCCCCAGTGAAATCGGATCGTTCCGGGACCCCAAAAAAATGGATTCTACGTCCAAAAATACTTCGAAAACGACACCTAACTCGATCCTATAGCTAAAAGCTTTCAAAAAACCCCTCCCGTAGCCCCATTATAGCCCCAGAGCGCCCCACGGGTTTGGGCGATCGGACTGAAAACCTTGCGGGCACAACTAGATGGTAAACCAAGTATTTTGTCAAAATTTCAGATTTAAAAAAAAAATTCCTACTACCCAAAACGGCCCGTACGGCGGACGGCGGACGGACATTTCGGATTTTGAATGTAGACCTCTTGAAACGGATAATGTCAAATTTTGAGGCCGATCGGAGTCGTCGACCCCCGTCGCGAAAACATAGGTGTATTATTCCTAGAATAATAAACCAAAATTCCTCCCCACGAGTCGCTAGGTGGGTAGCATCTCTTCTTCAATTCAACTTTACTCTCCACCACATCCCGGGCAAGCGCAATAGTGTTGCTGATTACCTCTCCCGGGAATGCCCAACCTTGTCAGTGGCCCCACTTGACGATCTTACGGCAGACGACCCGTGCCCCCACCTTGCAATCCTCCGAGCCTACCCGGCAGTCCGGCAGTTTTCACTAAATTGCCTGACCACCAACAACAGGATGAAGCCTTGTCTACCACCATCCTCCAATTGTAGGCAGTAGAAGACGTTCCCAATTACAGCATGCGAGATAATATCCTGTACTATGCCCCCCCCCCCCCCCCCCAACTAAATCCCTCAAACCTGTCCTCCCTAGTAGCATGTTCGACCTGGCTTTCCAATTCTGCCATGATTCGGCACTGGGAGCCCATGCAGGCATTGCTCGCACAACCCAGCGCATTAAGGACCACTTCTATTACCCATGTGTGGATGCGCTTGTCAGGGAACGCATCCGAGCTTGTCTCACTTGTGCCCGCAGCAAACATGCCCAGGTAACTTGTGGGGAGCAATCCTCCCAAGACCCCCAGCGCCCCATGCAACTCCTGTATCTTGATGTTGCTGGTCCCCTTCCTCGATCTCGCTCCCAACACACCCACCTCCTCATTGCAGTAGATGGTTTCTCCCGGTTCACTTACCTTCTGCCCCTCAAAAAAAATCCGTTCAGCCGTTTAGGCGCCTATAAGGCACGACGGTTTCCGGGCGGTGTACTCACATTCCAATCCAGAGAACGCCCGTATGACTTAGGTACCTGTGGGACACCCCCAGACCCCCGGATTATCTAAGTTTTGATCAAGGATCATAGCAAAGAAACATGGTACATGTTTTTCGGATTGGTATATTTAAATTCGCGATAAGGCGCCTATAAGTCACGACAGACACACAGACAGAAAGCTCAACATCTCAAGGGGGGCTCGACCCCCCTAAGCAGACATAAACGGTCCACCAAACCAATAGAAAAAATTTCATCAAAATCTTTAGGGAAGGAGAGGGGGTTGAAGGAGGGGAAAACGGAAAAAATCCTTGAGGGCCTATCTCAGAACGTACATCATTTTTGAATTTCTCGAGATTTTCAAGAACATAATAATATTATGTTCTTGAAAATCTCGAGAAATTCAAAAATGATATATTATATACAATATATATAATATACCTATATGGTGCACCCAGAGCACATTAACGGCTCATTCAACGTTGAGCGAACGGCTCATTTTTGAGGCGATAATGGGACAATATATATTATATTGATATATATTTTATATATATATAGAAGGTTATCGGGTGGTAAGGGGGTAGATCGGCGAAGGGTTTACGGGGGGGGGGGGGGGGGTACTTGACTCCCATTCCAATCCGCAGTCCAACACGTTTCGCGCAAATTCGCGGGGTTGCGCGCGTCGCGCGGGATTTTAATATAGCCTATGCTGGGGGCAATCTCACCCGAGAATGTTAGAAAAAAAAACCATTCAAATCCGTTCAGCCGTTTAGGCGCCTATAAGGCACGACCGACACACGGACAAACAGACACACAGACAGAAAGCTCAACATCTCAAGGGGGGCTCGACCCCCCTAAGCATACTTAAACGGTCCACCAAACCAATAGAAAAAATCGCCGTATTTTTATCGCTTACCGTTTAGGAGGAGGAGAGGAAAAACCATGTTCCGCGAGTACAAAATTTCGAAATTTCGAAGTTTCGAAATTTCGCAGGGTTGCGCGCGTCGCGCGGGATTTTAATATAGCCTATGTTGTGGGCAATCTCACCCGAGATCGTTAGAAAAAAACCCCATTCTAATCCGTTCAGCCGTTTAGGCGCCTATAAGGCACGACGGTTTAGGAGGAGGGGGGAGGTTTACTCACATCCAAAAACTCTTATTTTTCGAAATTTCGCAGGGTTGCGCGCGTCTGGCTGGGTTTTAATATAGCCTATGTTGTGGGCAATCTCACCCGAGATCGTTAGAAAAAAAACTCATTGAAATCCGTTCAGCCGTTTAGGCGCCTATAAGGCACGACGGTTTCCGGGCGGTGTACTCACATTCCAATTCAGAGAACGCCCGTAAAAACATGTACCATGTTAAAAACGCTGCAAATTTTACACAAGGGTTTATTATTCTTTGATATAGGTTAGGGTAAAGGTAAATGTGTTGTCCAATATGTCTGTTAAGCACTGAAAAAAACAGTTTTTGAAAAAAATAGGATCTGTGGGTGTCATGACCGTTTTTCAAAATTGGTGTGTATGCACGTACCTTGCCCCACCTCCTTGTGCGTACCTCGCCCCTAGGATTTTGTGATACCGTTGTGGTTACCAACCAATTCCTAGCCATATTTTTCTAATTATAATTTTTTTGTTCACTATGAACTTCAGTCAATTTTAAATTTTACAACTTTAAGCTTAACAAGAAAAGTATTCGTCCTTGACAATAATTCTAGGATTTCGTGATACAGTTGTGGTTACCAACCAATTCCTAGCCATGTTTTTCTAATTATAATTTTTTAATGCATTGAAGTTTTATATTCAATATAAAATGAACGTATTTGATTCATTTTCCATACTTCTGAGCTCTCAATTTCGAGAAATAGGGTAGGTGGCGCAAGGTACGACCCTATCCGGGGCGAGGTAGGTACTATGTTCATACCTGGCCCCACTTTGGAGGGTTTTAGAAATTTAGCTCTAGAAAACTCGAAAACTTGAAATAACCCATTTCAACACCTGGATCTTGGAGACAACTTATTTCCCTAGCGATCTGTTAAAAACCGATTCGATCAGAGCACTAGGGGTCCCCCAAGAGAGGAAAATCTGAAAAGTTGGGCGAGGTACGGGGCTTTACCCTACTTGTACAGAAATTTAATTCTGTCAATGAAAAAAATTAAAAAAATTTTTTTTTGGATTTTTATATTTCAAAAAAAAATTTTTTTTGGGGGATTTTTTTTCAAAAATGTTTTCCTCAAAAATTATGTATTTTTTACTCGAAAAACATTTAACCTCCTGGGATTCTTCAAAAATCCCATTTTTAGCCCCATGAAAGCCCTATAGATCGCGACAGTGAAATCGGATCGTCTCGGGACCCCCAAAAATGGATTCTACGTCCAAAAGTACTTCGAAAACGACACCTAACTCGATCCCATACCCCAAAGCCTTCAAAAAACCCCACCCGTAGCCCCATTATAGCCCCATAGCGCCCCACGGGTTTGGGCGATCGGACTGAAAACCTTGCGGGCACAACTAGATGGTAAACCAAGTATTTTGCCAAAATTTCAGATTTTTAAAAAAATTCCTACTGCCCAAAACGGCCTGGACGGCGTACGGCGGACGGACATTTCGGATTTTGAATGTAGACCTCTTGAAACGGATAATGTCAAATTTTGAGGCCGATCGGAGTCGTCGACCCCCGTCGCGAAAACATAGGTGTATTATTCCAAGAATAATAAACCAAAAGGCTACTGCAGCTATTATACAGTCCTTGCAGACTAATGTTTTTGCCACTGTGGGTTACTGGCAAACTGTGTGAACTGACAATGCATCAGTATTCCGGTCTCGTGCCTTCAATGAGTTTCTTCTGACTCATGGAATGGTCCCCCTACTACCCCAACCCCAACATCGCTGAGCGCCAAATACGTACGTTCAAAACAGTCTTAACGGCATACCATGCTGATGCACAGACTGACTGGGACACCCAAATAGCGTTTTTTCAGCAGAGTCTGAATTCAATAGGTACGCCATGCAAGTACGCAATACACCCCGGCACGCTTGTTCCTTGGGCATGAGATTGCCTCCCCCCTCCAATTGGGATGGGATGTTCCCCCACTGGCTTCGGCAGACCCAGAACATGTGCGTCAGGACTGGGCTCAGGCCCTCCAAAACCTCACTCGAGCCCGGGAAACGCGGAAACGGTCCTATGACCAGCGTCACCAACCCAAAGAATTTGCGATTGGTGACACAGTTGTTATCCGCCAGTATACCATAAGTTCCAGGATTGACAATGTCAACGCCAAGCTCGCGTATAAGTATTCAGGCCCTTATATCGTTACTGCCCGCTAGGGCTCGCAATCCCGCAATGCGGGATCCCGCGGTGTTTTTCCAATCTTGCAAATGCGGGATTCTCAACGCGGGATCCCACGGGATTTTGCGGGATTCCTCTTGTTTAAAAAAGTCGCGTTTTCAATGGTGTGAATCGCAGCCTGCACACTGTAAATCACATTCTCATTGCCTGTGATTCATATAAGTCCTCCTCAAGCCTGTTGTGCTGTAGTTCACAATATTTTTGCGATTATTGTGGTATTTACGATCCTGCTCAAGATCCAGATACTATCTAACCTATCCGAGGGGAAAGAGGGGGCGCTGTCTCCAGTTCGCATAATATTCAGTAGGTAGAGTATAATATTATTTTACATTCTGTTTGACGATTCCTCCCACAAGTGTGGAGTCAGAGAGAGCATTCTCTACAGCAGAAACCTATTTCTGCAATCAGCGCCGATAAAATTTGGGTGAGAGAAACTATTAACTCACTGACCTTCTCTGGTGGTCTTTCTTTCAGCAAGTTGGCTATTTCCCAGCTGCAGAGGATGACTCTATCTCACTCCTTTCAATGCATTTATTTCCTTATATTTGTTAAAATATTTTAAAATACATTTTGGTTTATTATTCTTTGAATAATACACCTATTCAATAGCGACGGAGTCGAAAATTCTGTTCGGCCTCAAAATTTGACATTATACGTTCTAGGATGTCTTGATTCCAATAACAGAATGCCCGTCCGCCGTTCTAGGCAGTAGGCATTTTTTTAAATCAGAAATTTTGACCCGTGTGGCTTTCATGGGGCTGAAAATAGGATTTTTGAAGGAACCCAGGAGGTCAAATAAGGTGTGGTTTTTCGAGTAATCCGTTTTTCGAGGTCCCACATCTGGACAAACATCTTACAGAAAATAAATTTTATTTATTTTAATTTTTTCAAGAGTATTTTCTTAATGGCACAGTATTAATTTTTGCGCAATTAATCTATATCAAAGAATTGTAAACGCTTGTGCAAAATTCGCAGGGTTTTGTAAAGAAATTGCGGTTTTTAAACAAAATTATGTTATTAATTACAAAATTCTGCGGGATCCCGCGGGATTGGCTTGAATCCTGCGGGATTGAAAATCGTGCGGGATTGCGACCCCTACTGCCCGCCCATCACCAGTCACATAACAGCTGACTAACACGGCAGATCCTGCTGATGTCAAAACCCAGCACGTCAGCCAATTGAAGCCCTTCCTCCAATCCCCTGCCCCTGTCCCACACCATGTCCCACCTCAAAGTACCCATCCACTTGTGAACGGTACGTCTCCTCACCCGACCTGTGTCTTGTGTCTTACAGGAACGGCAGCCGAGGACCAGCCCTCGTCCACACCACCCCCTACTACTGCACCATCACCTGGTCCCCCACCCATCCCCCCTCGGCGCGGCGTCGTCGCACAGTGGGCTAGATCGCATAATTAGGTGGAAAAAACCCCATTTTGAAAGTTACCAGAATGCGATTCTAATAGGTGGGTTTCATAGAGGTTTTGTTTGCGAACTCTGCCCTGGAAGGGGGGGGGGGGGGGGGCGCCAATGTTTACACCGAGAGGCGTGAAACTATCGGAATACTCGATTTATCTCTTTTCTCACTTCATAATGTGTTTGTCTGCTGTGGTGTCCAGTTGCTCTTCAGAATTAATTTGACGATGGAGAGTTCCACCTAAGGTAGGTAGAAAACATCCTTCAAAGTCGACATTTGATTAATTTCAATTTTTTTGCTGTTCCTGCTAAAAAAACTATGAAAAAGTCGATTAAATTAGCTTTAAAATAGTATTACTAAAATCGCAGGTAATTGCAGGTTTTGCGCTCCTTGAATATGTGATCTACTCGAGTTCTATTCGAGAAATATGAAAAAACGGGCCGTTAGCACCCCGCGATAAGGCGTAATGTTGATGTCGAGTTTCTTGGAATATCTCATATTTTATAACAATTTTTGACACAAAAACGAGTATAATTCATGAAATGTTAACTTTATCAAGTGGAGGGCAGTCTAAATCGACTCAGTACTTGAAAATACATTGAAAAAGCGATTTTTAGCCAATACGATACTTATTTTGAGTTTTTTCCACCTAATTATGCGATCTAGCCCACTGTGGACAAGTCCAATTACCCAACCACCAGTGTGCCATTGCTGACCCCCATGGACATTTAATTTCCCTTTACTTCTATCTGGCACCCATGCAATGTACTTATTTTGAGTTATCTCTGCACTTATGTACTGTGCATTATAGAACTATTGTACAATCCCCCACCCCCGACCCTGGCCCCACCCACCAAGTTCCCAATGGCACAAACGCACCCAAAATTAGCGTTTCAATAAACCCCCTTTATCAGGTCGTTTGCAGACGCACACACTGCGCGCGTGAAGAGCATAAGCTCCGACCACCCATGGACGCACACTCTACCCGGCTAATCAATCCCCCATCCACCCATATCCCTCCCATGAGAGAGGTAACAACGTCGGTCCGCTGGGGTTTTAATCCACTTTGCCTGCTGCCACGGCTCTGGGCGGATTTAGTAGGTTATCTGGTTAGGGCCCTGTTGCCCACTTGTCACATTGTAGTCAAGCCCGCCCAGTTGCCGCACCAGGCCAGGACGGTTTCCCCATGCCATGACAGTCCCCAAAACCTGTCCCTGCCAGCTTTTCTGCCGGGAGGGGGAGTGTGATGTCACCATGGAATAGGTCCCCCTTCTCCTCCCCTGAACCTCGAAGAGAGACACGGGCGGGTGAGTCATTCTCCTGTGGACGCTCGACGAGACGGCCCCCTTATTGACCACACGCGGTGAGTTAAATACATTTCCCTATTTATTCCCGCTAAATCGTCTATTTATTCTCCCGTAATAATCCTCCAGGATTATCACACGACCAACTGCCCAAGCTCAAATGTGCCCAATTCATAGCTGAAGAACTTTCCTCCATATATAACGCCAAAAAAACCTCCCCTGAACAAACCGCAGTAACCCAACTCAAACACAAAATATTAAACAATAACCTAGTAATTGGGAAAGCAGACAAGGGCAACACAACTGTCATTATGAATTCTGCCGACTACCATAACAAAATTGAGGCATTTATCAACGACAATGGGTTTCTGGAAATTGCAGACCCTACCAAAAGGCTGAACGACACAATAAGGACAGAACTGAAGAACTGTATCACATTACTGAAACCGTTCGAGAAAGCACTAATCATCAACAGCAATCCGCACCCACCTAGGTTATATGGTGCTGTGAAGCTTCACAAACCCCCGTTATTCCCAATCAGGCCGGTAGTGTCGTACGTGAATTCTCCCATATCCAAATAGCTATTAAAACTTGCCAACTGTTCAAAAACTACACCAATTCACACCAAAATATTCCTTAAAGAACGCAACAGAGTTAGTGAATAAAATTAAAGAAGTCAGCCCCCCGAGAAGCTCAAAATTGATATCGTTTGACGTCAAAAGCCTGTTCACGTCCATCCCAAGCAGAGAGGTATTGGAACAAGTCGAAATTTTAGTCAACAAAACAAGCCATCACTCCCTAATCAAATACGAACTCTTAGAGCTTTCCAGATTGTGCTTAAATAACAGTTACTTCCAATACAGAGGCCGATATTATCGAGATGACAAATCCCTTCCCATGGGATCTAACATCTCACCCCGAGCAGCCGAGATATACATGGATTACTTCGAGAACTCCTTATTCACCAACCCCAGCTACTTAATTAATAGAATAAATATCTGGTATCGCTACGTAGACGATGTGACCTGCCTATTCACGGGGACGGACAGAGAGACTAAATTACTTATTACAGAATTTATTGAACAGCATCAACCCTAATATCCAGTTCACCATGGAGAGTGAGGTAGCCAGCCAACTAAATTGCCTAGACCTTACATTAACCAGACTCCCTGGCAAATTTGAATTCAAAATTTATCGAAAATCGACGCACACAGATTCAATTATACCCCAGAATTCCAGCCACCCTCATTTCCATAAAATGGCAGTACTCAATTCGATGGTACACCGGCTACTCACCATCCCTCTCAACAGGACAGATTACGACGACGAACTGATCATCATTAAAAACGTAGCATACAACAATGGCTTCTCACCCTCAATCGTCGACTCAATTATAGGAAGAAAAGATATGAAACGAGCAATTTCAAGCATTTTCCCAGCACAGGTCCACCTGACAAACCCTTTGGCTCCCTATCATTCTTTGGCTCAGTTTCTCAGCGAGTTGGCAAGGCCCTAGGAAAACACGTGAATGTAGCATATAAAACCACCTCCAGCATTGGTCAACAGCTCATAAGAAATAAGGATCCCATCCCCCCACCCGAAAGAAGTGGCATTTATGAGCTGAAATGCCCCTGCCATGATAAATCTTATATAGGGCGCACGTACAGGTCCTTTAATACTAGGGTAGGAGGAGAACATGAGAGCTCATTCCGATTAAACAACGGCAAATCCACCTATGCGCAACATCTGATCCACGAGAACTCCCAATTCGACCAGAACAACCTCGGACTGCTGCATTTCCGCGATCGAGGCCTCACCTTGAACCATTTGGAAAATATTGAGATCAATAAGTCTTTTAAACGGAATAACAGTCTAAATAAGCACATATCACACATTCACCCCTTCTAAACATATTTTAACCACCCCCCTCCCCCTGTTTATTTCAGCTCTCATAGTTTAGTCCCCCCCCCCCCCAACCATCAGCAACCTTGCGCCATCACGGGCCAACGGCCCCACACATTGTAGCTGCCCACAGGTAATTTTTCAGGGTTCTTCCCACAATAGTTGCACTCTCCTTCACTACCTGTATCCCAATGGTGCTTACCCCACCCCCACCCCCCCTTTTAACGTTCACATAGCAGTGATCAGTACAGACCTGATTTCACTCCGAGAAACAACCCCTTGTGTCCGAGCGATTTCACCTGCTACTCTATTAGGGTCCCAGGAAACTGCCCGAATCGCCCTACCTGGAAATTCGGGGAGATCGGTGCCTCGTCTCAAATCTGTCCGAAAATCTGATCCTAAAAACTCCCCGAAAAGGTGGGACGAGGATTCTGCCAGAAAACTGAAAACACGCATGTGAATAGGGGATACTGCCCGAATCTATCCGAACTGGAAACTCACCGAAAGTCGTAAACCCCCTTTCAGGTACCTGCTTCCGAGGACCTTCGTCCTCGGAAAGCGAACGTAAGTAATTACGTCATAAGGGACTCCCAAGTTCACTGCCAACAACAGAAGGCCAGTAATATTAGCACCATCTATTTAGGAGGGAAAAATACCTCATTATAATGAGGTATAATTAAACGACATGTGGCTTTGTCATTGGCTCTGGTCCCCCCCGCCTGTTCCTTTTCCGGGCCGGCTCCTCCATTCCTCTATGTATCGAATAGAAATTCTCTTCAGGAAAAAGTTGACATATTAACTTTTTCCTGAAGAGAATTTGAACTATTCACTACTGATCGAATAGGTATTTCTCCGAATCACGAAAAATTTGATCATAATAATATTATGATCTTATCATATTATGACTTGGAGTCATAACAACAAACACCAGCAGAAATTGGGTCCGGCCACCTAAAATTTCCTTCTAAAAAGCCGATATTTCCTGGGTTTACCTTCAGGTGCAATTTGCATTAAATGCATTAAATGCACGACAAGAAATTTTCTTGTCAATGTTATTAATCATGAGGTTCAATGTGGTTTGCACCTAGTCCAATTCAAACATTCGCCGTCAATAAATGTTTATTGATTAAAATTAAAGTATTCATGGTTCACATGTCATAAGTTAGTAAAATGTATTATGTAAGTCTGTATAAAAAGGAGGAGGAGGAGGAGGAGGAGGTATGGATAATCAAAATAGCCTAACGAAGCAACTTACAAGGGCACGGCACTGAGCACAGGTGATTGGTTTTGGGATGTTGCTGCTCTCATATAGGGATCTTGCTGCAAGGAGGGAGTCAACCACGTTTGTGGAAACAGGTTTTGAAAATATTGATCTTGAGATTTACAAGAGCGGAGCAAACTTGACACTTTTCAATGGCATTCCAGCGTCACTTGCTAGACCTGTAGACGAAAAATATACTAATAAATAATACACAATAGGTACATAATATCACAAAAGAAGAAACTGTAAATCTGGCTCTCAACCTAGTGGGTTAAATGCGTCGAAAAATGCAACTTTTCAGGAAAGGCAAAAACCTACAAAGTAACTGTCTGGGCGTTTTTATTTTTTATTTTTATTATTTTTTTTTTTTTTTTTTCATTGATTAGAGGGAGAAAGAAGGATGACCAGAGTATGAAGCAGGCGCCTTCTGGACTAATTTTTAATAATTACAATTGAAGTTGAAGGATTGTGCAGTATACCATTTCGTTCAGTATATAACGTAGTTTATTTTAAGAAGAAAAACAAAAAAATTTTACGGCGTAAGGAACCAACTGCCCCAAACACCAAGAAATGATGACAATGCGCAATTAATAAAGCTAGTTGTCCTTTCTAAGCCTCGTATTACACTTGTTTCACTTACCTGGCGTTGAATGATCCGTTTTGGCGGTTGTAAGGAACACTGACACCACGAGAAAAATAAAATTTTCTGAACTCATTATCACCTTCACTGCGTTTTAAACCTCGAGAACGTTACGCTTTGTTCTCTACCCGCTCAGAATGTGTTGATTTTCGACCATCTTCAGATGTCCAGGAATTCGGGTGTTCTGCCCCACAGTGCGCCCGCATGAACAAATTTAGGCTACATTATTTCTAGTCTCATTGCACACTTTCTACAGGTAAATTGCAAGAATTTTCCTAAAGAGTTGATTATTTCCTCGTCTGTCGTATCGGGATTTGGGTCAAACGAATTTCACCACTTTCGCCGAGCTTTCGAAAATTATCTTTTCTTCTTAAAGGCCTACAAAATATTATAGCATTAGAGCAGTAAAAGCTATATAATTTATTATATTACGCGAATCCCGAAAAGGCGACTTACTCAGAGGGAGGTTATCGTGTGGATCTCACAACGATGTCAAACATGAGTAGGTATGAACCGGGAAACACTGTAGAACGTTGATATTTCGTTCACTTGGTCGTAGTCAAAAATACTCCCAAAAAGAGGAAGTCGACAAGGTCCGAGAGAATTTTAGTCGTGGATGCTCCCATTGAACTGACCAGAGTTAGTCGCCGATACTCCGTACCTTTTCAGTACATTTCAAACGCTGCAAAATCTGAGTAACATTTAATGTTACTCAAGGGTTCATTAACTTCTTCACAATTTATGCCAAAGAGGCTTAGGGGTTGTTTTTTTTTTTTTTTTTTGTTTGTGTGTGTGTGTGTGAAGATTTGAGCTGTGATATCGAGTGGGGAGTCGTTTTCGAAGTATCGAAGCTCTTCCGGTTATCGAGTCAACACGCCTGCGTTTCTCCCCCTTCACGATAGGTCAACGAGCGTAGGTAAATACAGTTTTCAAATAATTTCATTAATTTCAAATATAAATAGTTTTCAAGCCTCAACAATTTTCGCTTCCTTTGAGTAAAACCGACACCGCCCTTGGATAAACCCCAGAGGAAAAGGTACAAAGGAGACCCAATTAGGGGCCCCTGCCGTCTCAACACTAATCCTCTTAGGTACCTGAAGCTCGTCACAGACCCACTCGAGGGTTCAGAAATTCTGACAGTTTTCAAAGCCGAAACGGGGGTCTTTCATTCTGCCAGAATATTTTCGGACAGTTGCCAGATTTATGTTTTCCGACAGTTTCCTGGCCATACTTTCGGGGAGTTTTTCGCCAACGCCCCAAACTCCCCGAATCGGTTTCTGGGCAGAAATTCGGACAGTATCCTGGTCTGGCAGTTTCCAAGTTCCCCTCTATTAGTCCTGGAGCCGAGGCCGAAAATCGTATTTCATTTTGGGAGAAGGTTTGACCATAAATATTACAAATCTAGTCGATTCTGAGAGAGAAAATGCTAGTCTGCCATTTCACAGCGGGGGCTACCAAAAATGGCGGCCATGTAAAATTTTCAGAAAATGCGAAAGATTTACTCATTTTAGGATGGATGAAACTTTTACACATGATAGTTTATGTGGAATTATGGATGTTTCCATAAGTCTGCCTAATTTTACCGGGGGCTAAACCCCGGCAGACTCAAATTCAAAAAGTGCACTTTTAGGGTTCAAAATTTACAGTCGTTGGGACGGTTCAAAATTTTACATGTGATTATACAATGTATGTCATGTATAATGAAGGACTTTGACACTAGTCTGCCGAACCCACGCGGGTGTTCAGTACTGGCAGACTTCAATTGAAAAAGTGCCAAATTTTGGAATAAATTTCATCACTTTTGGGAGGTTTGAAATATTTATGCATTGAAGATCTAGTGGTGTAAGAACGATTGAGCCACCGATATTCGGGGGCTTTCCATTGGCAAACTCGAATTCAAAAAGTGCAAATTTTGGATTAAAAATTCAACTACTTTGGGAAAGCTGCAATTTTGGTAAATTGTTGTGTCTAGTGTGTGTAAGCTTTTTAACGTAGTCTGCCATCGATATTCGGGGGCTTTCCATTGGCAGACTCGAATTCAAAAAGTGCAAATTTTGGATTTCAAATTCAACTATTTTGGGAAAGCTGCAATTTTGGTAAATTGTAGTGTCTAGTGTGTGTATGCTTTGTAACGCAGTCTGCCATCGATATTCCGGGGCTTTCCATTGGCAGACTTCCTTTAAATAGAAAAAAACTGAAGTTGCAAATTTCAAATGTAAAATTCAACTACTTTGGGAAAGCTGCAATTTTGGTACGTTCTAGTGTCTAGTGTGTATAAGATTCGTAACGCAGTCTGCCATCGATATTCCGGGTCTTTCCCAGTGGCAGACTTACTTTAAATAGTAAAAAACTGAATTTTTCCACTTTTGAGGTAAAATATTACCTTCTTTGGGATGAGTCAAATTTTGATATTTGATTACATTGTAATACTACCAAGGCAGAGGATACTTTCTGACATCGTCTGCCAACGAAATACGGGTGTTCTTATCGGCAGACTTACACTATGCTCTTATAGGTATTCATCACATGTGACGTGCACCGACCCCGCAATTTGGTCAAAATTGCGTGATCGGGAGCCCAATTTGAGAGAAGGCCCAAAAAGGCACTCCCAACTGCTCCACGTGGTGGAGTAAAATGGAAATAAGTTTAATCCCGATCGTTAGATCGTGATTAAAATAAACTAAAAATATCCTACGCCCACTCAGGGCAGAAATAAATCGGAAAAAGGGAAATGAAAAAGAAAATGTAAAGGGTTGAAGAGACAAAGAGGTTTATTCGGAAAGAATAAAGCCTCTCGCCGAAAATAAGGAAACCGGCCAGAAGGCAAAATGGTGAAAATGGAAAAATAGGAAATGAAGCAATCAAATTAAATAATTAAATAAAACCAGGTCGGTCTCACCGGTCACCGAAGTGAAGTCGTGCGGCGTTGGCCAAAGAGACACCGGAATATAAAGACACGAGGTATGATAAATAATTAATAATTGATCGCAACGAAAGTTGAAGAGAGAATCCTCAATTACTTGATTGCTTCCCTCCTATCTCTCCCTCTCCCCGCCCCAACGTCCACCTGACAAGAAGGGGGCGTCAGGTGACGGAGATTCACCAATGAAATATGTCAGGATGCAACACCCCCGGACCACCAGGAGAGAGGGGCGCCAAATCGGGGTTGGCCGATTCCGACGCCAACACCGTGATGATGACGTCAGAACTCGGTCATCGTCACACCCCCTCCCCAGGAGAGTCCCGGGAGCGTGCACCCGGACAGTGCGCCCAAGCCCAATCCCCCATGTCCTGCGAGAGTTACATGATGCTGAAGGCTGTTGTACTTCATTTGGTTTGTTTTGTTGTTTGTTTTCGGAAAAATAAAAAATAAAAAAAAATGATAATGTTGGGGAATTGAAGGAAAACCGTGACCGGTTGTCTCGGTTGAAAAACCTTCGTTGAGTGGCCCGTGCCGTAGTGGAGGGACGGAAATGAAAACGAAGACTTGCAGACGGCGGAGTCTCTTCTGTCCTTGGAGTTCTAATTCCTCTATTCCACTGTCTGGTACGCCGTTGTTAAGAATTATCGTCGTAATGATTGGTCTTGTCGATATGTAGTCGTGAGATGAAATGATATTTCATATTATCATATTATCCTTGTTTAAATTTGTCCATGGTTGGTGGCTCCCTAAAACAAGAAACTGTTAACTGCCAGTTTTACGAGATGGCGCTCCGCATTACCTGTCGGTTTGCGCTGAAGATCGTGAATCCATGATTCATGGGTCATCATCATCCCGACCGTTGGGTCAGTGAATGACCGTGGGCCATTAATCTCTGTATGGTGACATCGTTCTGGACTCTGCATGCAACGTTGTGTCGGTGTGAACCTGAAAACGGTGGCGCTTTCGCATACCACCCGTGCTGGAAATGTGCTTGCTGCAAATACATGGTCATGTAAAGCGTTAAATATTGCTCCCGTGGACCGCTGTCGCAACCCGAGGGTGAAAACAACACCAACCGTAAGTGATGAAAAGTGTAAAAAAATTTCACCCCAACGGTGATCGTCTTTCTGAAATTGTGGCCGTTGGCCAGATAATATTAAAATTGTAATCAAGTTGTTGACCGTACCATTAAATACTCGCGACGGCGGCGGGTTGCCTGTGAAGTGTCGGGTTCGTATTAAATATTCAATGATGGCGGTAGCCGATGTCAGAGTGTGGACGAGCTCGAAGCCCTTATCCTCGAAGAGAAATATTGTCCAAGTGACAAAAGACATTAAGAAATCGCCGATGATGCACGTCTGACCGTGAAAATCGGCAAAAACAGACGGCTGTATTTCAATGAAGTTCTTTTTCCCAGAATCCATCCCAGTCAGACG
Organism: Pilophorus perplexus; assembly: GCA_955831195.1. Taxonomy (NCBI): domain Eukaryota; kingdom Metazoa; phylum Arthropoda; class Insecta; order Hemiptera; family Miridae; genus Pilophorus; species Pilophorus perplexus. The sequence continues at coordinate 880,463 of OY037009.1, forward strand.
AATTCTGTACTGAAATCCTGTTAAGAAAACGAATTGATACTCGTCAGGCGAAACGATCATTCGTGAACACGCGGATATTAAGTTGAGCATAGCCCTATATCGCGCGTTCGTTGAGTTAAAATTCAAACTCAATCCCGGGATGGACGGCAACGAAAAAAAAATGTCAATAGTTAATTTGAGTCTTTGCCTGCGCGGCCTCGTACTAATCGCTGAGCGCGAAGTTGCGGTTCCTGAGACTGTAGCATTTCGCTGCGGGCTCAAAAAATTTGCTGAATTTGGTTTCTTGTAAAGCTGAGTTGCGTCTGACGCATGAGCGATGATGTTATCATTTCCCGTTGTCAAGTGTCCCAACTGCAGTTGATTGTGTTCGGATATTTTCTCCTGTGGTTGAAGGAGGTCGTTGTTCATGATGTTGTCTTTGATTGGCATCGATAAAGCAAGACGGTAGTTGAAAGAAATGAGGCCGGCCGAGATATCATTATCTATTTTTTTGTTCGTTAAAGAATCCATCCCGGCGACCACGTCGAATATTAAATTGTCATCCCCGAAAACTTTATGTTTCCAAGAGAGACCAGTCGTAATCGACCCTTCCCTGTCCGGAATCGCCTTTTCGGTTACAGGGGTTGTTGGTTTTACGTTACTAGGAACATTTTTCTCGAGAAATATCCCTTGAAAAAAAATTTTAACAGTTGGTAGACCCCGAGATGAACTCGATTTCGGGTCTGGTTTTAGCGGATAGGTAGTGTTTTCCGATTGTGAGGGCGGTTGCTCTTCAATCGGTTCGTTTAAAAATTGTGGGATTACTCCGGTTGGAATAGGGATCTCTGTTTTTATCTGCAATAATGTAGGAAATTCGCCAGGAAATTCTTCCCGTAGCTGGTGGTACCTAACCCGCGAGCCATCTTTGGTTACTGGAAGTTCCTGCATGGCTGAAAGTTTCGGCTTATTGTTGTTTGGAAATCTATGATCCGATACAAATGGATTAAGAGGGATTGTTATTTCTGGGGAATGTTCAAAGGAGATCGTACCTTTGGAAACATGATAAATTACGCCGGCTCGCGTAAGGAAATCCATTCCGATCACTAAATTTAGTGACAAGTCGGGGACTATTCTGAAGGAATGGTACCAACTTAATGGGCCTAACGTAAGTTTGAGAACCACAGTTTGCGTGGTGACCATTTCTGCACCATTACCGACGATTATATGTTCGGGCGCAATCTGGGTAACGTCCCTGAGTTTACAGGGGAAAGTAGCTTGAAAATAAGCCTCATTTATTGAACTCAATGTACATCCTGTGTCCAAAAGTCCCACACAAGCCTGACCGTCAATTATAAGTTGTAAATCAGCCGATCTAGCGGTGAGTGTGGACATTCGCTCTCGTAGGGGAGGTTGAGGTACAAAGGAATGGATTGAATTATGGGGTAATTGTGGGTGAGTAGTTTGATCTGATGTCTCTTGCTTTAAAGAAGGCATCGGAGACCTTTCTTGACTTGCGATTTGAGAAGGTTCAGAAGGTTCGTCTGTGGTATGAGATTGCATAGTATTGTTACGGGTATCTTGAAATTGCTGTTTCTGATTAACCGTTGGGGAAGGTTTCCTGTCGGTAGAATTTTGTTGAGAGTTATTGGATTTTTGAAAATTTGGACGAGATGCATACGGTCTTGCGTTACCCTGTTGGGTTCGATTACCGTCTGTTTCTGATTTTTGTTGAGTTTGTTTACCTTTGCCCTCAGAGCGGTCAAACTGTCTCTGTTGAGAGTCACGACCAAAGCTCATTGCAGATTCCCCATTGCGGAAATTTCTGTCATGAGTTTCAACAGATGTGACCAATTTCAATAACCCGTCCTTTGTTGTCGGTTTCGTCTCAAAAAAGAAAAACTGACGTGTATGGGTATTAACTTGTGACAAAATTATTTCGATCAATTCAGTTTCATCAGTATATGTCTTCAAAATATTATTTGAGCTGACTACATGATCTACATATGAGCGAAATGACTCATTTGTAAATTGATTCCTATGGATGAAATGCATCGCCAAAGTTAAACGTACATTAGCCGGTAATAAATCAGTAATCATTGTTTTGAGTAATGGTTCGTATTCTAAAGAAATATCTGAAGTAACTTTACTACGGAAGTATGTAAATTTCTTGTCAAGAGATAGCCTTCGTATAATTGGTGGGATGTATTGACTTGCAACTGCATTAATTTGTTGCAACTGCAAAAGAAATTTCATGACTTGAACGGGCTCAGTCGGACGAAAACCAGGGAGCCGTTCGATTGCGGAATCTAAATACTGAGGAATTTTATTCACGTCAATCGCCGTCTTAGTTTGCTGAGAAATAAAAGCCTTCATGATCGGTAGGAATTGTTCCGTAGATTGCTGAGCAGCAGGAGGAGTAGTAGCAAGTTGTTGCATAAACGCTTTGCACTGTCGACAACGCCATTTAGCCTTATTTTCAGCGTTTGCTTTTTTCCAATTAGCGTAAGCAATTTGTAAACACTCGCTATGAAAGTTCTGGAAACATCCTTGACATGTAATAGGATTAGCGATTTCATCTTCGGGTAAGGCATCGCTGCATATGCCGCAGATATACGTATCCGACATCGTTATTAAATTGTCGCGAGAGAATGCCTTCTCGAAATTGACGGAATATTAATTACGTAGGTAAACTTCGCACTCAGCCGCTTGCTGATTACGCCGGAAAGCAAGTTAGTAGCGTGGGGGGGTTTGAACAGGCAGTGGGGACTGTGAACTTGACCTACTGCCTCTTCCCAAGGTCGTCCTATGTTGATCAAGATGCTGATCGTGCTTGGTTTGACAAGTCGAGAGTTGGTTGAATCCACGTCGAACACGTGGTCGACTTGGACCCCAAGACAGATTAAAAAAATTTGTCTCCGTGGAAACTAGTTTTTCCTCGGAAAGGAGAAAAAAAAAAATTGCTTGCAGAGTCTGCTACCAGTCAGTTTGAACTGACAAAAGAAAGAATTTTGATGTGTGGAAGCGATTTTTCCCGTGGCTCGTAATACCTAAACGTAGATATTCCACGCTCTGATTACCATGTGACGTGCACCGACCCCGCAATTTGGTCAAAATTGCGTGATCGGGAGCCCAATTTGAGAGAAGGCCCAAAAAGGCACTCCCAACTGCTCCACGTGGTGGAGTAAAATGGAAATAAGTTTAATCCCGATCGTTAGATCGTGATTAAAATAAACTAAAAATATCCTACGCCCACTCAGGGCAGAAATAAATCGGAAAAAGGGAAATGAAAAAGAAAATGTAAAGGGTTGAAGAGACAAAGAGGTTTATTCGGAAAGAATAAAGCCTCTCGCCGAAAATAAGGAAACCGGCCAGAAGGCAAAATGGTGAAAATGGAAAAATAGGAAATGAAGCAATCAAATTAAATAATTAAATAAAACCAGGTCGGTCTCACCGGTCACCGAAGTGAAGTCGTGCGGCGTTGGCCAAAGAGACACCGGAATATAAAGACACGAGGTATGATAAATAATTAATAATTGATCGCAACGAAAGTTGAAGAGAGAATCCTCAATTACTTGATTGCTTCCCTCCTATCTCTCCCTCTCCCCGCCCCAACGTCCACCTGACAAGAAGGGGGCGTCAGGTGACGGAGATTCACCAATGAAATATGTCAGGATGCAACACCCCCGGACCACCAGGAGAGAGGGGCGCCAAATCGGGGTTGGCCGATTCCGACGCCAACACCGTGATGATGACGTCAGAACTCGGTCATCGTCACACACAATATAGGCTTTTTATTATTATAGTCCAGTCAAATAAAACATCTTACCTTGCAAAATGGGGGGTAGTAGATCTTTTTTGATACGTTGTCTGGCTGGATGTATAGGTACCTACATGAACAACCCAAGTTTGCGACCTCGGAAGCCGACTGGAACATTCTCAAAAATACGAAAAACCACAAAATTGCCCGTTTTTCACCTCGAAGGACCACTTTTTCGATAAAAACTTCGATATCATTTTTTATAGTAAACAAAATTTAGAACTATAATTGTTCAAATTATTTGAGACAGATCGGTTTTCCTAGCATTCATAGATCCAGCTACTCAATATTTGGTACTTTTCCGTTATACCCCCCCCCCCCCCCACTCGATTTCGTGTTCATAAACACCCCTCCCGATGGCTTTAAGGCACCAAAAATCGAGCCCTTTTCAGTTATAGCACCCCGGGGGCCCCACCCCCACCCACCCGAACTCGATTTCGACCCCCTCCCAATGGCTTTAAGTCACCCAAAGCCTACCAAAATCGAATGGGGGGGGGGGGGGGGGTATAACGGAAAAGTATCCAATATTTAGCAAGTTTTTTTTATTTAGCAATATTTAGCAAGGTATTTGGACAACTTTAGCGATTTTTGCGTTTATGTCACTCGGAAAAATTGTACAGTGGAACCTGGATAAGTGGGAAATCTCGATGAGAGGGACAAATCTCAAGGAACGAGCATTTTTGGGGTGAAAACTTCCTTTAGTGGGCTAGTGGAACTTGGTTAAATGGGATTCGCTTTCCAAGCGCCAAACTTCCATGAGTGGGACTCGGTCTCTCGTAACTTCTGCTAGTGGGACTCCCAGCTTCTGTGAGTGGGACTCTTCCCTCTCCGAACTTGTTTAAGTGGGATGTGGGATTTATTCTCAATTACAATGGTAAAACATCAAACAAACAAACTCTCACTCAGTTAATCTGGCCCTCAGTTCTGCATTGGCGATTGTCCCCATCATGTCCGTGAAGCGCAAAATAACGTTACGAACTTGAGAAATGCCTCTTTGAGTGGATTATTATGAATTACACGATGATTTTTCTTTTCTTTATTTCTTCGTTGTTCTTCTTTTCCCCACAAAACTTGGTTTAGTGGGACGAGAGCCCAAACAACCTCTTTAAGTGGGAACTTGGGTTATCGGGAAACTTCCATAATTGGGAATTTTTATGAGGTCCCCAGAGATCCCGCTTATCCAGGTTCCATCCTGTATGATCATCTTTTTTTTTTTAACCATAAATTCTTTATTCAAATCCAAGGTAACAAGCCAAAACAAACAAAAACATGAACAAGAAACCGCCGGCCCAATATTATCATATAAACCCACCCAGAAGACTCAGAGAGGTCTGAGAGGGTACTCCCCCGTCCCTCCCCCCATCCACTTTATTTTTCTTTCTTAAGTTTTATATAATATATAATTTTATATGATATATTATATCATAATACCCAATTAAAGATCGAGATAAAAAATTTAAAAAATACACTACCTACTACCAACCGAGAAAACGAATTTAAAACAAAATATGAAACGCCCAATCTTACACCGCTCGGTAAGCGGAAACACGTTTTTCAAAACGTTTTTGGCTGTAGCTCGGAAACTATTGGCCCGATTCCAAATTTCTTTTTTTCTCGTGAAAGCTGATTAAATTCCCCGTCACAGTTATTACATGTGATATTTTGATTTGATCTTTGATATGGGAGGTGTGGGCACGGCAAAAAAGTGGCACATTTAAAAAAAAAAAAAAAAAAAAAACGTGTTTCCTTGCACATCTCTGCCTATAACTCGGGAACGGTTTGTCTGATATTACTTTTCTTTTTATTTGGCGAAAGCCGATTAAATTTTAAGTAATGGATGACACATTGCATGTCTATTGAAACGACAACATTGCCATATAAAAAATGATATCGAAGTTTTTATCGAAAAAGTGGTCCTTCAAGGTGAAAAACGGGCAATTTTGTGGTTTTTCGTATTTTTGAGAATCTTCCAGTCGGCTTCCGAGGTCGCAAACTTGGATTGTTCATGTACCTATAGATCCAGCCAGACAACGTATCAAAAAAGATCTACTACCCCCCATTTTGCAAGGTAAAATTTTTTATTTGACTGGACTATAATAATAAAGAGCCTATATTGTGATGAATACCTATAAGAGCATAGTGTAAGTCTGCCGATAAGAACACCCGTATTTCGTTGGCAGACGATGTCAGAAAGTATCCTCTGCCTTGGTAGTATTACAATGTAATCAAATATCAAAATTTGACTCATCCCAAAGAAGGTAATATTTTACCTCAAAAGAAAAATTCAGTTTTTTACTATTTAAAGTAAGTCTGCCACTGGGAAAGCCCCGGAATATCGATGGCAGACTGCGTTACAAAGCTTACACACACTAGACACTACAACGTACCAAAATTGCAGCTTTCCCAATGTAGTTGAATTTTACATTTGAAATTTGCAACTTCAGTTTTTTTCTATTTAAAGGAAGTCTGCCAATGGAAAGCCCCGGAATATTGATGGCAGACTACGTAAAAAGCTTACACACACTAGAAACAACAATTTACCAAAATTGCAGCTTTCCCAAAGTAGTTGAATTTGAAATCCAAAATTTGCACTTTTTGAATTCGAGTCTGCCAATGGAAAGCCCCCGAATATCGATGGCAGACTACGCTCAATCGTTCTTACACCACTAGATCTTCAATGCATAAAATTTCAAACCTCCCAAAATTGATGAAATTTATTCCAAAATTTGGCACTTTTTCAATTGAAGTCTGCCAGTACTGAACACCCGCGTGGGCTCGGCAGACTAGTGTCAAAGTCCTTCATCATACATGTATAATCACTTGTAAAATTTTGAACCCTAAAAGTGAGTAGAAGGAAAAAGGAGGGGATAGCACCAAATTGTACAGGGTAACGTATACGGTCCACTGTATATGCTCCACCTATACGGTCCACCGTATACGCTCTGACCGTATCTGACCGACCGTATACGATCTGACCGTATCTGACGGTCCGACTGTATACAGTAAGGTCCCAGCATATACTCTCGCAAAAATATAAAATTTCGGTAGGTCCCGGCTGGAAAAAATATTTGTTTAAACTATGCTGGGTGTTCAGTGTGCACAGAGTGATTAGGGTTGGGCGCGGGTTTCCATCTCGTCTGTCCCGTCCGCCGTGTGGTGTCGGCCATGATGTCTTATCGATAAGCGTTATTGTTTACCTTGCACATTGCGGTATAAATTTATCCTTTAAAACATTTATAAATAAAATTTAATACAGTCCACTAATACCGATTTCCTTATGTATCATCATGTACATAAAATGCTCATCCTTTCAGGTGACAGATAGTCGGTGCTGTACCATACGTGACGGTTTTCAAACAATACTCTCTGATTGGTTCTTCAGGGTTATCTCGCCACAGAATCCTTTGAAGATTTCTGTCAGATTCATGCACGACTACTTGTCTGTACATTTTCGTGACGTCACATGTAATCACATACTTGAATTTTCGAAACCGAAGAATGATAGAGAGCAGATCATTTGGATCGTCGTTCATAGGGGTTAATGGGCGAGAATTTAAACATGATTCTATCATGACCAAGAAGGTGTAAGTTTCTTCATACGTGTAAATTGAGTCACCACAGATGCGCTTGAAATGGTGCTTGAATGATTTCACCGCACTCTCCCACAAGCCGCCGAATTCAGGAGAGTAAGGAGGAATAAATTTCCAACTCATCCTTTCAGGTGACAGGTAATTTTCAGTAACTGGGAATGAAGTTCACGTTGAGCACCAGTAAAATTTCGTCCATTATCAGAAACTAGTAGACAGGGCTTTCCTCGGCGTGCTGTGAACCTTTTCAAGGCAGCAATAAAGGCTTCTGAAGTAAGTTCACTCACTACCTCGAGGTGAACTGCCTTAACAGTCATGCAAACAAAAATCGCGACGTAGGCCTTACATGGTCTAGCATTTTGAGTAGAACCCGATTTGATTTGAATGGGGCCGCAGTAGTCCACGCCAGTTTTCCAGAAGGCTCGAGTGGTGACTAGACGATCAGCTGGTAGGTTGCCCATCAATTGTTTTTCAGCCCTTGGCTTGTGTCTGTAACACTTGATGCACTTCTTGGTTACACATCTGACTGAGTTTCTTGCATTCAGCGGCCAAAATCTTTGTCTGACAGTGGCAAGAGTCAGTTGAGGTCCAGCATGACAAGAGCGGATATGCGCATCATGGATGATCAAATTGGTAACATGATGTTGTTTGGGTAGAAGAAGCTGATGGGTTTGATCGTAGGGCAGTTGTGCGTGTTGAATTCGCCCACCTACTCTCAATAATCCCCTTTCATCCACAAAGGGGCACAAAGTAGCCAGTTTGCTCTTTGGGTGAACCGTGTTTTCTTTGGCTAAGTTTTTGAGATCTTCAGCGAAACACTGAATTTGTACCATCCGAACTATGGTAAGTTCAGCCTCCCAAAACTCTTCAGCTGTAAAATTTCTTGGGAAATTGTTCAATGTTCCCAGACGCAGTTTTATGAATCTCTTTATATAAATAATGATTCTCTGCAATTTAGAAAGGGAGGAGAAACGCTCCCATTCTATGATTACGGCAGCCCTTGGCCACCATGACTGTCATTCGTTTTTCCTCCTGTACTTCTAGGTAAGCAGGTTGTTTTGGCCAGTCCTTGTCATTTTCTCTTAGCCAGGTAGGGCCGTACCACCAAAGGTCATGTTCCAGAATTTCGGTTGCAGTTAGCCCTCTTGAGATCATGTCGGCCGGGTTGTCTTCACTGTTTACATGGAGCCATGTGCAATGCACATTGTGCATCCGACAGTGAGATCTTGAATTTCACTGACGCGATTAGCGATGAAAGTTTTCCAACGTGATGCAGGGGATTTGAGCCAAGAAAGGACGATTGTAGAGTCTGTCCAAAGGAACACACGATTGAAATCGATCTGGATGGATTTCTTCACCTTGGCGTAGAGCGCAGCAAGTAACAAGGCCCCGCAAAGTTCGAGACGAGGGAGGCTAAGGCTTTTGATGGGAGATACGCGTGATTTTGACATCAGTAGTCTGCATTGCGAAAGTTCTCCTTGAAACACAGTTCTGACGTAGAGAGCAGCACCGTAAGCCTTTTCCGACGCATCCGAGAACCCGTGGAGTTCAAGCCTGACCGAAGAAGTTGATAAAACTTGTCTTGGCACACGAAGTGACTCAAGATTTGGTAAGTCAGCTTGGAAGGCGTGCCAATCTCGTAGCAATGTGTCAGGTAATTTATCGTCCCATCCAATAGTTTCACGCCACAGGGCTTGAAGGAACATTTTCGCCTTGACAATTACAGGCCCAATTAACCCTAAAGGGTCAAAAATACGTGCAGCTGCAGATGCAACCTGCCGTTTCGTCATTTCATTTTCAGGAGATTTTATTTCCATGGAGTACTTAAAGGTGTCTTCAGAGGGGTTCCACCATATTCCCAGGGCCTTAATACACAAGTCTTTTTCATCTGGTATGTACTTTGCTTCCTGTTTGTCTCTAGGAATGCCCTCCAATAACTTGGAATTATTGGCGCACCATTTATGAAGTTCCATGCCAGCACCCTGAAGGATTTCAGTCACTCCATTTTTTATGTGAATCAATTCATTCATATCATCATGGCTGCCTAGGTAATCGTCCATGTAAAAATCTTGACAGATCGCCTTCGCCGAAACCAGGTATTTTTCCTTCATTTCCTCAGCCGCTTGATGAGTACATCTTGTAGCCAAGAATGATGCCGGTGCTGTACCATACGTGACGGTTTTCAAACAATACTCTCTGATTGGTTCTTCAGGGTTATCTCGCCACAGAATCCTTTGAAGATTTCTGTCAGATTCATGCATGACTACTTGTCTGTACATTTTCGTGACGTCACATGTAATCACATACTTGAATTTTCGAAACCGAAGAATGATAGAGAGCAGATCGTCTTGTATCGTAGGTCCCACCATAAGCACGTCATTGAGAGCGATCCCGGACGAGGTTTTAGCAGAGCCTTCGAACACAACTCTCAATTTGGTAGTAGAGCTGCTGGAGTTTGTCACGCTGTGGTGAGGCAAATAGTAAATGGGTGGGTCGACTGGGACGTCTGACACAAGTTCCATATGATTCAATTTTTCGTATTCAGTTATGAAGCTTGAATAGGACGCCTTTAATTCCGGGTTATGGTTAAAACGCCGCTCAAGATTCAAGAAACGCTTGTAAGCAATCATCCTGGATTTTCCGAGGGAGGGTAATTTTTCATTGGTTGGGAGTCGAACGATGAATCTTCCAGTCTTGTCCCTTCGAGTAGTTTCGAGGAAAGTTTTCTCACAGGCACGTTCTTCTTTGTTGAGACGAGGTTGTAGAATCCCTTCTTCAACGGTCCAAAATTTCTTCAAGGCTTCGTCTAGTACAACGCAGGTGTTGACACTGGTGATTTCTTGATCTTCGCGGCGTTGTCTTCCGATTTTTCCTCCAATGACCCAGCCAAATGAAGTGTGGTGCATTTTCTGCATATTTGTGCCCAGGGAGACTTGTTCACATTTCAGTAGGCTAAAGAAAAGCTCAGCGCCCACTAGCATGTCAATGTTCTGTGGCCTTGCAAAGTCAGGGTCGGCCAGGAAGACGCCAGATGGTATACTCCACTTGGATGTGTCGATTGGACTCTCTGGAATTGGAAGGGTTATTTTAGGGATTACCAAAAATTCAAGATTTGTTTCAAATGGTTCATATCTCGATTTTACCAGACATTTTGTGGAGTAGGCAACAGAGTTTGTGATCTCACCTCCTATGCCACTGATTTTTACATTGCTGGGTTTTTGTGAGATTTTCAATTCTCTAGCGAGTTTAGCGCTGAGAAAATTTGACTGACTAGCACTGTCTAGTAAAGCTCGGCACGGTAAAATCGTTCTGTCAGAACGTGCGATGTGCACGATGGCAGTGGACAAGAGAACGCGAGGTCTGCGGAGTTGCGACGAAACAGCGCTCACGTCGATGGCGGAAACGGAAACTACACTGTTTTGAGGATCAGGAGTTCCGCCCTCATCATTTTCGTGGAGTAATTTATTGTGGGGTTTTCCACAGAGAAAGCAGAGGTAATTGGGGCATTTGCTGCCATCTTTGTGGGAAATGAGGCACATCTCACAAAGTCCCAGTTTTTTAACCTCCTTCTTTCTATTTGTCATTGAGAGTGACTTGAAATTTCTGCAAAAATAAACTTTATGATTTTTGCCACAAAAACTGCATTTCAGAGTCCCTTCACCCTTCCCGTCCCCCTGGGCATGTGCAACCAAAGTTCGAGATCCGGCGGATGAGCCCTTGTGGCCCTTTTCTTCATCCAAGGTTTCGAGGACATTTACGTGGTCTTGTAGAAATGAATTCTTTCAGGGTAGGAAGTTGGTTTTTATTTCCGATTTGTTCCCATCTTTGTCGGGACAGGGGATCAATTTTCTGAACCAAAATATGAACCAGAATTGCGTCCCAGTGGTCTGTTGGGAGACCCAAAGATTTGAGACAACGCAAATTTGTCGAAACTGAGTCCAAAATATTTTGAAGTTTGGACGGAACAGGTTTTTCAGCTTTCTCACACTCGATTATGGCTTTCAAATGTTTGGAAATAACTCGTCTCGTATTATCCTAACGTTCTTTCAAAGCATCCCAAGCCAATTTATAGTTATCATTTGTGACTTCCATACCCTTCAAAGTCGCGGTGGCATCGCCTTTGAGAGCGCGTTTGAGGTACCTGAATTTTTGCACGGGAGCCAAGTCATTACGAGAGTCGATTATTGAAGTGAATTCTTCTTGGAACGAACGAAAATCTTCATATTTTCCGTCAAAATCCGGAAGAGCGAGATCTGGGAGTTTTATTTTGTCCGGGTTTAGGGAAGAATTTGCCGACGCCGTTGAAGCCGAGTCTTCAACTTTCAAGAAATTACGGGCCTCACTAACGAGTCGGTAGTAATTATCTTCAAACTCCGAACGCGGGTCTGGGGTTTCCGATTGAGAAACACTCTTTTCGGTGGTAGACGTGAGGTTCTCTAAAAGTTCGATATCTGACTGAACTTGATCAAATTCGTAGTAAAGAGGCTCGATCTTTTCTAGACGAACGCGAAGCTGTCCCAAATCGGGCGCGTTGACTGTAGCCTGAGCGAGAAATCTTTCAAACCGAGCAAGCTGATTTGTAATCGACTTTCTTTTAACCTGAAGTTTTTCTAGTTCGTCCATTTTGAAATAGGTATTTCAATGTGAATATTGGAACGAACTTACAGGTAGGTAACAAAGTGGTTTGTCCGTGTGACTTTCGGCGTCCTTGTGACTGAAGGTTAGGTCGACTGGTCAGTGAAGTTTCTTCAATGTTTTGGAAATTTCGGCACTTCCGCGAACTTCACTGATTATCCGGCCCGAAGGACCATTTTATGTACATGATGATACATAAGGAAATCGGTATTAGTGGACTGTATTAAATTTTATTTTTAAATGTTTTAAAGGATAAATTTATACCGCAATGTGCAAGGTAAACAATAACGCTTATCGATAAGACATCATGGCCGACACCACACGGCGGACGGGACAGACGAGATGGAAACCCGCGCCCAACCCTAATCACTCTGTGCACACTGAACACTGGGATCGAACCATCAATCTCTGACTCAGCAGTCTAATGCTTTAACCACTATGCCATCGATAACCAAATTAGAGTGAGCACTTTAAGACGGTATCTAGGTATTTCCTAGAGACACATCACACACAACCGCGGTAGTCGGTCCCATCATCTTTTAAAGCTACGGGTATGCTACATTGAGCAGATTATTTACTATAATGACGAGTCTAGGTTGTGATAAGAGAAGGCAAAGTGAACAACAACAACAACCCAAAGTTTGTAAATGGGACAGAATGACAATTTATTTATGTAATAAAGATAAAATGAATGTACGTAGATATTCATGTAGGTAATTCAACTTATATATTCAGTCGAAAATATCTTCGCGTCTACAGAAGTACGAGTTTGGAGGATGCTTTTTCTTGGGGTCATCACTCAGTTTCCAATCTTGAATCAGCCGGCCGCAGAATATACATTTCGTCCTATCGCCAACGTTCGTGTAAAATAGTCCGGCTTCACTTAGTCGAGGGACGAGCGGTTTCAAACTGTTAGGCCAGCTCTGGAAGCTATCGACTCGGTTCTGATAATTTCCATAATATTGGTACTTCCAGGTGATGTTGCGAGCGTTTCCCGTAACGTCATAGCCACTTCTACCAGCTCCTCCGCCATAAGAATTGTGTTTGAGTTTACGAATAAATTTACAGGCCGGAGCCCAACGCTCATGTTCGGCCACAGGTTGATCACCTTCAACCCATTCGCAAAGCTCGATATTGCAAAATGCGCATCTAACTCGATCACCTTTTTGTTCATAGTAGAATCCTGCTCTTGACATTTCTTCTGGAGATAGGAAGGGTACAGGCCATTTCTCGTACGTCGCGAGTCTTTTTGATTCGTCTTCAAGTTCGACGATATTGTCCTCCTCCTCCGTCCCTTTGACGACTGATGTTCTGGAGGTGTCTGCTGCTAGCACCGCCACATCGTTGTCTAGTTGGAAAAAGCTAAAAAAAGAGCCCATTTTTTCCTCCGGTTTGAATCTAGTACGAGATCCCAAAAAGAACTGACCTGTGCGTCAGTTTTAGCTCAAATTAATATTATTGGAAGTGGAGGTTGAGGAGGAGGAGGAAGAGGAAGAGTGTTTTTCAGTTGTTCCTTAATTTTTTGAGAATTCTCCCAAGTTTATGATATTGTAAACAAAACACTTTTTAACAATGTCCAACATACAACGTGTATTCCCTTTTCAACAACTCTCGCTACCTTTTACTCCAGGTGTTTTTTCGATGGGGTTCCCTAGCATCCCTGGAGTGTCCATTACACCGGTCCCTCTTTCCGAAAAAGGCCTGTCCTCAGGCCTGACTTCAGCCTTCACCAGTCGATTGACATGTAGGACTCTTCTTTTTCCTCCTAGCTTCACCTTAAATAGCACGTCATTGATCTTTTGGGTCACCACCCATGGCCCGGTCCACTGAGGCAAAAGTTTGGCACACTTGCCTTTCCTCCTGACTGGATCATGCACCCAAACCCAATCGTCTACGGCCAAACCTGGGACCTTGGTTCGACGGTCATAGGCTTCTTTCTGGTACCTCATCTTGAGCTTCGCCTGATTGCTGGCAATTTCCCGGACCTTTTCCAGTGTTTCCCGCAGCCAAAGGGCGTATGGAACAGAGGCAGTCGGGCATTGACCTGGGGGTGCTGGATGAAGAAGCGAGCTTGGGAGTCGAAGGTCTCTCCCAAAAACCAGCTGAGCTGGGGACAAGCCTGTGGTAGTATGGGGTGCAGACCTGTAGGCCAAAAGGAACAATGGGAGCTTCTCGTCCCAATCCTTTTGATTTCCATCCACAAATATGCCCAGGTATTTGGCCAATGTCCTGTTCAGCCTCTCGACCAGTCCGGAAGACTGTGGATGCAGTGGAGTGGTTCTTGTCTTTTGAATCCCTAATAATCCGGTAACTTCCTTCACCAGCTGCGACTCGAAGTTCCTCCCTTGGTCCGTGTGCAACTCCAAGGGTATTCCATTACGGCTGAAGACATGCTCCATCAACACACCTGCCACAGTTTCAGCCTCCTGGTTGGGTACGGCTATGACTTCGGGCCACTTCGTGAAATAATCCACAGCTACCACCACGTACCTGTTTCCCTTATGAGTTACCGGAAAAGGTCCCATCAAATCAACCCCGATACGGTCAAACGGAGCTCCCACAGCATGCTGTTGTAATGGTGCTTTTGATCTTGGCATACCCTTGAACCGCTTGCATGTCTGACAGGTTCGGCACCACATTCGCACGTCGGTACTCATTCCAGGCCAGTAGAACTGCTGCCTGACTTTTCCGAGCGTCTTGAAGAATCCAAAATGCCCCCCTGCAGGGTTGTCATGGCATTGCTCCAGAACGGCTTGAATCAACGTAGGCGGAACCACCCATTGAAGCCAAGTTTTGTTTCTAGGCCCATTCCAACGGTGAAATAATTGCTGATCACACACTTCTAAAGAGTCCCATCTGTGAGCGAGCTTCCTTGCTCTAGCGTCCTTCTCCAACAATTCCATATTCGCTGGTTTGGTGCCGGCCATACTTTTTGCTTCCAGGATGAATTTTATGGCAGGGTTGTCGACCTGCTTCCCTTTCCACTCATCTGACTGCAAGGAAACTGTTTTCGCTGGCAGCACGTCAGCTTCCTCTCGTCGACGACAGTGATTGCAGTCCTCGCCACATGGTCTTCTGGACATTCCATCAGCATTACCATGCCTCCGACCTGGCCGATGGATCACACTAAAGTCATACTGCCCAAGTAACTCAATCCATCGAGCTAACTGGCCTTCAGGTCGGTGGAAGGAATGGAGCCATTGCAGAGCAGAGTGGTCCGTCCTCAGTGTAAAGTGGCGTCCATACAAGTACTGATGGAAATGCTGGATGCCCTTCACAGCAGCTAAAAGTTCCCGACGGGTAGGGCAATAGTTGCGTTCCGGTCTGGACAGAGCTTGACTGTAATAAGCAACAACACGTTCTGTACCCTCAACCATTTGCGACAGTACAGCCCCCACAGAATGTCGACTGGCATCACAATCCAGCTTAAAGGGCTGCTTCAGGTCAGGATAGCAAAGGATTGGTGCCGTAGTCATTGCTTGTTTCAACTGAGCAAAACTCTGTTGGCAGGCCATATCCCACACAAAGGGTGTTCGACTTTCTGTCAACTTATTCAAAGGCCGTGCTATTTCTGAGAAACTCCTTACAAACCTCCTATAGTACGAGCACGTACCAAGGAACGAACGGAGCTCTCCTTTGTTCTGCGGTGTAGGCCACTCCTTCATTGCACTTGTTTTTGCCGGATCAGTTTGCACACCCCTTCGGGATATAATGTGGCCTAGATACTTTGTCTCCCGGCAAAAGAAGGAACACTTTTTAGGGTTCACCTGCAAATTTGCACCAGCCAATCTATCCAAGACTTTTCCGAGCTTGTCTAAAACCGTTTCAAAATCCGGTCCGTACACAATCACATCATCAAGATACGTCAAAGCAAGCTCCGATGGAATCACGGCTTCCATGAGGCGTTGAAAAGTGGCAGGGGCATTTGTGAGACCAAAGGGCATGACCTTGAACTGCCATAGCCCTTTACGGTAGATGCTGAAGGCTGTCTTTTCTTTATCTTCCGCACTTAATGCAATTTGCCAATAACCGCTTTTCAAATCGATGGTGCAGAACCACTCTGAACCTCCAAGCGTGTCGAGCAGTTCTTGAATACAGGGCAGGGCATAGGAGTCTTTCTTTGTAATCTTATTGATCTTCCGAAAATCAACGCAGAATCTAGTGGATCCGTCCTTCTTAGGAACTAACACTACGGGCGAGGCCCAAGGGCTAGTGGAAGGTTCGATCACGTCCTGGTCTAGCATTTCCTTAATCAGCTTGTCTACATGCGCTTCTTGAGCATAAGGTATGCGCCTAGGAGCCTGCTTTATCGGAGCCTGATTGCCAGTGTCAATTGAGTGTTCCACCGTGTGGGTCCTACCCAATAGGTTACCTTCTGTGGCGAAGATGCGACGGTATTCCTGAAAAAGGGCAACAACTTTCGTTCGCTCCACCGAATTAGGCGGTAAATCAGACGAACCCAAAGCTTGTCTAATCCAACCCTCTTCCTCCATTGGTCGCAGATGTCGCAGGTTGGCAACACTCTCACGGTGGGACATCAAGGGAACCACCATTCGATCCATGACAAGTTGATTTCGGCCAACATCAATACAGGCTGTGGTCCCCCGCAAGAAATCTATACCAAGGATTGCTTGGTCTTTGATGGGAGCAACTAAGAACATTTGAGACCATTTCGGGCAATTTGGCTGTTCAAACGTCACTGTGACAAAGCACTCCCCATCCACATCCATTAGACCTCCCTGTACTGTCTGCAGCACCCTATGTTGAGAAGGCTGAATCGTGAGGCCCAATTTCTTAGCCACATCTGTACGCAAAATAGAGATGCCTGCTCCTGAATCAACGAGCATACTACACTTCGACTGATTGATAACTGCTCTTACAAATATCAATTCCCCCCACGTTCGTACAATGTCTACATGTGGGGTCATCGTCGTTTGTGTAAATGCTGTTTTGCCTATAAGCTTCTGTTGACGTTCTGGACAGGGACTTGCTGCGTGCTGACGAGGGACCTGTGACATTGCTTCCAATTGCATCGCCATGGTCAGAGCTTCATGGATGGTTGCTGGATTACTAAGGACTACTAGCCTTGCCAGGTCTCTGTCGGCCAAGGCTTCCACGAAAATCTCCACTGCTCGCAAATCCCTCCGCACTCGGCTCTCAGTTGGATACGCCCCCCTTACAAGCTGCTCGATCTCTTTGGCCAAACCTGTGAGCGTTTCACCTGGTTGCTGTCTCCGCTTCTTCAAAGAAAGGCGAGAGGTTAGCTGGTGGCGAGCTCGTCCAAACTGTTCAGAGAGAGCGGTTATCAGCACCCCATAATCTAACCTTTCGTCCTGACTCAAGTCCGCCAGCAGTGTCAAGGCTGGGCCTCGTAGACAACTAGCCAGGCTCCCCCGTTTTATGGCTGTAGACCAGTGATTTAAAACTGCTGTTGCCTCTAAGTGAACTTCAAACTCCTCCCAAACTACCGAACCATCGTATGTGCTTAGTTTTGCTGGCCAGAGGCACCGAGGACTATGTACGGCAGCTGAGAGGTGCGTCTGCTCGTCTCGGGCCGGGGCAGGCGAGGGCTGTGGCAAGTGGGGCACAAGAGTTTGTGACTGGAGCGGCAAGTGGGCTGTTACCTGCGTTAGTAGCCGTTCCATCCTGTTCAAAGATTCTTCGAGGTTTGAGATACGCGCCTCGGACGACGTTGAAGGTTGAGGATCAGCCATTGACGTCGACGGCTGCAGGACAGGTAGCGGCGCATCAAGCCCCTCTCGACGACGCCGGGAAGGAGGACGCGTGGCGGACGACTGGGACGCGGCCGGAACGAGGGCCGCGGTAGGCGGAGTGACAGGAACGTCTGCAGGACGGCGCCGTGTCGAAATCGTCCGGGGTGGCCGAGACATCGCTGGCAGTTACATGAAACGGACGGGCCCCCAAATGTAAACAAAACACTTTTTAACAATGTCCAACATACAACGTGTATTCCCTTTTCAACAACTCTCGCTACCTTTTACTCCAGGTGTTTTTTCGATGGGGTTCCCTAGCATCCCTGGAGTGTCCATTACAATATGTTTCATCATCATATTCCACTTTGTAAAGCTTGTTGAGAGATAATGAGCGTGAGGAATTTCAGGGAAGGGAGAGTAAAAACAGTATAATCAATTAATTATTTATTCTCAGAATAAAAGTCACACATATAACATACAATCGGATACCTAATTAATTAGGTTTAAAAATTACAAAAATGTGTACCTATATACAGCATGTCATCGACATCATTTACATCTAGAGAAATTTAAAGATACCCCGAAATGGAAGCCATTACCATCAAAAATGATTTCCTCAATCATCAAAATTGAGTTTTCTCAATTAAGAATTTAAATCACCGTTCACTATATTACCACACGGCACTTACCATTGGCAATTACTAATTTAATTAAATTACGGAACGGGATCAATGAAAAACGGTCACACGTGCAAGAGCGAATCACACAGCTGATTTATTGATAAAACTCTTATCAATCGATATCAAATTATAAGTGGCTCATTCTATGACGTCACAACAATCCTCCCCTTAAATTTGATCATACCAAATTAATTACATCTTCATAAATGTATAAAGATTTAAAAAAAAGAAAGTGAAAAGGATTATACAGTCATTGTACAGATTAAATCTATGGAGGATTTGTCTGACTTGTTTAAATGAATTTTATACTTCAATTAGGAAAAGATCTTCTTCGAAGTTCTTCCATCAGTCAAAAGTGAGACGTTGGACGGGCTTCCTAATCCTCGTTGTGCGCCGCGGTCCCGCTGAAGTTGGGTTCTGTGTAGCGTTGCCACCAGAGGGTGCTGAAGCTGGCGGGCCTTCGGCTGGCGCTGGAGTGCGATGAGGCGTAGCAGCCGCGTCCACGGGTGTGGTCGTTACGGTCGCTGTGGTGGCGGCCTGGACCGGTGGACTACGCGTGGGTGTGCTTCGACGTTGTCCGGGATCTGTATCGAAACTAGAAGGTGCACCCGACCAGAGCTGGTTCGAGGTTCTACGTATGGTCCTTCTGTCCTCTGTTTGTACTGTAATATCCCGCGTCGAGATATCGAAATTATGTGAAGACCCGGAGAGCGTTGAGGGTCGAGACCAATGATGACTCCGAGAGATCAATAAGCACGACGATTTATTGAGAAAAACTCAGCAACAGCGAAAATTATGACATGGACAGAAGGCAGCAGAAAAGCTAAACCGAACTTAGCACTTCGTCTCCGGCCTCCATAGAGGAGCCGGGACTTGTGAAACGACTCACTAACAGCCTAACATCCTGACAAGACTCTGTAGAAGAAGCTCCGGAACTCCGGAGCTCTGAGGCTCGGAAACTCTCCTTTTCCGGTAAAACTCCGGTTCTCTATTATACAATTACATAGGGTTTTATACATATTGCCACCACTACTAGCCTATCTCCAAGGGTAGGAGAGGGTAAATTTAGGGGGTTTAGGCGGGGTTAAGGGCGGTCCTACATCCTCAAGGGGGGAGATAAATGAGGTAGAGTAGGGATTTCGAGTCGTATGAGAGGGAGAAAAGTAGAACGTAAGTTGGGGGGAATTCCCAGGTTCGTGAGAAAAGTAGCTATTAAGAATTTGTTGAATAGGGGTTGCTTTCTTAATATGGATTTTATGACCAAGGGCCAAGCGTGAGAAAGAAACTATTTCACAAGTTTGGGTTTACCTGGGCGATAGCCTGCCTTAATAGGGATTTTATGACAAGGGACATGCGCATCGCGCCAGACAAATATTCCTTAGAAATTGCAAAAATACGTGTCTGTATGAATGTAAGGCGTCTTGTCGCCGTTAGATAAAAAGGCTGACGGTAATTGAATAACTGGAAGGGATTTGGTATGTTTTGGTGGAACCAACCACGTGGGAAACATGTGTTGGATGTTCAAAATAAAAATAAATCCAAAACGTAGGAGACTTCAAGAAAAAAATTAATAATCGTTAATTTAGGGAAATGATTAATAAGGGGTGAATGATGAGAGCGGGGGATATGACACCTCCCCTCTTATTTTTAAATTTTTCGACGTCTGGAAGGAAAATTTTGGAGAGTCGTGGCGGTAGGCTAGTTACAAAAAATTAATTGAATTACAAAAAGTAACATTGTGACCTACGAGTAATTTCCTGATTGACAATTCGATTAATGAATTACATTGTTTTCTAAATATCAGTGCTTGAAAATAGTTATCATGAAGTTGTTACTTTCATTGAATCCTAATGCAACGAATCTAAATAGAGATAAACTCAATATTTCATTACCTTGAATTTGAAAGTTTTGTTACGTAAAGAAGAAAGAATCCTAAAGGACATAACAATTCTAAACTATTACAGAATAGAATTTTTCTAACAAGTAAGCATGAAATAAACTAATGCTGCCTCCTGATAATAATTACAAGTTCATACAGTATCATGATTGTTTCAATGTACAAATTATTCATATAAATATTCATATTTAATCAATTTCTTAAATACATCATTGTTGAATTCTTTTTTTTACATTTCATTTAAATAAATAACAATAATTCTGTGTGTGCAATTTTTATTATTATTTTTTGTTTTTTAATCATTTTATTTTATTTATTTATTATTACCTATTATTATTATTATTATTTTTTTTTTTTTTTTGTTGCATGAAATAACATTTTTTGAATATACGTTTTATTAATGAATGAATAATGATTAAATTAATATCTTAATGAATAGTAACACGATTGTGAATATGCAATTGCGAGCACTTATTTACACTTAAACTCAAGTCCAGGTGACAAAGCAAAATTATCTGGGAGGGGGCCATTCAGGAATTGGTACGTCAGAACGAATGTAAGGTTTCCAATTTCGTATTGGAATTTTCTGGTTTGAGGAGAAGCGACGAGCTTGAGGCTCTTTAATGAATGAATTAAAATACATGAACGTATTTGAAAAGATCGAATTTGAAGGTTCTCTTATTCGACATTTATCTGGAATATTAATTACATTGTTCTGAGGAATGCATTTGGGTTTTCTGAGAATAGTAGCATCTCGCAAATGGGGCTTTGAGATTGAAATTGGAATTGCAACATTGGCATTTGATGGATCGATCTGTTTCTCAATTTGCTCTTGACCGGAGAAAGATTGACCGTTGCCAATTGACGAAATTGTTTCTTTGGGCATGGCAGGGGAATCAGAGTTCAGTAAAATTTCTTTATCCGTCAAAACTGAGCTTGAAGCTTCTGGGGCAGATGAAGAATGGTTTAGATTCAAGTTTGCAGTACCTGTACGGCCTATGATTTCTGTTATTGACCTTGAGTCGGCTGCAGTCAATTTTGCAGAATCCAAATCGCTTGACACATCAAATTTTGATTTTACCGATGAGTTGGATACAATGAAATTTTGAGGAATTGTCTCGTTTGGACATATTGTATCTTCGTCGGCGAGAGGTTGCGAAATTACGCGGAATGACATTATTCGCGCAGAATTTTTGTTTTCATCGGCAGAAAGCGCTTTTTCCTCTGACTTATGGTCAAGAGGTCGCCACGGAATGTTTGATTCGCGGGCTTTGAATTTCTTTTGATAACCACATTCGAAATCGCTGTGATTATTCATCCGACAATAATGGCAGTACTTATTGGAAGGATTTCGCGGAGGAATTTGAGAGTGTTTGTAACGAGATCTCTCTGGCTCCTTATGCACAAAATGATCGCGATAAGAATTGTTGGGAAACGAAGGTGAGCGGACTTCTAAATTTTCTTCGGATGGCTCGCGCTCAATTGAATTTTTATTTGAACAATTTTTAAATTGCTGTATAGAATTCGAGGAATGATATTTTTGTTTCTGATTAGCTTCGTTGAATTCCGCATTGTAATGAACGGGATTTGGGCGGTAATCATGGCGCTTAGATTCTTGATAGAACTGTTCGCGAAAATCAAAATTTTCACGGGAGGGCCGATTACAGTAGGTAAAATTACTTGAATTTTGACATTTTTTACGAGGCGGTTCAGTGCGAGCGCGCAAATAATAATTTTGATTTGACTTTACGCAGACGTTTTGTTGACGAAGGCTAAGTCTACGATTTTCTTCCCGTTCAGCATAGACAGCATGACGAATTGCTTCCTCAAAAGTATTGGGATGTGCAATTTTGACCAACAGTTTTATCGGATCGCGTAATCCAGCAAGGAACACGTTTTTGGCTTGGTCCCGAATGCGCGTTTCATGAGTATCGCAAAATTCAGGGGCAACAGAGCTGGTGACATTGTCAATAATTTCATTCATAATGTGCTCTACCCGTTGACCGTATTGGAACGCGGTTTCATTTTCGTACTGCCGGCAGGAATAAAATTCCATTTCCAACTGTCCAGTAGATTTGTATTCTGCAAATCTTTCTTTTAAAAATGTCTTCATTTGTAAGAAGTCTGTAAATTTTCTATATTGGCAAGCTTGGAAAGCGTCGCCTGTAAGTTTTAATTTAATAAGTTGAAAGAGAATGTCCTTGTCCAGGGGGTTCACGATTTTGAGAGCAGTTTCACAAGAAAATATGAATGACGACAATTTTGCTTCGTCACCATCGAACATTGGAATTTGGTCACTCAGTGAACATACGTCTGGTTGTGGTGGGACTGCACCCTTAAAGTTCACTGAATTATTCCTAAACATTTTAAAAATAATTCAACTTTGAATAAAAAGTTGTTTTTCAACTCTAAAATTTCTTTAAGGACAACTTCCAAGTAAATGAATTACTGATTTTCAGAAAAATCGACCTCAATGGTCAAGAATAATTTGAATTCTCAGAAATTATCAATCAATCAGAAGCAAATTGCAAACCTTTATTATTATTATTATTATTATTATTTTTTTATTATTATTTTTTACGTCTGACCTGATAATTCGAAGGCTTCCTGGCGGATGAGTTCGTTTTCTTCGAACGCTGAGATCCAGGGAAGAAGTCCTGACTTCCGGGCGGTTGAATTCGTCTTCTTCGACGTGAGTCCAGGGAGGATTTGGGACTTCCTGGGGGATGACGCTCTTCGGCGGTAGAAGGAGTCCAAATTCTTCAGTGCGAATTTTGAGTGGGACTGAAGGTGAATGAGCAAGTGGAATTCTGGAGTTGCTCACCATGTATTTTTTCTTCTTTGAAGGACGCTTTTTTTTCAAAAGAGTCCAAATTCTTCAGGGAAACTTCTTGAAGTTGAGCTGAGCTGAATGCGCAACGCTTTGGATTTGCTTACGTTGTGCCTTTTCGAGACATATTGGGGACGCTTCCTGGCGAAGGAGAGTCCGGATTCTTCAAGATGGAACTTCTTGAAAGAACGTGATGATCGCGGAAAGTTGGTTAGCCGTTCCTTTCCGTCCTGTCGGAGTGCTGAGTTGCGAAGTCGAGTGTAGTGCTGGATCGAAGACTGGAACACCGCGATTTGGTCTCAAATTCTCGATTTTGACTTCAACCGAGATCCCACTTCTGACACCAAAATTATGTAATATCCCGCGTCGAGATATCGAAATTATGTGAAGACCCGGAGAGCGTTGAGGGTCGAGACCAATGATGACTCCGAGAGATCAATAAGCACGACGATTTATTGAGAAAAACTCAGCAACAGCGAAAATTATGACATGGACAGAAGGCAGCAGAAAAGCTAAACCGAACTTAGCACTTCGTCTCCGGCCTCCATAGAGGAGCCGGGACTTGTGAAACGACTCACTAACAGCCTAACATCCTGACAAGACTCTGTAGAAGAAGCTCCGGAACTCCGGAGCTCTGAGGCTCGGAAACTCTCCTTTTCCGGTAAAACTCCGGTTCTCTATTATACAATTACATAGGGTTTTATACATATTGCCACCACTACTAGCCTATCTCCAAGGGTAGGAGAGGGTAAATTTAGGGGGTTTAGGCGGGGTTAAGGGCGGTCCTACATCCTCAAGGGGGGAGATAAATGAGGTAGAGTAGGGATTTCGAGTCGTATGAGAGGGAGAAAAGTAGAACGTAAGTTGGGGGGAATTCCCAGGTTCGTGAGAAAAGTAGCTATTAAGAATTTGTTGAATAGGGGTTGCTTTCTTAATATGGATTTTATGACCAAGGGCCAAGCGTGAGAAAGAAACTATTTCACAAGTTTGGGTTTACCTGGGCGATAGCCTGCCTTAATAGGGATTTTATGACAAGGGACATGCGCATCGCGCCAGACAAATATTCCTTAGAAATTGCAAAAATACGTGTCTGTATGAATGTAAGGCGTCTTGTCGCCGTTAGATAAAAAGGCTGACGGTAATAATTACCGTCAGCCTACCAACATACCAAATCCCTTCCAGTTATTCAATTATTGAATAACTGGAAGGGATTTGGTATGTTTTGGTGGAACCAACCACGTGGGAAACATGTGTTGGATGTTCAAAATAAAAATAAATCCAAAACGTAGGAGACTTCAAGAAAAAAATTAATAATCGTTAATTTAGGGAAATGATTAATAAGGGGTGAATGATGAGAGCGGGGGATATGACAGTACAGTGAAGGTTTGGAGTTCCAGCTTCTCGGTGATGACACCTGCTGTCCATCTGGGGTTGTCATGACGGAAATCCCGCGCCCACACGTGGTCACCTTCCTTGAATTCCGCATTTCGCTTTCCTCCCCCTCTCACCATCATCTCATGGCGGTCTAAAATCATAGCTTCCGTGGAGGGTAGCAGGTCGTCGAGAGCGGTCCGTGGTTTAAGCTTCAGGAGGAAGTCCGCTGGGGTTTTCCTGGTGGCTGCGTGTTCAGTGTTCCTATACTGGTGCAAATATTGACTAACTGCCAACTCTAACGGGTGGTGGGCCGCCATCGCTTTCAAAATACACCGTTTAACAATTTTAACTGCCGATTCAGCTTGACCATTAGTTTGAGGGTGATACGGTGCTCCAATTTGATGTTGAATGCCACATTTGTTCATGAAGTTCACAAATTCCTCACTTGTGAAAGAAGTGGCTCCGTCGGAAGTAAGCGTGCGGGGCATGCCAAAACGTGCAAAAATTTCTGCAAGCTTATGGATAGCCACCTGCGATCTCGTCGAAGATACAAAAAAGCTCTCAATCCATTTGGACGTGGCATCCATTACAACGAAGCAATAAATGTTGGATTTGATGGGTCCAAGGAAATCCACATGTAGGCGACACCACGGTTTCGCAGGCCAAGGCCAAGGCTGTAAAACGGATTTGGGTGGGTTATCACGGAACCTACAGCATATCCGGCAAGATTTTGCGGTATTTTCCAAATCGTTGTCCAGTGATGGCCACCATAAGTAAGACCTGGCAAAACTTTTCATTTTAGTGGCACCAAAATGGTTCTCATGAAGAAGTTCCTGCAGAGTTTTACGAAATTTCTGGGGTATGATTACCCTGTAGCCCCACATGAGACATCCATTTTCCATAGTGAGCTCCAGCATTCTTCTCTTGTACGGAAGGAATGCACTGCCTTCTGGGAGTTTCGCCCCATGTAGAACTGCTGCAGCAACTTTTGAGAGTTCTGGATCCGTCCTAGTTGTTGATCGAATGTTCTTCCAATTCAATTTGAAGGGGCAGTTTTCGTGGATGAAACTGATGTAGTTAATTGACGACTCCACGTCGGTTGTGAGTTGCTGCCCAGTGGAAATTCGAGAAAGGAAATCGGCGCAGTTGTCATTTGACTTCACACATTGGAGTTTGTAATTAAAATTGGAAAGAATGTAGGCCCATCTTTGGAGCCTGTTGGCGGCATAAATTGGAATGCCCTTTCCCGGACCAAAAATGTATAGGAGTGGACGATGGTCAGTAACCAATATGAAGCGTCGGCCATACAAGTAATCTCTGAACCTCGACACCCCTGCGATAATGGCAAATGCCTCTCGTTCGATCTGCGGGTACGATTTCTGGGCTTCAGTAAGTACTCGAGACGAGTAAGCAATTGGTCGTTCACTCCCGTCGGGGAAAACATGCGCCAAGATCGCGCCAACCGCCATCGGCGATCCGTCTACCGTGAGTTTGATCGGTAGTGATTCGTCAAAATGGGTGAGTACAGGCCGTGAGGCCAAAATTCGTTTGATTTTAGCAAACGCATGTTGGCATTTCTTGTCCCACATCCAATCAGCATCTTTCTTCAGAAGTGCATACAAAGGCTGTAAAATTTCAGCTGCCCGGGGAATAAATTTAAAATAAAATGTAACCATCCCCAAGAACGATCGAAGCTCATTTGGGGTTGTTGGGTTGGCGGCGCCCATAATGTCCCGAATGTGTTTGTCGGTCGTGTGGAGACCATGTTTGTCGATCACGTGACCTAAATATTCCATTGAAGACTGCGCAAAAACACATTTTTCCGGTCGGACTCGTAAATTTGCTTTGCTGAAGATGGACAGCAAATGGTGCAGCCGTTTATTATGCTCTTCCCGTGTTTTTCCAGTCACGTAAACGTCGTCCAAGAGAGCCCCGACCCCCTCAATTGGGCGGATCAAGCCATCAATAAAGCGTTGGTACTCATTTGGTGCACTGGCTATGCCGAAACATAGACGGTTGTAGTGGTAGAGTCCAAACGGAGTGTTGATAGTAGTGAGCTCTTTCGACGTCTCTGTTATACTCAGTTGAGTATACGCATCACGCATGTCGATTTTACTGAAAACTGTCGCACCACCGAGCTGTGAACAAAGATGATCAGCTCTAGGCAAACTGTAGCCTACTTGAACTAGGACAGGGTTAATCGTAATCCGAAAGTCACCACAAATCCGGACGTGTCCGTCCCGCTTCAGGACTGGCACAATGGGTGTTGCCCAGTTGCTGTGGTCCACGGGAGTGATGATGCCATCCCTTTCCAACCGTTCGATTTCTGCTTGAACCTTAGCTTTGAGTGCGATGGGAAGAGTCCTGGCCTTGAAAAACTTGGGTTTGGCTCCATCCACCAATTTTAAGTCTACTTCATATGTAGGGTAACTGCCTGCTGACTGGTCGAATAAATTCGAAAATTCTTTCAAAATAGGCTTGATGTCTGAGGGTGCGTCTGGAATTTTCACAGGTTCTTTTCCAAACCATAATGGACCGGCGCGAAATAGAGGGAAACCCAAAACGTCAATACCTTGACGCCCCAGCAGTGGTGGGCCGCCGTTCTTGATGACGTAAAATTCCATCTCGCCTACAAATTTCTTGTGTTTCACAGGAACTACGAGTTTCCCTGTTGGGCGGATCTTGAGGCCGACATAGTCCGACAACTCAATGTCATTTTCCTTCAGTGCATATTTCGGCAATTTTTCCTTGACGAAAGCTTCTGAGACAACATTATATCGGCTGCCCGTGTCAATTTGGAACTCGATGTCTTGACCACCTATTTCTATGTGTACGCAGTAGGGGTCAGTTCCAGGTTTGTCTGATTGAGTTGGGTCCAACATGGAAAAGAATGAATCGCCAAGAAGGACGTCGTCTTCTGGGTCCTCCTCTCCCCCTTGATTTGCAAGATAATGGGCTGAACCTTGCTTTTTCTTATTCCCACGCTTAGGTTTCGACTTTTTTGATTTACGCACTGGGCGGATGTGGCCAACTTCTTGGCACTCGTTACAAGTAGCTTTTCGAAATTTACATTTGAAACTGGGGTGATTTCTCATGCCGCAGTGGGTACACGGTGTTTGGTTGTTATTTTTACCACGTGAATTGGTCGGACGCGAAAAATTTAAATCTGCGGGTTCTTGTTTGACAATAGTTGCATCCCGCGTATTTAAAGAAGACTCCTTCTGAGTAGCGATAGAGATAACTTTCGCAAACGTTAGCTGGGGTGATGCAGCATCCTCCTCCATGACTTTGTCTCGAATTGTCGTATTTTCGAGGCCCATTACAAATCTGTCCCGCATCACATCTAATTCGGCGCCGAATGAGCAGTTCGCCGCTAGCGTACGCAACCGAGCAGAAAAAGTAACAACCGTTTCATTTCCGAGTTGTTTTGCCGTGTAAAAGTCCACGCGAGCCGCGAATGCCGATTTAATCGGTGCAAAATGTTTCTTCAACTTACCCGACACGTCGTCGAAAGGCAAACCGTCGGGATCGTCCGGGTAACACAGACTTTGTAAAAGTTTATATGTCGGATCGCTGAGCGACGCCAAAAAATAAGACCTCTTCTTATCAGGCGAAGTGACATCGTACGTATTAAAAGTGTTGACCATCCGACGTAAAAAGGTGTCAAACGTGCCGACGTTGTGGTCGAACATCACCGGAGGCGGTAAGAAGGTCGCCGCTGGGTGCGTCACCGGTTGCGTCGCCGGTGGAGTCATCCTCGTCGCCAGATGTTGAGTTTTCTCAATTAAGAATTTAAATCACCGTTCACTATATTACCACACGGCACTTACCATTGGCAATTACTAATTTAATTAAATTACGGAACGGGATCAATGAAAAACGGTCACACGTGCAAGAGCGAATCACACAGCTGATTTATTGATAAAACTCTTATCAATCGATATCAAATTATAAGTGGCTCATTCTATGACGTCACAACAACCCCCCACCCCCCTGTTTATCAGAATAGAGAGAAAGAAAGAACATACAATCGGATAGCTAATTAATTAGGTTTAAAAATTACAAAAATGTGTACCTATATATAGCATGCCATCGACATCATTTACATCTAGAGAAATTTAAAGATACCCCGAAATGGAAGCCATTACGATAAAAAATGATTTACACCCCACCCACCTGTTTATCAGAATAGAGAGAAAGAAAGAATGCTTGCAGAGGGCCCTCCACTCACATTCTGACAGACTCCCCACACAATGTTGTTGTTGTGGGAGACAAGTCAACAAACCCGTACGGTCGTGTGTCAATACCATTTTCCAGGATGATACGCTAATCATCATGAAAAGAAAGAGATTTTTTTGTAATATTCAGAGTATAAACTTCGTGTTGTTTGGAACCAATTTTTCGAAAATTTGTATACAAATCTTTCTTAGTTTTAACTGTTTTCAAGTAGTCTTCATACATCAATGTCCGAACTGCACTCTTCTTAACCCCTTTAGCTTTTTTTTCAACTTTATCCCCAAATTTTATGGCGTAAAGTTTAGGCCGTAAGCCTACAAACCCTTGGATTGGAACTGACTTCGTTTCGTCCTTGATTAGACCTATTTTCTTTTTATTTTCGAGGGAAAACAAATTGTGATCGGGAGGATAGTCGCTGGTATCAAAGAGATAGCTCATTGATTTTAAATCCTCGTACAAATCCGGAGTTTTAATTTTCCAAATAAAGGAATCTGTATCCATATAGCACAGGTTGATATTTTCCCCAAAACGAGCCACCATTTTATTATAATGAATATCGTACATGAGTGATTTACTCAATTCTAAAATTGCGAATCCTACGTAAATCGGTTTATCAAAGATTATTTTTTCATGACCAAGGCGGACTGAAGCAAGTTTGTTTTTGTATATAACACGATCCACAAAATTCGGTTTCCTGGCCAACTTCAAAAGCTCCTCTTCTGTTCTTACTAGTCGAATATTGATTCGGTTTCTTTTGGATTCCATAGTTTTACCGAAAACGGCGTTATTGAGAAGTTTGAAGAAATCTTTTTCAAAATCGTTAGTTGCCGACTTCCTGAGTTCCGTATTAAAATTTATATCGACGCTTAAGCGGCAACATATCCTATCTCCTATCTCTAAACGTTATACATAGGATATGTTGCCGCTTAAGCGTCGATATATTCCGCCAGCCAGTTAGACTGTCTAAACTTTAGAACTCTGTGAATTTTGTCCAATTTTAATCCAGCATTTAAGGCCTGTTTGAGGTTGGTGAGATGAACTGGGTAATTTTTTTTATCTTCAAAATCTAAAATTAGTTTTTCGACTTTACCCTGGGGCGG
The DNA here is from genome assembly GCA_955831195.1 of Pilophorus perplexus. Taxonomy (NCBI): domain Eukaryota; kingdom Metazoa; phylum Arthropoda; class Insecta; order Hemiptera; family Miridae; genus Pilophorus; species Pilophorus perplexus. Next base: position 910,312 of record OY037009.1, read on the forward strand.
TTTCTTTTTGATTGGTAAATATGGGAAATCTGAGTGTGATTTAAATAACTCTCCCGGGTAACTAATGTCTACGTCGAGAAAAAAACCAAAATCACCATCATCCGGAGTGGTCAGAACATCGAAATTTTGCGGATCGTCCACCCGTTCAAAATCGCCAAAAGGTAATTTTTGAATCATACTCCAACCATAGAGATTATTTATATCGCCGTAATAAATAAATACACTATCTTTGGAGGAATCAAAAGTTTCAGGAATGTACTTATTGTTGGCAACAACGTGTCGCTTGATACATTGAGTTATACCTCCTCTGATTCCTGCTTCCAGAAATTGCAACATAGAAATATCGTCGATGATTTGTAGACTGACTCTCGAAACTTTTAAGGCAGCTTTAAAGCTTAATCCTGGTAGAGTGAAAAACCAGACACTGTCTAATTGAAAGCGTTCGAACGTTAGCCTCCTGAAACCTTCAAATACTTCACAAAGCAGTATTATATCAGTTTTAAGGTATAGCAATGTGTAGTCTTTTAAATTTTTAATCTCAAATTTTTTCCACACCTTTCTGGCATGTTGATAATCATCCTCACTGATTGATTCGTTTGTCAATTTATTGAAAAATTTATCTTTGCTAGGCAGTTCTGTCTCATTTAAGACGGTCCAGCTCGTGATGTGCTCATACGGATAGACGCCCTTTCTGAGCAGAAGTTTTCTCAACTCAGGGTCAGGAAAATGCCGTTCCATTTCTGGAAACTCATGACAGATGTTCACAAGCTTCTCAAGAGAAGTTGGTAAAAATCTAAAGGAATCCAGAAATCGAACCCACAAATTACATCCGTTAAATTTTATGGAGAAACTAATGTACTTTTCCTCAGTTTGAGGAATTATTTTAATTTCACAGTCAATTTTATGTAGTTCAGATATAATGAAATGACTATCATAGCCAGAGAGGTTGTGGAAAAAAATTGGAATAAAATTTGGTTTCCTTAATTTTTCGATATTGCAATAGCTACAGCAAGTAAATCTGTAGGATCCGTCCAAATGATCATGATCAGCACATTTAACCTCACTTCTGTTCGAGTTATTGAAATTCCTACCACAAAGTTCACAGTTAGTCAGAGAGTTATGTCGTTCAATCTGTTCCCTAGTCATTCTTGATTTAATGTTGGTTTTTTGATAGATTGTGTCAATTCTTAAAGCAACAGTTTTGATTTTCAACAACATTTCGGTGACGCTATTCTTTCCAAAGAATAAAAATGTCTCATCCTGAAGCAGGTGAGGGTAATAGGATTTTACGTGAAAACCTGTACAAGTAGGGATGTGTTTTTCAACCGTAAGAGGCTCATCTTTTTCCGGTTCTGAATTGACACGATCTATCGGGGCAAGCTTACATTCTAGATCTCCGTACATAACAAATCCAACCTTGGTCATGAATTGATAATCTTCAAACTCTATGGAAAGTTTTTCTGGAAATTCATATCTACAGGGCTTAAATTTATTACAAAATACGGTGTGCTCATTGAAGCGATCGTGACCAGTTTTTCCTTTGACTGATACACCGTCAGTACGGAAAGTTTTAAAGCAGTTTCTACACATGAGGTAAGAATGTTTATCACGTTTGTAAAGTTGTGGGTTGACCAGTCTAGGGAGGTTAATGATGGTGCAGTAATGCGAGGAGAGTTCGTTTTCCAAAAATAGAAGGTCAACAGTAGGAATATGGCATGAGTTGACGTTAGGTGAAATGAGGATCGGATAAACCTCATCGAGATCATTCAGAGCGTAAATGTTGATGGAGCAAAGATGACTGTTTTGCTTTTCGAAGCGAGCTACATCATGAAAGTTGGAGGGAAAGGAAATCCCTTCAAAGTTGAATGGGTGAACCAAATTTTTGTAAATTCCGGGTCGCTGTAAATTCCGAATATTGGTCGCATTTTTCTTCAGGTACCATGCCAGCACGGCGTATTTGAAACAATAATTGTCCTTATTTTGAACGGAAACAACGGAATGAGAAGCGCGAATTTTTTTATTAAGTGGGAAATTACAGCGGCACGTCAAGGGCGAATATTTAGTCAGTCTAATGAGTAAACCATCTACCGATTTTAAACTCCAACCTGAGCCTTTTGTTTCGAATGTGAGCATTTCTTCTATGATCCTCTCAAATGATCTCATGAGGTAGTCTAATATGTCTGTAGTAGTTAGGATTATTTCATTTTTTGTTTTAAAATTTGCATTTATTGATTCTTCTTCTATTTCTGATTGTTGACCGTCTATTTTTGTCTTGAAGAATGTACATTCTAACAACAAATTCATTCTAATATTACGCCATTTGGTCAAATATTCTAAAATTAAATCCTTAATAACGTCAGTCAGGTGGAGGAGAAAACTTTCGGGGAGGTTGAAACGTTCAATATTTTTAAAATAAAGGTCTACCGCTGTGTCCCCAAATTTTAGTAGAACCTTACCCTTTTGCTCAGGTACCGCATGTAATCGTATCAGTTTGTCGTCATTTTTTTTCGGTCTTTTTGGAGGGGGCTGAGGTTGTGGAAACGAAAAATTATTAGAATTGGAGGAGTTAACGATGTCTAATTGCGGTGAGGCCGCTGATGATGTCGATGGCATGTTTTCATTAACACTAGGTATTTTAACCTTAACTTCTAAGCATTTATGACTAATTCTACATGTAGACAGATAGCTCACTCTACAGATACTGCAAGTAACTAAATATTTACATTTGTGAGCTATCTGTCTACACTTCCTAGTAAAAGATTTGGCACAATTGCCACAAACTAATTCTTGCTTCCCCTCCTTCGGGTGGCTATCTCCTGCGCGTGTGACGTTTTTTTTTTTTAATGGGCTGAGGCTCCTCCTCCTCTTCTTCTTCTTCTTCTTCTTGGGTACCTTTGAACGCCAATTCAAAGGTCCCGCGCGGCCCCACTCCCGTGAAGGCAAGTTTTAATTCACCAGCTAAACAAAGAAGAAACAAATCGGAGAAAATTAACCACTGTCAGTCTTTTGGTTTATTATTCTTGGAATAATACACCTATGTTTTCGCGACGCGGGTCGACGACTCCGATCGGCCTCAAAATTTGACATTATCCGTTTCAAGAGGTCTACATTCAAAATCCGAAATGTCCGTCCGCCGTCCGCCGTCCGGGCCGTTTTGGGTAGTAGGAATTTTTTTAAAAATCTGAAATTTTGGCAAAATACTTGGTTTACCATCTAGTTGTGCCCGCAAGGTTTTCAGTCCGATCGCCCAAACCCGTGGGGCGCTATGGGGCTAAAATGGGGCTACAGGAGGGGTGTTTTGAAGGCTTTTAGCTATGGGATCGAGTTAGGTGTCGTTTTCGAAGTATTTTTGGACGTAGAATCCATTTTTGGGGGTCCCGGAACGATCCGATTTCACTGTGGCGTTCTATAGGGCTTTCATGGGGCTAAAAATGGGATTTTTGAAGGATCCCAAGAAGTTCAATATTTTTCGAGTAAAAATTAAAGAATTTTTGAAAAAACACATTTTTGAAAAAAAAATCCCCCCAAAAAAGTTTTTTTGAAATATAAAAATCCAAAAAAAAAATTTTTTAAATTTTTTTTATTGACAGAATTAAATGTCCATACAAGTAACCTATATCACAGAATAATAAACCCTTGTGTAAAATTTGCAGCGTTTTTTCTTTCATCACAGTTATGATTAGCAAACTCAAAAATGGGAATGACGCTTGAGCAATAAATGCACTGCACACAGTTTTTCACAGTTTTGAAACATAAAAATCCCGCGTTGGCTATTTCAAAGGGATTTTCAACGTTTTTCCAAATTTTATGGTCGAGCTGAAAGGTCATCACTCGTGACGATGGAGTGGTTAGATCAATTGTCGGAAAGTTGGTTTTCATCCACTGCCTCAATCCAAAAGTCTGTCGATGTGAGCAGACAGGAGGATTTCTCGTTGTGATCATTCCTGCTGAATGGATTGAACATGTTTCGACATGGTCAGACATGAGCCCCTCAAGGTCTTTCAACGAGGGACAACCAAAATCAGCCAAATCATAGATGGGTCTGTGTAAGAGCGACTCCAAGAACACGCATTTCTCATGACCCTTGGAGAATAGAAAAGAGACAGCTTTGGTGACACTTTTCAATCTGGTTTCAAGCTCAGAGTACTCGAAGTCTCCACTATTCCACGAAATTGCGTGATGATGTCGCAGTACCCAGAAATTCGAGGGGGTGTTAGCCTCAGGCTCCGACCTAGTCGGAGGCTTGAAAGTCAGATGACAAACATTTTCCCCAGTCAGGTCAGAAAATGTCAGCTCTTTCACGATGAACCGCAGCTTGACACCTTTATAACCTTGAAAATCGACCACTCCGAACCGGGAGAAACACTGTTCAGAACTCTCGCTCCCATGGTTATACATAACGAACCAATTTGACGACACCGACGACTGATCAAATACTGAAAAGAAAATGAAAAAATATGCGTGTTTAATTAAACTACCCCCTCCCATTTTTTTTTTTTGTCTACCTCCCACTTCCACATCCACATTTAAAGGACAACATTATTCTTATCAATCCAGCTGCGCGAATTCATACCCAACCATTGTACGTATATCTTATCACCTTTGGTCTTGAGCACTTTTTCCACCAAGTACGTGCCTGGGTATGCCGTTTTTTGAATTTCATGCCTATAGAACTTCCCCAAAATGGTTTCTCCGTTTTCATCGACGAGAGAGTACGTTATTGGACAGGTATTATGAACGTTACTTATTGTAAATAGCTCGGTGCTCCAATTCAAATTATAGCCCTTGTGAAAGATGGAGCGCTGCTTGCTAATTCTGACCACATCCCCCTCTTTCAACTGACGAGGTCCAGTTTGACAGAGTGTCTGATAAGAGTATACCCCATGCAGAAGCCTTTTTTCGTCTTTTTTCGTCACCTTTCCCGGGTACATACCTATCGTTCTATGCTTCATTTTATAATTATAGTGATTTATCAGTCTTGGAATTAAATCGAAATATTTTAATGACCCTCTAAATTTCATATTCAAGTAAAGGAGCCTTTTAAACGTTCGTATGAATCGTTCACAAATGTATGCTTTCATGGATGAAAAAGTGTGGTACAGTTGAATTCCAAATTTATCGAGTACTTTCAAAACGTGTTTATTGAAAAATTCGCGTCCCTGATCGCAATGAATTTTCCGAGGAGGAGTCACACCAGATTTTGAAAGAAGGCGTTCAAGAGTTTCCGCAATTTCCTTGCCGTTTTTGGATTTGACAGGTAAAGTGTAGGCAAATTTAGAAAAAATATCGATTATGGCTAAAATATATTTATAGTTGTTGTTTTCCTTGGCAAGTTTTTGCATGTCGATCAGGTCCATCTGCCAGGTGTCGTTGATCCTTTTCATCACTGTACGTCTTTGAAGGAAAGTGAACACGCGGCGTCCTGAAGATTTCTTCATAAATCATCTCCTTCACTGGTCTCATAGTGGTTCTCTCTGCTGCTGCTGCTACTGCTTATTAGATGAGTCTCGTTTGCCATCCAGCACTCGAATGCAATTTTCTCGAACGTAATCCATCATGTATCGAACGGTGACTGCATCATTTGGGTGTGTAGGTTCACCTAAATTCGTCAGTCTTTTCCCGTGGCAGACATAACCGGGGTCTGATTCATGAAGCATGAAGGGAACGTGTTTCTCCAGAAATTTCCTGTTGACTCCATCTCCACTTCCTTTTGGATCACCAATTCGACGAATGGTTTTACCACCAAAGTCAACTGAATTACCGGGATGATTTTTAAAGTCGATTGCACTGTCCACGTATTCTTTGTTTGCTGCGTCTTGCCGGTCTGTTGGTCTGTTCAAATTAACAATTTTATGATGTTCCACGTCAATACTCGTGCTTCCAGGGAATTTTGCCATTTCTAAACCTGAGACAAGGGTCGAATTTTTACTTTTTCCCCCTGCTGCCGTCCCCGTAGAGTTTCTGCAGAAAATGTGTCGTCCATACTTATCGATAGTCATGTTTGAAATGTTTGATGATGCCAAGCTCCAAGAGTTCTTCTAGGATAGATTCTATTTCATTGTCATGAGCATGATTGCCAACCATTTTGGAACTTATGAGAATTTTTAATCGATCTACAAGCTCGTTAGGGTCATCGAAGTATTCAATTCTTATTTGATCATTGTGCATACCACCTCCTTTCTTCTTCTTTGTCGTCTGAAATAGGGGTTTTATAATATTCATATACTTGTACGATGAGCTGGACGCGATTTGCTTATTCACGGAATACTGCTGTTTGTGCGCGTTAGTAAGTTCCAGTAACTTTTTATATGTTTCTAAATCCTCATCAGAATAACTATCCCGTAACGGGTGCTCCAGAAATAAAAGCTGAGCCAATCCATCGGTTACCTTGAATCTGTTATTATTTACGAGAATTGACCCTCCGTTATCTACATTATCAATCACCACGTTTTCCGAGCCCATCATAGCTGCGCCTGAAGGTGAAATCCTTATACCGAAACGTGAGTCTAATCCTTTCGTTTTACCTGTGACTATGTTTTCGAGGTAAGGTCTAACTGCATGAGGGAATTCGCGGAGATATGAATGCATAGCGTTGTTCCCTTCCGGAGTTAAAGCTTCTTCATTCAAAGCCCTTACAACGTGAAATTTATCATCTTCTTCATCAAGATCCGAAAGTACAAGTTTTTCCCCAACCTCATCAGTATGGGGTGGTCCGCTACTGGGAGTTGAATTTGTCAATTTTAAATGTTTCCTTGAAGTTAATTTTTGTTGAGTGCGTAAAGCCAAAGGTGTTGTATTGCTAGCAGGAGTCATAAATTTCCAATCATCATTTCCCCCCTCGATTTGTAGCTGTCTCTTAGAAGTGTGAAGTGGCGTTGAGATTATGTTGGCATCGGCTGTTTTGTTGTTGTTGTCGTGTTGAAGTGAGTCTCGAATGTCTTTCAACGGCCGAATGATGGGAGTCAACGTTTCATTAAGCGCGGAATCAGCATTCTCTTTGTGCCACCTTAGAGCAAGATATTTGTCCCTAACAACCTTTGAGATTCTCACTAGCTTTCGTTTAGCTTCTATTGAATCCATGTTGGAAACTGACAGTTTAGTAAAAACATTTTTGGTATATATCCCCCCTGCTCCTCCTCCCACCCATTTACACAACGTCTAATGGCTGGAGAAACTGGTCAAACCCTTTTCGATATCTACCATTACCAATTTCACAGTCAGTTACAATAACTAGAAATCCATATCTATCTTTCCAACATTCTGAGCAGAGATGTTTGAATTGATCGAAACTCATGTCTGTACAGACATAAGCGTTAAAAATATGCTTCATGGAGCCTGTATCCGTTTTAAAAACGCAAATCATATTGGCATTGTCTCGAATCAAAGCCTTTGGAATCCTACTGAAAGACTGTCCCATATATAGAAGATCACATTGTTTATGTCTACAAATGGAAAAATATTCTTTAATTGACTCTTGGCGATCTACAATCAAATCATCAAATACGATAAGAGAGTTCTTCCTAACCTTTTCCACAGGTACCACCTCCTTCGATGAATCAAACGTGAAAACTTTGATTTCGGGAATGAGTTTCAAGATTTCCAACAATATTTGATATTTCTCCTGTTCCACCGTTTTGCAATAAATGTAGATATTTTCAAATTTGACACCATTTGGCTCGATTATTAGGGATATTGCAGCCTGGGTTTTCCCACTTGAACTCGGACCCGTGAAAATAGCGCGAATAGATTTGGGTAGGAGGGGTCCGTTCTTTTCAAAACTAGTTTTCAAGGAAGTTTTATCAGCATTTTCGTCGTCGACAAAGGGGGAGACGTTGAGTCGGACAGGTTGTTTCCTGAAGCGTATCATGTTCAACACTGAAGTTGAATATAATGCTCCGTCAGCTCTTAAGACGATGGGGGACAATAACATATATTATAAGCTTACTAGTGAGTGATATTCACATTAGTACACTATGCCTCGACGAGTTCAGACGGTAAGAAGAAGAAAAGGACGGGGGTTCGATTTAGTAAAATTGATTGGGAAGGTTGACAAGGAATTTCATCTTCCAGGTGGTTACAATTACTGTGGTCCGAACACTAGACTAAGACAGCGTCTTGCGAGAGGAGATAAGCCAATTAACGGTCTGGACGAAGCCTGCCTTTCCCACGATCAGATTTATGATCAGCATCCCAATGATTTGAACAAAAAGCACCAGGCCGACAAAATTTTACAAATGCGTGCCTGGAAAAGAGCCAAATCAAATGACGCTAACCTCAAAGAACGTTTACTAGCGTTAGGTGTGGCAGGAGTCATGAAACTTAAGAGAAAAATTGGAGCTGGGTTAGGGGGAGTGGGGAAAAAAGTGAATAAAAAAGGGTCGAAGAAGAAGAGAGGATCTACACGTCGCCAACACCACCATAAGGGCAAAATCGTCAGATTCGACAAGTTAATCAACGTGGCTAAAGATGCCATCCCTAGAAAATCCTCTTTCAAAGAAGGGATAAAAAGAGCTATACTGGCGACAAAAAAGTTCGTCAAAGAGAACATTTCATCGGGGATTAACATTCCAAAACCACCTGGAAGAATTATTCCTATTCCTACAAAGACGGGGGGGTTTCTTCCCAGCTGCCTTAATTCCAATCCTCGCTGCCCTTGGAGGAGTTGGTGGTTTTGCGTCCGGTGTTTCATCGATAGTCAACACAATTAATAATATTAAAACTGCTAAAAAACAACTTGATGAACAAAAACGGCACAATTTGAAACTCGAAGGAAAAATGGTAGGATCTGGACTCTATCTGCGTCCACACAAGCAAGGTTATGGGTTTTATTATAATCCATACGACCCCTGTCAAAAAAACTAAACTTATCTTTACCGAAAATTGCTTTGACTGATGTCGATCTGAAGCAGGCGGTAAAAATTCTAAAAGTTCAAAATTTCAAAGGCATATTTATGCGTGATGAATTGACAGGTGATGGTGAGCCTAAGAAAAGGGAGTGCGCCATAGTAAATCAAGATCATTCTTCAAATCCAGGCACGCACTGGTGCGCTTATAAGAAGAGTGGGAAGAATGTAAATTATTACGATCCTATTGGAAATTTGAGACCTCCTCCGGAGTTGGTCAAATATTTGAAGGGCTGTGACATCTCCTACAATAGAGAGGGGGATCAGAAATTGGGAACCGTAAATTGTGGCCATTTATGTCTCAGATTTCTTGAAAATGATCAGACATGGCCGCGACCTTCACTCTGACGGGTCATACGAGCACGCTGACACAAGATTTCCGCTCCCCTATGATCTTGGACCCTACGAAACACTATGCAATTGGTCTTTTAAGTTTCGATACGTACCACAGTATTCCCAACATTAGCGAAAAAAATGATAAATTCCGGATTTATTATGACAACAATGAAACAGCTACAGTACTCTCGATTCCTGAAGGAGGATATGATATTGGTTCCTTAGAACGTGAGATTCAGCGTTTGATTCGGCATAATTCAACAATCCAGCTCAAGATTAAGGAGAGTAGTAACAAAATTGAAATTTTCAGTTCGGTAAAATTAGAGTTGGGCCACACTGACGATTTTGGTAATTTGCTGGGTATTAAAACCCCCACTATAATCCTGCCAGGCGTGAGTTACATTCCAGACGGTATAGTTAACATACATCCGTTGAGCAGCTTGGAAATCACTTGTAATTTAGTCAAAAATTCCTATAGGAACGGTGAAGAAGTTCATTCCATTCATGGGTTTGCTACGTCTGTCCCATATGGTTACAAATTGCTTGAAAAACCAACAATTCCGGTTTACTACCCCATCAACACGAAAATAATACAACATATATCGTGCTCTGTAGTCGATCAACACGAGAACCCAGTATCTTTCCAAGGAGCAAAACTTACGATACCTACGTCTACATTTAAAAGAAGTGCGAAATGGGTATTGACTTTCGAAACATGTCAAACTTTGACATGCGTGGAGGAACAAGAATCATTAGAGGAGGAGGAGGAGGAGGAGGAGGAGGAGAAGGAGGTGGTGGTGGCGGCGGTGGAAAGGGAACACGACAACACCAACAACAACAACAACAACAACAACGAGGAAAATACGACAAAATCAATGTCTCCCGCTTAAAATTGGTCAGTGAACCAGTAAACATCAAACGATTAACACCCGAAAATAAAAAGTTCCTAAAGAGTTTGGGACTGCTCAATAACAAACAGCGACGACGAAGACGACGACGATGAGAAGCAGCGGCGTCGTCAGACGAGGAGGAGGAGGAGGTGGAGGAAAAATGCTCGAAGGGAATATTTTCAATCTTACGAAGCCAGTTGAATTTGACGAGTCCATAACTGAATATGAATATCGAACCTATCTACCGTATTTGAGCAATTCTCTCGATCAGTCTGATGAAATTCGAATACCTATACAAAATCAAGACGCGTTGGTTGTGCCAAGTGCTAGTTATCTCGTCCTCGAAGGGATCTTAGACAAAGCTGAAGACAGTTCCGCCGAGTTGATTCAAAACGCATTTGCTTATATGTTCGATGAAATTCGCTATGAACTGGGAGGTATTTGTATAGATGAGGTTCGAAATGTCGGAATTACTACCACCATGAAGGGCTATGCATCTCTTTCACAGTCAGAATTGATGTCTATAGCGAATAATTATGGATGGGGAGGATCATCAGCTGTGGTGACGGATACTGAAGGAAATTTCAACGTTTGCATACCACTTTCACATTTTCTGGGCTTTGCTGAAGACTACAAGGAACCAATAGTCAATATGAAACACGAGCTTGTTCTACTACGAGGAAACAATGACAAGCAATGTATAACTGGAGACGCGGAAAAAGCTAAAACTGCGAAAATCAGCTTGAGAAAATTAGTTTGGAAAATTCCCCATGTCAGACTATCAGATGAAAATAAGCTGGAATTGCTCCAGATTATAAATTCACCATCGAGGACTTTACAGATTCCATTTCGCTCCTGGAATTTAAATGAACTACCCACTCTTCAAACAGGATCTCAATCGTTCATATGGCCGGTCAAAAGCTCAAACCAGCTAGAAAAAGCCTGCTGGATACTTTTTGGTTTACAAGTGGCTCGAAATACCGACTTGACGAAAAGCTCTTCCGAATTCGATCATGGGAAATTGTCAGAAATTCAAATTCAGCTAAATTCCGTCAAATTCCCCTACGAACCTCTCAACATGAATTTCGATAAAAATCAATTCGCAGTAGCGTATCAAGCATTTTGTTCGTTCCAGGGAAGCTATTATGGTAGTAATGGAAAACCAAATCAGGGACCTATTGTGAGCAAGGAAGATTTCAAATCGAAAGCCCCATTATTTTTCATTAATTGCACCAAACAGGAGGAAGCCATCAAGACGGGTTCAGTTGAATTGAAAATTGAGTTTCGAACGAGAACACCTATGCCGGCAAATGCAAAAGCGTTCGCCCTCGTCTTACACGACCGCGTTATCGAATATAGCCCGCTTTATCAGACCGTGAGAAAAATGTGAAAAACTGTGTGCATGTACCTACTTATTTACATTATAAAAAATAAAATTTTATCACAAAGCTTACCTTTATATTTTTGAACGTCCTCCGACGTTATTTTTTTTGCGAATCTTTTCGGAAGCCAGGTCATAAAGGCTTCGTCGTCCTCCTCCGAAGGCGGCGGCTGGAGCAGAGCCAGTATGCTCCGCCCATACGGTCCGTCTGCCTCCACAAACTTCATTATACTGTGAAATTCGTTAGGCTGGAGGCTGTTCAGCCTCCTCACCTCAAATTCCCTGGTGTTATCAGGGATTGGGGCATTAAGTTTTTTTAGAAGATCCATCTGAAAAAAAAAAAAGGTGGGTGCGGCAAAATCCTACTAAAAAAATTTTAAAAAATTGAAAAAATGACAAAAAGGAAAGGACGGGGCGACAATACGACTATGAGAGAAGAGGTCGCCAAAGTCCTAGAAAGATCTAAACTTGAACATTTTAATTTAAAGCTCCACACCAAAATAAAACTAAAAATCTGATAATTATGTCTAGTCTGAACGTATTACTGCTAATTTTTGTTTTTCGAATCTTTTAACGGAAATATTAGGTAGATCTTCAAATTTGAGTATTTTTAAAATTAAGTGTCGGCTCATATCATCGAGAATTAAATTGAAAGAATTATTTACGTTAAATACTTGAGCTGTTCGACCATCTCTATTCTTCACTGTTCCTCTTAATGCTCTTTCGACCTCGAACTCCCTCGGGTTCTCGCCATAAGTTAACACCCGCGATTCTGACGAGTGTTGAAGACATTTATACAATGTCAAAATAGTCAACGATTTTATCATTTTATTTATTTATTATATTTTCTCACTGTTTTGAAAGATAAATTTATTGAAAAACTTACTGTAATGTGGGTAATGTCAGAGCTGGGGGAGCTGAATACTGCTGCTGGTGCTGAGTAGAACTGATCGATGAATGTTGAAATCGATCGAACGGAAAACCCCCCAGCCGGTAGTAGCAGAGGTTCAGAAACGAGATGGTGGGGATTCAAGTCGTGGAAATGAAAACTGCTTGTTCAGCGAAGGGGGCCGGCTACTGACAACTGCCAGCTTCGTCGTCGATCTATGATGCGTTTTTATTTTTTCCTTCATTTCAAAATCCGAGGATCTGATCGCTCCCCTCATCCTCATCTCCCCTCACCACCCATATATGGAGCTCCTCGAACTCGAAACCAACCCTTCGCCACTTCATCTCCGCAGATGAAGCGGTGAAGGGGTAAAACTGGGGGGACCGTAACGGTGGACCGTATAAGGTGGGCCATATACGGTGGGCCATATACGGTGGGCCATATACGGTAGGCCGATACGCTGGGACCTTACTGTATACAGTCGGACCGTCAGATACGGTCAGAGCGTATACGGTGGAGCGTATACGGTGGAGCGTATACGGTGGAGCGTATACGGTGGAGCGTATACGGTGGAGCGTATACGGTGGAGCGTATACGGTGGAGCGTATACGGTGGAGCGTATACGGTGGAGCGTATACGGTGGACCGTATACGGTGGGACCGTATACGTTACCCTGTACAATTTGGTGCTATCCCCTCCTTTTTCCTTCTACTAAAGTGCACTTTTTGAATTTGAGTCTGCTGGGGTTTAGCCCCCGGTAAAATTAGGCAGACTTATGGAAACATCCATAATTCCACATAAACTATCATGTGTAAAAGTTTCATCCATCCTAAAATGAGTAAATTTTTCGCATTTTCTGAAAATTTTACATGGCCGCCATTTTTGGTAGCCCCCGCTTTGAAATGGCAGACTAGCATTTTCTCTCTCAGAATCGACTAGATTTGTAATATTTATGGTCAAACCTTCTCCCAAAATGAAATGCGATTTTCGGCCTCGGCTCCAGGACTATATGTAAGTTAAGTCTCTAAGTTCATTGTATCAGATCAATCCCAAATCTATGTAACCACCAACTCACATTGCATCCTCTTGTTTCACTGGCATACCTCACTGCATCTACCTATCTCATCTCCTCCTGAACATACACATAGCTACAAGTGTACAAATAGTTATATGTTCGTGATTACGTCTGTTTACAGTGGCTGATGATGGATCAATGTGATCCGAAACCGGTCCCACTCCTGTAACCATTATTACAGTGAATAAAATTGTGTGGAAGCGACGGCGCCGTCTATCAATTCATTGGATTGTATTTCCACGATCCCAAGGACGAACACCAATCATTCAGCCGTAGCTCTTTAAGCCTGAGAGATCTCTATCTAGTGAATGGAACCAGGGCAACCTTATCAGGATTTAGGTACATGCGTGTTCAAAGCGAGCTGGATACGCTCGCTGATAACTGAGGCATGTTTGCCTCTAACTACCACTACCACATTGCCCGCATATCCAACTACTTCGAAGTCATTTTCCTTCAATTTGCTTAACACCTCATCTTGCTTACATTTGTTGTTTTTATTGCAGAGAAACGACACCCTCAGTGACGTGTTCGAGATTTACCGGGGAAATCACGACGTTAACCGGCTCGGAGAAGTTGTCAGTATCAACGGGAAGCCAGACGTTTCCGTCTGGTACGGACCAGAGTGCAACAAAGTAGAAGGAAGTTATGACGAAACTCTTTTCAGACCTTTCCTGACGAAGGATTTGACATTCAGTGTTTATAGCGCCGACATTTGCACGTGAGTTTGTTTCCTTCCTGCGGCCGGTCTTGGGGAGCAGCTTTTGGCATCTTTATTGTTCCAGGCCGACGCCGTTGGTATACAGTGGGGACTCCACCGCGAGTGGCATCGACACGTTAAGATTCACTCCTTCAGACAAATTTCTCGGGTCGGTGATTGACTATCCAGAAAACTATTGTTACTGCCCGGGTACCATTCACGATGTTACGCTGGGGCAAGGGTGCATGAAGAAAGGAGCCATGGAATTTGCCGCCTGTCAAGGTGAGTAGATTGAGGTGGTCAGTCGAGGGCGCCACTGCAGTCATCTGGGGTTTGTGGCCCTGCTAAAGTATAAGGGTACGTTTATCAATCACACTTGGCCCACGGCTAACCTGCATCGGCTAACTTCACGAGATGTTGTTTATCAATGCCACTTCCGCCCTCTGTTAACCGTCCTCAGAGGGCTACCTCAGAACTTAGCTCACCGACTCTCGCGTCCCTCGGTCAGCTCGCATAGCCCTCTGTTCCCGAGTGTTTCCGACGCCATAAGGGGACATTGGGGCAGTCCTGACCATTTCCCAGAAATCCTTTAATTACAAGCTCGAAACTGAATTTTCTGGAACTTTGAAAAACTCTCCATGAACTTGGACAGCAGAATCCCGATTTAGTCGAAGAAAAGTCAAACTAAAATCACTATTTTGGGTGTTTTTCGATTTTGGTCATAAGTGCCCCCTGTAGAGAAATCACATGAATCTCCAAGATTTATAGTAAATTCACGTAATATAACATATATTTATTGCAAGTTTACTAGCCTAGGTTTATTACGTTCTTTTCAATCTTTTAGTTAGTGACATTCGAATCCTCGTCCAAGTTTGGATCCCTTTCAGTGACCATGAAGGTCCAATTTTATTCATTTTATTCCTGAATCCTTTATGGATCCGCTGTCCAGTAGACCTCCGACCACCCCTTATAGTCTACCCCTTTACCTCACGGTTTTATAAACCAGTTATGGTTTCTTTCACCACGTATCCGCGGCCTTTCATCGACATTTGGATCACAAAACCATTTGTTTTGTGATATCAATTTAGCACATACCTTTTGGTTTATTATTCTTGGAATAATACACCTATGTTTTCGCGACGCGGGTCGACGACTCCGATCGGCCTCAAAATTTGACATTATCCGTTTCAAGAGGTCTACATTCAAAATCCGAAATGTCCGTCCGCCGTACGCCGTCCGCCGTCCGCCGTCCAGGCCGTTTTGGGCAGTAGGAATTTTTTTAAAAATCTGAAATTTTGGCAAAATACTTGGTTTACCATCTAGTTGTGCCCGCAAGGTTTTCAGTCCGATCGCCCAAACCCGTGGGGCGCTATGGGGCTAAAATGGGGCTACAGGAGGGGTGTTTTGAAGGCTTTTAGCTATGGGATCGAGTTAGGTGTCGTTTTCGAAGTATTTTTGGACGTAGAATCCATTTTTGGGGGTCCCGGAACGATCCGATTTCACTGTGGCGTTCTATAGGGCTTTCATGGGGCTAAAAATGGGATTTTTGAAGGATCCCAAGAAGTTAAATATTTTTCGAGTAAAAATTAAAGAATTTTTGAAAAAACACATTTTTGAAAAAAAAATCCCCCCAAAAAATTTTTTTTGAAATATAAAAATCCAAAAAATTTTTTTAAAATTTTTTTTTATTGACAATTAAATGTCTGTACAAGTAACCTATATCACAGAATAATAAACCCTTGTGTAAAATTTGCAGCGTTTTTAACTCTTGCGAGGCCGCATCGTCTCCCAGTGTCACTCCGATCACCCCCTTTTGATATCAATTTAGCACATACTCTTTTTAACTCTTGCGAGGCTGCATCGTCTCCCTGCGTCACTCCGATCGCGACACCAAACTACTCCTAAGTCAGTCTTACAGTAACTGAAGCAACTTCTCCCGAAAAGCCGAGTCGCCATCTTTGTTGTTAGTTCACCAACTACCACCAGATCGCTCCCAACAACTAGTTTCTTTTCCCGCCTTTTCGGATTGCCTTTTGGCAACACTCCCCAAGGCGAAGCTTTACAACAATTTTGACTGGGTTAGCTAAGAGTGTTTAGAATTGGAAACGATGCATACCTTTACACATTTCACCCTAAGGTGCTTTCAACCCATTTACCCTACCAAACATGGCTGGGTGTTTTATTTCAGTTGGCTTTTGCTTTGGTCGCATGTTACATTCCAGAAAATCAACGAGTCATCGAAAACTAGTCCGTTATTTAATCAAAGAGACTATCATCGCACAAAACACGAATCCAATCAGAACGAAAAGCGAAAGCAAACTAATATTAACAAAGAACCACAACAAACGAAACGAAAAAACAAACTGGCAACCAGGAAATCTGCAACAAGAAGTACAAGACTGCTTTTTTCACCACAACGAGAGAACCACCTTTTGGACTAGGTACCAACAATGGAACTCAGGGTGGAAGTTTTCCATTTGATCATTCAGCTGAGTGGACTTTTAGATTTGGCTGCTCTTACCAACAGCAATCGTGTCCATCTCTTGGTTTTTGTATTGGCAGCATCAGCCGCCTTTCGTTGAGGGCAAGGGGGATTGTTTCGGTTAGCAGCTGGTAGAGTGGTAGTGGTTTTGGGTGAACAATGGGTTTTTGAAGTGAATTTCGTTTGATTGTTTTCATCTGAATTTTGTTTCTCATTTACCTGCACACATCCCCTACTCGTTTAGTCCGAGCAACTACAAACCGAGGTTTTTTGTGGGGAACTGCAGGTTTTTTCCTTAGGTTCGTGAACTATCCCTTTTGAACTTCCCGAAAAAGTTTATGAAATTTGTCCAATGCTGACTTGCCTTTCTTCCAGCTCTCATTTTAAGTTGACTTTTCTGACTGTAGCTGTTCAAGAATGGCGACCTTTAGGATAATATCCATATTATGTTCGTTCGATTGTGTTAAACCCTGTCCAACTGTGGTCAGTGCACGATTTCTTTCAGCCTCGTTCGTAGTTGTGTGTCTGTCTGGCACATGCTGGCGATGTTTTACAAGACCGACGAGTCGTTCATAATATCGAACCTACCAGGGTGACAGTTTAGGTATGAATCGGTTCTTTGTATTTTGCTTTGTATTTTGTTTAAGAAAGTGTTTAGGTATGTTTTGTTTTGTTTATTTTGTCGTATTTTGTTACAGGTATATTTTTTTATGATATTTTGCTGTCCCTACTAAAAGGAACATTCACAACTTATGAGGTTAGCTTAAACTGTGCTGCATTGCCAGACACAATCACAACCCTTTTGACGCAACAAAGCAATCATACCCCGAATTTGCTCAACATTTATGGTCCTTACTGCCATGAATGTAAATAGGCAGCACCTTATCATTAAATTTTGGGTTGTTTCATCATGACGAACTGTTTGAGGGCCAAGGTAATCCAAACCATGAATGCATTTAAAAGGCATGACAGGCCCTCCTTCATAGTTCACACTTCTAGATTGCTTAGGCAGTTTTGTGGCATTTGAGGAAGTTTGACAGGTCCTCCTTTTTCGTTCGCATTTATAGATTACCTTGGCCACCTCCCCCCCGGCCCAGAGGAACCCGAGCAAGACCGCGTGGGGAACACTAATGAACAAAACGGAGATACATTGCCAAATCTGTAAACTATCCAGCAACTCACAGCCAATGGTAGGCATGCTTTCAGAAACCAGGACAGAGCGTGTAACTGTGTCAGCCACGTCCGACGCACCAGCTGGCCCACCAGCAGGGCTACCCCGCCGGAGGATTTAGGACTTGTTATTGTTATTTATTTATGTTTCTGTTTATTTTATGTATTTATTTATTTATTTATTTATTTATTATTATTATTATTATATTTTTATTTATTTATTTTTTTTTTTTTTTATTTTTTTTATGGTAGTGTCTTGTCCAAGTATAGTTGGATAATCTTGAATTCCTTTGGTTTCGAATTTCCTTAGATTCTTTCTGGTACCCACCATCATTTAGAGGAGGGTCAGGCACAGCGAAACGGTTTGACCGACAGTAACCCTTTTTCCTTTTCAGCCCGTATGTACACACATGAGAAACGATACCTAAGTGTTTCCCAGAAGAAATTTCGTCAGTTTGGCGTGATACACAATACACCCCAAAACAGTTTTTACTAGGAACAAATCGCCACCCATCTGGGGAAAACCTCCAGGCAGGATTGTGTACCTACCTAGTGGTATTCACCACCTACCTACCATAACGACTTCACAGGCATCGCCGGTGCGACTGTGCTTTTGCAAGATATCTTTTGATATCAAAGTTAGCAAGGACTGTCCCCGTGATTTGTGAAACCACGTCAACTAGGGGGTCAAGTCTATTGTTTGGGGACACCCATAACTGTAATGAGACATTTTTTACATGTTTTAGTTTCATAATCGCTATGTTCAAGACGTGTTTGTCTTTTACATGTTTTGGCTTCATAACCGCTATGTTCGAGGAGGACTAATTTCAATTTACTGGGTAAAGCAGAGGTTATGCACGATTTTTGCAAACCCGCGTCAAAAAGGCTTCTACCCGACATGGCCGTGTTTTCAGCCTTAATCAGATGAGCCAGGGCAATTTGAAGGATGGCGCCATTGGCGGATTGGAAAACCAATGTACCCACATACGAGAAGACTCCTTTTCGGTGTAGTTCCGAAATTTGTTGGGCATAGGCTGCCATCGTGGTTACTTACTACCTTGCAATGGAAACACCTTTTTGGCAAAGATTTGCAATTTTCCGCTAAATGTTGTCTTTTTAGACTGTTGTGTTTCTTTCTTTTAAGACAGAGGAAACAGCGACCCTGAAGTCGGGGCTTCCGCTTGTCAACAGTAGCAAACTTTTGCACTCATCATTGTAGTGGCTGCCTTGACAGAAAATACTTGCAATTTTGACCGTTTTTCTTGGGGGTCCTGCAAAAAAAAACCTCGACGATTTGCAAATTATTGTTTGGAATTTTTGTTGCTGTTGTTTTGTTTGACTCTTCGATTTTTATGCTTGCCTTGTCTCCCACCAAAACTTTTTTATGTAGAAGGCTGGCACATGAGTTTCTGCCGTGAATGTGTTGTGACTTTCCTTTGGGGTTTCAGACTCTTCATCGAGTTTTTCCTAGCCGAAACTATTCTTTTCAATGATCTTCTTTTCAATGATCTTTTGATGACCTCCTTGGAATAACCATCTGTTTCCACTGCTTTTTGAAATTCGTACATCACGAAGGTCAATACCCTCATGGACGAATGTCCATCACCGCCGTTCTCAGCAGGTATTTTCTTTGACATTTTCATTCATTGAAAATGGTTGAAGGCCAACATTTATCAAATGTTAATACGGACTCAAAATTTGGTTTCATTAAATGAAACTTGTCCCACGTTCGCCCAACGTTTAGCCGTTAGGTTCAAAGTGACAGCAGATGTTTTTATTTTAAGGTTTGACTTTTTTTTTCGCTTTGTAGTGGGCTTCAATGGTTTTATCAGGTTTTCCGCACTGTTAAGTTAGTTATTAAATCACAATTTGGTAGTTTTTGTTCATTGTTAACAAGCCGGACTGTTGTCGCCTTGGACTCCAGACGGTACGAGAGCCTTTCTATTTCATTTAAATCGTTTTTGCGGTCAATGTGGGATTTAACTAGATCCCAAAGCCGTGACCATTTCACCCTCGAAATGGGGTACCTAGCTCTAAATTTAGTAACACCAAAATGGGAGTCACCCACATCTTTTGACGTTGAGAGACAAAACTCTAGTCCATCTATTCAGTTATTTGGTAGGTATTTTCTTGTTTATATATGATACGTTTTGTTTAATGTGAACCAACCACATCTCAATTTTCGGGCATGAACTTCTTAACCGATATGTTTAGTTTGGCAACCTTCACTTGTTGTTCCTTTGTGTACGTTCTTTCCTATTTTATTTTCACCACCATCTCTCCACACCCAGAAAACCTTTTATCCACTCTTTTTTACCAATGCTGCCAAACTTTTAAAAATTATACCTTTCATTTTGGAGAAACGAATTTTGTGCCTTCCGGCCTTATGTTAACAAAAGGGGAAACATTTGTTAAGGCGATCGACCAATCTGCCGATCTGCTTTAAGTGTATTCTTCCAAAACCCTCCTGCACCTTTTCTTTCAACACCTTTAATGTAAAACGCCGGGACTATCAGAAGAAATTCAACTTTTTGTTGTTCAGTTTTTTGGAGCATGGAACTGAATCTCATATTCAGCAATCTCAAGTTTTCATTTTGGACCACAGAAACAAAGTTTATTCTTCAGGTTTTCAGTTTGTAAATATACAGGATCAGAACCCGACATAGATTTACTGATAACTTGTTTGGAATGCCGGAAACAAAATCCCTTATTTAGCCATTCAATGTTCAGCAAGCAGGAAAACATTTAACGGTTAAAGTTGTGGGAGTAGAAAGTACATTCTACACTCAGCAAATTATTTCATATGTAGGAACAGAACCCACATAGAACTACCAATAACTCGTTCGGAATGCAGGAAACAGAATCCAACAGTTAGCCATTCAAATTTTCAGAATTTTACCTCATTTAGCAATTTCGTTTTGGAATGTAGGAACTTAATCTTACGTTTAGCAATTTGGTTTTGGAGTATAGGGACTTAATTTTACATTTAGCAATTCTGGTTTGAAACGCAGACGTGAATCCTACCGTTTATTGAGCAACTTAATCCTACATTTAACACTTTCCCTTTTCTTTTTGTTTTCTTTCCTTTTGTGTCCTTTCCCTTTTGTTTTGGAATGCAGGATGTGCATCCTGCATTCAGCACTTTTGGTTGTGGAACATAGGAACTTAGTCCTAAATTCAACACTTTTTGTTTTGGAATACCGGACATGAATCCTGCATTCATCACTTTTGGTTGTGGAACGTAGGAACTTAATCCCACGTTCAACACTTTTCGTTTTTGGAATGCCAGACACGAATCCTGCATTCAGCACTTTTGTTTTTTGGAACACAGGAAATGAATCCGCGTTCAGCACTTTTTGGTTTTGGGAACATAGGTTAGGTACTACTATCTATTTAGGTACGAATAAATCCTGTGCTCATTACCTTTGCGCTTATAATATAAGCGATGATATTATCTGGGTTGCTCTAACTGGTCCCGGTACCTCATCAAGCTGGCTCCATACAGCTTTGATGAGTAACTCATCAACTGTTCTTGGCAGACGTGGTAAATTGGTCCATATAGTGTGCTTGTATTGGTTGTTTTTTACCTAAGTGTATCAGTTTCTTTCTGGTAAATGTTTTTTATTTATATTTCAGCTGTAATAATTGCCCTTACATTACTATGTGCTTCTGGCAAACAAATGATTTAATTTGATTTGATTTGATTTTTGGTTTCGGAATGCAGGACGTGAATCCCGCACTTTTGATTTGGGAACACAGGAAATGAATCCCGTATTCAACACTTTTGGTTCGAGAACATAGGAAATTTATCCCGCATTCCGCAGCTTTGCTTTTAGAAACGCAGGGAATGTTTCTAACGTTCAGCACTTTTGGATGTATTTTACAACACAACTGCAATCAGCATTTAGCAAATTAAACCTTTTGTATGACCCTAGTTACATGAACAGAATTTCAACGTCCTTTAGTTTTATCGAGTTTCTTTTAATTTACCTACAATTTAAAATTTTGAGACGATATCAATCGATTATTGATCGATTCAATTATATCGAGATTTTCGTTACTTAACAAATCGATTATTTCGATTGATCAGTTTGTTGATAGGTAGGTATGAGCAAACATTTTGGAGAAGAAATTTATCATGCGTCATTTCAGGGCGATCAACAGTTTCTACATTGGCATGAAACCTGGCTGGAGAGTTGGCACAGTTAGAAATCTGGTCATCGGGATAGTTTCGCACAGGTCCTTCTTTTGACTTGGTTATGTCTTAGTTCTGGGGTCTTGCAAAATTTTGCGACACACAAAAAATGCAACGTTTTTTATTGGCCGCACCCATGGCAACCCGTCAACTTAATTTTTCATAGCAACAACGCTTGTTAGTTTCTCGTAGTGATTTATCAAATTCCCGTCTAACAACTATATATCGTACGACATATCCTTGTACAGATGTATCTGCACGCAGCTAGTGTACGCAGCTAGCTACAATAGTGTGGATACTCGTCATCAGTTTACTGATGATTTTAGTCTTGGGGTTTTTATTTACACTAGTTCTTTAGAGTGAAACAAGATATCATGGTGTTTTCATGTTCTTGGGTGCCGATAGTCGCTGCAGTTATTACCTTCCACAGCTTAAACCATGTAAGAAGTCACAGTGTGGTGTTTGCCGACGGTGCAGAGGTCTAATCCAATGAGGTGGTTAGGGTGAGAAATGACTCCTCTGCTGAGTACTAAATTGTTTATTGGAATAAACCCCTGTTTAAACCCCTGCCCCTGTGTGGGGCAGTTCTGACCACGATATGGGGCACTAGTGACCACCCTTTTGAAGCGGAGCAATAGGGCTAAAACGATGATTTTTTTTAATGAAGGAGTTATTAAAACGCAAAAGCACTTGTAATTGCTCAATATACAATATTTCTAGAATATAAGTATTTATGTACTTAAGGTTGTAGTCAAAACATAGGGCAGTTGGGCGGTTTGATTTTCGGCCAAAGACTTCAAAACGCAATGACCTTGGGCCAACCCCTGGGAGCTAAAGTAATGGCATTGGACCAACTGGAAGCACTCAAAAGTAATGGGGTTGGCCGCAAAAGATTGACGACACGGAATGGGGGTTTTGTTTTGGCCAATTCGTTAATATTTACCAAGTCAATCACTCATTCGTTGTAGTTCATTAGGTTGTCTTATTGAATGATCGTACAAAGAAAAACATAAAACTAATTGATCCATCAGCCATTGTGCAGCATTCCATGCATTTAAAATTGTTAACCACAACCATGAACCCCGAGTGTGAGGCTCTGGAGTGCAAAAGGTTACTTGGTCTGGGATCAATGGACTAGGAAGAGATACTGGCGCAACAGGACCTTGTAGGGCTATTGAGCCAAGGGCACAGAACTCGTACTGTAGTGAATGCCGAGAGGTACCTAGCACAAAGGGTCTACAGCCCAGGTGTGTGAAGTGGGGTAGCCCTTCAGGAACCCATTTCCATATCCTCTCTTGTAATCTAATCTAATCTAACAACCATGATTTTCCCACGGCGGCATAAAATCTTTCCAGTGGAGACATCCACAATCGAACGGGATCGCACACTCGTCTGACTCAAAAACCGTCGTTCAATAACACAGATAACTCGCCCAATATCATTAGGCCTACCCAACGCGCTCATCCTCGGAGACTCGACTTTGCACTCTGGCCCAAAATCGTTGCTGAACTGTGGTCCTAAGTCATCGGGGCTTCCGACGACCTTTCACTTTGATTTGGCCCAAAGTCGAAATGCCCGAGCAGTTATGACCACAGGTTATAATATTATCTGCCCCAGCAAGTCTGGCCATAACTGCCTCATAATCAGCCATGACAGATAAAAAATTTTCACTCCTTCCAATTGGAGGTTAAATTTTCTACTTCGATGAAGATCGTTTCTAAAACAAGGCACGTTTTACGTGAACTGAAGGAAAAACGCTGCAAATTTTACACAAGGGTTTATTATTCTCTGATGTTGTTAGGTCCCTCTATCATCCCTGTGCATCGTGTGTTGCACTGGTTACACTGCGTAATTATTATTATCATTCTTCTTGATATATTGCATTTTCACGTTGGTTGTAATTAAATAATGATTCAATAATCATTTGTCAAGTTCATCCGAACCTAACATGGCGCAGTCGTATTCTCAGTTATCGAACTAGACAATTTTACATCCGGCAATCTGCCCTGCTCGTCATGGAGTTCAACAAGCCTCCTCCACTGAATGTGTCTTCTGGTGATGTCGCCGCTTCTTTCAAGGCTTTCAGGCAGGAGCTTTTGATTTACCTCACTGCTACGGAAACTACCAAAAAGTCTCGAGAAGTTCAGGTAGCTAGAGTGAAGAACTTGCTGGGGACTGATGCGTTGCGGTTGTATCTCACGCTAGGTACGTAGTGTTGGTGATGATAAGGAAACTACCACGTCTATATTGGATACACTTGAAGCTCACTGCACTCCTCTGAAAAATGAGACTATGGCTATTCATCTGTTTTTCTCCCGTCGCCAAAGACTGGGGGAACCGTTTGAGGCGTTTTATGCCGACCTCATGAGCCTAATATCTGACTGTGAGTTTGGAGACCAAGAGGAAAAACTTCTCCGGTCACAAATCATCCTCGGGCTAAACACACCATCATCTCAAGAACGTTTGTTACGCGAGGACCTCCCGCTGGCCAAAGTAGTGGCCTTCTGTAAATCTGTCGAGCTGGCTGGAAAGAACCTGAAATTGCTATCTCCGTCTCAAGCTGCTGACGTGTCGGCTATCAGCAAAGTTGGTGAGCGTCTGCCTCGTCCCTCGGGTTTCAAAAAGGTTGGTGTGAATCGACAGGCCACATCTTCAGACAAAGAGTCCTCTTCTTCTTCAACATCATCTGGGGCTGAGAAAGGAACGTGTCGTCGTTGCGGTATGTCCCACCCAGGAAAACGTTGTCCTGCCAATGGTTTCAAGTGCACAAATTGTGGAAAAATGCACCATTTCCCAACGGTCTGCCAATCTCGCCCTTCGTCTGGTCCGCCCACTTCCTCCGCCCATGAAGTTACGGTTCAAGAGCATCGTCCAGTTCCAGCCGGCCTGCCTCAGCTGCCTTCGACCCTGCAAGATGCTGCTACTCCAGAATACTATGATGTAAGCAGTATTTCCTTGGTTGATCATGTTCACACCCGTCTTATCAAATATTGGGATATTGAGTTGTATGTAAATGGCAGTAAGGTTTCATTCAAATTGGACACGGGGGCTGAAGTCAGCATTCTGCCAAAACATGTCATGGATGCAATTCCTAAGGGTACTGCCATTATCTCTAAATGTCAAACACTCCTCCAAACTTTTGGGGGATTTCAGGTACAATGTTGTGGTCAAATATCCCTTCCTGTGTCATTGGACTGCACTGGTGATTCTGTTTCTTTCGTAGATTTTGTTATTGTTGACTCACCTAAAGCTATCTCCATTCTTGGTTTAGAGGCGTGCATCAGGTTGAATCTAATTCGGAGAACATTGGCGACTTTTGCCTTGCCCCCCTCTTCTAGTGGTAATTCGTCAATCCCAAGCCAGACTGAGTTTCTCAACCAATATAAGGATGTGTTTACGGGATTAGGGTGCTTCCCTGACATCCTCACACTTCGACTTAAACAAAATGCTCAACCTAAAAGCTCCCCTGCTCGTAGAGTCCCGTTGAAAATTTTAGATCGCTTACGAAATCACTTGGATGATCTATTGGAGAGAGGGGTGATTGAGGAGTGTCCTGGTGGTGAATGGGTCAACAACCTCGTCATAGTGGAGAAAAATAAAACTGGTGCTCTGCGGGTTTGCCTGGACCCACAGCACCTCAATCAAAACCTCGTTCGCGATTATGCCAACATCCCTACCCTTGAAGAAATCAGCGCTAAGTTTGCCAACATGAAATTTTTCTGTGTGTTCGATCTCAAGGACGGATTCCATCAGGTCAGATTGTCTCCTGATTCGGCCAACCTGTGTTCGTTTTCAACCCCTTTTGGCACATTCAAATACCTTCGGGCCCCATTTGGCCTCTCTGTGTTGCCAGAGTATTTTCAGAGTCTAACTGATAAATATTTCGGCAGTATTCCGGGAACGATAGTCTACTTTGATGACATTGTTTGTGCTGCTGAAACCAGAGAGGAATTGTGGGGAATCGTTCAGGCTGTTATGTTGAAGGCCCGGCAGAACAACATCGTTTTGAATCCGTCTAAACTTCAGTATTTTGTGTCCAGCATCAAATTTCTTGGAATGGTGTTTGGTGAACATGGTATCTCCCCTGATGAGGATAGGGTGAGAGCTTTCCAAACTATCAAGTCTCCAACTTCCAAGAAGGACCTTAAGCGCATTCTGGGGACTGTGAACTACCTCCGAAATTTTATCCCCCACCTCTCTCATCTTGTTGCCCCATTTGGTGAGTTGCTAAAGAAGGGAACTCACTGGAATTGGTCTGACTTCTATGAGTCCCAGCTCTGCAAGGTGAAAGCCGCTGTGGCTAATTTTGCGGTGCACACTCCCTTTGATGCTAGGAAGCCTATAGAAATCCACTCAGATAGCAGCAGCTATGCACTAGGCGCAGTGATGATGCAGCAGGGTAAGCCTGTTTTCTATGCTTCGCGCTTTTCTTACTGAGCCAGAACAGCACTATGCTCAGGCTGAGAAGGAGCTCTTGAGTGTCACATTTGCGTTTTCAAAGTTTCACCCTTTTGTCTACGGCCACCCTGACGTGACGACGTCAGTGACGTCACTGTTCACAATGATCATGCTCCTTTGACTACAATAATTGTGAAGAGCCTGAACAAAATTACCAATTTCCGTCTACGTAGGCTTCGCCTAAAACTGCTTCCATACTCCTTTACCTTGAAGTACAGGTCAGGTAAGCATATGCACATAGCAGATTTGCTTTCACGGGACTGTGAGCCTTCGGTATTTCCTCATGATCAGTCTATGTTTGACATGGTTCACAGTGTCAGCTGTAGCGACTTTTTGGAGGGCTCATTGAAGGCTAAGTTTCAAGCTGAAACCCTGGTAGATCCAACCCTCAAGGAAGTCAGGTTATGCTACATCAGCGGGTGGCCTACCTCCATTCCAACGGGCTCATTGAAGGCTAAGTTTCAAGCTGAAACCCTGGTAGATCCAACCCTCAAGGAAGTCAGGTTATGCTACATCAGCGGGTGGCCTACCTCCATTCCAACGGGCGACTCAGACCTAGCCCATTATTACTCACTTCGGAATGACATCACCCTCCAAGAGAATCTATTGTTCTACAATAATAGAATTCTCGTTCCAAGCAGTACACGTTGCGGCTTCTTCATGAGACTCACCTTGGTTTTACCAAAATCAAAGCTAGAGCTGTTGAGAATTTCTATTTTCCCGGACTACTATCAGATTTGAAAAGCTATATTCTTGCATGTCCTACATGCAATAGATTTCAACGCAGTAAAATTAGGGATCCGCTTCTGCCTCATGATATTCCTGACCTTCCCTTTCTAAAAGTTTCTGCTGACATTGCGGATTTTGGGGGTCACTCATATCTAATTCTCGTGGATTTTTATTCTAGGTGGCTTGAAGTGGAACAAATCCCAAGTAAGACGGCCGCCTCGGTAATCAGAGTCCTCCGGCAGATTTTCTGCAGATTTGGTATCCCACAAAAATTTGTTTCTGATAATGTACCGTTCAACTCATTAGAGTTTAAAGCTTTCGCTCGTTCATGGAATTTTGAACTTATAACTAGCAGTCCTCATTATCCGAGGAGTAATGGTTTGGCGGAGAAGGCAGTGGGGATTGCAAAGTCCTTTCTTGCAAAATCAGCGCATGCAGGGGTAGATCTCGCTCTGTTCCTTCTTAACTACAGGAATAGCCCTGTTGCTGGACTGCCCTATTCCCCTGCCCAACTCCTCCAAAGCAGATTGCTTAATTCGAAAATTATTTTTAATCCACTGTCCTTGACTCCTAATACTATCACTGACCCCGCCATCACAGCTAAGTTGGGCCAGGCTGACTCCTACGACAAATCAAGTAGAATGCATGAACAGATTTTTTATCGGGGGCAGGAAGTGTTTGTCCAAAATGTTAAATCCAAACTATGGGAACCTGGGGTCATTGCCGAGGTGCTTCCTAATCGCTCATACATGGTCGAGGTATTGGGGCAAAAACTTCGTCGGAACTCGGTTTTTATTCGCCCTCAGAATGATTCGGCTCGTTGTCTCGAGAGGGAGTCGTTTCGTGATCTGGTGGGGCCTCGTTTAGATGGCTCTCCCGCACTGACAATCCCTCCTGATTCTCCTCGGACCGCGCCGTCAGTGGCATCGCCTGCTGCAACAGATACGGCAACTTCTTATGCTCCAATTTCTTCTACTCCTCTTGTGGCCCAGGGGTCTTCTTGCATGAATACCTTTAGTGCGCCCAGCGTTTCTGCGCGCTCGGGGCGTCTTGTTCGGCCCCCTCAACGACTTGATTTGTAATACTTGTAACCTCAGTTTTATTTTTTTTTTTAAATTATTTATTCTTGTTAACAAGTTGCTGCATCTTATCATGTCTTATTATGCCCTGACAATAAAGGTCAGATATTTGTTGTAATTTTTGTAAAAAAAAAAAAAAAAAAAAATCGTAAAAATTTTTGGTAAAAAAAAAGAAAAAAGAAGGGGGCATGTTAGGTCCCTCTATCATCCCTGTGCATCGTGTGTTGCACTGGTTACACTGCGTAATTATTATTATCATTCTTCTTGATATATTGCATTTTCACGTTGGTTGTAATTAAATAATGATTCAATAATCATTTGTCAAGTTCATCCGAACCTAACAGATGTACCTAGGTAACTTGTGCAGAAATTAATTCAGAGTCAATGAAAAAACTTTGAAAAAAGTATTTTGTTTTCAAATTTTTTTCTTGTAGGTATTTTTTTTTTTGCTTGGAAAGTAGACCAAAAAACAAATTTGACTTACCTAATAAGTTCATATTTGACCTCCCGGGTCCTTCAAAAATCCCATTTGTAGCCCCATGAAAGCCCTAAAGATCGCAACAGTGAAATCGGATAGTTGGGGACCCCAAAAAATGGATTCTACGTCCAAAAATACTTCGAAAGCGACACCTAACTCGATCCCACAGTCAAAAGCCTTTAAAAAAAACCTCCCGTAGCCCCATTTCAGCCCCATAGCGCCCCACGGGTTTGGGCGATTGAGCTGAAAACCTTGCGGGCACAACTAGATGGCAAGCCAAGTATTTTGTCAAAATTATACAGTTTTTTTAAAAAAATTTCTACTGTATTGTACTGATGATGTTCTAGTCAACCGAAACGCGTCTAAAAGTAAAATAATAACTGTTATTATTTTATTTATCGTGGAAATAGACTACTTCGTCTGAAATTTTCTTTTTATAGGATGGATTCCCACTATCTCGCCGCATCTACCTTACGTTATAGATAGGTACCTTACGTTAAATTCCTATTGCCCAAAACGATCCGGACGGCGGACTGACATTTCGGTTTTAGATTCTAGACCTCTTGAAACGGATAATGTAAAATTTTGTGGCAGATCCGAGTCGTCGACCTCCGTCGCGAATACAAAGGTGTATTATTCCAAGAATAATAAACCAAAAGCCCTTCAATAGCACTCTCCCTTCGTGCAAAGCTTTGAATGTGAAATGTTGCTGACAAATTCCCTTTCTGTGAGGAAAACACTCTCCTCACCATGCCATCTGTACGTTGGTCATCGATTAAACTACTGATGGACGGCGAAACGGCTCCTTTTTTTGGTAATCCTACAAGTTCACTGCCATCTCAATATGTTACGACTCCTGAGGCCAATATTCAAACCACCGAGGAATGCAAGACGTGGTCATTACTGCCCCATGGTCACAACTGCCCCAACCTTCCGCTACTGGTTTTATACGTGAAATCTCATTTACTGGGACGTTCAGCTTCAGTTTACACGCATTTAAGGCGTGAAATTGATGCTTTGATACTTTTTTTGGTAAAAAATGGACAATATCTATGAATGAAAACTTGAAGATTAAAATGTAGACGCATTCGCACACGTCGTCGGGCTGTAATCAGCATCGTCGGGTGATGAACAACTTTCCGGCAGCGGCACTATTTTGGGCGGCACTCGCCGATTTCGGGCCGCCCAACTCCGGACGTAAGTATTCGGGTGGGCATCGCGGCGTCGATCTCCCAACGTTCGCCCGACGATCCTGTACTTCCTGTGATAATACAGACGAAGGGATTACTGGGTTTACATCGAACCCTTGCCCACAATTTGTACGAATCAATAAACCCATGTCTAAATTTCGAATCTCTACTTTCCTAGTTCTGTACGGGAACTGTTACCTAGAGCTTATGAAAGTAACAGAGAGGAATCAGGTTGTGACGATGAGGACTGGGCGGTAAGTGCGAGAGGAATCGGAATATGGGTATAATCTCTTAAGCCGGGGTGATCCTAATTGGACAGGAATCGGGATCCGTCCAAAAATAGAACCTCCCCCCCTTTTTGAATTACCTACTAACTAATGATGTAAAGCCTATAGTCACTATCTCAAAAACATTCTTTAGAAGATTCTGATTTTATGAAGAAAGAAATTGAAAAACTGTTTGCTGACGAGATTATTGAAGAAAGTAGGTCTCCGTGGAGGGCCCAAGCTTTCATTGTAAAGAGCAATAATCACAAGAAGCGAATGGTAATTGATTACTCGCAAACCATAAATCGATACACACACCTCTATGCGTATCCCCTCCTGAATCTCGAGGAAATTGTTCATAAGGTGTCGAGAAACTCTTTTTCAGCACGATAGATTTCAAAAGTGCTTAGGTACCTCTTCGGGAGAAGGTACGGACAATTTCGTCGTCTGGCTTTTGGTTTGCCAATGGGGTACCCACATTCCAGCGAGTCATTGATGACGTCATCACACACGAACGACTCAATCAAACTTATGCGTTCCTCGACGACGTTACTGCATGGAACAAGGATTTCCTTGTTCCATGGTTACTGTTTGTGGAAAAACGCAAAAGGAGCATGATGATAATCTCAAGCGCTTCTCAGAGGCAGTGTAGCAAAGTCCATTTCAATAAATGATATCTGGGTCAATTCATAACTACCTGATTCTGCCTGCCCACCCCCCCTCCTGAGTGTGGATCCGTGGCGGGACAGTCCTATGATAGGACTCCTATCAACAGGAGCCGCCTCTTGGCACTTTTCATACGACGCTTACGCGGATAGTTTTCTAGCGCTATTTAAAATTTCGCATCCCGCCAACTCCCCGTGCAATTAGGAATGGAAGTGCTCCCGAATTTCGGGTTAAATCATCCTGTACCGTGTTGTTAGAAGTCAAAAAGGGAAAAATACATCATTTTTGTGACAAAAAGTCTTTCACGTAGTTTACAATCATCTTAAGTAATTCAGGCCGATTCAAAAACCACTGTGAGTGACGTCACCTACAGGTGTTCCGGTTTCCAATCAAAAGACACCAGAGTGCAGGTCGATTTTTTCTTCTATTTTCGATTTTTTCTTGGTGTTTGGCTCTAGTGACACTGGAGTAACGAGAAAATGGCCGTGTTCGCTTTGATTTGAATGTGATCATGCTTATTTACTCAATTTATTTGTGATATAAATTAACTTATTCCAATGACCGATTCTTTAGTTTTTAGTTTTGTAATGGTGGCCAACGTGTCGACCAATAGGAGCTGACCTCGGGTTACCGCCAAAATTCAAATAGCAATTTTTCCATAAATTTTATAAATTCATACGAGCTTTCAGTTTGTGTTTTAACCCCATTTTTAGTATTATTTGGACGCCTTCTATCGATTAAAAAAAAATCCAGAAACGCTTCCATTCCTAATTTTACTCATTATTCTCCCCGGAATAACCCGTGAGTGGAGGAGGATCTCCGCCGGAGGAAGGCATCATTGACCCTCTGGCAACCCCACAAATACCTCGAGGTAGGTGTCGACTTGATGCCACGGCTAGTTTGATCAGTATGGAGGTTAGAACCACCTGCTAACATCAAATTCCAATGTTGCAGCCACGGCCGTACCCGGGGGGGGGGGGGGGGGGGGGTCAGAGGGGTTGGAACCCCCCCCGAAATTTTCCCAAAAATAAGCATTTTCAAATACATAGGAATTAAATTTACTCAAGTTATAATTGATCTTCATAGGTAAATAAGGAAGAGTACAAAACAATTTCTGGTTAAAAGTATACGTAATGTAAGCTGGAACTCTGGTAGCGCAATTTCCAAAACCTACAAAATACCAACCGGGATATTCCCGTCGTACCACTTGGTCTTCCCTCTGGGAATTATCCACTTATTCAATTGTCAATTACTTCGTCAGTACACACCCCGATCTGAGGGAAAAATGAGGCAGGCGACACTCAAACATGTTAAGTAATAAAACGTTATAATTCAAAACGAATGAAAATTGAAAATACAGTCGAATAAAATACTTCAAGAAATAATGTATGCTGGCTTTGATACTTCAATCCCGAACCTAAGTTCTGCCGACTGGTGTCGGCCTCCGAAATGGACCGGGTCGGAGATTCGGGTCGGCGGCGTAGACGACGCCGACGCAAGTTAAGAAATAAGAGAGTATAAAAAGAGGTGCCGACACCAAGTGTCGGTCCGGTGTCGGATCCGACCTAATAAAAGAGTATAAGAAAGTACAAAAACTACCGACACCGAGTGTCGGTCCGGTGTCGGGTCCGACCTAATAAAAGATCCATAGGTTGGAATGGCCTGAAGAGCCGGACTTCCTAATTTTGGCAGTTATAAAAGTAAACAGGTCAGAAGGGCCAAACTGGTACAATACTAGAGAAAATAAGATGAATCGGCTATCTGCCAACACAAACTGGGATTACCCAACTTCAACTTCCCTAAAACAACCAAATGCTCGCAAAATGAACCAGGACGTAAAAAGATATTTACTACGTTACTTCTACACGACGTTTTCAAAAGGTTTACCACAATAAAAGATTCAAACTTTAAAGAAAAGGAGAATTGGGAAAGGGGAATCACAGAAATGAACATCCGTGGGCGAACCTGAGATTTGGACCAGAACGGGGTCGTCCGACGTCTGGAGATGGTAGTGGGCGCCGCTGGTTCCTCTTCTCCGGTGTCGACTTCTGATGATTCGGGGGCGGTTGGGACAGCTTCCCTGAAGATGGGCCAGATCGGAGTCGTCCGTGACGTCGAGAGACGTTCTGTGGGCGCCGCTGGCTTCTTCTTCTTCAGTGACTTCGGTTGACGGAGGAGCCTGAAGGGAGTCCTCTGGCGAGTTTGATTTGGGATACGGGGGAATCGGGGTCGGACTCTTCCAGGTCCGGTACGAACGGCAAAACTTGCTGACTACTTGATTTCAAACGACGGGAGCCTCTCACCCAAGGCCTTATCCCTCAACGACAGTCCAAATACGAATGAACAGCGCGGTGCGTGATAACACAGGTCTCGGAGTTGTGCGCAGGCGCGGGCTGGAGGGGAGGCGATGGGATGTTCCTCCCAGGCGTCAAGGGAAGTCCATCAGGTCTAGTTGCCGGTGTGGAGTTGGTCCAGTCGACCGGACTGGGCACGAGCTCGTGGTGGGTTTTCTGCCCTTTTTTTGGGTTCCTTCTTCCTCCTTGGGGCCCGCTTACAGTAAATAATTTATAAAAATTTTATATTGTAATACATTTAATGTATTACAATTTTACAAACCCATTCGCGTAAGTGGATGGACGCGGTCCGCCGCTAACGGCGTAGACCCAAACGTTCCATTACGGAAGTTGCCGTAAAGCATGTAGTTTGGCGCTATGTATTACGATAGGTAGCAGCACGAAAAATGACCGCCATTCGACTTTGCAAATCCCTGACTATATTCTGTAGGTTGTTTTTCTTTGTTCAATATGTTTTTATATGTTAAACAATGTTGAGTCTATTTGTATTGTCTATCTATTTATTTTCCTAGTCACCAAATTAACAGGGGAAATTATTTTTATGTTATTATTTATATACTTAGTGACACTAAGTTAGTGTCGTTCTAACTTTTGTCAATAAAAGCTCAAAATGGGTTATTTGACAATTTTTTTAAAAGTTTTATTGGGTAGGGCCTCCGGACCCCGCCTGGTGCCACAACCCCCTTTATATACTTAGTGTCGTTCTAACTTTAGTCAATGAAAGCTTAAAATGGCCTAAAAATGGGTTACCTATTTGACAATTTTGGTTTTTCTTGGAATAATAGGTACACCTATGTTTTCGCGACGGAGGTCGACGACTCCGATCAGCCTCAAAATTTGACATTATCCGTTTCAAGAGGTCTACATTCAAAATCCGAAATGTCCGTCCGCCGTACGCCGTCTGGGCCGTTTTGGGCAGTAGGAATGTTTTTTAAAACCTGAAATATTGACAAAATACTTGGTTTACCATCTAGTTGTGCCCGCAAGGTTTTCAGTCCGATCGCCCAAACCCGTGGGGCGCTATGGGGCTACAGGAGGGGTTTTCTGAAGGTTTTTAGCTATGGGATCGATTTAGGTGTCGTTGTTGAGTATTTTTGGACGTAGAATCCATTTTTGGGGGTCCCGGAACGATCCGATTGCACTGTGGCAATCTATAATATAGAAATATTATTTCTTTCATGGGGCTAAAAATGGGATTTTGAAGGATCCCAGGAGGTTAAATATTTTTCGAGTAAAAAAATAAAGAATTTTTGAAAAAACACATTTTTGAAGAAAAAATCCCCCCAAAATTTTTTTTTTGGAATATAAAAATCTAAAAAAAAAAAAATTAAGTTTTTTTTTCATTGACAGAATTAAATGTCTGTACAAGTAACCTATATCGAAGAATAATAAACCCTTGTGTAAAATTTGCAGCGTTTTTTTCTAAAGTTTTATTGGGTAGGGCCTCCGGACCCCGCCTGGTGCCACAACCCCCCCCGAAAAATTTTCCTGGGTACGACCTTGGTTGCAGCCTCCCGAGGTCTATTACCTATTAATTTTGGAGGCAACACTCCAGGAGCTGTGTTGGGATTCACGACTACACTCTCCCCACAATCGTCTGCCCACCGAACAGCGACCATCGTCAAAATTCAGTACAGGTGTGATCATTCCAGTTATTGACAATCCGCAGAAGTATTCGGAAGTTTAAAAAAAAAAAATTTTTTTTTAATTTTCTATTGGGCTAGTTACTGTAGCTGTAAGGGTGGCCACCCGTTTGAACCCTTTTTTTTCTAATCCCTAAAGTAGGGAGAAGCGAAAAGTCAGTTTGCTGACCTCCAAAGGATCTTGAGCATACGATTGGAATGTTTGCACATTATTCCAGATGGGTTCCGAACTA
Source organism: Pilophorus perplexus (assembly GCA_955831195.1). NCBI lineage: Eukaryota > Metazoa > Arthropoda > Insecta > Hemiptera > Miridae > Pilophorus > Pilophorus perplexus. The sequence continues at coordinate 945,426 of OY037009.1, forward strand.
TTCAGACAAAATTAGACATCTACTCAGCCGGCTGCCCGCCCAAGTTTATTAAGAATCGTTGAAAATAAACTCGCCGTCTAAATTCGCTCAATTTTTAGAATGAGTTTTTTCGGTATGCTGTATTAAAATTCGGATCTCTAGGTAGGATAAGGAGGAAAAACCGACTTCATCGGACGATTAACGACCGAACAATTCGAAAAAATTAGTTTCACGATTTCGCGCGCGCGAAAAAATTCGCACACACACAAACAGAAACCTCATCATAATATGTTCTATATTATAGAAGTATAGATAGATTATACTGGTGAAAAAAAATCTGGCAACCCTCTCCTTGACTAAGAATATTATAACCTTTGTCAGGGATTAATAATTGACATCGGTTTGGCGACTATGTCTATTAATGATATTATTGAACTCCTCTCCTACGCCCTCGCACGCTCTCACCTCTCACCGTTGATGGCGCGTCGATACGGTCTCCTGGCCAAGGGGATTTGGACCCTACGGTGATCGATGATCTTCTGTGAATCCAGAAGAGATGGGGTGTGCGTAGGGGTATAGGAACACAGCACTGTAGCAATATCAATTGTCCCGATCACTTCAAGCTACTAAACTTGAAGGAGTCCCGATTCGCTACCAATAGCTACGCTGGCTATACGCGGAATGTCAATTTCACGAACCCAGCACTCGCGAGGCCTCCGAAAATTGGGCAGTCAGGGGAGTGCTGAGGTCGCTGGTTCGTGTCGGATCAGCGGTGACGTCCTCGGACCCGACACCTCCAGACTCAAATTTCACTCACCTCCAGACTCAAAATTTCACAAATTTCACCCAAAACGCCGACAGAAAAAGTGTTTTCCCCATTTTGGTTCTTAGATTTCGATGGAACAACTTCACTGATTGCTGATCACGCCACTGTGTCAATCCTCTGAGGATTGTCCACCCGTACTTCCTCTGGCCTCCTCCACAAACATTGGCGGCGTAACCACGGACGCTGCGCCGTGCGCATTCCGCTACCCACACTACTTAATTAATAATCAGTTAGCATGGAGGAAGGGGATTTCCCTTCCTCCATGATCAGTTAGGTAACACAACACTAAGTTTGGTAGGTACACACCCCACATATTCATCAGGTGGTACGTTAGCGTAGCTACGCTAGAGGTAGCTACACCTGGGTTTGAACAGGCCACAAAAATTAGGAATCGCTTTTTCTAAGAATTGTCATTTATTGACTGACAGTTAAATAAACTACATTTATGACTATCACTTTACATTATTTAATTGTCAGTTATAGTAGGATTTGCTGCTTAAATTTAACGGTATAACCCCCTCCGGGAAACACCACTCTGGTATAAGAGGGCCCAACCGTAGACATTTGGGGTACACTGCCCAAGCTTTGTACCCGTCGCCTTCAAAGCTCTCGTGTTCTTGGTGGATCCTTCTGGCGCAGGCGACATCATCGGTTATGTCGTCATCCAAGAATGCCGAGCAGGAAATGTTGCAGACGTTGGGAATGTAGGTTTGTGTTGCGATCACACCCTGAAACAGTGATGAAGAGGTAGGTGAAGCCATGTTAAAACGCTGCAAAATTTACCCAAGGGTTTATCATTTTTTGGTACAAATTGTGCAAAAATTAATTCTATAATTCTGATCGATAACTGCTTAAATAAACGTATCGTAAACGATAATACAGTTAACGCTGCAAATTTTACATAAGGATTCTTTGATAAATGTGCGAAAATTAATTCTGTGTCAATAACAAAATATTGTTGAAAAAATTTAAAAAAAAAAATTGTTTCTTCTGTTTCTTAGGGCAGACAAAATCACTTGGTAAACGAGACTTTATTTGATCTCCTGGCATCCTTCAGAAATGTCATTTGTAGCCCCATGAAAGGCCCATAGATCCCCACGGTGAAATCGGATCGTTCTGTTACCCCAAGAAAGGGGTTCTGTGGCTGCATGGGCCAAACTCTTCTGGCTTAAATTCGTTCGCCCGCCCCACTTCGGTCAATCTCGGGCCACGGGAAGCGCCACTTCCATCGGCGTGATTGGGAAGTACAGCTTTTCTCGCGAACGAGAGAGCTGCTAATTACTCGGACTCCCCGATCGCGTCGTCCGCCTTAACATATAACTGACCAGCTATTCTTACTGCACGAAGCTTTAAGAATGTCTAATACAAGCGCATTTTTGATTGGGACTGAAGACCGGGCCTCCTCAGACGACATTTCGTTGCACTTTGCAGTTCGTAGAACTCCATTCTGATGGAAAAGATTACTATTACTTCTGCTCTACGGTGGAGTTACACCCGTTGCCCGAGTAGCAATAATTATTATGGACAACTCCTCTATTTTGGACTCATAATCCATTTTTCGAGGTCCCACATTATCATCCCACATCTATCCAAATATTGCATCGATTTTTTTTTTTTTTTTTTTTACAACCGGGGGATCCTACTTTGAGGAAATCGTCTGAAAACGCAATGACTTTGGGGAAACAAAACTACGAGGATAAGTACGAGCCTACGAGGAAACGAAACTACGAGCGTAGAGCCGAGTCGTGGAATGCAAAAAAAAAAAAAAAAAAAAAAAAAATACACTGCCAAGGCAATGGCACATGAGCTTCCTCGTGCCAAGTTCAAAATGAATGTAGTTGTCACTGTAATAAGAAAATTACGTTCGCGCATGCGCAGGGAGTACCACTGATATAATCGCGATGAAACTGATAGGGGACCATCTAGGGCTATACCCACACAATTCCTGAAAATTTAATTGAAATCCGATCAAAATTGAAGGAGTTATGGCTGTGGCAAGGAAATTACGTTCGCGCATGCGCTGAGCGTACCGCTGATTCAATCGTGATGAAACTGCCAGGGGACCATCTAGTGCTATACGCACACAATTCCTGAAAATTTGATTGAAATCCCATCAAAATTGTGAAAGTTATGCCAGTTTCAAGAATTTCACGTTAGCGCATGAGCAGAGCGTACCGCTGATTCTATTGTGATGAAATTCGTATGGGACCTCAAGGAGCCTTATCTTCATAATCCCTCAAAATTTGAGCTAAATTCATTCAAAATTGTGGAAATTATGGCTGTAACAAGGAAATGCGGACAGACCGACAGACACGGAACCAAATTTGTTCATTAGGCGATGAAACGCAAAATGCGAGTGGAAATTTTGAATTCGGACAACAAAAATTTTTTGGCTCCCGAAAGTGAACACAAGGCTTCCGCTGCTTCGCAGACTCGGAAGCAAAAAAAAAAAAGACATCAATCAAAAATCAAAATTAATACCTGCTATCATTGTTGTAATGTAGTAATAAACAAAGCACTTTCTATTTAACTTCTATTTAATACGAAAAGTAGTTACTTGATATCCAAAAACAATATCCATATTTTCCCTCCATTGATAACAGCTCCCCCTTCTTCTCATTCGTGTTGTTGTTGTGCTTCACTTATCGTCTCTACATTCCTCCCTGCCTGGGATAAAACGAAATCCTTAAATCTACCAGGAGGCTGCACCACTCTGGACGATCTTCTGAGCTGGGAGGAATGAGCAGGCGAAGTCCCCTCCGATTGAGAGGAACCCGTCGGTCCAGGCGCAGGTGGATCAGTGTTGTCAGGTGTACGGTAATTACCGTTTTGTACGGTAATTCCGGGCTCTGTAGGATGTACGGTATCACCTGTAAGGTATCGTCCTTTTGTACGGTAATTTAGGATTGAGCCTTTCTTCCTGACGTTTTCAAAGATTTTAAGGAAAAAACACCATCCGTACAATTTAATAATAAAAAAATTGAATAATGGGGGCATTTGGAATCTTCTTTAATCTTCTTCGACTCGGATCGGCCTCAAAATTTGACATTATCCGTTTCAAGAGGTCTACATTCCAAAACCCAAATGTCCGTCCGCCGTCCGGCCCGTTTTGAGCTGTAGGATTTTTTTTTTTTTAAATCTGAAATTTCGACAAAATACTCGTTTTGCCATCTAGTTGTGCCCGCAAGGTTTTCAGCCCGATCGCCCAAACCCGTGGGGCGCTATGGGGCTAAAATGGGGTTAAGGGAGTGGTTTTTTGAAGCCTTTTGGCTATGGGATCGAGTCGATGTCGTATTCGTCGTATTTTTGGACGTAGAATCCATTTGTTGGAGTCCCGAAACGATCCAATTTCACTGTTGCGATCTATAGGGCTTTCATGTGGCTACAAATGAGATTTTTGATGGATCCCAGGAGGTCAAATATTTTTCAAGTAAAAAACAAAACATTTGATTTAATAAAATTTTTGTTGAAAATTTTTTTTTTTTTTCATTGACACAGAATTTAATTTTTGCACAAGTAACCTATATCCAAGAATAATAAACCCTTGTGTAAAATTTGCAGCGTTTTTACGATGACATAATGCGTACGGTAATTTTTGGAGAAAAAAGGAAATGCATACGGTAATTTTGGGGGAAAAAAGGTAATTTTGAGAGGCTCGTACGGTAACTCAACCTTGCAGACCTGACAACACTGAGGTGGATCAATGGAGAGCTGACCAGGTCTTGGCCCCTCGAGTCTCCAATGTCGTCATCACGAATAATCTTTTTGAAGAACGATGAGTTTCTTGTGACATTTTTTCCTTCCCTTTCGGCTGTTATCTGATTACCCTTCACATCGGCAACTCGGAAGGGTCTTGGATCAAAATGAGGCGTGAGCTTGTTGACAGAAGGCTGTTTTAGAAGCACCGAATCGCCGAGCGTCAGCATGTGTGGTTGAGTGTGCCTGGCTTTATTGGCATATGCACTCTGTTGTGTCTTGGCTTTGCTGTCTGCTGCAACAAGAAAGTCAGGTGGAGAAGACTTGCCCATGAACGGAAGGAACCCTATGGTAAATGGGTGTTGAAAAAGCAGACTTGCGGGGCTGGCATTGGTGGATGCATGAGGAGTTGCTCTGTAGTTTAACAGATACATATCTAGCTCCTGTTGCCAGTCCTTCTTCTCTAAAACTGCCGCCTGAATGGTCTTTTTGATTGTTTTGAAAAAACGTTCTGATCCACCATTGGCCTCAGGCCAATATGGTGTCACGCGATGGGGGGTCACGCCCAGTTCCTGAAGGAATGCAGTATACTCCTGGCTCCGAAAAGGCGGTCCATTGTCCGATTTGAGACACCCAGGCACCCCAAACTGAGAAAACCACCTCCTCAGAACCCTGATTGTCGAAGAAGCTGAGGTTGACTTGACAATTTCTGTCAGGGGGTAGCGTGAGTACTCGTCCAGGAGAGCCAGAACGTTGTCTGGGAATGGACCCATGAAGTCAATTGAAAGCTGTGACCAAGCACGTTGTGGAAGAGCCGTTGACTGTACTGGATCACGCTGCTTAGTTGGAACCGTAGCTTGGCAAGGAATGCACTTCTTGATGGCTGTTTCAATCATGGTGTCCATCAATGGGAACCAGCAGTGTGATCTAAGAAGTTGTTTGGTTTTCACAATTCCAGAATGCCCTCGGTGGGCCAACTTAATCACTGACTGTTGTAGGGTTGGTGGAATCACAATTCTGTGTCCCCGAAGCAGTATGCCATCATGAGTGATGGAAAGCTCCGACATGACATGAGCAAATTGGGCCGCTCCAGGGTCAACGTCCTTCGAACCACCCCTCAATGCCAGCATGATGCCAGAAAGAGTCTGGTCACGGCTGGTATGTTTGGCAATTGTACTCCGAGACAGTGCAGCAGGTATGGCCTGGTCCGCTACAAAGTTTATGTAGCGTTCTACCTTACTAGACCTGTCAACGCAGTGAAGTGGGTGTCGAGAAAGATAGTCAGATGGGTTGGTTGAGCCAGGTCGGTGTTCAAGCACAAAGTCATAGCCCTGCAAATGCAGTCGCAGTCTTTCCAGCCTCGGTGTAGTGGGCTTCGTGTTAGCAAGAACCCCAAGAAGTGGTTTGTGATCAGTGACTACTCTGAAATCAGAGCCGAATAGGTAGAGCCTGAAGTGCTCAATACCCCAACAAACTGCCAGGAGTTCTCTCTCAATCTGAGACCAGCGTTGCTCAGTATCTGTAAGCGATCTGCTGGCGTAGGCGATTACTCTGACAGACGACCCATGAGGTTGAGACAGGATTGCTCCCAGGCCGTCAGGTCCAGCGTCAACGACGAGCTCACAATTTAATTTGGGGTCAAAATATGAATTAGAGAGATTCTGACCCAACTGCTTTTTAAGGTAGGAAAATGCGTCTTGTTCCTTCTGGCCCCACATCCAAGGCGTGTTCTTCTTCGTAAGCTGACGCAGAGGAGCGGAGCTGTTGGATAAGTCTGGCAGAAATCGCCCACGGCTGTATTCCAGTTGCGCCCTAATACCCATAAGTATATACCAGTTGCGCTCCAAAGGTGAATTTGCAACCTACCAGTTGCGCCCCGAGTTATGTCTTTTTCAGTATACCAGTTGCGCCCAGGGGGAAAAATGCAAGAAATACTATGTGCTGTACAATATACTTTTTACGTACTGTGTTACATTCGGAATAACATTTTACATGCAGAAGCCTGTAATATACAGTTTTCGGAAGAGGAGTATTAGGTTTTCGTTGTTTATTCTTTCACCAAGCAGGTCTAACGAATTTACATCCATTTCTTTTGCAATAAACAGATGGGGAAAGAGCAAAAACGACGATGCCATATTTTTAATATGGTTTTTAACCCCTTGTTTGCCATATTAGGCAACCTTTTTTTTTTTTCAGAGCATAAAAACGACTTTTTTTTTTAAAATCGGTGTTCCACCAGCGATTAGACACTTCCGAGGAAATTCAGCGATGGGAAGTGGTAGAGGGATAGTATACCTAGCATTGTAAACAATTTTCAATCGTTTTTTATAGTTTTTCTGACGGACCATCTTTTTGTATGCCATATTAGGGCACTTTAGCCTATAGTAGTAGTAGTCTTTGTACACAGTTGACAAACCTAAGGTTTGAATCTGTCTATACCAAGCCTGCTCCAAGTGGAAGCGGCAACCAGTCATTTCGACGTCACTCCAAACAGCCTGAACAGCATTCCTTATGGCGCGTTCGAAGTCTGCCACTATAAATTGTGGTTGGAGGGTGAATCCTCGTTCGCTACATTTTTCGACCCACCTGGTAAAGAGTGATGTGTTCACGGTTTCGGTTTTGGAACTCGTAATATTCATTCATTCAAGGTCATCGTGACATCACGCCATGAGTTCTATTCCAATGGTACCTTACCTACCTACCGCTATGAGTTCTGATTTTAGGTGCCTGGGGCGCAACTGGTATGTTGAATATGGGCGCAACTGGTACATTTGCAAAGACCAATTGGGGCGCAACTGGTATTACGGCATTAAGGGATTTTCTCTCTCTGGGCGCAACTGGTAAACTCCCTCGCCCACAATAAGCAACAGTACCCAGAAAACTGCGAACCTCGGACACTGAAGTTGGGGTTGCAAGGTTGCGTATTTCCTTCAATTTCCTAGGATCTGCATGCAGGCCATCTTTTGAAAACACGTACCCGAAGAAACATACTTTTTCTGCGGAAAAGAGACATTTATCCCGATTCAAAGTCAACCCAGCCTGTGACAACAACCCGAGAACCTCCTCCAAAGCAGTGTCATGTTCAGTTTGGTTTTTGCCAAAAACTAGAATGTCGTCACTGATGTTGATAGCATTCTTTACTGGGGAAATGATTTCACGAACGCAAGCCTGAAATTTCTCAGGGGCGGAGGTTATTCCGAAGAAAAGTCGTTTATATCTGAACAACCCAGCATGTGTATAAAACGGCGTTATGCTGCGTGACGCCTCTTCAATTTCAAATTGGTGAAAGCCCTCGCGAAGGTCCAATTTTGAAAAAATTATGGAACCGTTGACTGTGGCAAGTAAGTCATCAATGGTGGGGAGCTCATGGCGTTCCCGGAGGACGGCCTTATTAGCAGCTCTCATGTCGATGCAAAGTCGAAGCTTGCTTGGGTCACTAGGTTTGGGAACTAATACGACTGGGGAGACCCATGATGATGGTCCAGATGCTGGCTCAATAATATCCGCTTTTTGTAAGCGCTCGAGTTCCTGTTCAAGTTTAGGGCGCAGGTGAAAGGGGATCCTGTTGTGCATTTGTACCATCGGAGGCACAGATTTGTCAATATCTGTCTCTTGGTGTATTTACCAGTACCCATGAACAACCTAGGGTAGCGTTGCGCTATACTGTCCATTGAGATCGGGCACAAAACGTGAACGAGCCCAAGATTCTGGGCAGCCTTGAAACCTAAGAGACAATAACCATCCCCCTCTACTACATAGAATGTGTATCGGTTACTCCATGACGAGATGTTTGGGTGTGGAGAGTAAACATGTTTGTTGAAACCACTGTGGAAAGAGCCACTCCATTTGTCGTGCGCAAGTCCCTCCTGTAGCCCCACAGAGCCTCACGGGTTTGGGCCACCGTGTTGAAAACCTTGCTGGCACAACTAAATCGAACACCGAGTATTCTGTCAAAATTTAAGGTTAAAAAAATACTCCATTATACTCTTTCAACCATACTTTCTTGTTGACACAGAATAAATTTTTGCTTAAGTATTAACCTAATGGTTAATTATGTATCAAAGAATAACAAACCTTTGTGTGAAGATCTGTCACCACACCATGTACCTACCTATCCAAATTTTAATTTCACAACGAACAAAGTTCCCCCACTTACGAGCGATTCGAGGAAAGTAGTATTCCCCGTCATTTCCTGGGGGTCGCACCAGTAAAGCCGGCTGATCTGGAGAATCCCGAAGTCCTCAGCGTGGGGCCCCACAGCCGAAGTGTTGTACGCCGACTCGTGATACGCTATACACAACCACATCGCCAACTGGTCGACGGGAATCGCCTGATCGTATAGGTACGTCGCCAGTTCGCACAAACTGAAAACTTTACAATGGGATTCATTTCCAACGAACAGCAACATGCTCGCCAGACACAACGCCTTGAACATCGCAGAAGCTATCTCTGACAAAATGAATTCACTCAACTTAACAAAACATGATCTGTAGATTTCGACAAACCCAAGTACCGCGAAAGACTAAAGTCCTCTCTTCCTTCCAGGAGACTTCAAGGTTCCCATCAGGGGTCACAACCTTACCCTCCGGCCGTGATATTTGCCTATCACACTGGCATTTACGTGGATTGAATTGAACACGCTTCATTACAACTCGCATCCGATTACTTTGAAATAATTGATTTCATACTATGAGAACTAGCGCCTGAGGTTCGCGGCAGAATTCTTTCTCCTCAAATTTCCCGCATTCTCATTCAATTCGAAGCTCCTGGTCAGTGCACCTGAAGGAGAGTGACTTTAATGGCATTTCTAGTTTTGATTGCATCACTAGGAACCGTGCTGAAATGTCAAGGACCCAGTTGTTCATTCGGTCTCATCCCTGCTATGACCTAGCTGTCAAATTCCCTCCAAGTTGACGGTTCTTTGTGGCTGGTCACATTTTAACAACGGTAAATCATTAGCAGAGACGCCGCGTTTATGACTTTTATTTTTTCATTTCATGACTTTTATGACTTTTATTTCCCTGTTTCATGGCGTTTCATAAAATGGCTCATTTCATGACGTTTTACCCAAAAGAGGGTTTTTTTATCAACAACATTAAATGTTTTCAATGTGGTCCAATTGGTAGGGTCCTATTTCCTCTCGAAGTTATACTAGGTACACCAAAAACAAGAATTCATTTGTAAGGATTTAGAAATTAGTAAAAATCTTCAAATCTCACCGCTATGCTACAGACGTTTAACCTATCCTCCAAACTTGCTCATAAAAAATAACGATATCACATATCGTTATTTCAAAATTGTTGATCATAAAACTCTGCAAATTTTACACAAGGCTTTATTATTCTTTGATATAGGACAAAAATTTGGATTGACCCCAGCGAAAAGACATATTCATGTCAAAATGTCTACTACAAACGTGGACGTAGAGTGGTCGGACTGGTTTGGGATGCCTTTTAATCGGTTCTATGAAGGCGATGTCAAATACCGCGAACGTAATCCGCTTGAGAAGGGGACCCCGGATTAAGGGTTAAAGGGGCTCGAGTCTGATGTAAATACCGCGAACGAGAAGTTTGGACCGATGGGTGAGCGATGTAAATACCGCTAAGGCGGGGAGCATCCCGATGACCGGAAGTGTGAGTCACTCTGATACCGATAAACTATCAATAAACATTGAAACACCGTAAACAAAACAACAAAACGTAAAGGAATACTAAGTATGAACAAGTCTTGTTCATCGAAATGCCATAAGAGGCGGCTGAATTAAAAAATCATTGTTAACTGCGAGGCGAAAATTTGTTGACGGAAAATTTTTACTTTCACGGCGAAAAACGCATCAAGTTGCGTCAAATGGTCGATTGTAGGAAAAAAAGTCGCCGGAAAAAAGTCCCTCCAAAAAAGGCGCCGGAAAAAAAAAACCCCCAGTATTTTCCGATCCCGGAAAAAAGTCCCCATAGAAGAACTTGTGAGAACATTAATTCTGTCAATCAATAACATTTAAAAAAAGAAATGTTTTTTCAACAATTTTTTTTTTCATTCGGAAATTATTTGACCCCTTGGCATCCTTCAAAAATCCCGCTTGTAGCTCCATGAAAGTCCTATAGATCGCCACAGTGAAATCGGATCAATCCTGGACCCCCCAAATTGGATTCTACGTCCAAAAATCCTTCGAAAACGACACCTCACTCGATCCCATAGGCCCATCAAAAACCCCTCTCGCAGCCCCATTTTAGGCCCATAGCGCCCCACGGGTTTGAGCGATCGGGCTGCTTCCGGGCACAACTAGATGGTAAACCGAGTATTTTGTCAACATTTCAGATTTTTTTTTAAATTCCTATTGCCCAAAACGGCCCGGACGTCGGACGGACATTCCTTTTTTGGAATCTAGACCTCTTGAAACGAATAATGTCACATTTTGAGGCTGATCAGAATTTTCGACCCCCGTCGCCATTACATAGGTGCATTATTCCAAGAATACTAAACCAAACGAAGCGGTTCCCTAACTTTCTATTGTGTTTTGTTCAAGATTTTTTAATTTTTTTAAATTTTTTTTTTTTGGGGATTTTTTTTCTGCCCTTGAGTATTCTTAGGGGATTTTTTTCCGCCCTGCAGGATTTTTTTTCCGGGGACTTTTTTCCGATTACCAAATGGTCGCATGCCACTGGTAAGGAGGATACGTTCAGCTGGCCATGTTGGGAGTGTACAGCAGCCTTACTGCCAAAATCCCATTGAACTCGTCCCGCCAGTACGCAGTAAAATATCAAACCAGGCTCAAACCATGACGGGGAGAGGCCGTTCGCGGTTTTTACATTGCACTCCAAACTTTCAGGTAACGGATTAGCAGAATTTGATACTGTCCCTCCACTCGCCTCCCTCTCTAAAATCCCTAAATACCTACCCCTCTAAAAAACCCAGGTGCTGGTGCCAAAATTCCAAAATTATTGAAAAATTCCTATTGGCAAAAGTGGCGTGGACGGCGGTGGGACGTTTAATTTTTGAAACCTACGTGTTTGCCTATTTTCCACACGGTTTGCCGAAGAACGTTTCGTCAACCAGACAGAAATCCTGCTGACACCCACTTTCGCATAAGCACTGCCCTGCAGGTTTGAATCGTCGAATCTCTGTCACGAGTCTAACGTAGGGTTGCCAACCGTCCTCCCCCGGGGAGGACAGTCCTCCCTTTTGGTCATCCGTCCTCCCGAAACCCGGGACCTCGGGAGGACGCTCAAATGTCCTCCCTTTTCTGTTTGTGGATTGATGTTTCTTCAACACAAACAATATTATCTAGCTTCACTCACAATGCGCTAAGTACCTACCTAAGTAACTAAAAATAGCGTACCTACCTAGCTATAACGTAGACAGTTACCTAAAACAGAACAATCGCGTTAACCAGCTGCGAGACGAATTGAGATGAGGAAGGAGTGATCAAATTTCTCATCAACGTGGTCTTTTTCTGTTACTTTATCTGCCCTCTCTTGATGTTATCCTCTTCAAGTGGATCGCGATTACTTTGTGAGATTTTTGCTTAGTTTTTGGTGGATAGGTTGAGTACCTAAGTACAGTTTGTGCTAAAATTGGCACAGAAACCGACAGTGATGTTGAGGAAGACCCAAAGTGTTCGAAGGCTAGGACTTCTAAACGTGCGTGTTCTTTCAACTAGTTGTGGGAGAAGGCAAGGCAAGGAGGAGGATGGGCAAGGTTAGATGAGGTAAATCCCAAAAAAGCGTAATGCTCCTTTTGCAAGAAATCGTTCTTTATAAAATATGGTGGAATAAGCTCTTTGAATCGTCATGCCTCCAAACAAACTCATAAAAGTAATGCTTCTGCCGTCATACAGAATAAAACGTGGGCATCCTTCATGTCCAGACCGACTTTCATTCCTGAAAATTAGAAAATCGTTGCCGCTGGCAAAATTGTATCATGGGGTGTGACATGGTGGTAGGTAGCAAGTTAGCTACGGGAGGGTTTTTTGAAGGCTTTTGGCTATGGAATCGAGTTAGGTGTCGTTTTCGAAGTATTTTTGGACGTCGAATCCAGTTTTGGGGGTCCCAGACCGATCCGGTTTCACCGTGGGGATGTATAGGGCTTTGAAGGGGCTACAAATGGGATTTTTTAAGGATCCCAGGAGGTCTAGGTATAGGTATCCATTTTTCGAGGGTCTTGTTTCCCTATCTTGTACGTGTTAGTTGATGGAATTTTTCTCGTTTTACATTTTATTTTATATGAATAAAATTCCATTTTTATATCTCAAAATTTTGTTTGTTTTGCAATTTTTCGTCTACGTTGTTCGTGTTTGAACGTCCCCTCAAAAGAGGGAAAGGACCATTGTGAAAAGGGGGACAGGGTGGCCCTAGGGCCACAGCTGTGGACTAAGGCGACAGAGCTTCGTCTGTTTACAAATCAGTCGGAGCGCTGATCAGCCTGCTTCAAATCCGGGGACGAACACCAATGTTTGACCAAAAGTACCTAAATCACATCTTGTAATACCTGTCTTGTCGGCAGAAAATTCACCTCTGAACTCAAGTTTATGTGAATCCTTTCCCTGGAGCAAGATTTTCTAAAGCGTTTCTAAGTACAAGTGCGGGGTCGGGTCCTGCTATGCCCCAATTGAGAGAACCGAAAATGGTTAAGCACAAAAAAATCCCACTTTTTTACCATTTTGAAAAGTTAAACTTACAATGTAGGTAGGTATAATTTATTATCCTTCGCTGAACCCATCGGTGATATCCAAATTAAGTTCGTCTTATGATTGAAGGGCATGTATGACAATCAATACCTGAATATTTGAATCCAGGCATGCATTTATACAAATACAAATTATGTAATGATTTGACGTAGAGTGATGCATTATATTCTAGTTCCTTTTTGTTTTTCATGAGCATTATTATTTCTTAGTTCCTTGCTTAATACCTGAGTGTACTACCTAAGTCAATACCTACCTAGTTTGGTTTAATACTTACAAATCTGTATTTTCAAATTTAAGTTCACTTTTTGTCTTGTTTGTGTAGTGAATCAGTTTTTTTTTTTTTTTTTTTTTTTTTTAATTCCGGCCCTTCGTACGTTAGTAAAATTATTTTCACTTGATAATGAATTTGTAAAACTAATAATTTATTGCAAATATCAATCTTGGAGTGGATGTCCTCCCTTTTTACACGGTGTCCTCCCCAATTTTTCCAAGCGTCCTCCCGAACAGAATTTTGGAGTTGGCAACCCTAGTCGAGAATGACAATTTCTATTCCCTAACTAGGTGGCCAAGGGAAGAGCCAACCAAATGGCGGGAAATTATTTATCCCACACATACACCAAATTGTGCCTTCGTTGCGAGTACACCTACTTTTCTCTACCTGACTTCTGGAGTCTTGCACAGTAAGACATACAACTTAGGAATTTATACAAGTTCCTATCTTCGATGGTTGCGGGTAAAATTATCTTATTCCTGGCCCAGAATTGACCGAAAATGTCCGTTTCATGACGTTTATTCCAATAAGTCGCATTTCATGACCTTTTTGACCAAAATTACTATTTTATGATAAAAAACTATGACTATGACGCTTACCTATGACTTTTTGGCGTCTCTGATCATTAGATAGTGAATATAAATGCGACAAAATAGGGAAGAAGTGTTGGATGTTTGATGCTCTTGCGGCTTACCGGATCGGATCACAAAAATAGCAGGAAAACGCTGCAAATTTTACGAAAGGGCTCTGGCTGTGACTCGGCTCTGCAATGGATACCCTCGCATAAAGGCATTTTGTGGCCCTCCGGGTCTCGCCAAGGGGAAAGCCCCCTGGACCCCTGGATGATTTTTGCTTGGAACCTACGGCTAAAATTCAAGAAACGTAGAACATTCTTTACCAACCGAATAATATTCGGTTGGTAATATATATTATATATCTGTACCTTGGAACAACAATAACCAATGTCAAATTGTATTACAATTGACATTGGTTGTTGTTTTCCCATGGTGCAGATATATCCTAAATAAATACTCGTATTTGTATCCTAAATAAATAAATAAAGGATCCTAAATCCTTCATAATATGTGTATATTATAGGATCGTACATACTGTATAGAGGATCCTATATATAAAATCCCACATCCTATGAGGTGGTTAGGGAGAGAGAACGACTCCTCTGCTTGTTTGAATACTAAATTGTTTATTTCACTAAACAATTGTAGCGTGGGGACTGGTTTTGAGCAACTAAGCTCAAGTACAGCACAGAGTAAATTGAAGTAACCGATCCCCACGCTAAAATGATTTATTATTCAAACCAGCTGAGGAGTCGTTCTCTCTCCCTAACCACCTCATTGGATTAGACCTCTGCACCGTCGGCAAAAACCACACCGTTACCTACGCAATTTTCGAAGGAAACGACATTTCATTTACAAGCTTTACTTAATTTTTGTTATCTAAATTGGGGGTAGTGAAACATTTTAAATTTTCTTATCTTGGAATGGAAATTTGCTTTTCAAATAGAGACTCGTGATGAGCATCATAATTATAATCAACGTGGCGGTAACGAGCTGTGGGCTGGCTTTGGCCATTTTGAGCAGCATAGTTTTCTTCAGCGTGGCTCCGTTTCAGCGGGAGAAGAAGGAGGATTTGGAAACGCTTTTCGCCGTCTACGCGTCGTGCGTCATCGTTTTTGGGTCTCTGATAACTTTGTCTGCTCTTATTACGATGGTCATGTCGACTTGTCCGGGTTTCGAGACGGAGAGATGCACGAGGAAGTTTTACCCGATATCTTTGGGGGTTTTGAGTGTCGGGCTCGTCATGGGGTCTGTGCTGTGCATGATTTTGTCGCCTATGGCCAACAGGTATGTTCAAGACGCGGTGTACAGTATAATTCTAACGTCACAACCTAAAAAAAGCAAAAATTATAAGCACCGAATCGTAAGGGATTTGGCCATGTAGGTATTCAATAATGTAACTGATTAAGCCTGGTTATGTTGGACTTAGGCACCCGACGTAGTTCTAGACGTTTGGAATGATATATTCGCTGAGGTATCAGCGTCAATTAACTTTTATGTTATGTTATGTGAGTTTCTGATTTCGGAAAAGGCATGAGTTCACCCAAGCGGTGAAAGGCAGTACGTGAGTACACGGTGTACTGTACACCCAGACAGAAAACGCTGCAAATTTTACAAAAGGGCTTATTATTCTTCGATATAGGTTACTTATGCAAAAATTATTTCTGTGTCAATGGAAAACATTTTGGAATTTTTTTTTCTCAAAAATTCTTTATTTTTTACTCGAAAAATATTTAACCTCCTGGGATCCTTCAAAAATTCCATTTTTAGCCCGATGAAAGCCCTATAGATCGCCACAGTGAAATCGGCTCGTTTCGGGACCCCCAAAAATGGATTCTACGTCCAAAAGTACTTCGCAAACGACTCCTAACTCGATCCCATAGCTAAACGCCTTCAAAAAAAACCCTTCCCATAGCCCCATAGCGCCCCACGGGTTTGGGTGATCGGACTGAAAACCTTGAGTGCACAATTAGATGGTAAACCAAGTATTTCGGATTTAGAATGTAGACCTCTTGAAACGGATAATGTCAAATTTTGAGGCCGATCGGAGTCGTCGACCCCCGTCGCGAAAATATAGGTGTATTATTCCAAGAATATAAACCAAAAGACGTGACTACACCCGCAGTATATGAGTACACTCGTGAAAGACGAGTTCAATTTCAGCCATACTTATTCGTCATCCATATTAGTCAACATTAACGTCAAATTGCTTCATAATGTAAGGGAAACTATACAAACGTTGATCTTTTTATTATTAGCAAAGATTCCGGATACCTACCTAATTCGGGTTTAGCCATTGCTCTTCCAGGCGCAGAGAAAGGAACCACTGCCCACCCCGACGGATCGAGACCACTGCACTCCCGTTATCACAACACTCCCCTAATGGAAACTCATCCCAAGCTGCCTAAGGATTTTCTAGATACGCCAATATGGTGCCAAGCTGGATAAGGGTTTCCAAGGTTTACCAAGATGGGCTTACGCTTTCCAGACTTGCCCAGGGCTTGCAATGTTGGTGTCAAGCTGGATAAGGGTTTCCAAGGCTTTCTAAGATTGCCCCAAGCTTTCCAGACTTGTCTAAGGCTTGCAAAGTCGGTGCCACGCTGGCTAATGGTTTCCATGGCTTGCCAAGATATTACCAAGCTTTTCACACCTGTCCAAGGCTTGCAAAGTTTGTGGCAAGCTAGGGATGAATTGAGACTTCGTCCAGGGATGGATTGCCTTATCCTTTTCGCCCCGGGAGTGCAGTAACTCTCAACTGGAGCCGCTCAGAATAGTTCTGGTGTTTTTTTTTTAAAGTTCTGATATTCAACTTGGGAGTCACAATCCCGAAGCAGGGGGGGCAGGCCCACCGCCGTGATTAGACGGTAGTGCCCCTTCGTCCTGAATCAGGAGTTTGAACCCCTGGGCACCGCGACCTCAAGCCCTCAAGCTGGGCCTATTGTATCCATTGAACCTCAGAGCAGACGCATCCATGTGTTGATGTCCAAGGTCCTTAAGCCAGGTTTTATCTCATACACATGTCATCATGAGATAGTGCCGCCGGAATGAGCTATATAAGCATTTTTTTCTGTTTATTGTAATTGAAAGTTCCATAAAATGACTAATAACGCCCTCATATGGCAAAAAAAGTTCCGATTTATCCTTCAGGATCTTAAAGAACTTGGAAGGTTTGAAACCGAAAGGACGGTAAATGACGACATTTACCTACCGTCCCTAACCCGAAAGCAGACAGACCTGACTACAGTTCTTCAAATATCCGTAGAAACCGACTGTATCGGTGAAGGACATCCCTAACATAAACAATCATCATCATCTTGAAGGGAGGTTCAGATTAGCCAACTTGGTGGCGTTGTGTTGTACTACTTTCGGAAGGTCAACAGTTCAAACGCTGATTATTTTCATACTCTCTCCTGATATCCGAGCTTACGGCTGACGGACATTTCAGATTCGGTAGCAAGACCTCTTGAAACAGATAATGTCAAATTACAGGCCGATCGGAGTCGTCGACCTCCGTCGCGAAAACATAGACCTATGTATAAGATAACCATAGACCTGTGTATCAGATCACAAGACTTGATCACTTGGTGATCAAAAGTGATCAGATCACATGGTGACAGAAGGAGGAAGAGTGGGACATAACTTCAAGTTAAGGAGATAACTTCCGAAAATCCACAAGTTAAAAAAGTGGAAGTTACCTTCCTGGTACCTAACTAGAAGTTAATACTATTAACTAATAACTTAATAGTTGGTGAAACGCATTTTTTTCGCTAACTCGTGGATTAGCCTAGCTCGAGGCCTTAACTCGAGGTGGTGAAACCGGCCCGTAGAAGATTAAAAATTGTGCAGACGGTATAAAACAAGTATTTTACTCTACAGAATGGGATTCGACTGAAAAAACTACGATTTTCAACCATCCTTATATAGCTCATTGCATGTTTTGCCACTTTTTTTTATCATTCATGTTTATACTCTTGCAATTCCAACAATCAGAGAACTCCAGAGGGCGGGGATCACCACTCCCCTGGGTCGAAATACCGACCCTGCGTGAGGACGTTATAACCGTCTTCGAGTCGAGGGTCCAAAGATTGCTGATTCGGCTTCCCCCGCGCCTTAGGCCCTCTCCTCTGCTGTGGAGGGTAATGTATGCCTTGTATGACATTACGGGAGCTTGCGGATAAGGAAAAAGGACAAAAGAAAACCTTGACGCAAGACAGCCTCGAACTCCAGACCCATCAGTAGTCAGCACTATAACCACTACACCATCGGCGGCCCCATTGTTCAGGTGTATTCGCGTCATACCGATTCTTCTCGGGTGTACTGCTGTAATGCTTGGGTGTACAGTACACCCAGTAACTGGCGACCTTACTTTCACCTTGCTGGGTGTACTCACGTACCAACCCGGGGAGCCACTGCTCGACCACCCCTTCTAACGGAATGTGAACGAAAAGAACTTGGGGGGCGACTATTGGGAATCATTGCTCGAACAGCTGTCGTCCCCCTCAGGGCGTGCTATTACCTGCGGTGGCCTTGTTGCTGAGACTCTCAAGGTGGCGTATGGGACGACTGGAGCAGTTATGTTTCCAGCCCTTCACGCTACAAAGCGTTCATTAATTGCCTTTGCAGCCATCTGCCGAGGCACTGATGGCAAGAACTCGAAAGTGAGTCTCCGTGGACTCAGTAGCCCAACCCTCCTTGTACCGATTGAAGAGCATGGCCATCACCTCCCAGTCCAGCTGGGCCCCCACTCTGAGCAGTTGAAAGGGATGGGAGAAGGTGAGTTTAGCCCCCCTGCTCCGCCGTCTCGTCTCCAGCTCCCTCCGGGATTGACTCATGAACATTTCCATGTAACTGCTTCAAAGCCTGCGTCCCAGACCACACCCTGGAGCCCCTCAAAGACCAGGTCCAATGACTGCAGTCCCAAGAGAGATCCTTTTGGGCAGCCCTTGGGTACGGGCTTCCTGATAGCCAGGTCACAATCTACCTTCTTGACTTCTCTTCCGGATTGGTAGCTAGCTAGGCCAAGACTTGCGGCCACCATATGT
Source organism: Pilophorus perplexus (assembly GCA_955831195.1). Taxonomy (NCBI): domain Eukaryota; kingdom Metazoa; phylum Arthropoda; class Insecta; order Hemiptera; family Miridae; genus Pilophorus; species Pilophorus perplexus. The sequence continues at coordinate 964,498 of OY037009.1, forward strand.
TGTCAAACGCTCCCTGGATATCCAGAAAGACGCTGAGCACATATTTCTTAGGGACCTCGTCAAAGATCCAGAACAGTCGATAGCGTCAACGGTGAATCGCCCTGACCTAAAGCTAAACTGCTTCAGGGCTCTTTGGTGTCCTGGAGGGATTCTGTGGAGTTCTGATTGAATTCTTGGGAGCGTTTAAACGCTTGCGATATGAGTTTTGATAAGATTCCAAACGTCTAGAACTGTGTCAGAGACTGAATTTCTAAACTAACCTGGCTTAGTAAGTTCCAATATGACGGAATCCTATGGAAGAAGGAAAGGAAGTTTCACTTCATAGGGGTGGTGGGCTACCCGCCAAAGACTGCCTAGAGTAGGGGGTAGTAGGACGACCCATAGGAAAACCTACCCAGCAGGAAAACGAAGGCCCGATTCAAATCCAACTTCCAAACACCCCGATACCGTTTCATACCCGAAACTCTCAATCCTGTTTCTCATTTCATACCCAGCGAGAGTTACTCCTGATAATGATACACACATGGGACAAAGGCCCAAAAGTACTATCCATACCTAATACATGTATATGCCATCGTCAATTTGTGAAGATTTCTCGTTAAAAAACGAAGTTGTCCAGCTAAATCAGGAAAGCTACTTGTCCGGATGGGGCCTTAGTTTAAATGAAATGACTTGAAAAAATTTATACAATATTTGTCACCATTGGTTTGTCGTGCGATCCATTTGTCCACCCATAGTTTGGGGGGAGATTTCCGCCTGCACTGAGAGAAGTTTATCAAAAAAGTGAACAAGTCGGGATGGGGTATGTAGAAATCTTTATTGTATACCTACTTCTATATATAGAAGGCGTGGAAGCTTTCACATGCATTGGTCGTTCGCTCCACACGTTTTGCTCGCCCAAACCTTTGCAGAGTACACTGCTTTGTCCGATCTTTATGTTTGGGTATGTATCGTCCTCACCCGTTCAAACCAGCGGATATGAGACGTCCTCACCTTGACAAACAACCTTCCCATGAAGCTCTCGTTGGGTATGAGTTAGCCTACCCCCGCTGAGAGTAACACAATCTGGGCGCGTATCCTTTGTCACTAGTTAGTTTACCAGGTGCCCGACCGCTAGGTTTCGGAAATTCTCGGCATTTGCGGTTCGCGAATATTCGGGGAGAATCAAGAATCAAGAATTTCATTTATTTGCCAAGGCCAAGTTGACAGGACAAACGTCAGAACATGAGTAATAAATGACAATTATAGTTCACATATAGGTAATAACAATCACACCGTTGGTTGCAAACCAACATGTCAAAATCTAAAAAGCTAAACACATTCTGCTTACAGGGGAGAACAGGAATGACCAAGATTCACATCTAAGAAAATTTTATTTAAAATAACACATGCACTGGTATGGGGAAACTTTAACTAGTACTGAACACAACACCGTCAACAGGCTGCAACACCCCATTCGATCTTGTAAAAATCCTCCAAGGTGTATAATTCTGCTTTAAGAAGGTGGGCTTTGATCACCCTGTATACAGGGTTCTATAGAACGCTTTATTTGGCAACATTCTTACATTATGGGGCAGCGCATTGAACAAACGAGTCCCCACTTGAAACGGATTGTTGCGCTGAACCTTACTGATATGAGAAGACCACGAAAGACGGTTGTGGATTCTCAAGCCCAGGAAGTTGACCGATTGGTCAAGACGTCGGTTGAGCCCCAATTCAAGAGTCTGGGTTTTGTTTTTGTTTAAGACCAAGCCGTTTGCAATATACCGCCTCTCTACAGTATTGGATTTGTTTAATGAGTCTTGGTCAAGCTCATCACGAGATGATCCCCTTGCCAGGCTGGTTATATCATCAGCAGAAAGAAAAATGGCTAGCGAGTCCAAGAATTGGCTTGGCAAGTCATTGATGTACAAAAGGAAGAGAATAGGACCAAGAATACTACCCTGCTTTACACCACACGGAATAGCGACCTCCTCAGAGCAGAATAAGCCTGCTCCCTCCAGACGGCGTCTGTGGACCCCCCAGAGATGGGCTCTTTGTTTTTCTTATTTGTTTAGTGGTAAGACAGTAGTGGGTGTCACCTGGCGCGATCTGTGAACGTTAAGGCAAACCCTTTGGCCTTTATTATTATCGAAGATACTACCAGAGGTGTCGAATGCGGGACCAAATGGGGGATTTATTGAAAAGTAGGGGAACTTTTGGGCACGTCTTGTAACGCAGAATGTAGCTTCCTTTCCTTCTTCCATATCTGAATCCCTTAGGATTGAGTGATTGTTCTTTTTTTTTTTTTTATAGTTATCTCGAGCTTCGTGGCTCTAACGAACCTATTCTCAACCTCATGTACAGATCTTTGGGACCAAGTTTTGCCAGAATGTACTCCAACGTTCGCAATGGCTCGTCCAACAAAGACGTCGACCAGCTGCAGTGGGAGCGTGAATGCTGTGGTTACCGTCCCTCACCACTCGTCGGCTACGCCCCTGGTGTCCCCCGGGTGGCGTTCGAGCCGGACTTTCCTCTCCCCGACTCGTGCTGCCCTGCACAATTGAACGTCAAATGTACTGGATGGCTCGCGTTCAAAAACGATTGCTTGTACGTGTTCCGAGTCACGTTTGACCGGGCCATCAACCATATCGCGATGTGGGCCCTCAGTGTCGTCACGTTCCTCATCATCTCGATAGTCCTCATTCTTTGTACCAACCCCCGATAAACCCCATTTGAGTCATCAATAAACTTGCAATATCGTCTGTGTTGCTGATTGTAGGAAGTGGGGAAAAAATGTTTTGGCAAAATAGTAAAAAATTTATTATTTCGAAGTCAATTGTTTGCAGTACAAATAGTTTAAAGCTTCAGGCAGTTATCATGATTTAAGATCAGTTGAGACGCATAGTGTGAGTTGGTGACGGGAGAGTGTGAACTCCCTTCTCATATGTTCCATCGACCCCAAGAAAGTTGGTGGGTGTGAACATTTCCAGAGTGCCATGAGTGGGTGTAGGACCATGGTAAGCCGTAAACGAACGGCAAACTGACTTGGTGAAAAGGAGTGGCGTAGAGGTGAGCCACTTGGCTGGCTCGATGCAGCCCCTGGCATGATTTCGTATAGGCCGATGTATCACCGGAGCAGTGTGGACCGTAGACTGCCCAGGCCCGGAACCCGTCGCCTTCTTGAAGTCGGGTCGCTTTGAAAATCCGCTTGGCGCACTTCCAGTCGTCGGTAATGTCGTCGTTTTTGAGAGACTGGCAGTCGACCCCGCAGGCAGAACCGGGTGGGGAACACCAGTATCTGTCGTTGATCTAGATAACAATTTCACTTTATAGTAGTAAAGTAGGTATAGCTTACACACGTGCTTAGTGAATTTTAAAATACAGTATGCAGGTGTGTCAGTCCAGGTGCCAATGATGTAACCCCAGGAGCGTTAATATTATACCGGATATCAGCTTCTATAACAGCTCCAGCATGATCGCGAGGGAAGCACCGCGCAAAATTTGCGGTGACTCGCTTGACTTTGGACTGATACCTGACGCTAGCGCACCACCGGCGCTACCCCAGTAACCTGTTGTCCTTCGTACTTATTAGGGTAGCTTACCCTTGACTTGCTGGTACCTCTTAGTAAAACGGCCAAATCCACCCACAGGCTGGAGACATTAAATTTTCTGCTTCACTCCTTTCTCGGCCTCCACAATGACCCTCTCTCTCGTACCAAAAAGCATGGCTCACACCACAGCCAAGTCCAATTCTGGCGTGGATTGGCCTGAGATAGACGAGGCTCGAAGCTTTGCCCCAGCACCCAGAAGGGTCCCCAGACTGTCCCTTCAGGAGGTCAACAGTCTCAGGTCTCGCACTTCATAGCTCCATCCTTCTCAATCAATTTCTGTAGGTAAGGGGTTGACCCTACCCTTGGTGGTACCTACTATTGCCAGTCCATGGAATAGTCGTTACCTACTATTGCCAGTCCGTGGAATAGTCGTTACCACCAAGAGTAGGGATTTGTCACTCCCTGGTACTGTTCCTTGAGACTCAGTTACGCACTCCCACCGTACTAACACACCCCTGAAATACAGTTCACTGTCCTACCTGAAAGATACCATGGTCCCGAGACCCGTCCCAATTCGGTGGCCCCACTGCTGACGTGTTGTAACTCGACTCGTGCTCAGCTATGCAAACCCACGTGGAAATCAGCTCTCGGGCCGCTCCGAGCCTGAGGAGTTCGTCGGCCAAATCACAAGGCTTGAACAGACGCCCCAGACAGCTGCTGACCAAGCAGGCGATGACCCACGCAACGATGCCAAGACTGGCTTTCATTCTCAACAGCAGGCTGTGTACCTGTTTGTTAAAATTGACAGTAGAAGCTCATAAATTATCCATGTCTGGGTTGTAATGATGGGTTTCATCGCCAACCTTCTCAGCTGCCGAACATGATTCGGTATTGCGTCATCCTTTCCAGTATGAAAACAAAACATAAGAAAAACAAAACATCATGCTTGTGGTTATGTCAGCCATGGTTTGACATGAACATAATATGTTCCTTCCTATATTATAGGAGTGCAAAAGGAGGTTCAAGTGCGGTTATAAACTAATATCAGTTTGTGAGCCTTGTTCCCGGACCCCCAAAAATGGATTCTACCTCCAAAAATACTTCGTAAACTACACCTGACTCGATCCCATAGCCAAAAGCCTTCAAAAACCCCCTCCCGTAGCCCCATTTTAGCCCCATAGCGCCCCACGGGTTTGGGCGATCGGGCTGATTTTAAAAAAAATTCCTACTGCCCAAAACGGCCCGGACGGCGTACGGCGGACAAAAATTATTTCTGTGTCAATGGAAAATTTTTGGAAAGAACATCTTTTTTGGATTTTTTAAAAAAACATTTTCAAAAATTCTTTATTTTTTACTCGAAAAATATTTAACCTCCTGGGATCCTCAAAAATCCCATTTTTAGCCCCATGAAAGCCCCATAGATCGCAACAGTGAAATTGGATCGTTCCGGGACCCCCAGAAATGGATTCTACGTCCAAAAATACTTCGAAAACGACACCTAACTCGATCCCATAGCCCCTTTTAAAAAACCCTCCTATTGCCCCATAGCGCCCCACGGGTTTGGGCGATCGGGCTGAAAACCTTGCGGTCACAACTAGATGGTAAACCAAGTATTTTGTCAAAATTTCAGATTGGTTTAAAAAAAAATCCTACTGCCCAAAACGGCCCGGTCGGCGGACGGTGGACGGACATTTCGGATTTTGAATGTTTACCTCTTGAAACGGAGTCGTCGACCCCCGTCGCGAAAACATAGGTGTATTATTCCAAGAATAAACCAAAAGTGTTAGTCGACAATCGGTTCCCTAGCCCATTCGTGCCTACCTAATTTTTTCTTCCAAGTCGGAATGTAGGACAATTTTCCATAACTAATTCAAAGTGTAAAATGTAGGACATGTCCTACAATAGGAGGACGTATGGCAACCCTGACTATCACTTGTTATCAAACTGCTGTGCAGAAGCCTACCGCGCAGATCCGGAACCCCATCAAACAAAATTGGATATGGACAGTCCACTTTAAAAGGCAACCTTGTGGCGATTTGGTTTGAGTGATCTGCCAATCAGCTTGCTGAACGCACTCGCTTCCTGCGTCATCAATCATTTGTCATCAATACTGAGCAATCTCGCCTTGTAACACGAATGTTTCACAAGTCCCAGGCTACCAACAAGTGAAGCTGGGTTCACATGGCGTTAAAAAAAGCGGGGCGCGAGTGCGTTCGGCGATCTCATTGGAGGAAATCTGCGCGGGAAAACTGATTAGCCAATCAGATCGCCGAACGCCGTTACGCACGAGTTTCTTACGCCACGTGAGTGGGCCTTAACCCAGCTTGAGTGGGCAAGATTCTCCTCACCAATGGCATCGTATTTCATCTCACGCGCTAACGTATCCTAGGGTTGCCATTCGTCCCTTTTTTCGTAGGGTCCTTTTATGACCTTATCTTTTTTTGACTAAGCGTCCTTTCAAAAAAATGGACGCAAAAACCTATAAGACTTAGTAAGTACCTAGGTACTCATTTCAACCTACCTGCCCGCTCTCCTTGTCATTTTTTTGCACCTTCTAACCTCCTAGTTTCATGCTCTGCCTTATTCAAATTTTGCTCAGCCGGTGTTTGTTTGTGTAGGAATACTTGTCATTCAATAATTTCAATGAACCATAGACCTTATATGAATTGTCCTTGTCCCTATCCTATCTTCTGATTATCTCGGTTGTCGTAGGGCTAGATTAGGTAGGTTGGCTGCAGTAGGTTTTATCTTTTGAAACAGTGTAGTGTCGTGAGTGCCAGTATATCGCACCAACAGTGCAACAGGGCCACATCTTTTAATCATTTAATAATGATTAACAGGACGTTTTCATTTTTTTCCCGTCACGACACAAAAAAGCGTTACGCAACATAATCGCGAAAACTATAATCACATGATTGGTCTGTAAGGAAGTTTGGCGGTTGGTTCCAAGTAGAGGGTCGAAATTCCAAGAGCTTAGAATGAGGCGTAAAATTAATCATTATTGAATGATCTGACTGTAGAACCATGGGTCTACCGTCCATTTTTTTTTTTCTTAAGGTTTTCAGGACGAGCGTTCAAAGTTTTAGAACGGGGTAAAAAAAATTAAAATATTTTTCTAGAAACACTAATTGCGTTCAGAACTGTTTCAGATTGGGTCAAGTGGATGTTTAACAATGATAGATAAATATTATCTTCAACCTCATTTTGCCTTTTGATCCCTTTTAACTACTTATGTGGCTTGTTGAGCAGACATTTTTCCCCAGATGTTAAAGTCGTAGTCCAGTTAAAACAGAGATCCAGAGAAAACGATAACGACGAATTTTGTTGTCTTATTCTTTGTATTTGGGGTGCTGAATCCGAATCTGAAGAGATCCAACAACTATCTGTTAGGTATGCGTTTTGAGATAGGTATTCGTAAAAAAAAAAACTCCAAACTTTTTGCACGTTTTTCAGATTTTTGCTTATAACTCCAAAATTATGTGTCCTACGGCGAAAGTTGTCATTATCAAAGTGAAAGAGCATTAAATTTCCTATAAATTTTACATGTCAAACTTCATTGTAGACCCAATAGTTCAGGGGCTAGAGCGATTTGAAAAGGGGGCATTTTTTTACACGTCTTTCGAAAAATCCCTTTTTTGTACTTCAAAGAGATATACCTACTATACCTCCAAAACGGCCGGTCCTACCGAAAAATGTTATTTAATAAAAATTGTAGAGCGTTTAATTCTTTTGGATCGGGACCCCAAGTCGAAAAGTGCCAACCGTACGAATGGAGGGCAGAGTTGTAACAACATGTGATAAAAAAATGCACCAAAACGTACCTACGAAAAACACCACGTTTTACGGTACCTAACTACATTTTTGCCTGTAGCTCCGAAATCATTGATCCGATTCAAATTTCGTTTCTTTTTTTTTCACGTGAAAGCTTATAAGCTTTTATTGGCTTTGGCAAATAAAAAAATTCTCGATTCTTGATATATTAAAATTCCTATTTAACAGTTGATGGTGATGTTGACCGTTTCAATTAATGTTGTTGGAAACTTGTTGAGGGTCAGTCAAATAAGACGAGATTTTTTGCCGACGTTTCAAGAGATATATTCTCCTATCATCAGGGCCTAATGAAATGAACAAAACACGAATTTACACTTTGAATTTAACAATTGATGAAACTATATGATACGATGGTACGAAACAGTGAAAAGTGTACATAGAACAAATGAATATATACTTACAAGTGCAGGAAAAAGGGCAGCACACGATGTGAGCCGTCGCTGTCGTACAAATATACTAAATAATATCGACGGTCGGCAGGGAGAAGGGCGTAACTGCCACCTTCGGTCTGTCTGTCTGTCCGCATTTCCTTGCCACACCCATAACTTCCACAATTTTGATTGGATTTCAATCAAATTTTAAGGAATTGTGTGGGTATAGGAGACCTAAATGGTCCCTTATCAGTTTCATCATGATTGAATCAGCAGTACGCTCAGCGCATGCGCGAACGTTTCCGCCATTTATTCGCCCGACAGATGGCAGTTACGCCCTTCTCCCTGCCGACCGTCGATATGTAGGATGCAGACATACAGAAGGAACTGACAATTTTCGATGGTGGGGGTTGTTGTTTTTTTTTTTTTTTTGTTTTTTTTTTTCCCCTTAAGAAAGTGGTAAACAGAACTCAAAGGATGCCGACGTTTTGTAAGGTTTGAGGGTTGGTCAGTGAGCAGGTAAATAGGCATTAACGGTTTCATGTCGGCGGTCTCCCTTTGTGGATTAAGTCAGAGTAACATTTACTGAGGTGATTGACATCTGTTCTGAAGTTAACTGTTTGATGTTTGTTGCGTTCAATATGGATCATTTCCAATATCTCCCGCTTGAAAAGGATGGGTTCTTTACCAATGATCTTGGCTTTATTACATTGAAATTTATGTCCAGCCTCCCTAGAATTGTAGTTAATTGTAGATAATTGGTCTAAAATTAAACGATATACCCGTATCCCTAAACGCAATTTTCTAAAACTCTTCAACCTTTGTACAAAAAATTGGTATTTTCAATTCAATAATAAACATTATTTACAAATTTTTGGCACTAGCATGGGGTCTCCCATTGCCCCAAAATTGGCTGAGCTCTGTTTGGACATAGTATTTGATAACGTTATCCCCAAATTGCCTTTCCAGTTACCCTTTATTTTCAAATTCATGGATGACACAATAACAGCTATACCTCAAAATTCAGAACACATCATTCTATCAAAATTTAACAAATTTCACCCACGTCTACATTTCACCATAGAAAGTGAAAATTAGTCCCAATCCATTCCATTCCTTGACACCCTCTTAATTAGAAACCCCAATGGAAATATTGAAACTGATTGGTACACTAAACCTCAAAATTCCGGTAGGATTATTCATTATAAATCAGCCCAACCATACAAACACAAAATCAATACCATCAAAAATATTTTAGATCGAATTGTCAAACTCAGCTCCCCCCAGTTTCACCAAAAAAATCATGAACGTCTCCGTACTGTTCTTACTAAGAATGGCTATCCTAATTCTTTAATCAATAAAATCTTTACCCAACATTCAGCTAGCCTCACTAGACCACAAAATTTACGACAACCCCGTACGTATTGCTCTACCCCATATGTACGAGGGGTATCGGAAAAACTTTCCAAGATTTTAGATTCTGATTCTGCTCAGCTTGCTTTTAAAAACAAAAAAACTGTAGGAACTCTTTTCACTAAAACCAAAGACCCCATCCCTCATCACAAACAGAACAATATAATTTACGACATCCCATGTCAACAAAATTGTCCCAAACGTTATATTGGCCATACTGCAAATTTCATGTCAAAGCGTATCAATACTCATGAAAAAGAGAGCTCTGGTCCAGTAAAACCCACGTCCACCGCCTTGACTATCCATTCTAGGAAGGCTGGACATAAATTTCAATTTAATAAAGCCAAGATCATTGGTAAAGAACCCATCCTTTTCAAGCGGGAGATATTGGAAATGATCCATATTGAACGCAACAAACATCAAACAGTTAACTTCAGAACAGATGTCAATCACCTCAGTAAATGTTACTCTGACTTAATCCACAAAGGGAGACCGCCGACATGAAACCGTTAACGCCTAATTACCTGCTCACTGACCAACCCTCAAACCTTACAAAACGTCGGCATCCTTTGAGTTCTGTTTACCTTTTTTCTAAAGGGAAAAAAAACAAAAAAAAAACAACCCCCACCATCGAAAATTGTCAGTTCCTTCTGTATGTCTGCATCCTACATATTATTTAGTATATTTGTACGACAGCGACGGCTCACATCGTGTGCTGCCCTTTTTCCTGCACTTGTAAGTATATATTCATTTGTTCTATGTACACTTTTCACTGTTTCGTACCATCGTATCATATAGTTTCATCAATTGTTAAATTCAAAGTGTAAATTCGTGTTTTGTTCATTTCATTAGGCCCTGATGATAGGAGAATATATCTCTTGAAACGTCGGCAAAAAATCTTGTCTTATTTGACTGACCCTCAACAAGTTTCCAACAACATTCCTATTTAACGTGATATATCACATACTATGTGATATATAATAATATAATGTAATATATTATATTATGTGTTTCTTGGATGAAGTTTTCCATCACTTATGGATCTGCAGGACAAGAAAATGTGCTTTTTGGTCAAATTCCGGCACTTTTTTCAGTTTTTTGCGTAAACTCCGAAAATTTGCGTCCTGCGGCAAAAGCCACTATAATATTATGAAAGTGAAAGAGCATTACTTTTTCCCTATAAAATTCATCGGTCTACTTTGATTGTAGATCCAGTAGAACAGGAGCTAGTTTAAAACCGATCACATTTTTCCACTTGTGTCTATCCGACTATTTTGTTCTGCTTTCCATTTTTCCAACACTATTTGTGGTAAACCCTAGATGTTGACTTAACAGTACTTAGCTCTTCTTCTTAGTACTTAGTACAGTAGGTACTTAGTACTTCTGTTTTGCATGTTCTCAGGCGTAAGACGCTTGATTAAAAGCGTTCTTTTTTTTTGTCCTCATAACATGAGGGTTACCATAATATTATTATGGTAATCTGATGTCCTTTTTTTGTCCTTTTATTTGAATTGAGTGTCCTTTATTTGCGAAAATCGACATGGTAACCCTGAACTATCCAATGTGTATGACCTCTGAGACCCACTGCCAATCAAAACCCGAACCTTACGCTCGCTAGGACCATTATACAGTATAGCTGAAAATTTTAACGTCTGCTAGTAAGCGAGCTAAGAACTGGTTGGCGCCAAAACCTTACAATTGGGATGTTCGTCAGACCGAAATTAGCCACTTTTAGTGGAATGACTCATACACCAATTGCGAATTGCTTGTAAGTTGGTAAACATCATGGTAGGTACAATGAAAGTTAAAATAAAAAAAATAAAAAATTGCTCACCTCCGAGTCTTCAATATTATTCTGATTCGCGAAGTGTTGTCGAGTTTGCGGATCCTCGCCTTATCGGACTCTGCCATCGCCTTCGTCCCCACCAACTTGTTTATAAAGGCCAAATGTGGAGCGAGGAGGGACATGACATTGTCGTGGTCTTGTTGTTGCCCGACGACACAATCGGCAACATCTCGAGACGAATCTCACCGGGGGAATCCCCGAAAACTCCGATTTATATAATCTGTATGATATTGATGTGGTAGATCTGCTCAAAACCCACAAGCCAGTACCTATACAGGATCGGATTTGACAATAAACGAGCTCTTCGAAAAAAAAAAGAAAAAAAATCCGGTTAGCCAAGTTTGTCCCGGCTGTTCCACGCCTCCTTTCCTTCTATTAACGAATAACGGAAGTTCTCGGTCAATCTCATTGCAGACCTGAAGATGCTAAAACAGCGAAAGCGCTCGTCACACATTGTATGAAGTTCTAATCACATTGTATAAAGCCATCAGTACACAACTTCAAACCCACCGAGTCCGTTTTTAAATTTTGTTTCAGGTGTCCCCGTCGTGTTGTCGTTCCCTCACTTCTACAAAGCCTCCTCGGCCTATCAAAAAGCGATCGACGGGCTCAACCCGACTCCTGAAATTCACCAGAATTTCCTGGATATTGAACCGGTAAATACTTGATATGGTGAGAGGGATCTGAAAGACGCTGCACGCATAACGTGCACTTTTTAATCAAGAGTTTAATCAACGCAAATGATATAATTTGTAAAACGCTGCAAATTTTACACAAGGGTTTATTATTCTTTGCTATAAATTATCCAAAAATTAATTCTATATCAATGGATTTAAAAAAAATTTAATTATTTAAAATCATTTTTTCTATTTTGCTTGTAAAGTTCGTGGACGGATGTGGGACCCCGAAAAATGGATTATGCGTCCAATATTACTGGGGAAACGTCATCTCATTCGAATTCCTAGCATCCTTCAAAAGCCCCATAGATCCCCACGGTGAAATCGGATCGTTCTGGACACCCCCAACACCGGATTCTTCGTGCAAAAATACTTGTTATAATAAATAAATGAATTGCTATGGGTCAGAAATGGCCTTAGATACAATCTGAGAAGCTCGGTACAGCGGGACGGACATTTCAGTTTTGGAATCTAGACCTAGAAATGGATAATGTCCAATTTTGAGGTTCAGAACTGTACGTTCAACCACCTCAAGTCACTCTGGGCTGTAGATGAGCTTAGTTGCTCGAAACCGGTCCCCACGCTATAATTGTTTACCTGAATAAACAATTTAATATTCAGCAGAGGAGTCGTTCTCTCTCCCTAACCAAACTCATTGGATTAGACCTCTGCACCATCGGCAAACAACCACTTTGAAAAAACAAGAGGAATATAATGCCCGCTGAAGTAACCGTATATCGTCAGCAACTGATATAAAAACTTCCACTGCTTCCTTGTTGCGATACTTTATGGCGGCTAATATCCGTCTAACTGTGTGATACTTAACTGTGCTTTTCTGGGAACCTGCGTTTGCCAGCTGGTCAGCCTTCTCGTTCCCGCTGACACCGCAATTGCTCAGGATCCACTGTAGATGACAGATTCCGCCACACTCCCTCACTGACTGCAGCGACCGCAGAGTTTCGTTTATTGCATGCGATCTCATGCTGCACGGTGCCAAGTGCAAGTCTGGCGGCCTGCGAGTCCACGAACACCACCACACGCTCTAATCTTCGTCTCTCCACCTCTCGTACTGCAAGCTGTATGGGCATCGACCTCCCCGTCGAAGTGTGAGGGAAAGAAAAGAGAGGTGGTATACCATTACCTTCCGAGAGGTGATTATCAGTATTATCTATAATATAACTCTTTACTATAATAGCAGCTGCTGGGATCGAACCAGCAACCTTCGACTCAGCAGTCCAACGCTCAAACCACTGAGCCACTGATAACCACTTTCAGTTAAGGTACCTACCTCACAGGTAGTACAAAAAATAGGGTAGTAAATCCTTGTGTAACATTGTGATCTTTCATATGGATTTGCTGGTTTTTGAAAGTGCTCTCACGTCTCGGGTCTCATGAAGGGCCTTAATTCCATTCCAGAATACCGGCATTCCAGTGACTGCTGCCCGGAGGGTTCAAATCAACTTCGAAATGAAAGGTACTCCAGCGCTCAAAATGACCGGTAAAGCCAGAGACGTCCTATTTCCGTTCCTCTGGATTGATGAGGTGAGTTTTTCGATAACTAATCAATCAATCGATAAGTTCAAGGAGGTGTTAGTTATGAAGTAGCTCTGCAGTAGATTGTAGATATATCTACAATCATATATGATTCCCTCCAGGTTATATTTTTGCCTCAAGGATGCCATGGTTGCTTCCCCCTCTATGAAGATCTCCAAGGGGGGGGGGGGGGGGAGTATTATTTTATGTCCCCCCAGTACTGTACTGGGTCTGTAACAGACCCTCTCCTCTCAAAAAATGGCAGAGGACGGGGGCCTGTAAACAACACTCCTATTAGGTATAGGAGTGTTGTTTACAATAAGTTGTTTATAATAAGGCCCTTGGCGACACACGTTTCATCCTGATTCCATATTTTTTTTTTTTTTTTTTTTTTTAACGAAATTTCACGAACGAACTTCACTTGCTGAAAATGTAAACAAACGAGGGATTCTCGAAAACGGAAAGGTTGGATTCATGGGGTTTCCCTTGAAGCTGCCAACTTCAAAAAACTTGATTAGGCCACACTTACGCCAAAGCCCGGTTTATTTCACAATAAGTGACGTGGGCCCACCGCTCACGCTTTCATTTACATTTTCCCACTTTTATTTTTAAATTTCAGACCATGACGCTCTCGGACGATTTGTCTTCGCTTCTGAAAAACCAACTGTTGAAAGTACTCAGAATTTACAACATCGTGAGGTGGGTCCTGGTGGCAATCGGGTCCCTCATGTTCCTCGTTGGCTGCATCATGGCGTACATTTCTGCCCGCCGGGAACATCACCACCCAGATTAGAGCAGAACCCAGCTTCAAAAAGGGCAGCTTTCCATTTCCAATTGGTGGACCGTCAATGACGATATCAGAACACGTTGAGATCCTTTTTTTTTTAAGTTTTCATTTGATCCAAAGCACAAGATGAATGCCGACTGGCAAGTTGCTCAAACTTTTTTCCACAAATGTGATATTACGTCCTCCATGACTGATTAGAAGTAGAACGTTGCAGTCAGTGCTGCCACCTGTAGGCAACGTAGGAACATTCTTTTATTGCCAATAAAACTATTGAACTATTGAATAGTAACTAGTCCATTACATGGTAACCGATGTACCAAGCTCTACAATTAAGGGTACACGTGTCGCGTGATACCTGCCTCACTTTCGTTGGTGCAGTGTGATACCTATTATAGGATGCTATAATAGCAGCCTACCCGTACCGTACCGTAGGTAATGCAATCTGCTACCTACCACATGAAAAGTCAGGAAATTATGGAAATCTTACCTTGTCGTCGGGGTTCATTCTTCTAATGGGAAGAGTGTCGTGGAGATGAGGGGGATGACAAAGTGGTTGTATGCCGATGGTGCAGAGGTCTAATCCAATGAGTTGGTTTAGGGAGAGAGAACGACTCCAGCAGAGGAGTCGTTCTCTCTCCCTAAACCAACTCATGAGAGGGATGATTTCCACTACAAGTTGTGCTTCATGTCGGCGAAGAAGCAGTCCATGAGATCTTTGTCTGGATAGAGAGTTCGCCACCATTCTTCAATTAATTGTCTTTCTAGGAGTTGACGTGCGCCACACCTTCTTATTTTATACTTTTGTTTGACCTGGTTCCACAAACTTTCAATAGTTTGGGTGTGAGCTCCTGAAGTGGGCTCTAAGAAATTTTCAGAATTATTGACCGTTTTGTGCTGGTAGCCATAATTACGTGGAATATGCTCGCCACATATCGTAGACAATGGTGCTACCCGGTGCAATTTCATTTTGGATGATGGGTAGTAAAGTGGCCCGGTCTCTCTGAGCAACGATGAAAAATCTGCGCTCCAATACGCCATCTGGTCTCTTGCAGCACATCCCGAACACCGAGGGGCCCTGCATTCGATCACCATAATTTCTGCTCGTTGTTGGTGTACAACTTCACTTCCGGACAGATTACGATCAGGAGGTTTAAAGGTGAGCGTTGTAGGTGAACACCATCGTAAACATCAGCGCGTAGGTATTACAATGCACCGCCCGATTGGTCGGGAAGGCTCCGTCTAGCGGGTAGGTATCACGCGACACGTGTACCCAATTAAGCGGTTTTACAGCGCGGTAGGGTTTTGAATTTTGAAAGGAGGGATCACGTTTTCACGCGGTTTTTCGGAAGTGGATTGGGTTCCAAAATGTGGAAAAATTTTCATTTAATGTCAAATGTTAGAGGTATGGCTGCTTGGGGACGTCTGCCCGAGCATTTTAAGGCTCAAAATAAGTTAAATATCAATAAAGATCATTCTGGAAAAAGGCTGATTTTTTCTTTTTTTTCTGAATTATCTCTTTCAACATTTAACCAATTTTTATGAAATTTGGCTGATGAAATTCGGACGGAGCTTTATCGCTGATCTCAAGCTATCTCACAGGTAGAAATCAGGCTGTTTATCATGGACAAGAATGGTCGGGCTAAAATATGTACCAAAGGAGCTATATCTCTTAATATTTAATATATTCCTTCTATTACGTAGACCTACGTAATTGAAGGAATATACCTACCTGTAGGCCCCCTCTCGCAAAACCGGTTCAATGAAATGAATTTTTGGTGGTTTTTCTTCCTTCGTCTTCTTACATGCAGGGATGGGAAATGAACCCTAAAAGTCAATTTTGCGATCAATCTCTCTGGGGGGGACAAGAATAGATATAGTATCATAGTATTATAGTATTATAGTATTATTTGCGCGGCCGCCCCCTGCGTGGCCTGGGCGAACCATGCCTACATAGCAGGACCAATCTGCCCGCCCCCCATATTAGGGAAGGCCACGCGTTGAGGGCCAGCCTCTTGGCCGAGAACCGCGAGAATTCCCGAAGGATATGCTCTGCGGAACCTGGGGAGGCACACCAGAAGCACGGACTAGACGCCTCCAACCCAAGGGAGGAGGGCTTTGCCAGGAGGAACCCGATCACGAGGAACCCTGGCTTGACCCAACCGGCCTGAAGTCTCCCCCCCAACGCTGGATAAGAAGGCACAGGTGTGCTGGCCAGTGCCTTCCACTCGCCCTGCCACTGCCGAGCTAGCAGCGCACCTCAGTAGGGCGGAGCACATCCATGGCCTAGAAACCGGTCCCAAAGGGGAGCCCCTTCCTCGTCCGATAGGCCGCCTCCAACTCAACTGGCAGGGCCCTGCCAGCACAGGGGCAACAGCCATAGAGACTATCGCGTAGGCTTTATTACTGAACCTGAGGAGGAGCCCCCTCTGCGCAGAGGCCAAGTTCCTCCAATGGTGGCGACGCAGGGGGTCCCACCAGGCATCAATGGCGTACAGGACTCCTGCGCAGCCCCCATAGGAGGAAATTGGTCTCCTCAGGATCATTAGGGCCTAAGCGACCGTCTCTACGGCCCAGCATCTTCTTTCTATGAATGAATAAAGTGCATTAAAAAATCCTCCCGCGCTCCGATAATTAAATTTTGGTGTAGAATCAAATGTTCAAACTGTAGGTACTGCCACCTTGGCCCTGCCAACAGATGCAGTTGTTTTTTAAAATTTTATTCATCAAAATATAAAATTTAGTTTCACTGTCTGCAATTCTTCCTCCTCATCTCCTTTTCAAATGAGCAACATCACAGATGTCAAGCTAGCTACAAAGCAGGCCATTCTGAGGTTGGCCGAATCTGTATCAAATTCCTTTGAATGTGCGGAATATGCCTCTGCTACTTTTGTAGACGTACCCAAGACTTTTGTAGACGTACCCAAAACACTTAGTGTTTTGACTGCATTCCACACCAGCTCCAGTTCGACAAGTTAGCAAAATATCATTTTTCAGACGCTGTATCGCTCATCCCAAGCTATCTCACAGGTAGAAATCAGCCTGTTTATCATGGACATTATTTATCAAGTTTCTTGCCTGTCAGGTATGGTGTACCTCAGGGTTCAGTTTTGGCTCCCACACTTTTCCTTATTTTCATAAATGATTTGCCATCAGGTCTACATCCTCTTGAGACCCTTCTGTTTGCGGACGACACTTCTGCCCTGATGAAAAACGCATCTCTTGCGTCACTGACTCTGACAAACGAAGGGTCTAAAAAAGAGATATCGCGGTGGTTGGCTAGAAATGGACTCTCTGTTAATGAGACGAAAACTGAGAATGGGTTGCGAGACTTGTCATCCTTGGTCGAAAACCCCTCAAGCGTTAGATTTCTGGGAGTGTTGGTGGATCCAAAGCTGAACTGGAAGCAACACTGTGAGAACCTTGAATGTAGGTTAAATTCAATTGTTTTCCTCCTTCGCAGATTACATACAGGAGAAGCTACCTAAAACTGCAGTCGTAGTAGCATTCCATGCTGCGTTTATGAGTCGTGCAACTTATGCCATCCTGTGTTGGGGTTCGCATGCCAACGCAGGGCTGTAAGAGTGGTCGCTGGGCTGAAGTACCAACAGGATTATAAGCCAGCCTTCATAAGATTAAACATCTTGACCATCCCTGCGGTTTACATACTCGAAGCTACGTGCTACGTTTTCTCCAACTTACACGAGTATTATACCTCCACTCATAACACGGCATGGGAGGGACTTGCTGGTGCCTTATCACCGCTTGAATCATCCCGCATCAGCAGGTGGGGTATTAAATTTTTCAATACCATCCCTAAAGAGTTGCGAGCGAAATTCACGACGATAAACGTTAGGCCAAAACTTGTCAAAATTTTTAAAATCTCTAGCACCCTATGATTTTAATGAATTTTTCCTCCAATGAGTTGTATGAGTATTTCCCCTCCAGTAGAAAAAGGAATAAAATGGGAGTAGCGGAATCACCTGGTAGTTACGAAAAAGTTCAGTATTGATTTTGATTCGGGTGATTCCGCGACGTTATTTGCGAAGTTAATTTTGAGTACTTATTTTGTATTTATTTTGAGCAGTAATTTTGAGTGCACGTAGCGAGCGGAGTCAAGACATTGGTGACCCCGACGTGATCTGAGGGTAATGGCAAACCAACAACAACCTCAACGACAAGAGGAGCCGGAACGAGTCGAGATCGTCACCTCACACTCAAAACCACCCGAGTTCCTTGAGGAGGACCCGGACCTGTGGCTTCTTCTCCTGCAATCTTATTTTGCTAAGGAAAGGATAACGTCCCAGGCTTCGAAATTTCATATAACGGTAGGCGTATTACCACGAAAAGTATATCCCCAGGTAGGCCACATACTTAGGAATCCTGGCGAACGGCCGTTCGACACTTTAGAGGCACAGATTCGCAGGGTCTATGGGACGTCGACGGAGCAGCGTGTGCAGGCAGTGCTCAACGCCACGGCAGACCCGAGTGAGAGACCGTCTCACGCGTTGGGTACAATGCGGTACGAGTTGGGTGAGGCGGCGACACCGGAGGTCCTAAAAGCGTTGTGGATGAAACGACTACCAGCAGAAACTCAACGAGCTCTGCTGGCGGCGAACCCTACCGACCTTGAGACGCTGGCCGGTATTGCCGACCGACTATATGGGGCCAGGGAGAATAGCATGGATTTGATTCATGCTCTAGAGACCAAAAAGTCAGGCGAAGAACCGTCGTTGAGGCGGCTCCTTGAGGAGCTGACCGAGGCGGTGAAACGACTTACCACCAAAGAAAGGTCGAGGTCAAGGGAAGTACAACGTGAGGGGGCTAGCCCGAGTCGTGAACGCAGCGACCAGAACAGGGGAGAGGCCCGAAGACCACGACGAGCACGCTCGCGATCGTCCGAAGAATCGACGTGTTTCTACCACCGGCGGTTCGGGGAAAAGGCTTACCGGTGCGAAGGACAATGCAGATTTGGACAGGAAAACTAGAGACGGCGGGAGTGCTAACAGGCCACCGACCCGCCGGGTGTAAGAGACTACACATAGCCTGTACCACTAACAAGATCACCTTCTTGGTAGACACCGGAGCCACGTCCAGTATCCTGGCCTCACACCTCTTTCCCCGGCGTAAAAGCACCGCAGAGAAGGTGGTGGCTGCAAATGGGACAATCATTCCTACCTTTGGACGGGTGACAAAGACCGTCAACATTGACGGGAGGCCCTTGGAATGGACATTTCTGATCGCCAAGATAGACAGGTCCATAATAGGAGCAGATTTCTTGTATTATCACAACCTCATGGTGGACCTGCGGAACCAACGGTTAGTTCCAATACAAAACGGAGAAGAAATACGGGCGGAAGAGAACGTGAGAATCGCACGACTGGCAAGGGAGTTCCCAGACGTCACAAAGCCGCTAGACCCCGAAGCTTTGGAAAAAGTCGGCGTATACCACCACGTAGAGACTACTGGCAGGCCAAAAGCAGCCAGGCCTCGACGGTTGGCACCTGGGCGGCTAGAGGCGGTGAAAAGACATTTTAACGTTCTCCTAGAGCAAGGGATAGTTCGTCCTTCTAAGTCACCGTGGGCATCACCACTGCATGTAGTACAGAAGAAGAATGGGGAACTGCGTCCCTGTGGGGATTTTCGAGCGCTGAATGCAATGACGAAGCCGGATCGGTACTGCATACCAAACATCAGGGACTGTAATACCGCACTAGCAGGACGTAAGGTTTTCACCACCATAGACCTGAAGTCAGCGTATCACTGCGTACCCATGAACCCTGCCGACATACCGAAGACTGCTATAACGACCCCGTTCGGACTGTACGAGTACCAGGCCATGCCCTTTGGTTTGAGGAACGCGGCTCAGACCTTCCAACGTTTGATGGATATCGTACTGAGGGGCCACGACTATGCCTTTGTGTATATCGACGACATCTTGATCGCATCTAAGAATATGGAGGAGCATGAGCGGCATGTCCGAGGGGTATTGACCGAGCTAACTAAGCACGGGTTGCGTATCAATCTCGAAAAGTGCGTGTGGGGCAAGACAGAGGTCGAATTCCTCGGTCACCACATATCTGGGGGAGGGATCCGACCCTTGCAGCAGAAAGTCGACGCGGTAACAAAGATACCCCCGCCAGAAGATGTCAAGTCCCTTAGACGATTTCTGGGGATGGTAAATTTTTACAGGAGATTCGTACCAAAGGCGGCGGAGTTGCAAGCCCCACTGAATGCCTTCCTCACGGGGCCTAAAAAGAATGACAAACGAATCATCCCCTGGGAAGAAGAATCTCTGCAGGCATTTGAGGGATTAAAAGCGGCACTAGCGAGGGCTACGATGCTACATCACCCACGGCCCGGGGCAGAGTTGGCATAAGTGGAGTCCTGCAGCAGAGAGTAGACGGGCATCTACAACCGCTGGGTTTCTATTCCAAGGGATTAACCAGCGCGCAACGAAACTACTCCACTTACGACAGGGAGCTACTGGCCATGTTTGAAGCGGTGTTTGGGGGAGGCGTATGAGTATTTCCCCTCCAGTAGAAAAAGGAATAAAATGGGAGTAGCGGAATCACCCAGTAGTTACGAAAAAGTTCAGTATTGATTTTGATTCGGGTGATTCCACGACGTTATTTGCAAAGTTAATTTTGAGTACTTAATTTTGAGTACTTATTTTGTATTTATTTTGAGTAGTAATTTTGAGTGCACGTAGCGAGCGGAGTCAAGACAAGTTGGTTAGGGAGAGAGAACGACTCCTCTGCTGAATACTAAATTGTTTATTATCGGTTCTGAGGGATCCCAGGGATTGTTCAATTAGGCCGATTTCCTTCTTCACTCCCTTTACTGAAATTCCCGACGTTTCAGAAGCGTGCAAGCCTCCATCCTCAGGGGTCTGAGCAACATTATAAAACAGGCGTTAGGCATATCCCTATCACACCTAAATCAATACCTATTATACATTCACAGGACTTACTTAGTCAAGGTTCTCAATGCTACAGCATCGTCGTCAAAAGTGAAAGAATTCGATTTTTACTTCACATCTTGCAAATAGCATGGCACAGGAACACCTAACATGACATGTTAGGTGTTCCTGTGCCATTGTGCAATAACGATATTAGTTTTACATTTACACCATCAGTATATCTTTCTTGAAAAATTAGAAAATTACCTACCAAATAAGCAGTTATATATCACAGTAGACATTTGACTAGATGATTAGGAACTAAAGTTAAGCAATACTGGGAAATTTTTGGTTTCAAGAAAAAGGAGCACGTTTAAATTAATTGTACGAGGTTAGGGCACTATCACAAACTGATAAAACCAACCCTCAACAGCAATGCTCAGGTCTACCATGGCGGACAGACATCGAAATTCGGTAGGTATTATTAAATTTACTAGTCTCTCTGGCTCGCTTCACTCGCTCCCCTAGTGGGGTGTATTGCCGCCTGTGGGGTGCGTAGCATCGATGGACACGTTCAAACCCCTACTCAGACATAAGGCCTCGCTCCGCTCGGCCGAGCGCTTATTCGGGCAGGGGGGGCCTCGCCTCGCTCGGCCGGGGGGGTCCGCCCCCCCCCCCCTATTCGTAGCAGACGATAGAAAAAATCGGCGTATTTTTAGGGCTTACCGTTTAGGAAATTATTATTTTTAATTCAATTCAACTTTTTTTAAATAATCGATTCAATTTAAATCGATTCATTTAATTTACATCCATTTCCGTCGGGGAGAGATGTCGTAGACCTAGACGGGGAGAGATGTCGTAGACCTAGCGAGCGCCCCTTAAAGGCTGATGTCCCACCCGCTCAGAGTGAAGATTGATGGGGAGGGGGGGGGGGGGGGGGGGGAGGCAGTTGGAGTGAAGCCGAGCCAAATTCACGTGGGGTCAACTGCTCCTTCAACATCAACCCCCTGGCTGATAAAATGATATTGGCTGAAATCCCCACTCCTACCCTTCTTTAGGGAAGGAGAGGGGGTTGAAGGAGGAGAAAACATAAAAACCCTTGAGGGCACTCAATCTATCTCAGAATGTAGATCATTTTTTAATTTCTCGAGATTTTCAAGAAACTATATAATATAGTGAATTGGCAAAACCATGTAAGTCTCAATTTTTCTGAAAATAAGGATTTGAGCTTTTCTGATACTTTGGAAGGCACTTGATCCACCAACGTAGGCCGTCTTCACCACTACTTAATAATCTCTTCTCTGTGCTCGAATGAAATAACCTGTAAGTCTATAACCTTCCCCAGTGGTGGTATGACCGTGTAAGTCTATGGAATTTCGCGCTGCCGAGTGCAAGTCAAAACAAAAGGTAAGTTTTCCGTTTTTTCTGGTTATTCTTTCACGGTTTCGCACATCCTCAAGTGAGTTCATAAAGTGAGGCCATTAAGTTGGCGCTATCACTAAAAAAAAGCTCTAGAAGGCGCGTGAGAATCGGCTAGACTTACATGGATTTGTATGGCTTGGCTCCTAGACATACATGGTTTCACGAGCAAACTTGATGGAAACCCACTACGAAGTTTTTCTCATCTCCTGTGAATTTTCGGGAAAAATACGTACATGGTTTTGCCAATTCACTGTCGATATATTCTACTTATGTGGGTGGCCGAGCAAAGCGAGCCCCCCTCTGGCGAGAAAATGAACAGCGGAGCGAAGCAACCCCCCCCCCCCCCTCTCTGTCTAATCAAATTTGAAAAGTTTTCCCTCAATAATTTTTTCCCATGGATGGTCGAGCCAAGCGAGCCCCCTGGCCGATAAAATGATTAGCTGAGCGAAGTAAGGCCCCCCCGTCAGAGTGCTAGTGAAATCACTTGTATACTCGGCCGACCAGTTTCCCCGCCTCTCCATCTATGAAAGGTCCCTGGACCCTCCGTTTTCTAAGATCCCTGGCCCCGCGCGAATTAAAAGGATCCAATTGTCTTCTCACCGTGAAATCGCCCCCTCCCCCTCGGTTTTTTAAAAATCCGACTTCGGAATCGGATTGGCCATATTTTGGCGCGCATTTGGCTCGCGGATACCATACCCAAAAAATGGCTCCTTACTGGGCATTTTTGAACCCGAAAAAACGTGGGACAAAAGCGAGAAAGACGATTTTTCGACGAATTTCCGGCGAATTTCCCGGGCGAATTTCCGAATTACGATTTTACCGACGTCTTCCTCCAGGTCTGATCTATACGGCTCGTATTTTTTCGTAATTTTTTCGACCCCTTAAACGGGCTTTGGCGCGAGTTGAAAGTGGAAAACGTAGGACTAACGGGAGAAAGACGATTTTTCGACGAATTTTCGACGAATTTCCCGGGCGAATTTCGGATTTTCGATTTGACCGACGTCTACCTCCAGGTCTGATCTATACGGCTCGTATTTTTTCGTAATTTTTTCGACCCCCTAAACGGCCAGCGAGCGGAAAGTGAAAAAACTCATTCGGGAACGCGTTATCCCGTACCAACAAACCACACGGCCGTCGGTCAACACAATTTTATATTATTGTATGATGATATGATGATTTTAACGTTAATCTATGACATATTATCGCACATGACAGGTTCACACACTAATTTTTCTACTTTTCAAACAGGCAGAAAAACTTTTGGTTAAGTACTTTTAAATCATTTTTACGAACATTCAATACATCTCTACCACCTTTTACTATGTGTATATTTTCTAAAATTCGCCTCTTATATAAACATGGTTCCTTTGCAACAATTTTTACATCGTCAATATTCACTGAATGCCCTGACTCGCGGCAGTGTCGGGAAATGCCAGACACACTATCTTTCTTATTATGTACGACGTGTGAATATAACTATAATTTAAACGTGCTCCTTTTTCTTGAAACCAAAAATTTCCCAGTATTGCTTAACTTTAGTTCCTAATCATCTAGTCAAATGTCTACTGTGATATATAACTGCTTATTTGGTAGGTAATTTTCTAATTTTTCAAGAAAGATATACTGATGGTGTAAATGTAAAACTAATATCGTTATTGCACATGTTAGGTGTTCCTGTGCCATGCTATTTGCAAGATGTGAAGTAAAAATCGAATTCTTTCACTTTTGACGACGATGCTGTAGCATTGAGAACCTTGACTAAGTAAGTCCTGTGAATGTATAATAGGTATTGATTTAGGTATGATAGGGATATGCCTAACGCCTGTTTTATAATGTTGCTCAGACCCCTGAGGATGGAGGCTTGCACGCTTCTGAGACGTCGGGAATTTCAGTAAAGGAGTGAAGAAGGAAATCGGCCTAATTGAACAATCCCTGGGATCCCTCAGAAACGATAATACGTAATGGAGGCCAACACAAACCAACTAAATTGTTTATTCAGGTAAACAATTATAGCGTGGGGACCGGTTTCGAGCAACTAAGCTCATCTACAGCCCAGAGTGACTTGAGGTAGGTTGAACCACAGAGTAACAGAGAGGAAACAGAGAGGAAACTCCCTATACTCCCTGTGTTGGCAAAGTTTGGCCGTGAAGCCGGTGGAGGGGGGGGTGTTTGAGATGGACAGTGGCGCGTGCCGCGGTGAAGGCTCGCAACTCGCCGACGCACGGGACCCCTCCCCTCCCCACCACTTCCATCCGATCCTCACACCCTCCCTCCTATCCCAGGCCTTTCCCACTCGTTTTCAATAGTCCTCACATCACAGGAAATCACACCTGTTGGTAATTTCCATCGATGTTGGAAATCACCAACAGGTGTGATTTCCTGTGATGTGTGGACTATTGAAAACGAGTGGGAAAGGCCTGGTAGTGGAGGGGTAAAAGAAAGAAAGTCGTCCATCAAAATTGTCTCTTTATAATTTTTTTCTTCAAGAGAATAATGTTCTGGTGAGAGAAAGGGGATAAATTCAACAACAGTTAGATGTTGGAGCGTAAAAAAAAATCTATTGACGAATAAGTGCAAAATAATGAACTGGTAGGTATAAAAATATAGATTCTGAATTCAGATATGAGTACAGACAGGAGAGTAGGTAATAACAAACAATATAAAATTACAGATAATAATAATATGAGTAATATTATTACAGATGAGTACCTAGGTAATAACAAACAATATAAATTTAATAAATTAATTCCATTATAAGGCCTATTATGGAGATTAGGGAGAAAGAAGAAGATAACGTGTGTAGGTACTAGGATATAAACGAATGGGGAGTGGTTTCAAGCTGCCCTAATGTAATAAAAGTAAAAAATATCTATTGATGAATAAGTGCAAAATAATGAACTGGTAGGTATGAAAATTCAGATACTGAAATCATATGAGTACATGTACTCTGAGTGGTAATAACAAACAATGGTGAGTAGGTAATAACAAACAATATAAAATTACAAATAATAATAATACGAGTAATATTATTACTGCCGTCGTTAGTTAAAACAACTTTTCTTTTTTTTCGAGAAAAAAGCAGGTTTGTAGTCACCTATTACGGCGTTATGGAGACTAGTTCGATAAATGGGATCTGTTCCTGGTCGACGGGGCATAAGATGAACACCCTGTAGCCTGTATGTAGTATGTAGCTCTGAACGGTGGCAGAGGAACGAGTAGGTTCGCTAGCACATCTTCAATGTTACGTTGAGCCACTTTGAAGAGAAACCTGAAAAACATAATGAATAAGGAAAGTGCACTTTAAAAACCGCTTTAGGGCCGATGTCGCGACGATCGGCATGTCCGCTTTGCCGATGGCCTGCCGACGTGATGGATGGTCGAAGGACACAACTGTCCGACGGCTGCCCGACATTGGAAAATGGTCAGTTTGGCAAAGCGGACGGCCCCAGCGACCGTCGCGACGTCCACCACCCAACGAATGTGTGCTACATGGGCACATCTTTGTTTCTGTCTATGGAATGAACGTACCTGCTTTCACTATTCCTCGGAAAGTAGTGCTTCCCCTGGGAGTGTAGTTGCGTCGACTGGGCAACCCTTGATCAACGCTGTCGATTCGTCCTTGGGGCCTGTAGAGAAATTTCACACAAATATTAGTCATAATTGGTTATAACAGCTATAATAATTATTGTTAGCAATTATTGCCAGCTTGCCTACTTCTGACCTAACCTATGCGGTTGTTTCAACAGGTGGGATTGATTTATCAGATAAATTGATTATCAGATTCGAAGGGCCTACTACATAATAATAATAGTATTATAAAAAAGTGTTAGCAACTTACCAAATCGTTAGAGATGCGGGCTGTGAAATTGAGTGATCAAAAGTGATGCAGTTGAAGCTGTTGAAATAGCTTAGGAATGAAAACAATAATTATTACTGCTTTCGAGAGATCGAACTGATGAATTTGAACATGAAGAAACCGATTAGCAATGAACAAAGTTTTTGAATTTGAGAACGAAGGAAAACGCGTGAAAAACTATTAAAAAAATGTTCGACGATGAAGCCGTTGTAACGGCCGTTAGAAACCGCCCAGTTGTTGGTGTTGTACCGTTATCTACGATGGAGACACTAATCGCGGACATTTCTCGACTGAGGGGTGCGACAGGGGCGATCCCAGCGGTGAAGGCCAACATCACGCCCACAGGCCACGCCCCTTTTCAAACTCTGGCCGCGAAATCGAGGGGAGTTTCCGCGGCCTGGGTTGAACGTACAATCAGTTATGAACCGATGGTTCAGGAGTCGTTCTCTCTCCCTAACCAACTCATTGGATTAGACCTCTGCACCATCGGCAAACAACCACTTTGTGAATTTTTCCTCCTTATAAAAAATGTAACAGCTCTATAATTATATATATAATATAAAATTTGTATTAATTGGACGAGAAATCACATATAAAGAACTTTGGTTACCTTATGATAACATTTTCGACATTCAGTCGTCATCAGTATCTCATTTTATATAATATAAAAGTATAGTTAGGCATAGGTAGTGGAAATTATTAATTAAAACGGGTGCACCCAATTAATAGGAGGATATTGTACGAATGCTACAATATATAAGCTGATGCTTACTCTACGCCAGGGGTCCCCAACACGTTGTTGTGGGGGTCCTCGAGCTGCATCCAAAAATTAATATTTTAAGCTACTTATTCTACCAGGAACTCAAATAATAAAAATGACTGTTTGTAGCCGGAGTGTCCTGTAAAGCGTGAGAGGCCGTACGTGCGACGCGATGCTAGTGCCACCTAGCGTAATTATTAGTGACTAGTTCGCCCAGTTTCTACCAGAATCATTCTGGCAGAATGGGCGGCGGGCGCACTTCCATTTTGCGTATGAAAAGGTTCTAATTTCTCCACCCGCAGTGCTGTTGTCAATATTAGTGATTTATTTCGCCATTGAGTTTGGTTAGGTAGAGAGAACGACTCCTCTGCTGAATACTAAATTGTTTATTCAGGTAAACAATTATAGCGTGGGGACCGGTTTCGAGCAACTAAGCTCATCTACAGCCCTGACAAGAAAACCATTTGTCATTAGCATCAGAGGAAAAACCATATTATTACATTAACAATGTAAACTCGAAATTATATTATACTGAAGGTATATGAACAAACACAAATGGTGAAAAATTATAACTGACGAAAACGGTCCAGAATGGTGGTACATAACTTGACAATAGTAAATTCGGAATATGGACCCACTGTTAAAATTGGCTCCATGACTGATGGCCAGTGAACCATTTGAAAACCAGTTATGGTATACTACAGGTACTGAAAGGAGAATTGTTTATTATTCTAGTGGCAAAACATCTACTTGATATGTGATTAGTGACAAAGAGAAATTAGAGGTTAGAAAGTCAGAGATAATTTTAAAACTGGACCCATTTGACAAGGTTATTAATTGGTACTAGGAAAGATGAATTTGGAATTATTCGTTTTTTAAAAAACAATTGATAAGTTAAAACTACAGAAAATGATGACATACCTAGGTGACCTAGTTGACATGGTGAATTTTGAATTTATACAGAAGGTAAATTTGAATATGAAGGTTTAAATAAAGTCTTTAAATTAATAATAAAGTCTTTAAATTAATTGAATTTGTGAATCTATTTGAAGTTACTGTTGAATCTTGAGAAGTTAAATTTTTATAAGAGTTAATTTTTCAGCAGTTTTCATACTGAGGTAATTTTTGAAAAAATGTTATTAAGTACATGAGGTTGGGTGAAATAGAAATATCTAGATGAGCTTACCAGAGTGACTTGAGGTGGTTGAACGTACAATTAGTTCTGAACAATTGTGTTAGACGCCTGAGGGTTTATATAGGTAGGTACCTGAGAGGGCTGAGGGATTAGGTGGCGGTATCCTTTGAGTGTTTTGAAAGGAAACCGACATTAATAGCAGAAATTCCGAGTTTGTTTGTGGATAACCGTTATTGAGGGTTGGTTATTGGGGATATTTGAGAAGGCTCAAGTATGAATTTTAAAGTTTTAAATTAATAGAACGGGGGGGGGGGGGAATAATATTGATTGAGAGAGTTAAATTGGTTTCAGAATTTCTAATATTGGGGATCTACTGATTTTGCCATGGTCGTTTTTATTAAGATCAGGGTGGATAGTTTAAGCTTTCAGGATTTCCAGGTTCTCCCACTCATTGAGCAGGCGACCCTTGGGTTGGAAATGTAAAAGTTTACTATCCCTATTTGGGTTAAAAGGATGATTCGAGCTGATACAATGGTCGGCAAAATCATTATAGCCAAGATGCTGAAGGCAAATCTTGTTTTCATGTTCTGCCAATCGGGTTCTGAATGCTCTGCCTGATTGTCCTACATAATTTACTTCACAAGACGGTTCTCCACATGTTAATTTATAAACCCCTGACCTGTTCCTAGGTTCAATTTTATCTTTAGGACTTGATAAAAACCTCCCAGTTGTGTTGGAAGCCCGAAATATGACTTTATGCCCCAGTTTGTCAGGGCTGTAGATGAGCTTAGTTGCTCGAAACCGGTCCCCACGCTATAATTGTTTACCTGAATAAACAATTTAGTATTCAGCAGAGGAGTCGTTCTCTCTCCCTAACCAAACTCATTGGATTAGACCTCTGCACCATCGGCAAACAACCACTTTATTTCGCCATTGTTATTGAAGTGGATTGCGTGGAATTATCAACTTGTGGAATTATCAAGTAATGGTGCAATGAAAACTGCAAGATCGCTGACTTTTGGTCAAAAGCCAGCAAAGCCCGAAATATGACTTTATGCCCCAGTTTGTCAGGGCTGTAGATGAGCTTAGTTGCTCGAAACCGGTCCCCACGCTATAATTGTTTACCTGAATAAACAATTTAGTATTCAGCAGAGGAGTCGTTCTCTCTCCCTAACCAAACTCATTGAATTAGACCTCTGCACCATCGGCAAACAACCACTTTATTTCGCCATTGTTATTGAAGTGGATTGCGTGGAATTATCAACTTGTGGAATTATCAAGTAATGGTGCAATGAAAACTGCAAGATCGCTGACTTTTGGTCAAAAGCCAGCAAAGACTACACAGACCTTGGCAAGAAAGCGTTAAAATACCTACTTCCATTTGCTTACTACCTACCGGACTGAACAAGCGTTCTCTGCAATGTGTGTAATGAAAAATAAATACAGAAATAGACTCTACATCAGATCTGACTTCAGAGCCAAGGTGTCAAGCATCCAACCCAATATCTCCGATATAATGGACACCAAGGAACGATTCAATTCATCTCATTGAACTCAAGGAAGAGACGAATAGAAGACATGTTTGCTTTTTGTAATAATATTAGGTACAATAATATTATTGTAATAATAATAATATTATTATAATTAAGTGAAAATCTTTTAAATGTAAAAATAAATAATTATTTGCAACAATCAATTGATTTTTCTTCAATTTAAAATCTTTTAAATGTAAAAATAAATAATTATTTGCAACAATCAATTGATTTTTCCCTTGTGATATATACTAAGTATATAGTAGGTGTAAGTCTTACATATATAAGCAAACGGGAAAAAACCTTTTTTACAACAAAATTATATATATATGTTACGCCCAAATTGTGAAATCGCCCAATTCACGAAATGAGCAGAAAAGTTCCCCAATTCATGAAATGATCAACCCCTTTGCCTATTCCGTGAAATGAGCAATCCTTCTGCCTATTACATGAAATAAGCAGCAGATTTAGTCATTTTTCCGCGATTTAGGCAGATTATTTTTGCCCATCACATGAAATGAGCATGCATCCTTTTTCGATTGTTGGTTCAATTTGAATTTACAACTAATGTCTGGAGGAGTAAACCAGTACATTCCATGGTTTTGATGTTACAGGCTGTAACTTACAGCGATACTCAAGCTTGAAATGACGGGAAAACGCCCATTTTCCAAAAATCCTATGTCAAAGAAAACGTAGGGGAATGGAGCGCTTCATGTTAAAAACGAAAAATCCTTGTATTGATTTCATGTTCTTATACTACAAGTACATATACACAGTTCATATACTAGTTTCAAGTTCATATACTAAGTTCATATGACTACATATTATGTAGTGAAAAATTATACCTAGGTATTTACAAATTTTTCCAGTCAGTTTCAGCTTGTGTTTTTGAATAAAATATCGAAAAATACCATCTTTTTACATATCAAAAGGCAAGGAAACGCCGTGCGCAAAGGTGCGCCAAAGAGCGTTTTTTAAATTTTTTTTTTTTATAGAAACACTCAGTAGGGCCTATTGAAAAAATAAAAGATGTGTATGATTGAGTATGATTTAAAGAGATGTAGAAGCTGATTAGGGGTTATGCCGTTTTAAAGGGGTTTCAGGCCAGCGTGCGTCTTAACAAAATAGTCGAAAATAATCTGCCTAAATCAGGGGAAAACTGCTCATTTCACGGAATAGGCAAGGGGTTGATCATTTCATGAAATAAGCAAAAATAATCTGCCTAAAACACGGAAAACTGCTCATTTCACGGAATTGGCAAAGCGGTTGATCATTTCATGAAGTGGGCAATTTTTCTGCTCATTTCGTGAATTGGGCGATTTCACAATTTGGGCGTAACATATATAAATTACATATATATGGGGTCCTCAATAAATTTGTGGTTTGTTAAGGGGTCCCTGACAAAATTTTGTTGGGAACCCCTGCTCTACGCTATGCTATCTTGAGAATTTCTTACAGCCTGTTATAAAGGTAAAGGAATAAATCTAACGATTAAACACCAGTCTCGCTTGATCTCTGCCTGGAAGAAAATCTTCTTCAAGAACCCCCCTGAGGTTAGAGGGACGCTTGATCCGTCATTTTTCTCTATTTTTTTTTTTTTTTTTTTTGGGTCCGGCATAGGTGGCAACACCAGGGAGGTGACACCGAAAATGGCTTGTTAATAGCTTGTTCATGATGTACCTACCGCTGTATTAATGAAGTAAGAGTAAGTCAACTGAAATTTTGTATGTGAATTCTGACCTTGTCTTTGCACTGTTTTTGGCAATAAAAATTCTTGATTCTTGATTCTAGCGCCAAAGTGGTAGGTGGTAACGTCTTGATCCATTGGCCTGTTAGCATAGGAACGAAGTCCGCGATTTGCCCAGTAGTTAAATTTTTTGTTACTTTAGTTCTTCCACCCTGAGGACAGCCTTGAATACAAATGACAATAAAAAAGTTAACCATTTAGCAGAAGACATTTTATTCACATGATATTTATATGCCCAAATAAGACTTTCAGTCCTTCTGCCCGAAAGGCGATTAAATTTCAACGCGACGTTTTTTTAAAAAATAATTGTTGAAATTTCGAGGAAGAAAAATTATTTCTCTTCATCCTCATTAAATGAAATTTTCAACCATCCGTCACACGTTTTTAAAACAATAATTGTTGAAATTTCGAGGAAGAGAAATTATTTCTCTTCATCCTCATTTATTGAAATTTTCAACCATCCGTCACACGTTTCTAATTTTCTATTAGTAAGACTCCAAGTACGTATGTTTCGAGTACGCAATATCCTGATCAGATCCATTGATGATTACGCCCCCCCCCCCCAGCCACCACCATGAAAATCAATCAGCCAAGCGGATTTGTGCATTAAAGAACGAAAAAAACGAAGAAAAAAAAAAAAAAAAAACGCCGAAAATGCCCAAGTTTTAACATTTATGTTTTTAATATAAACTTCTGTATTTACAGTCGTACAAGTTATGCTAATGAGTAATAAGATAATGCAGAAACTGCAGCCCGCTGTTGAAGAGAGTGAATCTCTTAGCTATCGTGGCGAATTTGACTTGTAAATATTTTGATAAGGGTTTAGAGCCACAATAACGCAGTAAGGGAAAAAATCCAAATGAATGAATGACAATGTTATTGCAGTCGGAAGTTGAGTTGAAACGGTTAGGGAGAGAATTAGTCGTCCATGTTCTGGGAGAGGAGGAAATTGGCTGCCAGATTTTCGTTTTTCTCGCAGGCGAAATAAGCTTGTACGACCAGATGTTCGGGGAAGCCGAGTGCTTTTAGCTGAAAAAAAGAGAATAAACAGATAACACAGGACTGGAAACAAAATTTGAACAGCTACATGATACATTTTTATTGGATCTTATGTTTTTTGATGTGCTGAAAACGACAGTGAACTTATTTTTCCCATCAGGAACAATGATTTCTGATATTATTAGGAAAA
The DNA here is from genome assembly GCA_955831195.1 of Pilophorus perplexus. Lineage (NCBI taxonomy): Eukaryota > Metazoa > Arthropoda > Insecta > Hemiptera > Miridae > Pilophorus > Pilophorus perplexus. Next base: position 997,028 of record OY037009.1, read on the forward strand.
TCACGAAAACATCAGATTCTGTTAGCAAAGACCACATTTTTAAATTATTAAGGGCCACTTTCACCAACTCACTTGCCGGAGGCAAAATGTCCCCCCTCGTAGTACCAGAGTTGGCCACCACGTGGCAGCACCAAAATGAAGCAATTTTACTTCAGTGATAGCAGCTAAAAGAGTCACTCGATTTTCAATCCGAAAACGCGAATCTTCTCCCAACAGTAATACCTTTGGCTATAATTATGTTTGGGATCGCTAAAATTTAAATTAAGGGGGGATGAGAATTTCAAATTCAAAAAACCGAGTTAAAACGAGGCATTTTTGCAAAACTGGCCAAAGACAAATGGTGGGACACTATTCAAGATTTTATCACCTGAATCTCAATTTCCTAAGTTCAATAGTAAGGTCTCTAGGAGGATAATCGTGAGGCACGGCATGATAATTTTGATCAAGATTTTTGGCATCATAGGAAGGGCGCCTCTCTCCCAAGGGGTTTTTATAGGTACCTGGCCACCCGTTTTTACATCTTTTGACCGCTCGGGCAAACGATGTAAAGACTGCTTTCAATAACTGAGAATTCTGACATGAATAGGTGTGTGAACTATTTCGTCTCGATTTTTTTAAATAGCAAAAAGTATAACGCAAGTGGGACGAGTACAACGGGGTACAACACATTTTTGAACAAATCGTTTCTACCAATAAGAATTATTTTAAAATTGAAAAAAAAAAAGACACAAAACTATTCCCGTACAGTAATTGGACAGAATTGGTTCACTAAAAATTGGAGAAACGATTGGTACTTTTCTTGATACCATGGCCAAAAAACAGGGGTTTTTCCGGTTTTTGGCTATGGGGTAAGGTAGGCCAAAAAAAAAAAAAAAAAAAAAAAGAACGTGTTTTCATTCAACATTCAAATTTCAACACGCAAACTTTAAACTACGCATTCAAATTTCGGACATCGATCTGGACCAGCTACAGATTTCCATTGAACTAGATGCTCCGGCTCGCTTTGCTCGCCTACGCACCCAGCTGGGGGGCTCCGCCCCCCGTGGGCCTCGCTTCGCGAGGCCGATCGCTTAAGCAGACATAAGGCCTCGCTCCGCTCGGCCGAGCGCTTATTCGGACAGGGGGGGTGGGTTCAATTCCCTACTCAGACATAAGGCCTCGCTTCGCTCGGCCGACCGCTTAATCAGACATAAGGCCTCGCTCCGCTCGGCCGAGCGCTTATTCGGACAGGGGGGCCTCGCTTCGCTCGGCCGGGGGGGTCTGCGACCCCCCCCCTTATTCGTTCCACCACCAAAAAAAAAAAAAAAAAATCCCCGCCTCCTTCATCTTTGTAACGTCCCTGAGTACGTCTTTCCAACTTCCTTGACAGTGGCCGGCTTGAAGGAGGCAAGCGCGCCGGGATCTCAGGAAATCTAAAATTTTAAACTCGCCGTCAGAAATCGCTCGTCGTCGGAAATCGCTCGTTGACAATTTTCTATTAAAATTCGCATCTCTAGGTAGGATACGGTCGAAACCCCGTTTCGATCCGACCATTAATAACGAAGATGGCCATATTTGGGCCAATTTGACCGTGCAAATTTTCGGTCGACCGGGGGGGTCTGCGACCCCCCCTATGGACACTTAAACGGTCGCCCGAGACGACAGAAAAAATCGCCGTATTTTTAGGGCTTACCGTTTAGGAGGAGTAGGCGGATGACATACTGACAGACACACACACACACACACACACACGGTGAGAATTAGTGGTTCGTCGGAAATCGCTCGTTGACAATTTTCTATTAAAATTCGCATCTCTAGGTAGGATACGGTCGAAACCCCGTTTCGATCCGACCATTAATAACGAAGATGGCCATATTTGGGCCAATTTGACCGTGCCAATTTTCGGTCGGCCGGGGGGGTCTGCGACCCCCCCTATGGACACTTAAACGGTCGCCCGAGACGATAGAAAAAATCGCCGTATTTTTAGGGCTTACCGTTTAGGAGGAGTAGGCGGATGACATACTGACAGACACACACACACACACACACACACGGTGAGAATTAGTGGTTTAGACTAGATGCTCCGGCTCGCTTTGCTCGCCTACGCACCCAGCTGGGGGGCTCCGCCCCCCAGACCCCCCGTGGGCCTCGCTTCGCGAGGCCGATCGCTTAAGCAGACATGTGGGTGAATTGCCGCTTGTGGGTGTATTGCCACCTGTGGGTGTATTGCCGCCTGTGAGTGTATATTGCCGCCTGTGGGTGAATTGCCGCCCCCCAGACCCCCCCCCCCCCTAGTGGGTGTATTGCCGCTTGTAGATGTATTGCCCACTGTGGTTGTATATTGCCGCCTGTGATTTGGGTGAATCATGGTACGAAAATGATTAGCCGAGCGAAGTAAGGCCCCCTTGTCAAAGTGCTAGTCTATTAGCTGAGCGAAGTAAGTCAAAGTGCTAGTGAAATCAATTTTCAAAAGTCTACCCTCTACCGCCCGAGCGAGGAACCGCCCCCCCCCCTCCCTGCCATAGTGCTAGTGAAATCAAATCAAATTTGAAAACTCATAGGGAAAAAACCCATGGGGCTAAAAAGGCCGAGAAGATGATCAGCTGAGCGAAATAAGACGCCCCTCCTGTCAAAGTGCTAGTGAACTCAATTTTGAAAACTCCACCATCATAATAATAGAATAGAACTACCTATGTGGGTGGCTGAGCAAAGCGAGCCCCCTCTGGCCGATCACATGATCGGCAGAGCGAAGTAAGCCCCCCCCCCCTCCCCTGTCAAAGTGCTAGTGAAATCAAATCAAAACTCACAGTAAAAAACCCGGTGGGGCGCTATGGGACTAAAATGCCGAGGGGGTAGAGTTAAGTGTCGTTTTCCAAGTATTTTTGGGGACGACCTATGGAGCTTTCATGGGGCTATACGAAATTAGACCCCCTGTCAACGTGCTAGTGAAATCAAATTTCCACCATCAATAATAATAGAACTACCCCCCCCCCCCCCCCTCCCAACCTGTCATAGTGCTAGTGAAATCAAATCAAAGTTGAAAACTCACAGGAAAAATATGGGGCTAAAATGGCGAGGGGGTAGAGTTAAGTGTCGTTTTCCAAGTATTTTTGGGGAAAGGGGAAGTATTTTTGGGGAAATTAAGGCCCCCCTGTCAAGTGCTAGTGAAATCAAATTTGAAAAGCCTTCCCTTGATAATAATAGAACTACATATGTCGGTGGCCGAGCAAAGCGAGTCCCCTGGCCGTTAAAATGATCGGCGGAGTAAAGTATGCCCCCCCTCCCACTATGTCATAGTGCTAGTGAAATCAAATCAAAGTTGAAAATTCACAGGAAAAATATGGGGCTAAAATGGCGAGGGGGTAGAGTTAAGTGTCGTTGGAAGGGAGGGGGTTGAAGGAGGGGAAAACGGAAAAAATCCTTGAGGGCGCTCAACCTATCTCAGAACGTAGAGCATTTTTGAATTTCTCGAGATTTTCAAGAATATTATATATATTAGTGATATAGATTATTTATATGGGTCTTGCGTGATCGCTCGTACATATAGATCCTTGTTTGGGGGGGGGAAGTAAGGACCCCCTGTCAAAGTGCTAGTGAAATCAAATTTGAAAACTCCACCATCAATAATAGGAGAACTACCTATGTCGGTGGCCGAACAAAGCAAGACCCCTCTGGCTAATAAAATAATCGCCCGAGCGAAGCAAGACCAAGCCTCCCCTGGCTGGTAAATTGATCGGCCGAGCGAGAAACCCCCCCCCCCCCCCCCCCCCTGGCAACGTGTCAAATTTGACAACTCACAGGAAAAAACACTGGGGTGCCATCAATAGTTAGTTGTTCGCCTACGCACCCAGCTGAGTAACCCTAGTGGGGTGCATAGCATCGATGGACACGTTCATAACCCTGCATCAAGGTCAACTGCTCCTTCAACATCAACCCCCCTGGCTGATAAAATGATCGGCCGAGTGAAGTATGCCCCCCCTCCCACCCTGTCATAGTGCTAGTGAAATCAAATCATAGTTGAAAACTCACAGGAAAAATATGGGGCTAAAATGGCGAGGGGGTAGAGTTAAGTGTCGTTTTCCAAGTATTTTTGGGGAAAGTAAGGCCCCCTGTCATAGTGCTAGTGAAATCAAATTTGCAAAGCCTTCCCTTGATAATAATAGAACTACCTATGTCGGTGGCCGAGCATTGCGAGTCCCCTGGCCGTTAAAATGATCGGCCGAGTGAAGTATGCCCCCCCTCCCACCCTGTCATAGTGCTAGTGAAATCAAATCATAGTTGAAAACTCACAGGAAAAATATGGGGGTAAAATGGCGAGGGGGTAGAGTTAAGTGTCGTTTTCCAAGTATTTTTGGGGAAAGTAAGGCCCCCTGTCATAGTGCTAGTGAAATCAAATTTGCAAAGCCTTCCCTTGATAATAATAGAACTACCTATGTCGGTGGCCGAGCATTGCGAGTCCCCTGGCCGTTAAAATGATCGGCCGAGTGAAGTATGCCCCCCCTCCCACCCTGTCATAGTGCTAGTGAAATCAAATGACATTGGTTAGGGAGAGAGAACGACTCCTCTGCTGCATATTCAGCAGAGGAGTCGTTCTCTCTCCCTAACCAAACTCATTGGATTAGACCTCTGCACCATCGGCAAACAACCACTTTCTAGTGAAATCAAATCATAGTTGAAAACTCACAGGAAAAATATGGGGCTAAAATGGCGAGGGGGTAAAGTTAAGTGTCGTTTTCCAAGTATTTTCCACCCTTTGTAAAGTCCACCCTCAATAATAATTATTGAGGGTAGGTCAATAATTATTATTGACCTACCTACATATTTATTACATATAAATATGTAGTTAGGTAGGACATTTGAATCCCCTGGCCGGTATAATGAAAACAAAGAAAAAATATGGGGCTAAAATGGCGAGGGGGTAGAGTTAGTGTCGTTTTCCAAGTATTTTTGGACGTAGAATCCCCTGGCGGATAAAATGATTCCCTGAAAATTTCATCAAAATCGAATCAATAGTGGCTGAAATCCCCACTCCTTTTCTTTAGTTGAAGGAGGGGAAAACAGAAAAAATCCTTGAGGGCGCTCAACGTATCTCAGAATTTAGATCATTTTTGAATTTTTCGAGATTTTTTAATTTTTTTATTATTTTTTTAATTCAATTTAATTCAATTTTTTGATAATCGAATTGAATAATTGAATTTTTATTTTATTTTTATTTTAATTTTTAATTTTTATTTTTTAAATTCAATTAAATTAAATTTTTCGATAATCGATTCAGTTTAAATCGATTCTACTTTTCTCGATAATCGATTCAATTTAAATCGATTCATTTAATTTACATCCATTTCCGTCTGGGAGAACTTGCGCATAGACCTAGGGAGCGCCCCTTAAAGGCTGATGTCCCACCCGCTCAGAGTGAAGTGTTGACGGGGGGGGGGGGGGGGGGGGGGTAGCGGCAGTTTGTAAACGGAACCAAATTCACCTGTCGCGCCGGTCGGTGACGCCCGCCCAGTTTTTTCAAAACTCAACTCGCCCTCAAAAGTCGCTCATCGTCGGAATGAATTTGGTCGATATCAAGTATTAAAATTCGGATCTCTAGGTAGGCTACGGACGAAACGCGAAAAAAATCCGTCTATTAACGAAGGAATAAATCGAAAAAATTAATTCAGCGAATTCGCGCGCGTCATAAAAATCGCGCGACTCGCTTATCGGACGTAAAATTGGTCGAGGAATCCGAATCCGGTGAAAAAAATAGGGGTTCCCATTTGAAATAAGAAAGTTGATGTCAATTGCGCGGATTTGAGCGCAATTTTGGGGGTTCTCGACCCCCCTATGGACACTCAAACGGTCGCCCGAGACGATAGAAAAAATCGGCGTATTTTTATCGCTTACCGTTTAGTCAGAGTAGGCGATTGACATACATAGATAGTCAGCCAGCCAGCCAGCCACAGACACGGTGAGGATTAGTGATTTAGACTAGATGCTCCGGCTCGCTTTGCTCGCCTACGCACCCAGCTGGGGGGCTCCGCCCCCCAGACCCCGTGGGCCTCGCTTCGCGAGGCCGATCGCTTAAGCAGGCATAAGGCCTCGCTCCGCTCGGCCGGGGGGGGGGGGGGGGGGGGGGGTTCAAACCCCTACACAGAGCGCTTATTCGGACAGGGGGCACAACCCGTGTGATCCCTGAAAATTTCATCAAATTCGAATCAATAGTGGCTGAAATCCCCACTCCTTCTTTTCTTTAGTTGAAGGAGGGGAAAACGCCAAAAATCCTTGAGGGCGCTCAACCTATCTCAGAATGTAGATCATTTTTGAATTACTCGAGATTTTCAAGAATATATATCAATTTTTTAATTTTTTTTAAATTCAATTTGGAAAAAGAATCGATTCTAATAATAATAAATAAATAATAATAAAATCGATACTTCTCTAAATAATCGATTTGATTTAAATCGATTCATTTAATTTACATCCATTTCCGTCGGGGAGAGATCGCGTAGACCTTTCGAGCGCCCCTTAGGCCCTCCGCACACGGGTCGAGAGCCACTCGAAGCGAGAACGGAAAGAACTCGAGGCGGGATTAGGGGAACTGGGGTTTCCCTCGAAATTCGAGGTGGACATCCGCACACGGTTCGTTGCCCTCTCGTCAGCCTGCTTGTGAATTTCAGGTAGCACTACCTGAAAGCTTCTTTCGAGCAATTGAACTTAACTTTCAAAGGAGCAAGCTACTGCTTGTGCGCAATTTTTTACCATCCGAGTTTTTATTAGATTGAAAATGAGTAGTGATGAAGAATCTATACATCAGGGATTCCCAACCTGGGGGGCGCGCCCCCCTTGGGGGGGCGTGAAGGGTCTCCAGGGGAGGCGCGATCGGGGCCCATAAACTGACAACAATTGAAGCCTTTTGGGACCAAAGGGCCAAAATAAATTGTAACCTATGAATGAATTTTAATGAATACTTATAAATAGTAATAAGTTAATTTAATTAATTTTTAAGGTTTTTTGGGAAAGATCCGTTTGTGGAAACAACGCCTGCAAGGCTCCACGCCCAATTTCTCGTCATTCCGTCGTCTGAATGAACTTTTGGATGGTAAACCACCCAACAAATTATTCCTGGAATGCAAAGAAACCATAATAATATAATATTAATGATATTATGGTTTCTTTGCATGAAGTTCATCTTGCAGCCCATCGAGATGTTCACATATTATGGTTTCTTTGCATGAAGTTCATCTTGCAGCCCTTCGAGATGTTCACATAATAAATAAAATTCAAATAAAATAATAAAAAAAAAAAAAAAAATTAGTCACCGAAAAACAAAGTCAAATGTCACATTAAGCTTTAAAAAAAAAAAATGAATGAGCCATGAAATTCAATATTTTAATTAGGTACCTACCTACCTACTGTTAATAAAACGTTCCGTTTGAATTTGAATTTACTCATTAAATTATAACATAATTATACTTATACTTACCATTTTTGAGGAGGGGGAGAGTACCTATACATACTTACATAGAACAAAAGGGGGAGGGGGGGCGCAATGGTGTTCACACCAACCTAGGGGGGGCGAGGTAAAAAAAGGTTGGGAACCCCTGCTATACATTGAACGCAACTTTCATTGTCTGCTGTTTGTTGGTTGTTTGTTTGTTTGTTGTTGCTCAGGAACTACAAATGAATGATACGACATTTTTGGCATACTATAGAATGTCAAAAGAGTCGTTTGCCGTGCTATTGAAATTATATACATATTATGGACACTAATAATATTATGAGGAAATGTGTCAGTGCAGAAGAACGGATATTGATCACTTTGAGGAAAGAACGAGTTTATTCCAATGTTTATAAAAATTATGTTAATATTCACAAAAATTATTATTATTAGGCGCGGTGATACAATTTTCAGCTTACAACGTTGTCTGTGCTGTCCTTCCGTGAATACCCTTGAAGGGTGTAATTATAAAATTTATAACTGGGTAATTATAAAATTTATAACTTTATTATTTAATAACTGGGTGTTTTTCAACTACCCCAACGAACTTGATATGCAAACCCTCCATACTCGTCACGAGCGTCAGCGCGAGATTTCCCGTTCCAAACAGTTCGAGTGAGAGACGCGTCGAGGATGACGAAACGAGTTTGACTACGATTCGAGTTCGAGTCGACCCGATTCGAGTTCGAGTCGACCCGTGGGCGGAGCCTCATTCCACTACCTAGGAAATCGAGAGGGGTGAAATTCCGCTTGCTACGATCTCGAGCTCTCGAGGGCCTTAAAGGCTGATGTCCCACCCGATCAGAGCCATGAGTGATGGCGGGGGGGGGGGGGGGGGGGGGGTATCGGCAGTTGGTAAGCCGAGCCAGAATTCACCCGTCGCGACGGGTCGGTGACGCCCTCCCAGTTTTTTTAAAACTCAACTCGCTCTTAAAAGTCGCTCATCGTCGGAATGAATTTGGTCGATATCTCCTATTAAAATTCGGATCTCTAGGTAGGCGTAGGACGAAACGCGAGAAAAATCCGTCTATTAACGACGGAATAAATCGAAAAAATTAATCGAGCGAATTCGCGCGCGTCATAAAATTCGCGCAACTCGCTTATCGGACGTAAAATTAGTCGAGGAATCCGAATCCGGTGAAAAAAATAGGGGTTCCCATTTGAAATAAGAAAGTTGATGTCAATTGCGCCCATTTGAGCGCATTTTTGGGGGTGCTCAACCCCCCTAAGGACACTTAAACGGTCGCCCGAACCAATAGAAAAAAAACGGCGTATTTTTAGGACTTACCGTTTAGTCAGAGTAGGCGATTGACATACTGACACACACACACACACACCCTCACAGACGGTGAGGATTAGTGATTTAGATTGGCTTCTTCTTTCACTCACGTACAAGTCAGGCACGACACTGGTGACCCCGACGTGATCCAGCCACACCTCCCGACGTGATCAGAACACGGCAACTCTATTAAATTTTATGTGATCCAACCACACTTTCACGGCGAATCAAGACCACACCTTCACGGCGATTCAAGACCACATCCCAAGCACTGAACGTAAGTCGCTACCAGTTCTAGAAAATCCACCAGACCACACCAAACGAGCCCTTCTCAAAGCCATCACAGAAGACCTCAACGCCCCAGCTAACATCGCCGATCGACTCCGCGAAGTACGACAAAACTTCGTGCACGCAGTCGACGGAAACCTACCGTCAAGACCTCAAAACCCCGGTCAACATCGCCGATCGACTCCGCGAAGTGCGACAGAACTTCGTGCACGCAGTCGACGGAAACCTACCGTCAACCCACTACAACCGAGGAACTGGCCCAAGCAGTCAGAACTCATACCAACCGGGGAAGGTCAACAGTCCACTACAACCTCTCGCCACCTTTCTCCAACTTTCTTTCTTCAAATCAGGGGGAGGTGTGTGGGTAGGTTACTAACAGTTGGTGATTTGATAAAATAAAGTGTCTGGAGAAGTTGGTCCACTCGGTGAGACGAAAAACACCTGGTAGGTGTTCCAACCAAGAAACCCGTGAGACGATGTAAAAAAATTCTATTCATTCAACATTCAAATTTCAACACGCAAACTTTAAACTACGCATTCAAATTTCGGACATCGATCTGGACCAGCTACAGATTTCCATTGAATTGGCTTCTTCTTTCACTCACGTACAAGTCAGGCACGACAATAATTAAGGTATTTTAAAAAATTATTTATTTTCATCACCTTTTTTATTGACATGGAATTGGTTTTTGCACTATTTAATAAATTGTATAATAGGAAATACCTATATCTAAGAATGAAACCCATGTGTAAAAGTTGCAGCTTTTTCAAAACATTTCTTACTTAGACGTTCTGATGGCCGCATATTTTGCAAGGATGCGTACCTATTCAAAAAGCGAGTGAAAGGCCACCGTTTACCATCGGTCTCTTCGGCATTAGGGAGTTCCTAGTGGTGAGATACGTCGTGGTATCTCGATTCCATCCGTATCCTACTCCAGCAGTGCGCATGCGCGATCGCCGATGGTATCGTATCTGCGATCCGTCGGTGGTATGTTTACGGAAAATACGATACCACCGGGCGATACGGAAGATGGTATCTAGTGAATCCTTATCGCAAAGTAACCTGCCTAATTGATAAACAGCTTCCAAGAAGACATACAAACGTCGACAACAACAACGAAATCCGAGAGCAGCACAGGAAATTCGGGAAATCACGAAAAACTCCATACATACTTGCAACTGATCAGATCAAAATTGTTATGAACTTTAATAAATCTAATAAGTTTCCTAAGGAGGCACTTTCGACGACAAACCCCAAAAACAACTCCACTTCGAATGCTGAATACCGCGGCGGTATTACCGCCTGATGTTAATGAACTTGTTTTAATAGTAACGTGACCCGTTACTCCAAGATCCTACTCGGAGATACCACATAAAAATGCAAAATGGTATCTCAATCAATTTTGGTTAGCATCGCGCTTGGTTTCCCTAGATACGGCATCCGTATTCCAAGTGGTGGTATCTCGATCGTATCCACTAGGAACTCCCTATTGTTTTCCCACTTCGCATTGCAGGTAACCCCGCTGATAATACCTCTCTTTGGTGGCACCAAGCCGCCCAACTCATAGTCATAATATAATCATGGAAATACCCGATCGGTACATCCTTTGAAGTGAAAATTGTGAAAACTTTTATCGCCTGAATCTTCCTTGTTCCCATGGTCAAAAACAGTTTTTTTTTCAGTTGTTGGCTATGGGGTCAAGGTAGGTGTTCTGTTAGAAGGATTATCATACGTAGATTACATTTTTCGGGGTCCCCCCGACCAAACGTTGTGCAAACGAAAATTGTTTAATAGTATATCCCATAGATTCAGGAGTGAAGAGTGCCAGGAAAAAGATTATTGTTTTGTTTATGCCGGTTCCCGATTTTTGTGCGGAAAACGCGTTTTTGTCAAAATTTGCCAATGCTTGCCATGCCTACGCCTCACTTATCAAAGATTAAATCAAAATTTCTCAAGGAATAGCCGCAATGGCAAATTTAATCAACTTTCACAAAAAATAAAAAATAAAAAAAAATAAAAAAGGAATCGGGTCAATAGTTTCTAAGCTGAAGGAAAACGTTATGAAAAACGTGGTTTTCCGCGTGCCGAGCGGTGTCAGATTGGGTGTTTCTAGTTTTGGTTTAAATTCGTTTTCTCGGTTGGTATTGATGTTTTTTTTTTTTTTTTAAATTCCAGGTGCTCCCTTGACTCATAATTTGACCCTCTACAACATACATTTTGTGCAAATTCATTTGCATCACTCGTTCATTTGTTACACGGGTTGATACATGAGCGAATCCTATTTTTCAGCCAAGTTGGAAAAAATTGCCTATTTTTGACTCTTTGACTGGCACCATTTCTTGCGAAGTCAAACCCTTTGGCGACTGGATATAAGGAACTCGAAACAACTATTACATTCAAGTGACCCCATTGGTAAGGATTTCCATTTGCGGCATGCGACTCTCACAATGAGAGGGGTTCACCCAGGTACAAAACTGAAGATTTGAGGGTTCGGTGTTCGAACAACCCATAGACGCCAATGTGAAAAGGCTTCGACCCAGTTATGTTGATTGACAGGGATTGATTTCTCATTACCACTTTATTGCGCTGATTTGATTCATTTGGAGATGTAATTTAATTAGATTTGATGCATCTTTGTCTTGCTCAAGGTGCATACATTCACTGTGGAATCTCCGTTTTCCGAAAAAACTGAGTTTAAAAAATATAAATTGAAAAACCTAATTAATAGCAACCTACCAGCCCCAAACATAATTATAGCCAAAGGTACAGCTATCCTGAGACATAATCAGAAAGAAAAGTGGAAAAAATCGCAGCCATTTAGGCTTAATCACGGAAGTAAATTTCACCCCATAGGTGCTGCGATCTGTTGAAAAAAAAGCTCACCAATGTCGGGGGACATTTAGCCTTAAGGATAACAAGCAGAGTTGCCGAGAGTTTAGAGCGATTTGCCTTTCACGAACTCTCCTGACGGCCAACTTACCCGTCCGGTACCTTAAACCCTCGGTATCTCACGCGTTAACTGGTCGAGGTCCCATTTTACCGACCTAAAGGGACGGTAAGTGCTATTTTTTGATGGTCGCCAAGGATGCACATGCAAAATCAAGGAGGTTAGAAGTTCCTTCCTTGTGCAAAACACATCAACTTTGGCAAAGAACATGACGTTTGTGGTAGCAGACGTACGTCGAGACAGCTGTGAGGCATTAGAGAAAAATTTCTCATAATTTGGGTGTACCTAAAATGAAATTTACAAGGGTTCAAAAAAAAAAAAAAAAGTACCTAATAATAAAAAATAAAACTTACTAAGAATATTTTGTCAACTTTTTTTGGGGTCTGAATGCAATGGACTATTCCCCTCCCTCGTCACCATTTCAATGCTACATTTCGTCCCACTCAATATTTTCCCCGATCTTCAGAAGTATTTAATTGATGAGAATAATCCTATAATATCAAACACTCAATTAATACATTACAAACATTCAATTAATAAAAATGGATATTATATAAACTGAGGGTTGTCTGTTTGTATGTTCCCAATAGACGGCTAAACTGCTGGAGCGATTATGAAGGGTGATACGATGGGATCATCCTGGACTTTGACCACAGGACGGAATCGCTGCCGTATCGGGCACGTGCCGGCAGGTTCCCATCTTATCACTACACCCCCCACCTTCAGTTTCTGGAGTTCGCAAGTTGGGGACAATTGGGACGGGCAGTGTGCACGACGTCATCATTGGTGGAACCGCTGCTCTACTCAGGATTTCTTTAATTCGTTTTATTTTGGCGAAAACGCACGACCACTGACACACACCTCACGACCCGAAGGAAATTGGCAGCCATCCTCACGTCTTAGACGGAATAATTGGAGAAGCCGACGGTGAGTCTTCCGTTCAGTTCAATTTTAAGTTTCGGTAATTTGCGAAACCAAGAGTTTATTCATTTCTTTCTTCCTATCCGACAGGTTGTCGGCTTTTTTTTTTTTGCTCGGAACACCAGTTCCTGTGGACGGCTAACCTGGACTCGCCGAACTTGTGATCAAGAACGGAAAGAATTGAATTAATTGTTGTGGTGGCCACCAGTCGAGTCGTATTCATAAGTGACGCTGTAAGTAGGTACCGTGTTTGGTTAAGCCGTTTGTTAAGGCAGTAGCCAACGAACCAAGTTCGAGGAAGGAAATCATTTCGTTAGGTCGACTAAAATTTGATAGGTTTCTACATTTCCCTAGAAGTAAATGTAGTGGCGCCCAAGTATTGAGACTTCATTCATTTTCGGAATAAAAGTGTTTTTTTTTTCCTTTTGTTTCACAACCCTACTTGAGATTGTGTATTCTTTATCTTTTCCAATTAAATTGTTTTACGTCGCTAGTCACGACTTAACCCACCCCCGAGCAGGGCTAGCCGGCGGGTCTGGGGAAAAGGAAATTAGGTAACAAAATTGGCTTCCCAACGTGGGGCCATAGTCTGATTAGCAGCGCAATCAACTGTTTTGCGTAATTGGAATTGTGTTAGAACATTGTGTTTCTGGTTTTCTTTGTATTGGTTAATCACGGCCAATTGGCACATCCTAGGGAAAAATAAGGAGTTAGGATTGGAAGAAAGAAATCGAACCAGTTGAGAAAGAAAAGGTTAAATATAAATAATAACTGAACCAACGGGCTCATCAGAAAACAAATCGGTCAGACCATCGCTCGGCTTCAGCCAGGTAGAACTGGATATTTGGCGCTATTCCCGGAGAACCCTCGTCAATCTCATCATGGTTCTGAAAATGGACTCGCATCGACTTCTCAAGGACGAAGTAGAGTATGAACTGTGGATAAGAAATATCTCCACGCGCGGCAACCTCGATGAAAACAGGAAACGTCTCACCCGCGCCCTCAGCCAAAATGTGCAACCAGTACCCAGCATAGTTTGTGAATTGGATGCATATCAGGAACTCCGGACATGCGACAGAAAGTCGAGGGAGTTGGCCAGGGAGGTTGAGAGGGTTGCTTCCACGTCAGGGCGAAGTGAACTTCGGCGACTGGACTCACGATTGAACCATTTGTACCATCGAATCGCTCGTCTCTCCTGTGATGAGGACGATGAAGACACTCGACGTCCATTGTTGGAGGCTGTCAAGCTCCTGTTAGATGAGGTGAGGGACATGATGGGAACTGATTTGGGGGACAGGGACGAAAAGGAAGGTCCACTGTCACTGGCAGAGGAACTAGCACTAGGAGACGAACTGCCTACCAGGGGAAAGACCCAACAGCAAAATCCAAGGGGTATATCGGGGGGAGCCATTCCCAAGGTGAAAGCCGGTGATGCCCAGGAAGTTCCTTCAGTTGGAAGACAGCCACGGGTTGGGCCGCCGATGAATGGGGGGAGTACTGAGGACACGGATGAGGAGGATGAAGATTTAGCCAGGAAACCTGCTCCAGGTTCAGGTGGAACCCCTTTCGACGAACGAGCAATACAAAGATTTGTTCAGGAGGCTCTTAGGAACCTGCTCCCACCAGAGGTCACTTCCAGATCCAGGGTCCCGCCTACCTCCAGGGGATTCAATTCGGCTCCCTGGAATCACGATCCCAAATTATATAAGTGGGGATTGAAGTTCTCCGGCGATGGAACTGATGAGATCACGCTCAACCAATTCCTGGAGGATGTTGAGCAGCGACGGCGAGCGCGACGTCTCACAGAGGAGGATGTGTTTTGGGCATTTGGGGACCTATTGACAGGGTCGGCTCAAATATGGTATCGGGCCAATCACCGTAGATTTCGAGAGTGGGGAGAATTGGTTAGTGCAATGAAGAAGTGTTTCCTGGCCCACGACTTCGACGACAAGCTGTTGGATGAAATAAAAGCTAGAACGCAGGGGCCAAACGAGAGCCCGGAGATTTATATGGCTAAAATAAAATGCATGTTCAACCGCCTCTCTTACCCAATGAGTGAAGGAGAAAAGCTCAGGATTGTTGAACGGAATCTGAAACCAGAGCATCTGCCCTTCCTACATCGGCTGGGCTACTCAACCTTGGATGAACTGGAACGAGAGTTGAGTCAATTGGAGATATGGACAAGACGAGCTCAGGCCTATCGGGAGCCTCCCTCGAAAGGGCTTCTGGAGCCAGACCTTGCCTACACCACCAGGAAGAAGCAACCCCTTCGTGCAGCCTCATTAGACGCTGACCGGACAGATGCGAATTTTGAACAGGCAGCTCTAATTCAGAGTAAGCCAACTACCCGCCGACTGGTATGCTGGAATTGCCAAACCCCAGGACACGCATACGACAAATGTAAAGCCGAAGCCACAGTGTTTTGCAAGCAATGTGGGAAACAGGGGGTTCCAACCGAAACTTGTACTCGATACCCGCGCTGTGGGGGAAACGCCAAGGGGGAGAACAAATAAGTTTGCCTCGGTCTTCTCCCCAGACGCCAGCCATTCCGAGGCATAGTACTGAGTGGCAACACTGGCTAAAGACTGTGCATAGTTTCTGTTCAGCAATGACCTATAATTTTACTAGCCTGGCTAATCAGGACCCTCGGCCTTATTTGAAGATTTCTATTTTTGGAAAACCCTTTTTAGGGCTCTTGGACTCAGGGGCATCTCGCACAATAATAGGGAAGACTGGTTGGGATGTTTTGAAATTAATGAACCTAAAATTGACCACACAAAACCCGGCCAAAGTAACGGTAGCCAACGGCACCACTTGTACCGCCCTAGGAACTGTTACTCTGCCAATTGAACTCGAGGAGAATGTGAAGTTAATCACGGTCCAAGTGGTCCCCGCCATTGTAGACTCACCCGTGGTATTGGGGGTTGACTTTTGGAAAGCCATGGGAATAATCCCCGACCTAACCAGAGGGATATGGGCCTTTCACCAAATCAAGAATAGTGTCAGCTGCGCAGTGGCTTCACCCAATCAGGGCATCCACCAGCTGAGTTTTAACGAGCAGGTGCAGTTGGATCATCTCGTGGCTGACTTTCGAACAAGATCACATGGTACCTTAGGATGTGTGAACTTCATGTCCCATCACATTGACACTGGGGATGCCATCCCAATAAAACAACGATACCATGATCGATCCCCGGCAATGCTGAAGATCATGAATGACGAATTGGACAAGCTCTTGGAGGTAGGCATTGTGGAGAAATCCTGTTCACCATGGTCCTCACCAGCTGTTCTTGTAAAGAAGAAGGATGGTACATTCCGATTTTGTGTAGATTATCGGGCGTTGAATCAGGTAACCAGGGGGGATGCGTACCCCTTGCCCCATATTCCCCGCATCCTGGACCACCTTCGGGGTGCCAAGTTTTTGACGTCCCTGGACGTCAAGAGTGCCTATTGGCAGGTCCCGATGAGTGATGCTAGCAAAGAGAAGACAGCTTTTACTGTCCCAAACCGGGGCCTTTTTCATTTCCTCCGGATGCCAATGGGGTTGAAGAATAGCCCTGCCACCTGGCAAAGGCTCATTGAGAATATTCTTGGGCCAGAATTAGAACAACATTGTTTTGTATATTTGGATGATGTCATAATTGTCACCCCCGATTTCAACACCCATTTGGAAGTGTTGTCGTCGGTATTGAACCGACTTCTGAAGGCAGGGCTCACTCTAAATTGGGATAAATCCCAATTTTGTCGACAGGAACTGAAGTATCTGGGGTACTTGGTCAACCAGGCCGGCCTTCAGGTGGATCCAGAAAAAATACAGGCCATATCCGACTACCCAATTCCGACGACGGTAAGGCAGGTACGAAGGTTTTTAGGCTTGGCAGGTTGGTATCGTCGCTTTATAGAGGACTTTTCCACGATAACGGCACCATTAACCAAACTCCAAAAGAAGAAGATGAAGTGGGAGTGGGGCGCAGAGCAACAAGAGGCTTTTCGCCTCGTCAAGGAGAAGCTCATCTCAGCGCCAGTGCTCAGCTGTCCCGACTTTAGCCAACCATTTTTGATCCAGACTGATGCATCCGATGTTGGAATTGGAGCGATTCTCTCTCAGAAAATGGAAGGTGGAGAGAAGCCTGTCGCTTACATCAGTAGAGCACTCACCAGCACTGAACGGAAATTCACGACAACTGAAAAGGAGTGTTTGGCAGTTTTGTTCAGTCTCCAGAAATTTCGACCCTACATTGAGGGGTCAAGGTTCACTGTGATTACTGACCACAGCTCCTTAACCTGGCTTCAGAATTTGAAGGATCCACATGGCCGGCTTGCCCGGTGGGCCATGAAAATGCAAGAGTTCGATTTTGAAATCCAACATCGACCTGGGCGGCAGAACCAAGCAGCTGATGCTTTATCTAGAGCTTTTGTGGACTTTGGGGGCTCCATTACAGTGGAGGAGGATCCCTGGTACCTTAAAATGATAGCTCAGGTAGAGCAGGACCCAGAGAGGTACCCGCAATGGAAAGTGGAAAAGGGGAAACTGTGGAAACATTGTTATGAACCACGTGATGTACTGGGATCGACAGAGCCTTGGAAGGTGGTAGTACCAAAGAAAAAACGACGAGCGGTCTTGAAGGAATGCCATGATGACCCTACAGCCGGACATTTCGGGAGATTCAAGACTCTACAGCGAGTCAAGAATCACTACTACTGGCCAGGAATGGCCTGTGACATTGGCCGCTATGTGACCCATTGCCAAGTGTGCCTGGCCAATAAACCTGAACAACGACGGCCCCTAGGACCCTTTGGCCAACCCAAGAAGGTGGAAGAACCGTTCCAGTGCCTGTCAGTGGATTTTATGGGCCCATTTCCACGATCAACCCAAGGAAATAAGTACCTGTTTGTGGTGACTGATTACTTCACCAAGTTCTCATTGCTGTTCCCCATGAGAGAGGCAACCTCCCGCCTAGCCCTCAAGGCCCTGGAATCGCATGTGTTTTACATCTATGGGGTGCCTCAAATACTCATTGCTGATAATGGGGCGCAGTTTCGGAGTGTAGTCTTTCGAAAGAAAATGGCTGAGCTTGATGTCAACGTATGGTTTACACCAAACTACCATCCGCAGGCCAACCCAACCGAGAGAGTAAATCGAGTGATTAAGACAGCCATTCGATCACTGCTACAAGGCCGACACAATCAATGGGATTTGCACTTAAATCAAATTGGGTTTGCGATGCGTACTGCCATCCATGAGGTGACTGGATACTCCCCCTCATATTTGGTTTTTGGTCGCCTGCCAAAGAGTAAGGGCTCCCAGTACTCTCCACTAACGACCAGGAATGTGGTGCCCCAGCTGGCCGGGCGTAAACAGCATGCAGATCGCTTCCTGCAAATGCCAGACGTCCACCAACAAGTACACGATGCGCTAGAAAAGGCATACCAAGCAACGAAGGCCCGTTACGACCTAAGGCGGAGATCAGTGCAATTCGAGGTGGGTGACACAGTCTGGAAGCGAAACTTCGTGCAATCAGACCAGGCCCAGGGCTTCGCAGCAAAGCTGGCGCCTAAGTTCGTGAAGTGCTCCATACTGCGAAAAATGTCCAGTATAGCCTATGAACTGGCGGACGAGACTGGGAGGAGCATTGGTGTATGGCATGTTCAGGATCTTAAAAGTCATCCTGCTGAGAACTCCACAGAGTATGACCAGATGGTAGAGGTGAGTGAAGAAAATGCGACAGGGCGGCCATTTTCTTGAGGGGGAAAGAGGGGGGTGATACGATGGGATCATCCTGGACTTTGACCACAGGACGGAATCGCTGCCGTATCGGGCACGTGCCGGCAGGTTCCCATCTTATCACTACACCCCCCACCTTCAGTTTCTGGAGTTCGCAAGTTGGGGACAATTGGGACGGGCAGTGTGCACGACGTCATCATTGGTGGAACCGCTGCTCTACTCAGGATTTCTTTAATTCGTTTTATTTTGGCGAAAACGCACGACCACTGACACACACCTCACGACCCGAAGGAAATTGGCAGCCATCCTCACGTCTTAGACGGAATAATTGGAGAAGCCGACGGTGAGTCTTCCGTTCAGTTCAATTTTAAGTTTCGGTAATTTGCGAAACCAAGAGTTTATTCATTTCTTTCTTCCTATCCGACAGGTTGTCGGCTTTTTTTTTTTTGCTCGGAACACCAGTTCCTGTGGACGGCTAACCTGGACTCGCCGAACTTGTGATCAAGAACGGAAAGAATTGAATTAATTGTTGTGGTGGCCACCAGTCGAGTCGTATTCATAAGTGACGCTGTAAGTAGGTACCGTGTTTGGTTAAGCCGTTTGTTAAGGCAGTAGCCAACGAACCAAGTTCGAGGAAGGAAATCATTTCGTTAGGTCGACTAAAATTTGATAGGTTTCTACATTTCCCTAGAAGTAAATGTAGTGGCGCCCAAGTATTGAGACTTCATTCATTTTCGGAATAAAAGTGTTTTTTTTTTTCCTTTTGTTTCACAACCCTACTTGAGATTGTGTATTCTTTATCTTTTCCAATTAAATTGTTTTACGTCGCTAGTCACGACTTAACCCACCCCCGAGCAGGGCTAGCCGGCGGGTCTGGGGAAAAGGAAATTAGGTAACAAGGGAGCAGTAGTAAAATGATCAGCGAGTTCCGGCGCACAACATAGGCAGTAGTAGATTTCGCGAACTCTCTTTTTTCATCACGAACCAAGCTTTCCTTCGCGACGAGAGCCGGGTCAAAAAGCGTCGTTATATCCCTAGTATACTAGGGATTACTAGGAAAATTTCCCTAACGCCAAAACCCGGTACAACTTTTGGCGTTTGTTTTGAACGGAGCGACGTACGTCGGGGTTAAAATGCGCTATTTACGATGATTTCAACGAGTAAAAAACGATTTCTGTGCGATAATAGTTTGGAAGTTACTCAAAGACCGTTGGTAGGTGGGTTCGAGTTTCTTTGACGAGCCTTCGATTCGTGTTAGATACTTCACGACGAGAAGATGGTTGCTACAGTTGTTCCGAGTGAAGTATGGGTTGCATGCTGGATTTTATAGGATTCAGCACACCAATAAACATGAATTTTAGTCAAAATATCCTACGAAGTTTTTTAGTTGCAATGAATGTGGTCGACGCGTACCCTTTCAATAGCTTCCTTATCCTGAGGTGTGACCGGTACGGATATGGGAGATCCAGCGGCAGGAGCTCCTGTGCCGCCACCGCCGCCGCCTCCCGCGCTGCTTTCCGCCGGTTCGTTGAGCATCCGGACGAATTCTTCCTGGTGTTGAGAAATGAGCCTGAGGAGGGCGGGGTTGCTTTGGCCGATCTGTTGGAGAACCGTGTTAAGAAGCTCGGGGTTCTGTTGGACGACCGTTCGCATCTGTTGGAATTGGTGTTGATCCCTCAGGAACCCGAGGGGGTCGGCTTCGGCGTCATTGGTTCCAGAGGTCGGCGCGCTCTGGAGAGAGTCTTCTGCAAATTAACAAGGGCACGTCAATATAGTAGACTGAAATTACTTACATCCAAAAGGTGCTGGAGGAACACAATCCTATTTGGGTGAACTTAGTACACCTACATGAGGTTGTGTTCCTAATGAGCTCCTTGAATGATTTTTGAAAATGTTTTTCCTGCAAAGGTCGTCCTTCAAAAGTTACAAAAACGGGTCCATATTGTAGAAACCCCGTTTCAATTATTTATAGGGCCTTAGGAAAAATATGATATTTGAATTCCGTGGTCTGGAGAGGGTACATGACGTGGGCTGCTTCGTCGTCTTTTGATTGGCCGGGAGATCCTTCTCTCTCTCATCTACGCAAGTCAGCCAACTTTGCTACGCGAAAAGTCGACCTCAAAAATCGAAAATCGGGTTAATCATTATAGAAGGTCATTCGAAAATTGAGCATCGAGGTTATTATCAAAGAAGGTTATTCAAAAATCGACCTGGGCCGAGTGTTTTTATTCCGATTCTGTTCAGATTTGTTATTTAGCGCTCTGGCTGCTCAGTGCCCAACTACTCGACGCGCAGTGTGGCGAGGTGTGACGTCAAATTTGCCCGGCGTTCATTTCAAAATCTCTAACATTTCGAAAACAGCTCAGCACGTACCTAAACGGATTTTCGAACTAAAAATTGGGGCGTAAGAGTTTTAAAGGGTGCTGAATCCGAATATGTTGTCAGAAATGCTGAATTCAGACCTTTTCAAGAAGCCCATTCAATTTGAGCAGTGTGGTTGTAAGAGTTCTAAAGGCACATACCCAGTGATGGACAAATTCCCGGGTATTTATTTTTTGAAAATATTCCCGAACCGGGAACTTATTTTTTTCTAAATTAAATTATTTAAACTATATTCCATGAATACAGAAGAACCCAACCATTGTTTATAATATAAACAATGCAGCATTCTAGCCGTATCATGATTCTTAAATATTAATTAATGACGAAATGAATTCAAAAATACTTTTTCAGAAAATGTTAAAAGGGTAACTACCTACTTAGGGAATAGAATAATATCTCACAGGCCCATCCACATACCTGATGTGATACATAAGTATTTTGGCGTACGAATTCGTACAAGTAAGTATTTTATCTGCACACGTAATTTTCTTGTTTGCGCTCTTCCCCTTTCCTGTCATTACACGGAAATGATCCCAAACAGAGTCTTTCCTTGTCCTCCCCATTTTAAAATCAATATTTATTTATTTATTTATTTCCATTACAAGTACAAAACATAGATACATTCAATAGTACTTGGTGGGTAAATGTTTGACACTACCCACCAACATGAACAGGTTTATTGTATACATCGGGGCACATCAACTAGTACGAACCAGGGAAATGGGTACCCATTTTCCAGCCCCCCCTATGTGCCTAAATGCTATTGGAAAAATTAATCCTCCATATGAGCCTAGGCTCGTGTTGGAGGATGAGTTTTTGTTCTCAGTCGACCCACTCAATACAATAGATAGGTATGTCATATTAATAATTAATACAGAGAATTTAAGAATACAGGATACACAACAATATTATCAGAGATGAAAGATATTATGATATAAAATGTATATTAGGTACATTCTAAAATAAAGCAGCAATATAATGGCAGGCACTTAGAAAAAGTAATCATTAGATAATAGAAAACTGACAATGGCTTTTCTTAAATACTTGTTGAATTTTGAATGTAATAGCTTTTCTCGTAGCTTTGAGGGTAGAGCATTAAAGCATTTTATACCTTGATATATATAAGAATTTTGGGCAAAAGAGGTTCGATAAAAAGGGTATTCAATGCGACTGTCATTTTTAAATCTGGTGTTTTGGCTATGAACAGGTAAAGTATAATGTTTCGTTTTTATTATTTGTATAATGCCATTCAGCCGAACAAGCTTCAGAAAAGGAAGAACCCCCAATTCAGGGAAGAGGGGAGAGGTATGTTCGTATCGCCCTCTCTTGCAAATTGTTCGGATAATGGCTTTTTGAGTCTTAATTACTGGTTCTAGGTGCGAAAAGTACGTGCTGCTCCAGATAGGCAAGCAGTATGTTAGCACTGATTCAACAAGAGCAAAATATACTTTCTTTAGGAGATACTTATTTAAGATTCGGGACAATTTATAAAATATATATAGTAATTTTCTTAATTTTGCGTTAATTTTATGGATGTGGACCGTAAATTTCATTTGTGTATCAAAGTTAATTCCAAGGTATTTGGCGGAATAGCTTTGCCTAACAGGGCAGCACGCCTCGCAAGTCGAACCATCGCATTCAAGCGAGTGAATATGAATGTCCTCCAGCTCAGGAAGATTCCGCGGATCAATACAAAAAGGCACGAAGGTAGTTTTGTCTACGTTCAGTGTCAGCTTATTACAGGACATCCAGTTAAATAGAGTGTTTATAGCATTATCCGCCTTTTTCCGTGTTTCACTCCATGAGCCAGCTGAACAGTAGAAAACAGTATCGTCCGCAAATAGCAGGACCTTTCCCGGTAAATCAAGCTCAGATATATCATTAATATAAATAATAAACGCGATAGGTCCAAGGACAGTACCTTGCGGCACCGAGTAAGGCCCCAGTGAGACTTCTTCGCTTCTCACACCATTCACCTGGACAATTTGCCTTCTGTCTTTCAAATAACTTCTGAACCATTGTAGTGCAGTGTCAACAATGCCCAATTTGTACATTTTTTGGAAAAGAATGTCATGCGAAATTGTATCAAAAGCTTTAGCCTGATCTAAGAAAACTGCTAAGGGTTTACGCCCTGCGTCCAAGTCTTCCATAATGGAATTATACAAATTACAAGCAGCATCTTGCGTACTACGATTATTTCTGAATCCAAATTGTGCTTCTGTGAGCAAATGGTTTGTTTCCAAGAACAGAACTAGCTGTTCTTTGACACACTTTTCAAAAAGCTTTGCAATACAAGAGACCAGGCTGATGGGGCGATAGTTGTTACATTTATCTTCAGGGCCTGATTTATGAATGGGCGAAACAATAGCTAGCTTCAAGATTTCAGGAAATTTTCCAGAGTTTAGACTTCGATTAATAAGAATATGTAAAGGCTTACTGACTGAGTCTTTGCCAAATTTCAAGATTCCCGCTGTAACTCCATCAAAACCAGGACTGGATCCACCTTTTAGTGAATCAATACAATTTTTGACCTGAGTTTCAGTGACTTCTTTAAAACGAGATAACAAACTCCCGTCTTTACGCTCTCCAGGGATCACCTTCTGCCTTCGATTAGGAATTTTTTCAGCTAGTGATTTCCCAACATTTGAAAAATAACTGTTAAATTCATTTGCACATTGCTTTGGATTTTGAAGTCCGTCTATTACTGTATTATCTATTGTTAACTTTCTTATTATGGTATTCTTTCTATTTTTATTGTCTATTATTTCATTTATTGCGTCCCATGACTTTTTGGCATTTCCTGTTGTTTTATTTAGCTTATCACCATAGTAGTTGTCATGGGCAGTATTAATTAGTTCTTTAAGTTTTTTTTTATAGTTTCGAAAGTAATTATTCAAACGCGAATTAAAGGGCTGTCTACGGGAAGCAGCATAGAGCTTTTCTTTTTTCCTAATACACTTCACGAGAGAACTCGTAATCCAAGGCTTGATGGGAAGGTATTTTTTAGGAATTTCTGAGTGAACAGTGGAATTTGTAATGTGCTGCTTTAATACATTTATAAAAGTTTCAGTGCTTAGATCAACATCAGCTAATTTAATTACGGGTTCCCAATTCTCCTCCTCAAGTGCTACTTTGAGTTTACTGAAGTCAATTCGGGAAACTCGGCCTTGGGGCAATTTAGTTGTAATTGTTTCGCAAGGTATCATCGCGATAGTAGCCCTATGTTCGCTGGTTTGTGAATGAACTATGGCAGCTTTACACCGTATAGACGAAAAAACGTGGTCCAAACAAGATCCCTGCGGAGTCAGCGCATTCCTTGGCCTAGTGACATCATTTACATACGAAATGAAACCGTTCATAGCCAATATATTAAGATACTTTTCAGTATACATGTCTGGCGTTAAACTTAATATGTCGAAATTCAAATCACCAACTATGATTTCCGGTCGCTCGTTTACGACGCAGCTTTCAAAATCATTCAAAAATTTATCCAATTCATAGTTACTGCGCAGATGTGATCTATAAATTGCTAATAAAGAGATATCTTTACTCTGAATTTTCACTCTCAACTTGATTGCACTGGAACCATAAACTTCTTTTTCACAAACCTCTATCAGTTCAACATCGTCTCGCACAAAGCATGCACTGCCACTATTTTGATTAAATTTTTTTTTTTTTTTAGTACTGCGATACACGTATCCCTCTAGACTGAACTCAGTACTGTCTTCAATTTGAAGCCAGCATTCACTTAAAATAATTAAATCCGGTCTAATATTCAAGAGTGACAACTCAATAACTAACTGGTTAAAATTTTTCTTAATACTACGGACATTCTGATGAAATATATATATGCCCTTACTTTGGAATAAAAAATTTTTGTTTAGCTCTTCATAATTATAATAGGTAGGTGAATTTTCATTTAGTGAGGCATCGATAAGGTTTGACAAATCCATGAGATAGTTACTACCTAGCAGAAATTAAACGACAAAGCAATTAAGGAGACTACATACGTTCTATGTCGGCGGGGGTTTTTATTGTTTGCACACGTTCTCCGTCGGCCTTTCTGACGTGCACGACGTAGTTCTTCACCCAGACATACTTGTAACCCAGCTCCTTGGCTTTTTCCTTGGTACGCCGCAACACGTCAGCACATAAACAGTGAAAGCCGGAGCCGCGAAGAAAATCAAGAATTAAACCGTGTTGACGTCAGGTCATAACAAAAGCTGATTGAGGTAAATCACACTGCCACTTATCACAAGTTCCCCTTCTCGCCCACCACCAATCTTCTTCCTCTTCTTCGATCTCAGTATGAGTGTTGCTGTTGACAAAGCTTTATGGCAGACCTTAGGATCAAGGTTCAAGAATCATCATGCAGCAAAGGTAGGCAGGTACTATGGCCTATCAATCGATTAGAAAGAGTTTAAAACAGGAAAAAAAAGTTTGAGTAAAGTGAAGAGAAAAAATAAAATCCCCCTTTTCCCCGGAAATTTATATTTTGGGGAATATTCCCTATAAATTCCGCGTTCCCCGGGAATATTCCCGGGGCACATCACTGCACATACACACTACATCCGGCCAGGTGAGAGGTGGAAATCTGAAGTTATTTTTAATAAGTCGTGAGCGCCACTGCGGTCCATTGGTGGGTCTACTGGCCTCTCCGCCTGCGCAGAAACCAGCATCAGCAGCAGCTAGTAGACTAAAAATGGATTTCACATCCAGCAGGTTGGGCACAATGTGCAGCCCTTCCTGATATAGAACACGCCTCTCTCTAAACGGCCGTGTAGGGAGTTGGGGGATGGGACACCCCAATCAATCAATCAAATTTTTATTTGTCAGTTACACTTAGTGTTTTGACAATGGTCGAATTTCTACTTAAAACTTCTTAAAACTAAGTCAAGTACAGTAAACAAACAAACAAACAAAAAAAAACAAAAAAAAAAACAGAGAACACAGACTACAGAACTGGCTATTTGAAACAAAACAATTTAACAAAAATATTCACGTAAAAATAACAAAAGAGTTTATAGCCAGTTCATAGTTCTCACTTACATTCTTCCCAGGCACTGGTCAGGAAGTCAAATGTGTATGGAGCTAGTTGAATCAGGTAACCGCTCACTTTGGACCTTAGTGAAACCAGTGACTTGCTTTTTAAAGTGCTAGGGACTGTATTGAAAAACTTTATCCCCCACCAAGAACTACTATTCCTGGAGGCTGTCAGGCGATGAAACGGTAAACAAAGGTCCTCTTTGTTCCTAGTTGAGTAGCCGTGATCAGACGACTTGTACTTGCCGATGTTTCTCCGGATGTAGCAAATACATTCAAGAATGTATACGGCAGGGATAGTTAATATTTTATTCCGCTTGTAGGCTTCCCTGCAATCCTCCCGATACTTAAGGCCGGCTACCACTCTAACAGCCCTTCGCTGCACCGCGAAAATGTATCCCGCTGCTGAATGGCCCCAACTCAAAATAGCATAGACTGCTCCACTTTGAAAACATGCATGGAAAGCAGCTAGAACAGCGGATTTTGACAGTCTGTCCGATAGGCGTCTCAAAAGAAAGATATAACTGTTCAATTTACTTTCCAATTGATTGCAGTGGGCCTTCCAGTTTAATTTTGGGTCAAGCTTAACACCAAGGAAGGATACGTCTTTAGGGTTTTCAGCAATAGAAGTCAGATCTCTCAGCCCAAAATACATAACATTTGTCTTGTCGACATTCACTGAGAGTCTATTTCTTGAAAACCAATTCGTGGCTGCCTCCAAAGAGAGAGCATTAAAAGAACGAAGAGATGACAGAGCTGAATCCCTAGCAAGAACTGACGTATCATCCGCAAACAGGATGGGGGACGATTTTAGACTGTGGGGCAAGTCATTTATAAAGATTAAAAACAAAATTGGCCCCAATACCGACAAAACCGATCTCTGTGGAACACCATGCAAAATAGGAAGAAACTCAGAAAGGGTGCCATTATGACGGACTGCTTGGGTTTTGCCGGAAAGGTAACTATGGATCATTGAAATCGCACACTGGGAGAAATTGTACTTCGAGAGTTTGAGGACGAGGAGCTGATGGGAGATGCAATCAAAGCATTTGGCCACGTCCATAAAAGTTCCAGAAGAGTACTCCCCAGACTCAAAAGATGATGCCACAAAATCAGAGAATTTCTGAACTGCATCCTTAGTGGATCTACCCCGCCGAAATCCGAATTGGAAGTCAGTAAATAGGTTGTTACTTTCGAAAAAGTTATACAGATCAAACTTTAGTTTTTTTGTTTTTTTTTTCAAAAATTTTGGAGAGGGCAGGGAGTTTTGATATCGGCCTAGGATTTGACACAAGGTTTCGGTTACTTTTTTTTAAAAAGGGGAGTAACTTCGGCCACCCTAAGTACCGAGGGGAAACATCCGCCATGAGTCAGCGGGAACATAATTGCGAAGGCTCCTCTTTTTATCATATTGGTAGAAATCCCATACACATCGCAGGTAATGGAGTTTTTTAGTCTTGTAATACTTTTAAATACAGCTTCTGGTTGAATGGGGGAAAAACTAAACTATGAAGTCGAAGGCAATAGATCATTGAAAGAGAGAGGATCACCATCAGCATCAGGAAGGTTACTAATAATGTTATTGGCAACATTTACAAAAAAAAAAGCATTAAAAGAGTCCGCAGAGATTTCTCCCGAAGCAGAGGTTTTTCCATTTCCGATCTTTCTATTTTCATTAATTTCATTTCACATTGCTTTTGTGGGATTCGAGGAGGAGAAAATATTCCTTTCAGAGGCCAACTGGTACTTTTCCGTTATACCCCCCACACCCCCACCCTATTTCGTGTTCATAAACACCCCTCCCGATGGCTTTAAGGCACCCAAAGCCAACCAAAATCGACTGGGGGGGGGGGGGGTATAAAGGAAAAGTACCGGCCAACTCCCTAGCACTTTTTATGGCCGTTTTGTACGTTGAGCGTAGTTTCAAAAAAGCTCCTCTCAAATTTGGGTTTTGCTCACTGGCAGAATCTAACTTTTGGAGTTTATGTCTCATATCATGAAGTTTCTTGTCGTACATACCATTTCTTAGAATTGGATTTCCGATTTCCAGGTTTGACTCTTAAAACTGGAAAAGCATTTTTAGCAAAGTATGAGATAACATTCACAAAATTAGACCATCTTTGACCTCGCCCCTCCGACCAGGTCTCCAATTTGACACTCGCCCCTTCCAGAGACCTGTCCGGCCACCATTTTTCAGGCCGAAATACTAGCAATCCTTACTTGCGCCCATGAGATTTGGAAGAAAAAACTCAAAGGAGCCAGGATATACATATTCTTGGGCAGCCAGGCCGCGCTGAAGGCACTGGGAAGCTACACCTTCAAGTCCCGGTTAGTCTGGGAATGCTTTCAATCCCTCAAGGCTGCGGCAGCTGACAACAAAAAAAGCCACCTAATCCAACAGGCGTCACGATGGGACAGAGACCAAACTATCGCCCTCTGGAACAACATAGCAGGGCACAGACAAGCTAAAAGGTTTATCACACCTTCTGCGCCAAGGAACAGACCCTCCTGTCTCTTTCAAGAAACGATGTCAGGATCGTAATCAGTATTCTCACCGGTCACTGCCCACTGAGGTACTACCTGAACAAGAAGGGCAGATCGGAGACGACAGAAAATTACTGTCTCTGCCTGGAAGACTAGGAGACGGCGGAGCATGTGTTGTGCAAATCGTCGTTGTCAGAGCAGCATAGCACAACTGGCTACTCTTCAGGAGAGACAAACAACTGATTTGGAACGTGGTTAACCAACATGGCAGAGCTGCCCATCTCAAAGAGTGCATCATGGCACAACATCAAGAGGAACGTTTCGGCAACTATAATCGTGACTTAATCGTAAGGCTCCCTTAAAACCCTCCCTTAACCGTGTTTGGTATTTACAAACCTTCCTTGACTCGGGCGCGTCCTTACATTTGAGGCAGCCTCGACGCAAATCCTGACTTAAGTCAAAGGTAGGTCGCGACCAGCCTTAAGTGCTCCAAGGATCCCTCAACGCGTGTTTGTGAGAGGTTAGTTCTTTTGAGGATGTGCGGGTTGTTGTTTTGGAAGAATACAGTTTTCTCGAATTATCTGTTTTATCGAAGAGAAATCACCGAACGAGGAAAATGAAGAAATCTCGGAAACGTTTGATGGTCTTCAACGTAACATATCGGTAAGTACGTGCTACGTTCACCCAAAATTCACAAGAGCCTCACTGAATGCAGCCGATTCTTCTCATCGATGTTAGATCAACATTTTTTTTGACGTTTAAAACAAGTATGATAGTTACTATTTATAGTAACATACAACATTTATAAATGAATGTAGCTACTAGGATACGCCGTCTTTTGTACCGGATTTACTAACGAAATCTTCCACTCGCAGGTTTTAACCTTTGTTGATCAACAACGAGAGGTCAATACGAGGATGCTCCAAGCCCGCTGTTGTGAAAATGCTAGCCGTTCTTCGATTAAACGTCACAGGGAAATTTCAGGTAAGATAATCTTTATCGGAAGCAAAAAGGCGTAGTTGGCTCGAACATCGTAGGTTAGGTACTGGGGTCCTGGCCTTGTTCAGTAAAATTTTCTTGGGGCTAGTTGCAGTTTAGACGCAATCGGACTAACTTCTTTTGGTTTATTATTCTTTGAACACCTAACACACATTCGCGACAGAGGCTGAAAATTTAGATCGACCTGAAATAACTGGGGGTTTGAAAAAAATCGGGTAAGTGGTCGAGTAGGGTGTAATTTTCGAGGTATGTATTTTCGGATGTACCTAGATTGCATTAGTGGGAGGTGTTTTTTTTCTACTTTTACTAATGTTGACAACATTCAAGAGGGAGGATCCACCTCATGACAACTGAGGTCGAAAATTTTGTTCAGGTACCTATCCCCAAGTTTCTACCGATGTTAAGAAGATTCTCGTCTTATGTTTCAGATCAGTAGGGGATACGCATAGCGTCAACGAACACTTCACGTAATATTCCATCCATGCAAGTCCGACACCGACGGAACTTCAAAAATCGTTTAAATCAGTATTTGGAAATCCATAATTAAATTTTGATGGATGAATTTTCAAAACCATTAGAAAAAAATTGGAGATGTCCTTGACAATAAAATAAGAATTACAACGATATCTGCTTTTTTATTGACTTTTTTTTATTGACCTTTCATACAGATTCTTCGAAAATGACGATTTGAGGTTAGTGCGATCGGGGACACAGCGTAAACAAGTCCGGATAGGGCTGAACCCTTGCCGACTAAGACTTAGATGGGGAACGGAGTACTTTGAGAACAAATCAGATTAAGAACAAAATCCGGCTAGGGATGTTGAAAAAGTATCGATACTCAAAAGTATCGATACTTTTCAAAAAAAGTATCGATACATATCGATACTTTTTGTCCCCGATACATATCGTAGTATCGATACTTTTTTTCCGGTATCGGCGCCGATACTTTTTTTATCCCTCACATTTCATCAGATTCAAAACTTACGGCATATAGGTAGTTGACAGTACCTCTAACTTGACCAGCAATTGAAGAAAGTTGATGTAGGTAGGCTACCTACCACCACCTCCTGGAGCTGCACCAGCTCTCATATCAGAAGAATCAGCCGTCCTCGATCAAGGGCGGACCACCAAACTGTTGGCCCAACCAACCAACCCAACTCACTCATCACAGTAGATATTAGGTAGTGTGGCCACAGCTACACCAAACGAGGGAATGTTCCCCTTTTTTGCTACCTGTACCAACCCCCTGAGGCTTGGAGCAAGGTTTTCAGTCCGATCGTCCAAACCCGTGGGGCGCTATGGGGCTAAAATGGGGCAATTGAAAGTTTTTTTTTTAAGGCGTTTGGCTATTTTGGCGTTTTGTTCGAGTTGGGTGTCGTTTTCGAAGTATTTTTGGACGTAGAGTATATTTTTGGGGGTCCTAGAAGGATCCAATGTCACTGTGGAGATGTAAAGGGCTTTCATGGGGCTACAAAAGGGATTTTTGAAGGATCTCAGGAAGTCAAATATTTTCTGAGTAAAAAAAAAAAAAAAAAAAAATTAAAAGAAAAACCTTTTTTCAAAAATTTTTCATTGAGACAGGATTAATTTTTGCACAAGTAACCCATATCAAAGAATAATAAAACCTTGACTAAAAATTTGCAGGCGTTTTTGAAAAGTATCGATACTTCGATACCGATACTTTATTGAAAGTATCGTATCGATACTTTTAGATACTGTCTGGATGTATCGATACGATACTGTATCGATACTTTAGAAGTATCAAACATCCCTAAATCCGGCTGCCCAAAATACGGAAAGTCGTACGAAGAACATTTCATTCACCTTTCGGATATCCGTCACTTGGTTGGTATTGGTCACTTCTCATCCTCGATCTCTTGTTCGATTGTGACGCTTTCAGAAATTTTAGTTTGTATCACACGGAATTATTTGGTCACTCTAACAAAATCACTTTTTTTAAAGTTTGCCGGCTCAATCTCCGAACCACTTGAGACACGTTGTTGACAAGTTGTCAATGACAACGAAACGACAGAACAATATTGACAACCATTAAAATTCCCGCAAAATTTCCCCAAAACACGGGGATATTTTGCGGGAACGGCGTGTTCGGCTGTCGGAAAAAGCCGAAAAGAGCCGAGAGCGGCCGATCTCACGCCTAGGGAACGTGTGGAAGCACTGGGGCGGTCATTCTTGACCTTGACTTAAGTCGCTTCCTTCGGCACCACCGAGATATCTCGGTGGTGCCGCTTCCTTCCGTAAGTTTGAGATAAGCTTAGGGATGGGTATCGATGTATCGATGTTTCAAAAACATCGATGTTTTTCTCAAACATCGATGTTTTATACATCGATGTTTACTCTTCGATGTTTTTTAGACATCGATGTTTTTCCCCCAAACATAGATGTTTTTTCGCGAAAAAAAAAAAAATTTGTTTTGATGGTCGTTTACGTAAAAATAGTAGATACTTTTATAACTGAACAATAATTATTCATGTTTTATAAATGCTCGGTTTATATTACTCGGTTGTTTATTATTTTTTTTTTTTTTTTGTAAAAATAATACTATAGGTACAGATTCAAGAAACATCGATGTGTCGATCGAATAGTAGGTAGGTAGTTACCCATCTGATAGTAGGTAGGTATTTATCGGAAATCGAAAATTTCAATCAACATTAAATGTTGATTCGTTATCACTTGTCGTTATCTGTGTTCATGCGGCATCACTGCTGACACAAAAACGAAACAATCCCTGCTGAGCTCTCGCTTCACTTGAACGCTCCCAACGAAAACATCGAACAGAACACTTTGGGGTTTTGGATGGTCAACTGCTATCATTTCCGAAGTTGTTTTCAAGAATGAACCAAACGTAGCAACATCAGTTCCTTCTGAGAGGCTATTCTCTTTAAGCAGGCTCCTTGAGAAATCGTCTCTCAGAGGAACTGGCGTCAATTTTTTTTTTTTGGTAAATAATATTATTCTTTACTGACTTTTTTACTGCCTAGGTACTTCTTTTCATCGCTTCAAGTTTTAATGACTTTTTTTCGAATTTTCTACTAAAACTACAATGGGAAGAATTTTTTTTTTTTTTCATAACATCCCCCCCCCCTTGTGATACATATAAAAACCATCGATGTATCGAAACATCGATGTTTTTGAGACATCGATTTTTCTTTTTAAAAAATCATCGATGTCCAAACATCGATGTTTTGCTCATCGATACCCATCCCTAGATAAGCTTCGTAAATACGAAATTTTTTTAAGGGCGCCTTACCAGTCGACGTTTCTAAATACGGGCCTAGAAACTAGGGATGTCCACACTGAAGAAAAATATCGATATTCGATATATCGATAGTTTTAAAAAATATCGTTATACTAGGTCGATATATCGTAGAAAAATATCGATATTCGATATATCGTTTACAAAGTATCGATATATCGGATATATCCAAATAAAAATAAAAACTGGGGTGTGGTTTTATGAAACCACGGTAAAAGTGAAACTTTTTTCCCACTAGTCTCCGGCTCGCTTCGCTCGCTCCCCTAGTGGGGTACGTAGCATCGATGGACACGTTTTTTATGTCTAGTCCCCCCCCATTTCCTACTCAATCACCCCTACCCACGGCTTCATTTTGGCGGTTTCTCAAAGTGATTTCTAATGTGGCAACTGATAACAACAAAACAAGCGGCATTGTTTACTGCATCCATTAATAACATCAATAAATATAAAATGGGGACATAATGACAAAGAACAAGTACGAAAGAAATGCGTGATAAATCGAGAGCTTTCCAACGAATGGTGAACGATTTTTGTACGATTATAACTGGCGAAGATGAAGTTCCGTAGCAACGAATCGGTTGTAAGCAAAAATCAACGGTAGCGTGACGGGACAAGAAACGACACACAGACCAAAAAATTTGGGACGATGTAATAAAAGTTCCACTTTAAAAATCCATGCCTTTCACGACTTTTGATTACTAGTAAATAAATTAAGGTTATAAATTCGTCGAATAATCTGTAATGAGTAGGTAATTATTTGTAAAATCAAGGAAACGATTTATTTGCTTAGTTCATATTGTTCTGACAAAACATTCAGTACATGATTAATATTAAATAAATGGCAGAAAATTTTTCTGCCAATGCAACTCGTTGATCTTACCTATTTGATTTGAAATACCTTCCGTACAGTTACCTACACGTTCTTTGATCCTATTTCTATAATATAGAAATATGATATATTATAGCTGGTGTTCGGATTTATGTCGGATCTCTCTCAAAAATATCGGTTCCCGATATTTTAAAAATAATATCGATATATCGATATATCGGTGGAAAAAATATCGCTCAAAAATATCGATATATCGGCGGAAAAATATCGATATTTCGATATATCGATATTTTTTGAGCATCCCTACTAGAAACAAACAAAAAACTGGCGGTATCGGGAATGTGCCATGAAGAAGTAGTGCGTCGTTGTCAATAGCGACGAAACGACTCGTTCAATCAGGAAATTGATATCACCACTTTGAATCTAGAACTGTATCTAAATCAAAACGGCCATAAATGAAGTTGTGCCATGTTGCTCTGACAACGACGAAATGTCCCGCCTTAGCTGCAACCAGATTTCGACACTTCCATCAGGAGCTCCCCAAACCCCTCAAACTCATGGAAGCTTCGTTACATATCGAGTTACGTATCGTTTTCGAAGTATTTTTGGACGTAGAATCCATTTTTTGGGATCCCAGTACGATCAGATTTCACCATGTGGATCTATGGGGCTACAAATGAGATTTTTGAAAGATCCCAGGAGGTCAAACATTTCCCGAGTAATTTTGGACGCCTAATCCATTTTTCAGGTCCCACGTCTGTTCGAACAATGTACCTACATTCTTTTTGGAAAAAACTTAATAATTATTAATCGTTTATTGAAATCTTTTTCAAAAAAACTTAGTAGGTAAATATTAATCATTAATTTTTGCACAAGTAACCTATATGAAAGAATAATAAACCCTTGTGTAAAATTTTCAGCGATTTTTCCACCAGATGAAGGCTCCTTACGCGAGGATACGTATCATACTATCGGGTGATTCCACTAAAAGTGGCGAAATTCTGTCCACGACGTTTTTCTCAGCTTCATCTGGGAATTTTGGGGAGGGGAAAAAAGCATTTGGTACTTGTGTACTCCACTGCGTGGAGTATTTTATGAGGACCATTTTGGCATCCTCTTAGATTGGGCTCCCGATCACGCAGGTTTTGACCAACCTGTGGGAACGGTGAATGTCACATACTGAACATCTTTCTCTACACCAGACATTATTTCTTCTCTGGAGTGGATTAGTAAGGCTCAGGAAAAATGGTAACATGACCGATTTCTCAGTCCCCTGGCGTGTCCCCAGCCATAGGTTCACAACTTTTCGTAGCTACCACACTTACCCAGTTCAATATTTTGAAAACTGCAAAGACTCCATGTAGGTAGTCTAGTAATAAGCCCTTTACTGCCCTGATTTTGTAAGTGCTAGCTTTTAGAGTTATGCATAAAGAATGGTGTGTCCACGAGATTTCTTCTCATCCCCCTGCAAAATCTGGCAAGTGCTGTGGAGGAGATCCTATAATAGGATCTCCAATAATTGGTGTTGGGGAAATTTTGAAAACACAGTTTGGCAGCTCTGATCTTCTACATTCTGTAGCAGCGTCACTCTCAGCTCAGTAACGTTTGTGATGGCCGAGGGTGAAGTCTTCTTGTTGAATTTTCTGTGAGTATTTTTATTCATTATCATCCCCCTGTTACCCATAACTTTATTTTTGAAAGTGGATTCTTTTTTCTTTCACTATTGCCTAGGTTAGCTGGTAAGCAACCAGTCACAATTTTGTCACATATTTACAAGCGTGCATGAAGGCGGGACATGGAAAAAACATATGATTTCTCATTCCCCTGTGTATCATTCCTCTGGTTGTTGAGGCTGTTAGGTATATAGGGATTACTGTGTACCCCCCCCCCCCCCCCCCCCCTTGACAATAAGTTGAGCTGCTCGTATATGGGCTCCATTCAGGCAAAACACTCTGAACACTCACTGAAAAATTATAGGATTTGCTCAATCGAAATTCGCCACTTGTAGTGGAATCACCCAGTGGATTTGATATCAAATCGATTAGATGGCACGTCACGGGAAGAAACACCACACCACTGATCCTGGATTAGCAAACGACTGGGTATGTTCATGTTTCCTAAGTACGCAACGCTGCGGAAGCGCCTTTTTTTAAATTGGAATTGGACGGATTATATTTCTGGAATGGGTTCCTTGAAAAGGTCAGAATTCATCATTTCTATCAACATATTCGGATTCAGCACTCTCTAACGGGGCCCCCCACCCCACGCAAACTTTCCGTTCGAAAATCCGCATAATCACGTGCAGAACTGTTGTAAAAGTGTTGAAGATTTTGAATTGAAAGCGGAGGCGTTGATTAGTTGGGCACAGAGCCGCCAGAGCGCTGACTAATAAATCTGAACGGCATCGGACTAAAACTCCCCACGCGGGTAAATTTTTGAATAACCTTCTTTGAGGAAAACCTCAATGTTCGATTTTTGAATGACTTTCTCTGATGACAACCCCGATTCTCGATTTTTGGGGTCGGCTTTTCGCGTAGCAAAGTTCGCTGAATAGCATAATAATATTATTTATAGCATGAATAGCATAATAATATTATTATTATTATTTGTAGGGCCTTAGGAAAAGAATATTATTCTTTTCCTAAGGCCCTACAAATAATAGAGACGAGTTTTCAGCAATGTTACCTATTTTCGTAACTTTTGAAGCCTGAACTTTCCAGGAAATTTTTTTTTAATCATTCAAGGAACTTGCGTCCGAGTCCAACTCACGTGATTCACTAGCTGAGACTTGGTCGTTCAATACGGCGTCAGCAGGAATGCCAGTCAGAAGATACTCAACAGCTCGGTCAGGGTTGTTGTAACTCGCTCTGAGAGCTGCTTCCACCTGTTAAATTTGATAATGTTCTTGATTGCATCCAAATGAGGAAAATTCAGAAAAAATAACCCTCTGGGTGTATACCGTGTTTAGAAATTATCATTATTTTGACGCAATTTCACCGGCCAATACAATCTTGTCGGAGGGGTGAGAATAGTACGGACTCGCATACCAGGATTGAGGCGAAACACACTGAAAACACCTGCTGGGAACCTTTCATTTTGGTTTATTATTCTTGGAATAATACACCTATGTTTTCGCGACGGGGGTCGACGACTCCGATCGGCCTTAAAATTTGACATTATCCGTTTCAAGTGGTCTAGATTCCAAAACCGAAATGTCCGTCCGCCGTACGCCGTACGCTGTCCAGGCCGTTTTGGGCAGTAAGAATTTTTTTTTTTTTTTTTAATCTGAAATTTTGACAAAATACTCGGTTTACCATCTAGTTGTGCCCGCAAGGTTTTCAGCCCGATCGCCCAAACCCGTGGGGCGCTATGGGGCTACAGAAGGGGGTTTTTGAAGGCTTTCGGCTATGGGATCGAGTCAGGTGTCGTTTTCGAAGGTATTTTTGGACGTAGAATCCATTTTTTGGGGTCCCGCAGCGATCCGATTTCACTGTTGCGATCTATAGGGCATTCATGGGGCTACAAATGGGATTTTTGAAAGATCCCAGGAGGTCAAATATTTTTCAAGTAAAAAACAAAACAAAATTAGAAAAAAATATTTTTTGAAAAAAAATCAAAAATCTTTTTTGAAAAAAACGCTGCAAATTTTACGCAAGGGTTTATTATTCTTTTATATACGTTACTTGTGCAGAAATTTAATCCTGTCAAAAAATTAAAAAAAATTTTTTTTGGATTTTTATCTCAAAAAAAAATTTTTTTTTGGATTTTTTGTTCAAAAATGTGTTTTTGGTTTATTATTCTTGGAATAATACACCTATGTTTTCGCGACGCGGGTCGACGACTCCGATCGGCCTCAAAATTTGACATTATCCGTTTCAAGAGGTCTACATTCAAGATCCGAAATGTCCGTCCGCCGTCCGGGCCGTTTTGGGTAGTAGGAATTTTTTTAAAAATCTGAAATTTTGGCAAAATACTTGGTTTACCATCTAGTTGTGCCCGCAAGGTTTTCAGTCCGATCGCCCAAACCCGTGGGGCGCTATGGGGCTAAAATGGGGCTACAGGAGGGGTGTTTTGAAGGCTTTTAGCTATGGGATCGAGTTAGGTGTCGTTTTCGAAGTATTTTTGGGGGTCCCGGAACGATCCGATTTCACTGTGTGTGTATAGGGCTTTCATGGGGCTAAAAATGGGATTTTTGAAGGATCCCAAGAAGTTCAATATTTTTCGAGTAAAAATTAAAGAATTTTTGAAAAAACACATTTTTGAAAAAAAAATCCCCCCAAAATTTTTTTTTTGAAATATAAAAATCCAAAAAAAATTTTTTTTAATTTTTTTTATTGACAGAATTAAATGTCTATACAAGTAACATATATCACAGAATAATAAACCCTTGTGTAAAATTTGCAGCGTTTTTTCAAAAATTCTGTATTTTTTACTCGAAAAATATTTAACTTCCTGGGATCCTTCAAAAATCCCATTTTTAGCCCCACGAATGCCCTAAAGATCGCCCCAGTGAAATCGGATCGTTCCGGGACCCCAAAAAATGGATTCTACGTCCAAAAATACTTCGAAAACGACACCTAACTCGATCCCATACCTAAAAGCCTTCAAAAAACCCCTCCCGTAGCCCCATTATAGCCCCATAGCGCCCCACGGGTTTGGGCGATCGGACTGAAAACCTTGCGGGCACAACTAGATGGTAAACCAAGTATTTTGCCGAAATTTCAGATTTTTTAAAACAATCCTACTGCCCAAAACGGCCTGGACGGCGGACGGCGTACGGCGGACGGCGGACGGACATTTCGGATTTAGAATGTAGACCTCTTGAAAAATGAAATGTCAAATTTTGAGCCCGATCGGAGTCGTCGACCCCCGTCGCGAAAACATAGGTGTATTATTCCAAGAATAATAAACCAAAATTAGAAAAAAAAAAATTTTTTTTAAATTTTTTTCATTAACAGAATTAAATTTCTGCACAAGTAACCTATATCAAAGAATAATAAACCATTGTGTAAAATTTGCAGCGTTTTTATAGGTAGTTCACAAACTTTTTTTTACTTTTATTTGGCGAATAAAAGCTTTTATATTCAGGTTATCTAGTTCACTCATTATTGAACCACCTTGAAATTTTATCCAAAGAAGAGAGAACGCGATAACAATTCGAAAAAAGTGTTTTGAGTGTCTGACAGACACAGTATACACTCAGAGCCAAAAACAGGGTGTATATACACAGAGGGATAATCTTAGGACTCCCACCTGATTCCTTTCATAACCCATGTCAACGATATTTTGCACCATCGTGTTGTACTCTTCGCCCATCAGAAGGGCGGATTCGGCTTGTGAGACGGTTGGCGCAGGAGAGGCAGTGGCCGCAGCAGGTTGAGGAGTGGCCGTTGGTTTGTTCGAGTCTGAATCCCCCTGAGCAGTCTGTGTTGGGTCTGAAGGGCCACTGTGGACAAGGGAAATGGCCAAGGGTTAAATTCGAGTCCAAAAATTGAGTCGTTGAAAATATCGGGTAAAACGAACCTGTAGGCCGCAGGAGGGGCTTTTGGCTTTGAAACCATCACGACAACGAATTTCTTCTCGTCAATGTTACATTCGCTCACCGGTGTTTCATCTGTGAGAATTTTTCCTGAAACAATACCAACAGTTTAGTTACACTTAGTTAGTACACTGTGGTTTTCTTTGTTTGATTCAATTTTAAAAGCGTATTCAAGCGTTTGAACAAACTTACCAGCATAAATGAGTCTTTGATTCTCAGCAGGGTAGTCGCTGCCTTTTTCCGAGTGGATCTTCTCTTTCAGTTCCTTCACCTATAAAATAAGTTTATGAGTTTCGTCGCCATAAAATAGGGGTATTCAAGGTGTAGTTTCTCAAATTGCCGAAAGTGAAATTTCAACAATTTTTAATAAGTAATATGCAAGACCTTCATATAATTGCTACAAACAAGGATCTGCATTTCAGGTTCACCTCCACGACCGGATCCAAAACCGGTAAGAAGAAAAAACGTCGGGTTCAGTGTAAAGTTCTTTTGTATAAATTGAGCCAAATTCAATAACACTAAAAATTCATTTTTTTAAAAGTTGCCGCTTGTGACTATGGAGGGTAAAACACCCATTCGTTGGTACATTATTTAATAACTAGTCCTACCTGTTCTCCCTCCGAAGGGATTTTAACTCTCGTTTTTTACTTGAGAGATCTGGAGTTGTCGAGAAAAATTCTCTTTTGATGCAGAAATTGGCGAAGCGGTTTTATCACTAAAATGAACTTTTCCAAACAAAAAAAAATTCCATTCGTTGGACACAAGTAAATAGAAAGACGCTAACTTCGAATCTTTTCGTGAGAAAATGGCCAGGAACAATCAAACTGTTGATTGATCGTAGACAGGCAACCATTACATAGGTGTTGTTAGAAGTGGATTTTAACCGAGGAGAAAATCCACTTCACA
The DNA here is from genome assembly GCA_955831195.1 of Pilophorus perplexus. NCBI lineage: Eukaryota > Metazoa > Arthropoda > Insecta > Hemiptera > Miridae > Pilophorus > Pilophorus perplexus. Next base: position 1,037,107 of record OY037009.1, read on the forward strand.
CTGCACACAAAAACGGCGGGAGACGCTGATTCAGCAGTTGGATTAAGGAAGGAGGGAGACAGAGAACGAGAGCTCGCGGTCAGTCGCCGGGAAGCCGCTCGTGAAGGAAGAATCGACTGTCCCGATGATCACTTAGCCAAGGATCTTCGGAGACCACCCACGTCGCTCACTCAGGTCAGATCCAACCACAAACATTTTTGGAAAACCCAAATTTGCCTCCGGGGGCCTCGCGTTCGCGTGCGGGCGTCGGTTAGGGCAAATTCCTTAATTTGGTGGAGAGATTAGCTTCAACAATTAAGGGTCAATTCAACCATCAATATAGAAGTTATATTGGAATATTGTGTTTCTCGTTAACCTGATTCCATCAAGGGATTTGAAGGAAGGACCTGGGGACTGGGTAAAAGGAGGATCGGCCGCTCGTAGGATAGATCCTCCTGGTCGCAACTTAAAAACTATTCAGCTGCCAAATTTAACGGTGGGCGCCGGGTTGAAAAAAACAAATCTTGACAAAACAAGACCGTCAATCCCGGGTACCTTACAGTGTATTATTCCAAGAATAATTAACCAAAATCCGTCACAATCCAACGACTGGGGATTTTACCCCCCTTCGTGAGGTTAACTATATTGCTTCCGAGTCTGCGAAGCAGCGGAAGCCTTGTGTTCACTTTCGGGAGAAAAAAAAATTTTTTTGTCCGAATTCAAAATTTCCACTCGCATTTTGCGTTTCATAGCCTACTGAACAAATTTGGTTTCGTGTCTGTCGGTCTGTGGGTCTGTGGGTCTGTCCGCATTTCCTTGTTACAGCCATAATTTCCACAATTTTGAATGAATTTAGCTCAAATTTTGAGGGAATATGTGGATCAGGCTCCTTGAGGTCCCATACGAATTTCAGCACAATTGAATCAGCGGTACACTCAGCGCATGCGCTAACGTGAAATTCTTGAAACAGGCATAACTTTCTCAATTTTGATCGGATTTCAATAAAATTTTCAGGAATTGTGTGCGTATAGCTCTAGATGGTCCCCTGTCAGTTTCATCACGATTGAATCAGCGGTACCCCCAAAAATGCGCGCAAATCCGCGCAATTGACATCAACTTTCTTATTTCAAATGGGAACCCCTATTTTTTCCACCGGATTCCGATTCCTCGACCAATTATACGTCCGATAAGCGGGTGTCGCGAATTTTTTGGCGCGCGCGAGTTCGCTCGATTAATTTTTTCGATTTATTCCGTCGTTAATAGACCCCGCTACCCCCCCGTCTACACTCTTCACTTTGAGCGGGTGGGACATCAGCCTTTAAGGGGCGCTCCCAAGGTCTATGCGAAAGGTCTCCCAGACAGAAATGGATGTAAATTAAATGAATCGATTGAACTTTCACAATTTTGATCGGATTTCAATCAAATTTTCAGGAATTGTGTGCGTATAGCTCTAGATGGTCCCCTATCAGTTTCATTAAGATTGAATCAGGGGTACGCTCAGCGCATTTTATAATGGTGTCACTTTGATTGTAACGAGGAAGCTGCTGTGCCATCTCCTTGGCAGTGTATTTTTACTGTTGTACTGGAGAACACCCCCAGACCACCGGATTATCAATGTCAGCATCGACGATCAAACCAATGAAACAAAGTGTGTTCTACACTTTGGGTCGATCATCATAACATCAACAGTCATATTAAATATTACATTAACATACACACAACTAACGCTTCCAGTAGAATGGGCACAAGACATACTACACTTGAGTGGAGTGTTGGAAAGGGAAGGAAGTAAATGGTGAAGTGGGCTTTGGTGAGGGGTAGCAGCTGGTACCGTGAAGGGGTGGGGGGTGTCTGTAAGTGATAGTGAGGGGGAGGGAAAAGTGGAAGTTGGTGGTGAAGCGGGCGCGCGGTAAAGGTAAGCAGTGTGGACGAGGGGAGGGGGGCTATCACCTGACAGATACCACTAAACGAAATAACCTCCTTAATAACACTTTCTGAGTTAAAAATAGAAACTGCTAAGAAATTTTCCTCTTCTTTGTGAGAACTGATTGAAAATAACATTAGACAAGCACAATGACCTTCAGTCATTAAAACTATTTCTACCACAGGACTGCCACACCTGCAAAGGCGATAAGGAAAGAAAAGATGATGAATGGGACCAGTGAATTTTGATCTCAATTCGATCTCAATATTATTGTGATTCCGAATTTAAACTTTTTCTTTAAATGATAAAATTTATCGATTTTAATTCATCATTAATAGAAAAAGTTCAAAATTGGAATCACAATATTGACATTTTCCCCACCTAAACCAGAATCTGGATTCACGTAATTCCCCACCTGGAATCACCTAAAACAGATTAATTATTTATTATTTGATAATAAATACAATTTGTGTGGAAGCTTGATTATTGACTGAAATAGCAACCTCTGTCAAAATCCAACGATGAGCTTTGTACAGTGTCATCTCAGTACAAACCCAGTACAACAAATTTTACACAGGGTTTATAACCTATTTTGGAGTTCAAAAAGCAGAGGTCAACTCTCGATGTAAACTGGGCCCCACCTGGAACAACTCTGTATTGGGGGTCATTAGTGAGTGATAAACTGGGCCACGTCAGTTTGTCTACGCGAAGATGGCTTGGGGTTCCGTCAAAATTCACACTGACCAGGGGCGCAACTTCGAATCAAAGTTGATCAAGGAAATGAGCCACCTCCTGAGAACCAGGCACACTCGGTCGACGAGGAGGGCTGGTAGAACGACTGAATCGAACAATAACCAAATTTCTGAAAAAGTTCGTTAACGTTTTGACAGTCGGGCCCGGCAGAAGGAGTTCAAGTCTGGTGACTGGGTTTGGCTCCTAAGAATAACGGTCACAAGGGTCTGTTCGTGTGCCCCAATGTGCATAGCTGGAAGGATGTCACGTCAACCCTTGAGGATACCCTCCACTCAGGACTTTCCACCAGCCTGTGGCCAGCACACTGTGAATAGTCCAAGTGGCATCGTGGGGGGGGGGGGGGGGGGGGGGTGATGGTATTCAGCTGTATGGTAGAGTTAGGTGTCGATTTCAAAGTATTTTTAGACGTAGAACCCATTTTAGGGGGTACCAGAACGATCTGATTTCCCCGTGGGAATCTATGGGGCTTTCATAGGGCTACAGAAAGGGATTATTGAAGGATCCCAGGAGGTCAAAGAAGTGTTGTATTCCGAGTAATTTTGGACCCATAATCCATTTTTCGAGGCCCCACATCTGTCCAAACACCTACCTACCTACCTACCTACCTAGAGACATTTTTTTTTATTTTTCCAAAATTATTCTTAATGTCACAGAGTTAGTTTTTGCACAATTAACCTACTTATAAGTAGGTTCGTATAAATATCTATCAAATAATAATAACCCTAGTGTAAAAGGTTGAAGACGAACCAAATTTTCGACTCCATTCGCGAATACATAAGTGTATTATTCTAAGAAATCAGATTTCGTTAACTTTAATAGTAGGTATAGATTCTATACCTACTATTAAAGTTGTTCGTGTCTTGGACTGACTGGCTATGTCTAATCCACGCTAACCCGCCTCAACGGTAGAGCCTAGAGAGACGGCGTATTGGTTTATTATTCTTGGAATAATACACATATGTTTTCGCGACGCGGGTCGACGACTCCGATCGGCCTCAAAATTTGACATTATCCGTTTCAAGTGGTCTACATTCTAAATCCGAAATGTCCGTCCGCCGTCCAGGCCGTTTTGGGCAGTAGGAATGTTTTTATAAATCTGAAATATTGACAAAATACTCGGTTTACCATCTAGTTGTGCCCGCAAGGTTTTCAGTCCGATCGCCCAAACCCGTGGGGCGCTCTGGGGCTATAATGGGGCTACGGGAGGGGTTTTTTGAAGCCTTTTAGCTATGGGATCGAGTTAGGTGTCGTTTTCGAAGTATTTTTGGACTTAGAATCCATTTTTTGGGGTCCCGGAACGATCCGATTTCACTCGGGCGATCTTTAGGGCTTTCATGGGGCTAAAAATGGGATTTTTGAAGGATCCCAGGATGTTAAGGGGGCGCGGGAGTACCCTGAAATCGTTTTCCTGGAATGATTTCCGTAAAACTGAACCGATTTTGATGATTCAAGGCTCATTCCATTCAGATCGAGGTCCTTGAGAAGCTATACCACCAAAATTGGGCAATATCGCACATTTTCCACTGGTTTTCCCGGAAGAACCCGTTTTTTGCCCGTTTTCCTGGATTTACTGGCGCTATAGTGCTTCGATTTTTTTTAAATAATTTTTTTTGGGTCAGTATTTTCATGCTCAAGAAGCTATACCTCAAAAATTTGGGAAATTTTGACTTTCAAAAATCCACCCGTCAATGAGCAAACCTGGTGGTAGACGTGACTTTTGTGAGGGGAGGCTGAAATTCTTCCCGCAAGCGTGACTTGCGACCCCCTCCTACCTACCCGGGGGGGGGGGGGGGGGGGAGCTACGGTCCTCCACCCACGCGGGGGGGGGGGGAGATCTCTGCGCTCTTTGCCCTCTAATATTTACATATCAACATCCATACTTTTTTCACCCGTTTGTGGGATTGAAAAGTTCTCTTTCCTCCTTGTGTGGCCCGAGTCGGGCCGCCCGACCAATCACTTTTCGACCCGCTGACCAGGCTCTACTTTTGTTCTAACTCAGTAATTGAGTGTAATAATTATTATTACGTTCATTTTATACATTTTATACGCTTTATGGGACATTTACCTATGCGAAAATAGCCTTTACGGCCCATGAACGCCATACCTATCTACTTCAAAACGTAGGTAGGTATTAGTGGATGGTGTCCTGGGTTTCATTTTGGTTTATTATTCTTGGAATAATACACCTATGTTTTTGCGACGGGGGTCGACGACTCGGATCGGCCTCAAAATTTGACATTACCTATTCAAGAGGTCTACATTCTAAATCCGAAATGTCCGTCCGCCGTCCGGGCCGTTTTGGGCAGTAGGAATTTTTTTAAAAATCTGGAATTTTGACAAAATACTTGGTTTACCATCTAGTTGTGCCCGCAAGGTTTTCAGCCCGATCGCCCAAACCCGTGGGGCGCTATGGGGCTACGGGAGGGGTGATTTGAAGGCTTTGAGCTATGGGATCGAGTTAGGTGTCGTTTTCGAAGTATTTTTGGACGTAGAATCCATTTTTTGGGGTCACGGAACGATCCGATTTCACTGTTGCGATCTATAGGGCGATCTATATTTCACTGTTGCGATCTATATTTTTGGAGTAAAAATAAAGAATTTTTGAAAAAACAATTTTTTTTAATACAAAATCCAAAAAAAAAATCCAAAAATTTTTTTTTTCAAATTTTTTTTCTTTTGACAGAAATAATTTTTGCAAAAGTAACCTACATCAAAGAATAATAAACCCTTGTGTAAAATTTGCAGCGTTTTTCACGTAACCGTTTTAGGTAGACTGGTAATAAGTTATATAGATATAACTTATTTTTGTAGTGATTTCATTTGACCAATAATTGATCAATGAATTATTCATGCTGATGGCTGCCGTTTACGCCCATTCACCAGGTACCTACCCCACTAGGGGCAGGCAACGACTTCCATTTTTCGCCATTCAGGAAAGCAGATTTTTCTACGTTATTTTTATTTTTTTAAACTTATTTGTTCCAAATGATTTGAGATTGACCTCTCCGGATTTCGAAAAAGTCGCTCGAAATTAATACAGGAGAATCTGAGTATCTGAGGCTGAAGAGGTTGACCTCTCTTCTTAAAATCGAACCACGTCTCAATGAAATATTCCCGATAATATAATGAGAGCAAAATTTGAGGTACCTAAGATAAAAAATTCAGACTCAAGGGATCTGTAGAAAGAGAGTAGGTAGTACCTAGCAATTTCTGCGGGAAGAAGGCATTTCTATTAAATAGAAAAATTATTAAAAAATTTTTTCCTATTTGTACCTACTGGGTAGCGCTTTGAAAATGATCCGAAAAGTTTGGTTTTTAAAAAGAAGGCACATGGTCAAGGGACTCGCACTATCCGAAATTTTGACAAAATAGGTAGGTACTTGGTTTACCATCTAGTTGTGCCCGCAAGGTTTCAGCCCGATCGCCCAAACCCGTGGGGCTCTAGAGGGCTAAAATGGGGCTACGGGAGGTTTTTTATTAAAGGCTTTTGGCTATGGCTTTTGGCGATATGTAGGGCTTTCATGGGGCTACAAATTAGATTTTTAATGGATCCCAAGAGGTCAAACATTTTTCAAGTAAAAAACAAAAAAGTTAGAAAAAAAATCCCAAATTTTTTTTAAATATAAAAATAAAAATTTAAAACAATTTTTAATTCTCTTCATTGACAGAATTAAATTTCCTCACAAGTATCCTATATCAAAGAATAATAAACCCTTGTGTAAAATTTGCAGCGTTTTTAAATGGTAAAATTTTGTCGTCGGTACATAGGTAGCTCAAATATTGACCTTTCTTCTTAAAATCGAACCACGTCTCTTTGAAATATTCCAGATAAAATAATGAGAGCAAAATTTGAGGTACCTAAGATAAAAATTTCAGACTAAAGGGATCGGTTGGAAGACAGTACCTTAAGGTACTGTCTTCCTACAATTGTAGCGATTTCAGCGGGAAAAAGGCATTTCTATTTTTGGTTCATTATTCTTGGAATAATGCTTTCGCGACGGAGGTCGACGACTCCCATCGGCCTCAAAATTTGGCATTATCCGTTACATTCTAAATCCGAAATGTCCGTCTGCCGTCCGGGTCGTTTTGGGCGGTAGGAATTTTTTTTAAATCTGAAATTTTGACAAAATACTTGGTTTACCATCTAGTTGTGCCCACAAGGTTTTCAGCCCGATCGCCCAAACCTGTGGGGCGCCATGGGGCTAAAACGGGGCTATGGGAGGTTTTTTTTTTAAAGGCTTTTAGCTATGGGATCGAGTTAGGTGTCGTTTTCGAAGTATTGTATAGTGTAGTTTTCGTTCGGCAGCCACGCCCGAAGTTGGTACCTACTAACACTGAGGCGAGCCTAGCGAGAGTAGTTTCAGAAAATGATGCCGACATTTTTCAATCTGTTAGAGTCTCAATAAATAGCTCACTGACGTTCGGCAGCCACGCCCGAAGTTGGTACCTACTACCACTGAGGCGAGCCTAGCGAGAAAGTTTCAAGAAATGATGCCCACATTTTTCAATCTGTTAAGAGTCCCAATAAAAAGCTCACTGACGTTCGTCAGCCGCGCCCGAAGTTGGTACCTACTACCACTGAGGCGAGCCTAGCGAGAAAGTTTCAGGAAATGATGCCCACATTTTTCAATTTATTAGAGTCTCAATAAATAGCTCACTGACGTTCGGCGTCACGCGTCATGCAACAGACAGACGAAAAAATTCGAGACGATGTACCTAATAAAAGTTTCATTTTAAAAAATTTTTCCCCAACATACTACCTACCCCTCTTAAATAATTCAATAATAATTATTTGATTAATTCAACAATTCAACTATTGAATTATTTATAGTAGGGTTGTCAGAAAGTGTGAGGTAGGTATCTCCTGTTCTAGCTGTGAGCCTAAATGCGGCGAAAGGTAAATAGTAAAGTCCACAACACCTAGACCTTATGTAGGTACTTAGTACACCCGAGATGTTTATGAAGCGGTAGGGAATGTACCACAGAGCTGATCATTTCGGGGAAATAACAGGACACTCCGCCGAGGAAACCATCCGGTAGTTCATTTAGTTATTATTTCCGCCACCAGAAGGGCGACTTGTAAATCCCCGCAACCGTCAGCGCCATCTCTTGGCTCAGGATTTGTTACAGCTTTGCTCCCGCGCCCCCTTAAATATTTTTTGAGTAAAAAATAAAGAATTTTTGAAAAAACACATTTTTGAACAACAAAAAAATCCAAAAAAAAATTTTTTTGAAATAAAAATCAAAACAAATTTTTTTTTTAAATTTTTTCATTGACAGAATTTAATTTCTGCACAAGTAACCTATATCAAAGAATAATAAACCCTTGTGTAAAATTTGCAGCGTTTTATTTTTCAAACATTTTTTTTGAGGATTTTTTTTCAAAAATTTTTTTCTCAATTTTTTTTGTTTTTTACATGAAAAATATTTGACCTCCTGGGATCATTCAAAAATCACATTTGTAGCCCCATGAAAGCCCTATAAATCGCAACAGTGAAATCGGATCATTCCGGGACCCCCAAAAATGGATTCTACGTCCAAAAATACTTCGAAAACGACACCTGACTCGATCCCATAGCCAAAAGCCTTCAAAAAACCCCTCCTGTAGCCCCATTTTAGCCCCATAGCGCCCCACGGGTTTGGGCGATCGGGCTGAAAACCTTGCGGGCACAACTAAATGGTAAAACAAGTATTTTGTCAAAATTTCAGATTTTTTAAAAAATTCCTACTGCCCAAAACGGCCCGGACGGCGGACGGACATTTCGGATTTTGAATGTAGACCTCTTGAAACGGATAATGTCAAATTTTGAGGCCGATCGGAGTCGTCGACCCGCGTCGCGAAAACATAGGTGTATTATTCTAATAATAATAAACCAAATATAATAAAAGAATAATAAACCAAAATCCAAAAAAATTTTACCTATTTTAATTTTTTCATTGACACAGAAATAAATGTCTGCCCAAGTAACCTATATCAAAGAATAATAAACCCTTGTGTAAAATTTGCAGCGTTTTTTCCGTCGGGTTCTGAGTAGTTGCGGATGTATCTTAGGCCGTATTAGATTTCGCCAACTCTCTTCCTTCGTCGCAAACGGAGCTTTCCTTCGCGACGAGAGCGGGAAATATTTGATTCCGGGTCAAATAGCGTCGTTACTAGGGATTGCTAGGAAAATTTTCGAAACGCCGAAACCCGGTACAACTTTTGGCCTCGGTTTTGAACGAAACTTCGTCGGTTAAAACGAGCTTTTCACGCTGATTTCAACGAGTACAAAACGATTTCTGTGCGATAACCCGTTCGCAAGTTATTCGAAGATCGTCGGTAGGTGGGTACGAGTATTTTTTTGTGAGCCTTCGATTAGTTTGATAGGTAGGTACTAGGTAATGTCCTTTTTGACTTGATGGGTTGCTATGGGCTGCATATAGTTGGTGATGGACGGGAATTTGATACTTCACAACGAGAGGCCAACAATCGTTGTTACTAAGAAAAATTACGAGTCGACGGGTTGCTAAGGGCGTTTGCATGGGGGATGGACGGGAATGTGATAGTACGTGCGAAGCACGGGTGTCCGAACTATCTATACTACTAAAGTTGTTCGTCTCTGTGGCTGGCTGTGTCTAATCCACGCTACCCAGCCTCAACGGTAGAGCCCAAATTTAGCGCATTGAGCGACTGTCACTTGGTGGTGACGCCCGATAAAGGTGATGGACGGCGTGCAGCGAAGCGCACCGGGCCCACTAGTAAAGTAATAAAGTTTACAAAACTCTGCAAACCACAATAACAAGAGCAACTCTGCAAATCTCAGCTATAACCTAGAAAAATATTGAATTCAATCGTCCTGTTCATAAAGCTCGGAAGAAGAACAAGAACTCTGTTCATCAATGTTCATAAAGCTCGGAAGAAGAACAACGATCATCCATGATGGTAATATTATCATCAAACACCACTTGTTTCGATCTCCTAAAGAATAACATTTTTAAGACTTAACATCGCATACCTTGTTTCGTTATCCCAAAACGAGATGTGCGATGTTACAGTAAGTACTATAAGTACCTAGCCTCGGTACCCACGGTACTGCCTATAATAGACAACAAAATTTGTTGTCGATTATAATAATATTTACGCATAGGTAATAATAGTTATTATTATGCGGACAAATTGCCGTTTAGGCCGTAGAACGTGATCCATGTATGTATACAAACAAACCCATACCGACCTGATCTGACGAACGGCTGGAGCTACAAAAATCGTTCTGGAGTCGTTGGAATCAGCTTAAAAAGCTCATTCCAGAGAGCCGTGACCCAACGAAATCGGATAAAAACGTTCGTTCTGCTTTTGAGTCCTCCTTAGATACGTCAAGGATGTAAACAACCTCCGTTGTGAAGGAACGCCCGAAAACCGACGAAGGAGCCGGCGTGGATCGGACAGACCTTCAAAAGGCACAACTTCACGTCGAGCACTTTCAAATGAGCCATCTCCCACGAAAATTGATGGAGAACTGCAGCCTCCACGCGCCAAGCAAAAATCACTGATCGCTAATAATAAGATTATTATGCGGACAAATTGCCCGAAAATCCCAGAATTTCACCTGGCTCATCAAGTTTGATTTCAGATCCTAAATGATGGAACGTAAGATTTCTCAAGTAAGATTTCCAACTCACGTAAACTTCGTGCAATAGGAGGGTAGGTACTTACAAACTGCGTGAAGTTGATTAATGATTAATGAAATAATTTTGGAAATTTTACTTAAAAAATCTTAGTCTTACGTTCCATCATAATATCTGATATTATATCAAGTACAAATTCTAGAGCGTGCGAAATGACATAGCAATGACAGATGACGAATTGGGGCAATTTCGGAAATCTGGCAGCAACTACACAAATTTGTTCACATTGTGCAACATCAACTAACAGAAATGACGTCAAAATCAAAATCCCGACTAAATTGACAACTAGAAAAACTTCGACGTTGAGAAAATAAATAACTAAAAAGCACATTTTGGAGGTTAGTGGAAATGACTCAGGAGATTCCACGAGAATTATACCGTTTTGGAAGGGTCGATATCCACTTCGAAAGTCTGCTGCTGAAGGTTTTTCAACGTGATCTTCATTATGACGGGCGGCGTTGGCCGGGAAAAAACGGGAGTCTGCGCCGAAAAAAATGGACCGGATTTTGTCACCGAACACCGTATGAGAATTACAAATGCGCCATTACAATTAAAAAACGGAAAATTTTTCGGGTAACCACCGAACGGTTGTGGGGAACGGCGATAGGTCGCAGCACGCAAAAAAAATTGGACTGCTGATATCCTGCCAGTGTTGCTCGGAAGGCTTTTCCCCTACGGGGGTTTCCCTTTTTTGTAGGGACTTTAGGGGACGTTCGGGGAACCCTGCCAGAGCCCGACGAGGTCAGCACGTCAGTCGGCGCGGGCAAAACCGCCGAAAAACCGCTCAACAAACTAAAACCACAATAATAATAATAAATTATTATTAGCATTGCTAATTAGCATATTTTTTCCATATCTAGTAGGTACCTACCGATAATTTTGCATTTAGCTACATTTTACACCGCGTTAAGACCAATAATCTGCCCCCCTCTCCTGGACTTGGGTGGGTACAAGGAAATGCCGATTGGGGACTAGTAATTTTGGTGCACATTTTTATATTAAAAAAAAAAAAAAAAAAAAAACAGGCAGAATGATACCCCTCTGCGAAAAGTCATAAAGGGAAAGAGTTACAAGTTTAAAAAAAATCCGCGACTTCGGAATAATAGTCGTCAATATCTGGTTCTGGAAGTCGGTCAAAGAAAAATAAATTTAAAAAATGATAATGGTAGAATTCAAAAAATGTATGTACCTATACCTGAGTAGTATTTGGATGAATAAGAGAACCCACAAAATTTAATGGATTCCATGCCCAAGTTACTTTGCAAACGATTCGACCTCCTGACATCATTCAAAATCAACGTTGCTACATGTGACACCATTCAAAAGCATAGGTTCGTAAGTAGCCCCATAGAAGCCCCACTCATCCACGGTGAGGTCTGATTCCTATAGACGGACTAAACATCCAAACATAGGTACTTCAAAACCGTCACCCCACTTGACCTCATGACCAAAAACCTCTCAAGTGCCCCTCCACAGACCCCCACGGTGTACATACTCGATGGGTTTGAGGTCCCTAAAAAATCAAGTCTACCTACGTCTAAAATTACTTCGAAAATGACAGCTCATTCGACTTCCTTGCCCAAGTCCTTTAAAACCCCAATTTATAGCCCTCAAAAGTTGACGATTTTTTAGCATGGAACACCACCTGAACTTCCGCGACAAAACCCTTCAAAACCTCACTTCTAGCCTGTTTCAAGACAAACAGAACCCAACAGCATGATTGGACAGGTCTGCAACCCTTAGAATTCGATACTTTGGAAATTTCATCACACTGGACCTCCTGTACAAAACCCATCAAAACCCCCACTTGAAGCATGATTGGAAGACAAACAGAACCCCACGGTATGATCAGATAGGTATGAAACCTCCATAACACAAATTTAGGTACTTCTAAATTTACACTGAAAGCATCACCCGGGGTGGTTCACCCCACTCAGCTTCATGGCCCAAACCCTTCAAAATCCAACGTGGAACCCCTTACAAGCCTCACAGTGCCCTTGAATAGGATACTGCAGGTCTGAAACCACCTTTAATTGATTTCTCAGAGCCCTTCAGTATGATCGAACAAGTCTGAAATCCCAAAGAATCGATCTCTCGTTCATAATCATTTCTGTAACGACACCCCATTTGATCACATGCCCATAATCCTTCAAAGTCCCCGCCTTTAAGCTCTTTTGTAGCTTAAGCAAGCTTTGTAGCTTGTAGTAGGTTCCTACCTAGTAGAAAGAAAAAACTCCGAAAATATTAACTAGGACAACTCTACAAACAACTCACAACTTGACAGCTTCACACAGGGAACCCACTAACCTGAAACTGGGAAGGTTGCAAATTTGTAACTGGCGTTCCGACGCAAATTTGTAACTATAATAATATTGTAGATGCTATATTATAGCATCACAAAAAAGAATCGTTTTTGTCTATCTCAGGGGTTCCCAATAAAATTTTGTCACGGACCCCTTAACAAACCACAAAATTTGTGTACATTTAATGTATTGAGGACCCCCTATACTTATATGTAAATTATATATATATAATTTTGTTGTAAAAAGGTTTTCCCCCGTTTGCTTATACCTAGGTGTAAGTATATATATCACAAGGGGAAAATCAATTGATTGTTGCAAATAATTATTTATTTTTACATTTATTTTACATTTGGAAACAGTTGCACAACAACCACTGACACAGCTGAAGCCTTCCTACCTACCTTTTCCTACGTAATAGTGCTGGTTTGCAGTTGGATTTATTAGTAATTGGAATTCAGGTTTCGTAACGTAATAGGTAGGTAATGCTTCTTCTTCTTCTGATAAATTTGAAATTTAATAAATAATTTGGAAAAATAATCGATCCTCAGATGTATCGATTCTTTTTGAAAAAATTTGAGTTCCTGGTAGAATAGCTTAAAATATTAATTTTTTGATGCAGCTCGCGGACCCCCAAAGCAACGTTTGCGGACCCCTGGGGGTCCGCGGACCACCTTTTGGGAACCCCTGGTCTATCTGATAGACCTTTGGGCGGTTTCCGCCTTCACATAATTTTCCACCTACCGCCCGGTAACTGTCTGGCGGTTTTCCGCTGAGCTGGTAGATCTGGCATGGAGCCCCCCCCCGTTCTTGTAAATTGAGGGACTTTGGTAATAAAAACCCCCTACACGAAGAGGGGATGGACGAAAAATAATTTAAAAGGCTCTTCGATAATTTTCCGTTTTTGCTTTATTTCAAATTTAGAAACCAAAACATACAAATTCAAACAATAAATAAACTAAATGGTCCAAAAAGGGAAGTTATGACGTCATGTTGATCAAGGCTGCCCCTTCCGCCATCTAGTTTTGAGCTGCACATTTTCCCGTTCATTTCTCTCTAGATTTTCCTTCCAGTTTCAACCAAATTAAAACCCGGACTTTGCTTTGTGCAGTCAAATAACCCGTTTCTGCTCAGCTTTTTGTGTCGTATGTCCATCCAGAATCTCAACACATTCGGTAAGTAACCAAAAAAAAGGCGAACGAGAGAAAAAAGTGAAATCCCACCTTTTCGGAACCAAACCTAACTTAAAACATGGCGGAAGTTCGCGTGGAGTGAAATATTTTAAGCAATTTGGGTGGCGTTTTCTCATCTCGTTTGACTTGTTTGGGGATTTTGGAAGGTGTTGTGAGAATTTGAAGGTGTGAGAGTTTGGGGTTGGCGGTTGTAGTTGTGATGGGCCAAATTTCTTCCATGTCGGATGTCATTGTCCGTCGTAACTATGACAGTGTGGTCGCTCGTCTTTTGCGAAAAGGGTCGTTGAAAACGCTTCGCTGTCGATAGTTTGGACTAGAAAATGTAGCGTCGGTCAACGTTGGTCTGCCAGACCAACTAATGAAGACAGGACAGACCGTGATTGCTTGGCGCCGCATTGCTCGAGTCTCCTCACGCAAAACCATCCCGCGAATCAGCGTTATAGTTTATTTTTCTCTCTTTTTTACAGACCCCTTTGCAGATGCAATCAAGGGTTCAGACGACGATGTGCAAGACGGCCTAGTTCACATTCGGATTCAGCAGAGGAATGGGCGGAAAACTCTAACGACCGTGCAAGGGCTTTCTGCGGAGTATGACTTGAAGAAAATCGTCCGTGCATGTAAAAAGGTGAGTTTTTCGGAGTGTGAAGTCATTTTTTCAATCTTGTGCCTTGTGAGAACACTCGTGTTGGTCTTCAATCAGATGTGACCTTGATAGAAATCTTCCCCCCTCCCACGGTCAATCCACATGTTTGTCTTCCGCGTCCGCTTAGTATGTTTGAGCTTCGAAAGTGACCTATTTTTGGACGTGATTCACTGTCCAATCGCATCTTTCAGGCTGAGGTGCTTCATTTTGGTTTACTGATTAATCTTGGAATAATTGATTAATCATTTTGGTTTATTGATTAATCTAGGAATAATACCTATTTAATCGCGGAGGTCGAAAATTCACATCGGCCTCAAAATTAGACATTATCCGTTTCAACAGGTCCACATTCCAAAACGCTGTTACTTTTTTTTTTTTTTTTTTTTTTTTTAAACATGGATATGTTTTTGGGCTGGGGGTCATTCTAAAATTTGCGACACCAAAATTTGTTACGCAACATAATCGCGAAAACTATAAACACATAATTGGTCTCTAAGGAAGTTTGGCGGTTGGTTACTAGAAACTGTTTCTACTCGACAAGTACGACACCAAAATTTGTGACGACGAGTTTACAGTCAACATATCCATGATTCAATGTTTTTCCGTGAAGCGGAGAATTTCCAGGGTTTTTCTTCAAATTTTTGCAAATGTTAGCAAAGCCAAAAGGCGGTGCAAACTTCTTACTGCCCAAATCGTCCAAACCCTGTGGATCTAAAATTGTGGTGGGGGGTGGTTCTAAAGGGTTTCAGCTATGGGGTTGAAATAGGCGTCGTTTTCGAAGTATTTTTGGACGTAGAATACGCAATAATATTATGAATACATATTATGTTGGGGTCCCAAAACGATACGATCATCGTGGGGATTTATAGGGCTACTAATAGGATTTTTGAAGGACCCCAGGAAGTCGAATGAGGTGTCGTTTTCCGTGTAATTTTGGACGCATAATCCATTTTTCCAGGTCCCACATCTGTCCCAACGTTGTACCTACAGAAAAAAGTGTTTTTATTTTTTCAAAAATATTTTTAACGACAGAATTGATTTTTGCACAAAATTTTGCAAAAATGTCAATCAACTTATATACAAAAAAACAATAAACCCTTGTGTAAAAGTGAATATACCTATTTCCCCGGAAATTATTTCTCCAGTGGAGGTCCTCGTCGAAAATGTTTCCCCAACCTAGCCGAACCCGCGGAAAATATTTCCCCAACCGCGATCTCGTGCGTTTGAGACTTATGGCTATTTTTTCAGTTGGTTCGTTTGGTTTCTTCGGAATTTTTTCAAGATTTTTGTCAAGTCCAACAGCCAGAGAGTCAGTGTTGACTTTCCACTCCAGCTAGAACGTTGTTGCTTCAGTCGATTTTTCTCGAATTCCTCTCTCCCGAAATTCAAATCTGACGACACCATTGAATCGAGGACGTCATTTCTATAATAGTGTGACCCTAACTCAAAATTATTTTGAGTTAGGGTCACACTTTATAGAAGTGACTTCCTCGATCCAATGCGGCAATTATTGCCGAAAATCGACTGGGGCATTGCACCTGCACAGTCGATAGAGCGCTGAACACGTTGAGCACCACGCCAAAAAGTGCTTCTGACCCCAGTGGACCACTCGCGTTTTTTTCACCTTTGCTCTTCCTAAGCTTATCTGATTGGTGTAGATTAGTTTTTTCAGTTTTTGTAGTAGAATAAGTAGAGAAAAGAGCGTGTACCAAAATGGGTCACGCGGTCCATTGGTGACAAACCTGACCCAATTATTATAGTAGATCTAATATTATAGTAGATCGACAGAAATCGAGCTACGCATGCGCTGGGCCAACCTGAGAAAACAGCCGTTTTCCTGCAGATTTCTCGTAGGATATCAGCGTTTGTTGTGTTGCCTAACCTTTTCGGACATCGTTTTGACATCATCAGGCTTGGTTATCGTGGCTACGTTGTACTTACAGTTTTCTTTTACCCGAAAGTACGCTTGTTTAGTTTTTCCTACGTACTGATATTTTGCCTGAGGAAATTTTTTCCAGGATGGCAAACATGGCCAGGGAAATATTTTCCTGGAGGACCTCTTTTGGGGAAATTTTTTCCGCTAACGGAAAAATTTGCAGCGTTTTCCAAAAATTTCTATAAACAAGAATGGCGTTGATCCGAAAATTTCTATTAACAAGAATGGATTTTTGATTTCTGTTCATCTAGGATGAATTTTGAGGCAAATCAAAAATGGAGGTACATACATAGGTGAACAAAGCATAGTTCGTTATTTTTCTGGCTCTAAAACTATAGTTAACACGCAATGTCATGTGAGTTCAATTTGATGCGATATTTGCCAGCGCAACCTAAATTTTTCCATTAAATGGGTTGTAAATTTTACAACCGTCATCTTGTACCTGTAGTTCTCCAGACGCCGCTTGGTGTGCTTCGTTGCTTATTCATTGTTAACATCCTCTATACGGTATAGACTATACCCCCAGAGTCTTTGCCTTCTTCCCTAGACCCCCCCCCCCCCCCATTTCCCTCTGCCTGCATTTTCGTTTCACATAAATCCCCCATCATTCATAATCTTACGTATTTTTTTTTTCCCAGGAGTTTGCATGCAATGGAACAGTGATTGATCATCAAGAGTACGGTGAGGTCCTGCAGCTGCAAGGCGACCAGCGGGAGAACATATGCCAGTGGTTGACCAAAACTGGCCTCGCCAAGCCTGACCAGCTCAAAGTTCACGGTTTCTAAGCAAATAAGATTACTAACAAAAGAAAAAAGTAACTATAAAAAAGAAGGAAACGGGATTTGAAGATTAAGAAACAACCATGCAAATTAATTTCCGTATTTAAATATAAACACAGTTCGCCCTCCCCTATTTGTACTGAATGAATAATCAATCACCTATCCGCTAGATAACTGGGAAATTCCTTTTTGATATTTTTCGTTTTTTGTTGTTCTTTGTACCTTTTTAAAGTAATTTTTTATTTATATTAGTGTTAAAATATTTGCCCTGAGACGAAAAATACATGTACTCGATCAACATGAGTGTAATTTACTGGAGGTAGTATGTATCTAGGTGCGATCGATATCTTTAGAGAGCCGAAAGGAACTTCGTTTATTTTGTCAAGTATGACTAAAATTTCCGTCATGGGGAAATTTTTCGCACTTGTGGCGCCTTGGATGGAATTCTTTTAGTTGATCTTTTTCGAGATGGCGCTGTTCGGGGGGGGTGGTTGCCATCACTGACATCAACCCGGCCTTTGCCCCCCGAAAAGTCCACCTCTCGCTTAGTACATGGTAAGCGCTGTACCGTGCCTTTCAGGTTGCTACCTGACCAACTTCTTTCTGGATACTAGTTAACGTATTAAATATAAACACAAAAATGAATAATTTATTCCATTCATTCATAATTCATAGAACTTTTAGCATCAATTTGGGTTAATTTTGAAATGTTCATTCTGTCAACCTGCATCGTTGGTAATAGTCAGTACATAAGCTTCCAGTAAAAACAAAGCTTCAATAAATCGTGTTTTATAAATCAACTGGTGCGTTATCATTCCTGAATCGAGCTGAATCAACATCAATTTCACCAGATGTCGCAAGGAGCGCTACGTACACTTGGATTTCGACAGCACCAATGTTCATGATTTGAAGAAGACATAATAATCTCCTTCTGACACTTGACACATTTCAACCGAAGTTGAGCATTTAGTACGCTCTTCCAGACATTGTTAAATTTTTAACATTTGATTTAAAAACATTAAATTTTAATGCTGGGATGTAAATTTTGCTCCCTAAATTTGGCAGTTTGTGTAGTTGCAACTCATTTAAATAGCAAAACATCAGTTAATAGGGAACAAATTAAACTTTTAAAACCCCCAATAAACTATTTCAACTAGGTATATAACCAACTAGCTGACCCGGTGCGCTTCGCTGCACTCAATAAAAACCGACGATCTTCGAATAACTTGCGAACGGTTTATTGCACAGAAATCGTTTTGTACTCGTTGAAATCAGCGTGAAAAGCTCGTTTTAACAGACGTAGTATCGTTCTAAACCGACGACAAAAGTTGTACTGGGTTTCGGAGTTTCGAAAATTTTCCTAGCGATACCTAGTAACGACGCTATTTGACCCGGCTCTCGTCGCGAAGGAAAGCTCCGTTCTCGATGAAGGAAGTGACCGATTTTGTAGAAACTTCTTTAAAACCATCTACGATGCTTCACAAACAATCTCACACAATTTGGTGCCAAACACTCCACTGGTTTTTAAGTAGTGAGTCCTCAAAGATTTGGCAGTCATTTTTATAAATACAAATAGGTAAGACTAAGCTGACGGGAACTCATTGACAACATCTGATAAGAATTCTTCGAAATTGTAGGGAGCAAGATTTAGAAGGTATCTCTTTAACCGAGACCCAAGTAGATCGACTGGAGCACCTCGTGAGTCAAATGGAAGAGCATTATAAAATTTTATGCGCCACCATGAGGTTCCGCTGCGCGTTTTTGTTAGCCGGAGATGTGGAAGAATGAGGTTATGCCTATTGCGGGTAGGATAACCATGATCCGGAGCTCGGAACTTACCCAAATTTCTTCTCATATGGCATACGCATTCAAAGATGAATCTGGCGGGGATAGTTAAAATTCCGAGATCTTTGTAGGCTTGTCTACAATCTTCCCGGTAACCCAAATCCGCCACAAGTCGCACGGCTTTTCTTTGGCAGGCGAAGATTTTAGGGAGGCGGGTGAGTGTCCCCAGCAGATGATGGCATATACAGCCCGTGACTGGAAACAAGCATGGAAGGCAGCCAAAACGGCGCGCCTCGAGAGGCGCTCATTCAGGCGCCTCACAGAAATGTGTATCCGTTCAGTGCTGACTCCAGTCGGGAACAATGGGCCGTCCAACTTAGTCTGGGGTCAAGCATCACCCCCCAGGAATCTAAACTTCCTCCATGTTTTTGCTGACACTGGACCGATCTCTCAGCCCAAACCTCATAATATTGGTCTTATCAGCGTTCATCGACAGCTTGTTCATTTTGAACCAGTCGGTGACCACCTGAAGCGCTGAAAGTTCGGAAACGTGGAGTGAGGCGAGAGTAGGGCCTTTTATGATTACAGAAGTATCATCCGCAAACAGCAATGTTTGCGAATCAGTGCATTGGGGCAAGTCATTTATAAAAATCAGGAATAATAATATATTATAGGCCCCAGAACGGAACACTGTGGTACCCCATACTCCACAGGCAAGAAACAAGATAATTTATCATTATGGCGGACTGCCTGGGATCTACCCGATAGGTAGCTGGAAACCATGGAGCGGGCACTGTCGGAGAAATTGGAGTGGGAATTCGAGTGGGAGATAAAATCGAAGCATTTTGCGAAGTCAATAAATGTGGCAGAAGAATATTCTCCGTCTTCAAATGCTCGTGCCACGAAGTCGGTTAGTTTTTCTATGGCGTCTTTTGTAGACCTGCCACGACGAAAACCAAATTGATCTTTACTGAATAGGTCATTAGTTTCAAAATATACATTAATATCGAATTTAAGGGACTTTTGATAAAACGGGGAGCTTAGAGAACAATTAATATTAAATGCACAAGGAATAAGTACCTGGTCAGCAAGGAGCGTCGTCAAATCAGTGACGTGGACCACCTCGTCGCGTCAAATGGTCCTGATTACCTGCAAGGATTTTTCAAGAATGGTCTAGGTACTTAACTATTTCACTTTTTTTCTTGGAATACGACTACCTATGTATCCCCCATGGGAGACAAAAATTTTGATCGCCTAAAATTGGGCTGCGTTTTCGGTTTATTATGCTTGGAATAATATGCCAATGTATTCGCAACGAGGGAAATAATATTTGAAACCTAGGTACGTTCCTTGGAGGTGTGCTGAGGGCATCCTCAGCTTTTCGCTTAACTGCTGCTGTGGCCCACACTTTCTCCAAATCGGTCGACGGATCGGACTGGTCAACAGTATGAGGTTTCATGTACACAACCTCCTCCTCTACTGTTCTGATGTACGGCTTGCATCCATACTACCACTTTCCCGCTCACAACCAGCGCAATTGGGGCACACTTTAATTTTTGTGGAACAAAACTGAATTTGTCGTAGAAAAACATCTTTCTGGTCACGACTACCACCAGCCACACAATCAGATTCGCACTCTGTCACGATGAAACTGACGACCAGCGCAACAAAATTTGTTGCGTCACCGAAATCCCAACATGACATAATTGATTTTGGCAGCTTTTCAGGAGAGCAAAAAAACTGTTTCATTTCCTGTCTATTCAACTTGGCATAATTACATGTTCCCACATTACCTACAACATAGCACCATTGCATGTGCACTCTTTCTGGGTGTACTGCGTTGATTCTGGCATTCCAGGCCAAAGAGAAATAAGGGATCATCATTCAGAAAGTATCTAATTAGGTGGTTAAAAAAGAAGTTTGAATATTCATCACCAAATAATAGCTTGAAAAGATGAAAACTTACCAACCCTCCGTCAGAGCCGCCATGCTTCTTCTGACCTGTTGTGTCATGTTGGATTTCAAAACACTTTATGTCATGTTGGTCAACCTTTCGATTCCGGTGAAACTAGCGCACCCAGTGGAAAACTGACGCCGCCATTCGATTTGGCGCGTAATTTAACTTTCAGAAACGCAATAAAATTTTTTTCGAGAAATGCAGTTATGTCATGTTGGGATTTCGGTGACGAAATGGCTTCCACATTTCAGATAGGTAGTGTAGAAGCGATGTGTTCCGTTGGTCCGATAGGTTCTATCGGAGATAACGTGAGGGAGTGCAGTGGCTAAGTTCACATTACGAGCGTCGGCAGAGCCGGGAGTGTAATGGCTATTAACCGGGGAGCGAAAAGTGAAAGTCCGACCAGCCGGGAGTTGCTATGGATAGTCCCCTTTCAGTAGACAGTCTCCTGTACACGAAAAGCACCTAACGTCCTAACTGGTCGAGGCTCCACCGATTAACGAGCTAACGGGACGGTAAGTCCTATTTTTTAATGGCCGCCGCGGATGCAGATTGGCTAAAGACGTGATGTTTGTGGTCACAGACGTAAGGTGAGACGGCTGCGAGGCATTAGAGGAAAATTTCTCACAATTTGGGTGTACAATGAAATTGACGAGGGATTTGTAGCCGACTTGGGAAATAATTTCCAAATGCAGTGAAAGCATGAGAAGAAAGACAACTTACCGCCGTATTTTTTTTTTTTGCTTCACCAGTAATTTTTGTTGGAAAATTCCATAAAAAAATTCTGGGTGGGACAGATCAGCAAACTCATCCCACTTTTGCCGACACTTTATGAGGGCTTGTACCCCTGATGAGGTAAACTATACTCATCATCCAGGAGGTTGAAATGATGACGGCAACGAAATTCGTAGTATTTAATCATACTTTCAGTAAGTAATAGGAATTTACACAAAATATTGTATTTCCCCTCGCTTGTCGGCGAACGAACGGCAAAGTTAGATCCATAACACCGAAGAAAATGTCATATCATATGACATATGACTCATATGTAAACAAATCAATACTGGGAGATCACAAGTCAATTTCAAGGTTACCGTTGTTGCTGTCCCCTGCGTTTCTCTTCTCCGGGGACCAAAATGTGGACACAAATGGCTCTTTTGGGCAACACTGCACGTTAAGTTACCGAAACGGTAACCGACAGCCTCTGCGTTAAAGTTAACGTCGGAAATGAAGTGGTGAAACGTAATTTTCTAACGTCTCGGTAAGTTGGCAGGTTAAGGTTAAGATTTCGGTAAGTTAAACCCACGGTACGGCTTTTTGGTGAAAGTGGCCCTTAAGTTCAGCCGTCCTGTGTGGCGTTCATTAAAAACCTACCGTTTACCTCGATCATCGACACAACTACAGGGTGGCCGCCATCTGGAAAAGTCAGGGAATGAAAAATTTCAGGAAAAGTCAGGGAAATCGGTCTCAAGTCAGGGAAAAATTTTTGATTAAAAAAAAAATCAAAAATTGTATTATAATACGAATTTTGTTTGGTGACAAGTTTGTCCCTCTCTTCCATCCCGAAAATGATGATAATTTTTGAATTTTGGTGGGAGCGACTTTGCCGGGTTTGTTTTCCCCTCACTCTTCATCCATGTTGCCCGCACAAGTTCAATGAGTTGGCGGAATTCCCGTTACAGATATAATATCCCCATTCACACGATGAAAAGTCCCACTTCATGCACCAATATCCCTCTCTTCATAATGGAATGTTCCACTTCACCCACGAAGTAACCTATCAATCTTTCACTTGGTATTTTGGTTCGAGATCTCTGTCCTTGTAATCATTACTAGTTAATTAAAAAGATTTTTTTCTGTTCGGGTACATACCCGAACCCTGCTTTTATTCGCAGAATCTGGCTTCTCGAAAATTATTTTTAGCTAGAAAAAATGTAGGGAGAAATTATCGGGAAATCCGTTAAAACTGATGGGGAAGTAGGGAAAATTTTGAGCATATGATGGGGAAATCCGGGTTGGGAGCACCGGCAGGCGGCAGCACTGCAACACTACCGAGTTGCACCTTGCTCCTGCTTCGTATGTTTATCTGCGTTGTTCCTTTTTCGTTCCACTCGTTCGCTCGTTTCGTATATATACCTAAAATACCTATATATAGGTATTTTTGTTTTATTGTTTTTATATTGCGTCTCCTCCAAGATGGGGAAGAATAAAAAAATAGTTTTTAAAACGCAGTTTACTTATCTACTTTCCCTGGGTTTTAATTGTTTGGTGTAAAAATTTATGTATTTTCTAATCAACTTTCAATAACAAAAAAAAATCAAGCGATTAAAATTATCAGAATTAATAAAATGTCAGATTAAATTATTATTATTAATAATTAAATTATTAAAATCCCAGATTTTGAATAATTTCGGGTCTGGAAATTAGGTATTTTTGCAGGGAAAAGTCAGGGAATTAATTTTTCCCAGCTTGGTGGCCACCCTGAACTATAATCGGATGGCGAACTCCTCTTATCCCTGGGATACGGCTCGTATCCCGTACCGTATCATACGAGGCCCGTAGGGCTGTATGCAGAGAGAGAAATCTAACAAGGCTATACTATGCAAACCTCTGTGCAAATTAATTAATATGTGCTTGAGCACGGAAAAGTCCCATAAATATTAAGAAGGCAATAATTGCAATGGCAATAATTGACAATTATTGTCACACTCATTTCAGGTGATCGGAGCCACTGCAAAAACTACCGCCCTGGTATGTAGTCTGGTGTGTTGTGTTGTACAAATTATTGAGAAAGCTGTTAAAGAGCAATTGGTGGAATTCTTAAACAATAATGACGTATTAACAAACGCCCAGTTTGGTTTTCGAAGTGGTCGTAGTACGCAGGATGCGACTTGTTATCTGCACGATCTGATTTCGGGGGATCTGGAAAGTGGAAAAAGCCGATGGTCATATTTTTGGACCAGACTAAAGCTTTTGATACCATTTCCCACGAGATACTATTTAAGAAGATGGAAAAATACCGAATCAGGGATCGGGTCTTGGGCTGGTTAAAAAGATATACGTATCTTATACATGTATTTGAAGGACAAGAGGCAAATAGGTACGATATGGTAGGTAATCAATCTAAATGGAACGAGAAGTAATGAAGTGATAAGTACTTGATTATTATGCTGTTCCCCAGGGCACGGTTCTCGCCAATCACTTTTCTACTATACATAAACGATATAACGGAACTGAACCTCCCAGGTCAAGTTCTCCTCTTTGCTGATGACACAGTGTTTTACTGAGCGGATGACTCGTCGGAATCTACGCATAAATTGGCTGCATTGGAAGGTAATGAGCTCCAATCTTGTAAGTCCTTCGTTGAAGTAATACAAAATTTCCTCGGCAACCGAAAAGCAGAAAATTACGAGGAATTTGTTGAAAATATGCTCATCAATTTTAAACGAATTGGGTGCAACATGAGCATTAAAGTTCACCACCTCTTCAGCCACATAGACCGCTTCACTTACAACCTGGGGGACTACAGCGAAGAGCAAGGGGAGAGGTTTCACGAAGACCTGAAAACTATGGAATTCGGATACCAGGGTCGATGGAATGAGAACATGATGGCAGACTACTGTTGGAACATTCAACGAGACAATCATAGTGCTGCTAACCGAAGAAAATCCTGTAACAGTTGAGTAAGTGGGTGCGACATTGTGATTTTACTTGGACTTAACTAGATTTTGATATGAAGAACTATATGCTATGTAATTATAAATGTCTCTTCTGTAGCTTATTATGTTATTACCTACTATATATGTTGTTCTGCAGACTAAGATAGAGCAAAACAGTTGCAAATTACAATTTTTTGACTGTAAAAATGATTTTCACAGCTTCTATTCCCGAAACTATGCACTGTAGCGGCTTGAAAATGGTCTCATTCGATTCAGCGCGAAAAATTCTGTAGGGTACCGTACGTCTAAGCGCTTAGGAGGAATACTTAGATGAGCCAGAAAATTTTGTAGTTGGAAATGGGAAAAAGGGAGAGTAGGTACCTAATCATCTTAGCGACTTGCAATTGGTCTCATTCGATTCAGCACACAAAATTCCAAAGTAGGGGAGTGGGGAGCACATTTGACACTTTTTCGCATTTCCCATCCTGCAAGGTTGAAAAAACGAGATGTCTTTAATTTCTTTCTCCTATCGTTAACTACAGTACCTACTTTTGCTACCCAAATACGTTTAGTTCCTTTTTTAATCTGTTTGCCAAGTATTTTTCTTTATAATTTTTCAAAATGCTTAGGAAGTGACAATTGTGCCCCACCGTAGGGGCACAATTGACATGAGCAAGGGGCACTTTTGACAGTTCACAGAAAGTACCTTAATTCTATACTAATCTATCCAAAACCCCACGGAACGTCCAGCATATCATCATCTGGCAATAATGTTGAGTCAGGCACAACAACTGTAGACCCTGCGCCCAGTAAAAATTACCACTACCCCACCCACTCTTCTTTCTCGAAGGAACACCAAGTTTTCTGGATGTTGGAATAGGTATAAGTAACAAAAAATAATGATCAAAACCACGATCTTTATTGAAAAACGTCAGGTCGAGTAGGAATTCGAAATCCTACGACCACTTAAAGCTTACATACTTCATAGGTATATAAAAATATTAAAACTGTCAAAACTGCCCCGAGGGTAGCCATTAAAGAAAATCCCAAAGATAAACCTCAAAGATAAATTGTTTTGAAAAATCCAAGGAAAACACATGCAAGGAGACGTATACGACTGACAAACTGGATGGGCTACATGTGAGAAAATGCTGAATCCACTCGGTAATCGACGAAAAACGAAAAGAAAAAATACCTACTTTTGAAGGGCCCAAACACTCAAATCGCCCAGAGCCGATTGGATGATTTAGAACCTGCTCGCTTTCAACCTGGAATGGTTCTTCTTCTTCTTCCTCACAATACAAAAACACGAAATCGCTGTAAAATTCAAACCTCGAGAGAAAAACAGCAATTGTCAAATGTGCCCCCCACTCCCCTATAGCGTGATTTGAAATGTGATTTTGAAGGATCCCAGGAGGTTAAATATTTTTCGAGTAAAAAATAAAGAATTTTTGAAAAAAAAAAAGATATAAAATTTCAGGAGAGTCCACAGAACATAGAAAGAGTAGAAGCGACACCCCGGCCTCCTAACGCAGGGAGGTGTGGCACCAGCTACCCCCACTCCAGCAACCCCCAAGCCCTGGAGATTCTCCTTAAGGTTCCCTTGAAGCTGAGAGGTTTCTCAGGCATTCAGCGTTTTTCTCGTCCTTTAGGGAAAGGTGAACCATAAAAGAAGAAGGTTCTAGTAAATATATGTGTTTATTCCATAGAATCACAAATGAAAAAATTAATAGAGAGTTCCTAAAGAAACATCCGAGTTACGTCGACCGTTAATTTTTATCACCTTAAGGGATTTGTCTAGGGAGAATCAAAGAAAAGCTAACTTCACATAAGACCATAACAGAGATACGGTCTTATCAAAAGTCACGCTAAATTTAAAGTGCCGCTATTTACGTTCTATTGCTCGAAATTAACGGCGGTATCCTTAAGACCGTAAGTTTATTGCCGTAACTTTACGGCAATAACGTTCGACGTTAGGCATAAGGACGTAAGTTATCACCGTTATTTCCGCGCATGCGCGAAATCTCGAGTTACGTCGACCGTAACTCATCACCGTTAGGCAAAAAGTGGCTTTAGGAACTCTCTAATATGGTAGGTAAACATGCACTTAAACTACTACGGAATAAGCAGGTCCATATCACATCAATGTAAAAACTTATTACATGCTCATCTTATTCAGTGGCCAATAAGTACAGAAGTGTTTATCACATAAAATCACAGTTGAAAAAATTGATAGGTATGGTAGGTAAATAGACACTTAAATTAGCACACAATAGGCAGGTTCATAATATTATCGCATCGAATTAAAAAATCACTGGCCACTTAAAAATTTTCAAGAGGAAGACACAGTGGGGATTAAGTAACCAGAAGACTACTAAAAAAAACGTATGCCAGGGAAAGGAAAGGAAAAATGAATACAGGAATGAATCATGATAATAAAATAAATAGGGTGGGATGTAAAAAAATCAATGAAGGAGGAAATACTAATAAAATAAATAATTATTATTATTATAAAATGGCAACGGCGAAATAAAATTATAAGAAAAAACGCTGCAAATTTTACACAAGGGTTTATTATTTTTTGATATACATTACTTGTGCAGAAATTTAATTCTGTCAATGAAAAAATTTAAAAAAAAAATTTTTTTTTTGGATTTTTATCTCAACAAAATTTTTTTTTGGATTTTTTTGTTCAAAAATGTGTCTTTTCAAAAATTCTGTATTTTTACTCGAAAAATATTTAACATCCTGGGATCCTTCAAAAATCCCATTTTTAGCCCCACAAATGCCCTAAAGATCGCCCCAGTGAAATCGGATCGTTCCGGGACCCCAAAAAATGGATTCTACGTCCAAAAATACTTCGAAAACGACACCTAACTCGATCCCATAGCTAAAAGCCTGCAAAAAACCCCTCCCGTAGCCCCATTATAGCCCCATAGCGCCCCACGGGTTTGGGCGATCGGACTGAAAACCTTGCGGGCAAAATTAGATGGTAAACCTAGTATTTTGTCGAAATTTCAGATTTTTTAAAAATTTCCTACTGCCCAAAACGGCCTGGACGGCGGACGGCGTAAGGCGGACGGACATTTCGGATTTAGAATGTAGACCTCTTGAAACGGATAATGTCAAATTTTGAGCCCGATCGGAGTCGTCGACCCCCGTCGCGAAAACATAGGTGTATTATTCCAAGAATAATAAACCAAAAGGAAAACGCTGCAAATTTTACACAAGGGTTTATTATTCTTTGATATAGGTTACTTGTACAGAAATTTAATTCTGTCAATAAAAAAAATTTTTAAAAAAAATTTTTTTTCTGGATTTTTATAGTTCAAAAAAAATTTTTTGAGTGGATTTTTTTTTCAAAAATGTGTTTTTTCAAAAATTCTTTAATTTTTACTCGAAAGATATTTAACTTCTTGGGATCCTTCAAAAATCCCATTTTTAGCCCCATGAAAGCCCTATAGATCGCCACAGTGAAATCGGATCGTTCCGGGACCCCCAAAAATGGATTCTACGTCCAAAAATACTTCGAAAACGACACCTAACTCGATCCCATAGCCAAAAGCCTTCAAAAACCACCTTCTGTAGCCCCATTTTAGCCCCAGAGCGCCCCACTGGTTTGGGCGATCGGGCTGAAAACCTTGCGGGCACAACTAGATGGTAAACCGAGTATTTTGTCAAAATTTCAGATTAAAAAAAAAAAAAATTCTTACTGCCCAAAACGGCCTGGACAGCGTAAGGCGTACGGCGGACGGACATTTCGGTTTTGGAATCTAGACCACTTGAAACGGATAATGTCAAATTTTGAGGCCGATCGGAGTCGTCGACCCCCGTCGCGAAAACATAGGTGTATTATTCCAAGAATAATAAACCAAAATGAAATAAATAACTGAAAAATAATACCAAAAAAATAAATAAATAAATAAAATGAAAACAAAACTTAATGGAGGGATGAAACATGAAATAAATATTGATTGATTGAAAAAGTGGGTAGGCCGAGAAAAAACCTTATGAGTGAGCATGTTAATAAATTATATTCACTAAATACAGTACCTATTGTATAAATATAAAGAGGTACTTACTTAACCCCTTCAGGCAGGGACAAGAGCATACGAGATGACAGCATTCGAGATGGCTGCATACGTGAGAACAGTCGTTGTCGTAAAAAAAACGAAATTATGTACAAAATGGAAGCACTTCTATTCCGTATATATACGGAAGGAACTGACAAGAGTCGATGGAGGGAGAAATATCTTTGACAATTTGGCAAAGATATTTCAAAGGATGCCGATTTTTGGGAATTTCCGAACGGTTAGGCGGTCGTCTAATGAACAGTGCAATTAATAAATTTGTCGTAATAACTTTTACTAGGTTGTTGGAAATCTACCCTCCAATTAACGGTTTGATGTTTGTTTGGTTCAATATGGACCATCTCGAACATCTCCCTTCCGAAATGTTTGGGTTCTTTACCCTTCTTAATCCTTTCTAACTGGGTTCTTACCCTACTTCAATGATCTTATACCTTCTTAATAACTAATATCAAATGAATCTATGAGGGGTGAATACAACAAACCATGCATTTTTCGGCGGAAAAGACGTTTTCCGAGATTGGGCTGACTGGGACTGCATTGAAAAGCGGCTGGCGAAGGGGTTGCTGGAGTGGGGGTAGCTGGTGCCACCCCGCACTCCGGGACCGCCGCTTCTACTCTTTCTATGTTCTGTGGGAGAGTCCCTCGACTATGAAGCAGTATGCGTTCTTCACCTGTGCGTAGCTCCCGAAGGTTAGGACGCGACCAAGCTCCTTCTCAGGTGCATCGCTCCCCGTGAGGTATTCCGACAGGCGCCTGATACGGACATCTCGGAGCTCTGGACTAACGACCATAAAGTGGAGAATAGTCATAGAAAGAGAGAGCACTCAGGGGGCACCAGTCCAGAGAAGAAAACCTGTAGACTGCCATCATAGCGCAGGCTCAGGTTGTAGAAGTTATGCAGTCGCACCTGTGGCCACCAGGTTCCTCACATATGGCTGGGTATCTTTCGTCAGGTAGGCCTCCGTTTCATTGAAGGAGCAGAAGCGATGGAAGAGGGGGGAGCTGTGTGATTCAGTGGCGCGTTCGATGTCTCTAGACTATATCCCATTCGAGAGTTTGCTGAAGACATCGCTCTTTCTTCTCCTTGCCTCTGTGTAATCCTGCGAGTCCAAGAGCTCCTGCTCACCCAGCCAGACAAGGAGGCCCCTAAAGTGCACTACCCAGTTAAATTTCATACTTGCGCCGGTGTTGCACAGCGACACTAGTTTTTTGTAGCAAATAAGTAGGAGTCGATGGTGAGGCATTCTCAAAATAAAAAGCCACCAGTTGTAACATCGTTTGAGAACCGAATAGATTAGGGCATTCTTCCCGTCTCCAACCTAACCAGAATACTGGGAGTGTTTCGAGGCAGGGCGAGAGTTCTTTTCAAGAAGTTCAGTTGGACACGTTCAATAACCTCGCATTGAGCCAATGCCCAGGTCTCTGAGCAGTATAAAAGCGCCGAAGAGACGATTGAGTCGAAGAGCTGGAGCTGAAAGGCAAAGGACGGTTCTCTGACTCTGCCAGCAATGGTCCTTACCTTGTCAACGGCCACTGCACACATGGCGATCAGACTCCTGGCTGTCAGACCAAAGTTGTTTTTCGCAAAGTCTCAACACCCAACAGTTTCTCTTGATTAAACCACAAGTCCCTCCTCCGACGCGGGGGAATGCCCCTGTTTTGAGTACCTATCTGTTACTTCCTCACCAACAGATTGAAAAAGAATCCCTTGGTGCTTACCACGAAGAATCGATAAAAGTGTCTTGATCGAATCCGTCTGAATGCGCCCAAGTTCAAGTTTTCGGATTGTTATTCTTTCCTCTCATTGGTTACATACCTGCCCTTTTTTCTCATTTTCTTCAGGGCTACCGCCGGTACCGAGCTTAAACTACCTATAAGCATACATGTGCTATACTCAAGTTATTCATGTATGTCTACCTAGCGCGTCTCATCTTCCACCTCGAGCGTTAAAGTATTAACGTTGCACATTTTACACTTTTACACGGGTTGGGCTGAAAACCTTGCGGGCACATCTAAATGGTCAACCGAGTATTTTGATAAAAATTTCAGTTTAAAAAAAAATCCCTACTGCCCAAAACGGCCCGGACGACGGACTGACATTTCGGTTTTGGAATCTGGACCTCTTCTAACTGAATTTGTCTAAGAAGCCAGTCCTCTGATTGACGTATCAATAATATTGATGCTGACCTCTCAGCTTCAATATTAAGTTCCCCCGGACTCCCATCCGAAAACCAATGCATTCCAGATTACCACTTGCAACTCCAGATTACCAATGCATTCCAGATTACCACCATGACACTTCCTGTCAATCAGGAGATGGCGGGTTTTCCCTCAATGCCTCGATACCGCCTCCTACCTCAGCAGATCGCGACAATTCGCGTTATGTCCCAGATAGGGATATTCAGGTACTCCCTTCACCTTCCTCCAAAGAATTGGGGGGCGAAATCCCAGTAACGCTGGAGGCCTTCCCCCAAACGTACAACACAAATATTGATACTAAATTCAGTTTAGGAACACAATTTGTGCACGTAGGCACACGCCAACACCCGCTTTAGTGGGCGAACCTACATAGTATATTATAATATTATTATAAAAAAAATATAAATATTTTCCACGTTCTGATACGCATTGACTGGACTTTATAGTCCTTATAATAAGGTAAGGTGGGGGAAGTGCTTGGTATGGTTAGTTAAGTTCAACTTCAACAAAACCTCAAAAATCAGCCGTTGACATTTTTATTTTTGCCCTGGAATCCCAAATTTTTCGACCGAGTGATAGAATTTAACAATCAACCAATTAATTGATTTTGAAAACCTATTATTTGATTTTGAACTGATTTAAAAAAATCGAAATTTAAAAATGACTTAAAAAATCATCTACTCCGTATTTACAATTAACAGTCTATAACCAATCAGCTTACACGTTCATTCATTAAACTAATACGTCATTGTTAGCCTAAAAGCATATTATACGCCGAGACTCCGTCAATTTTCAAGTCCTGGAACCCGATGAGGGCTTGTTTCGCCTGGAACCAGCTGTCGGGTTGATCACTGCAGCCACCTTGCACCGTTCCGCAGACGACGTCGCCATCGAACGAAATCAGCGTTTGCGAAGCCTTCGGGGGCACTCTGAAGTCCATTTTGGGAACGAACCACTCCGCGTTGCATTGACCGTTGACGAGAACGAACATGTTCGTGAGGTCGGAGCATCGCAAATGAGAGGCGCTCGAGGAAATGATGCTGCGGTATATTTTGAACAAGTGGGAGCGAATTTTCGACTCGCCATCTTCCTGAATCAACACTGACGGTATTTGAATGCGGTAAAGGTGTTTCGGCGATACAAGCGTAGACCCCAAAAGTATAATGATCTCTTTGAGCGAGCTCCCACGAACAAGTTCTTCCTCAATACACTTAAAAGTAGCTTCAAATGCATCATAAATGCCTTCTATCTTTTCATAAAAATGATTCGCTTTGATCTCTTTGAACGTCAAAGGTTTGTTTTTAATGTCGTTTTC
Source organism: Pilophorus perplexus (assembly GCA_955831195.1). Classification (NCBI taxonomy): domain Eukaryota; kingdom Metazoa; phylum Arthropoda; class Insecta; order Hemiptera; family Miridae; genus Pilophorus; species Pilophorus perplexus. The sequence continues at coordinate 1,069,285 of OY037009.1, forward strand.
TTTTATACTGTGAAATCTCTTCCGGTTTATCAACCGTTGAAACCCGTCGTAACTATACGGAATCTGCTGATTGTTGTAAGCGATGAATTTTATGATGCTCTTTATGATGACGGCACACGCTTTTCGCGAAAGGTGCTCGCCAAGATCTACTTTGATTTCCAGGTTCATTTCGTCACTCGGATTTCGTCGTTTGATGTCCAGCGATGGTGTCGAAGTGTGATTTGACTTTTTCTAAACTGGATATGACAGCTTCGAGGGTCGATTTGGACAATTTCAATTTGAGCTGGGATTGCGAAGAGGGCGACTTGTCTCCAAGCTGCAACAGGGAAATTACCGTAGAGGGCAATATAGGCTGTGGATCTACCTGTTGAATTGAAAACTCACGTTCAAGTTGAGAATGCAGTGCGCCGGGTTGTCGGGTTCGGGTCCTTTCACGTCGCCGGTCAAATTCAAGAGTCTTGGAGGACCTACGTATTCGGCATCACTCATTTTCAGGCGAGAATCCCAATAGATCAACCTGCGACAACCATTTGGAATTAAACTGTTGAAACTTACGAGAACCTCTTCAGAACTTGTCAGGAGGGACATATGCATAAGTAGTTGCACTCCCAACAACAGGGCGCCACTGCAATCCCTTGGGGTGTGATTGTAAGCAGTGACATACGCCCCAGCGTACTCGACTGCCTTTCTGCCAGAAACCAGTTTCTTTTTTGCAAGTGACGACTGCGTGAGCTCTGCAGAGCTCTCAGCAGGCCTCCCCGCTCCATTTTGGGGGAGGGCTATGACAGGAGGAAAAGGAAGGGAAGGGGGAAGGGAGGTTGAAGGGCTTGCACTACCCTGGGTGGGAGCCACTGCTCGACCACCTCTTGTAATGGGGTGTGACCCAAGAGAAATTGGGGGGGGGGGGGGGGGGGGAGGAGACAACTGGAAGTCATTGCTCGACCAGCTGTGGTCCCTCAGCGCCTACAGTTGCCTCCGAGGGTCTTGTTGCCACCAGGAACTTCATGGCGGCTGCTGCAAAGGCAACACAACTTGTCGCGAAAAGGGATGGAAACCTACAAGCTCCAGTCCTCCGTTTGGGGACACCTCAACTTCCAGGACAGCCCGCCCCCTCTCAAATGCCTCACCTGTGCACCACATACAGCCAGGGTCATCGGCCAGTGCCGGTAAGGGTTTGCAGGGAAGTTCCCATGACCAGATTGCTGGTTGGCTCTGTTCTGAAACCACCCGGCCGATGGGAAGAACTCGAAAGTGAGTCTCCCAATGCACTCAACAGCTCAATCATCCTTGTCACCGACTGACGAGCACGGTCATCAGCTCAAAGCTTCGCCCCCACAGTTGAACGGGAAGCCTCATACGGATCCTATACGCATGGAAATGGCGGGCAGCCGCCTCCAACTCTACGGGTAAGTAACTCCCCAGCGAAGACCCGCACTCCGCGGCGACGGCATGAAGGACGATCCCCACATTCAAATTTTATCCTAGTTAGGTTTTGAAAAAATCACAAAATTGCCATTTAAAAAAGTTCAATTAATGGGTCGTTTTGGGATTGTGCTGGAGTAGGTACCTACTGGGCGGGAAAGCTGACTCGAACCCAAGTGTGACACCTCAGGCGGTACTCCCAGGGATTAACTCCCTGCCCTGATTGTTAACCCTCAACTAGGTACCTATCTACTCACCGTCATCACCAGCCCCTCTATTCCCTCTGCCATTGGGACTGCCAAAAATGAAGACGTAAAATTCAGTATTAAATACGGGATGGAGTAAATTTTACTCCATCCCGCACATTGAAGTTGAACTGGTAACGCGCCCAAGTGTGCCGGTATTTCAACATCTCACAGAGCTCACAACGCGAAAAGGCAAGTTCCACAACTTACCAAATTTTCGGGAATCCATTCACTTGTTACAACACCACAGAGTAACAGAGAGCAGCACAACACCAACAATACTTAAAACATCCGAAGAAAATCGAGATTTGTTTACCGTTTCAGAAACTGGTTCAGTTGAAAACTTAAACTGTTGCTGTTGTTGTTATCAGTTACTGTAGTAGGGAACCCTACTAGGGATACTCATAAAGAATCGATTCTCAATGAAATCGAATCAAATAATTATTAGAGATTCTCTTAACAACCTAGAGATAATATCTCTAAGTTGTTAAGAGATATTATGCTCTTAACAACGTTATTGTATTCAGTTGCTCTGTAAATACGATCCATGTTAAAAAACGCTGCAAATTGTACACAAGGGTTCATGATATGGGTTAATTGTGCAAAAATAAATTTTGCGTCACTAAAATGTTTTTTTGAAAATACCTATTTTTGAAAAAGTATAATTTTTTTCTGTACGCTGTTTAAACAGATTTGGGACCTCAAAACAATGGATTTTGCGTCCAAATTCACTCGGAAACCGATCGATACCTTATTAAGTAAGGTGTAAAGTAAAATATTTACCTCCGTGGATCCTTATAAAATCCCATTTGTAGCCCCATGATCCCTATCAGACCTATAGATCTCCTCATTGAAAGCGGATCGTTCTGGGACCCCAAAACATGGATTCTTCGTCCAACAGTACTAGGCCCATACCGAGCCGAAAGCCTTAAAAAAAACAAAAAAAAAACCCTCCCGTAGCCCCAGTTTAGCTCCACAGCGCCCCACGGGTTTGGACGATCGGGCTGAAACCCTTGCGTAAAAATGTCAGATTTAAAAAAAATTCCTACTGCTTAAAATGGCTCGAGCGGCGGACGGACATTTCGTTTTTTGGAATCTAGACCACTTGAAACGTGTAATGTCAAATTTTGGGACCGATCAGAATTCTAGACCTCAGTCGCTATTAGGTAGGTACAATAATCGTAAGTACAATAATTTGCAGCGTTTTTGATTTATTATTCCTGGAATAGGTAATAATAATTATTACTAGTACCTAACCCTGAAACGGCGCGATGCGCCTGTCTTAAGACGTGGGTAATGGTTGTTGTGCAAAGAAAACGGTAAACTGCTTTATTGTTGTAAAAGAGGGTATTTAGAAAGGGGAAGAGGGAACGTTGAGAAAGGGAATGAGGGGAAGGCTTTTTTTTTTTTTTTTTTTTTTAGTTGAACTCTTTGAAGTTGAACGGTTCATCACATTTCGAGATAGTTATGGTTCCAGTTCTGTCGGTCAGTTGGGTTTTGTGCAGCATGACCGACTTCCCCCCCTTCGTTGTAACTTCCTTGCTATTATGAGGAGAGGAACAAATTGTCATAATGCTGTGCGAGTGCTTGTCGGTAGTCCCACGAGGTCTCCTCCTAAAATTTCAACGTCCAAGGGTGAACAGCAGCTCACTCAGCTGATCAGGAAAATTCCCTTCATTTGACTCTTCTCTAGTTGTCCTACAAATGCTCCTCCTCAAATTTCAACGTCCACGGGTGAACGTGAGAGATCTTAGCTAGGGATGTTTGATACTTCTAAAGTATCGATACGATACTTTCAATAAAGTATTGGTATCGAAGTATCGATACTTTTCAAAAACGCCTGCAAATTTTTAGTCAAGGGTTTATTATTCTTTGATATGGGTTACTTGTGCAAAAATTAATTCTGTCTCAATGAAAAATTTTTGAAAAAAAGGTTTTTTCTTTTAATTTTTTTTTTTAAACTCAGAAAATATTTGACCTCCTGAGATCCTTCAAAAATCCCTTTTGTAGCCCCATGAAAGCCCTTTACATCCCCACAGTGAAATTGGATCCTTCTGGGACCCCCAAAAATATACTCTACGTCCAAAAATACTTCGAAAACGACACCCAACTCGATCCCATAGCCAAACCCCTTTAAAAAAACTTTCAATTGCCCCATTTTAGCCCCATAGCGCCCCACGGGTTTGGACGATCGGACTGAAAACCTTGCTCCAAGCCTCGGGGGGTAGGTACAGGTAGCAAAAAAGGGGAACATTCCCTCGTTTGGTGTGGCTACACTAATTTCTACTGTGATGAGTGAGTTGGGTTGGTTGGTTGGGCCAACATTTTGGTGGTCCGCCCTTGATCGAGGACGGCTGATTCTTCTGATATGAGAGCTGGTGCAGCTCCAGGAGGTGGTGGTAGGTACCTACATCAACTTTCTTCAATTGCTGGTCAAGTTAGAGGTACTGTCAACTACCTGTATGCCGTAAGTTGAATGATGAATGATGAATGAATGAATGAATGAATGATAAGGTTTATTTGTAGATGCCTTCCGGCGATACAAAGTTAAAACAAAACAGTAATAGGTACAGGTAATTCAATAACTAAAATGTCACAACGTAAATCGCTACAATGATATAACTTGATTAGTCACAACAAAAGTACAATTGCTACAGTAATACAGCTTAATTAGTCACTTCAATATAATTAGTCATTGAAATATAATTAGTATAAAAAACCTTCATTAAGGAAAAAAGCCCTAGTTCTAATGCAGTTTACTAAGAAGCAATACATTTTTTTACAAGATAATAAATCATTAAAAGAGAGCAGAGAGGCCAAGTCATGGTGGGACAAATCGCTAAGAAGAAAAAATGAGAACCGTTCGCCACGAATCACAGGGCATGGAGGATTGAAATCGAATCACATGAAGTGGAGGATTGAATCCTGGGCTTCCAGATTAGGATCCCTACACATCGGGCACTCTTCGGAGTTATTGAATTTGGCAACAAAGCCTGGGGTGCACAGTTCGGCAAAATAATTCCCTGACAGTCTTGCTTGAGCCAGGAGTCTCTTTGTCTGAATACCCAAGTCAGAGTTCAGATAAAAAGGTAGCTCACCGTCTGCAGGCGAGTACATCCTGTAGATCGCATTGAACGAGGATGCTGCTACCCATGTAGCACACGCAGTTGGGCCAACGTTGGCCAACCGTTGAAAATGGTTGTATGGTTGGGAAATGGTTGGGTTGGCAGTGAACAGTTGGGTAACCGTCACCCAACCAACTAAACACCAACCATTGGAGGTACACCGTTGGGTTACTGTTAACCAACCAACAGTTAGCCAACAGTTGGTAATAACAGTTGGGTAACCGTCACCCAACCAACTAAACACCAACCATTGGAGGTACACCGTTGGGCTACTGTTAGCCAACCAACAGTTAACCAACGGTTGATACCAATCGTTGGCTAACTGTTTCTGAACCAACTAAACACCAACCATTGAAGACTGACTGTTGGCTTACGGTAAAATGACTAACACTTAACCAACGATTGATACCAATCGTTGGCTAACTGTTTCTGAACCAACTAAACACCAACCATTGAAGATTGACTGTTGGCATACGGTAAAATGACTAACACCTAACCAACGGTTGATACTAATCGTTGGCTAACTGTTTCTGAACCAACTAAACACCAACCATTGAAGACTGACTGTTGGCCTACGGTAACATGACTAACACTTAACCAACGGTTGATACCAATCGTTGGCTAACTGTTTCTGAACAAACTAAACACCAACCATTGAAGACTGACTGTTGGCTTACGGTAAAATGACTAACACTTAACCAATCGTTGGCTAACTGTTTCTGAACAAACTAAACACCAACCATTGAAGACTGACTGTTGGCTTACGGTAAAATGACTAACACTTAACCAACGGTTGATACCAATCGTTGGCTAACTGTTTCTGAACCAACTTAACACCAACCATTGAAGACTGACTGTTGGCCTACGGTAACATGACTAACACTTAACCAACGGTTGATACCAATCGTTGGCTAACTGTTTCTGAACCAACTAAACACCTACCATTGAAGACTGACTGTTGGCTTACGGTAAAATGACTAACACTTAACCAACGGTTGATACCAATCGTTGGCTAACTGTTTCTGAACCAACTAAACACCTACCATTGAAGACTGACTGTTGGCATAAGGTAAAATGACTAACACCTAACCAACGGTTGATACCAATCGTTGGCTAACTGTTTCTGAAGCAACTAAACACCAACCATTGAAGACTGACTGTTGGCCTACGGTAACATGACTAACACTTAACCAACGGTTGATACCAATCGTTGGCTAACTGTTTCTGAACCAACTAAACACCAACCGCTGAAGGCTGACCGTTGGTTAAAGGTAAGAGGACTAACACTTAGCCAACAATAGGGTAACTGCTAACAATAGGGTAACTGTTACCCAACTTACTAAACACAACCATTGAAGACAGGCTGTTGGCTCACTGTTAGCCAACTATAGTTATAACTGCTATAATAGCTATAATATAGCGATAATTATAACTGATGCATAAGATTTTATAATTATACTCTTGAGCCTAGCACCTACCCACTTGTACGCAACTGAAGTTAGTTCACTGTGAGGTACCTAACAGTTACGCAACTACGCTTGCCAACCGTTTGGAAAGAAGGGTAGACCAACTAACAACCTCTTCCAGTAGTATTACTGTTATCTAAACACTGTTAGGTAATTGTTGGCCAAATTACTCACGGCCTACAGTTATCTAAACATCGTTGGGTAACAGTTGGCCAATATACATGCGGCCTACGGTTACCTGAAAACTGTTGGGTAATGGTTAATCAATGTACTCTCGGCCTACAGTTACCTGAACACCGTTGGGAAACAGTTGGCCAGTATACACACGGCCTACGGTTACCTGTCCATTGTTGGACAACGGTTGGCCAATATAAACCATGACTTCAAGATGGTTGGATAATGGAATAATTCCAATTATTATTAATTAATGTAATTATTACCAACGTTTATGCTGCCTACGTTATAAAATAGACACTGTTTCCTGAAATAAGTAATCAATGATTAACAATCAATAATAATTGAACGGCACTGGGGAAAAAACGTATATGTCAAAAAAACAAAATTTTGGGAAAATCGATTTTAATGTTTACAAACTTCTGGAAAACAAACTGGTTTCTGTGAGATTACAAAAAATTGTGTAATATGCCGTTTTAAATGTTTTTAGTGTATTGAAGAATTTTTATTAACAAAAAAAAATTATTAAGTATAAAAAAAAAAAATTATTTTGCTAAAAATCCACTGACAAAAACTGTTCTTCCCCGGTTTTTCAATTTTCCGCCTCTTCATAGGAGATGGCGTTGTCGGGATTTTTTTCAATGTACATGTCGCGTAATAATTTCACAATCAGTTCCTCGGGTAGGTATACTTTTCTAGTGGGATTTCCTCCCTTTCAAAGACCCAATGAACTGTATAACCTTGTCTACAGTTTCTTGCGGAAGTTTGTGAGGCCTATTACAGTGCTTCCCTCTATTATCTTTTCGGACTTCCCCTCTAGCGGCTAGGTGTTCACGAATATTTTGGACGCCATGCAATGAAACAAATGCTTTAAAACAGACCTGTATATCACGTGGTTCACCGTCTTGCAAGCAGCGTATGCGGTAAGCATAAGAAGCCTCTTATCTTATGCCCGCGGTGGCGGGCATCCGATCCATCTTCTGCCCGCGAACGCCTCTGTTTCACTGGCAAAACCGTAATCAAACCGCCTAAATAAGCATTCTGATCGTTATGATTGCCATGATTATTAAAACAGCGCAGAAATACGATAAAGATTTCAAACCGAGTACGAAGTTGAAGTAAAAACAAACTAGGATGTTCGCGTGAATCATCAGGTGGAGACCAACTAGGGGACGGGCAAGGGGAGGGGTTGACATTGACGTTTCTTTCCAGGGAGCGCGTGGACAAAAACTATTCTTCCCCGGCACGCATCTACTTTGGCCATTCAAAAACCCATGACAACAATGTTTCTTCCCGCTTATGAATTCATTGCTCAAAGGGTTCCTAGAAACCCCACAAGATGGCAGGGCTAACACATTTTCACAAAAAATTGACAAAAACGTTTTTTCCCCGGTACCGTTCCACATCTTTATTGAGCCATGAGAAGAGGGCTTATGCGACCACTGTGTAGGTAGGTATCGAATCATCTCTACCCCTTATCAGGGCCGTGGAGAGCAAATCCGGGCCCGGGGGCAAAATTCATCGGGCCCCCTTAAAAATAAAAAAAAAAATAAAAATAAAAAGTATGAAAATTTTCCCTATATTATAGGAACCTTTTTTTTGCCATTTTTTCCCCCATTTTGCCTCTTCACCCCTTTTTTTAAAAAAAAAAAAAAACCTCAAGAAAATCCGGGCCCCTTAACGAAGGCCGGGCTCGGGGGCAACGGGTCCAGTGCCCCCCCCTCTCTACGGGGCTGCCCCTTATTATATGTAATAATAATAAGATTACCTACCTTAAAAGGCAACCGTTGGTACCAATATAATTATTGCAATTATTGCGATTATTAGGTACCGTGGTACCTAATAATCGCTAATAAGGGGTGAGATGATTGGTAAGGTAGATTATAAGATGGGAATTCGATCCCCGAATATATAATGTATCATATTTTAAAATATATAATAATAGGATACTATATTATACTAGGATACAAGGATTGTATACCTACAAGGTACTCTATCTACCATTCATTAATCTATAGATTCCTGTAAAATTAATCGTACCAACATGAACTACTCGGTACCTACCTAAAAATAAGCCCCACTACTGTAACCTACACCTACTTAGGTTGTAGGTTCTATTACCTACTACAAATAATATTATGTAGGTATACCTACATAATATTATATATTATAGTTAACGGAAACCTATAGACAAATCTTCGTATCCGCGGAATCTATTTAATCAATATACGACTCAACACAAAGGATTAATAAACCATCGCATCATCTAGTAGCCATGAGCTAGTTCTTTGTCTTACCTTCTTAAGATACATCCATCAACATCGTCTTACCACCCGTACTTGGGATGTTCATAAAATCATCAGTCGACGCTCGATTCGGAGAATAATCGTTTAATGAGCAGACACTTTCAATCGAGTTAAAACATAACTTGTATCAAACATAACTTCATAGAGTAACAGAGAACGGACTTATTTCTTCGATTCCTTAGCAAGTACAACAACAACGACAGAGGCGATGGCGGGGGCAGTGTTACCACCATCTGTGATAAATGACCGCCTAACAAAACATTTAATAAGAGTGAGGGACATGAGCTGGCTGTCCTTTCTCCGTTATTCCCCCCACAGCCTAGGTCATTTACCGAACATAACAAACAATTTCGAGCATGGCGGACAACCTCTATAACCACAATATAGCTACAGTTATATCGTATAGTGCTATATTATAACACCACACTACAGTGCTATATTATAACACCATTCCACACCTATAATATAGTATAGTGTTATACCACAACAATGCATTCGGCCCCAGTGAAAAATTATGCTGAACATTGAAGTTAAAACCACTCAATGTACCGCCTCTTAAAAAAAACAATAAACTTTGGAGCAGAAAAATAAGGCCTATCACAACATTCATCAGTGAATGTGATGATTGTAACATTGACAACATATCACAGTTTGGAGCGGAAACAAATAAGGCCGATCACAACATTCACCAGTGAATGTGATGATTGTAACATTGTCGTAATATCCAAAATATAACACATTCAGCAGTGAATGATCTTGACATCAATTGTAACTTAGGTCGATTCACAACGTCGTTATTTAGAACACGTCATACATCTTTAGGGTATCTTTAGATACCTTGCATAACATCTTTAGGGTTCATGTCTTGAGAAGACTTGGAGCATTCCATAAATTTGTGCATGTTGCACACAATCCATCTTTAAGGCAATAGATTCGACTCGAAATCAGGCTAATCTTACCAACGATCTAAGAAAAACAGAAAAAATGCATTAGACACGACGTATTGCATATATCATAACATTCATGTCAATATTAAGTCGATAAAACAAAAGTGAAAAGTAAACGAGTCATCATTGACTCTTGATGTGGTTTCTGAACCTTTCAAACGATGACTTAGGCAGTGCCTTGGTAAAGAAATCGCCAGTTTGGTCACTTGAACTAATCCATTTAATTTTAATGTTCCCATTCATAAATTCTTCCCTAACAAAGTGATAGAATATATTAACGAAATTTTAAAGGGTCTTCGACTCCTCTGTTTTCGCCAACTCTATGGCGGAGGTATTGTCCTCGAACATTGTGGTATTCACTGGTAGTCCAAAAACCCTCTCGCACATGTCTCTGAGACTGGCTGCTTCACGGCAGACCAAGCTCATCGCGACAAATTCTGCTTCGGCAGAGGATTGGGCGACATGCTTCTGATTAGTTGATTTCCAGGAGACTAGCTCCCCAAATATCATAACCGCGAATCCAGTTGATGACTTCCCCTTTTGATCACTAATACCTAGCGAAGCATCTGGGTTAACAAAAAAGGATCGTCACGTTCCCCCCTAAAACAAAGACACAGTTTTTGGGTTTCCAAGAGGTCCCTGAACACCTGGTGAACCTGCTTCCAATCATTTTCATTGAAATCAGACTGCCTTCTGCTTAGAATGTTGACAGCAAAGCTAATATCCAGTCTGGCACCATTTATCAGGTAAACCAGAGATCCTATTGCTTTCCTGAATGGAACAATATTATATTAATAACTAGTCTCTCTGGCTCGCTTCGCTCGCTCCCCTAGTGGGGTGCGTAGCATCGATGGACACGTTCATAACCCTGCATCAAGGCTAACTGCTCCTTCAACATCAACCCCCCTGGCTGATGGACACGTTCATAACCCTGCATCAAGGTCAACTGCTCCTTCAACATCAACATCAGCAAGGCCCCCCTGTCTAAGTGCTAGTCAAATCAAATTTCAAAAGTCCACCTCAATAATAATAGAACTACCTATGTTGGTGGCCAAGCAAAGCGAGCCCCTGGCTGATATAGTGATCGGCCGGGAGAATTAAGGATTAAGGCCCCCCCTGTCAAAAAAGGATCATAGCAAGGAAGCATGGTACATGTTTTTCGGATTGGTATATTTTCAGAATTTGAGGCGGACATTGACATGATCGCTCGTATAGTGTGTCTTCTCATTGTATACTCGGCCGACCAGTTTCCCCGCCTCTCCACCTAACAAAGGTCCCTGGCATCCTCCGTTTTCTAAGATCTCTGACCCCGAGCGAATTAAAACGATCCAATTGTCTTCTCACCGTGAAATCGCCCCCTCCCCCTCGGTTTTTTTGAAATCCGACTTCGGAATCGGATTGGCCATATTTTCTATTCAATAATAATAGAACTACCTATACTCGGCCGACCAGTTTCCTCGCCTCTCCACCTATCAAAGGTCCCTGGACCCTCTGTTCTCTAAGATCCCTGGCCCCTCGCGAATTAAAACGATCCAATTGTCTTCTCACACGTTCATAACCCTGCATCAAGGTCAACAGGTCCTTCATTATCAACCCCCAGGCTGATAATGAACCCCCCACCCCACCCCACCACTTCGCTTCGCTCCCCCCCCCCCCCCACTCACCCCCTCTAAGTGCTTCTTCTTCTTCTTTGGGTGCCATACCCGTAATCGGGCGTTGGCGACCTCTCGCTACTAACATCTGTTGAGCGTGTTGACCAGTTATTACAGAAGTAGTAGGGACCTACTGCTTAACGCCGGTTCCGAACGGCAAATTTGAGAGGTTTTCCACGGCAGAATACTTTCGGTGGGTTGCCATTGCCTTCCGAAAGGTGATTATCAGTATGAGGAAGATGTCTTGCGGCTGCTGGGATCGAACCAGCAACCTTTGACTCAGTAGTCCAACGCTCAAACCACTGAGCCACTGATAAGTGCTAGTGAAATCAAATTTGAAAACTCCACCTTCAATAATAATATAACTACATATTTGGGCGGCCGAGCAAAGCGAGCCCCCTAGCCGAGAAAATGATCAGCTGAGCGAAGTAAGACCCCCCTGTCAAAGTGCTAGTGACCTCTCCACCTTTCAAAGGTCCCTGGCACCCTCCGTTTTCTAAGATCCCTGACCGAGTCCCGTACCACCCTACCACCCAGTGGGCAACACGATTTTTCGCCAGCCAACCCCCATCGTTCCAGCCTGGTGGGGCGGTCATTGCGGCCTGGTGGGGCGGTCGTTGCGGCCTGGTGGGCCGCGTGTTCCGCCCAGAGGGGTGGTCGTTTCGGCCTAGCACTCAGACATAAGGCCTCGCTTCACTCGGCCGCCCCAAGTTTCCCCGCCTCCTCCATCTTTGGAAGGTCCCTGGAGCCTGGAGGTTTCGACGTACGTCTTTCCTACGTCCTTGACCACCCGTCGGCCAACACCGACAACACCCCGCGCGAATTAAAACGATCCAATTGTCTTCTCACCGTGAAATCACCCCCTCCCCCTCGGTTTTTTTGAAATCCGACTTCGGAATCGGATTGGCCATATTTTGGCGCGCATTTGGCTCGCGGATACCATACCCAAAAAATGGCTCCTTACTGGGTATTTTTGAACCCGAAAAAACGTGGGACAAACGCGAGAAAGACGATTTTTCGACGAATTTCCGGCGAATTTCCAGGGCGAATTTCCGAATTACGATTTTACCGACGTCTTCCTCCAGGTCTGATCTATACGGCTGGTATTTTTTCGTAATTTTTTCGACCCCTTAAACGGCCTTTGGCGCGAGTTGAAAGTGTAAAACGTAGGACAAACGGGAGAAAGACGATTTTTCGACGAATTTTCGACGAATTTCCCGGGCGAATTTCGGATTTACGATTTGACCGACGTCTTCCTCCAGGTCTGATCTATACGGCTCGTATTTTTTCGTAATTTTTTCTAAACGGCCAGCGAGCGGAAAGTGAAAAAACTCACTCGGGAACGCGTTACCACACGGCTACCACACGGCCGTCTACCACCTACCACGTACCGTCGGCCAACACGATTTTATATTATTGTATGATGATATGATAATAATATTCTTTGAATCAAAATTTGGGGAATTTTTCGTTCTTTTGTTTTCTTTCATTTTCCTCAGGGGTATGAGGTGGAATCCTAGTTCCCCTTATTCCAAACCGTTTCAACACGTTCCGAGTATATTTTGTTTGATGTACAAAAATGGTTTTATTTATTTATTTATTTTTTTTTTTCTCTGTCCCGTTTGATCTCTATTCCCAAATAGTTTTGGGGCTCCTCAAGGTCTGTCATTTGATATCGATTGGTTAATCTTTTCTTGAAATCGTCCAACATGTCTGTGGAATTAGAGGCCATTGAAAGATCTTCGACATATATAATACATTCAGTAAAGTTGGAATTTTCCCGCTTGATAAATATGCAAGACTGAAAAAGGACAACCTTCAAAACCCATATCTTCCATGGCTTGCCTGAATTTTACATAGGTACCTATTCATCGTTTCTGGGATATCTTTAATCTGTAAAGTGATTTTTTCAACTTACAAACGTATTTCCCTTGTAGCTCTTTACCCAAATGCTCTTCTACGCCATCCGGAATATTCATAAAAACTGGCTTTTCGAGAACTCCATTTAACTACTCTTCTACGCCATCCGGAATATTCATAAAAACTGGCTTTTCGAGAACTCCATTTAAAACAAAACGGACTTGAAAAGCAGTTTTTACTTACATTTGGGCCCATTCTAAATCAAACTTATTACCAACTGAACGAAAACGGATGTCTCCAAGACGTGTAACAGGGGCGTACATCTCTGATCTATCATAATATTATTAATTTTGGTCGGCAAACCCCTTTCGCTACTAAGCAACTCTCATACTTGGAGCTCCCGTCCATATCTTTCTTGATTTTATTGACCCATCTTGGGTTGATCAATTTTGTTCCTTTTGGAACTCCTTCCCGTCTAATCAGCTCCCATGTACCACATCTATCATGAGAGTTTAGTTCCTGAAATTGCGAATCTATTTCCAAACCGAGTTTAGCATCAGGACCGAACCTATCCCCATAAACCCGCGACTGCATGAAATCAACATGTTTAGATCTCGTCAAGGTTTTTGTCTTGACAACAAAGAGAATATTTATATTATATTATTTATAACCTGTGCTAGTGCATGCAAGAAGGTAGGCCAAACGAGCTCTTGGCTCAAACTTTGATTTTGGTAAGCCTCAGATTCAAACCTACGAAAAGGAACTCAATAGACTTGTTTGTCGTGCGATTGTGAACATGTACTGAATAACTCAATGTATGAGCCCAATAGTAAGCTGGCATCCCTGCACTGAATAAATTTATCCTCATATTTTCCTGAAGTTCTAAATTTAGACGTTCAGCACAGGAGTTGTGTTGAGGAGTGTAGGGGGCACAAATGTCCAATGTGATCCCTTCAGCCCTAATCAAGTCCTTCATAGCTTGAGTCTGATATTCACGTCCTCCCTCAAGGCGAAGTTCCATTAATTTTACCGAGCTATCCCCCAGCAACCTGCGGGTTTCACTGAGAAATTCTCTAAGTGCAAAGTGGACTTGGTTTTTATCAGGTATGGCAAACGCCATGACAAAAGGAGAATAATCATCTGTAAATGTGACAATGTAGTTAGCGCCAGTAACACTGTGAACTGTCCTGAGTGAACAAGGCGTAATTTTGCCCATTAGATCTGAATGAACTCTTGCAAGGGGTTTAGTGGTCCTAGTGCGAACCTTGGTGAACGGTGTTCTCTTGGCTTTGGCCATTTTACACGCTTTACAGTCCAAAATATGAACTGTGATTTTTATGTCATTCATTTTGGGTAGGATTTTACTAGCTGACTCTAAGACTTAGGCTACTTAGTAGCCTTTGGAGGTATGATTGAGGTGATAACGTCAAAGTAAAGCTTTACACTCCCTAAGAGATCGATCTGCCATATGCCTTTGAATTATGGTTAAATCAGCATCATTAGAAAAACTGGGTGATTCGTTGGAAGCACTAACAGGTTTTCGTTGACCTTATTTACTGGTTTAACTGGTAATTGTTCCTCTTGGTTGTCAAATTCGTTAATTTGGATGGATGAAGTGGGTGGTTCCTCTTTATCCATCAAGTAAAGTTTGCGTTTTCTGCTCTTAGGTCTCTTCTGTTCAGTGCTTTCATCGAACTCAGCCATTATTTTTACAATATCATAATTTTTATTTAATAAGAGTAATTCAAATTTTAGCCACCAAAGTTTGTCATGGTAATGAATGGCCAGTGGCGATATTGGCTCTGTCCTTGATGTGAATAAACTGAACTTCGTCATAAAAAGACTTAAGAGAACCCTTTCGGGGGCATAGAGAACGTTTTGAGGCACTCCAGACTTTTAGCAACTCCCGAAATAGCAATATCCCCTTCATGAGTAATAACCAAATTAGTTTCTTTGTCATTATTGGCACAAGCTACTCTCCTAGGCCTGGACAGCTCTCTTAGAACAATTCTACAATTACCTATTGTAAAAGCTTCCCGCTCTTTGACAAAATGATCAGTAACTGTTGACCCTGAGTCTGCTACCATGATCAGACTAGGTATACCTATTAGGTGATGACTCACTTTGGACCGTGAAGACCTTCTCCTACCATTATTGTCGTCATCTTCGAGGAGTGCGTAATTGGCATGTCGGGCGAACTTCTTTCGGGGCTCTTCAGTGTGGCTGCTTTGCTGGTCCTCACCGCATGATTTTTCACCGTAGAGGGCCTTCTTTGGTTTTGTGTATCTGGTTTTGTTTGGTTTCCTCCTTCAAGCTTCTTTTCTTTGACCACTCTATTCTTTTCCTTCTTCTGGGCATCGCTCTTCATTGGACACGTAGCTGCCAAGTGATCTTTAGTGAACTTCAAGCGTTTATAGCACAAACGCCCTTTTCCCTTATTTGGACAGTCGTTTTTGTAATGGCTGGTCACCTCACACTTTGAACTCACTGCCATCACAAATTCAGCTCTCATCTCCTTGTTGCTCCGCTCAACGTCAGGACACCGTCGCATCTTTCTCACCACAGCCTCATACCTTTGTATGAACTGGACAACCGTCTCTGCATCCTTCTGGTAGGTACTTCATGTTTCCATACTCAATTTTCAGACTGTACTCAATACTCTTTGAGATCGTCTGAAACACGGCTTCTTATCAGGCGTGTAACAGTGGCATTTGACAGTGGTTCCATCTTGTCGTCCAAGGCATACAACGCTCCTTGCGCGCGGAGTTCCGATCTCAACTTTGCCATCCATTTGAAGAAACCTGCATTCGTCCTCTTGAACAGTCCAACTTCTTGCTTCGCACCGACGTCGTACTCTTCAAAGCCCTCTTTTTCTTCTCTGACAAGCCGAACGAATCCTCCAATCAGCTTGTCCTAGTCCTGTCTATGCAGTGCACCATGTCTTCCGTCTGGTAGAGTATCACTCCCTTCAAGTCATGCCAAACTCTCGCCTCTTTGTCCTAGCTTGTTCATCTTTCAGCCGTCAGTACTAAACGTACGATTGTTACATCTAACAGGTCTTTATTTGGCTTTAAATTGTCGAGCCTGCAAAGGACAAAAATCAATTAAAATCCAAGAGTGGATAGAGGTCATATTTCATCACACATCAAAAATCATCTATAACATCAACCATCAATTTATCGATGAACACATCCACGTCTCACTCTGAACATCAAAATTTTGATGTTAACACTGACGTCTATAACATCAAAACATCGACGTCTATAGCATCAAAACATCAACGTCTATAAAATCAAAACATCGACGTCTATAACATCAAAACATCGACGTCTATAGCATCAAAACATCGACGTCTATAAAATCGTTATAATAACATCAAAACATCGTTATAATAACGTCTATAAAATCAAAACATCGACGTCTATAACATCAAAACATCGACGTCCGTAGCATCAAAACATCGACGTCCACAAAATCGTTATAATAACGTCTATATAAAACATCGACATCTATAGCATCAAAACATCGACGTCTATAGCATCAAAACATCGACGTCTATAAAATCGTTATAATAACGTCCATATAAAACATCGACATCTATAGCATCAAAACATCGACGTCTATAGCACCAAAACATCCACGTCTATAACATCAAAACATCCACGTCTATAACATCAAAACATCCACGTCTATAACATCAAAACATCCACGTCTATAACATCAAAACATCGACCACGTACATGTGCGCTGGCTGTCAATTTTGCCAATGCACAATCTGGTGTAAGAACCTCTTCAATCTTCCTTTGGAGTCGGTTTCCATGGCTCCCCAGACACCCAGGCGATAGTCCACGGACTGGATATCAAGGAGAAACCACTGAGATCTCTTTCTCAGCTGGGAATCTTTTTCTCCACCAGTCCATGTATGTTCACTCAGTGAACAACTTAGGCTCAGGGCTCCAAGAAGCCTGCGGTAGTTAAACCTCGGTCATCTATGAGTGCATGTGTGTGTGTGTTATCCATCTGAACATCTTTCCATCGTCAATCTTGCGAATAACCATCAATTGAGCTCAAGTTTCTTTCGCATCATCGTTAATTAGGGATCCCTCATCACGTCATCTCTCAGAGTGCTTGTGGGTAATCGTCAAATCTTATCAATCAACCATCTTACCGTCTTACAGTCCTCTTCTTTAACAACAACAGTCAGAAAATCGTTATCTATTTGGGTATTCCCCACTTAACAAATGGTACTTACTTACTTGAATTAGCCGTCTTCATCATTTTCGTCTTTTCCCATTTCTCAATGGTACTCAGATTAGCCGTCTTAAACATCTTTATCTTTTCCCATTTCCCAATGGTACTCAGATCAGCCGTCTTCAACATCTTTATCTTTTCCCATTCCCAATGGTACTAAGATTAGCCGTCTTAAACATCTTTATCTTTTCCCAAATGGTACTTACTTGAATTAGCCGTCTTCATCATTTTCGTCTTTTCCCATTTCTCAATGGTACTAAGATTAGCCGTCTTAAACATCTTTATCTTTTCCCATTTCCCAATGGTACTCAGATTAGCCGTCTTCAACATCTTTATCTTTTCCCATTCCCATGGTACTAAGATTAGCCGTCTTAAACATCTTTATCTTTTCCCAGTCTACGACTGGTAATCAGATAAGTCATCTCGCATCTTATACCCACACCATCTTTCCATCTTAACCCATAGTCAAGTCACTATGAGCACCTAGGATTTTGAAACATCTATGCACTCCCCTTCTCATCCTATCCACAAGGGACAGCCATGGCACACACACACAATGCACGCGATTCACCTCTTTATCACAGGCGAACCTCTCTATTAGATTGATTCCCAAAGAATCCGATGGATCCATAACGGAAACCTATAGACAAATCTTCGTATCCGCGGAATCTATTTAATCAATATACGACTCAACACAAAGGATTAATAAACCATCGCATCATCTAGTAGCCATGAGCTAGTTCTTTGTCTTACCTTCTTAAGATACATCCATCAACATCGTCTTACCACCCGTACTTGGGATGTTCATAAAATCATCAGTCGACGCTCGATTCGGAGAATAATCGTTTAATGAGCAGACACTTTCAATCGAGTTAAAACATAACTTGTATCAAACATAACTTCATAGAGTAACAGAGAACGGACTTATTTCTTCGATTCCTTAGCAAGTACAACAACAACGACAGAGGCGATGGCGGGGGCAGTGTTACCACCATCTGTGATAAATGACCGCCTAACAAAACATTTAATAAGAGTGAGGGACATGAGCTGGCTGTCCTTTCTCCGTTAATAGTACACTACCTACGAAAAAACTAGTTTTAGATCTAACCTACTGTCGATAGGTAGTAGTTTTAGGCATTAGTTATGTATAAAACGCTGCAAATTTTACACAAGGTTTTATTATTCTTTGGTATAGGTTACTTGTGCAAAAATATAATTCTGTCAATGAAAAAAAAAAAAAAAAAAAAATTAATTTTTTGTATCTCAGGAGGTTAAAGATTTTTCGAGTAAAAAATTTTTTTACTTGAAAAATCTTTAACCTCCAGAGATACTTCAAAAATCCCATTTTAGCCCCCATAGCGCCCCACGGGTTTGAGCGATCGGACTGAAAACCTTGCGGGCACAACTAGATAGTAAACCAAGTAGGTACCTATTTTGTCAAAATTTCAGATTTAAAAAAAATTCCTACAGCCCAAAACGGCCTGGACGGCGGACGGACATTTCGGATTTAGAATTTAGACCTTTTGAAACGGATAAGTAGGTAATGTCAAATTTTGAAGCCGATCCGAGTCGTCGACCTCCGTCGCGATCACATAAGGTGTATTACACCAAGTACACCTTATGAGAGTACATTAGGTGTATTACCTATTCCAAGAATAATAGGTAGGTAATCCAAAATTATGTAGGTAGATGTGGTTTTGAACATTTTGATTTGAGAGCAACTTGGGTTTGAGATCAAAACTAGTGTACCTACGTACCTACTAATAATATTATAAGAGCTGGGTACCTACCTATCAGTACCTAGCTAACATAAGTAATAATAATATTATTACCTATGTACAATACAGTACCTACAGTATGTTATAACATATTAAGTGATCATGAGAATTTTTTTACGTTATCACGGAATAACAACAGATCATCCATTGATTAAATTTCAATCACATGTACCTTACCTACCACTCATGCATATCACAAGTGTTCGCCATCAGTGTCTTGAAATAGATGACAACAACAACAACTACTTTCTGGGCGGGCGAATGCGCGCGCGGTCTGTAACGGCCGTTTATCTTTTCTCAGAAAAGTTTTCTGTTACTCTGTGGGCCGTTTCAAGTTGATACAAGGCTTCACGATCAAACTAGGGGTGTGTAAGACAAGGTCACTTGAGTGAGTCGAAGCTCAAACGGTCACTCGTTTCACTGACAAGGTCTTTTGAACCAGTTCACCCGTTCAGTACGTTCACTTACCCGTTCAGTGACAAAAATGTAGATTATCACTGAATAGGTACAATTATTATAAGGAAAAAAGTAGGTATTTCAAGACAAAACAGCCTTCGGGCACGAAATTATAATGAGAAATTTATAATTAAAAAAAAAAATATTGGTACCTACAAGAATAATATTAAATGTGTGTTATACTGGAATAGCTGGGTGATTCCAAAAAAAAAAAAAAAACGGAAATTTGGGGTTTCGTTTAGGCCGAAAATTTTTCGATCGTTTTCTCTAGAAGTGTTATTGATTCCGGTCCAGGGAAAGCCCTAGTTTTCGAAAATATATAGGGTGAGATACTTTATGTAGCCCCCTAAAAGATATCACTACAAAACCACGACGGATTTATGTGCTTTCCTCAAGACCATCACATGAATTGGTGTTGGTATAACTATTGAGGAGCTCAATATATATTCCCAATTACTTTCAGTATCCGTAGCCAGTAACCGAATATAAAATATAATTAGGGTTAGAAACTAGATTTGAAGGCCAATTTCTGCAACTGAAATGGAGAAAGCTAGGCATGAAGGACTTGAGTTTTCGTGATGGTCTTGAACTTTTGTGTGAAGGTTATGAACTCTTGAGTGAAGGTCATGAGTTTTTCACAATGGTCTTGCCGTTTACCTAGTAATAATACAATATACGTACATATATACTACAATAACTTGGTCAAGTCAATGAGATAGGTTATTAAATCATCCAAACCTTCACTAATCCCTCATGACCTTCACAAGTTTGACTTGGTAAAACGTGATGGTCGCGTGAAGGTTTTGAGTGTGACGGTCATGAGAAAGTATCTCAAAATGGCTGGCAAGCTAACTCTGTGTTTCCAAAAGGGTAAACTGGTCTTTCATCGCCACACGAACCCGTTTTGTGTTCTAAGGGTGATTACAATCTAATCAAACAATTTGAATTACTCATTTTACAACCGTGAATGTCTGGAAAAAAAGTATCTCAACAAACATGACTTAGCTCAGTAAACTCTGTGAAAATTTTTCTTTGGCTGCTGGAGATCCCCCACGAGCCGTATTTTCCCTTCCAGGGATGTTGGGCTACTGAACGGACTAGCTCGGAGATCGAAATAGTTAAAAATGCGCTCTTCAGACGAAATGAAGAACTAACTTTTTTTCTTGTGCCGGTCTTGAGTCATCATGAGTACGCAACTTTTAGAGGGTGGTTCTGCATTTAGATAATTGATAACCCCTTGAACGTAGTAAACTATTGAAATATGGAATCTCCTAATCACTTGGGGAGAAGGCGTTGACTGTAAATCCATGATATGGGATCTAAAATCGATTCCAAACTTGCTCATAGGTCTCGAGTACGCGTGAAGGTCGTGGAGTTTTCTGTAGTAAATCTCGATTTTCTCCTAGTACATTAGCCGAAATAATTCAGAAGTATTTAGAGTGGTAGAGCATTTCGTGTGGAGCTATACAAAAAAAAAGTTAGAAGATTGGGTAATTTTTGGAAGCTACAGAGGCGAGTACTCACCGATTTCCATTTTTTTTGGAATCACCCAGCTGTAAAAGTCGTTCTTCACGCTAAGTTTGGCCCCACAATAGTGACACACCCAAACATCCTTATTTTCACCGATCTTGAAGTGGAGCCAAATATCACTTTTGCTCATGTTGACGTTTGTTGTTGCACTTACATTGTTATGATTTTCCCTAAACAAGTAAGTGGAAAAATAAAACTTGAACTTGGGGAGGGAAGAAAAAATACAAAATAGAGAAGGTAGCAATGACTGACTGTTATCGTGGTGGGGAGGTGACCAAACTAACTAAACAACGTTCCCTAGAAAATCGGGAGAAAAATATTTCCCTACAACAAAATATCTGTAGGTCCACCTGTTGCGGGAAAGTTGCCTACAGATATTCTCAACAACCCTACCGCTCTGTTGGGACATCATGCATTCACCGACCGTTCGAGACAATTCTTCTGGTTATCTTTTGTGTCACCCGTTCATGAATCGCATCATCCGACCCAGCCCGACCGAGCTGAGATGAACGGGTGACCGTGTACCTTCTGACAATACGGTCAGTGCAGACAAGGTCTTTTCAGTGACAAGGTCATTTTGATACGTTCACTCATGACCGACACACCTCTAGATCAAACGTTTTTCCCTAGTTTTTCACGCGTTTCCCTTCGATCTCATTTTCAAGAAGTATGTTCATTGCTAATCGGTTTCTTCAGGTTCAAGTTCAACAGTTCAATCACTCAAAAGCATTAGGGTAGGGTGGGGTAAGGTCCCGCACGGGGGAAGTTCCCGCACACTGCTTTGCAAAGCAAAAACTCTCTCCCACAAAAACTTTCTTCGTTGTCCGCCATGGGGCAGGTAAGGGCAATCATGTGACTACTCAGAATGATCAGTTTGGAGAGGCTGCTCAAAGTGAAGCCTTCACAATGAGGTGATTTTCATTTTTTTGGCATTTTGACGTAAGGTAGGGTGGGGTAAGTTCCCGCAGGTTCGAATCATTATTGTTTCTGTGACTCCTAAGCCACTATTCCTCCCATTTCTGAGCAAGGATGATTCATTGGAGCCTTGCTGAAGACATCTAACGCCCACAGCGCAGTTTGACCATTATTAGGATAGTTATAGACCCATTTTTCAATTGCTGCGGGGACTTACCCCATCGCGTGGGGCAAAGCCCCGCAGATGCAATTTTTTGAAAAATGGGTATAACTATCCTAATAATGGTCAAACTGCGCTGTGGGCGTTAGATGTCTTCAGCAAGGCTCCAATGAATCATCCTTGATCAGAAATGGGAGGAATAGTGGCTTAGGAGTCAATAGAAACAAAAATGAATCGAACCTGCGGGACCTTACCCCACCCTACCCTACATGCAGTTTTCATTGCTAAGCTACTTCAACAGCTTCAACTATCACTTTGACCACTCATTGCCAACGATTTGGTAAGTACTAGTAGCTAACATTTTTTCATATGATAATTATTATTAATTAAATCTCTCCCACCTGCTGGTCTCTAACCGCATAGGTTAGGTCTGAAGGTGGCAAGCTAGCGAAATTCAGTTAAATACTTACTCGTAAATAATACCGAGATTCTTTTCGTACCGTCTCTTCCCTTGCTATCTCATTGTTGAATCAACAATGTTGATATCACCAATCAATATTAAATATTGAATAAATTTTATTCCTGAAATTTCTCTACAGGCCCCACGGACAGCCAAGGGTGCCCAGACCCGCAACCAAAGTACACACCCAGGGGAAACTGCACTTCATTCCGAGAAATAATCAGCACAGGTACGTTGAAATGATTGTTTGGTTGTTCTTTTGGTTGGAGTAATACACCAATATTCTTGGAGTAATACACCTTTGTAATCGCGACAGGGGTCGACAATTCTGATCGGGCTCAAAATTTGACATCATTCGTTTCAAGACGTCTAGATTCCAAAACCGAAATGTCCGCCCGCCTTCCAGGCCGATTTGGGCAGTAGGAAATATTTTAATAATCTGAAATTTTGACAAAGTAGGACCTACTCGTTTTACCATCTAGTTGTGCCCGCAAGGTTTTCAGCCCGATCGCCCAAACCCGTGGGGCGCTATGGGGCTAAAATGGGGCTACGGGAGGGTTTTTTTGAAGGCTTTTAGCTATAGGATCGAGTTAGGTGTCGTTTTCGAAGTATTTTTGGACGTAGAATCCTTTTTTGGGGGTCTCGGAACGATTCGATTTCACTGTTGCGATCTATAGGGCTTTCATGGTGCTACAAATGAGATTTTTCAAGGATCCCAGGAAGTCAAATATTTTTCAAGTAAAAACAAAAATTCTGAAAAAAAATCCAAAAAATTTTTTTTCCAAAATTGTTTTCAATGACAAAATGAAATTTCTGCACAAGTGACCTAGGCTGATATAGCTATATCAAAGAATAATAAACACTATTGTAACATTAAATATTTGACCCCCTGGGATCATACCAAAACCATGAATAGCCCCACGAATGCCCCATAGTGAAATCGGATCGTTCTGGGACCCCCAAAAATGGATTCTACGTCCAAAAAACGACACCTAACTCGATCCCATATCTGAACACCTTCAAAGACGCCTCCAGTAGCCCCATAACGCCCCACGGGTTTGTGCGATCGCGCTGAAAATCTTGCGAGGACAACTAGATGGTAAACCAAGTATTATGTCAAAATTTCAGATCTTTAAAAAAATTCCTACTGCCCAAAACGGCTCGGACAGTGGACGGATATTTCGTTTTTGGAATCTATATATAGAGACCCCTGAAACCTATGGACCCCTGGAGACCTCTTGAAACGATTAATGCCGATCAGAATTGTCGACCTCCATCACTATTACATACGTGTATTATTCCAGTAATAATCCAAAAGTAGTACCACATAAATAATAACACAAAAGTAGTACCACAATTGTGGTACTTTAAGGGTACTTTAAAGTACCATTGTTAGTACTTAAGTACCTAGGGGGGTTTCTCCTTGTTTTGAATGTTCCTATTTCGTGTTTATCCGCATTCGTCTGCAAACGTTTTTAACGAATTTCTTCTACATTTTTTCAGTGATAGACTGCAGTGTTCAGCGTAAGGACTTCATCATCCGAATCACTCGAAGGCTCAGTTCAGTTTGCCAGTCAATTTTATCATTCAGAAATCCTCAAAGTCTTAGTCGAATTCGCAATTGATTGTAAGTGGGCATACTACACTTTAAATCTCGTAAAAATTTTATCTCGCCTGATGAATATTTTCTAATTGACCTGTTATGAACATTGAACATTATCATGATAGCTGAGTTTTATGACATAAATATTAATGTTTTAACAGTTACTATCGTTATAATTTTTCACGTTTATTGGTTTTTTAAGTGCACTTTCCTTATTCAACTTTGTTATTCAGGTTTCTCCTATGGTTCAATTGTATCTGATGAAGCATGATGATGTTCGATTAGTTACTGGTATTTTTATGATTTTGTAAGCATAAAAGTGATATTATTGTGAGATTAGCTCTAGAATCGATTCCTAGCCTGTGACCGTCATTAATAATTATTAGTTACAACTTGAGTTGTATTCCCCTGTATATTTTTATGGAATATAATTGAAGTCATAGAAAGAAAGGGTTTTGTTATCTTGTAGGCATTTTATGACTGATGTGGCTTATGAATATTAACTATAAGCTGTGATTTTATGAAACATATTTGTTTGCATGTCCTGTTATAGGCCTCTGATATTGACGTTCAGTTGTCGTTTCACTCACTGTTCTGGTTTTATATGTCATATTATATTATAATACCTACCAGAAGATTCATTTTGTTGTTCATGTATAATAAGTGAAACTGCCGTTTTACTCTTTTTGTGATCACCTGGCAGGTGCAGGAAATTTTAAAGATGATTTATTTAATAGTAATTACCTATCCTTATAAGGATTTAAACTAAATGATCTCTAACTGTAAACTTTTTCTTATTTAGAAAAAAACTTTGACCCAAGAGCTGTTTCAGATTTTTAATAAATGTTTATTAACTACCTACCTGAGTACTTGTTTTGATTATAACTGTCTCCTTGGCCACCTTCAGGTTTTAACAGGTTGGGTAAAACACCACAAAATGCATTACCCAACTGTCGGCTAAATGTGGCGGATAGTTTGAGAGCCGACAGTTGGATCATAAAGCAGCGCCAACCAGTCCCAAATGATAGGTGAATGCTGAGTCACAATGCAAATTACTCAGCATTCATCTATCATTTGGGACTGGTTGACGCTGCTTTATGATCCAACTGTCGGCCCTGAAACGATCCGCCACATTTAGCCAACAGTTGGGTAATTCATTTTGTGCATGTGTTACCCAACGGTTGGGGAATACCGTGGGACATTCACAGTAACTTACCATTTGCCAACGGTTGGAATATGAAACACCAACAACCATTCCCCAACAGTTTGTTTATAGTGTATAGGCAACCATTTCCCAACAGTTGGTTAATGGAGGACAAGAACCTTTTCCCAACGATTGGCTGACAGTTATACTACCATTTGCCGACTGTTGATTTGCCTGATTCCCGACCCAAAAAGTTCAAACAGTACAATCACCCAACGGTTGGGACACGGAGAGTGCACACATCATTTGCCAACCGTCTGGTTTCTTTGTTGGCCAACCGAACCCCAACTGTTGGGCCGCACTGTTCCCCTACCAAAAAAAGCGGCCATCTCACCATTGCCCAACCGTTGGGCAACCGTCTGGTTTTTTTGTTGGGCAACTGAACCCCAACTGTTGGGCCGCACTGTTCCCCTACCAAAAAAGCGGCCATCTCACCATTGCCCAACCGTTGGGTAACCGTCTGGTTTTTTTGTTGGGCAACCGAACCCCAACTGTTGGGCCGCACTGTTCCCCTACCAAAAAAGCGGCCATCTCACCATTGCCCAACCGTTGGGCAACCGTCTTGTTTTTTTTGTTGGGCAACCGAAACCCAACTGTTGGGCCGCACTGTTCCCCTACCAAAAAAGCGGCCATCTCACCATTACCCAACCGTGAGGCCAACGGTTCTACTCACCATTACCCTACCGTTACCCAACGGTTCTGTGCTACATGGGTACCCGCTCCCTGTCATTGTTTTTCCAAAACGAGTCAATGTTTTTAATGAAGCGAGTCAGGTTGAAGTCGGTGGGGTTCTGAGACACCCAGGCTTGACCTTCACCAAATTTAGTGAAAATCAATCAGGGATTGACTGAGGGTTATTTGACCTGTTCACCCCTCAAAGCAGTGATAAATCTCTGGGAGATACTGGGGATGAATTCAAGTAAGTGTGAAAGGCAGAAAGACGTAGTCGCTCACTGGTCCGGAATGGGCACCGGTTCCTTGGGGCTCCACTTTCAGAACTTTTGGAATAGAGAACATCCCAAGGCCGAGGGTTACAACGTTGGCCTCCCCTCACAGCAACGCAGACGAATCTCCTACTTCCCCACGTACATCAACAGAAGGCCTGCATCGTCACTGCCGTCCCCACCTGTTCACCCCTCAAAGCAGTGATAAATCTCTGGGAGATACTGGGGATGAATTCAAGTACGTGTGAAGGCAGTTCCTGATTGATTTTAATCTACTGCTTGGGGACGGCAGTGACGATGCAGGCCTTCTGTTGATGTACGTGGGGAAGTAGGAGATTCGTCTGCGTTGCTGTGAGGGGAGGCCAACGTTGTAACCCTCGGCCTTGGGATGTTCTCTATTCCAAAAGTTCTGAAAGTGGAGCCCCAAGGAACCGGTGCCCATTCCGGACCAGTGAGCGACTACGTCTTTCTGCCTTTCACACGTACTTGAATTCATCCCCAGTATCTCCCAGAAATTTAGTGAAGGTAACCGACATTTGGGATGCCCAGTTGTACTTAGGCTCGGACGTCACTTCATTCGAATGAATGAAGTGACGTCGCTCTGATCAGAGCGATGAGACGACGAAGACACAACTTAGGGTATCTGGTGTCGTCCATGCCACACAGCTTGAGCCACCAGCCCGCAGCAAGCTTCATAATCCTTACTTCCAAGTGGACAAGAGCAAGCTCTACACGCACAAGGTAGTCCGGGGTGTTATTGGGCAGAAAAAGTAAAGACTTATAAGCTCTGACCTGGATTTTGTCCAGGACACTACACAGAGTGACACCCCACGACTCAGCAGCATACAGAGAAGCCGTAAAAACCAGTGACCCAATTACTCTGTGCCATGATGAGAAAGGTCCTCCACGTGCTTTATGGACCATAGGCAAAAGCGCCCTAGCAGCCGATTCACCTTTCCTGGTTACATCTGAGGCATGCCGCACAAACAGACCTGAACTAAAGAATTTAACACCCAAATATGAGTAGGAGTTGGCGATTGGGAGGTCCACATCACCATACCTAAAGTGGTACCCACTAGGGAGTGACCCGTGTCTCCTGAAAACCACAATGTTTGACTTCGTATGATTAACGTTAAGAAAGTTATCCTTGCAGTAAGAGTGGAGAGCCTCCAGCATCCTCTGCATTTCAACATAACTAAAAGTCAAAAGGCATAGATCATCTGCGTACTGTATGGAGATGATGTCGTGAGTTCCAACAACATTAAGACCACGAAGACCTCTTCTCAGCAGGAAGTTTTCTAGATCTGCAATGAACAGGGCAAAGCAGAGCGGGGACAGAACGTCGCCCTGCAAGACACCTTCCAGCACCTGGTACGGTTTTGAATCATCGCCTCCAACACTCAGCTTGAAGGATGCGTTTTCATACATAGATTTCAAAAGATTAATGAATCTTGCACTGATGTTAAGATCATAAAATTTGGACCATAGTCTTTCATGCACCACGCTGTCAAAAGCACGAGAAAAGTCGATGAAAGCAGCAAAGACTTTGCGCTTAGGAAGCCGGGTGTTGATCGAAATCAGGCTTTGAGGAGTGAAGATGTTATCAATACAACCACGACCCTTTCGGAAGCCACACTGGCTTTCTGGGAGTAGGTTGTTGTCATCCACGAATTTAATAAGTCTATTTTGGAGGATGGCGTTAAATGCCTTTAGAATGGTATTCAGGAGCGAGATTCCTCTGTAATTTTTAGGATCGGATGAGTCACCTTTCTTATGAAGCAGAAAGGTTCGTATCTGGGCTAGAACGCTAGGCACAGACCCCTCCCTGAGCATCAAGTTGAAAAACTCCAAAACAAAGCGAAGCCAGCAGTCGGGAAGATTTTTATAAAATTCGTATAAAATGCCGTCAGGGCCAGGGGCTTTATTATTTTAGAGCAGCTTTAAGACTGCATTAAGTTCTGCCATAGTGATATCTCCATCCAACAACTGATCAAATGACCCAGAGAACCAGTAGGGTTCAGCAAGTGGCCTGTGGGCTGGAACGAAAGAGTCATAAAACTCTTCCACCGTCTTGATGTCTAGTTTCGAAATATTGAGAGACTTTTTCCTGAGTTTACAAACCGCTAACCAGAAGTCACGAGAGTTTCGACAGTTAGCGAATGCCGTTTTCAGCTTCTCGAAGTATTCCTTTTTCTTAAGCTTTAACAATATTTTATATTCCTTTTTCGACATCAAATAATCGTCAAGTGAAGATTGTGCGAAGCAAAGCCTCCTCGCCTTTCTGTAGGCTCTCCTCATAGCAAACCGCGCGCTACGACAGGAAGCATCGAACCATTGGTGGCGTCTGAAAAGGACATTCTTAACCTTAAACGTTTTCACAAGTCCTAACTGAACACCAGCCTTGCGAAGAGATTCGATAGTGAACAAATACATAGAAACAGGATCCCTCGAGACTTCCTCGATTTCGTAAGCAAACGCCTCCATACAGCTTTTTAAGTCTTTTTCTTTACCAGAACTCCACAAGAATTTTTCACAGAGTGGCAGGGTTTGATGTGCACGGCCCCCCAGCGGTGCAACCTCAAAACCCCTCAGGCCTAGCCGACAGACCAGATGGTCAGCACCAGAACCTATATCCAAAACTTCAAAATCTTCAGCAATACCAAGACAGTTAACATCCACCCACACCTGGTCGACGCAGCTCTTCCCAACATGGGAAACGAAAGTATAGTTCCCACAAGCGTCGCTCTTGGACCTACCGTTGACGACTAAAAAACCATTCTCTTCCATGAACTTTACAACCCTACGACCTGGAGCATTGAGAACCAAATCACAAGACATTCTGGATGATAGAAGATTGCTTCCCACAAACGCATCATAGTCCCCCTGGTTCTCCTGCCCGATTCGTGAGTTCCAATCGCCCCCTATAACCACAAAGGCGCGAGGATACGAGTTTCTATATTGAAGGATACCTACATTCATTTAGAAGCTCCTCCTGAGCGGTGCCAAAACCGTCTTTAAAATAAACATTTCCCACAAGAATTATGCCGTAAGTTTTGAATCTGATGAAATGTGAGGGATAAAAAAAGTATCGGCGCCGATACCGGAAAAAAAGTATCGATATTACGATATGTATCGGGGACAAAAAGTATCGATATGTATCGATACTTTTTTTGAAATGTATCGATACTTTTAAGTATCGATACTTTTTCAACATCCCTAATCTTAGCTCACTCAGCTGATCGAGGGAATCCCTGTCATTTGAAACTTCTCTAGTTGTCCTAGAAAAAGTCCTCCTCTTGTAGTTGTCCTAGAAAAAGCCAGTTTCTTGAACTCCCAAAAAGGCTCCCTTTCAAATTTCAACCCTCGTATTACCCTCATCATAATAATATTATGATGAGATGACTATATTATAGTGGCAATGCGTTACCTACTCCTTCGAGTTCGATTGCTTTGAAAGACACTTCACCTCATTCTTTGGATGTCTAAACTCTTGGAATATCAACCCGAGATTAAAAAAAAAATCGATGGCTGCGTAAAAAACCGGCCTAACAACCAACATGTTCCGCGTTGTTAAGGATGACCCGAATCACCGGAAGTAGAGGGTATCGAGCAATTTTGGAAGATCGTGCATCACCGCGTCAACCCTCGGATTCATTTAGAAAAAAAAATCGTTTAAATGGTTCGGCCGTTTAGGCCGTAGAACGTGATACATACAAACAAACCCATACCGACCTGATCTGACGAACGGCTGGAGCTACAAAAATCGTTCTGGAGTCGTTGGAATCAGCTTAAAAAGCTCATTCCAGAGAGCCGTGACACAACGAAATCGGACAAAAACGTTCGTTCTGCTTTTGAGTCCTCCTTAGATACGTCAAGGATGTAAATAACCTCCGTTGTGAAGGACCGCCCGAAAACCGACGAAGGAGCCGGCGTGGATCGGACAGACCTTCAAACGGCACAACTTCGCGTCGAGCCCTTTCAAATGAGCCATCTCCCACGAAAATTGATGGAGAACTGCAGCCTCCACGCGCCAAGCAAAAATCACTGATCGCTAATAATAATAAGATTCCAGGAATAATAAATCAAAAACGCTGCAAATTTTGCACAAGGGTCAACCCTTAATTATTGCAAATTAATTTTAGCACAATAATTGTTAATTATTAACCTTTATTAGAAATCAATAAATTTATTGATCTCTAATAAAGGTTAATTGTGCAAAAATTAATTTTGAGTCATTAAGAAAATATTAAAAAAAAAAAAAAAAAAAAAAAAATTGTAAGTAGGTATGTACCTACTTACCTACAATGTTTGGACAAATTTGGGACCTCAAAAAATGGATTTTGCGTCCAAAATTTAATTCTCTTCGGAAAACGACAACTTATTTGACCCCATGCTCCTTAAAAAATCCCATTTGTAGCCCTCTAGATCCCCTCAGTGAAATCGGATCGTTCTGGGACCCCAAAAAATGGATTCTACGTCCAAAAATACTTCGAAAATTTGCAGCGTTTTCACTGAAACATGCAAATTAATGAAGCCATAAGTAATGGAACGGGTGTCATTATGCGACCTCAAAAACCGAAATTAAAAAAATAAAACCTCAAACTCATCAGCTTGCGTACAAGTCCGCAACTCAGTGGAACATTTTCATGTATGTTTGGGGGGCCTCCATGGATTACGATTAGGTACCTAGCAACGGACGTGACGTATTTACGTGAGCAATACGTAACGGCAGTCAACACAGTTTTGAGAATAGCTACAAAATCGCGTAGACACACACCCGTTGAGACTCTATACAGAAAGTTAGATGTAATGAAACCTAGAATATCATATGTATATAGAATAGTGCTGTACGTTTATAAAAAATTGGCAATTTCGTTAAGCAACCGGACATTAGACCTACTAGGGCAAACTTGACTGCAATAACAGACATTCCACGGCCGTATAATGATTTCTTCACTAGGCAACTACCCTGGCTAGCGCCAAAAATTTTTGAACAGCTACCCTACAGAATGAAAACAGCCAAACACTTCGGTACTTTCAAGAATGAAGCTAAGAATTATTTGAAAAACAGTGAAAACGCCAGCACAATTCTGCAAATTTTATTATAAG
The DNA here is from genome assembly GCA_955831195.1 of Pilophorus perplexus. Lineage (NCBI taxonomy): Eukaryota > Metazoa > Arthropoda > Insecta > Hemiptera > Miridae > Pilophorus > Pilophorus perplexus. The sequence goes on from OY037009.1 coordinate 1,100,892, forward strand.
ATTTATTTAGGTAGCACTATGTAAAGCTGTTGCTGTACTGCCTAGAAATAATTAACATAACATATATTAACCCTAGATATATTAACCCTAGACACCCCACGGCAACTTCTTTCATGTGCTGCGCCTAGCCGTTGGCTTTCCCCTCCTTCTCACTTCAACGTAAATAGGTACTCTCCCACTATCCCTCTACCCTGCCATAACCAAAACGCGTCCAATTTTGCGTCAGCCGCCGAGAGAAGCTGTCAAAAATTTGGCCTGGGGTGTTCAACACCCCACTGTGCGGGTAACGCTCACATTTTTTTCGCGCTTCCCGGTCAGTTGGTGGAGTGAAATGGGGACGAAATTGGGAATTTTTTGTATTCCTCATTCTTTCAATGATAAAGGCTTTCAATTTTTTCACAAGTCTAATTTTCCAATGATAAATTCGAGTCAACGACCAAAACATTTTGTAAGCTTGGTTTTTATCGTTATGTTACTTACTTGAAATATTTTGTGAATTATTTTTCGGCAAGTTGACTATAAAATTGTTTCCATTTCATGCTTTTTATGTATCTTATTTGGTTCAAGGGTAAAAAGTTTTCATAGCAATTTTTTCAAGTCGGCCAAAGAGCTTCCACCCAGGTTTTTTACGAGGAGCTTTAGTACAATACTACAATGAATGCCGCTGTGCAAAAAAAAGTTATTTTGATGTGATTCTTTATTCTAAGTGTAATAGATATGCAGTAGTTTTGAATTCGAGACAAAGTTGTTTGGCGCACGCACTATCTATTTTTCCCGGTGGCGTTTTCCAACGCCAAATTTTAGGATTAGCCAAAATTGCTTTCCTCGAATATTTTGAAAAAAAAAAGTATTTTCACATTTGTATTTGAGTATTTTTGCAATTTTCCCACTTAGTATACATCAATACCGAGCTGACTAAACAATAGATAATACCAGTTTTCAAAAAATAAAAATTACGAGAATTTTATAACTTTGGGGTGTCCTGCACCCCACTGTGCTGGAATTGTATAGATAAACTACTGTGCCGATCTAGGGTTAAGATAAGCACACATTAATCGGGAGAGAATGAGGCCTGGACAGGTCCCTGACCTATAGGCCTAGACTTAAGTATTGGGAATGTACTCAAAACAATTTGGAATACGAACGAATTGTAAATGTATATCTGTAAACATTTGTGAATAAATTGAATTGAAATAATTTTCGTGGGGGACAGGGTAGGACTAAGGCGTCAGCGAGACGCCTGTTTACAATCAGTCGGAGCGCTGATCAGCCTGGTTCGAATCTGGGGAAGAACACCAATGTTTGACCAAAAGTCAATTATGTGTTGTAATACCTGTCTTTTCGGTTGACAATTCACCTCTGAACGTTGGAACGTTTATGTGAATCCTAGCAGAGGCTCCCTTGACGAAGGCGGCCGAGACATCCGTCTTCAACACACAAGATCGAGGGATCGCATGAACGAACCTCTCTTGGGACCTCGAACCGGGATAAAAATCTGGTGGACCGGCAGAAAAACATTGTCTTCGTTTGCTGAGAACGTTAAACTAGCCACAGCAATCTACGACTGAGGGGGGAGAGCTAGGGGCTGCTGACCCGGCTTGTTGATGGACCTACAGTCGTAGTGATAAGTCTTGTAGGGATTGGACCTCGACCACCAGAAGGCAAATAGAGTCATCGGTACCATATCAGTGAACAATGTGCCGTCCGGGCGTAAGTTCAAGGTGAGACTCCGTTGATTACCTGATAGGTAAACATCGCAGTCTCTCCTCTGGTTGGTAGCCGTTCCCACACACAAAATAATTTTCGTCATTCAATTTTCGTGACGTTTTTTTAGTTTATAAACTAAAATGTGCCATTACATAGCAAAGACATGAAAAAGTCAACAGAAAAAAAAAAAAAAAAAACAAACCCAAAAGTATAGTTTCCACAATTTCGCAGAACGACCCGTAATCAAGCATGTGTATCTTGAAGATTCCATTCTTTTACTTGGCTTTCCCCATCTTTGCTGGTACATAGTCCCATATCAACCCCAGAAAATTGGTTAGGAGGGGGGGGGGTGATATAATTTCCGCATTTCACTTTAACGATGTAACCTGATCTACTCCCAGTTACAAAATTGATGACCCATGATGACGATGTAACCTGATCTACTACCAGTACCAAAATTGATGACCCATGATGATGACGATGTAACCTGATCAACTACCAGTAACAAAATTGATGACCCATGATTGATGACGGGAGTCGAGCGTCCTTCATTTTGTTCGGGATTCTAGCGACCTTTCAATTTTCTGCTCAAATTACCCCCATAAAAGTTTGAAATTAAATTAAGGTGGATTTACTCGTGATGGACATAGGTCTTGTACCTACCTACACGTATTGAGTTGGAATTTTCAGAGTAAATGCCCTCCTGCATCGGGACTTCGGAATAATGTTCTACGGTTCTTCGGAGGATGAAGTAAATAACCCCACACCAGGGCGAAGAACAATGTAAAACAACCCCAAATGTCAAAACCAACTTTATATTTTTTTATTCATTTTTTTTGTTCTTGTCGCATGTTATCACCATTCCTCCTCAGTGCGCTTCGAAAAAAACCTTTTTATTTGGATAACTCCCATTTCGGGTCTTACACAAAGAATGCACAATCTTTTCAAGGAATAAGAGTAGAAAAAAAGAAAGAAAGAAAAAAAAAAAAACCTTGACTCCTCAACTTTGCTGATGCAAACGAAATCAACCTCCAAAACACTTAACATCCTACACATTACACCATTTTCCCTGTTTTAACATATTCAGGGTGGAATTTTCCAAATGGTTCATCTTTTTAACTTTAAAATCTAGGAGCAATATTTTTTAATTTTTAGTAAGATTGGTATCTTTGATTACATTTCTACAACCTACCTAATAACAGTGAACATTTTTGGTAGGGGAAATAGGTTCATTTTCTTCTCCCATTTTTGTTAGAATATTCAAGAAAATTCCTAAGTTAGCACGTAACACACCCTATTGCTAGCACATTTTTATCAACTAAGTAAAAATTTCACGTGTCAAAGTGAGATGTCCATTTGCTTCTTTTTTTTCTCGATATAAATGTCGATTAGTAGAATTTGAATGGTCTAAAAAACATTTCTCTTCGATATCACTATGAGATCATGAACTATTCATCTCGACGAAATAACATCTTTAGTAGACGCAGGAGAGTACACAGGAGGCGAACTGAGCGGAAAGGTACTGTTGCTGAGGGATTTTATGGGAGGTGATAGTACGCAACGCGTTCAGAAACTGGCCAAACAGAATAGTTGGAGGAAAGGAGGATGCAAGGCAAGACTGAAGAAGGAGGATTACTGTTGGAGGAACAGTAATTCAGTAGCTATGACCAGTGGCGCACGAGCCACACATTTGACAAGCAAGGACTGGTGGAGAGGAGGATGAAGCGACCTAGAATGAAGAAGGAGACGGACAAGGACAGGAGTAGAGTCGTGATGACCAATGGTGCTTATTTACTCCCTTCGCACCTCAAATATGTAAGTTGTCACCAATATGCTGATGACACCCGAATATATATATTCGGGTGTCATCAGCATATTGGTGACAACTTACATATATCTATCTTGCCTGTTCCTCCAACTTAGATATATCTATCTTGCCCTCTCCATCTTCTGGATGATACATTACTTAGGTGGCTTAGTGATCTTGCCCGGATTACCTCCTATGCTAAAGCTAATTCTCTTAAATTGTACAGGGTCCTTTGGAGAACCGAAACCAGTTTTAAATTAGCAGAACCCGGTATTAAATCAGCTAAAGCAGGAAAGAAGTCGTTCGCCCACCTATCATATCTCCCCTCGAAGGTAAATCCACTAGTACGGCCAAGACTGGAGTCATTTCATGCTCTTGCCACCTCAAATTGATCGATCTGTACCTCACCAACCAGTTCGCCTCCTGGGCTCCACTTTACGGCCTTCACACGTTTAAATACATCCACGCAACACGCACATCAAATTTTTAACTATTAAGTTCGTAATAAATTAAGGTACAGATATTTATATTGTTATTAGTTTCATTCCAAGTTTTTACAATTCACGCCCAGTGGTTAAAAAAAAAAGACTTAAAACTCAACGGACACAGTTTTGGCATTTAAAATCTATACCAGCGTCAATATTGCTACACCCTCACACCTCAGTGCAGTTGGAAAATCGTGATCGAAAACGTGCATCTCCACCAGAAACTGCTCGCATTTTTCGAAATTTAGAGATCGGCTATTTTTGCGCTTTGGTATCTCAACTATCACCATTTCTTCTATCAATTAAGTCCTATTAGCAACGGATTTTGTACCTAAAATTTTTCTACATCGCTGAATTCATTTATTTACAAGGAGATGGCTCAATTAACCGATTGTATTTGTTATTTGTTCACTGTTACGTTACATAAAACATTAATATTAGAATATTTTTTTGAGTTTTTCCAAATTCATTTTTTTGTTATTAAATTCTAACATTCAGCCCTAGCACTATAGGCGTTAGAAGCGAAAAAGAGAGGCCGTGAACTTGAAGGCAAAAAAAAAAAAAAAAAAGGTTCAATAGGCTCTCAAAACCCTATTAGGGTGATAACGATACTAACGTCAAAAAAGGTTTAATCCGAAAAGACATTTTTTTGTTCGAGACCTCATCATTGAAACCTCATTTACATTTCTTCTTTTCCTCTTTTTTTCTTTAAATTTGAGAAGGACGCGTCAATTTTCAGCCCCATTGAAAGGCACTTTTGTGAAACTTAACGAACATGATAAACGTTTTTGGCAAGTGAAAAATTAGTATAAAACTTTGGACATTACAACACAAACTGAGCTGTTCTAAACCATCGTAAACTATCGTACAAATAAAGATAAGCTTTACACAACTTTGCCTCTTCTCATAATTTTTAATTTTTTTTTTCAGTTTTTTTTTTTTGTCGTTTGTACAATCAAAAATAAAATTATTATAATAATAATTTAGATTTAAACTACAGAGCATAAAATAAAATACAGAATGAATGAATCAAAGTGATTCAAGTTTAACGAAATTACAGTGACAAATATTTCGAAATTTTTTTTTCAACGTCCAAGAGTTAAAATACAGCAAAGTTACCGGGGCTTTTAAGAATACAAAAGGTTTGCGATTTTGAACTCAAAATGAAATAGGTACAGTGGATTTTCATCTATTGGACTGGCTGAAAGGGGTGGGAGGGATAAAGCAATACATTCGCCAAAGTGGCTAAATGGGGGGAAATTTTTGAAATGGAAATTTTTACGTAAGTCTTGAACACGTTGTGGTTGATGATGGTGTTCGTATATTAATCCTCTCCCAAGTTTGTACGAATTTTTGCCGAAACCCAACAGGTTAAGTGGATTTACTGATTGTGAACCTGAGGGTTGAAAGCGTACTGGCTGATGGTTTGGGGATTTTCCGCTGCTCGTACGCTTTTGTTGTTGTTGTTGTTGGAGTTTGAGTAGGAACTTAGCAGCATTTGCGATTGTTGTTGGCACCACTGTGGTTCTTTTGGCGGTCGGCGCGGCGTTGTCGTTTGTTGCGCTTGTTCACGTTGACGGCTTTGTTTTGCCGCTCCATTTGCTTGGGTCGCATCACTTGACTCTCCTTCGTTATTCGGTGCTGCAACAACATTAGGAAGTTAGATATCGTAATGGTAATTGATAATCTGCGGGGTTGTAACGCAGAGGCAAGGGGTTAGGAGCCCCAAAGTGAAGAAGCCTATTGGCTTATTGAACTATCCTTCGGATGGTGGAGGTCCAAATCCTAACTAGGGAGCCACCCCCTGATGCTAAAGCCAGCCAACCCCTGGCTGTATCCCACCTGGCCTCAGACCCTTTCTACTCGCTTTTCGATATAATGAACAGTTTTTTTTCTTAAAGAAATGACGGTTTTTCGGAAATCCAATTTTAAATTTTGATTCAGCATGAAAAAAATGTACGGGAACTATACAAAAGAATATTATCGTATATGTACGTACCGGAGAAATTTGAAGCCTTACTAATCATTAAAAAACTATAGAACTTTATTTCATGTTTGGTCCTCAATGATAAAAAAAATTTGTCAGTTTTAATTAAATTGATTAGAGCGAAAAAGAAAAATCGCTGCAAATTTTACACGAGGGATTATTATTTTTTGATATAGGTTACCGACTTGTGCGAAAAATAATTCTGTGTAAATAAAAAAAATGATGGAAAAAAAGTATTTTTTTTTTTACTCGGAAAATGTTTGATGTTTTTGGATTCTTCAAAAATACCATTTGAAGCCCCGTGAAAGCCCCATAGATCCCCACAGTGAAATCGGATCGTTCCAGGATCCCCAAAAATGGATTCTACGTTCAAAAATACTACGAAAACGACAACCAACTCGATCCCATAGCCAAAGGCCTTCAAAAGCCCCCCCCCCCCCCCCCCCCCATTGCCCCATTTTAGTCCCATAGCACCCCACGGGTTTCGGTGAAAGGGCTGAAAACCTTGCGGGCACAATTAGCTGGTAAACCATGTATTTTGTCAAAATTTCAGATTAAAAAAAAATCCTGCCCAACGGCGTACGGCCATTTCGTTTTTGCAGGGTTGTTCTGGAAGGAAAAGCCGGGTGCTTCTCGGTAGTTTTATTCGAGCTTTCGGGGAATACTAGTCCCCTTCTTCAGGTTCTTAAATTAAGTCAGATTAGTAAAATCCTCGTCGTTAGACTTAATTTAAGAACCTGAAGAAGGGGACTAGTATTCCCCGAAAGCTCGAATAAAACTACCGAGAAGCACCCGGCTTTTCCTTCCAGAACAACCCTGCAGACATGCAAGCCGGCTACCTAGACACATTTCGTTTTTGGAATCTAGACCTCATGAAACTAATAATGACAAATTTTGAGGCAGAAAGAAAAAACGCTGCAAATTTTACACATGGGTTTATTATTCTTTGATATAGGTTAGTTGCGCAAAAATTATTTCTGTGTCAAAAGAAAAAATTTGGAAAAAAAATTTTTAGATTTTTTTTTTCAAACAAATTTTTTTTTTTTTTCAAAAACATTTTTTTTTTCAAACATTCTTTATTCTTTACTGGAAAAATATTTAACCTCCTGGGATCCTTCAAAAATCCCATTTTTAGCCCCATGAAAGCCCTATAGATCGCAACAGTGAAATCGGATCGTTCCGGGACCCCAAAAAATGGATTCTACGTCCAAAAATACCTCGAAAGTTGGCCCAGTGGACCCAATCTCATGTGAGGTAAATTCCCAGGATCTCACAATTAAATTGTCAATAATGGGGTTCTGGGCAATGAACCCACATGTATGGATCATTCCCGTCGGCTCAGCTTCCTCAATTGATATGTCGATAATGCAGGCCTGGCCGGTGGGTTTGATCCCTGAGAAACACTGTGCCATAATTAACATTTATCATACAGTTGCACAGTGAACCTTAAATGACGGGAGGAAAGTCCTTCCGTCTATGAAAACAGAAGATAGGTTTGTTGGGGATAACTTCTTGGCATGTTTCAGCCGGGTGCGTAGTGAGGCGACAGAAGGTTGAGAGTTCCGCGCGCTCGGATATGTCACCTATAATAAATTAACAAATACCCTGAAGATGGCACCTGTTGACCGAAAGCTTGGTAATAAACGAGTATAGACTCACTCTCAACCTTCTGTCGCCCCGGCTGAAAATAGAAGAAGCATCACAGGCGGGAGAAGGTTTTTTTTGCACAATCGCGCCATGACCTTAGCGCGACCCCCCCCCCCCCCCCCCACCGACTGTACTAGTCCTGATGGGATGGCGATTCGCGAGAAGGAGAGGGGAGAAATCTGTCCAGATTCCCCACACGTATTAGTATAGATTAGGTAGGTATTTTTGAAAAAGGACAAACTCGTACAGATTTCGATGTGAGTTGGTTTATCAGTGCCATAGTTATTTCCAAGTACCTACCTTTTGGGCTTGATGAACAGCCTGCACCTGGAGGTTATGGAGTTGGCGGGGCTGAAGAGCTGCCCTCACTCTGACCTGGACGGGTCTCCTGGGTGACAGGCTTCGAGCTCTCGGGGGTCTCTGGGGGCTGGCCGGCCTGAAAGTAAATAAACATTAAATGGCATCAATCCTCAAGGAAACCCGTCGCATTTCTTTTGGTTGGCAGTGCATTTCCACAGTAAACTTACACAAGACGTGAAGCATCAACGACCTAGTTCAACTATGCCCCACCTGTCATTGCTTCCCTCTTCAGGAGTTAACAGCTTGGGACAAGGAGGCGCCTCTTAAATACTGCGAGCCAAAACTAATCTTGGATTGTTGGATTCTCTTCCTTCAAAATATGAAGGAAGGGCGTATTGGGATATATTATATCCCAACACGCCCCGGCTTTGATGTTGGGAAACCCTCCAAAAACCTCATCCAAACACCAAGCCCCTGGAACTCAAGGCAGCTCTCGTTTTTACCGGCAAAACGTTCTGGCTTCAATCCCTGGATGAAGTATCTGGTGACATCACTCTCAAGAAGTCTTCAGTCTTCTGCCTCATACCCTTTCTGGGACTGTACATCTGTGACTCATACATTTCTGACAGACGACCTTGGAAATATTTTTCCGTGTTATATCAGATATATCTGCTATATAGATTCCTAGATCCTAAGAGCTCAGTATGGTTGGAAGAGGGCGCTGTGCACGGCAGTGATCATGAAACGTTTGCTTTCACCTTTAGAAAGGTTTAATTGTGCTTAAATGAACGCTCTCGCGAAACTGAGCAATTTGGGAAGGAGATCATATGTTCGAAAAAGAATTTGTTATAACAAATCGGGCCAATCACCCTCCCATAAGTCTTTCAGGTAAGTAGGTAGGGGGCCGACGCACAGTGGGGCCGGTGTGGAAAAAAGTCAAATTTGCAAAGTGTATATACCAGAGAATTTTTGTGGTTTTCTCCAAGGTTTTTAACCGTAGAATCAGCGTGTAATAGTCGTTTTGCGGTTAAAATTAGTTTTCACTACTTAAATGAGGAGTGAAACATGAGATTATGAGATTTTAAGCATTTTATAGGTATAACATAAAAAAATCCCCTCTCACTCAGTTTAATCGTGGAGTTTTGAAAATTGTACTTGTTCTCAATATGTACCAATAGTATTCTATAAAAATACAAAATTCAATTTTAAAATGAATTCCGATGAACAACACCTCCGAATTCACGGTTTTCTGCAGAATTTGACTTTAGGGAAGCGTGCAAATCGAGCTAGGCCATCCTAAGGTCTGGCTTATTTTTGACATTTCATGTCTTTACTTTGGCACACAACCGAAAAAAGCGTTACTTTTTTGAAGCGTTACCGAAACCCGTGGCAACCCGTAAACTTTAGTGTAATGAAATCGCATCACGAAATTTGTAACTAAGTAGCGTTAGTTACAATAATCACCTGGTAAACAACAAACAAATAAGGTGAATAATAATACGAAGACATGAAAATGTCTCCTGTGGTTGCAGACGAGTCTGCAAGCTGATTATGTATACATCCCACCCCGAGCGAGTTTATGACAATATTTTTCTTAAACGTCAGACCCTAATAAAGATGCTGTGAAAATTTCGTCGCCATTTTCCACCGTATTCAGGAGCAGTGAATTTTCAAAGATGCCGGTTAACAGGATTTTGGTGTATTCGGGTTAGCGGTCGAGGCGATAAAGGTGAGTGAATCAACGTAATCAATTCAATTAAGTGACGAGACAGAAGAATTACTCATTGACTGAATGTAGGAGTTATTTATTTGTAGTCTTACCTATATAATTACCTATGTACCTATTCATTAAAAAAATTTTTTTACCATTTATTTTGAACTTAAATAAAATATTTCTGCATTTATTGTTTTTTCTCAAGTTTATTATAAAGCAAAATTTACTTTTTAGCGCAACCTTTCCCTCAAAAAATGGAATAGAATGGTGCGCTCACCTCTTCGACATGTTTTTTTGGGTCGGTTGCAGCTCCCCCGAAGTGAAAGCGACGTTTAAAATCCAAAGTATCAACTCCGCTTGTTTACATTTCACTAATGAGATAGATGCCCGACAGCTCCCCCGGCCACTGTTTATTGTTGCTGATGATGTCTGCTGTGATCGAATATTACTTCGCAACGCGGTGTTCAACTAGTAGTCTTGAACGGTCGGCAACGTCGGTCTCTGTGGTGGTTTACTTCCAAGGAAAAGTCAAGTTCAGTATCTAGGTTTGACCCTAGACCGTATAACTAGTAGTAGACTAACTTGGAAGTACCACATCAAGAATTTCATAGATGCTATGAAAAAGAGGACCTTCCTATGCTGGCCAATGGTGAATTGGAGATTCAAGCTGAGCTTGAAGAACAAGAACCTCCTTTACACGGCTCTCATAAGACCTATATGGCTGCGAGATCTGGGGTACATCCTGCTACACTTCCACACAACAGATTCAGCGACAACAACAAAATTTTTAATATCATCCGTTCCATAACAGGTGCCCCGTGGTACGTGAGAAACGACGTGCTCCGGGAAGACCTCCAACAGTTGATAGTTAGGTACTATCCACAATTCAAGAGACCATCACTACACAATACACAAAACTGGAGGAGAAGGCCGAAGGGAACACGAATCCATGCGTCGCGGCAATAACAGATCTCTGTTCATCCAGGGCGAGTTTTTTAAATCTCCTCTGGCCGGGGGAGTTGCTAATATGAAATTTACCGGGGGAGTTGAAAACCGGGGGAGCTGCAAATGAAATCGGGGGAGCTGCAACAACCCCGTTTTTTTTAACATGGATAATATCCATGTTATGTTTTTGCGCTGGGGGTCATTCTAAAACATGGATTCCCAAACTGGGGGGCGGGCCCCCCCTGGGGGGCGTGAAGACGGGTCAGGGGGGGCGTGAGACCATTCGACCAACAACGGGGCAACATCGAGGCAACTCCAGGAGCGAGCAGAAGCCCTGCAAGAAGAATTTTTGGAAATAAAAAATGATTCTTCTGCCAAATATGACTTCGAAAAAATGGAAAAGTCAACACTTTGGATCAAATAGGTACTTCTAAGTGTATCCCAGAGTGTCACAGGAAGCTCTTCGGTTATTTTTGCCTTTTTCAACCAAAAAAACTTTGAAAAAGCATTCTCAACACTCGTATACATCAATAACAAGCCATCAATTGAATTGAATAGATGAGCGCAACCTTTTTGTTATTACCACGGAATAGAATGTTCTATTCCGTGGTTATTACGATATATTTAATGAGCGAGAGAAACTAAGAAACAGTAGGTATCTAGCGACCAAACTATGCCACACAACACAATGTCACTGTGATGCTCACACAAATTTGTCCACGTGATGCTCATTACGTAAACAACTGCACCCTAACGACCGATGCGTTAATAAAACCTTATGCCGATCAGAGGTAACGAACGGCTCAGGCTGCAAAAATCGTTTTGGAGTCGTTGGAATCAGCCTGAAAAGCTCATTCCATAGACCCTTGTACCAACGAAATCGGACAAAAACTTTCGTCCCCCTATTGAGGCCTCCTTAGTTACACATCAGAGATAAACAACTTTCGTCATGAAGTACCTCCCGAAAACCGATGAAAGGGATGAGGGAGAAAAAATCAAGGTAGCCTATAACCACCCCACGAACTCGCTGATCACAATGAGACCACCCTCATGAAAATCTGTTGAGCCGCTCGGGCGTGATGCTCTGTACAAAAAAAAAAAAAAAAAAAAAACATACATGTCGAGGAGGTGAGCGCACCTTTCCATTTTTTGGAAAAAGGTTGCGCTAAAAACGAAGAATCGGAACAAACTTGATGTTGCTAGTGACTTACGTTGTGCCCTTGCCAAAACTTCACCAAGAATACCCGCGCTAGTAAAGAAAATGCAAGCCCATCCATCTCATTAAGATTAACTTATTTTTATCTTAAAGTCTACTTCATAAAAGCTACGTGTTATCAAATAGTGTTTTGTATAAATAGCAAATAAAAAATTGTGTTCAGTGTAAAACTTACATTTTTTCACATCCATTCATTAGTTATGTAAGGGGGGCGTGGGAGGCTTTCATTTAACCACAAGGGGGCACGGTACAAAAAAGTTTGGGAACCCCTGTTCTAAAATTTGCGACACCAAACGACACCAAAATTTGTTACGCAACATAATCGCGAAAACTATAATCACATGATTGGTCTGTAAGTAGGTTTGGCGGTTGGTAACTAGAAACTGTTTCTACTCGACAACCAAAATTTGTGACGACGAGTTTTCAGTTAACATATCCATGATTCAATGTTTTTCCGTGAAGCGGAGAATTTCCAGTTTTAACATGGATATGTTTTTGGGCTGGGGGTCATTCTAAAATTTGCGACACCAAATCACATGATTGGTTACTAGAAACTGTTTCTACTCGACAACCAAAATTTTTTACGCAACATAATCGCGAAAATAATCACATGATTGGAGTTTACAGTAAACATATCCATGATTCAATGTTTTTCCGTGAAGCGGAGAATTTCCAGGGTTTTTTTTGTTTGTTTTTCACAGCATCACGCCCGAGCGGCTCAACAGATTTTCATGAGGGTGGTCTCATTGTGATCAGCGAGTTCGGGGGGTGGTTATAGGCTACCTTGATTTTTCCTCCCTCATCCCCTTCATCGGTTTTCAGGAGGTCCTTCACGACGAAAGTTGTTTATCTCTGATGTGTAACTTAGGAGGCCTCAAAAGGGGGACGAAAGTTTTTGTCCGATTTCATTGGTACAAGGGTCTATGGAATGAGCTTTTTGGCTGATTCCAATGACTCCAAAACGATTTTTGCAACCTGAGCCGTTCGTTATCTCTGATCGGCATAAGGTTTTCATACGCATCGGTCGTTAGGGTGCAGTTGTTTACGTAATGAGCATCACGTGGATATTTTTGATGTGTTGTGTGGCATAGTTTGGTCGCTAGATACCTACTGTTTCTTAGTTTCTCTCGCTCATTAAATATATCGTAATAACAGAAAGGTTGCGCTCATCTATTCATTTCAATTGATGGCTTGTTTGATTTACAGTAAATATTGTTGCCAAAATTGTGTGATGCCGTAGTTATTTCATCTAATAATTGGCTGTACCTGGTATCTTTTTGCCAGTTGCTCTAATCGTCAAAGTTATTGCAGTATTCAATTCAGCGCGAAAAAGAACTATAGAAATGATCACAAACGTTTTGAAAATTCAAGGAATTATATTTTTTCCCCGAAATTGGAGGTTCTGCCCCACTGTGCGACGCTCTCTTGCACTTCGCCGCAGTGGAGTTGGGGATATTTGTACCGACTCGTGCTGGGGTCCCTTCAGCGGGAACACAACTCTGCCCTGAAGTCCTGAAGGTGGCAACGAGGGTAGCCCCTCAGCTTCTGCTTCGGATGTACAATAGTTGCCTGATGACGGGAAATTTCAGCGAGTGATGGAAGACGGCGAAACTCTGCCTTTTGGACAAGGGCAAGGATGACAAGAGGAAACCTTCCGCATGGAGACCTCTGTGCCTACTGGACACTCCAGGTAAAGGACTGGAAAGCTTGTTAAAGCCCAGAATGGTAGCAGCTGTGGAGGCCGCGAGTGATCTGTCGAGCGGCTTTCGAGCGGGACACTCCACGGTGAGGGCCATCCAGGAAATGGTCAGCGCCCTGTGGGTAGTGACAGAGGGAAACAGTTATTCCAGACCTTTGGGCCTTTTGGTAACTCTCGATGTGTCAAACGCTTTAGATTCGGCGAGATGGATTGACTTGGTCAAGGCTTTTGAGGTCGATTTTGAGGGACCGCCGTACCTAGTGAGGATGCTGAAGCATTATTTGACGGATAGATCGCTCGTCTACGAGACAACTCAAGGAAGGAAATCCAGACCACTGATGGCGGGCGTCGCCCAGGACTCCATCCTCGGCCCACTCCTGTGGAACATGAATTACAACGGAGTCCTAACCCTTCAGCTGCCGGAAAATACACACGCGATGTTGCAGTTGTCGTCCTTGGAAGGACCCAGGAGGAACTTCAAATCAGGCTGAACATGGTGATGTACAGGGTGAATGACTGGATGGCTGCACATGGCCTCTCCCTAGCTGCCAGCAAGACTGAGATGGTGTTGGTCACCAGAAGGAGAATACCCACAGCCATACCGATTACGGTGGGCGGGGAAGAGATTATGACGCGCCGGATGTCAGGTATCTTGGAGTGCAGATCGACTCCCGCTTGAAGTATGGGGCTCACATAAAACGGGCAGCTGAAAAGGCCTCGCGGGCTGTGGGCACCCTCAGCAGGATCATGCCGAATATTGGCGGCCCGAGGCAGCCAACGAGGCGCCTGTTTATGGCGGTTACCCACTCGATACTCCTATACGGGTCAGAGGTGTGGGGCGAGGCAGTGAGACGGGAGTGCTACAGAAAACCCTCGCGGCGGTGCAGCGTAGGGGTGCTCTACGAGTGGCCTGCGCTTATCGGACTGTTTCCGAGGAGGCGATACCCGTGATTGCAGGCGTAATCCCCATTCACCTCCTGATTTTAGAGAGGAGAGCCCTCTATGAAAGACAGGCCCAAGCTACCAGGCGCATGGCAAAGAAGGAAGAGGGAGCGTCTGGCCCCTGGCCTGTAAGGCCCCTGATTGTGGCGCTACTACCGGAAACTGAGGGAATCGCTTATCTCGGGAGTTGGGTTCCCGGCTGTCCGCTGTCATGGTTTGTCCCGAAAAATCTTCATCTTCTCAAAGGACGGTGTTCCCAAGCAGGTTAATATCCTCAAAAATATATTACCCCAAAAAAATTCTGCTATTAACAGACATGGATGCACTTTTATTGAAACTTTGTTTTGATCTCTTCTATTCATAATAGGTAATACGTTTGGTTTATTATTCTTGGAATTATTTTCGCGACGGGGGTCGACGACTCCGATCGACCTCAAAATTTGACATTATCCGTTTCAAGAGGTCTACATTCTAAATCCGAAATGTCCGTCCGCCGTCCGGGCCGTTTTGGGCAGTAGGAATTTTTTAAAAATCTGAATTTTTGACAAAATACTTGGTTTACCATCTAGCAGAAACTGAGTGAACCGCTTATCTTGCTCGCCGCCGAAGTTTGAATTACTAACTTTTGTTTCTCCAAGGAAATGACCCGGAAAAATGATGACGGTAGGCAGAGAAATCTTTGAACACCAGGGAGAAGAAATGCTTATGTCAAACTAAGCTAACAGAAATTTATCCGTTGAGTTTTTTCATCAATTTTTTTTCATCAATTCTTCATGTTTTACTCGAAAAATATTTACCCTCCTGGGATCCTTCCAAAATCCCATTTTTAGCCCCATGAAATTCCTGTAGATCGCCACAGTGAAATCGGATCGTTCCGAGACCCAAAAAAAAAAAAAAGGATTCTACGTACAAAAATACTTCGAAAACGACACCTGACTCGATCCCATAGCTAAAAGCCTTCAAAAACCCCCTCCCATAGCCCCATTTTAGCCCCATAGCGCCCCACGGGTTTGGGCGATCGGGCTGAAAACCTTGCGGGCACAACTAGATGGTAAACCAAGTATTTTGTCAAAATTTCAGATTTTAAAAAAATTCCTACTGCCCAAAACGGCCCGGACGGCGGACGGACATTTCGGATTTAGAATGTAGACCTCTTGAAACGGATAATGTCAAATTTTGAGGCCGATCGGAGTCGTCGACCCTCGTCGCGAAAATAATTCCAAGAATAATAAACCAAAAGTATTTATTACCTATTATGAATAGAAGAGATCAAAACAAAGTTTCAATAAAAGTGCATCCCGTGGGGCGCTATGGGGCTAAAATGGGGCTATGGGAGGGGGTTTTTGAAGGCTTTTAGCTATGGGATCGAGTCAGGTGTCGTTTTCGAAGTATTTTTGTACGTAGAATCCTTTTTTTTTGGGTCTCGGAACGATCCGATTTCACTGTGGCGATCTACAGGAATTTCATGGGGCTAAAAATGGGATTTTGGAAGGATCCCAGGAGGGTAAATATTTTTCGAGTAAAACATGAAGAATTGATGAAAAAAAATTGATGAAAAAACTCAACGGATAAATTTCTGTTAGCTTAGTTTGACATAAGCATTTCTTCTCCCTGGTGTTCAAAGATTTCTCTGCCTACCGTCATCATTTTTCCGGGTCATTTCCTTGGAGAAACAAAAGTTAGTAATTCAAACTTCGGCGGCGAGCAAGATAAGCGGTTCACTCAGTTTCTGCTAGATGGTAAACCAAGTATTTTGTCAAAAATTCAGATTTTTAAAAAATTCCTACTGCCCAAAATGGCCCGGACGGCGGACGGACATTTCGGATTTAGAATGTAGACCTCTTGAAACGGATAATGTCAAATTTTGAGGCCGATCGGAGTCGTCGACCCCCGTCGCGAAAATAATTCCAAGAATAATAAACCAAACGTATTACCTATTATGAATAGAAGAGATCAAAACAAAGTTTCAATAAAAGTGCATCCATGTATGTTAATAGCAGAATTTTTTTGGGGTAATATATTTTTGAGGATATTAACCTGCTTGGGAACACCGTCCTTTGAGAAGATGAAGATTTTTCGGGACAAACCATGACAGCGGACAGCCGGGAACCCAACTCCCGAGATAAGCGATTCCCTCAGTTTTCGGTAGTAGCGCCACAATCAGGGGCCTTACAGGCCAGGGGCCAGACGCTCCCGAAGGAAGAGAGGGAGAAGACCATAAATGAGTGGCAAGCCCAGTGGGCGGCTGGACACAAGGGAAGATGGACGAGACGCCTCATCCCTGATCTCAGGGGTTGGTGCAAAAGGGGTCACGGGGAGGTCGATTACTTCCTGAAGTGGAAATACAGAAGTATAAATTTAGACTCTACCTGTGCCCTGCCGGCCTCCGGTGGTAGACAGACATGGAGGGGTGCTCGATCAGCAGGTTCTCCAGGGGTGACGTCTCCACCTGAACGGGCCCAGTCGACGTGAAACAGGGTGGAGGAGTCACGAACCACGACTCCTCCAAATTCATGTTCGGCAAGGATGACGTCGACGATCGTCTCTCTCCATCTCCTGGAAATATCAAATGCGTGGAGAACATATATGTTCGTATACGGACTGTGTGTTCAGTTACAGCTGTGTCAAATTGGAAACTTACGGGCAGCTTCAATCATCAACCAGTCGTCCTCATCAGTCTCGACAGTAGTCAGTCTCAAGTTGTCGTCCCCTTCAACGGGGACTCTTCCCTGAACCCCCGTGGCCGCATTTTCAGAATTGGGGTCTCCGTAGCCCATAATGTAGTTCACCAAGTTGCTAAGCATCTTCGCTCTTCCACTTGGGTCCCCTTCTTTCTTTTGTTTAGGAGAGGTTTTTTAAAACCTGAAAGAAAAGAGAAGTTGAAGTAAGTTCATAAGTTTACAGGGCATACCATACAGGGGGAGGGGGAGTCTTTTTCTCAGGATAGGCGTGTGGGGACTGACTGGTTTCTGCTGGTGCTTCTGTTGGTGAATCAAATGTTCGACAAGGATACATTCCAATTTCCATCAACTCCCTTTACGTAAGAAAATTGTAATAACCAAATGCCTCGAAGGGAGCCTCAATCACCGTAAAGCAACACTTTGAAATTTGAGAAAATTGGAATGTACCACTGTTAAACATCACTACTAGCGTTCACCCATAACACAATCACACCCAAACGGGCACAAACGAGCCGTGGAACTGACCGAGCCCAAGATGACCCCTGTCGATAGGACGTCGGCCAAACCAGCCTGTTGTAACAAATCCCTGTTCCAAGAGTGAGAGGGCCAAATGTGAAAAGAATGGACGGATGCACTTCCGGGCAAGATCACCATCAGGCCTTTTTTTCGCGCTCGGCTGACCCCCATGCGTGCCAACTGGGTTTGAATCAAAATCGCGCCAGTAACTCCTCGTTTTTGGTAACACAACCTTTTTTGGGGTCCGAAAAAAAAAAAAAAATTAACTAGCTCATCCTCGTGTACGGACGAAGCTTTCACATTCTTTAACAATTTTATCAAGATCTTGGAAATCTGTTTCTCATGAAGTAGGTTGTAAAAAATTCAGAAATTGATTTATAATAATATTATAGAAGCAAAGTTCTTGTACAACAAACGGATAGGTAAATCTTTGGTGGATAAATAAGTAGGTAAATAGGGGTTAATAAGATATAATTTATTTATCATATTATGATACATAAATAAATAGGTAGGGAGGTTCCTAGGTAATAAAATTTATTTGTTCTTATTTAATAAGACGGCTGGGGATGAACAGTTACCAATGCAGTGCGTCATTAAGACACCTACCTAATAATTTATGTTATAACATGTGTTATGTCATAACATAACATGTAATATATTGGATTAGGTATCTTCTTCTTGCAGCTTTGCGTATTCTATTCTATTACCCGAATTGTAGAAGACAAAAGTTCCTACAAATTTGTTCCCGTGAGGTTTTTTAGTCCGGCCAACGGCAACGGAGATACAAGGCTGCAAAAAGGGGGTAAAATCTCGTGTTTTGCAAAATTTTAACTTTCTTACCACTTCGCGATGTACAAACTCCCCGAAGACTTCGTTTTAGCGAAAATTTGTAATAGAGACAGTTGTAGAGAATTTAATTACCTATCAAATGCAAGCCTGAAAAAAAAGTTAGGAGCCAAAACCAAGGAGTGGGGGTAAATTTATTGAAAAATCGAAAATCCACGATTTTTGCATTTCAGCGTGGAAACGCTGTACGGTGTACCTACTGTAGCAATATTAAATATCAAATTTTGATCAAATTTCGGTTTTTTGTACACATGGTAATGCATGTGATTCCTTGCAAAAGGTCATATCGAGCATGCGCCTAACGGTTCCAAACAGACAGATCTGCAGAATCCTTAAATCCCCGTCTGATACCCATCTTTTCTGGAATTCGCCAGATCAAATGACCTGAATAGCATTTGATCCAGCTTTTTGAGGTCATCGATAATGGCTGATGGAATTCTTCACGCAGATAAATTGTAATTTGCGCAACAACGAGAATTAGGAAGCCGTTTGTTTTCATACCATCCTGCGCCTTATCTGATTCCCCGCCGCTTTATTTTTTCCGTCTTTCTCCCAAGTTTTCTGCGTTCATACTCGTTGGTGAGTCGAGAAGATAAGACGTATCTGAATGACACGAGTCCACGACGTGTTACGCGAGCCAGCTCATCCGTTTGCATAATGTTGTTGTGACGCCAAACACCAAACGGCGTTGTATGTTTCGACTTGTAGGAGACATTCGAGCATCCCCTCCAGCATCCTGTCTCCGTCGTGTCATCCCCCCCCCCCCCCCACCGGTATGGAGTCGCGACCTCTGAAAAGTTTCTAGGCATCGGGTGGGGGGGACTGACCCCTTCTCGGAGGGATAAAACCGTTTCAAAACAAACCCCTTCGTCCACCGTGGAGGAAGACTTTTGTGGTTGCTCCGAACTGGACCGCGAACTCATCCGCCGGATACTGCCTCGTCTTCAGCTGGTTTGATACCAGAGTTGGGAGTAGTTGACTAAAAATTGAGGGAGGGCCAACTTGTCAAAACTGCGTTAGGTAGGTAAGTATGAGAAAATGGACTCCAAAGTTATCCAACACATGCCCTGGAGTGTCTATAAGTTAAAGTGGATGCGGTGAGATAGCGGCGTTAAATGTGATTGTCTCGTCATGAAGGGGGAGTGTATAGCAACTATACTGAAAATCCTAGTACCTATAAGGATACACTCCCCCTTCATCTTCTAAAAGAATCTTCTCTTTTACACTCCCTAATAATTTCTTTGTAGAGTGTTGTGAATAAATACAATTTATTTATTTAATAAAAGCCTATTCTTAAATCCATATTTTCTATAACGCTCCCTACTTTCTTGGAATATACCTATTCCCATGAAATCGAACCTAAACTAACCCACTTCCTCATTATCTGGCTCCTTTATCTGCCTGCATATGTGATGATTGTCCAAATGGTCCGAAAGTGGTGTAAAAGTTTCGAGGAAGGACGTATTGCAGTGCATGACGAGCAGCGAAGTGGACGCCCGCCCATTGAGCTCCACTCGAGAGTAGCCCCCTATGGTAATGAAGGGTGTTCTGTTGGCTGACTCCCTACCTAAAGGTGAGACCATCAACGCTGCCAAATACTGTGAAGTGCAAGGACAGCTCAGATAAAACAATAAAGCCTTTTTGTGACAATGGAAGGCCACATTCAGTAAATCTGACCCAACAACTGCTCACAAAATTTGATTGGAACGTTTTCCTCCACTCACCATACTCTCCAGACCTCGCTACATTGGTAAATTTACATCAGTATATTATGCTGATCAACAAAATTGAGTTGATTAAAGAAATTATAAGTTGCCCTGTGAAGAGGACTATTATATAAACAACGCATAGATACCAATAAACACATTATTTTTGATACAATTTAGAGGATTTTTAAAAATTTTTTGAATCGTCTGTAGATTATTTTAGAAAATTGATAAAAATATAGATAATATCTATATAATTTTATTTCTATGTAATAATATAATATCTGTAGTTTTATATCTACGTAATTTTGTAATAAATGGGTATAAAATATTTAATATCGCCTAATAATAGAGACAGTGGAGATCTCATAGGTTGAGATCTCATAGGTTGAGTTTTACAATTTAATGATGAATTTTCATCATTTGGCATAGCTCATCTATCTTTACAAAATCAAGTTGAGAACTGAAAATTAAGCAGATTAATATATTGCAAGGATATAGTTAATACATTCTATCAACTACATTCTTGCAATATTGAACTATGTATTGGGTATATGAACAATGTGTGTTCATTGAACATCTTTGATTCTACTTATAAGGCCCAAAGAATTTTTAACAGTGAATTTTCGATTGAAATCAAAGGAATTTAGAAAATGGTATTTTACTACGTTTTGTTCTTTAATTTATCGTTTTAGTTTTGGAATTAGTGTCTGCCCAACACTGGTCATTTGTACTAAAAATGACCTAGTGATGATGATCGAATGGGGCTGATGTGCCCTCGCTAATAATTATTAGCGATGACACCCCCAATCTATCTCTTAACAGTCAAGGTCAGCCACCCAACCTTTCTGCTCCCACTTTTCTCGCTTTCTTCGGCAACGTTCTAATTTGATTCAGCAGCTTCTTTTTTTTCAACCGGGAAACCCAACTTGTTTTTAAACGGACCTCATTATGCGAGGTGGCCATCGTCGACCTCTTCTTGAACTGGCTCAGGTCGCTCACCTTTCTGACAAGGGAACTGCTCTCATCAATCCAACTAGCTGACGAGGCGTCTGGCTGATAAAATCCGACCTGATAGTCCATTTTCCTACGCACTGGGAACAATTTTACGGATGACAAAATCAACCTCTTATTCGGGTAGGGTGGTGTCACTCTGAATCGTTAAGGAAACCGAGTCGACGAAAATAAGGTCAACCACCTCCACTAGAATATCGGCCGACGTTGTTTTTGTTGGTACACTGTGTTTCGTCACAACAACTGATAGAACAAAGTGAAATTCCAACAACGACACAGCTGCCCATACAAAAAATAAACCCAAAACAACAACGGTTCTCAAACTTACCAATTTACGGACACAGTTTTGTCAGATTTAAGATAGTCGAGTGAGGTTTTCCACATTACCTATTGAACGATTTTGTACTTCAGGAATAATACACCTATGTTTTTGCGACGGAGGTCGACGACTCTGATCGGCCTCAAAATTTGACATTATCCGTTTCAAGAGGTCTAGATTCCAAAACCGAAATTTCCGTCCGCCGCACAGTGCACTGCAGTGGTGCAGAACCCCAAAAAGCGGCCAAAACCCCTTTTCATGGGAGCATTTCAATAAAACTCGGTACACTCTTGTGTTTTTCGGGGCGTAGAATCCGAATTCGACGTCAGTTATTGCGCTACAATTTTGTAAAGACCATAATTCAGCATTTTAATGGGTATACTCTCTGGCTTTCCGCTTTTACAGGTGTTTTTGCTTATGTACCAGTATAACACAAGTTATACTAACACAAGTTTACCACTTATACAGTAAAGAAACCATAGTGTTGAGAACCTGGGTCAAAGGAAGGGTTTTGAAAACAATTCAAACCATTATTTATCAAATAAAAATAAATGAAAATAAAAATAGCGTTAATTTTAGAATAATATACCTACCTTTAACTCAATTATTTTGAACTTGAAGACTCTTCAATAACAGGGAAATAATAATTTAAAATAGTATAATGACAGCTAGATAAATAAAAATCAAATTATAGATCGTCGTTAGTAAAAATATTAATTAAAAAAAGTAATTGCAAAGCTTCATCCTCTGAGGGGACTTCTTTTTTAAACACAGGTCGTGACGTATGGGTCAGAAGACACCATAATAATGGAATGTAAAGCTCGTGGGGAACTACGGTCTTTTTGACATTTTTTTGATCTCTCACTCTCTTGGTGCGGCCGGTTTGTCCTCGTCAGCAATATCGTGCTCTGAGCTGCTGATTGCGTGATACACAACAACCACTTCACGATTGTTCTCTCAGAATCCTAGGGCCAGTTAGCGACTTACATCGTGAACCCTGAACATATACGGCGGATAACGGCTATGAAAATTTGTTGAGTTAAGACGCACCAATAGGCACAGATTACAATGGTTCTACTCGCGCAGCTCAGCTTGGTGTAGCTTTTTTTCCGATTCCATCGAAAACGCGAAAAAACACAGATTTTTACTACCTACAAGGTCGTAGGTAACCACACAGACAGTACAAACTGTTTATCCGCGGTCTAAAGCCACTTTTGGAAACTTCATTAGTATAGCCAAGTTCATGGGTGGTTACTTAAATTATACTATTCATTACAATAGGTTAAAAAAAAAAGCTGCAAATTTTACACAAGGGTTTATTATTCTGTGATATGGGTTACTTGTACAGACATTCAAGTACCTAATTCTGTCAATAAAAACGCTGCAAATTTTACACAAGGGTTTATTATTCTGTGATATAGGTTACTTGTACAGACATTTAATTCTGTCAATAAAAAAAATTAAAAAATTTTTTTTTGGATTTTTATATTTCAAAAAAAAATTTTTTGGGGGGATTTTTTTTTTTCAAAAATGTGTTTTTTCAAAAATTCTTTAATTTTTACTCGAAAAATATTTAACTTCTTGGGATCCTTCAAAAATCCCATTTTTAGCCCCATGAAAGCCCTATAGAACGCCACAGTGAAATCGGATCGTTCCGGGACCCCCAAAAATGGATTCTACGTCCAAAAATACTTCGAAAACGACACTTAACTCGATCCCATAGCTAAAAGCCTTCAAAACACCCCTCCTGTAGCCCCATTTTAGACCCATAGCGCCCCACGGGTTTGGGCGATCGGACTGAAAACCTTGCGGGCACAACTAGATGGTAAACCAAGTATTTTGCCAAAATTTCAGATTTTTAAAAAAATTCCTACTGCCCAAAACGGCCCGGACGGCGGACGGCGTACGGCGGACGGCGGACGGACATTTCGGATTTTGAATGTAGACAGACCTCTTGAAAAGGATAATGTCAAATTTTGAGGCCGATCGGAGTCGTCGACCCGCGTCGCGAAAACGTAGGTGTATTCTTTCTTTCTAAAAATTCTTTAATTTTTACTCGAAAAATATTTAACTTCTTGGGATCCTTCAAAAATCCCATTTTTAGCCCCATGAAAGCCCTATAGAACGCCACAGTGAAATCGGATCGTTCCGGGACCCCCAAAAATGGATTCTACGTCCAAAAATACTTCGAAAACGACACCTAACTCGATCCCATAGCTAAAAGCCTTCAAAACACCCCTCCTGTAGCCCCATTTTAGCCCCATAGCGCCCCACGGGTTTGGGCGATCGGACTGAAAACCTTGCGGGCACAACTAGATGGTAAACCAAGTATTTTGCCAAAATTTCAGATTTTTAAAAAAATTCCTACTGACCAAAACGGCCCGGACGGCGGACGGCGTACGGCGGACGGCGGACGGACATTTCGGATTTTGAATGTAGACCTCTTGAAACGGATAATGTCAAATTTTGAGGCCGATCGGAGTCGTCGACCCGCGTCGCGAAAACATAGGTGTATTATTCCAAGAATAATAAACCAAAAATGGTAAAATGTAACATTTAATTGGTACTTTTTTAAATAAAAAAAATTATCAACTTTCAAGGGCTCTGAATTCTCTAAATAATTTTTTCAAAGAAAACTAATTATGAGGCTTCATTCTACAGGTATTAAGGTGTAAAACCCACACATAAAAACTGGTAAAAGGCACAACTCGATTTGGGGGGTTTCGGCCGCCTTTGCCCAACTGTGCGCCGTACGGAGTACGCCGTACGCCGTCCGGGCCGTTTTGGACAGTCTTATGGAAGTGGAAACCGCATTTGAGCCCTATAGTCCAGTCGTTAGATGTCCAAAAGTAGTGAATCTAAGAAAAAATACCTGAAGAATTTTTCTCGACGGATCTATACGTTTTCGGGGTTGCTGAATCCGAAAATTTGGTTATCTACTAGATTCGGATATGGCTTCACCATGAAAATGGCGAAATTTTGGTCCTTTTTTTGGTTGTTTGCCTTTAACTCGGAAACCATGCGTCCTGGCGACATGACTACTCTATACAAAATTAAAGCTGATGAAATTTCCTAAGAAATGAGACCAGAAACGCCTCGGTAGCTTTCTCCGTTTGGCCGCTAGAGCGTGCTGACGTTTGACCATTTTTTCTAACTAAGCCAAAATCTTCGTATTCCAGACTTCCGAAGCCTATTAAACACTATTAAACACCAAAATCGGTCCCCCGAACCCCTACATAAGGTACCCTGACTCCCCCCCCCAAGGTCGTACTACACCACATGGGGCGGGGTGGGAATGTTCATGACCATCAAAGTTATTTCAAAGAACACTTTCATTACACGTCTGACAAGCGCATTTGCGAAATAAAAGGTGATTTTTATTTGGGGGGGGGGGGGTGAAGGGTGGTGGATTGGGAGGGGGCGAAGGGGTGGAGGGTGGTGAGGGGGTGAAAGGAGTGGGAGGGGAGGGGTGTCAGGGTACATTATGTGGGTGTTCGGGGGACCGATTGTGGTATTTAATAGGCTTCGGAAGTATGGAATACGAACCAAACTAGTATAGTGAGTGGTTGTAGCTCAGAAAGTATTGGTCCGATTCCAAATTTCTTTTTTTCTCGTGAAAGCTGATTAAATTTTCCGTCGCAGCTATTCCGTGTGAAATTTCGATTTGAGCTTTGATAAGGGAGGGAAAGAAGAACGTTTTCTGAAAAACCTGGTCGTAGATGGTAAAATTCCTTTTTTACACACTTTCCGACGAATACTAAAGGCACTTTTGTTGTTTCAATAGACATGCAATGTGCCATTACTTATATAAAATTTAATCAGCTTTGTGATTAAAGAAAGAAAAGTAAGATCGGACAAACCGTTCCCGAGTTATAGACAGAAATGTGCAAAGCATCATTTTTTATTCACAATGTGCCACTTTTTTGGTCGTGCACGCCCCTCCCTTATCAAAGCTCAAATCGAAATTTCACACGGAATAGCTGCGATGGAGAACTTAATCAGCTTTCACGAGAAAAAATGAAATTTGGAATCGGACTAATAGTTTCTGAGCTACGACCGAAAACGTTCTGAAAAACGTTGTTTTCGCTCTCCGCGCGGTGTCAGATTGGACGTTTCTTTACGGCTGTAACTTAGCAGCAATTCGGTAAAAAAAAAACATTTGACCAGTGAAATTGTCATATCATGGTAAGGTCATAAGAATGGTAGTTTCGAGATTTTATAATATAAAATATATAATAGATAAGATATGCACTTGGATGTTATGCACTGATGCACTGTTCTACTGAACTATTATATCGAATTAGGTTAGAGAAATTTCACAGAAATAGAGAGGAAAAGTTTTTTGATATTTCGAAACAATCTTTGTCAAAGTTAGAAGAAAAAGAATTTTTGAGTGCTCCCTGGATCCAGCGTTTCTGGGTTTCAATAATTATTGTTCAGTCGTGGAGGCCGATTTGATCCCAGTACCCACCTATGGGCCCGTTCAGATTGTTGTAGTAGCCGGTCGTTTGCATCTTCTTCAACACCTTGACTCCATAGCATTCATTGAAGGTGATATTATGACCGTGTGTTCTTGCGTGGAGTTTTATCGGTCGCTGCTGCCTTTCTTGATTATATTAGGCCTATATCATGCAAGTTTTAAGCAACCATTCTTAACATGACATAATAATATTATTATGTCATGTACACATTACATTTTTTTTTTCGAGAAAAAAGCTGTTGAATGAGATTTTGTAGGCCATCCACACTATTCCAGAATCTGGAAATCTTTATCCTATCTGATAGGATAAAGTCTTTTACCGAACCTTTCAAATGGAGATGGGAAGTTCTAACTTGGTGCAAAGGACGCGCCACGCCGAAATCTACTCAACCATGCACCTAACACCAAAATGGTCGATAGGGTGTTTTATCCTAGGACGGCAGTATTATTATCATCCAGCGATATTTCATATAATTATTACCAACTCAAGAGTCGAACAAGCTAGAGGAAAGGCTTGATGTACGGCATATCGAACAGGAGAAATTACTAGTTTTACACAACGGGCATCTTTATCAGCCGTATCAAGAAAGACCATTGTAATAACAAAACCTACCTACAAACTATTTTTCTATAGGTACATATTTGAATTCCTATCTAGTCCCACAAATATTTAAACCCGAGATTGAGGGTGTGAAACGGATGTGGAGGGTGTACCTACATGAATTTGTTTTCCTACGTCAGAATTTAAAATCATTAAATTTGGTGTAGTGTGTTTAGCGGAAGACCAGTGGCGTGAATCCACAATTTCTCCGCCGTATGTTGTGAAGCAAAGTGAAGTGAGTATGGGAACAATGTTCCCTAGAGATTCTCTAGTTGTAGAACAATGTTCACTAGAGATTCTCTAGTCGTAGTCTACAGACCTAGTAGAAGATGCAGTGGCACAAAGGCGGGTCGAGTCAAGAGTCAAGAGTTTTTATTGCCAAGAACACTGAGTGCAAAGACAAGGTCAAAAATTCCCGTACAAAATTACAGCTCACAAAAACTTACTTCAAAAATACAGCGGTAGGTACATCATGAACAAGCTATTAGATGGTAATCATTTCCAAAACCTATCGAGCTCTCTTACATTCTGTATACTGAGGAAAAATTCATTAAAATCAAAGGGTGCGATGGATTTTAAAAACCTGACAAGTTTTGGCCTAACGTTTGTTGTCGTAAATCTCGCTCGCAACTCTTTAGGGATGGCATTGAAAAAAATTTAATAACCCACCATGAACTGCTGATACGGGATGATTTCAAGCGGTGATACGGCACCAGCAAGTCACTCCCATGCCGTGTTCTATACCCATGAGTGGAGGTATGATACTCGTGTAAGTTGGAGAAAACGTAGCACGTAGGTAGCTTCGAGTATGTAAACCGCAGGGATGGTCAAGATGTTTAATCTTATGAAGGCTGGCTTACAATCCTATTGGTACTTCAGCCCAGCGACCACTCGTACAGCCCTGCGATGGCATTCGAAAATTGCGGCAGCCGACGCGGCATGACCCCAACAGAGGATGGCATAAGTCGCACGACTCATAAAAGCAGCATGGAATGCTGCTACGACTGCAGTTTTAGGTAGTTTCTCCTGTAACCTACGCAGGAGGAAAACAATAGAATTTAACCTAGATTCAAGGTTTTCACAGTGTTGGTTCCAGTTCAGCTTTGGATCCACCAATACCCCCAGAAATCTAACGCTTGGGGGGTTTTCGTCCAAGGATGACAAGTCCCGCAACCCAAAGTAAAGAGTCTCAGTTTTCGTCTCATTAACAGAAAGTCCATTTCTAGCGAACCACCCCGATATCTCTTTTTTAGACCCTTCGTTTGTCAGAGTCAGTGACGCAAGAGATGCGTTTCGAAGACCCGCACTCATCAATCAGGCTTGCGTGAATTGTCATGGTGATGGTTCGAGGCCCACGGAAGGAAACCGAGGAGATGCTGATACCCAACTTGGGTAACCCAACACGATGTGTCGTGGTTGGTATCAGTTCGTCCTGGGTTCTTAGCTGTACTGAGATTAATTGTTGCCGCTGCCTCAAGCGATTTGTAGCCAAAGACGGCATGACCAATTAATCCAGTCTTACTCAAATCCACTGTTGCAGCTTCCACAACCGACCTGCCAGGCCAGCAGACCAGATCCCATTGATATCAATGCTCTTGGACGTAATGCGAATTTTGAGCATTGATATGGGTGAACGGTAAAACGTTGATTGAGGGGAGAAAATACTCCCCTCCCGTTAAAGAATTGCTGAATGACCGGCGGGGGAAGAGGGGTTTGCACGATCGCGCCACGATCCTATCAATTCGGAGGAAGATGACGACATTTTACTCTGCTGATAATGCTACTTGTCCCCGTTTGTTGAATATTAGCGATTAGAATTCTACTTGATGGCTAACAAGCCTATGGGCTTCCAGTTTGGGAACCACTTGTGGGTTGTCTGTCCATCATTACAAGGTCTTTGATTACCTTCGTGCCGCCCCCGTGGCCCACTGAGGTCACATGACCCCCGCGTGGCCCCGAACCCTCCCAGCTCATGAAATCGAGGAGCTATCGACTCCGTGCACAGCCTGAGTATTACCATATACCTTAAACAACATGTCCATCGTGTAAGATGTGCAAACGAATAATATTATTCGATCACGAAAGGTCTTTGTTTGGCTGAGGGCTTTCTCCCGCTAAATGAACTGCTTGAGTCACTCCACCTTCACGAATTCACATTGGCGGCTCACCAGGTGAGATCGCAGAGCGATTCTGGCACTTCATAACCGTTCGGCGCATGCGCTGTAGTGCCGAGAGTGGGAGTACCTCGACTTCAAGGAATCAAAACCTCAAGCCCTGATCTTGACGCAGAACCCCTTCCTTCAAATTCGACTGGTGCAGTTCTGCTGGTTTGGGAATTTCCAGCACTGATTCCAACTGCTTTAATCATGAAACGTAGCGCACGAGCCTTTCCTTCTCATATCCTGTGGTGGTCACTTTGTGGGACCGTCGTTGAACACCGTCGTTTGGCGCAGCCAATGGTTTGGAATTCCGAATAATTCTAAAAATGGAAGGGACATTGTGATTCCCGGTCACATACGAATTCTGATTTAATTCCAAATGGCCAAATTGCTCTGCAAACCTTCTTCTTCTTCTTTGGGTGCCATACCCGTAATCGGGCGTTGGCGACCTCTCGCTACTAACATCTGTTGAGCGTGTTGACCAGCTAATACAGAAGTAGTAGGGACCTACTGCTTAACGCCGGTTCCGAACGGCAAATTTGAGAGGTTTTCCACGGCAGAATACTTTCGGTGGGTTGCCATTGCCTTCCGAAAGGTGATTATCAGTATGAGGAAGATGTCTTGCGGCTGCTGGGATCGAACCAGCAACCTTTGACTCAGTAGTCCAACGCTCTGCAAACCTAATAGACCATTATTTATCTTACCGACGAAGGCCACCAATTTTTATCGATCTCAAAATTTGCCCGTTCGCTTTAAGCCAGTCTCTCAAACTCTCATTTTTGTAGATATCTACCTTAACAAAACATGATATACTAGCTGCTCCGGCTCGCTTTGCTCGCCTAAGCACCCATCCGGGGGGCTGCGCCCCCCTGGACCCCCCAGTGGGTGAGTAGCATCGATGGACACGTTGGAACCCCCACATGAAGGAATTCCCAAATTCGCAGAATTGCAGTGCTCGGTTGGGACAGCTTGAAACAATAATAATAATATTTAAACATGTCTCATGTAGAATAATAAAGTTGAAACAATTATTATTATTATTATCAATATTATTATTATTATTATGTTTCAAGCTGTCCCAACCGAGCACTGCAATTCTGCGAATTTGGGAATTCCTTCATGTGGGGGTTCCAACGTGTCCATCGATGCTACTCACCCACTGGGGGGTCCAGGGGGGCGCAGCCCCCCGGATGGGTGCGTAGGCGAGCAAAGCGAGCCGGAGCAGCTAGTACTTCTATATTATCGTCAAAGTGCTAGTGAAATCAAATTTAAAGTCCACCATCAATCCCTGAAAATTTCATCAAAATCGAATCAATATTGGCTGAACCTGCTGGGAGAAGGTTAGGCCAGTGTCGACTCATGAATGAATATACCTATTACATCTCTAATGGTTGAGGATAAGCAGTTAGGCAAGCTCCAAACAGATAAATCCCCCCCCCCTCGCCTTTTTCAGGGGAATTCACACTCTCGGGACACTTTAGGACACTTTCAGGACACTATTTGAACTCACCCCAGAGTCATCATATGGTACAAAATTGGGACTGCTGGAAACGGCTTTTCATTGTATGTATATAGGTAAACCATTCGTTCCCGAGGGATTCATACTCGCAGGACACTTTTGGACAATTTAAGGGACACTATCCAAAACTTTTTATGTGATACCTGA
Organism: Pilophorus perplexus; assembly: GCA_955831195.1. Lineage (NCBI taxonomy): Eukaryota > Metazoa > Arthropoda > Insecta > Hemiptera > Miridae > Pilophorus > Pilophorus perplexus. Next base: position 1,131,329 of record OY037009.1, read on the forward strand.
GATCACGATGGAAAAAACCGTATCTCCCTATCTTCAACGGTTTTATAGAAGTACTGCGCTCCCCCCCCCCCCCCCCCCCCGAACATCCCATCTCTCTATCTCTAATGGTTGAGGATACATGGGATACACAGTTTCATTGTGTATAGGTAATGATTGTATATAGGTAATCCATACAGTTGGGACAGCTCGAAACGGCTTTTCATTGTATATAGGTAATGATTGTATAAAGGTATTTCGGACGTAGAATTAAACGTAGAATCGGAATCCGCGATAAAAAAAAAAAAAAAATAAATATGTAGGTAGGTAGTAAATTTGAATGTGTAGGTAGGTAGGAAAAAGAATGAGATTTTTTGTTAAATAAGCCTGGGTAATCATCTAAGGCACAACCCGGGTGATCCCTGAAAATTTCATCAAAATCGAATCAATAGTGGCTGAAATCCCCACTCCTTCTTTTCTTTAGTTGAAGGAGGGGAAAACGGAAAAAATCCTTGAGGGCGCTCAACCTATCTCAGAATGTAGATCATTTTTGAATTTCTCGAGATTTTCAAGAATATATATAAATTTTTTAATTTTTTTTTAAATTCAATTTAATACAATTTTTCGATACTTTTCTCGATAATCGATTCATTTAATTTACATCAATTTCCATCTGGGAGACCTTGCGCATAAACCTTGGGAGCGCCCCTTAAAGGCTGATGTCCCACCCGCTCAGAGTGAAGAGTGATGGCGGGGGGATAGAGGGTTTCACCCGTCGCGACGGGTCGGTGACGCCCGCCTAGTTTTTTCAAAACTCAACTCGCTCTCAAAAGTCGCTCATCGTCGGAATGAATTTGGTCGATACCTCCTATTAAAATTCGGATCTCTAGGTAGGCTACGGACGAAACGCGGACAAAATCCGTCTATTAACGACGGAATAAATCGAAAAAATTAATTGAGCGAATTCGCGCGCGCCAAAAAATTCGCGCAACCGGTATTTCGGACGTAGAATTAAACGTAGAATCGGAATCCGCGATAAAAACTGGGGGTTATAGGGGAGCGAAAAACACGTTTCGCGCAAATTCGCGGGGTTGCGCGCGTCGCGCGGGATTTTCATATAGCCTATGTTGTGGCGGCAAGGACACCGGATCGTTAGAAAAAATCCCCGTGGAAATCCGTTCAGCCGTTTAGGCGCCTATAACCCACGACAGACACACACACAGACAGAAACCTCATTTTATAGAAGTATAGATAGATAGATAGATAGATAGATTATTACGTTGTATACCCAGTACCATTGGAACTATTGAATGATATATTATATTTGTTTACCTTTATAGAGTCTCTGTGCAGCAGAACCTTCGAGTTTCTTCTGAAACAAAATAATGAAATATTAATCATGAAAATGTGTTGACCGCTTAGAGGAACATTCACAGATCAAAACGTATAATTAAACAGATAAATAGGGTGAAGTTCGGTGGTTGATTTGCGAGTGGATAATCGGATATGTAATAGTAACAAGCCATCAATTGAATTGAATAGATGAGCGCAACCTTTTTGTTATTACGCGAGAGAAACTAAGAAACAATAGGTATCTAGCGACCAAACTATGCCACACAACACATCATCCACGTGATGCTCATTACGTAAACAACTGCACCTTAACGACCGATGCGTAATAAAATCTTATGCCGATCAGAGGTAAAGAACGGCTCAGGCTGCAAAAATCGTTTTGGAGTCGTTGGAGTCAGCCTGAAAAGCTCATTCCATAGACCCTTGTACCAATGAAATCGGACAAAAACTTTCGTCCCCCTTTTGAGGCCTCCTTAGTTACACAACAGAGATAAACAACTTTCGTCGTGAAGGACCTCCCGAAAACCGATGAAGGGGATGAGGGAGGAAAAATCAAGGTAGCCTATAACCACCCCCCGAACTCGCTGATGAAAATGAGACCACCCTCATGAAAATCTGTTGAGCCGCTCGGGCGTGATGCTCTGTACACAAAAAAACAAACAAACAAAAAAAAACATACATGTCGAAGAGGTGAGCGCACCTTTCCATTTTTTGGAAAAAGGTTGCGCTAAAAACGTAGCAAATTTTACACTAGGGTTTATTATTCTTTGATATAGGTTACTTGTGCAGAAATTTAATTCTGTGTCAATGAAAACAAGCCATCAATTGAATTGAATAGATGAGCGCAACCTTTCTGTTATTACGATAATATCGTAATAACAGAACATTAAATATATTAAATTTAATGAGCGAGAGAAACTAAGAAACAGGAGGTAGGTATCTAGCGACCAAACTATGCCAAACAAATAAAAAATATGAAAGTTTTTCCCCCGAAGGGAATAAAAACTATTATTTTGGATCATCAAGTCTGATCCACCGTGAGAACGCCACCACTCCCCCGCACGGTCCTCCCTACACAAACCGTTCCAACTCCAGTTGATTATACCGCATCAGCTGTGCGCAGCGTTGGTGTTCACTTGAGCGTCTTTTCAAAAATTCAGTACCTGAGCTGTCAAGTGATTGAAAGGGGTGGATCAGACTTGATGATCCAAAATAATAGTTTTTATTCCCTTCGGGGGAAAAACTTTCATATTTTGGAGTCAGCCAAGTCTGATCCACCGTGAGATGTGTTTGTTATCTGACAGCTCAAGTGAACATAAGTGGGTACTGTGATAAGTACAACGGAAATTAGGAAATAATTAACCAACAGCGTGGATACTAAGGTGTAAGATTCTAGGAAATCCCAATATTTGGTGCATCAACAAAATGGTGAACCTTTCGGTAAAAAGGATGGTATATCTCACCAGGAACCATAAGTACATTATAAGGCTGGGCTGAAGCCGGAATCCAACCGGGTAACAGGGTCAGGTTGAGGACCACCTTCTCCTGCTAAAGGTTGGTAGTAGTGACGAAGGAATGTGTCCGTCGAGCGCCAGTTACCCCGCTGGAGAATCGTGTCTAAGGGAATGTCCGCCCTGGCAAGGGATGAACTGACCGCAGACCTGATACTTCCTGGAGAGAATGGGATCCCCGCTAGTTTCAACGCGGATTTGACCCAACCCGCAATGATTGTTCGAGTGGCCAGCCGAACCCTGCCCATGGACGAGACAAACAAAGCTTCGATGTTCAGGGCGCCGCACCGAGAACTTCTTAGTTGTAGCAATACATCCAACCAGTGCGCAATGCTCCAAATTTGTGGCTCACGAGCGTTAATGAATTGCCAGCCAGATTGGCGGAAAGAAGAGGAATCAGTTTTGGATCCAAAGCTGGGCCAAAAAACTATATGTTCTGCCGATCGTTGAAAATGTGATGGATCAACTTGAAGTAAGGTAAGGTCATGAACCCGTAACCCGTCTTCCCGAGGCTAATAGAAGGAGCAATGCTAAATGACGTGATACTTCAAAGAAACTAAGAGGAGAGGGAGGGTGACTTTCCATCCAATTCTGAAGATCAGCCACATTCCAAATAGCCCTGGTAACACTTTGTGGACGGGATGAGGCGATGCCTCTAACAATTTTTGTGACAACTGGGTGAGCTGACAGATGGGCAGATGATTCTGGATTAGCCATGGTTGCCACTACTGACTTGTGTAGCAGAATGGATTTTAGGGCTAGCTGTTCGGAAGTGGCGAGGAAAGCCAGAAATCGAGCCAGTTGCTGTGGAGACGGATTCCGGAAATCGACCTTATTGGAGGAGGCCCAGGTAACCCACCGAGACCAGGGTTTTCTGTATGAGGACTGCGTCGATGGGCGCCATGCTGCCATCAGCAGACGTTTTTCCGAAACTGACCACCCAGCAGTTTGATTCGTCCACCCCGTATCTTCCAGATTTCCAACCTCATATCTTCGACTTGGGGTGGGGGTGAGTGTGTTGTTAGATCCACAAGCTGTGACGGAAGGTCTTTCACCAGCAACGGTGGTGCAACTGCTCTGGCCTTCAGGTCTGCTCTCCAGAACACCTTCTGCCATCTAGGGGCCACCACCAGGAAGGTCCCTGATGCATTGTTGAGATGGTGTAGGACTTGGGGCATCAATGGGGGTGGTGGGAAAACCCATGCCAGGATGAAGTTCCATGTCCTGGAAAATGCGTCTACAAAGGCTGCACGATGATCTGTTGGATCTTGGGTAGCGTATTTCTCCACAACTCTCGATTTGTGAGAAGCAAACAAATCGATTTCTGGTATTCCCCAACGAAGGAAGGCAGGCACCCCTACGTGTGGTCGAGGTTCTCAGGTGCCAATCTGGAAGCAGGGAATTTCGAGACAAGCTGTCGGCAGTGGAGTTCAGTGAAAGATGGTGGGTACTGAATTTTTGAAAAGACGCTCAAGTGAACACCAACGCTGCGCACAGCTGATGCGGTATAATCAACTGGAGTTGGAACGGTTTGTGTAGGGAGGACCGTGCGGGGGAGTGGTGGCGTTCTCACGGTGGATCAGACTTGGCTGACTCCAAAATATCGTGTTTTTGCTAACCGAATCAAAATTTGATGTTACCTACCCATCTTTCTGTGGTAACCCTGCTGAGGTAAATCCGATTGGTTGATAGCAAAGAGGTTGGAATATTAGTGGACTGTGATCGTCGAATATAATATTCGACGAGAAGTACAATAATTGTACTTCTTGTTTGTATAAACTTTCCACTGATAAGACTTACTTATCTAGAAAGTTGACGAATAAACAAAGTGCTATCAATGTTGAGAGATGAGATTAATTTCAATGAAGTCACGATTATCTCAGCTAATTTCTGACTATTGAAAAATCTATTGCAGGCGCATTTGACGTCATTGAAAATGTTGCTTGAATTATTCATGAGGCACAAGTCTTCTCATCCGAAGGTTCATTGCCAACAACTTTTACGGAGACTTGATTATACAAGTTTCAAGGACTTGCCGAGCGCGCTCCTCGGAACCTTCCGTCAAGAGCTTGGAAACATTTTTCAAAACGGATGCACCTGAAGACCTTTTTGTTATTTGCCTCTATGCGAATTTGATCGTTTGAAATATACGCGAGTTGGACTCGGTTGATTAGGAAGTTCGCCTGTCCATTACCTACCTCAGGGCGTCCTCAGGTCTCAACCAGTTCACCTTGAAGGACAGATGCTCAGAAGGGAGGAGCCCCACATCGTACCCCTTCCAATCAACATTAAGAAGTTTTCGACTACACTCAAAACGCTATTCAGCAGTCTAGGGTGATCAGATTACTGACGAAGGATGGGAGGGGGGGCACTCTCAAAAGCCCATTTCGTCCGCGTACAGAAACCCAGCGAAAATACCAATAATTTGTGCATACTGGTCAGGGATAGGGTGTGTTCATCTTCTGAGGGGCATGAGTTCTGGGGGAACACGGGTAAAAGCTGGGGGAAAAGCAGTGGGTACAGTATTGAAATGAAATTTTCCAGATTTTGATGAGATTTTCAATTTAGAATAAGATAACTGAAGCAGGTTAATCTGGTATTCTAGTGGTTAGGTTAACGTAGGATTCTTCATTCCACTTGTGTGCGAAGGTCACTTAGGTTCAACCTGGGATAAATCATCAGTTCTTCATAACACTTAGCACCACCACTGCCTTTAGACACAAGGGAGAAGAAGATGAAGGTAGAGGTAAAGTGATTTTTTCGTCAAGACTTTTGACATCTTAGGCCTGGCATAACTAATAATTAATTTATGATGAATCACTTTAACCCAGCTGCACATTTATTCCCAAAATTTTCATGGTCTTCAACGGGATTCGAACCCATGGCCTCAACAGAATGCAGCGCGAAGTGGCTGAAGCGATTGAGAAGAAGTCAAAGATACAAAGAGGACACAAAATGAAGACAGAGGATGTTGGCACAAATATACTCACGCACATCCTTTTTTATGAATTTAATAGATTTTTTTGCTGCATTGATATAATTTGATTTAGGTTGATGTAACCTAATTATGTTATTGTAACAGTTTTGTTGACTATATAGTTAAGTCTTGAGGTAAAAAATATGGCAACCCTAGCATAGCCACGAGCACCGTTTGATTCACCTGTTCAAACGAAAGATGTTCAAGTCTCATCGCTCCAGTGTAAATGCCAATCTTTCACAAAGTTCTGCCTCACGTCATCATGACAGGTTTTCTTAGCCAGCTCGAGTTACATTAAACTCTTAGTTACGGTTCAGTAACTCTAACTACGGGCCATTTAGGTGGCGTGTTCAGGCGTCATGAATTATTATAAACGTCGGTTTTTTTTTGTCTTCAACAACCTACCAACTTGGGAAATTTTCTGTCATGTGTGTGAGTGTGCGAATCGATCGGTATCAGGTTAGCCGCGTATTGCGTGATAGGAAGCTGATCACTTGATTAAAACGTGGCATTCAACGGTTGCCATGTGATTCGTTCACGTGATAGACCACCTGCACACGGATGACGTCAGTTGTAGGTCATGGACCTCATTTCACGCTCGATTTATCGATGATTGTCCTCTGGCTCGTATACCTGCGCGGATTCTCTCTGCCGAGTTTATCATTTTTGGGAAAAATCTACAAATTTTGAAGTTCTCGAGGGGGAAAGCTGGCTTTGTGGGCATTTTCTGAGTTGGGTTTTCAGTCTCGGGATATTCTTCTAGCTTTCTCACGGAGCACTTTTTTTTTAACTGTTGGCCGTATTTTTGTGTGACGTACGCGGAACGCTTTCACCTTCTCAAGCAATCAAAGCGGTTTTGTGGGAAAACGAAGCTCACTTACATCTCTGGGTAGGCTCAGTATGGAAATGCACCGACCTCGATGTTAACGTTTTGAGGGACATTTAGCTCTCAAGGAATCCACTATGGGAGTGAAACGATAGCACTCTGGTAGCGAAGCGGGCTTACCTTCACGGTCACCAACTGATGAATAAATAACATGGTTCAATAATCTTGGCTTTCTTCGCTGCAGTATTTATATGACCCACCCTGAGGGAGCAACAGGACAAAATTTCCTACAGCAACATCTTCTGCATTCGCCCATGTTATAGCCATAGTAACAATTAAAATGTTGATTATTTAGGTGAGCTGGCAGAACCATAGAAAAATTATTTGAAAAGAAATAATTTCTTATTACAATAATTATTATTTTAGGGCACCTCCATGTACGTGCGTTGGGTGTGTACCTACATGATTTGTTAATATATTATGTTAGTGGTGTGTTTGGTGGAATGCATCCAGCAGGGCGTCTCAGGGTACGCAGCTAGGCGTTTTTGGAGGATGCTGGAGGGAGTACAGGTGAAGACTCGGGAGGCATAGCACAAATTGTTGTGGTCTACAGGCACCGAGGGTTTTCCAGCTGTAGAATTGGAGGATCTGCCTTCCTTTAGCTCACCTCGAGATGTTGTACGAGGGATGTTTGAAAAATAAGGTCACAAGGCGCTTGGAGCGCAAGGGGCCCCAGCACGCTAGGCTGGGCCTCAAGGAAGAGAATGAACGGTGGATCAGATCAGTCGCTTCAGTAGCTACTAGCTTGACTGATGGCGTCGGAATCGTGTTTTAAAAGACCCCCCCCCCCCACCCCATTGAAAGATTTCTTGACTACAAGGTACGTTTTAAGATTTTTTGTTTGTTTTTATATACGTGTATTTCGTTGCCAAACAACATTAGACGGTGGTTCGGTCACAACCCAGCCGTATGTAAATTGAGTGAATATTACGTTTTATATTTGAGTACGTGTACTGTAGTAGATGTATCTTCCATTGAACTGAAGTAAATTTTACATTAATAATTTAAGTAAATTATAAATTTTTACATTAACTAAGTCAAGTTAAGCCCTAGTGTTACTCAATACCTACTCATATAATATAATTATATACTCGTATACTATACAAGTGCAGAACATACACACATATCACAACTCCTATAACAACAACTCATATACGTATACAAGTTTATTACACTTAAGGTTTTTTTTTGTATATATATGTTTCTATGAGATGCAGAGTTATAGACATGCAGAAAAGAACAGAAGGAGCAGTTGAGAAAACTAGGTATGTAGGTAAGTCTGTTTTCTCAACTCAAAGTCGGTCAGTAGGTGCTAGCGGTTATGGAGAATTTATAAAGAGGTAGGTAGATAGCAGTTTGTCACATTAAATGCTCTGTGCTATTTCATGGCGGCAGCTCTGAAAATAAGGAGCAACGAGCTCTTAATTAAATTTTAATGAGGTTTTGCAGGGTTTCCCTTGAATGATGGAGTTGGTCCCTCAAGTAGTTCAATCGAGGTTGCAGGTATGACGGGAACTCCAATAAGAAGTGTTAAGGTGGTCATCTGTTGCTTGGTCGCAACGTTCACAAGGCTGCAAAGTTTCCCAGGCGAGGCTGCGTCCGTTGAGCAGGAAATATAGGCGCTCTCTACCTTGTGTACGGAGTTGGCACAGGAGTCGTTTTTTCCAATGTGGGAAAACTTTCCTCAGGTAAGCGTTAGACTTTTTACGTTTTAAGATGTGTAGATTCCAAAATGTAAATATCCGTCCTCCGACCAGGTCGTTGAGGTGAGACGCAGTAAAGACGCAGTCTTGGAATGGGCAAATGGGATGGCGGGAGAGGAGTTAAACAAGGGCATTGAAAAACCGATCGCACGGCTCACTGAAAAGAACTGGATGGTGACTATGCGGAAAAATAGTTATATAGGTACCTACGACACTCCATGAAGATGTCATAAATAATATTTATGACAAGAGCGAAAAATCGAGAAATGAGAATATATTATATTCTCATTTCTCGATTTTTCGCTCTTGTTGTGATCTTAATTTCCGAACATCCGGCAGTAAAGTCCCCCCCCCCCCCATTGCACAAAGCGTCGTGTTGGGTGAAGTTTCCGTTTACCGCTGCAGTTGTACCGAGGGGCAGTTCGCTGGCTTACAAACTCGATTTGTCAAGGTCAAGGATGGACTCCTGGTTCCCGCCCCTAGTCTTACAAGAACCCGCTTTCTCAGCTTCCAAACTTGAATTGCTAACATGCTTGAACTCCGTTTCTTATTATATGGGTAGGTACCTAATGAAAAATCCCATCCATGTTTTATGGCTATAGGTAACCTATAAAATCGCTTGCATACGAGTCTGCAACACATTATAACATTTTATGTTTTTAGTTTAGTCGTTGCTAGGGAACCAACCGTAAAGCTTTTCGTGGACACGTTTTCGTGACTTTTTTTTTTTTTTTTTTTTTTCAATGTGCCAAAGTAAAGACATAAAATGTCAAAATATCGTTGCTCGGCGAACCCACCAAAAGTTACATAATATTATACATGTAGTATATTATACTGGTCAACTAACTATCAGGTTGCCACTGTCTGAATTCCGATTTTCTAGACCAAACGGTTCACAAGTAAGTGAACCTACGTGAACAGGTTTCACAAACCATCTCGGAATACGAAAATTACAGGACAGTTGAGCGGTAACTTTGGGCCATTGCAGTCGGCGCAAATTGGTCTGAATTGGTTAAAAAAAAAAAAAAAAAAAAAAAAAAAAACGCACCAAGGGGAACTGGCGAATTATTTCTCTTCACGGTCACCAAATCGGCCAATTGGTTTAAGGGAATAGCACGAAAATTACGAACATGAAAATGAGAAGCCGATACAGATTCGTGTGCTATTGTGGAAATGGATTTGAGTCGTTTCAAGCTGATGCAACAATAATTGTCACAATAATAATAATTATTCCCGAAGGTGGAGAATGAACGACCTTGCCACATCGTTGCAGTTAGGAGGCAACTACCAGAAACGCAGCACTGTTGTCAAGGACGAATTTGTTCAAATTACTCAATCTTGTCAAACCTCCTTTCGATTTCAAACGTTTTAATTACAGACGGTTTTAAGGCCGAAACTCGGCTAGACGCTTATAAGCGTCATAAATGAATATGAAACGACTGGGACAATGCGTACACAAGATAAAACCCAAGACAGGACGGCGAGGAATGAGCCCACTGAGATAAATGTTAATCAGACGCATTCGCAAATGGTTGAGAATAAACAAGAATTAGTCATCAATATTTAGATTTGTACGTTGGAAGGGGGAAAATAAGGAAATGCGAAACTCGAGAGCGGGACCGTCACCAATGAATGAGCTCCTTGAATGATTTTGAGGTCATCCTTCGAAACAAAAACGCCATCTATTGATAAACTGGCAGGTGGCGTACATTTGCGCTAATACTCCTAATCCCACCATACATTTGCGCTAAGCCATCGAGTTTTGCCTACCATTCACTTGCGCGAAACGAATTATCATTTGACAAATGTATCTACGCAAAATGACATTTGTGAGAACCTCCCGGTTGAGCTATCAGCGCTACCCGGGAGAAACCGAAGTTGGTGATGTATTGGAGGCGGGGATTGTAGGAAAAAAAGTCCCCCAAAAAAATCCCCAGTATTTTCCGATCCCGGAAAAAAAAATTCCCGGAAAAAAGTCCCCGTAGAAGAAATAGCGTTGACTGAAAGGAAATGAATAGAAGATGATACCTATTAAATACTTTTGTTGTCGTAGGGGGTCAACACTAAGCAGTAGGTGACTGGTGTTTACAATGACTCGGTCAACGTCTAAATTAGACGTTGGACAATAGAACATTAAATGTTCTATTGTCCAAAAGATGAGTGGCTTCATCTCATCTTTTATCGGAACCGTTTACCTATTCAGTGTGTACTTGTGAGAAAATAAATTCTGTCAATCAATAACATTAAAAAAAAGAAATGTTTTATTCAACTTTTTTTTTTTTTTTTTTTTCATTCGGAAATTATTTGACCCCTTGGCATCCTTCAAAAATCCCGTTTGTAGCTCCAAGAAAGCCCTATAGATCGCCACAGTGAAATCGGATCAATCCGGGACCCCCCAAAATGGATTCTACGTCCAAAAATCCTTCGAAAACAACACCTCACTCGATCCCATCGCCCCATCAAAAAAACCCTCTCGCAGCCCCATTTTAGGCCCATAGCGCCCCACGGGTTTGAGCGATCGGGCTGCTTCCGGGCACAACTAGATGGTAAACCGAGTATTTTGTCAACATTTCAGATTTTTTTAAAAATTCCTATTGCCCAAAACGGCCCGGACGTCGGACGGACATTTCGTTTTTGGAATCTAGACCTCTTGAAACGAATAATGTCACATTTTGAGGATGATCAGAATTTTCGACTCCCGTCGCCATTACATAGGTGTATTATTCCAAGAATACTAAACCAAACGTAGAGGTTCCCTAACTTTCTATTGGTGATACGAGGAAGAATGAGCCAGTTTGGTAGTTTTCCTTTAATGTGTCAAAGGTACATCGGCGGGGGCTAGCTTTCGGGGCTGCTGTGTCCCCTTCTTCAGGCTGCAAACAAAGTGGGCAGTACAGTGCCAGGCCTATTCAGCGTATGGAGAGACACCTCTCCGACCAACTCCAGACCAACTTGAACGACGCGCAGTACCGCCACCTAAACACTTGTAAGCAAATAACAAAGACAATCGCCCGCCTCACGAGCCAGGTAGAATTTCTGAACGACTGTCTCGTCTATGAAGTCATCCCAAACCACATAGCTCATGCATCTGACCGGCTAAAGTCAATCATCCAGCACCCCGTACTCCCGACCACCGCTCTCGTTGAGGATGTCATAACTCTTCAAAACAAACTAATCACCCACGAAATCCGAAAAAAAAAGAAAGATATACGCTGAATAGGCCTGGCACTGTACTGCCCACTTTGTTTGCAGCCTGAAGAAGGGGACACAGCAGCCCCGAAAGCTAGCCCCCGCCGATGTACCTTTGACACATTAAAGGAAAACTACCAAACTGGCTCATTCTTCCTCGTATCACAAATACCTCCAGCCAGTCCCTACGAAAAAGAACTTTCTATTGGGTTTTGTTCAAGATTTTTTCAATTTTTTCAATTTTTCTTTTTGGGGATTTTTACAATAATTGGATCGTTTTAATTCGCACGGGGTCTGCAGGCGGTTGATTTGATGCACAGGTTTCTGTGTCTGTCGTGTCTTAGGCACCTAAGCAAATGAACGGATTTCTGCGTAGGACGGGTGTGGAGGCAATTGGATCGTTTTAATTCGCGCGGGGACGAGCGAGCGTAGCGAGCGGACATAATACGGATTTCTGTGAGAAGACAATAATTGGATAATCCAATTATTGGATTGTTTTAATTCCCGTCTGCAGTTCCCCGCCCACCCGCCGCGATCACTTAACTCCCCCCCCCCCCCCTCGCACCCTTCCAGCACCCTTTTCAAATTCAGGGGCGCCTTACTTCGCTCAGCTAATCGCTTTGCTCGGCCGCCCACATAGGTAGTTAAATTATTTCAAATTTGATTTCACTAGCACTTTGACAGGGGTGGGGGGCCTTGCTTCGCTCGGCCGATCATTTTATCAGCCAGGGGGGTTGATGTTGAAGGAGCAGTTGACCTTGATGCAGGGTTATGAACGTGTCCATCGATGCTACGCACACCACTAGGGGAGCGAGCGAAGCGAGCCAGATAGACTAGTATACCTATTTATAATGGTGAACCCTGCAATGTTTGGTTTATAGACCGTTCTGACGGATGAGAAGTGGATTTCTTCCGAATTTTGAGCTTGGGGGTTAGGTAGGGATCTTACCCAAAAGCGGCCAAATTATAACAGTTATAAGAAGTTCTAGTTACTAGAAGAGGAGCAGTGTGGCCACCGAGGTAGGTACAGCTTTTACCTCTTTGTCTAAGCACGTCCGAAATATTCACTTTCCACAAAACGGTTTTCATCCAACAATTAGTCAAGAGGAAAACGTTCAACGTGGTGGTAATGACGATGGTGGGGTTAATTATTTCAAGCCCTCGCTCAGAAACAATGATACGAAGGAAGAATGTCCTTAGCAACTGCACCTCTCAAGGACTTGCGAATGGTGCAACCTCAACGAGGGTTTTTTCCGTCCTGGATCGCCCGAGTTTTTCTGCGTATTGACGACCAGGTGGGAACTCTTCGGAGATGAGTCGCATAGAGATAAAGTGCCACCTTGTCCCACATCGTGGCGTTCATCGAGTGGAGGCGAACTTAGGACTTGAAGTTTGAAGATAAAAAATTATTGTGGAAGGCACATATCAACGAAATTCTTTGGTGAGTTGGCTGAGTTCTGACCACTCGAATCAGAACGAAAATGATTCCAGGAGTCAAACTCTCCCATCCACTTTTATTCGGAATTCTAGAAGTTTGGCTACTACCCATTCAACGAACAACCCATTTAAGCCGTATGGAGTGATCAAAGAAGGAAATGAAATGCGTGCGACATTTTACTATCGAGGAGGCAGTCAGAATCGGTTCTGGAAGTTCTTAACACCTGAGGCCCTACAGTGCATGCGCTGAACGGATCCAAACTTGCTCCGCAAACTGTTGTAGTGATTTGTGAATTATTCCGTATTTTGTAGTAATTTGTAGTTGTAGTAATTTGTGAATTATTCCGTATTTTGCTCAATGTACCCTCCTATTGAACTGATGAGTGCAGCCCTGAAAGTACGATGAACTCCATTGAAATTCTGCCGTCCTAGGATAAAACAACCTATCGACCAATTTGGAATTTTTGAGTTAGGTACATGGTTGAGTAGATTTCGACGTGGCGCGTCTTTTGCACCAAGTTAGAACTTCCTACCTCCAATTGAAAGGTTCGAAAAAATACTTTATCCTATCTCCATTTTTCCAATTTGGGTCCCTGTACTAAGTTAAAATATCCCAAGTGGGCAGTCCTAAGGTAAAACATCCTAAGTGCCATATCTTTAGACAAGACAATCTGGTTTTTCAATTAACCAAACTATAGTCAGATAGGATATTTTAACCTAGTACGCTTAGAAGTACTGGGTTAGAACACCCTATGTACTGCAAAATAGTGAAGGCTCCTAGGTTAAAACATCCTATCTCCCATCTCTTGCATCTTTCGTGCTAATGGGACATTATCAACGTTTGGTAACACTTCACGAAGTTGCGGGGGGATATTAGGTAGCTGTGGTAAAAATTTCAGATCCCTAGCACGAATAGTGTGGATGGCCTACAAAATCTCATTTAACAGCTTTTTTCTCGAAATGAAGAAAATGGAGATAGGGTGTTTTAACTTACGACGGCAGAATTGCGCTAGGTACTTATTATGTAGACCTAATTGTGACGAGATGCTATACGGGCTTCGGCATTAACAAGAGTTTCGTCAAAAGCCAGCTCGAAAAGGAGCTCGTCGGCTTATTTTCATCGTATCGCCCACACGGCGATTTCGAGGTCGAGTGCCAAACCTGGACCCCAACAGCCTTCTCATCTCATACGAATGACTCGACATGCCTCCATAAACGATGACAAATCCGTCTTTTTTTTTTTTTTTTTTTTTTTTTTTTTGCAAATAGGTACTAAGCATTGTAACTCGAGACCTGATGAGTGAACGACAAATTGTATTCGGTGAAAATTGAAGGGAAACTAATGCTCTGCAAGAATGTCTTCGAGCTGAATTGTCGTGAGAAGTACCTACCACAACAGAGTTATTGAGCAAAAACCAAAAACGTTTATAGGTTGATAGTTTCAAAGGAATTTCGAAACTTTGCCATAACTTGTCTAAAAAAAAGTAACACTAAGATTTTACATATTCTTTGAACATCCGGGAAGTGGGTCCATTGCGAGTGAGTCGCCGAAGCAAGATGAGAATGGGAAGTGGGTCCCGTATGAAAGGCCTCTCGGACTCACTCTTTTTCTAACTTTTGAACTGGAAGGGAGAAGCTCTGCCCGGCACTCTGTTGAATTTAAATTTGCGTTTATTGTACCTTATTGGGCGGCTTTTCGGCCACCAATAACGTGATTGTGTCTACGACCATCCCTCCACTGAGCGGCTATCCTGCTCTCACAACGTGAGCGGTGTAATTGCCATCCCTTACGAGCGGCCATCCAGCCATCCTAACGCGAGTGGCGAAAATACCATCCCTGTGAGCAAGCAACCCCTCCACGCTGTGGCAATTTAGGGAGGTCTACCGACCACCGAATTGTCATACGAAAACAGACGAATCTACGGGAACAAATTTGACATAAATTCCGTGACTAGTCGAGCAACTACCCTTCCCTCAACTGGAACCTGGACACGCACACCGTCTCAGGAATGCTCAGCTCTTCACGTCCGCAGCACCTCGACGCAGCTCCAGAGAAAAGTCAAGGAGACTTTTCGTGGTACTTCTTCCAGTCTTGATTCGTCTCACGCTCAGCTACAACAAGCCGCCGCTCACGGGATAAAAAAGTCGCCGTCCTCAGGATAAAATCGGCCGTGTCAAGTTAGTAAAATGCAAACATTCAAAAATAAATTCAGTGCCGCCAAAAACCAGTACAAAACCAATCTCGCGAGTTCAGGGCACAACAATATCTATTGCTAAAAGCCAACCAAGGCTTTGTTTTGCCAACCGCAATGAAAGCTTCATTCTTCTTCTCTGGGTGCCGTACCTGTAACCAGTCGTTGGCTACCTCTCGCTACTAACTTCTGTTGAGCGTGTTGAACAGTTATTACAGAAGTAGTACGGACCTACTGTTTAACGCCGGCTCCGAACGGCAAATGTGAGAGGTTTTGCTGGGCGAAATACTTGATGGTTCGCCATTGCCTTCCAAGAGGTGATTATCAGTATAAGGAAGATGTCTAGCTGCTGCTGGGATCGAACCAGCAACCTTCGACTCAGCAGTCCGACGCTCTCACCACTGAGCCACTGATAAACACCAAAGCTTCATTATTGGATAATATGGGGTAATAAGTACATATTTCGACTCAATTACGAGATCAATTGGTAAAATCAGAATCAGAATCAGAATCAGAATCAGAAGAGGTTTTATTTGCCGATTACATAAATGTATATGACAATGGTCAACAAGGTGAACAGGCTGCAATTTAGTCAGATGTAAAAATTTTGTACACAAAAATTTGTCCAGTGAGCAATTTAGCTTGAGGGTCCAAAAAAGTTCATTTATCACTAAGACTAATTCTGCGAAGTCAATTTAGCTTATGGTCCTAGAGGTAAGATGAGACAAAAACAAAGAATTCATCGAAATTATAGGGAGCAATCTGAATTAACAGCTCTTTACAATTTTTCTTAAAAATAGAGTCGTTTTGTTGGCGTAAGTAAGAAGGCAAGGCGTTGTAGAATTTAACTCCCCACCAGTTTGTAGAGTTCCGACTGGCTGTCAGTCGTGTAAACGGGGGGACAAGTGACTTGGAACTTTTTGTGCCATAAGGATGAGATGGGTGGCAGAAATCTGTTATATTGGTATGGACATATATCAGGCACTCAAAAATGTATACGGCCGGTATAGTCAAGGCTCCTAATTCGACGAACGCGCCCCTACAGTCACTCCGGTAGGCTAAGCCTGCCACAACTCTTATTGCTCTCCTTTGACTACTGAAAATCATGTCACTATGCGGGGAGTGTCCCCAGCAGAGGATGCAGTATGTGGCCTTGCTTTGGAAAACCGCGTGAAATGCCGACAAGACCGCGGATTTTGAAAGTTTGTCAGTTAGTCGACGTAAAAGGTAAGCGATACTGTTTAAAGAGCGAGCCAGTTGTTCGCAATGAGCTTTCCAATTTAGTTTTGGGTCAAGGAAGACCCCCAACGTTCTTACTTTATCTGGGTTATTTTCGATACCTGAAAGGTCTCTGAGTCCCAGAAACATTTGTTCTGTTTTGGAGTCATTTACTGCCAACCGGTTGCTGTGAAACCAATCCTGAATCGCTCTAACCAGGTCAGCAGTTTTTCGCTTCAGATATGTCAGGTCAGCATCCACCGTGAGCAGTGTCGAGTCATCGGCGAATAGAGTCATGTGACCTTGAGTTTGCTGGGGGAGATCATTGGAAAAGATCAGGAACAGGGTAGGCCCCAACACGCTGCCCTGAACCACCGACAGTCCTCCCAAGTGCGCCATTTGGGAAACCTGGTCGCCCATTCGGACCAGCTGCATCCTGCCCTCCAGATATGATTTAACCAAGTTCACTGCATTACCCGAAAAGTTGTATTTGGGCAATTTTGCCACCAGAATATCATGTGGTATGCAATCGAAGCACTTTGATACGTCTACCATAGTGGCTGCGACGTAATTCCTATTTTCGAAGCCAGAGCTTACAAAATTGGATGCACTTAGAATTGCTTGGCTTGTGGATTTTCCCGAACGAAATCCGAACTGTTCAGTGCAGAAAAGGTTATGGTCTTCAAAGTGATCTTTGATTTGCTTATTTATAGCTTTTTCAAATATCTTCGAGCATATGGGCAATTTAGATATAGGCCTATAGTGTGCCATAGAGTCGAGGTCACCCTTTTTATGCAAAGGAATAACTTCTGCTATTTTTAGGGCTGTTGGGAAGAGGCCAGAGTGGATTGATTCATTGATCAGGTGCGTCAATGGGTACACCAGCGCCAGAGCCGCTTTTTTGATCATGTTTGAGGACAGGCCGTAGTAGTCACAACCACTAGAGTTCTGGAGATTTCCTATGATTTCAATAATCACTTCCGGCTCGACTGAGGAGAAGTCAAACCTCGGCGACTCATTCGTACGGAAATCAAGTGGGTTCTTAGAGGTTGAGGGCAAATTTGCCACGGTATCCCGGCCAACTGATAAGAAATAGTTATTAAAGTCATCAGCTGAAAAGGGGGGGTTGTGAATAGCCTGATTAGCGTTTGGTTTACGGTTTTCATTTATTACCTGCCACATTTTTTTACGTGGGTTTTTTGCAGAAAATATCTCACGCTCGTTATGGGAAGTTTGAGCTACTTTGATTGAGTTCCCGTATACACTTCGAAGCGCCCGATACCTGTCCCGATCATTTGGGTCGTCAGAATCTTTAGAAGCTTTATATAGACGTAAAACTTTTTGTTTTAAAATTTTTAGATCGGCTGTAAACCACGGTTTTGACTTCTTACATTTTAGCTTCACTATTAAATTCGGGAACGCATGGTCAGCAACACTTGAGATGGTTGACATAAAGGATGACCACCTTGAATCTAGATCCATTAAACTATTATAGACAAACTCCCAATCTATGTTAAATAGGGTCCATTCAAATAGCTCCAGTTTAGTTGATGTTACTGGTCGGCAAATAATAGTTTCATGACTTTCAGTGAGGTCTGAAGGGATGTCATCAAGCCGCAAAAAAACCGATCTATGGTCGGAAAAAGTAACGTCGTCCACAAATGTTTTGTCAGTATTTACTATCTTGAAGTTAATAAAAATATTATCGATACAACGCCTGCCACGAGTGGGCACAAACACCTGTGGGTAGAAATTGTAAGCGAGGAACAAATTACACAGTTTTCCAAACCTGGAAGCATCCTCCAGGGCACACACATTGAAATCACCCAACACAATGACTTTTTTGAATTTAAAAATATGGTTCAACACTTCAGACATTATACAGAGAAAGTAACAACCTTTACTTCTGGATTAAAAAGTTAACATTTTGGTCAACAGACATCAAAAGGTTGAAACGTAGGTAGTACCTACATAATATGTACGATGGATTAAAAAAAAATTATTAAATTTTCTGGAACTTTGAAAAACCCTTATAAACTAATACTCTTTTGCCAGCAGAATTCCGATTTAGTCGAAGAAAAAGTAGAACTAAAATCACTGTTTTTGGTGTTGTCTAAAAAGACCAATTTTGGTCATAAGTGCCCCATATTAAGCAAAACCCCAAAACCACGGTAGGTATTTGTTAGTTGTCTGAAATGTTGCTTAATCAATCCAGATTGTGTATTCCACTCTTCAAATCCGTAATGAGATCGGTGACCTGTTTTGGGACACTTAGGGCTCTTTTTTTAGCCCAATAAACCCTTAATTACCGTAACGGTGATTCGTATTCAGAGCTCTCCTGTCAAACTCCGAACACGTTTTGATCCACCTGGAAGCTCCCTAGGCAGACCAGGTCAGGGGCCTCATAGACATAGTCATACATCGGAGATCCTCCCAGGCAGATACTCTCTGCCTCTGCACGTGTCCATCTCAGGGTGTACCGCTAGTAACGGAATCCGCCTTCCCTCCTCCTAATCTGCCCTTTTTCTCCTGCGAAAAGACCTTTGAAAGTCGATGGAAAACTGATGTGGATTCGACCGGGTGCATTTAGTTTATCGCTGCTAATACGGGACACTCATTCTACAAACGTTACCTATTTCAAGGTCCCACATAATAATATTATGGTCGAAACAATGTAAAAAAAATTAATAAATTTTTTAAATGACAAAATTAATTGTTTCACAATTAAACTAGGTATATTAAAGAATAATAAACCCTTGAGTAAAATGTGCAGCGTTTTTGAACGTTGAACTCGCAGCTACGAGCAGTACCTATCCGAAGTTTCCAGCCTGGGTTCGTTTGAGTGCGAGTTTCAGTAGAGTTTCCTAAACTGATTCCGCCTGCCTTCACGATCGTGAAATGTCGCACGCATTCATTTCATTTCCTTCTCTGATCACTTCGTGTGTCCAAAAACCGTCGTTCGCAGAGCAGCCGAAGTTCTGAAGCTGTCTGAAAGGCACAGGTTGGAACATAGTTCGAGTTCTGATTCGATTCTGAACGGCCAGAATTCGCTCTGCGAATTTACCAGACGTAGGCACCATGAGAGGGTCGAATATTTTCAAGTTGTTTGTTGTAAGTGAGACGAAGTTAGAAAGTTGCCAGAAACAAAGGAACGACAGGCCTAATCTTTGTGGGGCACATGATAGCGTCATTACCAACATAACACGTACACGCTATCTGACACTGAAGGGCCCGCTGACTAGGATCACGCAGTTAAGGATTCATCGTTCAAGGCGAAAGCAGACTTTGGAGGAAGATCCCGCTTACTGCGTTTCTACGATTCGGTGGGATTCTGGGTCACCACTCAACCTCGCTGGGCTCCTTTGTGTACAGTCCACTTCTTCACTGGCCTGCACATCGTATGACCAAAACTCCTCAGTGAGGAGCCATCTTGTCACTTCGCGAGATGTTCAAAATTTGAACATCATGTTCAATTTGAACATTGGACATATTTAATATTAGCGATTATGATAGATGTCTGTCGAGCATGTGTGATACTCGAGTGGTAGGGGAGGGCTCCACAAGGTCTGAGCCGTTGCACTAACAGCTGTTGAGAGCCCACAATAACCTTTTATCTCCGGATCTACAGGAGTTTTAGCTCAACTCCCAAATTAGTCGTACATTAGGCAGCGACAATTTGAGGAATACGTTAATGATAAATAATAATAATAATAATAATGCGTTAATGATAAATAATAATAAGTTAATGATAAATAATTATTGATTAAAATAATCAATAATAATAATTATTACCATTTTACATTAGAGATTTTTTATAATTTTAGATTGTCATCAAATTTTGATAATGATTTAACATCTTTTTTGTAATAATTTTTTAGGAATTATTATTATACCTAGGTATTATAGGTTCTAGGTAATAGAATATTAAAATTAATTGTTGATGATGTTAACCGTTTGATTTCCACCCACATTAAAATGAATATTGAAAATAAAAATAAATCTTACTTTTTGCATAAGTTTTATTAATAAATAGAAATAATTCATAAACCTAATTCTTTGTTAGAAGACATCAATATCAGCCTACTGGCCTACATCGCAAATGCTGACCAACTCAGGCTTCTAACATACCTCTATCGTGTTATAAGTATAAACAGCCTTGTCATGTCAAATCGCGCAACGCTTCACAAAAATATTGCGGCTTGCTTCGAAGAAGAAAAGGTCGAGCGGATTGCGTCAGATCTAATTTTAAATTGGAAAAGTAAAAACGTCTTCTCTCTCCTCCTTTGCGTTCACTCTCCCTCATAGGCATACGCAGGGGGGGAAGGATCCCAAGAGATCCAATATTTTCCGAGTAAAACAAAAAATTGAAAAACAAAAAATTGCAATTTTTTTTTTTTTTTCATTGACAGAATTAATTTTCGCACATGTAACCTATACCTATCAAAGAATAATAAACCCTTATGTAAAATCTGCAGCGTCTGAAGTCGGCCAACACGACATCAGAGGCTTCGAATTAGTCTTCGGACGGCTGCAACGGCACGGGACTGTGCATTCCCATGTCCCACCGAAGGCACGTGATCGGACAGGACCTTGTGCAGATGGGCATGGTGTGCTGTGTGGTTGGGGGTTCGAGTCAAACAAAAAAACGTACCACCCACCTGAGTGAGTTCGCAGAGCTCATTTCACGTCTGCAAGAACGAGGGACGAGAATTTGAAGATTGTTGACTAATTAATCGATATTAAATATGGGTGAACATTAGAACTTCACGTCCCAATCTCAGACACTGGAATTCAAATACTTCATTTTTCCTAAGGACCTGTAAATAACGGAGACGGTTTTCGTTACTTTTGAAGGATGCGTTCCAGGAAAAAATTGGAAATGCATTCATGCATTTGTCAGCAGTTGTGTCGAACGTTGTGTCCAAAATCAACTCAAAAAGGGCGTTTTTTTTTCTCAATAAGTCTGTTGTGGCGTGTCCTACAACATTTTTGGCCGAAGAGAGTCTTGTGGCTACGTAGGTACAATTTCCGTGCGGCTAATGTAATCCCCGCCGTTCGAAGCAAATATACAATCTCCGTGCGGGGGGCTCGAAGGGTAGAGTATAAATTCCGTGCGGCCTAGGTCAAATAAGCCCAAGATCGATCAGGGAAAAATGTGAACGAGAAGGTTTGAAATTTGCGCCGAAAACGAGCTATTCATTCAGGAGTTATATATAACTCCTGAATGAATAGCTCGTTTTGAGTGATACATACAGTTATATCTGTATGGCCAAACACAAATTCGAGGATGCCGATTCCACTTATGTCAAAAATTGTGGCAACGAATCATGTCAAAAATGGTGGCAACGAATCCAGAACGAACGGCTCGCCCCAGGATTAAAACGGACAGACAGACAGACACGGAACCAAATTTGTTCAGGAGGCTCTGAAACGCAAAACGTGAGTGGAAATTTTGATTTTGGAGAACAAAAATTTTTTTTCATTTCGAAAGTGAAAACAATGCTTCCTCTGCCTTGCAGACTCGGAAGGAAAACGTCGATTCGGAGGTTGGACAGTGTTTGAGGCTGATTTTCGGCCTACCATTTCTCGGCGGTCCAAGCACGAGGATAATAATATTTTTTTCCTGATTTCGGCTGATTTTATATTATCATCAAATATTATCTGATTCTGAGTCAGCAGATGCTTGCATATCCTTCTATCGATTTCGTCAGAACTGTGTCCTTCAAATTTTCGCCAGTGGAGGCACCTAGCTTTTTTTTTTATAACATTATGACAACTCGCGATTTTCCACGAGGCTTTTGGGTTGTGAATCAGTTCGCCTCCTCGTGGTGCACCCTGGGTAGCTAAATACCTATAATAAATACCTAAATAGGTACCTAAATACCTAAATAATATAATAAAACGGACGGGTAGGTAAGAACAGAGTTTGTACATACTAAGTACCTACTCAGTTTGGCTGCGGCACAGAGTTTGTACATGACCGCACGGATTTTGCCCATTCCCAGTCTTGTAGAGCATTAAAATCCCTTCTATGGTCACTACTTACAACGTCTTAGCGGGCAACAAAGTACAGTGAAAAAGTGGGAAAGTACAGTGCTTTAAAGTTGGATCAAATGTCCGAAAAGTGCGGTTTTTGCTTGATAACTCTGTTCTGGTGTCCCCTACGACATTTCCGCCCGAAGGCAATCTTGTAGCAGGGGCGAATCCTGAGCTGGCAGGCTGGGCAAGCACACAATTGGGTTCCCCCTCCCACTTCATCACCTTCGCTCATTTCTGAAATCCCCACGATAAACCTCAAAATCTCCTACTCTTTCATAAGCAACTTTCACAATAATTGTGAAAGTTGCTTATGAAAACGTAGGAGATTATTACCATTATTACCAACAGCGAACTTACAGGAAAACCACGGGGCCTGCAGCAGTGCTTGTATTCCACAGCTGCACAGCTGATTGCCGATTTCACACACCCGATACACAAAACACAGAAAAAACGAAGAACACTAGTAATAATGGCAATAAAACTAAAACAAGGTAAAACTCAAGTAAATTGATCACAGAAAGAACTCTATCAGAAAGTAAACAACTAATGGAGAAGTTGGCAACTGAGGATCAATGTCCACGATCCTATGAGTGAAAAGTCAGATGAAAGGCCCAAGCGGAGGAAGCACCAACCATAATGCTTTGCCTTCCAGTATTAAACCTGCGGCTCTGCCCCCACAAGGTCTATGAAACCAGCTGTTTTCCTGGTTCAGCCAAGTCGAGCCAAGGCATTCAGCTCCTCGGGTGCTTGACTAGGGGGGAAGATGCTCAAACGGTAGTTCTACTCTCTCAATTAGCTGCGCTGGAGCTCGTTGCCATTGCTCACAAGAATGAGCACCTATTGGGTACAAGTTAGGTAATAGTAAAATTTCCATTACTAATGTAACAAGCCATCAATTGAATTGAATAGATGAGCCCAACCTTTCTGTTAGGTACTACGAAAATATTTAATTACCACGTCTTTATTGAAGCCAAAACCGTAACTAAGAATACGTAACTTGACAATTCGTTGACGATTCGTCATCTTCTCGGGATCGGACGAATCGTCGACGACGGAGGTGATTTTGATAGCCTATAACCACCCCCAGAACTCGCTGATCACAATGAGACCACCCTCATGAAAATCTGTTCAGCCGCTCGGGCGTGATGCTGTGATACACAAAAACACAAAAAACAAACATGTCGAAAAGATGAGCGCACCTTTCCATTTTTTGAGGAAAGGTTGCACTAAAAATCATTTGAAAAATTGTCCAAAAATTAAACCAATAAAACAAAGTTATAAAAAAAAAAAAAAAAAAAAAAAAATTGAAAATCCTTTCAAAGTCCACTATCAACAACGTCTTGAGGCCCATCATGGCGCAAGTTAAGTGACTACAAAGTTGTGTCAAATGCCTGAAAATCCCCACATCCCTGACAACCTCGACAGCTGTTCCCACCCCAAAGCCATCTTGACATTCGATCTTGAACCGGGCGGGCACGAAGCCCAGCTGAGCTCAGTTTCTCGACTTCCCCGCCAGACTCCGCCACCTACGCGGCTCGCTCGACCAAATTGGCACAAAACTTCGGCCACCGACCGTCAAGCCGCGCCACGTCGAAACTCCCTCGAACGTTAACGATTCACCGTTTTTCATAGCTATCGACATCCGCTTCGACCTTCTTGTCTCCCAACACTGATACGAAAAACCCCCGAACGAACAACTAGAAAATACTTCAGACAAAAGACGAACCACACGAGTCAACGTTAACGTCACTAATCGCTAATTCGACTCGTAAAATATATATAAAAACGTCAAAAAACTACGACTGCCCTCTTTCGACGACAATTAAAATTTAAAACGCAGTACCTACAATTCGTCGACTCGAGTTGACGTGGTACACTCATTTTATCTATTTCCAACGGGATGATGCAACATTACTCCAATGACAATAACCCATTGTGTACAGCAGAAAATAACTAATAGGAATAAAATAAAACTACGCCTCTTCAAAAGACGGTTCCCACGACAATATCGCAAAAATTTCGGACATGCGCGGTTATTAGGTAGAAAACATTGATTTTTGAAAGTTTCGATAGTTTAGGTAGGTAAGTACCTAGTTTGAAAATTTTGAAGATTTACGGCAGTTTGATTTTGTACAGTTGAGTTCACTGAGGCTAAGGCGGTTGAACATGTTCTACTCTGATTAGAAACGAAGTTTGGTGAAAACAAATGTGAAAATTTCAATGTAATCTCACCTGGAATTGATTTTCAGCTTCGCTTCGTGCTCGTCGAGATTTTCTCCTTTTGAAGTCTCAACCGATTTGGGGAAGTTCGATGTTCGGCCACTTAATTATATCACAATAGCACTAAATGTTTTTACTAAACACTTTTTGAAAATATACTTTTTGAGTGCAAAATATTTCTTGAGGGATAAATAGGGAACGAAAATATAGGCGTTTCTGTTCTAGTATTTCTGGTCCTCCCGAATGGACTTCTCTTTGTTTACTGGCGGAGGGCCGCTGGGGAGTTTGAGTTGTCAAGCGAGCTGAACAGCTGGAGGAGGTGGGGGGGGGGGGGATCAGCTGACGTGACATAAACACTGCGCACCTTCCCCACCGATGGGTATGTTTCCCCTCCGACGGAACACCCATTGATGTCGGAGAGATGGATCTGAGATTGTTTGACGGGTCTGGGCAAACGTCGGGGACGAAAAGGGACAGCAGCGCTCTACAGCGCCAACACTAGGAACAACACACTCGATTCTTAGCATTCAGCCTCCTTGTATCGTTTGATTTTTTGAAGTCTTCTTCATGGTCCAAGAATTATGGAGTTTGGTAGGTCCAATATGCTTAGGGTGACCAGAGGTACTCCTTTTGGGAGGACAGGTACTACTTGTCGAGTTAGGGTCCTCTCATGTTTTTGGATACACGAAAATAGAGTAATGGTACTCCTTTTTTGCAGTGGTACTCCCGAAGTCCTACTATTGGAAGTTACAGTTTTGGAGAAATCCAGATTAGGCATTGAGACATTGAAAGAGGTAATCCTAATGCAGATTAACCAAAATTTTGAGAAAAATATTTTTTTTTTTCAGAAACTCAAACATCTCTAAACAATTATTGTTTAGAGATGTTTGAGTTTCTGAAAAATCACGAACAGCTGCTCAAAGCCATTCACGGCTCTGCAAAATATGATGGATTTAAAAAATGAAAAAATTGAATTCCTGAAAAATTGAGTTGAAAAACGATTTTTTTAGTTTGCTATGTCCGTTTGTTTAATATCACTTGCTTATTTTAGTTCCTTATCCCATGTCAATTTATTGTTGTTACCAACCATGCTGTAGAACTTCCTATAAGAAAAAAAAGTTTATTTTGAAGATTAGGTATCTACTTACCTAACATGAAACACAATCTATACTTATAATGGTACCTATAATAATGTTAAATATATTATGATATATCATAATATATTTAACATTATATATATATAAAGTAATATAGTTGTTTTCCAAATGGTACTCTTTTTTTGTCTTGAAATTATGGTCACCCTAAATATGCTATCTCCCGGTTCGCCCTATGCGTACCTCTCTTGTCCCAATGCCTACCTCTCTTCTCACGCTTTTACTGAGTTGTTTCGTTCCCTACGACTGATCAGTGACCTTTGCAATTGCAAGATAAGGGTTCCACCTCAATCCACAGGAGCATCACTCATGCAATAAGAGAGAAGAAAACCTGACGAGCTTCATTTTGAAGCAATAAATATCAAGGTAAGCTCCAGCAAATAGCTAAATAGGCATGTTAGAACAGTGGGCAGAAGGTAGATAGCATACTAGACCGCTGGGCGGTAGGTAGACCTTCCTGCGAATAACGTGTTGTCCATCCTTCACACATCTATGAATTCCTCCCACTCAGGACGCTCCACCGCCTCAACAAACTCTATAAGGTCTACATTCTCCGGGTCCTCACTGGGATCTCCATAAGGTCTACGCCTCCCATTTGGTCGTCTTCCCTACATTTCGACTTGGTCGTTACGTCGCTTTTCCCCGAGATCGATCAACAATCGTCGGGTCGATTCTCCTGGAAGACGGACGAAAGAGCGACCCATGCGCAGAGTCTCGTCGTCTGATGATCGATACCTGCTATGTATCGATACCTCCAATGGCATGAAATTGTGAATACCTAATAAATTTTAATGTTACTTTGATATCGAATAAAAAGTATCGATGACTATGAGTACCTCCACGCCAAAAAAAAAAAAGACTAGACTAACCATCTAATTGATTGACAGTAATAATTTTTTTTTAGTTTTTCTTACTTTTGTCAACAATAATAATCATGAAAAACATGAAAAATTTTAAAAACACTGCAAACTTTAAATCTTATTAAGATGGTGTACCTATTTATTAACAAATTAAATCAGTCAAATTGACTGAGTCAATAAGAATATGTTTAAAAAATTGAAAATTAATAAAAATCCGTATTCTCGTACAGTCGAGGGATCCCAAAGTGTGGATTCTAAGTCCAAAATCACTCGGAAAACGACAGCTCAATCGACCTCATGGCATCAATCAAGAGTCCCCTTTGTAGCCCCCATTATTCTTTGTTACAGGTTAATTTGCAAAATTAATAACCTATGTGTCATTAAAAAATTGAAAAATTTACGGTTCCAAGGAGTTCCTCAAGGTGGTGTTAACTATGTCGATAAAAAATTGAAAAAACAAAAAACAAAAAAACGGTGTTATTGAAAAGGTTGCCACCGTCACAATGTGATAAGGGCCGCCGAGAGAAAAAGCGGGCCCGGGGCAAAAGCGAGCATGGGGCCCCCATGTAAGCAGGAGGTTGGGGGCGGTTCCCAAAAAACGAACGTTCAATTTTCATTCTGCACAAGTAACCCATATCAAAGAATAACACAGGTCTACAAAAAAAGGTCACTTCGCGCTCGAGAGGTTTCGGTGGTTGCTCTCCATGTTTTTGGGTCTGCTGAACACGAATCCGAAGCCCGTTTTGCGCCATCACGTCAAGTTTTTTTTTTACACCCTCGTTTATCCAGAAAAAAGAAAATTCCCTTAATTTCGACTCTAAGTCGTCTGGTTTCTGTAGGCAATTTTTCTGGTCACTCTGAGGTACCTACTGTATAAGTACTTTAGATTATTTTGCGCCGGATCGAATGAGACCAATTTCAAGTCGGTAAGATGATTAGTTACGGAGATGCGACCTCTATAAGTCATTTTTTCGGTCGGAAACCGCTATTTTTTCCACTTTTTTTTTTTTTTTTTTCACTTTTCTATTAACACAGTAAAAAATAAGGGTCCGGGGGAATCGGCTCCAACTAAAAAGTAAACTGTGGACATTTCTGCGTCAAATGCAGCCAACTGCACCTCTGTGAATGCAATAGCCGATTTTTGGAGATTTTTCAAAGATATGAGAAATTTTACCTTCCCTTTTTCCCGTTTCCAACTACAAAATTTTCTGGCTCATCTAAGTAGGTACCTACTCATCCTAACCGCTTAGACGAACGGTACCCTACAGAACGTTTTGCGCTGAATCGAATGAGACCATTTTCAAGCCGCTACAGTGCATAGTTTCGGGAATATAAGCTGGGAAAATCATTTTTACAGTCAAAAAATGAAATATTTTGCAAAAATAAATCCTGTAACAGTTGAGTAAGTGGGTGCAACATTATGATTTTACTAGGACTTAACTAGATTTTGATATGAGTGCCTACTATAAGTATGCTATGTAATTAGAAATGTCTCTTAAGGCTATGCAATTAGAAAGTTCTGTAGGGTACCGTTCGTCTAAGCGGTTATTATAGCCGTATATTATAGCTCGGTATAGCATTGCGACAGTAGGTATAGGTACCTGCAAAACCTCATAAGTCCGATTTTTGGCCAAAATCTTTTTTTACCTCTCTGGTCTTAGGTAAAGGATACCGATCGTCTGTGAAAGTTTGACATTGATCCGATGAAAAATGTATTTTCTGTGGTCGCTTGTAATAACCTGTAAGTCCGTAACCTTCCAGAAGGGTTGTTAAACATTGTAAGTCCCGGTGTTTGGATCGACGTGCCGATTTTTCCATTTTCCGGTAAGTTTCCCAATGTTTCTCTTGATCTTTATGACTAAATTGATCTATTACATAATATTCGAAATCGTGAAGAGGTTGTATCATCTCAAAATGAGTTACAAATTCCCGAAAAATCGATCTGTTTCAGGCCAAGTTTGCTGAGGACTTACAAGGATTTGGGCAAGCTTTTTGAGCGGACTTACAAGTTTTTTTTTTCGGTGGAATTATCTACCGACTTCATCGTTTCGTTTTGATGGGATTGAAAAATATTTTCGTTCACTAATGGTTAATTTCTAATGGGTAAGTACTACCTAGCAAAGATTTCCTGATCAAAAGAGACCTGGGACAGCGAACGCTTACCATGCATTCTTAGCGATGTCGGCAGCAGTGCTGAATTATAGACGTTGTTGATTCCTTCCAGAAACCATGTCTTTACACACGAATGCAAGAAAAATGCTTAAATATCCCCCAAGAAGTAGAGGGGAAATGATGCTGTCTCTCCTGTCATCAAATTCCAATGTAGACAACGATGATGTCTGTCTTATGGCAGACGAATTTTGTGATTCCCTACGTGAGGATGGTATTAAAGTGAACCAAGATTCTGCCGACGAAGGAGAACATCAACCCAAGGACCAAGTCGCTGTTCATGATCTTGTTGAGCCTGATGCCACCAGGTTTGCTAACCCCCAACATTTGAGGCTTTGTTCTATACACACAGGAAAAATGGTTAATTAAGCTATCGTTTACTAATAAGACGTTTTACTTGTGCCAGGTCGTGCTACACACAATTTCGACGTTTCCATCTCCATTTTCTCCTGTACAGCTTATTGCTTGAGATGGAAAGCATTGCAGAAAGTGGCCAGGACAATCGCCCTGAAGATGGAACTGGAGTGGGGACGGAATGGATGGAAGTAGAATCATCTGTTGAATGCATCGTGGCTTGGCAACGAACCAGGTTTGTTTGGTTTCTTCTCCTGTACAGCAGGCAGCTTATTGCTTTTGGAGCGGAGAGTAATTTATTTATTTTTATTTATTTATTGAGAAACGGGCAGAGCCCAATTATACAAAAGTAATACATACACTCGTAGGCAGAAACACATAAATCACTAATTATCGTAGACAAAATTTGTCTATTTAATGGAAATACAACCGAATCGATGCATATATAATTATGAATGGAGACCTAAATTACAAATAAATGGAAGTAAATTAAATGAACTTTATGGCGATCGGTAACACAGATAAAGAAGTCAAGAAGAAAGGAAAAATTCGTGGAGCGTACGTCTGAGGTGAGTAGGAGAGTAGGAGAAGAAGTCAAGATATGGTGGGGAGGAGGTGAGAAGGTTGGCAAGACGGGGGAGGCGACAAAGCGTACGGTGGTAGAGGTAATTGGTTGGCGAAAAGGGAACGTTGAAGGGGTGGGCAAAACGCGACGAGGGGCGCGGGGCTCGCAGACCAATTGAGCGAAGAAGTTCGGGAGAATTGATGCGACCGTGAAGAAGTGCGTGGAGAAAAACCAAATCAGCTGACTGGCGGCGGTCGACAGGCCTCAGCAGATGGAACCGAGTAGAGAGAGCAGAGTAGTTAATCTCAGTGCGAGGAATGCCCAACTTATAGCCCAGGTACCGCAAGAATGCCCGGTGCACACGCTCCACCTGCTCAATGTGACAACTATAGAAAGGGCTCCACACCACCGACCCATACTCCAGGACAGGCAGCACGAGAGAGCGATAGAGCGTCACTAGAGCAGGGGCCTCGGTAAATTCCCTCGTGTTTCGCCTAAGGAACCCAAGGGCTCGCATACCGCGCAGGGCGACCTGGGATACGTGGTCAGAGAAGGTAAGCTGGGCGTCAAGCAAGATCCCAAGGTCACGAACTGAGGACTGACGAACAAGAGAAGCCCCGTCGAGTTGGTAGTTGCAAATTATAGGCTCGACAGTGCGGTGGAAGGTGGTGACCGAACACTTTGATGGGTTTAGCTTAAGGCCGTTTTGGCAACACCAAAGGGACAAAGTGTCGAGACAGTCCTGGAGGGGGGAACAATCAGACAAGTTGCGGATGGGACAAAAAATCTTGAGGTCGTCGGCATAGATAAGGTGGGAACACTGAGTGAGGGCAGCCCCGACACTATTCATAACAAGGTTGAAAAGTAGTGGGCCAAGGTGCGAGCCCTGAGGAACCCCCGATGAGGCAGCGAAAGAACACGAGAGGGAGCCGTTCATTCGAACGGTCAGCTCACGATCAGACAAATAATCGCCAAACCATCCCAGCAAAGGACCGTACACCCCCAGGCCAGCCAGAACACGAAGAATCACGCTATGAGGAAGCTTATCAAAGGCCTTTGTAAAATCAGTTGAGATCACATCGACCTGGTAACCCCCTCCGAAAGCCCCCAGCACAAAATCCTGGAAAAGCACCAGGTTCGTCACGGTTGATCGTCCCTTCACGAATCCATGCTGCTCAGGAGCGATGATGGAAGTTAAGACAGGGGAAATCCGATGGACGACAAGCTTCTCAAAGGTTTTGGGAATGGTCGAAAGAGAGCTGATGGGGCGGTAGTTGCTGACGTTAGACCGATCACCCTTCTTGAAGATAAGGGTAACAAAGGCTGTCTTCCAGCAGGCTGGAAACTGCCCTGCAGCCAAAGAAGCATTGAAGAGAGTGGTGAGAGGGGGAGCAAGAGTGGCCGCACAGGCTCGTAAGAGCACGGGGGGCACGCCATCGGGACCGGGTCCCTTGGATGGATCAAGGTCAAGCAGTGCCTGGCGGACCTCAGCAACACAGAGTGACAGTTTGCCGAGTGAGATTGCATCAGGGAAAGCGATCGAAGGAGACAGGTGCTGATCAGGCTCGAAAAATGACGAAAAATGACTTGCAAACAGATTGGCAATGGCATGGGGGTCATCAGCGAAAGTCCCAGAGAGGTGCATGCTTTGAGGGGGAGCGGAGGACCCATTATGATAATTGACATAATTCCAAAAAGCTTTAGGGTCAGTGACTATTGATTCCTGGACAGACGATAAGTAATGTCTATAACAGGCCTTGGACTCTGCCTTGCATTTAGCACGCATATGAGAAAATGGAACATAGTAATAGTAATTTGTTGTTCCGATTTTATGTTGCATTAGGAGTACCTCAGAACTCGACCCTTCTTTCTTCACCTGAGATGGAAAGCATTGCAGAAAAGTGGCAATCAGCATTGTATTACAAAATGAAGCTTTGTATTCACAACTTCACCATTTTCAACAACAAAACAGGGGCTGTGAAATGTTCTTTGTGGCACGAAGGTCAAGGAGGAGTGACTTCGAATGAATTTGCGAGTATTGTCGTCAGCTTCATAAATGGACTCGAGCCCCAGCCTGGGAAAGAGATAGTACTGTGGAGTGACAACTGCACGTACCAAAACAGGAATTTTAGGGGAAGGGAGGAGTTATTAAATTAAATTTAAATTCAAACCGAATTAAGTTGAAATTCTAATTATGAATCAATTTAATTTAAGTTATTCAAGCAATCAGAAGGGGAAGGCCGAAAAATTTATTGGGCCCCAGGTGGGACTCGAACCCACAACCTCTGCATTACATGTGCAACGCTCAAAACCAACTAAGCTACAGGGAACCGCAGCTGAGAAAGAGCATTGGAGATTGAAGGCTCAACTGTCCTCTGCCCCCAACAATTGATTCGGCCTTATCATATTGTTACTTTTTCTCCCCCTCTGAGCCCTGATCTGATGTGAAGCCAGTAGACATCCTACTTTTGTCCCTCATCCTAGGGGTCCCTTAATTCCCCAGGAGGAGTAGTTTCATTACAGGAATGACTTGAGGGAATTTATGACCTGCTTCTCTCCTGCAGTGTTTTATTTTAGGGGAAGGGAGGAGTTATTAAATTAAATTTAAATTCAAACCGAATTAAGTTGAAATTCTAATTATGAATCAATTTAATTTAAGTTATTCAAGCAATCAGAAGGGGAAGGCCGAAAAATTTATTCCCCAGGTACTGGCTTCACATCAGATCAGGGCTCAGAGGGGGAGAAAAAGTAACAATATGATAAGGCCGAATCAATTGTTGGGGGCAGAGGTACTGGCTTCACATCAGATCAGGGCTCAGAGGGGGAGAAAAAGTAACAATATGATAAGGCCGAATCAATTGTTGGGGGCAGAGGACAGTTGAGCCTTCAATCTCCAATGCTCTTTCTCAGCTGCGGTTCCCTGTAGCTTAGTTGGTTTAGAGCGTTGCACATGTAATGCAGAGGTTGTGGGTTCGAGTCCCACCTGGGGCCCAATAAATTTTTCGGCCTTCCCCTTCTGATTGCTTGAATAACTTAAATTAAATTGATTCATAATTAGAATTTCAACTTAATTCGGTTTGAATTTAAATTTAATTTAATAACTCCTCCCTTCCCCTAAAATAAAACACTGCAGGAGGGAAGCAGGTCATAAATTCCCTCAAGTCATTCCTGTAATGTAACAAAACAGGAATGTGAATCTGTCAAACGCCCTGTTACAGTTAAGCCAGGAACGCAAAATCACAATCGTGCAAAAGTTTTTACAAGAAGGACACACTCAAATGAAGTATGAAGTGATGGTATTTGTCGCTGAGAGCGAGGTGGAGCCCACTATTGGTATTAAGGCGGAGATGATGGCGGGCCTGTGTATAGGGAGTTACAAGGTTGGGTGATGGAAGGGTAGGGATGAGACGCCAGCTAGTAGGACTCCCATAGCGCAGTGAAAAAGGAGAAGTGAATGTGAATGTGTGACAACTACTACTCAACATTTTACGGCGGAGCTCCCCTTTGGATGTACTGTAAGTCTGATCCCTGTTAAGGGCGTATTCCCCTGTTGAGGGTGATGTTTGCGTGTATATTGATTATCCCTGTTGAGGGCGAATTCCCCTATTGAGGGTGATGCTTGTGTTTATATTGATTATCCCTGTTGAGGGCGTATTCCCCTGATGAGGGTGATGTTTGGGTTTATATTGATTATCCCTGTTGAGGGCGTATATCCTCAGAGAGTGAGGAAGCATGGAGACTGACTTTAGGTAGACTATTATCCCGGAAACGGGCGATATCCTTGGTTGGCAAGGAAACACTGTATCCCGGAATCGGGCGATATCCTTGGGTGGCAAGGAAAAACACTTTATCCCGGAAACGGGCGAAATCCTTGGTTGGCAAGGACGTGTGCATATATCACTGGCATACACATTTATATACTGTAAAAAGTATAATAATAATTACGAGAGGTTGAGGGCGTCTGTAAGGGGAGTTGTGGAGGGCGCTACTATAAAACACTAAAGTCAGTCTCAATGCTATGTGGTTTCATATTTGTACTTATTTATTTATCATATTTATTTATATTTATATCGCGATTAATTATAACGCCCGACTCTTGATATGGAGATCAAGACAGTATTCACGCTGTCATAGAAAGGAAATTAAAGAACAAAGTGATTTATATACCAGCTGAATACATCGACGTCATATGAATGCACGAAAAGGCTCGCAGCCGTATGAGGTTGAATGTTTGGAATATTCGTTCTTCAAAGATTTCAGCCAGTTGGGACCTTTCTCGTCCATCAGGCCAGGGTGGAACCCAGGAGAGCCTCAGGTGAATGACTTGAAAGTCATCAAATACACACCGGATGGTGAACTATGGTACAAACTGGACTTCAACGAAGATTGGATTCAGCTGGGACAGAGGAAAAGGAAGAGTCT
Organism: Pilophorus perplexus; assembly: GCA_955831195.1. Taxonomy (NCBI): domain Eukaryota; kingdom Metazoa; phylum Arthropoda; class Insecta; order Hemiptera; family Miridae; genus Pilophorus; species Pilophorus perplexus. Next base: position 1,165,554 of record OY037009.1, read on the forward strand.
TGTCGGCACAACGACGCAGCTTTTCACAACCCCCCCTAAGATTAAGCCAGATAAATTTAAACACCTTCAGGAACTGAAGAGTGTCCTTCCCCCCGACTTTCATGCTTTTTATGACAATCTTCCTCATTGAGAATTATTAGGATTAAGATTACCTTAGGTTTCTTTACCTATGCCAAAGTGTTCTACCAACTTTTCTTGTGGTTACTTATTTTTCTAGTTAATTTTCAAAGACTGGACGTATCGGTCGTACCTTTTGAAATGGTTGTGGTTTTTCGAGTTGAGATTTTGTAAATTGTAAGAGTTCGAAGTCAGTACCCTCCAATGATGTTAATTGCTTTAAATTTTAACGGCGCAATGTCAGTAGGTACCATGGGCGTACGCAGCTCTTCCTTTGGGGGGGGGGGGGGGGGGGGGGAGGGGGGCTAAAAAATATTGCAGGTAGACATGCTGCCAGCAAGGGTTCCTAGTTAAATTAAAATTTAAAAAGCTGTAAATTTTACACAAGGGTTTATTATTCTTTGATATAGGTTACTTGTGCGAAAATTAATTCTCTGTCTTGAAAAAAGAGAGTTAACACAAATTATTATTACCTACTTATTACTTACTCTTTTTTTTTTCAAAATCTTTTGTTTTTACTTTTTTCTTTACTCGGAAAATATTAAATATTTTTTATAAAGAGATCAATTTTTGATCTCTTGGTATCCTTCAAAAAACCCATTTCTAGCCCCATGAAAGTCCTATAGATCCCAACAGTGAAATCGGATCGTTCCGGGACCCCAAAAACTGGATTCTACGTCCAAAAACGCTGCAAATTTTACACAAGGGTTTATTATTCTTTGATAGGTTACTTGTACAGAAATTTAATTCTGTCAATGAAAAACATTAAAAAATTTTTTTTTGGATTTTCTATTTCAAAAAAAAATATTTTTTGGGGGGATTTTTTTTTTCAAAAATGTTTATTTCAAAAATTATACATAATTATACATAATTTTTGAAATAAACATTTTTGAAAAAAAAATCCCCCCCCACAAAATTTTTTTTTTTGAAATAGAAAATCCAAAAAACATTTTTTAATTTGGGATTTTTGAAGAATCCCATTTTTAGCCCCATAAATCGCGACAGTGAAATCGGATCGTTCCGGGACCCCCAAAAATGGATTCTACGTCCAAAAATACTTCGAAAACGACACCTAACTCGATTCCATTCCCCAAAGCCTTCAAAAAACCCCACCCGTAGCCCCATTATAGCCCCATAGCGCCCCACGGGTTTGGGCGATCGGACTGAAAACCTTGCGGGCACAACTAGATGGTAAACCAAGTATTTTGTCAAAATTTCAGATTTAAAAAAAAATCTCTACTGCCCAAAACGGCCTGGACGGCGGACGGCGGACGGACATTTCGGATTTTGAATGTAGACCTCTTGAAACGGATAATGTCAAATTTTGAGGGCGATCGGAGTCGTCGACCCCCGTCACGAAAACATAGGTGTATTATTCCAAGAATAATAAACAAAAATACGTCGAAAACGACACCTAACTCGATCCCATAGCCAAAAGCCTTCAAAAACCCCTCTCGTAGCCCCATTTTAGCACCACAGCGCCCCACGGGTTTGGGCGATCGGGCTGAAAACCTTGCGGGTACAACTAGATGGAAACCACGTATGTTGTCAAAATTTCAGATTCTTAAAAAATTCTTACTGCTCAAAACGGCCATATTTTTTTGGGGGGGGGGGGGGGGGGGGGGGGGGGGACTCTGAAAACCCCATACTTATAGTATTCGTAAATTTGACGCTGATCACGAATATACCCCATGACCCTGTACCTAAAATGGATTCTGAGCCTTTTTTTCTCAAAATACCTTTAAAAAACACGTTTTCAGTACATTTTCCAGTGTGCGAGCCAAGTAAGGATTCTCCCGAAGTTTGTACATAAAGAAAAGTTGTAGAGCAATAATTTTCGCGTCGATTGAACACCGTAAAATTGAAAATTACTACAAAAACACTGCAAATTTTACACAAGGGTTTATTATTCTTTGATATACGTTAGGTACTTGTGCAGAAATTTAATTCTGTCAATGAAAAAATTTTTTTTTTGGAATTTTTTTGTTCAAAAATGTGTTTTTTCAAAAATTCTGTATTTTTTACTCGAAAAATATTTAACATCCTGGGATCCTTCAAAAATCTCATTTTTAGCCCCACGAATGCCCTAAAGATCGCCCCAGTGAAATCGTGATCGTTCCGGGACCCCAAAAAATGGATTCTACGTCCAAAAATACTTCGAAAACGACACCTAACTCGATCCCATAGCTAAAAGCCTTCAAAAAAACCCTCCTGTAGCCCCATTATAGCCCCATAGCGCCCCACGGGTTTGGGCGATCGGACTGAAAACCTTGCGGGCACAACTAGATGGTAAACCAAGTATTTTATCAGAATTTCAGATTTAAAAAAAAATTCCTACTGCCCAAAACGGCCTGGACGGCGTACGGCGGACGGACATTTCGGATTTAGAATGTAGACCTCTTGAAACGGATAATGTCAAATTTTGAGCCCGATCGGAGTCGTCGACCCCCGTCGCGCAATAGGTGTATTATTCCAAGAATAATAAACCAAAATGAGGAGGTCGAAGATGATTTCGATCGAACACTCCTATGATTTCTGATGGAACCCCGTAACATTGGTGAATTCCATTGAACACCATAGAATTGAAATTTTTCTACTTGAAGACGGAAAATTGCTGAGCCAGATTAGTTATTTTCATGACTTTGTAAGGTAAAACAATGTGGGCTTTTAAATTAAATTTTGTTTCGAAGGTTCGAGCCAGAAATATCTCGCTGTAACTTATTATTTTTTATCCACTGCAATGACCCTAAATTACTTTCTTGTAGCTGAGTAAAAACTGAACAAATTCTATGTCTATCGAAATTTTTCACGTGCAAAATGAGTCGGCTACGATTCTCCGTAAATAGGTCTAATACTACTCCCGTCAACTCACAATTTTCCAAAATCGAGATAGGTACCTATACTGCCCGAGGCAGGTCTACAACACGAGTCAAGCTGATGACTTTTTGATCCGAAAACTATTCATATCAACCCTCCAACTAATACTGAATGGAATATAATGATTTTGAAAGGATTTAAAAATATTTTTTGATTTTTTGTTTTTTCACCTGTGGACCACTGTGCGGCAGCGGTTCCATTTCGTTTTTGCAATCTGGAACTCTTGAAACGAATGATGTCAAATTTTGAGGCCGATCCGAATTTTCGACCCCCGTCGCGATTACATAGGTATATTATTCCACGAAGAACAAACCAAAATGATCGTAACTTTGCATGCAGGTATTTGGAGTGTGGAGTATGGCGTGATTGGTACCCTATATCGTAAATAATATTACGTACCTACACCGCTTGAGTCATAATACAAAATAACATACAAAATTTGTATGTTATTTTGTATTATGATTTAATCATTTTTACAAAATCAAGTGTTGTAGTGCACTTTTTTCCCCTCTTAATATAAAACCTTTACACAAAATTTACACAACATAAGTAGGCTACCTACCCAGCAATGTCAAGTTGATTTTTTTCACCTTAAATTTACAACATGAGCCGCCTCGGGTTCTCTGCGAATTTTTCAGCCACTACTTCCTCGTTTTCTTTATTTTTATCTGAAAGTGTATATATATTTTTCGTTTGCCTAGGGGGGGGGGGGGGGGGCTAGCCCCCCCTTGCGTTCGCCTATGGTAGATACCCTCCTAAGATGGTAATTACTTTAAATTTTAAGGGGTACAATCTCAGTACCTTCCTGAGGTGTTGATCTCTTAGTTCATAAAATAAGCAAACACACTGTACAACATGACTGAAACGCGATACCGGTGGCTTGTGAATACCTGGGTGATTCCAAAAAAAACGGAAATTTGGGGTTTCGTTTAGGCCGAAAATTTTTCAATCGTTTTCTCTAGAAGTGTTATTGATTCCGGTCCAGGGAAAGCCCTAGTTTTCGAAAATATATAGGGCGAGATACTTTATGTAGCCCCCAAAAAGATATCACTACAAAACCAAGACGGATTTATGTGCTTGTCTCAAGACCATCACATGAATTGGTGTTGGTATAACTATTGAGGAACTCAACATATATTCCCAATTACTTTCAGTTGTTACGGGGTAAAAGGTAAAGTTCAAGCCGGCCGCCGGGTTCCTCCCTCCCCCCCTGCTGAAGGTACCGCCAAGACTCCCTTCCCTCCTCACGATGTGCTGAGGGTCTTGCGATAAGACTGTTCTGGAACTTTCAGTAGCGAGCCAGCTCTCGCATTGATGTTATTTGGTAGGAAGTATATTTCGACGCCTTCTAATAATCACGTTGAATACGATCGTAATTTGGTCATCAGAATTTATGAACCTACTCGCTCTACTTACCTGACTTTCTCCCTGGGTACCAGTGGTGCTATATTTCAAGTAGGTACTTCATTATGTATTCATACCTTCCACTGGCAGTTGCCTGTAACCTTATTATCTACCTAACAGTATTATGCACTAAAACTACTAATTTAATCGCTACTTAAATTACTAATTAATTGCTAACAAGTTAAACACATATCACTTACCTAGGCACGTATTATTATATAAACCTATCTACTCCCCTTTGTTAACCGGATTTCTTATATTGTTTATTTCATGTTAGAATGTGTCTCGTTGTCCATTGTAGGGTCTCTGTCGGAGCAGCTTTACTTATTGGCTTTTTCTCGAAACCCCATGAATGGTGAGAGTGAATCGTGGATTACCAAACTTATTCTCACGCATTGGTCTGCGCCACCAAATGAGTGAGTTCGTTCCTATTCATCACTAATTTTGGTCTAACGTTAGGAATTTTATTGTGATGTTTTAGGGGTTTTTATACCCGGGATCCTAGCGATTTCACACCTCCGCTTTTCCCCGGACGATAGCCACCGCCACCCCCAACAGACCTCTTCGTCAATTACTGTTAAGAATAGAACTAGTGCTAGTCAAATCGAAGGGAGTGTTGGCGGCTTCGTCGGGAGTTGTTCAACTGGCTTTAATAAAAAGCGTGGCACATTAGTTTCTTTCTAATTGATTCGTGTTCACCTTGTCCCGCAAGTTCCTTCACTTGTAGCGGGGTATCCCGACAGGGTATTTAAAGTGAAGTGGCGCCCTAATCTATTTGTGTCACTGCTGCTATCTGGTGAGTGAAAAGAACCCGGCCGGCTGTAGCATCTACCCACAAATTGGTAACAAATTGGCCTCCCAACGTGGGGCACTGTTGAGCATAGCTCCTCCAGAACAGTAGTGTTTTTGAATTCACCAGTCAATTCTCTTGTACTTGTAAAGAAAAATTCTGCTTCTGCCCTGTTTACAGTAAAACCGTAACATGCCTCCCATATCCACACCTGATGTGTACAGGTTGTTGAAGGATGAGCTCATTCATGAGCTGAAGATACGCGGGCTTCTCTCCACTGGTAATGTAACTGAGCTCAGACAACGCCTGAGGCTGGCCTACCAAGAACATATCCGACCGGCGAACGAGCAGGTGCAGGCCCTCAACCCAAAAGATGAGCTGTCCACCTGTTCTGACAAGTACGATGAACTAAAAGACTTTATGGAAGTCCTTAACGTCGAGGACGCAAACGAGATGAGGCGTCTGTCGAATAGGCTTTGGCACTACTATAACCGGCTGGGTCGCCAGCTTTTCGCCGAAGACGTGGATGAGCAACAACGGGTTGATCTCCAGCAAGGGTTTGAGGAGCTCATCCAAATGGTGGAGAACGTCCAGCCCCCAACTACACCAGCGAACGACAACGACAACGATGGGTCTCCAAACAACAGCGGAAGCCCACTTTCCAATGAAGGAGACGTCAACAACGGGGACGGTGCCCCTGACCCTCCAGGAAGAGTGAAGAGAACTCTGTTTGATCTACCCAGTCCACCACCTCCCACAGGGGAAGGACCTGCCAGGGATTTCAAGATATACAAGTGGAACCTCCACTTCTCAGGGGACGGAAACCAGAGCCTGATGTCATTCCTTGCAGACGTGGAGGACAAACGAGTGTCTCGACATGTACCCCACAACGCTCTGTTCCTGAGTAGCTCTGACCTGTTCTCAGGAACTGCTCTAACTTGGTTCAGGTCTCGCCGATCCTCTATTCATAGTTGGCAGCAACTGGTGTCAGAGCTGAAGAGGACCTTCCTTGACCCCAATTATGACGATCAACTCCTTGACGAGATAAGGCGTAGAACCCAAGGAGCCGACGAAAAACCTGCGATCTACCTGGCCAAGATGAGGTCCTTGTTTGACCGCCTGGCAGAGCCACTGACTGAGGCCCAGAAAGTCAGAATCGTCGAACAACGGCTGCGTAAGGAGTATCTGCAGCTGCTCCCGCTGACTACGTACAGCACCTTGGCTGAATTGGAAGACGTAGCAATGAAACTGCATATTGGACAGTCTTGGGCGGCTCGATTTGAGGAGCCTCCAACCAAGAACCTCTATGAGCCAGAATTGGGGTACGTCAGCCAAAAGCGAATGGAAGCCGTCAATAAAAAGGTGGCCAACATCAGCTCGGTAACCAGTGCTCCCAGCCCTGACCAAGGACCTACCAAGACGGGAGAAGGGGCTAAAAAGCCGCGGAACGCCCCTCAAAAACCAGTAGAGAAGACCAGAAAACCCGCAACCTGTTGGAACTGCTTACAGGAAGGCCATCGCTTTTACGATTGTGTCCAGGAAATGACATTATTCTGCTGGAAATGTGGAAAAAGGGACGTACCTCGAGCTACGTGCCCTAACTGCAATGCGCCTCCTTTAAACTGAAGAAGGGGTCGCCTGCAGTGCAGGTCGACCCCACGCCACACCCAAAAACTTCCAGAGACGGGATTGAATGGCAGACCTGGGTGGGCAGAGTGAATGCGTTCCTTTCTGCCTGCAATGTCTCCAACCCCCTTATCCATCACCCATCCAACTTGGATTGCAGACCCTACCTGGCGGTAGATGTATTTGGAGTGAGGCTACACGGTCTCCTGGACTCAGGAGCTGCGAGGACCGTGGTCGGCTCATCAGGATGGTGTAAAATACAGTCCCTTGTTAGGGGTATCTTACACAAGGAGCCTGTTGCAGTAATGGTCGCCAATGGGCAGCAGTGTGACGTCTTCGGGTCCGTCTCAATTCCCATCACATTGCAAGGAAGAACAAAGCTCCTGTGTGTCTTGGTGGTCCCCAGCCTGAAATCGGATATGATTCTGGGAATGGACTTCTGGCGTGTCTTCAAGATCGTTTTTGATGCGGCTCAGGACTCCTGGGGATTTGGCAGTGCGGCAGATGTGGCTGCAATGAAATCACCAGCCGCAATTGTTGGCCGAGACAACCTTTCTCCAGCCCAAGCTGAAAAATTGTCGGGGTTGATACAAAGGTATGAGTCCCAACCCCAGCCAAAGATAGGGTTGGCAAGAGGGGTGGAGCATTCAATCGACACTGGGGACCATGCTCCTATCAAGCAGCGGTATATACGTCGATCTCCCACACTTCTCGCTGTGATGAACAAAGAACTGGACGAGATGCTGGAACAAGGAATCGTGCAGCCCTCCTGCAGCCCATGGTCCTCACCAGTGGTCATATCAACCAAAAAGGATGGGACTCATCGATTTTGTGTGGATTACCGACGGTTGAATGAAGTGACTCGTAGAGATTCCTATCCCCTGCCATATGTTGATCACATATTGGATCGATTAAGGGACGCTAAATACCTGTCCTCGATCGATATAAAGAGCGCATTTTGGCAGATTGGTATCTCTGACAGTAGTCGGCCCAAAACTGCTTTTACAGTGCCTGGTAGAGGGCTCTTTGAGTTTCGCAGAATGCCATTTGGACTGGTCAATTCGCCTGCAACCTGGCAGCGCCTAATTGACTCTATTGTCCCATCCGACCTAGAAGGGTCGACATTTGTGTATTTAGATGATATAATAATCGTTTCATCGGACTTTAAGACGCACATGGAGACGCTTGAGAGAGTTCTTTCCAAGCTGTATGAAACTGGCCTCACAGTCAACTGGACCAAAAGTCAGTTCTGTCGTTCAAGTTTGTGTTACTTGGGATATGTGGTGGATCAGAATGGGCTGCACGTCGACCCTGACAAGGTAGCAAGTATACTGGATTACCCCCAGCCACAAACAGTCAAACAGCTCCGTAGGTTCCTGGGGATGGCTTCGTGGTATCGCAAGTTTGTAGAGGGATTCTCAACTTTAGCAGCACCACTAAACGAGCTCTTGAAGAAGGGGCAGAAGTGGCACTGGGACGAGGAGCAGGAGAAATCGTTCAATGCTCTCAAAGAAAGATTGGTTGAGGCCCCGATCCTCACTTGTCCGGACTTCAACAGGCCCTTCCTGATAAGGACCGACGCAAGCAATACAGGCCTAGGAGCAGTCTTATGCCAGGAAATTGATGGCATAGAAAAGCCCTTGGCATACGCTAGTAGGAGCCTCTCCAAAGCAGAGAAGAATTTCAGCACATCAGAACTAGAGTGTTTGGGCGTCCTGTTTGGGCTGGAAAAATTCCGAGCTTACTTCGAGGGGACCACGGTGACGGTCCTAACTGACCACGCTGCATTGACCTGGCTGCAGAATGTGAAGGACCCCCATGGACGGCTTGCTCGCTGGGCCCTTCGGATGCAGCAGTTTGATATGGTCATCAAGCATCGCCCTGGCAAATCAAACATAGTTGCTGATGCCCTATCCCGTGTCCACGAGGATTATGAGGTAGCTCCTTTAAATGCCATGGAAGTCAGTGACACTTGGTACCTCAACATGATCGATAGGGTAACCAGGAACCCCCATAAGTACCCACTTTGGCGATACTCAGATGGGAGCCTCTTTCGGAAATGTGTCAACCGTCGAGACCTGGTTGGGTCTGAGGATCCTTGGAAAGTCGTAGTTCCTGAACCCCAAAGGGAACAGCTGATACGATCATGCCACGACGACCCCCAAGCAGCTCACCTGGGGATTTTCAAGACCCTGAGGCGGATCAAAGGAGGGTTTTACTGGCCGGGGATGTGGGAAGACGTTCGCAGCTTTGTGTCTCATTGTGAAGTGTGTCTGTCTCAGAAGCCACTTCAAGAACTTCCTGCTGGTTTAATGGGTGCTCGAAAAGATGTTACAGCCCCATGGCAGATGATCTGCATGGACCTGATGGGTCCACTACCCCGGTCATCCCAGCAAAACCAATACATCCTGGTCGTAACCGACTACTTCACCAAGTATAGTTTACTTCACCCATTGCGGAGCAGCACGGCAGAACCAATCACACGATTCGTAGAAGACCAGGTATTCCTCGTGTACGGGGCCCCCCAGGTTGTGGTCTGTGACAATGACACAAGGTTTAAAAGTGCATGCTTCAACAAGAAGATGGAAGAGTACAAGGTCGAGGTCTGGCGAACGGCCAACTATCACCCCCAGGCTAACCCTACCGAAAGGGTTAACAGGGTAGTGAAAACCGCCATTCGCAGCTACATCCGAGGCTGCCAGCGCTCCTGGGACAAGGAGATACACAAAATAGGATTCGCAATACGGACGGCTGTACACGAGGTGACCAACTACACGCCGGCTTACTTGAATTTTGGCAGAGAGCCAAAACGCCTGGGGACTGACCATGGGCCAGGTTTTGCTAGCGATGGTCAAGTGATTCCCCCTGGCAGTGACCGAACTGCATATGCTGGAGGACTCGGGCAGCTACCTCAGGTCTACTCAAAGGTACGAGAGTGCTTGAAAAAGGCATACGAGCAAAGCAAGGGTGCCTACGACCTCAGGCACCGACACGCCACCTATGAGCCAGGCGACACAGTGTGGAAAAGGAACATGGTACTTTCTGACAAGAGTGCTCACTTCTCGAGCAAGCTCGCTCCCAAATTTGTCAAATGCACCGTGGCTAGCAAATTATCCAACCTCACCTACCGGCTCAGCGGCGAAGACGGCAGCGACCTGGGAGTATGGCACACGAAAGACCTCAAGCCCCATCCAGCCTAGTACACCCATGCAAGGCATCTTTTTTTTTTTTTTTTAATACCAAAAGGAGGTATGTTACGGGGTAAAAGGTAAAGTTCAAGCCGGCCGCCGGGTTCCTCCCTCCCCCCCTGCTGAAGGTACCGCCAAGACTCCCTTCCCTCCTCACGATGTGCTGAGGGTCTTGCGATAAGACTGTTCTGGAACTTTCAGTAGCGAGCCAGCTCTCGCATTGATGTTATTTGGTAGGAAGTATATTTCGACGCCTTCTAATAATCACGTTGAATACGATCGTAATTTGGTCATCAGAATTTATGAACCTACTCGCTCTACTTACCTGACTTTCTCCCTGGGTACCAGTGGTGCTGTATTTCAAGTAGGTACTTCATTATGTATTCATACCTTCCACTGGCAGTTGCCTGTAACCTTATTATCTACCTAACAGTATTATGCACTAAAACTACTAATTTAATCGCTACTTAAATTACTAATTAATTGCTAACAAGTTAAACACATATCACTTACCTAGGCACGTATTATTATATAAACCTATCTACTCCCCTTTGTTAACCGGATTTCTTATATTGTTTATTTCATGTTAGAATGTGTCTCGTTGTCCATTGTAGGGTCTCTGTCGGAGCAGCTTTACTTATTGGCTTTTTCTCGAAACCCCATGAATGGTGAGAGTGAATCGTGGATTACCAAACTTATTCTCACGCATTGGTCTGCGCCACCAAATGAGTGAGTTCGTTCCTATTCATCACTAATTTTGGTCTAACGTTAGGAATTTTATTGTGATGTTTTAGGGGTTTTTATACCCGGGATCCTAGCGATTTCACACCTCCGCTTTTCCCCGGACGATAGCCACCGCCACCCCCAACAGACCTCTTCGTCAATTACTGTTAAGAATAGAACTAGTGCTAGTCAAATCGAAGGGAGTGTTGGCGGCTTCGTCGGGAGTTGTTCAACTGGCTTTAATAAAAAGCGTGGCACATTAGTTTCTTTCTAATTGATTCGTGTTCACCTTGTCCCGCAAGTTCCTTCACTTGTAGCGGGGTATCCCGACAGGGTATTTAAAGTGAAGTGGCGCCCTAATCTATTTGTGTCACTGCTGCTATCTGGTGAGTGAAAAGAACCCGGCCGGCTGTAGCATCTACCCACAAATTGGTAACACAGTATCCGTAGCCAGTAACCGAATATAAAATATAATTAGGGTTAGAAACTAGATTTGAAGGTCAATTTCTGCAACTGAAATGGAGAAAGCTAGGCGTGAAGGACTTGAGTTTTCTTGATGGTCTTGAACTTTTGTGTGAAGGTTATGAACTCTTGAGTGAAGGTCATGAGTTTTTCACAATGGTCTTGCCTTTTAACTAGTAATAATACAATATACGTACATATATACTACAATAACTTGGTCAAGTCAATGAGATAGGTTATTAAATCATCCAAACCTTCACTAATCCCTCATGACCTTCACACGTTTGACTTGGTAAAACGTGACGGTCGCGTGAAGGTTTTGAGTGTGACGGTCATGAGAAAGTATCTCAAAATCGCTGACAAGCTAACTCTGTTGTTCCAGAAGAGTAAACTGGGCTTTCATCGCCACACGAACCCGTTTTGTGTTCTACGGGTGATTACTATTTAATCAAACAGTTTGAATTACTCATTTTACGAGCGTGAATGTATGGAAAAAAAGTATCTCAACAAACATGACTTAGCTCAGTAAACTCTGTGAAAATTTTTCTTTGGCTGCTGGAGATCCCCCACGAGCCGTATTTTCCCTTCCAGGGATGTTGGGCTACTGAACGGACTAGCTCGGAGATCGAAATAGTTAAAAACGCGCTCTTCAGGCGAAATGAAAAACTAACTTTTTTTCTTGTGCCGGTCTTGAGTCATCATGAGTACGCAACTTTTAGAGGGTGGTTCTACATTTAGATAACTGATAACCCGTTGAACGTAGTAAACTATTGAAATATGGAATCTCCTAATCACTTGGGGAGAAGGCGTTGACTGTAAATCCATGATATGGGCTCTAAAATCGATTCAAAACTTGCTCATAGGTCTTGAGTACGCGTGAAGGTCGTGGAGTTTTCTGTTGTAAATCTCGATTTTCTAGTCCATTTGCCGAAATAATTCAGAAGTATTAACAGTGGTAGAGCATTTCGGGTGGAGCTATACAAAAAAAAAAGTTGGAAGATTGGGTAATTTTTGGAAGCTACAGAGGCGAGTACTCACCGATTTCCGTTTTTTTTAGAATCACCCACCTACTGTTAACTAAAGAATAATCCGAAAAAGGAAATGTTTTATCTCAAGTGAAATTATTCTAGTATTTTGAAATAAAGCGATTGTGATGCAAAATTGGATTTTTATTGAGACCAGTTATAACAGAGTAAAACCTTGCAAGTTCGAGTAAGTTCTTGAAAAAATCCTCGTAAGTCCGAAAATTGCTTCAAAAAGTGCAATTTCAGTCATTTTTTGTCTTCAATATTATATTACGAAATGTGTACATGTGGTTAAAATGTATTGGATGTGGTTTTTTTCAACTAATGGCCCTCAATCGTTTTAGGGAAGTTTTTTTACAGGAGGCACAATTTTGGAATTGGAACATACGAGGTTTTGCAGGTATACTGCCATTATGGTTGATGTCGGCAGACCATTCGAATATATAGGTACCTATCTCTCTCTCTCTGCCGACTTCCAGAGCGCAAGTATTTATGTGTCCACTTTACATCAAAATTCTAAAGCTACGTAAGTCATCCCGAAAAATGTATCAACAAACGTCAAAATTTAATTTAATTTAATATATTAACATATATTTAATATATTTGACCATTGGCCTTGGGAACTGGAACAAGGATGACGACTGCCATCTGCGGAGATTTTGTCTATAAAGAGACTGGATTTCGTAATATTTTTCTCTTTTTTTTTCCTCCCGAAACGAACGTCCTTGACAGTGACCGATCCTTCCCTATGAAAAGATCAGCCTTGTTTGCCAAATTGGCGCAGCTCGGCGGGGGCCCCAAGCCGTCTATTTTCTCCGGCCTCTGTATTCCTTCTAATTCGGGCGTTTTACGTGGAAAACCAGCTCCTCGGAAGATCCAATCCGACGAATGAAATAAAGAGGGTTTGAGAGGAGTGGTGGGGGGTACTCCTAAAACTCGGTGCAGGCCATAAGCGCCAATCACCTTCAAAAGTATACTAAAAGCGCCAACACCTCGAACGTTTGATTTGACATAAGCGCCAACTGAGTGTACAAAAAGCGCCACCCGTTTTCTTATGACATAAGCGCCAATGGTTCAAAAGCGCCAGCATAATGTAACAAATGTGGGTCCACCACGCGATTTCGTGTTTCATACACACCCCTCCCGATGGCTTTAAGGCAGTGCCTTAAAGGCACCCAAATTCGAGTACTTTTCCGTTATAACACCCCCCACCCCCTCCCACTCGATTTCGAGTTTCATACACACCCCTCCCGATGGCTTTAAGGCACCCAAAGCCAACCGAAATCGCCTGGGGGGGGGGGGGGGAGGTATAACGGAAAAGTACCGGCCTTCTTTAGCAGAGCTTTAGTAGGTTGGACTGGACCCTATCTCGAATATGAAACTCGTACCTACCTAGACAGAGTGTTGCGCTTATCGCACACAGCCCGTTCGTTGTGCCATGATTTCGCTCGCGCTTTTGTCACACTCAAAATATTTACTGCACACAATACAACTCTCAATCACCTGGCGCTTTTTGTATGCCAATTAAGGGGGATTGGCGCTTATGGTATGTAGCCCCTAAAACTCAATAGTGATAAAATTTAAAAAAGCAATAATATAATAATAACTACATAATTATTATATAGTTCTGAAGCTTCGAGAAATTTAATAATATAATATATTATATTCAAAATTTTGTACATATCTATTACTTTATCATCATATTTAAGGTTTAGAATGAATCGAAGACAGGAATTCAAGGCTCGATGAAGTTATAGTGTTGACTAATAATTAAAATCACACATGACTGCACCAATCTGGTGCAAATATGGCATTACAAGTGCATTAATCAATTTTAACATGGTAGGTACACGTTTTTACGGGCGTTCTATGGATTGGAATGTGAGTACACCGCCCGGAAACCGTCGTGCCTTATAGGCGCCTAAACGGCTGAACGCATTTGAATGGGTTTTTTTTTCTAACGATCTCGGGTGAGATTGCCCACAACATAGGCTATATTAAAACCCAGCCCGACGCGCGCAACCCTGCGAAATTTCAAAATTTCGAACTTTCGAAATTTTGTACTCGCGGAACATGGTTTTTCCTCTCCTCCTCCTAAATGGTAAGCGATAAAAATACGGCGATTTTGGTTTATTATTCTTGGAATAATACACCTATGTTTTCGCGACGGGGGTCGACGACTCCGATCGGGCTCAAAATTTGACATTATCCGTTTCAAGAGGTCTACATTCTAAATCCGAAATGTCCGTCCGCCGTACGCCGTCCGCCGTCCAGGCCGTTTTGGGCAATAGGAAATTTTTTAAAAATCTGAAATTTCGACAAAATACTTGGTTTACCATCTAGTTGTGCCCGCAAGGTTTTCAGTCCGATCGCCCAAACCCGTGGGGCGCTATGGGGCTATAATGGGGCTACAGGAGGTTTTTTTTTAAGGCTATTAGCTATGGGATCGAGTTAGGTGTCGTTTTCGAAGTATTTTTGGACGTAGAATCCATTTTTTGGGGTCCCGGAACGATCCGATTTCACTGAGGCGATCTTTAGGGCATTCGTGGGGCTAAAAATGGGATTTTTGAAGGATCCCAGGATGTTAAATATTTTTCGAGTAAAAAATACCGAATTTTTGAACAAAAAAATCCAAAAAAAAAATTTTTTTTGAGATAAAAATAAAAAAAAACATTTATTTTTAAATTTTTTCATTGACAGAATTAAATTTCTGCACAAGTAACGTATATCAAAGAATAATAAACCCTTGTGTAAAATTTGCAGCGTTTTTTCTATTGGTTTGGGGGACCGTTTAAGTATGCTTAGGGGGGTCGAGCCCCCCTTGAGATGTTGAGCTTTCTGTCTGTGTGTCTGTTTGTCCGTGTGTCGGTCGTGCCTTATAGGCGCCTAAACGGCTGAACGGATTTGAATGGGGTTTTTTTCTAACGGTCTCGGGTGAGATTGCCCCCAGCATAGGCTATATTAAAATCCCGCGCGACGCGCGCAACCCCGCGAATTTGCGCGAAACGTGTTGGACTGCGGATTGGAATGGGAGTCAAGTCCCCCCCCCCCCCCCCCCCGTAAACCCTTCGCCGATCTATCCCCTTACCACCCGATAACCTTCTATATATGTATAAAATATATATCAATATAATATGTAGGTATATTATATATATTGTATATAATATATACAATATATATAATATACCTACATATTATGTTCTTGAAAATCTCGAGAATAGGCCAGTCATATTAGACATTCCAACCTGCATTAATTGTGGTAAACTTAATTTTTTTATATGTTGTTACGGCTCACCTAGATAGTATAAATCCAGATTTGCAACCCTCAAAAAGTTTGGCGTCAGGAGATACTGCCGAAAAACCACGAAATTTTAGCACTATTTTCAGTTTTTTGCTCAAAAAGCTTCGAAGATAGCTTCTGACGAAGATCTGTACCCTAATCACTTTTAAACTGCATAAAATTACCTACAATTTGAGTGGTATTGGAGCTCCGTAGCTTTAGTAGTTCCCTAGATACAGCCCTTAAAAGACGAGCTATTTTTTCCAAAAAGTGAAAATTTTAACTTTTGGTTTATTTCGGAGCGATTTATTGGCCAAAGTACTAATCCTACAAAAAACACATCCAAAAGAAAGCTGTAGTAAATATTATTACCTTCATTTTAAGACGTGAGTGATGCCCGTAGGTATGATAGTTTGCTTAAAAATGACCAAAAACCAAAATAAGTCAAAATAGTGTTTAGGGAGACGTTGCAATGAATGACTCTCCTTCAATGCGAAATGTTTGGGCCCTCGTTTAAACTATTATAACAACGTGTTAGTGGTAATTAGTTCAGGTACGTGTCAGGTATCACGTGTGGGAGGGGGGTACAAACGTACATCTCCCCCCTCCCCCCCCCCCCCCCCCCGCAACATTTGAACACTATCCCATTTCCTCTCTTTTCCTACTCTGATTCCTTTAGTCTCGGTATGTACAATTTTACGCAAAATGCATGTTTTAGCTTCTGAACATTCATTTGTACATACGAAACGAATTTAAAACAAAATGAGAAACGCCTAATCTGACACCGCGCGAAGAGCGGAAGCACGTTTTTCAGAACGTTTTTGGTTGTAGCTCAGAAACTATTGGTCCGATTCCAAATTTATTTTTTTCTCGTGAAAGCCGATTAAATTCCCCATCGCAGTTATTCTGTGTGAAGTTTTAATTTGAGCATTGATAAGGGAGGGGCGGGCACGGCAAAAAAGTGGCAAACTGTGAATAACACATGATTCTTTGAACATTTCTGCCTATAACTCGGGAACGTTTTGTCCGATCTGACTTTTCTTTTTTTAATCACAAAGCTGATTAAATTTTATATAAGTAACGGCACATTGCATGTCTATTGAAACAACGAAAGTGACAATCCCGGATGGGCCCCTAATGTAAAATAACAAACCGTTAACAACCGACCAAGATCTTTACTCTTGTCAAAAACTCAACAATCCGATCAACTTAACTCACAAACAACAACTAAACATTTTCGGCGAGCCTGATCTCGTTTCTCTTCGAACATGTGTCGGTTGCCACACCACATTGCTCCCCCCTTTTCTTTTCGTCCGGCCGGACATTTGCTGGGGCTAGCCTGTTGGCATGGAGCTTTCTTCGCTTCTTCGCCAACTCCACTTCGAATAGGACGTCGTTAAACCTTTTGATGACGACCCAAGGACCAGTCCACGTCGGCTGCAACTTAGGGCAAACCCCCTGTTGCCGTTTCGGGTCGAATACCCAAACCCAATCGCCTACTTGGTAAGGTGGAGAGCGGGCCCGACGGTCGAATACCTCTTTTTGCGTCCTCATGTTCAACTTCGCTTCTTCATGGGCAAACCTCCGCACAGCTTCGAGGTCTGCTCGCAGATCCAGAGCGTATGGAACTGCCAGCTTTCTCTCTTCTGGCTGTGGCCTAACCAAAACGTCTGGTAATCTGAGGTCACTGCCATATACCAGCTGGGCGGGGGCAAAAGCTGTCGTATGTTGAGGCGTTGCACGATATGCCATCAAGAAGAGTGGGATTTTTGTATCCCAGTCACGCTGGCTTTTCCCCACAAACATGGCCAGATGGGTTTTAAGCGATCGGTTGAGTCGCTCCACCAGACCAGCGGATTGAGGGTGCAGCGCCGTTGTTCTCGTCCGGTGGAACCCCAACATTAGTATTCGTCGGAAAGTGTGGAAACAAGCCGTATGACCATCTACGATCACGTTTTTCAGAAAAATTTCTTCTTTCCCTCCCAAAATCAAAATTTCACACGGAATAACTGCGATGGGGAATTTAATCGGCTTTCGCGAGAAAAAAAGAAATTTGGAATCGGACCAATAGTTTCAGAGCTACAACTAAAAACGTTCTGAAAAACGTGCTTCCGCTCTTCGCGCGGTGTCAGATTGGGCGTTTCTCATTTTGTTTTAAATTCGTTTCGTATGTACAAATGAATATTCAGATTCTGAGCTTCAGAAGCTAAAACATGCATTTTTCCGTAAAATTGTACATACCGAGACGAAAGGAGTCAGAGTAGGAAAAGAGAGGAAATGGGATAGTGTTCAAATGTTGCGGGGGGGGGGGGGGGGAGGGGGGGATGTACGTTTGTACCCCCCTCCCACACGTGATACCTGACACGTACCTGAACTAATTACCACTAACACGTTGTTATAATAGTTTAAACGAGGGCCCAAACATTTCGCATTGAAGGAGAGTCATTCATTGCAACGTCTCCCTAAACACTATTTTGACTTATTTTGGTTTTTGGTCATTTTTAAGCAAACTATCATACCTACGGGCATCACTCACGTCTTAAAATGAAGGTAATAATATTTACTACAGCTTTCTTTTGGATGTGTTTTTTGTAGGATTAGTACTTTGGCCAATAAATCGCTCCGAAATAAACCAAAAGTTAAAATTTTCACTTTTTGGAAAAAATAGCTCGTCTTTTAAGGGCTGTATCTAGGGAACTACTAAAGCTACAGAGCTCCAATACCACTCAAATTGTAGGTAATTTTATGCAGTTTAAAAGTGATTAGGGTACAGATCTTCGTCAGAAGCTATCTTCGATGCTTTTTGGGCAAAAAACTGAAAATAGTGCAAATATTCCGTGGTTTTTCGGCAGTATCTCCTGACGCCGAACTTTTTGAGGGTTGCAAATCTGGATTTATACTATCTAGGTGAGCCGTAACAACATGTAAAAAAATTAAGTTTACCACAATTAATGTAGGTTGGGGCTATTTTTCGTGTCTAATTTGACTGGCCTAGAAATTCAAAAATGATGTACGTTCTGAGATAGGTTGAGCGCCCTCAAGGATTTTTTCCGTTTTCCCCTCCTTCAACCCCCTCTCCATCCCTAAAGAAGGGAAGAAGTGGGGATTTCAGCCAATATTGATCCGATTTTGATGAAATTTTTTTCTATTGGTTTGGTGGACCGTTTATGTCTGCTTAGGGGGGTCGAGCCCCCCTTGAGATGTTGAGCTTTCTGTCTGTGTGTCTGTCGTGACTTATAGGCGCCTTATCGCGAATTTAAATATACCAATCCGAAAAACATGTACCATGTTTCTTTGCTATGATCCTTGATCAAAACTTAGATAATCCGGGGGTCTGGGGGTGTTTTCTTAATTCGGATAGTTTTGTATGTTAAGATCCTCTGGATACAGTATACGGTCGAATGGATTTTGTTGACAGTTATATTCGTCTGTTCAGACCACGATAAATTACTTTCCAACGTTATACCTAGACACATGAAAGAAATATTCCTTCCTTATTCCATGACCTAAACATTAAATTTTAATCTTTGTAACATAATTCAACTTGATATAATTCATTTCAACGTTTGGTACATGTTCCACCTAGGGGTCGCAATCCTGCAATGCGGGATCCCGCAATCCCGCTGGATCCCGCGGTGTTTTTTCAATCTTGCAAATGCGGGATTCTCAACGCGGGATCCCGCGGGATTTTGCGGGAGTCTACTTGTTTAAAAAAGTCGCGTTTTCTGTGGTGTGAATCGCAGCCTGCACACTGTAAATCACATTCTCATCGCCTGAGATTCATATAAGTCCTCCTCAAGCCTGTTGTGCTGTACCGAGTTCACAATATTTTTGCGATTTTTTTTTTCTGAGAATTTTATTGCTCCAAGTAAATAACTCATTAATAACATATTGATTGAGACTAGGTGATAAATATTTAAAACTAAGTTACAGCACTTAGTTTTTGTTTTCTATGTTAATATGGCGACACTGCGCGCTGCTTCACGAGTAAGCAAGATCGAGTGGTTTGGTTATTTAAGTCTTCGGACGATATCACAATGTGACATGTCATGTGTCTAGGAGACGGACAGCTTCCTCGTTGACGTGAGATCTTAGCCGTTGCAGATGACGCACGGCCTGCCGCTTGATGGTTTCTTGACTGTTTCGATTTGAAGCTCGTGGTGGAGACGTTCATTTCGAAAGTACCATGGTGCATTGACCACGTTTCTTAATATATTGTTTTGGAATCGCTGGATGAGCTCTCGATTTGATTGACCCGTACAGCCCCATAGCTGGGCTCCATAAGTCCACACCGGTTTGAGGACTTGGTTGTACAGAGTAAGCTTATTCTGGATGGACAGTTTAGAACGTCTCCCCATTAGCCAGTACATCTTTCTGAATTTGAGCAAAAGTTCTTCTTTCTTCTTCTTGACGTGGGCTTTCCATCGGAGCCGAGCATCAAGCGTCATACCGTCATACTTCGCTTCATTTGAGTATGAGATTACTTTCCCATTGAGGTAAGCTGGTATATAGTTGATTTTTTTGTTGGTTAAATCAACATGTACCTACTGACTTAGATTCGTTCAGCTTGATTCTCCATTTCGCTGTCTATTGCTGAATGCGGGTGATTGACCGGAGATTGGTGACTGACTCCCTGTTGCTTTCCCCTATCGCCAACACCGTAGTTGTCGCGGATCCCAACATGATCGCGATTGACATAAATCCCAATGCACGGTTGTAGTTATAGTATAAAACATCCAGTGTACAATAATATCCAATATCCACGTATTATATAAGTAATCCAACCATATTATAGTGTATCAATCCAAGCACGTCGCCCTTTAGGGCGTGTAGCCCAATAGCACCCTCCACATCTCCCCTCCTAGGTGCCCCCAAGCCTCTCAGTTGGGTATAAACGTATAGTCTGTAAATCCTGGTGTATAAACATAGTATAAATGGTGTATAAGTGGGCGACGAACGTGCTATCATATAAGTGTAAATTTACCTGTGGAAGTACATCATTTCTTCCTGGTGTACAAGCTCTGCTTCGCAGTTATGTCCTCTCAGAAATGCACTGCACCTTTTCATCGTCACAACTCGTGACTCACCACCTATTGCGTATCATCTCGTTCCTTCCTTCCTTCCCCCACTCCTACCCTCCTCGCTACCTCTACGTACAGTCTGTACACGCAAGTAGCGACACTCCCGGGCAGGAAAGGCAAAGAAAATCATACCCAAGACTACTAAAATACGTCTCGGAACCCAGATAGAAACTGAATAAAATTGACCCAAAGCGCGTAAATGGAGCAAGCATGCCCAGTTCATAGTGCAGCAGGAATACACATACACATAAATATACCGGATAGCAATAAGTAGGCATATGACATATACATTGTATGAAAAACAATACCTATAGCAGACGTATAGTGTAGAAACAATATTGTATAAACACTATTATATACTCGAAGTACAAACCGGATAATAAAAAACAGATATAACCGTGTAGGATAGACAAGTAGGACCAACAGTGTAAACCATAAACATCAGTGTGTAATCCGTGTGGAAACAACAACAGTGTAAAAGCAGGTATGTATAAACTGTGTAGGATATAACAAGTATAATATACTCAACTGTGTAGGATGTAACAAGTATAATATACTCAACTGTGTAGGATATAACAAGTATAATATACTCAAAGTATAAACCAGAGAGTGTAAGCAGTACCGAGTATAAACCAGAGAGTGTAAGCAGGTATACATATCCAGTATAAACCAGAGTGTATAAGCAGGTATAATATCGAGTATAAACCAGAGAGTGTAAGCAGGTATGCATATCGAGTATAAACCAGAGTGTATAAGTAGGTATAATATCGAGTATAAACCAGAGAGTATAAGCAGGTATATGTATCGAGTATAAACTACTCCAGATTGGAGATATATAGAGCCAAAGGCTTTGTTTTCTGTTACTCTGTGGCCAAAGGAAACCAACCAATCTCCAAAGACCCAATTCCTGGAGAGAAGGCGCGTAAGACATGATGGCAGCACTTCAATCCAGTAGCACCCACATTGCCAAAAATTCCACGAGCCCCAACAGGACCTCTGTATATACTGAGCAAACCAATAAACAACCATTCAAATGTATACCAATAAGGAAACACACTGACATCCTGAAGGGCTTCCACAGCCAATGATAGCCCACCAAGACCAGTACGACTGCCTCTGCTTCCAACCTGCAATCATAAGTGTAGGGAAGCTAGCAGAATCGCCTTCACGTCCAGGAACCCCAGGAGTGCAGAAAATGACTTGGTGTTCTAGTTGCTCACAGACAGGGTTGGACACGTCTGTGGTTAGAGGTGTCGTGTGGCGACAGTTAAGTCATGAACCGCCACTCTTTGCATGCTGTTGGGCTACTGGAGTAGTAGGAACAGCGGCAGCTAGCTTTAATCATTATCTTATCTGAAAGTACCATCTTCGCAGCACTCCGAATGTGAATAAACAGGTGTAAACACTACATGACTTCATCAGCTGACGTGTCAGTGTGTACCCTGTTCCCGTACTTTACTTGTAATGCCCCCATGGCAATAGGTGCATAAGAAACATGCATATCCATCGCATGCTAGGTTCAAATCAAGCAGCCAAAGACGTGGTAGAATCTCATTAGTATCAGCAGTCGTGAAGTAGTCAACAAACATTGGGAATCCAAGTTGACTACATCAACAGGGTTGAGGTGGACATCTAGCCGCCCGGAATACTAGCTGTCTTGAGAACCTCTTAGCAAGTCTAATCCGTTAAACACTCAATCTTGCCATACCAAACCCTGTCTCATAGTTGTATACAGATTGAGCCCTCACACACAACATGAACGCCGCGACCGTGGGAGCGCCCAAGAAAAGAAACAAAGAGGGCCAACCAATAAAGGAGTCCAACGAGGCTGCACCAACCTGCAACCCCCACAACTACGCCAAATGCAGACAACCCGCAACCGCGTAAACATGGCGTAGGAAACGGTAAAATGACGTGTAAGATAGGGTAACGGCTAGACGTTGTAGCAGAGACCACAATGGGTCATGCAGTGTAACCCTCAACCATGTACTCCTGAGCAATCAGCAACGCCAACGGCCTCAAATTCCCAGGGCAACAAGAGGTCGCCATTGCATGGGATGGTAGGGTTGGGTCGGATGTATAATACACCACCTATTATAGCATATACCACAGCACCTCAGAGCAGAGTATCAATATACCAGAGTATCACCTTATAGCAGAGTATCGCACAGTGAAGTATTGTATAGATCAGTATCCTTGCCAACACACACATAATAATATTATGCACACATATTATGTGTGTTATATTATAACACATACCAATGGGCAATGATTGCTTGACCTCCCCTGTCAAGTTGAGGTGTGAAAAGAACAGCAACCATCTCTTTGGCATCCCTGTGGAACAGCAACACATACCGTTGGGCAGAGGCATCAGCCAGGGTATCCTTGTCACTCACAGTGCGCGCAATCAAAAGGTGTTCAACCTTCCCTGTCAAATATTGACCATTCTGGCCATTCGACGTCACGGTGTGACTCCCTGACCCTTCGGTTGTGCCTCTTTCTTCTCTAATGTCTTGCAGCGAGAATATCAGAGATTCTCTTATGGATGTGAGTTGTTCCGACAGAAGACACAGGACAGAATATCTAGTCCTCTTACCTTAGGTTGACCATATCCAGTCGGAGTAATTATCATACAAAGAGATTGGAGACTTACCCACGATCATGGCACAATGCCCTGTGTGATCTCCCATTACATTCAGAATCCTCAAAATTTGAGGACAATTAATGTCGGCCAATTTTAACCAAGGCTTTCTTACGTTCATGTGGATCTGCGTTCTCCCTTGAGACGAAACATGCCAAGTAAACTGTATATAACCAATGAGGATAACGTCCTCTTCATATTCCTCTGATGGTATTCACAGCCAATAAGTTGGCAATCTTCAATGATGAAGATGATGGCTATGAGGACCTCAGGTTTAGGTTTATCAGTATGCTCGGTGACACGTGGTGAATGGATTTATTCGGGGTTTATACGCGTCGATTATTGAAGCTCGTCTCATACATACACACATGGTACTTGGAACATTTTATGCCATATGCACATGGCCATTACTGATGCACATCCCGCCATACATGAACATAATAATATGGTGAATTGGTTTGTTGGCAGTCGCTGAATGCACACGAGTAGAATTGATTATTCTTACTAGACACACATAGCATGGCTCACCATACACACATGGTGATTGGATAATTGTTACAATAGGTTTGTTACAATGTATTAGCCACAATAGCTCATACACTCAACACTCAATGTGATCATTGTCTACACAACGAAAGGTCATCAGGATATCAGAGAACTGTGACTAACTGGGCTAAGGAACTCATTGCTAGAATATCTACCGACAATTTCACGAACGCTGTGAATACCATCAGAGGAATATGAAGAGGACGTTATCCTCATTGGTTATATACAGTTTACTTGGCATGTTTCGTCTCAAGGGAGAACGCAGATCCACATGAACGTAAGAAAGCCTTGGTTAAAATTGGCCGACATTAATTGTCCTCAAATTTTGAGGATTCTGAATGTAATGGGAGATCACACAGGGCATTGTGCCATGATCGTGGGTAAGTCTCCAATCTCTTTGTATGATAATTACTCCGACTGGATATGGTCAACCTAAGGTGAGAGGACTAGATATTCTGTCCTGTGTCTTCTGTCGGAACAACTCACATCCATAAGAGAATCTCTGATATTCTCGCTGCAAGACATTAGAGAAGAAAGAGGCACAACCGAAGGGTCAGGGAGTCACACGTCGAATGACCAGAATGGTCAATATTTGACAGGGAAGGTTGAACACCTTTTGATTGCGCGCACTGTGAGTGACAAGGGTACGCTGGCTGATGCCTCTGCCCAACGGTATGTGTTGCTGTTCCACAGGGATGCCAAAGAGATGGTTGCTGTTCTTTTCACACCTCAACTTGACAGGGGAGGTCAAACAATCATTGCCCATTGGTATGTGTTATAATATAACACACATAATATGTGTGCATAATATTATTATGTGTGTGTTGGCAAGGATACTGATCTATACAATACTACACTGTGCGATACTCTGCTATAAGGTGATACTCTGGTATATTGATACTCTGCTCTGAGGTGCTATGGTATATGCTATAATAGGTGGTGTATTATACATCCGACCCAACCCTACCATCCCATGCAATGGCGACATCTTGTTGCCCTGGGAATTTGAGGCCGTTGGCGTTGCTGATTGCTCAGGAGTACATGTTTGAGGGTTACACTGCATGACCCATTGTGGTCTCTGCTACAACGTCTAGCCGTTACCCTATCTTACACGTCATTTTACTATTTCCTACGCCATGTTTACGCGGTTGCGGGTTGTCTGCATTTGGCGTAGTTGTGGGGGTTGCAGGTTGGTGCAGCCTCGTTGGACTCCTTTATTGGTTGGCCCTCGTTGTTTCTTTTCTTGGGCGCTCCCACGGTCGCGGCGTTCATGTTGTGTGTGAGGGCTCAACCTGTATACAACTATGAGACAGGGTTTGGTTTGGCAAGATTGAGTGTTTAACGGATTAGACTTGCTAAGAGGTTCTCAAGACAGCTAGTATTCCGGGCGGCTAGATATCCACCTCAACCCTGTTGATGTAGTCATCTTGGATTCCCAATGTTTGTTGACTACTTCACGACTGCTGATACTAATGAGATGGATTGTTCTGCAATGAACAATTCCCATCAGGCTACCTTCGGGTTTATGGACCATTCCCATCAGGACCATTTCCATTTCTTCTACCACGTCTTTGGCTGCTTGATTTGAACCTAGCATGCGATGGATATGCATGTTTCTTATGCACCTATTGCCATGGGGGCATTACAAGTAAAGTACGGGAACAGGGTACACACTGACACGTCAGCTGATGAAGTCATGTAGTGTTTACACCTGTTCATTCACATTCGGAGTGCTGCGAAGATGGTACTTTCAGATAAGATAATGATTAAAGCTAGCTGCCGCTGTTCCTACTACTCCAGTAGCCCAACAGCATGCAAAGAGTGGCGGTTCATGACTTAACTGTCGCCACACGACACCTCTAACCACAGACGTGTCCAACCCTGTCTGTGAGCAACTAGAACACCAAGTCATTTTCTGCACTCCTGGGGTTCCTGGACGTGAAGGCGATTCTGCTAGCTTCCCTACACTTATGATTGCAGGTTGGAAGCAGAGGCAGTCGTACTGGTCTTGGTGGGCTATCATTGGCTGTGGAAGCCCTTCAGGATGTCAGTGTGTTTCCTTATTGGTATACATTTGAATGGTTGTTTATTGGTTTGCTCAGTATATAGAGAGGTCCTGTTGGGGCTCGTGGAATTTTTGGCAATGTGGGTGCTACTGGATTGAAGTGCTGCCATCATGTCTTACGCGCCTTCTCTCCAGGATTTGGGTCTTTGGAGATTGGTTGGTGTCCTTTGGCCACAGAGTAACAGAGAACAAAGCCTTTGGCTCTATATATCTCCAATCTGGAGTAGTTTATTCTCGATACATATACCTGCTTATACTCTCTGGTTTATACTCGATACGTATACCTGCTTACACTCTCTGGTTTATACTCGATACGTATACCTGCTTACACTCTCTGGTTTATACTCGATACGGTGTCCTTTGGCCACAGAGTAACAGAGAACAAAGCCTTTGGCTCTATATATCTCCAATCTGGAGTAGTTTATTCTCGATACATATACCTGCTTATACTCTCTGGTTTATACTCGATACGTATACCTGCTTACACTCTCTGGTTTATACTCGATACGTATACCTGCTTACACTCTCTGGTTTATACTCGATACGTATACCTGCTTACACTCTCTGGTTTATACTCGATACGTATACCTGCTTACACTCTCTGGTTTATACTCGATACGTATACCTGCTTACACTCTCTGGTTTATACTCGATATTATACCTGCTTATACACTCTGGTTTATACTCGATATTATACCTGCTTATACACTCTGGTTTATACTCGATGTTATACCTACTTATACACTCTGGTTTATACTCGATATGTATACCTGCTTACACTCTCTGGTTTATACTCGGTACTGCTTACACTCTCTGGTTTATACTTTGAGTATATTACACTTGTTATATCCTACACAGTTGAGTATATTATACTTGTTACATCCTACACAGTTGAGTATACTATACTTGTTATATCCTACACAGTTTATACATACCTGCTTTTACACTGTTGTTGTTTGCACACGGATTACACACTGATGTTTATGGTTTACACTGTTGGTCCTACTAAGTAGTCTATCCTACACGGTTATATCTGTTTTTTTATTATCCGGTTTGTACTTCGAGTATATGATAGTGTTTATACAATATTGTTTCTACACTATACTTCTGCTATAGGTATTGTTTTTCATACAATGTATATGTCATATGCCTACTTATTGCTATCCGGTATATTTATGTGTATGTGTATTCCTGCTGCACTATGAACTGGGCATGCTTGCTCCATTTACGCGCTTTGGGTCAATTTTATTCAGTTTCTATCTGGGTTCCGAGACGTATTTTAGTAGTCTTGGGTATGATTTTCTTTGCCTTTCCTGCCCGGGAGTGTCGCTACTTGCGTGTACAGACTGTACGTAGAGGTAGCGAGGAGGGTAGGAGTGGGGGAAGGAAGGAAGGAACGAGATGATACGCAATAGGTGGTGAGTCACTAGTTGTGACGATGAAAAGGTGCAGTGCATTTCTGAGAGGACATAACTGCGAAGCAGAGCTCGTACACCAGGAAGAAATGATGTACTTCCACAGGTAAATTTACACTTATATGATAGCACGTTCGTCGCCCACTTATACACCATTTATACTATGTTTATACACCAGGATTTACAGACTATACGTTTATACCCAACTGAGAGGCTTGGGGGCACCTAGGAGGGGAGATGTGGAGGGTGCTATTGGGCTACACGCCCTAACGGGCGACGTGCTTGGATTGATACACTATAATATGGTTGGATTACTTATATAATACGTGGATATTGGATATTATTGTACACTGGATGTTTTATACTATACCTACAACCGTGCATTGGGATTTATGTCAATCGCGATCATGTTGGGATCCGCGACAGTAGTGTCATCGGCAAAAGTTGCTATGGTGTTCATTTCTGTTTCTGGGAGGTCTCTGGTGTACAATAAGTACAATTTTTGCGATTATTGTGGTATCTACGATCCTCCTCAAGATCCAAATACTATCTAACCTATCTAAGGGGAAAGAGGGGGCGCTGTCTCCAGTTCGCATAATATGCAGTAGAGTATAATATTATTATATATTCTGTTTGACGATTCCTCCCACAAGTGTGGAGTCGGAGAGAGAGCATTCTCTACAGCTGCAGCTGTAGGTTCCCATACGAACCTATTTCTGCAATCAGCGCCGATCAAATTTGGGTGAGAGAAACTATTAACTCACTGAACTTCTCTGGTGGTCATTCTTTCAACAAGTTGGCTATTTCCCTGCTGCAGAGGATGACTCCATCTCACTCCTTTCAATGTGGCCAGTTGGCCTCTGTGCAGAGGGGAGCCCTCCTCAGGGTTACTAGGGCCTACGCGACCGTCTCCACGGCTGCTGCCCCTGTGTTGGCAGGGGTCCTGCCAATCGAGTTGGAGGCGGCGCGTCGGTATGCGGCCTACCACACGAGGAAGAGGCTCCCCTTTGAGCTCTTTGGGACTGGTTTCTCGGCCGAGGAGCTGCTCCGCCCTGCTGAGGTGAGCCGTCGGGTGGGTGAGTTACTAGCCCGACGGCGGCAGGGGGAGTGGGGGGCGTCCGGCACTGGCCGGCACACTTTTGCCTTCTATTCTATTCTTCCCTGACATTGGGAGGAGGCTTGAGGCCAGTTGGGTTAGGCCGGGGTTCCTCGTGACCCAGCTTCTTGCTGGCCACGGGGATTTCCCGGCTAAGCTCTCCTCCCTGGGATTGGAGGCGTCCGGTCGGTGTTTCTGGTGCGCCTCCCCAGGCTCCGCGGAGCATATCCTTAGGGATTGCCCACGGTTCTCGGCTGAGAGGCTGGTCCTCGAGAGTGTGGTCTTCCCCGATGGTGGGCGGGAGGACTGGTTCCGCTATGTGGGCACGGCCAGGGCCTTCAGGGCACTGGCAGAGTTTGCCCGGTCGTCGCAGGGAGCGGCGGCCCAGATAAGGCGGCCTGCTGCCCCCAGGCCTGTGGACCTCGGAGCGCCTGAGGCAACTGATGGAGGCCCTGGACCTGACTAAATAGGTCCAGGGTGGAGTTCCCCCTATTTTTTAGGGGGAACCGGTCGTGGCCTTGGGCCGACACACCGGTTTCCAGCATTTGCCTCACTCCTTTCAATGCATTTATTTCCTTATATTTGTTAAAAATTTGAATAATATTTAATATTTAATGAAAATATTTAATATTTTAAAATACATTTTGGTTTATTATTCTTGGAATAATACACCTGTTCAATAGAAAATTCTGTTCGGCCTCAAAATTTGATATTATACGTTCCAGGATGTCATTGTCTTGGAATCAACATATTGTCTTGATTCCAAAAACAGAATGTCCGTCCGCCGTCCGAGCCGTTTTGGGCAGTAGGCATTTTTTTAAATCAGAAATTTTGACCCGTGGGGCTTTCATGGGGCGGAAAATAGGATTGACATCTGGACAAACATCTCACAGAAAATAAATTTTATTTTTACTTATTTATTTATTTTTTGTCAAAAGCATTTTCTTAATAGCACAGTATTAATTTTTGCGCAATTAACCTATATCAAAGAATTGTAAACGCTTGTGCAAAATTTGCAGCGTTTTTGTAAAGAAATTGCGGTTTTTAAACAAAATTATTTTATTAATTACAAAACTCTGCGGGATCCCGCGGGATTGGCTTGACTCCCGCGCGGGATCCCGCGGGATTGCGACCCACATAATATGATATTATCATAGCATAGGTAGCATTTTGTAGGGTTAATAACCAACCCATGCTTTCGACACCAGTCACTCAATTTTGATAAATCATGATTGATTTTTCTCACATTGGATTCAAGATCAGACACCGCAGACAGAAATATAATCAGCATAAAGACTGTATTGAGAAAATTGTATCGCGTGGGATATTTGATTGATCGCCAAAGCAAAAATTAAACTTGACAGAGTAGACCCTTGCGGGGCTACCCTGTCAATACTTTGCCAATTAGATAAGGTTCCTCTTGCTGTTCTTATGCGTTGTGATCTATGCGACAGATACGATGTAAACCATAACAACCTATCGATCGTAAAATAGCGAGGATCAATGGATGACTTATACTGTTAAACGCGTGACTCATGTCAAGACTTGCTAAAATGATCCAATTCCGGTTGTCCATGTTTTTCCGAATTACATCTGTAATTTTTATTAGTGCTGTTTGACAACTATGTCCTTTCCGATATCCAGACTGAAACTCATCCAGTAGATCATTCTGTTCGACGTACGAAGAAAGTTTAGCATAAACAATTTTATCAAAGATTTTTGGCAAAAAATTTAATACTTATATTAATAGGTCTGTAAGAGCTGAAACCGGTAGGCGTATTCTTCTTAAGCAATGGCAATACGAAAGCCTTTTTCCATTGCTGAGGGTAAACTCCTTTTTCAATTGAATTTTTGAAAAATTTTCAATATGGCTTAACACATAATAAATATTATTTAATATGGCTTAACATTTCACATATCTCATTTTTTATCATCTTTATCAAAATACATGAGATCCCGTCAGGACCAATGGCTTTTGATTGTATACCTTTAATAGCAGTCAGAACCTCACTTCTCGAGATAGAACCAAAGTTGAATGTTAACGCACCATCATCAGACGTTCGTTGTTCATAAAAACTGAGTAAGGTCGGATCAGAGTCTTGTTCATCACCAAGACAACAGAAATAGTTGTTCAACTGATCAAGATCAACCTCAGGGAATTCAATTTCATTTGAATCTTTCTTACTTATCCCTCGTTTCCTGAAATAATTCCATAGATCTCGCGGATTATCTATTTTATTATACTCTGAGCCAGAGCATTTGATGCTAGCAAATTTAATTTTATTCTTAACTTTATTTCGCATTTTTTTATAATTTGCTTCATTCGTGGGAGATGGATGACGCCTCTTGATTCTATGAAGTCTATCTCTTTCTTTCATCTTTCTCAAATCCGAGTCAAGCCACGGTGCGTTTAGTAACGCGGATCGTTTTAACCGGAAAATACTTATCCATCAATGCTGACAGAAAATCTGCCACTATACCAACCTTACAATCGATGTCCCCATTTTCACGTACAGCAGTAAAATCGAAATTCTTTACATCATTCCTAATTCATCCGATATTGACCTCTTTATATTTTCTTAGCGTGATATACTTATGAATCTTCTCACGACGGCACCTCGGAATACAACAAAAGATAAGCATCTTGATGATAGTATGATAGTACTATCATTAGCCGAAATTCCCGAAGACAAGAATTGACCGAATTTATGAATTTTATCCGCATTTTTTACAATAATTAAATCTACACTAGAATGTACAGTATTCCTGTGGAAAGTGTGCTCCAGTGGCAAAAAACTGAAATTAATTTCACTTTCAAGTTGCATTAATAATTAACAATTATTGTTGTTTATAGTGGCTGTCACACTCACTATTCATGTTGATATTAAAATCACCGATCAGAAAAATATGTTCATAATTAGTTAAATAATTTTGTATATTGAAAAAATAATCTGCTAATCCAACCGCTTTTGGCGGGCGATATATACCACACTAACCAGTATTTTATTAAAATTGCAAGTCTTGCAATTTTAATAAAATACTGGTTAACTTAGTTATCTCGGCGGTGATGTATTCCACCGATTTCGAATATGCACCAACTGATTGATCTATAATTCGACATTTAAAACTTTCATGAACGAAGATGGCCACGCCACCTCCTTCTTTGTATATAATTTATAATTGGGCAAATCAAAAACTGCCGATGGAAGCTAGGTTTCAAAAACGTCTCCGAGAGACAAATAGCATCAAAAGTTTCATTTGTGTGCAGAAGGTTGAAGACTTTCCCATGGGCGATTAATGATTCCACATTAGTATGTACAATCTTGAAATGCTTTTGGCAATCAGGAAATGAAATTTTCCCTAGCTCCCAACCCTTAATTCCGTTCCAATGGTAAGAAAGAAGACGCGTGCAAAATTTCAGCTCATTTAAAAAGGTTTTAGGGTCCGCGCAAATTCCTTGAAGTTTGAGCAAAAGCAGTCAAGAATTGTACCTATGATTAGCGGAGCACATATTTTCTAGCCCACGTCTCCAAAAATGAGAAAATGAAATATTTAATAACCCGCGTCGTGAATAACAATAATTTCCGTGCCAATAGACCTTTGATGCGTTGGTGGTGTAGAAAAAATTACCAGAGGTTGATCAAATATGTGTAGTAGGTACCGCGCGCGTAAATTTACGTTATAAGTACTTGTACTTATGTGTTTTGAGAAAACAATGCTGAAAATAAAGCTCCTGCCATGAGACCAGATTTGGTTGCTTTGGAGTATATATATCTTCCTGTGTTCGCTCACATTCTGAAGGATCCATTTTGGGTCAAAATATATCTAAATTAAAATGATTCGCAATCTTCCAACCGTTCTTATAATAATTATAAGCCAATTATTGGCGTCTTGTCTTGCTTGCCGTTGTATCAAAACATGGAGCTTAATAAGCTTAATATTATATCTTTGCTTCTCCACTCTTCCACATTCCCATGAACGGCTGAGGCTTGATCCTGTCCTTTTGAAGAAGGAGTTGGAGGGATTTCCAGAAATAATAACAATTATTGTTCCTTACCTTGAGCCGACATGAAAGTAGCAAGTCTGTCAATCTTTTCCAGATACAGCCAGATACAGATAAAACAAGGGAATCAAATTCGCCAAGTTCAAATTTTTCTTATCTCTGAATATTTTGTTCTCTCATTCTGTCTAATTGCCGACGACGTTGGAATGAACTACAGTTTAGAATATTATTAGAGCTATTTAGAGTATTATATTAGCTCTCCTTTGTCGCACTTGAAAGCTTCAGCTACAGCCATTATGAGGTCAACTGAATTCCGATCGCTAATTTTGCATCAGATGCAAAATTTGAACAGATTCTGTTCAAAGCTTCAGATAGCTGAGATGTAAAGAAGCCCAAATTGTCAGGTTTCCGCGTAGGCAGTGGACAGCGTTGCCCGATACATTTGGGCAGGTACCTATTATTCCACATTAAATTTCGGCAACAGTAGCTGTAAAACTCCTAAACTATGTCATAGTTTAGGAGTTGTTTTTTTTTTTTGCAAATTTCTCAAAATGCATAAGCTGCATTTGTTGGTTCCCTTCCTAACTATCTGCACACCTCTCCTCCATCACACATTTTTGACCGGATAAAAATTACTTGAAAGCAGACTGGACTTGAGAATAGTGGTGAAAGCACCTTCAACATAATGAATACGTTGACCAGCGTTGCTTTTACGAATATGCGGTTAGAATATCCCTCAGAAAGAAGGCAGCATTGGCAGCAGTGGCAGGCAACAATTAAATCAATCAATCACAATTTTTTTATTGCCGAAACCAACACTGACATAGCAATCGTTCTAAATGTTAAAATTAACTTAAAAACTAAACAAGCAACAGTAGTAAGTACGAAACGAAACGAAACGAAACAAGGGAGTTTCACCCTGAATTTTCGTCCGACTGGCTGCTGCCAATGTCAAAGTAAATAAGTACATCATTTTAACGCAAAATTACTGTTTAATAAGACAAGAATACGATTCTGCGTGGTGTGAACGGTTTCCATCTATCTTAGTGGGATGTGGTGAGGGGAAGAAACCGTATGCTGATTGGTGGAAATTGCATTTAATAAAGTATGCAACTCGAGGCGCCTTTCGCTCCTGCCCTTTTGGGATCAGAGCTCTGATCCCAAAAGGGCAGGAGCGAAAGGCGCCTCGAGTTGCATACTTTATTAAATGCAATTTCCACCAATCAGCATACGGTTTCTTCCCCTCACCACATCCCACTAAGACAAGAATAGGTAGGTTTATGTGTTGAGTTGTTCACTTGTCTGACTGTCTGTCCGCCCATCATCTGGATGTTTATCTGTGAAAATGATCATTTTGCTATGATATAAATCGCTATTTTATCTTTGAAATTTGTTTTTTTCATGATCCAAAAACTTTGAAGTATTTTGGTTTATTATTCTTGGAATAATACACCTATGTAAAGGTGACGGAGGTCTAGATTCCAAAACCGCAATGTCCGTACGCCGTCCGCCGTCCGGGCCGTTTTGGGCAGTAGGCATTTTTTTTTTATCTGAAATTTTGACAAAATACTTGGTTTACCATCTAGTTGTGCTCTAAAGATGTTCAGCCCGATCGCCCAAACCCGTGGGGCGCTATGGGGCTAAAATGGGGGTACGGGAGGGGGTTTTTGAAGGATTTTGGCTCTGGGGTCGAGTTATGTGTCGTTTTCGAAGTATTTTTGGACGTCGAATCCATTTTTGGGTTCCAGAACGATCCGATGTCACTGTGGCGATCTATAGGGCTTTCATGGGTCTACAAATGGGATTTTCGAAAGATCCCAGGAGGTCAAGTACCTATTTTCTGAGTAAAAAGTTTTGCAAAACAAAGAATAATAAACCCTTGTGTAAAATTTGCAGAGCTCTATATTTACATTTCTGCTGATTGGTATCGCCCCAGGAAGCATCAGAAACTGTTTGTAGGTACGTTGATTTCAGGGGGTGTTTAGCTTCGCCCCAAAAAGTCGGGTGCACTCGAGATTTTTTTTTCTGGAACTAATCAGAGTTCATCAAAACAAAAGCCTATTAGGACTTTTTCGGTGTTCGAAGGAGGTCAATGTGTAGGTAAGGAGTCAAGGGTTATATAATTTAATAAAATATTAATAATATTATTGTTTGAAGTCGTGACCTTAAAGCTCAAAAATTGAGGAAATTATCACCCCATTCTACGGTATTTTTGTCAATAAAAAAGTTTGGAAAAAAAATTTTTTTTTGGATTTTTTTTTCAACAAAATTTTTTGATTGTTCAAAATTCTTTACTTTTTGCTCGAAAAGTATTTAACTACCTCGGATTCTTCAAAAATCCCATTTTTAGCCCCACGAAAGCCCTATAGATCGCCACAGTGGAATCGGATCGTTCCGGGACCCCCAAAAATTGATTCTACGTCCAAAAATACTTCGAAAACGACACCTAACTCGATCCCATAGCTAAAAGCCTTCAAAAAAACCCTCCCGTAGCCCCATAGCGCCCCACGGGGTTGGGCGAGCGGACTGAAAACCTTGCGGGCAAAACTAGATGGTAAACCAAGTATTTTGTCAAAATTTCAGATTAAAAAAAAAAAAAAAATTACTAATGCCCAAAACGGCCCGGGCGGCGGACGGACATTAAGGATTTAGAATGTAGACCTCTTGAAACGGATCCGAGTCGTCGACCCCCGTCGCGAAAACATACGAGGTGTATTATTCCAAGAATAATAAACCAAAAATTCTTCGACAATGAAGCCCCACGGGATAACACAGCCGAAAACATTCAAAAACCCCTCTCCTAGCCCCTTGCTAGCCCCACGGATTGGGGCGTTCGGGCTGAAAATCTAGCGAGCACAACTAGATGGTGAACCGAGTATTCTGTCAAAATTTCAGATTAAAAAAAAATCCCACTCCTATGAATCATTTTTCCTTCTGACCACTTCAATATCAAAAGTGGGATGTTATTAATCCGATGATTGCAGCGTAATTTAGATTAAGAACGCGACGGACCATTCGTCATTTTACTTTCTGCCATAATAAGAAAATAAAAATTGAGGACATTCCGTCCAGAAATAATTGAGTTATTGGGCCCAGAAGTGTCGAGGAGGAGAATAAACAACCTCCCGCTCTAGGATCATTAGTACTGAGAATATAAAATACTGTGACCTCTCTCTCCCAGGCAAACAGGTGGAATCAGATCCAAAGGGTTGTGACCCTAAGCGTACTTTATTATACATTAATTATTATACATGACTAAATATCCGTGTCCGAATATATACTGATTCGCGCCGCGAAATGTCTTTCTGAGAGGAAAGGGGCGTTATCCGATTACTCACAGCGAGGATCACGAGGACTTCGTCATGATGTAGACCGCCAGGGGTGTACTTGGGCTGATGAATGAGCTTACGTAGGTCCGAGGGATGACGAGACGAAGTCCTGGAGACGAACTGGAAGTTCCAGGAGACCCGGGAGATAGTCGACTCCCGAGCCTCCGACTGGCTGACCGGCATACGTTCGCCCTGGCTGTTTGTGATGCACTCATTCGATGCAGCATCCCCTCAGTCCCTTTATCCGAATCCCTCGTTCATGTGAACGTGCCGAACGTGCCCAGCCTCCGGCAGAACCGGCCTTGTTTCGGCCTCCACTTGGGGGCTGGTCAACACACATTTTGTTGTGCAGAGATCGACACGTCCGCCGGTTCCAACGCCAACCGGCCCGCTGTCCAGGATCGATCTCGACAAGAAGTTACCTACATTGATTTCATTATATGTACAAGTTACATTTTTTTACCATTTTTATTTTCTTCTAAATTAAAGTTAGGGAGAGAGAGAGCTACAAAACGGCCAGATTTACGATTTTGAGTGAAACCCGTTTCAAAGGAAACTGAAATAGAAGTTCCATCTTCAGTGAGATTTGCTGGTGGTTCAGAACTTTACAGTAGGATCTCTACTAAACGTTCAATAAACTCAAAATTTTCTCGGGCCGTTTTTTCCTCTACATTGTGAAAAAGCGAACCTTCCTATGCTGGCCTTTGATGAACTGGAGATCCAAGTCGAGCTTGGAAAACCAAAAGTTCTTGTACACGGCCCTCATGAGACCTATAATATAGACCATAGCATGTAACAATTCCACACAACAGGTTCAACGACAACAGTAACTGTTGACAACTGTTGTCCATGTTCACTGAACATTGTTCAGTTACTGAACAAGATCATCCAATCGATCATACGTTCCCCGTGGTAGGTGAGACGTGCCTCGGGAAGACCTTCAACACACGAGACCATCACAACACAATAATCGAAATTGGTGGTGAAGGCCGAAAGAAATACGAATCAATCAGTCGCGGCGATAACGGAACCACCAGGATAAATCCAGGACCTAAAAGAGGACATCTTAATCAAATCACTACTCGCTCCCATTTCCAATAATAATCAAAACAACCCTAGCAAACTTACAGCAGCTGTATGGATTTTATAGCTGCTATAACATCCGAAGAGCTGGAGGAGATCAATAAAATCTTTTGACTTAGGTACCTATGACTTTTGGTTTATTATTCTTGGAATAATACGCCTATGTTTTCGCGACAGGGGTCGACGACTCCGATCTACCTCAAAATTTGACATTATCCGTTTCAAGAGGTCTAGATTCCAAAACCGAAATGTCCGTCCGCCGAACGCTGTCCGCCGAACGCTGTCCGCCGAGGGTACGCCGTCCGGGCCGTTTTGGGCAGTAGGATTTTTTTTAAAATCTGACATTTTGACAAAATACTCGGTTTACCATCTTGTAACTAGATGGTAACCATCTAGTAACAACTGTTGTGCCCGCCAGGTTTTCAGCCCGATCGTCCAAACCCGTGGGGCGCTATGGGGCTAAAATGGGGGTGCGGGAGGGGTTTTTTGAAGGATTTTGGCTATGGGATCGAGTTAGGGGTCGTTTTCGAAGTATTTTTTGAACGTTGAATCCATTGTTTGGGGTCTCGGAACGATCCGATGTCACTGTTGCGATCTATAGGGCTTTCATGGGTCTACAAATGGGATTTTTGAAGGATCCCAGGAGGTCAAATATTTTTGTAGGTAAAACGAAACATTTTTGAAAAAAGTCCAAAAATATTTTTTCTAAAATAATTTTTTTCCATATTCTAAAACAATAATTATTATTGTTTTCTTTGACACAGAATTAAATTTCTGCTCAAGTAACCCATATCAAAGAATAATAAACACTAGTGTAAAATTTGCAGTGTTTTTACTTTCTTGTCTATCAAAAATATTTGTTTACCTAACGCCTCTTTTGAAAAGATTGTTTTCGTAGCGCATTTACCCGCTTTTAATCCGTAATAATTATGGAATTTTTGAACCCAAAATTTGGGTCCATTTAATGATGGTGAGACAGAAAATCCGCGATATCTAGACAAAATGTTATCATATAAAAAAAAAGAAAAGACAACCAGCCCCGGTCTCTCCTCATTATAATACAATTTTGAATCAATTTATTCGATGTGGAGGTCTTGATATCGAGTGAGCATCATAAGATATTGTGGTTACACGATAGAAGCGATACAACAAATAGAGTCAGATTACATTGAAAATGTGCTCCAAAGAGTATCGTTTCAACATTTATCACTTTTGCTCTGGTTCACTATTTCACGCACCTGACACCTAATGAAATTCAAACATCACCTCCTGCGACGCTACCAGAATTGTTAATTAACCTAATATTTACTTCGTTTTAGCCAATAACCTCATTTGCTAAGCCACATGGAGTTATCACTATTTTCACGAGAGGCGACCGAAGTACTACATACCTAGGTACCTGCCTATTGTTTTTTAAGATTATTGGATTCGATGGATCTCGTTTCAAGAACTACCACTCGTGAGGCGAAGTAAAACAGTACCTAATGACTTCAACGCTCAAAATCCGTGAAACCTAGTAAGTACTCTTATAGTTGGATTTTGAATAGGTAGTGGAAATAAGTACCTAATTATGGTGAACTGACCCTTCTTAGTAGGTACAATTATTTTAGTCTGTAGTTTTGCTTCCGAGTCTGCAAGGCATTGTTTTCACTTTCGAAATGAAAAAAAAAAAAAAAAAAAAAAAAAATGTTCTCCAAAATCAAAATTTCCACTCACGTTTTGCGTTTCTCAGCCTCCTGAACAAATTTGGTTCCGTGTCTGTCTGTCTGTCCGTATTTCCTTGCCACACCCATAACTTCCACAATTTCGATCGGATTTCAATCAAATTTTCAGGAATTGTGTGGGTATAGCCCTAGATGGTCCATTATCAGTTTCATCACGATTGAATCAGCGGAACGCTGTCCGCAGGCGCAAACGTGTGATTCCTTGTTACAGCCATAACTTCCACAATTTGATCCGATTTCAGTCAAATTTTCAGGGATTGTGTGGGTACGGCCACTTGAGGTTCCAAATAAATTTTATGAGGATTGAATCAGCGGAACACGTTGCGTGGGCGCAAAATGGTGATTCGGGTCATCCTCAGCAACATGGAAGAAGTTGTTTGTTAGGATGGTTTGTTTACGCAGCCACCAATTTTTTAAAAATCTCGAGTCAAAATTCCAAGAGTTTAGAGATCCAAAGAATGAGGTGCAGTGTCGTTCACAGCAATCGAACTCGAAGCAGTACCGCACTGCCACTATAATAATATTATAGTGAACGCCACTATAATATTGAACATTTTTACATTACCTACCTATTATGTAGGTGATGTAAAAATGTTCAAAATCTGCTAAAATCTCTCCGGTTCACCCTTGGACGTTGAAATTTTGAGAAGGAGACCTTATGGGAGTACAAGAGACGATTGAAATGACGGGTATTCTCCTGGTCAGCTGAGTGAACTAAAATCTAGCTGAGGGGGGGGGGGGGGGGCTAAAATCTTGCTCGACAGCCATAACTTGTGCCCTATTGATGAAAAATTTCGTTCAACATTTCATACAATATCCGAGGAAGCTATGGGCCATGTCCCACTTGGCAGTTCTTATTCTTTTTTTGCAACAAGTTCTTATTCTTTTTTAAATTCAATTTGAATTTACTTCAAGTTCGTTATTTTTCCTTCTCTACTCCTACTGTTGTCCTTGTTGTCATTGAGCATCATCAGCTTACTCATGGTGAGTTGATGGTTAGTTTAGCCCCCCCCCCCCCCCCCCCTGCAGCAGTAGCAGCATTCGGGCGAGAGAAAATTTCCTTTGCACCATTGAGCCGGGTGGCGTCAGTGGTGCTCATGAGTTACTCATGGCTACGGTAGCCGTCTTTTCATTGGCAAAGGGACGCCAACATTAAAATTTAATGATGGCAAATTTTGCCATACTCTCAAGTTGCAAATGAGGCTTCTGAAAGAGAGCATGAAAT
Organism: Pilophorus perplexus; assembly: GCA_955831195.1. NCBI lineage: Eukaryota > Metazoa > Arthropoda > Insecta > Hemiptera > Miridae > Pilophorus > Pilophorus perplexus. The sequence continues at coordinate 1,205,254 of OY037009.1, forward strand.
CCAACACCCCAGGCAGCGTAATTAGTATGAGGCCTCAATAATAATGAGCCCATTCTGATATCAGGTATGGTCCTTCGGCTCATCTGAAAGTTGGGACGATTCCTTCGCTATCAATCACCAACCCAAGGCGTGACACCATAATATGGATATTAACCTGTTGGCAATCTTGTCGTTCGGCTGAAACAGGCCCTTCCCTTACAATACCAGATCCTGTTCCTCGCGCCTCTCAGGGAACAGCTGAATGATTTAATATCCAAATGGCAACTGCATTTATCTCTAGGTTTCATCATAAATTCAATTTGTGTTCACAGGAGTTCAAATGGAATTCTGGGTAGTGTTTTTTTCGCTCGTGATGATTCCGTGCAGCTGCATTGAGACTGAAACCACCGACGTTGAGACGTTCAAAGAGTTGATGCACCAACTATTCCTCCAGGAGTTGGGGGAGGACTTGAGACTGAAACTTCAATCAATTTCCAACGAGGGTAGGGTTTTATGAATTTTTACTGCTAGTGGTAGACGCCACTGACTTGACAATGTTTGCAGGAGTGATCTTGGGAAGGAAAAACGCCGAGATTGACGCCATGGTTCGGTCCCGATTGACTTCTGAAGAAAAAGCCCGGATGAGAAAAGCCTTCGAAACGATAGCCGGCTCTGCCAAAAAGTTTGCCCGCCAACGAGTGAAAGGGCAGCCCGCCCGGTTCACCAGGTCGTCTCAATTTAAGAAGCCACCAGGAAACGAGCAGATGAAAACGAAAAACATGAGAAATAAATTCGACTTGTGACGTGGCTCCGATGATTCTTGATGATTTATTTAGATGATTCATTTACTTGATGTGGCATTAATATTATAATGGAGGTTCATAAAAAACTCAGCATGATCTCTTCTACTGCTCTCAATTTATGACGGACATAGGGAAGGATGGGTATGGTCATCATAACCACGAAAATTACTTCGAAAAAACTTGAGGTAGGTACCTATCCCATCATACTATGACGGGATACCTCAAGGTTTTTCGAAGTAATTTTTGTTTCCATTGTATGATCATGTTAGATTATCTTCACGGCACCGAATGAGAATCAATCCTTTTAAATTAAATTTATTTTATTCACGTGAGGTTCGTTTATAAACGATTACGCTACCAATAAACGGTACCAACTAATTCCCATACCAAGCGCCACTTTTATTTGTTCTAAATATAGGCACTGTTAGTTTTCTCTTTCACCTAAGCGTTAGATTCACCTAGGTATTAAAAGTAAGGTCTTTGGATAGGTAACTGTGTGTGGTAGCGGTGGGGGCGGGGTAGGTCCGGTCAAATTGAATCGCCCGGGCCGGTCAAAACCGCCTATCCGCCCCTGGGCAGACCTAACCGTCACCAACAACGCGAGAGGAAACAGACCATCTCTTGTGGACAGACACACGCCACACACACATGCACACGACTTACGGGAAATAAAATTGAACTAAATTCAGTGACACGCCAGAATCACTCGTCAAGCTTCCCACGAACTGGAACCGGCTACGTTCCCTGTCTCAAGCCCAGTTCTCTGTTCTCTGTCGCACAGCCTCCACATCGACCGAACCTCCGGAACAGATCATGGAGATCTCTCGTGATAAAATACTTCCAGTTCGCAGTCACCAAAGCAAGCAATTGCTATGTTAACATAACAAAACCACCTCAGGGAAGAAACTCTCCGTTCTTGGGATTAAGTGCCGTGTAAACGTCCTAAGGTAAAAATTCAGCAACAATCAAATTCAGTAACATTCAAATTCAGCAACAACTTCACAGCTCAGTGACAATTAAATTCAACCGAAATTCAGTGCCGTCAAAATCAAATTGCAAAGCCAATCCCGCGAGTTCTTGGGCACAACATAATAATATTATGTTAGGTATATATACCATATTATGTTAGGTATATATAACATATTATGTTAGGTAATATACCATACTATATTATAGTATGGTATATTACCTACACTAAACGTGGCGATTTGAGATTAATGTTGACAGAATTTGATCCTGACATTACGAACTTGGCAACTACTCCTCAAGTTCAAGGATCTCATTGAAACGCGGGGGGGTTACACGTGTGAAAGCCTCAGAAAAGGCAGGGGGTTTCGGTTTACGAACAGCGTGACGACGCGAGGGGTTTGGGCCTCCAAGAAATGCAAGTCGACTTCGAAAAATCTGCTATTCATTGGTATGGGTTAACTGCACGAGTATGTATGCCAAGGTTGTTGTTGCAATCAGCTTTTCCCAATGCAATTGATGACAATGGTGAGGCACATTTCAAAATCAAGGCTTTCTAAGCGTCTAGAGACTTTGGTTGTTGTTCCAATCGATTTCCCAGGGTCAAAAACATTAGGAAACATCGAAAACTGAAAATCGAAAAAATTGACATTGGTTGTTGTTGTTCCTAAGTAGGTACAGATATCTTGACCAAAAATGATGACCAACTTCAATGGCTCCTTCAGTATGTGAGCGAACACAGGGAGATGTACCTACCCCAAAGCGACCAAGTCTGGCATTAAAAAAAAAAGCCTAAAGAATTTAATTACTTGTCGACTCTTCATGTTCGCCATCACATCCAACTTGATGAGGCCCAAAACGCCTTCAATAGAGACAAGCCCGCTTCACACGAAAACCCTCCAACTGTAACAACAGGCGCTAGGTATTTCATTCATCGACAGTGTTGACTACCTTCTAACGTGCTCCAGTGTTGACTATTTAACCTTGACTAATCGACGTTATTCAATACAAGAGGTTATATCGAGTTTGCACAGCTGAACTGTCCTTCAATTAAACAGGCAAACGTAAAGAGGAGCTCATATTGTGAAAACCTTCGGCGCCTGATGGATTTGTGACAATTGGATTTTTAACTCAAAATAGAAAAGCTGACTAAGTGACTGGGATTAAGTAAGTCCCCCAAATTATGTAAAAATTCTCGTTGAAAACAATTCACCAATGAGTTGGTTTAGACCTCTGCACCATCGGCATACAACCACTTTGTAACGATTCACCATTTTACGCAATTTTATAGAATCTCAGCATGATCGTTTGGGTACTTTTGGGAATTATTCACCTTGGCTTGTCGGACAACATGATGGACAGAGTTTACGGTGAAGCCCTTCTGAAATCTTTGAGCCCGAAACTGAGTGTTAAACTCCAACAAATTCACAACGACGGTAAGACGACAATCAGCGACACCGAAGAGTCGATGGCAAATAAAACAAAACGCATTTTGGTTTATTATAATAAACCAAGAATAATTATTCTTGGAATAATACACCAATGATTTCGCGACGGAGGTCGACGACTCCGATCGGTCTCAAAATTTGACATTATCTGTTTCAAGAGGTCTAGATTCCAAAACCAAAATGTCCGTCCGCCGTAGGCCGTCTGCCGTCCGGGCCGTTTTGGGCAGGAGGATTTTTTTTTTATCTTAAATTTTGACAAAATACTCGGTTTACCATCTGGTTGTGCCCGCAAGGTTTTCGGCCCGATCGCCCAAACCCGTGGGGTGCTATGGGGCTACGGGAGGATGTTTTTTAAGGCTTTTGGCTATGGGATCGTTAGTTGTCGTTTTCGAATTTTTTTAGGATGTAGAATCCCTTTTCGGGGGTCCCTGAACGATCCGATTCCACCGTGGCGATTTATAGTGCTTTCATGGTGCTACAAATCGGATTTTTGAAGGATCCCAGGAGGTCAAACATTTTCCGAGTATACAAAAATTAAAAAAAAATTTTTCAATTTTTTTCGTTGACAGAATAATTAGTTTTCGCACAAGTAACCTAAATCAAAGAATAATAAACCCCTGTGTAAAATTGGCAGCGTTTGTTTTTTTCTACATACTCGAATAATCGATTATTGCAGAACGTCTGAGCACTTTGAGGTGATTGAAACGCCATTTTGTTCACAGAGGAATTATCGACGAAATCAGAAAAAGAAATGGTGAAAATAATTAAATCTCGGTTGACTCCGGAAGAGATAAAAGAACTTGAAGGTGCCTACAGGAAACTTATTGTGCCGATGCTCCAGTCGACTTTAGAGAAGCAATTTGGACGGAAATTGCCGTTGAATGAAATTCCTTTCGACATGAACGATGACGACGATGACTACGAAGAAGAGAGTGACGAAGTTATCGATGAAGATTTTCTGGACAGTTCGGAAAGGGCTGCGAGGAATAAACCCAAAGTCTCAAAAAATTCTGCAAAAGAAGAACTATAATCCAACCTCTCTCTTCCTCTCTAATTATATTAGATTTTATACGAATTTATTTGAATATATTCAAATAAATAGGATATATCCTATAACGTTTGTGAGTGTTGTGTTGAATTCGAAACGGAGAATATGTCGACGTTTCAGTCGATTATAATCTGGATATAAATATTCCTCAGCGCCTAATTAATTGAACAGAAAATGACTTGAATAGCGATGAGACATCCAAAATCAGGTGGTTTGGGAGAAAAAACGACTCCTCTGCTGGTTTGGATGCTAAATTGTTTATTTAACAATACAAACAATAACAATTGTTTATTTACTAAACAATGGGCCCGGGAACCGATTGTCGACTAATACTTTTTTCTGAAAGAACTTCATAATTTGAAGCTATAGCAGTGAGTTTTGGGCTCCTAGGGTGTAATACAAATGTACAGGGCACTTTCGAAAATTTCAACTTTGAATCTGGAGGCAAGAGTGGCGCTTCCAAGAAGTGCTCTCTGGTGGTCAGCCAATGAACTAAAAGCACGATTCCAGAGAGATTCAAGAGGTGAAATCGCAAGAAAAATAGTCGTTCGGATTCATGTTCCTGTTCACCAACATCACATAACCTAAAATAAAAAAGATTTTTTGTACACTTCCTACTTTTTGTACGAGTGCACTCTGGCGGATTAGTTAAAGTGCCGCGGCGGGAAAATTCAAAACGCCAAATATACACTAGTGATTTCCTCTGCCCAGACACATTTCTCAGTGCTAACTGTACTGAGTACTTTGTTCATTACTGGTTCAACTATGTTCGGCCGAATTTTCCCATTTCTCTGACCTTGTTCCCTAGCCCATTGTAGGGTGGGGGGCTGGTTTCGAGCAACTAAGCTCATCCACAGCCCTGACAAGAAAACATTAGTGCCCAAACCAGCAGAGGAGTCGTTTTCTCTCCCTAACCACTTCATTGGATTAGACCTCTGCAACGTCAGCAAACAACCACTTTGAGACATGGTTAACCCTACAAAATTTAATGCAGAATCGAATGCAACGAAATATTGAGTGTTCGGATAATTTAATGTCCCCTTGTGTCCACAGTTTTTTGATGGGATGGGACGGGCCAGTCACGTCACCGCTACCGGCCAGCGTCAGTTTTATATTGCTTCCGAGACTGGTAGCGGAAGCTTTGTTTTCACTTTCGAAATGAAAAAAATTTGTTTGCTCCAAAATCAAAATTTCTACTCGCATTTTGCGTTTCAGGGACTCCGTCTGCCTGTCCACATTTCCTTGCAACAGCCATAACTTCCACAATTTTGATCAGATTTCAATCAAATTTTCAGGAATTGTATGGATATAGCCCTAGATGGTCCCATATCAGTTTCATCACGATAGAATCAGCGGTACGCTCAGCGCATGCGCGAACGTAATTTCCTTGTCACAGCAATAACTCCCAACATTTTAATCGAGTTTCAATCAAATTTTCAGGAATTGTGTGGGAATAGCTCTCGATGGTCTCCTGACAGTTTCATTAAGATTGAATCAGCGGTACGCTCAGCGCATGCGCGAACGTAATTTTCTTTCCACAGCCATAACTCCCACAATTTTGATCGGATTTCAATGAAATTTTCAGGAATTGTGTGGGTATAGCCCTAGATGGTCCCCTATCAGTTTCATAACGATTGAATCAGCAGTACCTACGCTCAGCGCATGCGCGAACGTAAATTTCTTGTTACAGTCATGACATACTGTCATGACATTATGTATGATACATAATGATGACATACTGTGAGGGCCACGAGGAAGCTTCTGTGCCATGTCCTTGGCAGTGTATTTTCTATTGTCCCCAATTTCATCCAAGAAGGATCTACGCACTTCCCTACGTCGGGGAATAAAAAAAACAGCCTACCTTCAAATAGGTAAATACAGTTACTTCCCGTTCATCGACTGTTACAACAGGGCCGACACTCAGGGGAAGCCGTTCGATTCGATTATTTTCAGCACATCGATAGCCAGTGACGTCACGAGAAACCCACCTATAACCATGCTGTTAAGTTACCTACCTAGTAGCTTCGAGCGTAGTAGTCCGGGAGCCGAGACCCAAAAACGTGGACCCATTAGTTGATAGCTGCTATCCACTTTTTCTGAAAATGTCCTCGATGCTGAAATCGAAATCGGTCGTCTGCCAGTCTGGTAACATGGATACTGACCATGGCGGCTGACCATAAAATCCAAATTTGGTTCGAAATGGACCCATTAGTTGATGGTATTAATATGTATCCCTGTCTAGGAGTTGGTGTGTATTTTCGAAATCCACAACTCTGCCAGCCCCCACATTGGGCTTCACGACTGCAGAGCTGGTCCAAAATCGACGAATTTTGGACCAAATTTGGACCTATTAGTTGATGGCTGAAACTTCCCTAACATGTTTTAGTAGTCCTAGAATGCTGAAAAAAGCGAATCTGCCACTTCCCACCCCTGAACCAAAATCAGCAGAAACGATCAAAATTTTGAGTTTCAAGTTGATGCTCAAAATTTTTTTTGGGGGGTTTGCAGTAGGTAACTGAGTCTTAAAAACCAAGTCTGCCGCGTAACTTATGTGGCCCAAGTATTGCAGAGATCAACCAAATCTGACGAAATTTTGGCCAAATTTGGACCTATCGAGTTGACTCTTGAATTTTTTGTTACAAGCTGGTGTAGATAAGTACTTTTCAAAATCCGAAGTCTGCCTACCGTAACTTGTGGAATCACTTGAGCAGAGCTGGTCCAAAATTGACGAATTTCGGTCCAAAAATGGACCCATTAGTTGATTGTTGGAAATAGCGCGAATTGTCTCTAAAGTCACCCACTACACCATATTTTGCAGTCTGCCATCTTCAAAATATGGTGTTCGTAAAGCAGATTCACATTTTTCACACAAAAATGGTGATACCTGAGTTTTGGTCAAAAAATGGACCCATTAGTTGATTGTTGGAAATGGTGTGAATCGTCTCTAAAATCACCCACTATGCCATCACATACAATCTGCCATCTTCAAAATGTGGCGTCCATACAGCAGAGTCAATTTAAATGTCAAATTTTATCACCAAAAATGTTTTAATGCACAAGTCATATCAGCTATGGTTGGGTCCATGAATAGTGTAGAATTATTTAACCACAGACTTTATTTAAAAAGTATAAAATTATTATTAGTATTATCATCGTAAAGCGTAATTCGAAACTAGCATTCATAATATGGATTTAGTCTCACTTGTAAACACCTTTCGTATTGCAGGTAGGTAAATAAAGCGAAAATAATCCAAACATCACCATAGTTAACAACTTTAGAAGCAATTTGATAATGATATTTGACAATAGAATTTGATGAGGAAACATTGGATAGTAAAAAAATGAAAGTAATTCATAGCCCTAAGCTCTCAACATTGATTCAAGAAGAAACATTCAGGTATTTATAGTAGATACGTAACATTTTTTAAGACACATTTTTGGGGTGAAGTAATTCATTTAGTTTCGGTCTTCTTTGTTTGTTTTACAATTATTCATCTTCGCCTGAGTCATCATCAGAAGTAACAATAACTTCATCATCGCTATTCTTCTCGTCGGTCTGAGCTTCATTGGCTTCTGAGTGACACAATATATCTTCGAGTGAAGAAGGCAGGCAAGATCCCGTGTACCAAGTAATTTTGTACGTTCCATCTTCCAGGTACCATCCATAGTCAGCTGGTGATATTGCTGGTGGATGTTTGTCTCCAATGCTAGTCCACATTCTTGTCACGAATTTTGTTCGGAGCAGTTTTTGGTTCAGGACAGCTTTACAAGGTGGGAAACTTGTGGCTTCCATTCCCTTTCGCACCTGAAGAGGTTGGGTCTTGCTGCTTCTCCTGAAAACGTCAGTAAACAGTTGAAGTCTCAGCTCGTCAGGGTCCGATATTGGTTTTTTCGAATAAAACGCGCATACTATCTTATGCAAGGATGTTATTTCTTCATTCAAGAGCTGGTTGCTGTCTCCGAATGTGGCCAAGACCCTCGTGTATTCTAGATTGTTTTGTATTGTTGTGAATGGTTTCTTCTTCCCCATGCGATGGAAACTTGAGGTGTAATCACACCCTGTCAACGCATGCAAAGCAGGCAAGGCCCTGCTAAGCATTGGTCCCAAATGTTGATGAATGTTTGACACATCAATAAAACGGTGCGTATTATTAGATATGGATCCCGTTTCTATCCAGACATGCACATCACTATTGACTTGATGCATGTTTCCGAGTATTATCACAAGCACATCAGTGTCTGATGTTTTTACGATCACATTTCCATAGTCAACTTTGGTCAGTATGTATCCAATTTTTGAGTCAGCTTCAACGTGACTGTTTGAGTAAATTTCAACTTGCGTCCTTACAACCCTCTCACCAGCCTTAGTTAATTGATAAGTTGTGTGCTTTTCATTCACAAACAAAGTGAATTTCTCAAAGTAATGCGAATAACTTCCACCACTCTGAAACGAGAAATCGAACGAGACCTTCTTTAAAATCGTCTATTTTCAAAAGTTTGGCGATGTCCCCACTCGGTCTCTGGCCAGGATTAGAAATGGTGAATACCTGATGACGATTCACGTCAACTGCCCTTCTGTTCCTTTCTGAATCCTTAATGGATGGTTCCTCATAGGTGTCAAACACCAGATGGACCACTTTTGCATTCATTCGACTGAGTTTCTTCAAAATGGCATCTGCAATCATCCCATAGGATGAAGTAGGTGTTCGAGGATTTGATGAAGTATGTAGAAAGTAGAAACCGTCAATCACAACTACGTCTTGGGACTGTGGGGGTTCATGACTGCAAAGGCTCTCCAGATGGTGCAACAATGTACTTTTTTGGGTTGTCAACTTTATGCCATCACTGTAAGACAGTGATAGAGGTACAGGCGTCAATGGATAAGCAAGTACTTTTCTCAGGTCAATGGTGTTGTCCATGGCAATGGTAAGTAGACGGGCAAACATGTTCCTCTCATGTTTCAATTCATGAACTACGCCTTTCTTCGCTACTTTTAACCTTACATTTGCACTTGAGAAGTTTGAAATTTTGTTTCTTTTGATTGGTCTGTTGAATCTGGCAGGATCGACAGAACATTCAGCTCGAAAGGCTTCGTGTTGTTCCCGACCACAGTCTTCCACCGACAGCATAAATTGCTGCACTTCTGGTGAGGCAGCTTTTCCAGTAGTCAAATTGTATAAATGCTCTTTTTTCAGCTCCTGTGAGAAAGGATTCTGGAACTTATCTATCATTTGGAGCAAATTTCTTATATTTTTATTGTCAGATTCGATTTTGGAAGGTTTAAGCTGACTTGATACATCTTCCTTTTTCGTTATTCCAGCTCTTTCCATCACGTGACTGATCAACTGTGTTCTCGCTGAATGGCTGACAGCCCATCTTTGTCTGGCTGATATAGAGTTGGTGAATGATGTGATGCCAGTCATCTTATTGGCAGCATCCGCATTTACAGTTTGTTCCAGGGTAAGATCGAGTGCAGTTCGCGAGAAATTTTTTTGAGTTCTCCTCACAGATATAATCCCAGCTCTCAATTGAGCTCCAATGCTGTCATCTCTCTCAAGTCCATCTTTTAACTTGTCCGTAAATACCACCAACCACCGAGCATAGTTCTGGTGGTTCACAGCAAAGAAGAGGTTGGTCATTGAACAAAGAGCTTCAAGGAAGAGGGTTGTGTTGCCCATCCTGATACTTCTGGTGAGCATCTGGTAGAGATCATACAGGCGGATGTATTTCATCCAAAATTGAGGAGTGGCACCATGCTCTCCATTCAGTGTTGAGGATTCAAATGCCTTGTACTTTTCTATGTGCTCTTGAATTGTAGGGTCAAATGAAATTTCCTTGTCTCCGCTAAGGCTCAAGGAGTCTATCTGCCGAAGAAAATCTGTTATGCGCTCAACATCAACGCCATCGTTCCTTTCATCGCAGAAATTGAGGAATTGTCGGTAGTGAAGCACTCTTACTGAAACTGCCAAGTATTGGTGGAGACGCTTACATCTGTTGTAGTGGCTCCCACCCAAAAACCCATTCAAAGAGCCCCTTGCAATGAGTTCGCACTCCTCAAGGATTTCTGATATTCCACTACCTTCAATTATTTTTCCCAAAGCTTTAAAAAATGAGAGCTCAACATGGAAAGCTCCCAGCATAATGAACACATCGTCATACATTGGAGCTTCTTCTTGCTGTATTTGCATAGCCATTCGCGCAATAGCCAGATCGTAGGTGGAAATGATGCCGTTTTGGCCACATTCCTCCGCCACATTTTGAGCAACTTTGAGTGTATGAGCAACAACGCTGTAAGAGGTGGGACTGTGGTTAATTTGGGGTAGGTAGGCCACTTTTTGTGTGGGTAAGTGATCGCTGAACAATAAAGCATTGAACCCCACCCACATTGCAGTTTTTGGTAAATCATGGGCAACTCTCATCATCCAAGCTATGTCTACTCCTCTGAAATCGATCGAAGAAGTGTTTGTGGTACCTGATACTGCCCGCCGAACTTCAAAAGGTTTCGTGGGTTTCTTGTTATAAGGCGTTACATCTCCATAGGTTTCATCAAATGCCCGCCTGCGACGTTGCCGACTAGGTTCAGTGGGCAGATTTCTTGATGTTGTTGGCGCATTCTGAGATACTTCATCATTTGGGTCGATGTTCTGATAGACAACTGCAACTGTGTCATGTAAAGTGCCCTTGCCTGTAGCTGTATCTACAAACCTATCAAAATTGTTGAAAGCCACCATTGTGCACAGATCTGCTCTCGGTGTTATGTTTGTGGGGAGTATGGAGGATGATTCAACAGCAGAGTATGACATTTCAGTTTCTAACTCTTCCACTGTTGAGTAACAAGCTGTATGTCCATTTCGATTCAGCAAGGTTAGTAGTTTCTTGCTACTTGTCATTGATTTGATAGCTGAACCCAACATGAGGTGCTTAGGTGGTTTCAGACGACCATTGGTGGCGCAAAACATCAAATCTTGCGCTAAAGATTCTGCTCTCCTTTGGGTTACAGGTCGGGTATCCTGGTTGCTGGGACCCCTCAACACATCTTGAAAAAAAGTCACCACTTCAGTTGGAATTTCACACTCTCCTTTTAGAATTTCATCTGGTGTGATTGTAGGGCCAAGAGGTTTTTTCTCGGTTGATATGATCAAACGGCGTAATTCCATGGCCGCTTCTGTGAGAGTACTATGCTTACTTATTTCCTCGAGCTTTTTTTGTAACACATTTTCCTGATAATCCATTGAAGAACTGAAGAATATGTGAAACTTGGATCTTTTATCCAATAAAATTTTAGATGAAAACTTGCTAAGAATCTTTGCTTCAAAATCTGGGAGAGGGTAACTGTCAATGTCGTCATAACTTGTTTCAGGAAAAATTTCTTTCCGGGCACCTCTGTACACCTTGAATAAGTCCTTGGCAGTGATCATCTCATGCTGATCAATAATTCTCTCTTGAATGTAGTCACACAGGAAATCAAAGGCCTGAGCATTGGCATTTCTATGTTTGAGGAGATTGGGAAAACCTGTTGTTTTTTGGCGTTGTTTGATTTTGGCTCTGGCAATGTAACGTGAACTGCAAACTTTATGGTATTGTGCCTCTTTTGCACACAAGTCTCCATCAACTAGTAGGGCCTTTAACGAATAATCTGATAGAACCTCAGCAGCCTTTCTAACTTTTTCATCAAAACCATACCTACGACACGTGAACAAAGGTTGATATAAATTCCTGTGGAGGAACTTTTTCTTTCGACAGAAAATGCAAAAATCGCCTAGGACTCCGGCTCGTTTCTCAGTTTTCACAGCTCTTTGTCTTTGTTTTCGTACATTTTGTGAAGAGGTGGATGGGGATGAGCTGTGGGCAGTTGTGGATTGTGCACCATAGTCTGCAGGCACGGAAACGAGTACATTAGTTTTTATGGCTGTGAACTGTGCGTAACATTTTGTGTGGTAACCAAAATTTCGATCGGTATGAGTTCGAGGTAGCTGGAATTCCGAATATTTCAATTTGTGAAATGTTCGAGCTCTGAGAACTGTTTGACATTTTTGAAGACTTTTTTCCGTAAACTGCTTAACCTCAATGTGTTCTTCTTCTCCTCCCCTAATGTGGATGCAACATTTCGTCATATTTTGTCAGACTAGAAAACGGCGAATCCTCGTTCTCCTTTAAGTTAGCTCCTGAAATGAATTTTTTGTGTAAGTTATGGGAATCAGGAGTGTTTTGAGAGCAAGAAAATACAGAGTATGAACTGAATAAGTAAATTTGGCAGGTTGGAGAAGAAAAATTAGCATCTAACGACTCTATAAGCAAATTTTTAAGTCAAAAAATAAGATGAAAGCCTTCACGTCGGAAATGTTTCATTACTCACCCATATATCAGTTGAACAGCAGAGCAAGGGATCTCAACAACGATAGGATAATAACTGGCATTAATAGAAAAACCGTCTCAGGACCTTTCCCGTTTCTACCTGGGTATCAGAAAATTTCCACTGTCGGCAGGGGGGGTTCACAAGGTGATGGAGAGGGATCGGTAGCTTGTACCTGCTTTGAGCTGGCGCACGCCTTTCGGATTAGTCTTTATTGTAGTCCGATAATATTATTATATTATTCCGTTTGCAATGCCGAAGGTAAACACACATACCATGCACACATACAAACAGATAGTGAGAACAAGTTGGCTCTAGACTGAGTAGAATAATTTCTAACGCTAACATGACTTGTGCATTAAAACATTTTTGGTGATAAAATTTAACATTTAAATTGACTCTGCTGTAAGGACGCCACATTTTAAAGATGGCAGATTGTATGTGATGGCATAGTGGGTGATTTTAGAGACGATTCACACCATTTCCAACAATCAACTAATGGGTCCATTTTTTGACCGAAACTCAGGTATCACCATTTTTGTGTGAAAAATGTGAATCTGCTTTACGAACACCATATTTTGAAGATGGCAGACTGCAAAATATGGTGTAGTGGGTGACTTTAGAGACAATTCGCGCTATTTCCAACAATCAACTAATGGGTCGGTATTTACGAATTTCGGTCGGTATTTTGGACCGAAATTCGTCAATTTTGGACCAGCTCTGCTCAAGTGATTCCACAAGTTACGGTAGGCAGACTTCGGATTTTGAAAAGTACTTATCTACACCAGCTTGTAACAAAAAATTCAAGAGTCAACTCAATAGGTCCAAATTTGGCCAAAATTTCGTCAAATTTGGTTGATCTCTGCAATACTTGGGCCACATAAGTTACGCGGCAGACTTGGTTTTTAAGACTCAGTTACCTACTGCAAACCCCCCAAAAAAATTTCGAGCATCAACTTGAAACTCAAAATTTTGACAAAAATTCGTCAAATTTTGATCGTTTCTGCTGATTTTGGTTCAGGGGTGGGAAGTGGCAGATTCGCTTTTTTCAGCATTCTAGGACTACTAAAACATGTTAGGGAAGTTTCAGCCATCAACTAATAGGTCCAAATTTGGTCCAAAATTCGTCGATTTTGGACCAGCTCTGCAGTCGTGAAGCCCAATGTGGGGGCTGGCAGAGTTGTGGATTTCGAAAATACACACCAACTCCTAGACAGGGATACATATTAATACCATCAACTAATGGGTCCATTTCGAACCAAATTTGGATTTTATGGTCAGCCGCCATGGTCAGTATCCATGTTACCAGACTGGCAGACGACCGATTTCGATTTCAGCATCGAGGACATTTTCAGAAAAAGTGGATAGAAGCTATCAACTAATGGGTCCACGTTTTTGGGTCTCGGCTCCCGGACTATAGGTAACGTGGCTGAGCGTACGAGATCGGCTAATATATTAGCCGATCTATAGACTATAGATATATAGTCCGCCATAGACGAAATCGCTGCAAATTTTACGCAAGGGTTTATTATTCTTTGATATAGGTTACTTCTGCGACAATAAAAATTTTTAAAAAATTAAATTTAATTTAATTTAATTTTTTTAAATTTATTGTTTTTTGCAAACATTTTTTTGCAAAAACATTTTTTTTTTTTTCAAAATACCTATGTTTTTACTAGGAAAATATTTGACTTCCTGGGATCCTTCAAAAATCACATTTGTAGCCCCATGAAAGCCTTATAGATCCCCACAGTGAAATCGGATCGTTCCGGGATCCCCAAAAATGACGACACCTAACTCGATCCCGTAGCCCCATTTTAGGCCCATAGTGGCTCACGGGTTCGGGTGATCGGGCTGAAAACCTTGCTTGGACAATTAGATAGTAAACCGAGTATTATGTCAAAATTTCAGATTTAAAAAAAAGAAATTCCTACTGCCCAAAACGGCCCGGACAGCGGACGGACATTTCGGTTTTGGAATCTAGACCTCTTGAAACGGATAATGTCAAATTTTGAGGCTGATCGGAGTCGTCGACCTCCGTCGCGAAAACATAGATGTATTATTCCAAGAATAATAAACCAAAATGCGAACCGTCAAACTAGAATTACTTAGATTATTTCATTTCCTTAAAATATCGACCCAACGTAAAGGTTCAGGTGAAGAAGCTACGTGAGCCACCAATTTTATTGCGGCAATGAAACGCGCTTCAGCGACCACCAACCTTAATTCGTCGTTAGATCGTTAGTTGATGAAAAGACGTCAATAGGTGAGCTTGTCGAGCGGATTTGTTCAAGTTGATTATCAACACCGAGGCGGAGCACAACTGGTGAGAGTAATTTAAGTTGAAGTCAATTTAAATGTCGGAAAAAATTAACACTTTTCTGTTTTCAGCCAGAATGAGGATCTTCAGCGTCGTCGGGGTTTTGCTTTTCGTCTCAGCCGGCAGAAGTCAATTTGAACAACTTCTTGGCTCCAATTTGGAATCCGTCGAAAACGCCTTTGGCAAACTGCTAACCGAAAAGCTTGTCCAGGTGGCGACAGAAAGTAAGACATAGAAGTTCCTCGTTGAAAACGCTCGAAGATTTGAAAGTTCAAACTTTGGTTTTGTCTTCAGTGGTCTCCGGAAAACTCACGGCTGCCAGAGCAGTGGAAATCGTGGAAACGCTCAGTTCAGAAGAAAAAGACGCTGTAGCGAACGGGCTTATCACCTTAGTGCACGAAATGGAACAAGCTGTGACCGCTCCTGGATTCAAAGATAACCTCAAGATGGTTTTGGACTTTACTCCTTTTGTAATGCGTAAGTGTGGTGTCGTTTTCTATGATTCCAGATATGTATCTGTAACGTGACTACGTTCAGAAGTAAGTAGTTCCATGTGGCGCATCCGAGCACCTAAGGTAGTGACGGTTTGAAATTTTTCGATAACGATATTTTGTTCTGTTATTTTCGTTAATTTTATCGATGTTAATCTGTCGACTAACAGGGGCCAACCTCTGCTGGCTACGCTGGCCAACCCCCGACCGTAACCCACCTGGCCTCAGACCCAACAACCCGTTTTCCCATATTGTGTTTGTTTTTCTTAAAAAATGCAGATTTGTGTTTTTTTTGTGTGGAGGGTGGTTCGGAGAGGGGGGGGGGGGGGGGCCACGTCAGACACCCCTTGGCCCACTGTCATCCCAACATCCTGTCAACTGTTCCAGCCCATATTTTTTGTCAACTTTTGGACCTTAGATGCGCACCGTGGAGCAACTTTTTGGCGGTTTCAGACTTTTCGCGTTATCTACTCGCTAAACTGGATTTTATAAGACCAATTTCAGATATTTCCATAGAGATATTATCGGATATCAAAAGAGAAAACGGATTACCCCGTACCTATTTAATTTAGAAGTTCCTATTCCTAAATTCAAAAGAAAACTGTGGACGTACAACGCAAAGATGATAATAATAATAATAATAATAATAATAATAATACCGACTATTGAGGCTAAATAAAATTCCATAGGTAGATATCAAAATAGTTGATATTGGCGGAATCGATATTTTACTTCCGATATCAGTATGAATTTCATATCATCGAGATTAAGTAAATTTCAATATCAAATGATTCGATGTAGATATTTTTCTTTCGTTATCGGTAATAGCCCGTTATTTTTTGTTAAATTGTACTAAACTGGGGCTGCATCACGACGGAAGGAACGAGGAGAAACATCTCTAGCTGGGCGAGTAGATAACTAGAAAACTATGAAACCACTAAAAAGTTTGCTCAATGTGGTCCGTTTGAGCCTAAAACTTTTTAGTGGTTTCATAGTTTTCTAGTTATCTACTCGCCCAGCTAGAGATGTTTAATTAGAGTTAAGACGGATCGGAAGAGAGTTTGGAAGGGGGGAAGGGGTGTGGATTCTGAGAAAAGTCTGAAACCTCCTGGTATTTCCGAATTTCCTTAGGAAAAAAACTATTATTCATTACCTATTGAAAAGCGAGTAGAAGGGGTCTGAGGCCAGGTGGAAGAGGTCGGGGAGCTCCAGCCTGTGGATCAGGAGTAGAGTGACCCAAATTCTGTCATCTTTATGCTAATGTCGTAAAAAAAAAGTCGGTTGAAACAGTTTTTGGAAAATTCAGCTCGGGGAAATCACTAAAAACGCTGCAAATTTTACACATGGGTTTATCATTCTCTGATATCGGTTACTTGTGCACAAATTAATTCAGTGTCAATGAAGACATTTTAGGGGAATTTTTTTGGCATTTTTATTTATTTATTTTCATTTATGGGCGATTCTCTGCAAATTGTCACATTAAATTGTCAAATTTTGACCCTTCAATTTTTCATGACAAACTTCTACGATTTTTGAAATTTTGTGTGTGTTATTCTCATCTTTATTGGGCTAAGAATGAATCCCCCGAATTTCCCTTCATACAAGTTTTTCGTTTTCAAGATACAGAATTTCAAAAATTCTGATGGGACAGGGGACTGTAATAGTGGACAAGGGAATGTAAAATTAGTGGTATAGATTGTGATGAAATAAAGTATTTAATGCACATCAACAGCAGTAAAGTCGTATAAAATGTAGAACAATAATTGTTCTTATAATATTTATAATAAATAAATTGTAAATCTATTATAAATAATTTATAATAAATATTACAATTATTGTAATATTTATTATAAATATTGTGTGCTCACAATATAATAATAGCAATAGTTGAACACTTGGTTCAAAAATGCGGAAAAGGAACGCGTAATAATTACGATTACGTAATAATTAGTTTCGAATTATTAGAAAAATCTCAAAAATTTAAATTACGAAGAATCAACGTTTCGGCGCAACCATCAAGAGCCACGACAAAGTCAAACAGATCAATTATTCGAAGAATCAACTGATTATCACTGGGTGTAAGGGCTGAAGGCCTTCATAAAAATAAATCAGTTCTCAGGCGTATCAATATCACAACTGATTAGGACGAATTAAGTTAACTGTGACGTACATAGAACAATGACGTAGAAATCGCAATAAACCTGAATTAAAATTAAGTGTCACAATTAAATAATCTTAATCTCTAGAGTAAAATCAGAACCAATTAACAATAAAGTAGAAAAATACATCAGTTGTCCGACTGAAAATATCAATACTGATTAGGGGAACGAATTAAGTTAACTGTGAAGTAGAACAATAACTTAGAGGAAAAATCACAATAAATCAATTCAAATTAAGTATCAAAATGAACAAAATAAACGCCGAAAATCCCTTATATTCCTGAATTCAGATAAGGCCTTCAGATGCTCAGAACGTCGCTTAGCTGGTCCAGGGGTCGGGTCAGTATGGTTGGCCTCTTCTAATTGATCCAGTTCCAGTGCTTTTTGGATATTCCTCGCCAACCTTCTTGCATTCCACTTGTTCCACGGTACCTGTGTTCTCTGCTTGTCATATCAGCAACCAATTTTATTTTACCTGTCTCCTTCTTCCTCTGATACTTTCTTCTTTCTTTTTCCTGCTGAGCAGCCAGTAATACTGGATCATTTCGAATTCGATCACGGCGGCGCTTCTCCGCCTCCCTCTTTTGAATCCTCCGTGCCTCTGAATTAGTTGGCGCCATGATGGTAACGTTTAACTGGAAAAATGAAGACGAAGAATCAGTAAATGATCCAACCTAGTTTATTCTCATTCAATTGAATTATTGCAGAAAATAATCGAGATATTATACTCTCGAACCGATAACATAAAAAATGCTTATGGTTTGACATACCTTGGCTTACTGTTAGACTCGAATACGGGCAGGCGACGTGAGACGGGGGAGGAGGTAGGTATCTGCAACAAATAAAACGTTTTAGACTCAGTTATTCACAACGATACACTTACAAAAATAATCGTAAATAGTTTCATTATACAAACGTCATACAGTACAGTCCCGTGTCCTCCCAATACAGTCCCCTGTCCTCTCGAAAAACGGCACAGGACAGGGGACTGTAAACAACAAGCTAAAAGCCCCGTGGATGGCACATGTTTCATCCTAGGAATTCAATAATTTTTTTTCATAATACAGGCCCAATTGTACAACAATTAGTGGGCGCACATCGTTTCGACAAACGCGTTGTCGAAACGGAACAAAATTAAGAATTCGTTTCGGCACAGTAGCAGAGCAGGCTTTGCAATTCGTTTCGAAAACCCGACTTTTAGCGCCTTTTAGCCTTCGGTCGGGATGGGGCGCTCGTGTCACCTCTAGTCTTTGCCCTTACAGTCTGGATGCCATGTTCACCTATCCCAAGCCTGGTTTAGGCGCATACAACAGGATAACATTAAATTTTAATTTCTTCTCAAACAATATTAAATACACTGCCAAGGCAATGGCACATGAGCTTCCTCGTGCATGCCAAGTTCAAAATGAACGTAACAACTGTAACAAGAAAATTACGTTCGCGCATGCGCAGGGAGTACCACTGATTCAATCATGATGAAACTGATAGGGAACCATCTAGGGCTATACCCACACAATTCCTGAAAATTTGATTGAAATCCGATCAAAATTGTAGGAGTTATGGCTGTGGCAAGGAAATTACGTTCACGCATGCGCTGAGCGTACCGCTGATTCAATCGTGATGAAACTGACAGGGTACCATCTAGAGCTATACGCACACAATTCCTGAAAATTTGATTGAAATCCGATCAAAATTGAGAAAGTTACTTATGCCTGTTTCAAGAATTTCACGTTAGCGCATGCGCAGAGCGTACCGCTGATTCAATTGTGATGAAATTCGTATGGGACCTCAAGGAGCCTTATCCGCATAATCCCTCAAAATTTGAGCTAAATTCATTCAAAATTGTGGAAATTATGGCTGTAACAAGGAAATGCGGACAGACCGACAGACCCACAGACCGACAGACACGGAACCAAATTTGTTCAGTAGGCTATGAAACGCAAAATGCGAGTAGAAATTTTTAATTCGGACAACAAACTTTTTTTTTCTCCCGAAAGTGAACACAAGGCTTCCGCTGCTTCGCAGACTCGGAAGCAAAACGGACGGAAGGGGTTGAACTGGCCGAAGTTTTTTTTCTGCCATCAGTTTTTTGCCACACGATATGGTGTAGGTACAATGCATTCTCATCCCTGGTGAATGAGGCTCCAATTGAATGTACAGTAATCCCTCGCTATTCGCGAGTGAGGTGCAATTCATTGAGTTATGACGACGTCCATAGAGAACGGCTGCTCCATATGAATCCTATCACGCGCACTACAGTAACCAATTCTACTCGTCACGCCCTCATTTATACCAAGTTGTAAGTTCCTAATCTGAAATCCAACAAAAATTTCTTGTCAAGAAACCAATCTGAATATAGGGAGCAAAGAAAAAAAAAAAGTGTCAATCAGCTTCGAAGGGAGACTGTGGAGCTGCTCGATTATTTGGATAGGGACATGCTGGAAAGCCTTCTCAAAATCCAATGAGGACGTACTGCAATACCTACCTCTCCCAAGTCGCCAACCGGTACACACCTTCCCCTGTCAAAGAAAAATAAGTGTGACCAAGGCAAAGAATTTTGATAAAGGTGAGTGTACGTAATTTGTCGAAACGTACTCTTTCTGCCATCGCGCTCTGTGCCGAAACGAATGGTTTTTAGTTGTCGAAACGAATTGAAATGTCACTCCAATTTGTCGAAACTTAGTACGTATACTCTATAGGGTATCAACCGCATACTACTTACCTACCATAAATTATCCATTGCACGGCACGGAACTGTACATTATGAATGTGAAAAATCGCAGAGCAAAATTCACTGTCTGAAAACACAAACAAAGAATGAATAATCGAAAACGGGAAAGTTACTATTCGATTTGCGTGGTTTCCCTCGGGGCTGCCAACTGTCAAAAATTTATTTAGGTCCAAATGGCGCCACATTCAAACGGTGCCAAATTCAAAAACGTTAGGACAGGGAACTGTTTCTAAACTGGGAGACACATATAAATGACTGTATAACTCCTGGACTTTGCACTAGTAATTATTTTCGATAACAAGGACTTAAAGCCAGTAGTGAGCCTGATCGAAACCGCTCTCTGACGTTTCTGTAGCTCACTCCATAGAATTATAGGGTGCTCTCAAAGTCGACTTTTCTGGGATGGGACAGCCCACGGGACTGTAAAATGGCACCTTTGACGAATTTAAAAAAATTGATAATGAGGTATTTACGCAAAAACTTTTGAGCAGAATCCTAGGAGACGTTGAGTTTTACACGACAGAATTTTTTCCAGTTCGAAAGACCCAACGGTTGAGCCGCAATCACCCTGGGACTCAACTGTGACAAGGCAGAGAATAAGCCTTACCTATATATAATTTTTTTTTTTTTTTTGCAAAATTTTTTTTACTTGGAAATTACGACCAAAAAAACAAAGTTGACGTATTAAAAAACCGGCTGCCAATTTTACACGAGGGTTTATTATTCTTTGATATAGGTTACTTGTGCGAAAATAAGTTTGTTTTTTTTTTTCAAAATACATACTTGTTTTTACTCGGAAAATATGTTTTGTTCAAAATACCTATGTTTCGTACTCGGAAAATATCTGAGTTTCTGGGATCCTTCAAAAATCCCATTTGTAGCGCCATGAAAGCCCTATCTATAGAATCTATAGAGAGATCTATAGATCTATAGATCTCCACAGTGAAATCAGATCGTTCCGGGACCCTCAAGAATGGATTCTACGTCCAATAGTACTTCGAAAACGAAACCTAACTCGATCCCATAGCCAAAACCCTTCAAAAACCCTCCCGTAGCCCCATTTTAGCCCCACGGGTTCGGACGATCGGGCTGAAAACCTTGCGGACATAACTAGATGGTAAACCGAATTTTGTCAAAATTTCAGATTAATAAAAAAATTCCTACTTCCCAAAACGGCCCGGACGGCGGACGGACGTTTTCGGTTTTAGAATCTAGACCTCATTAAACGGATGATGTGAAATTTTGAGGCCGATCCGAGTCATCGACCTCCATTGCGATTACATAGGTGTATTCCAAGAATAAAAAACCAAAATCGTATTTGACCGCCCGGGATCCTTTAAAATTCCCATTTGTAGCCCCATGAAAGCCCTATTGATCCCCACAGTGGAATAGGATCGTTCCAGCACCCCAAAAATAAAATCTACGCCCAAAAATACTTCAAAAACGACACCTAACTCGTTCCCATAGCCAAAAGCCTTCAAATAACCTATTCCGTACCTCATTATAGCCCCATAGCACGGGATTGAGCGATTGGGCTGAAAACCTCGCGGGCACAACTAGGTTGTAAACCGAGTATTTTGTCAAAATTCAAGATTAAAAAAAAAGTCATAGTGCCCAAAATACGGCTCGGACGGGGGACGGACATTGGTTATGAATCTAGACTTCTTGGAACGGATAACGGTGTTGGATCTCGAGGGAACCATTTGATTTTGCGATACTCTTAAATGGGGTCGTGCTGCTATGACTATGGAGTGTAGGATCGTTACTTACACAACACGCGTCCGTTTACACCCCCCCCCCCCCCCCACGTGGGCCCTCAACCTACCCTGCACTATAACTTTTTTAACCTCATTTGTATAATCCACAGGCCAACTCATCGAAACCATCGAACCCATCAGGGCCAAAGATGAGCTTGACGAACCCGCGACGAAGGACGAGCTCATCTTCAAGGTGAAACCAAATGAGACTGAGGACCCTGCAGACGACGAGGTTCTTCGACACTTTGGGCTCGGGTCGCAAGAGGAGTTCACCGAGATGATGAAAAAACTAATAGAATTGTCCGAAGACGACGTTGCCACCGACTCCTTCATCGAAAGCTTGAACTGGGACGATGAGACACCACTGGGCAAATTGAACCAAATCAAAGAAAAGCTGACCAATGTGGAACAACTTTTGGCGGAAGCGGAAGAAGGATCTGCCCCAAGCACTCCTCCAAAGCCCAAAGAAATACCAGAAGAAAAAAAAACAGGCGATATGAAAGATGAACTATAGTCCACATCTTGAATGAAATTGTGTACAAAGATTGTTGTAGACGAAATTCAATTAAGGGGAGTAGGGGATAAGATAGTGAACGTTAGCATCTTTGGTTTTTTCTAGCCGCTATGAGTATGCTGGGCATAGGTACCTACCTCGTAAAAGAAAAAAAAGGTTGCTGCCTGTGGGATGTATTGCAGCGCTTGTGAATATGTTGGTATAGTTAACTACATTAAATGTACTTAGCTAAAAAAAAAGTACATGTAATGTACTACATTTAATGTAGTAAAAATTTTTTACCGTTGTACTGGGGGACACCCCCCAAACCCCCGGATTATTACTGTTGTGGATCAAACCAATGAAATGTAGAATGCGTTTTTCGGAGATTCCACAGATCTGTAGAATACATCACATGTATACTACAGAATACAACACATCATGAAACGTTTAATGACAAATGTTGAATCAAATCAAATCAAATCAAGGTTTTTTATTTGCAGAGGCCAATATGACACAGCAAACGTCAAAAATGACGAAGTGCCGCGTAATGACGGCGGTTTACAA
Source organism: Pilophorus perplexus (assembly GCA_955831195.1). NCBI lineage: Eukaryota > Metazoa > Arthropoda > Insecta > Hemiptera > Miridae > Pilophorus > Pilophorus perplexus. The sequence continues at coordinate 1,228,369 of OY037009.1, forward strand.
GGGGGGGATTTATACAACACAATATAATATATTACTACATCAAACAGGAATATTATTATGTTAAAATATATAACATATTATGTTAAACGAAAACACAGTCTATGTTTAAGCAAAAAATTAAAGGTTCTTTCAATTTTATTTTTTACTTAAATCAACGTAACAGGAATATTATTCATTCATACATATTATTTTAAGCAAAAAATTAAAGGTTCTTTCAATTTTATTTTTTACTTAAAACAACGTAACAGGAATAATATTCCTGTTACATATTATGTACTAACGAATGCGTTGGAAGTTATTTTAGTAAATTAATGGAAAATACGGATAGAAACTGCCAGTATTTTTCAATTGGCCATTGTTGTAGTCGTTGAGAGTTGGAGTCAACCAATGAGAGTACAACGTCAAGGCTAGAATGCATTCTTGGGCCATGGCCCAACCAGGTTTGTTCCCAATATTAAATAGTAAACGTAAATTTTATGTTTACTATTTTTTTTAAATGATTTCTTTATTTAAAACTGTAAAACAAAAACAAACTGTATTACAGGAATGACTTGAGGGAATTTATGACCTGCTTCCCTCATGCAGTGTTTATATTTTAGGGGGGGGGGGAGGAGTTATTAAATTCAAACTGAAATTTAAATTCAAGTTATGAATTTATAAGCTGGTCACGTTTTTCAGCCAAAAAATCGAAATTTTTTTTTATTTTATTTTATTTTTCTATAGAACTTGACAAACATTTACAAAAAAGAAATTTGTAAATTGGACGCCGGGAACCCTTTCAAATTTGAATTGGAAGTCGCCTACCTCTAATGCGAGCCTGCTGCGTAGGCCTGATCGTCGCCCTCCTCTTCTTCCCACTGGTCCTCCAGCCACAACACATTGGTCCCAACACAAAGGTGCTCAAAAAATTCCGCAATATTAAATATTGGAATAAATTTTATCACATCATTCTGAGCCTCACTTGAAAATTCATCGGACTCGTTCAAATTGGACGTCAATAGTCGATGTGGACGAGGCAGACGATGATGTTGACGACGAGCCAACTGACATCATGTCATCAACGTCAGTTGCGTATGACGTAGCAACCCTCTACAATAAATGTCGATTTGGAGGAACAGTTTTCTTTTAACGAAAAAAGGGCCTTTCCGCGGCATTTTTCACGAAAAAGTAAGAAATACTGTATTTCAGCTTACAAACAACCCGAAATCGGCAACAGAAACGCGGAAAAGCAGTGATGCCAGACGCCTTCGACCTGAAAGGGGGACATCTGAGACGAAAAAGGGGGACAAAGGGGGACCTGATCAGTGCAAAAAAGGGACGTTTAGGGGGACAAAAAATAAAATTATAAAACGCTGCAAATTTTACACAAGGGTTTATTATTCTTCAATTTCAATTTCTTTCAATTATTATTATTATTTGATAAAGGTTACTTGTTCAAAAAATAATTTTGTGTCAATAAAAATATTGAATATTTTTTGAAAAAGAAAAAGAAAAGCTTCAAGGGTTGGGGCTGAAAAACTTGTGGGCACAACCAGATGTTAAACCAAGTATTTTGTCATAATTTCTGATAAAAAAAAATAAAAAAATACTGCCCAAAACAGCCGGGACGGCGGACGGACATGTTGTTTCTTGAATCTAGACCTCTTACAACGTATTTTAAAATTAAATTTAAAATGGTTAATTTTGAGGCCGATCAGAACTTTCGACCTCCATCGCAATTACATAGGTGTATTATTCCAAGAATCCATTATATTTATTAATTATTCCATTGTATTATGTATTATTCCATTTTTAGGATCAGGTCCCAGCCACGAACAGAATTCAGCCCGACTTTCCCACGATTTTTGATACCTTTGTACCCGCTTTGAACCCCACTTTCACCTGCTTTGGCGGCGTTTGATAGCCATCACTACTACTGCACACATCACACAAAGAATCTTTTATCTGATAAAACTATTAATCAAGATAGAGAGATCGAGTACTCGATCTACCTACTTAGGTCAACAGTTGATTACTCATCAAACAAAAATATACAAAGTTTGTTTAACAAACCGGACGAGTAACCAGCAGTGTAACCTGCCTTCGCTCCTTCTTCCATCATCATCTTGTTCTTCATCACCAATTACGTCAGCGCGTCACAAACCTACAGGTAGGTAGTTGCTGGGGGGTGCTACGTATATCTATTAGATAACTACTTAGGTAGGTACCGATAACCGTTATACTTACAGATTTACCTATTTGTTTTCTTTTCTATCTAAACCATTTGGGGGAAAAAGGGGGACTTTTTCCGAAAAAGGGTACTTCGGGGGACGGGGGAACATGGGGGAACCAAGCTCCAGAAAGGGGGACGTCTGGCAACAGTGCGGAAAAGATTTGAGAGTCTCAAATTGAGACCTTACACGCATCTCTATAAAGTCTATGTGATAAGGATTACACTTTCATATGTCCCGAAAGAGTTTTTCATCATTACAACCACAATCCGAGGACGTGACTACTGAGTACAGTCTTGTTGGCAGTTATTCTGCTCTCCTTAAAAATTACGTATTTTCCACTTTGGGATCACATATCTCCGAATCTATTAGTGCTATCAAGTCAGATTTTTTCACCATGTTCCCAAGGATAATAAAAAGAGTCCGTGCCACGGATATGGCAGAAAAAAAATTCCACTGGGTGTGGGAATTTTTCAAATGTGGAGAAATAAGGCTGATTTTTTTGGCCTATGATTAGTAGGGTGCCTAAAATTGGCTAATCGATATTTTTCAAAGTTGCTGGCACGGACTCTCTTCCACAGGGTAGAGAACAGCCTGTAAAAATTTCAGGTATGTAGGATCAATAGGTACACGTTGAGTTACATTGTACCAAAGTTGTCCCCTTAAGAGTCCCGCATTTGCATGATTAGGTAAAAACCGCGGGATCCCGCATTGCGGAATTGCGACCCCTAGTTGGTACCTAGTGTACCACCTACCTTGACAGTGTCAAGTTGACACACTAAATTTGCCATCAAACTCATTAATCCTCTCTCTGCGCTATAACCCAGCGTGATCTTCTATTGTTTCTTTAGCTTCTTTATCTCACGAGACGTTGCCGACAGCTCATGGGTACAAGCAGCGCTTCATCTGCGGAGCGTAGTGGAACTTATGTTATCACTCTTGTCAGCTGTCAGTTCCATTTTTTCAATTTCGTTTTTCAGTTTCGTTTCAGTTCCTATTTCGTCATATATGTGATCATCTAGCTCATAATATGAGCTAGATGATCACATATATGAGATAGATATTATAATATATGAGTAGTATAATATACTACTCATATATTATAATATCTACCACGACTCGGACGAATAACCGCAATGAAAACACGAAAAAAACGACATTATAATTAAGAGTAAATAATATATTATATTATTTACTCTTAATTATAATGTCGTTTTGGTTTATTATTCTTGGAATAATACACCTATGTTTTCGCGACACGGGTCGACGACTCCGATCGGCCTCAAAATTTGACATTATCCGTTTCAAGAGGTCTACATTCAAAATCTGTCCGCCGTCCAGGCTGTTTTGGGCAGTAGGAATTTTTTAAAAAATCTGAAATTTTGGCAAAATACTTGGTTTACCATCTAGTTGTGCCCGCAAGGTTTTCAGTCCGATCGCCCAAACCCGTGGGGCGCTATGGGGCTAAAATGGGGCTACAGGAGGGGTGTTTTGAAGGCTTTTAGCTATGGGATCGAGTTAGGTGTCGTTTTCGAAGTATTTTTGGACGTAGAATCCATTTTTGGGGGTCCCGGAACGATCCGATTTCACTGTGGCGTTCTATAGGGCTTTCATGGGGCTAAAAATGGGATTTTTGAAGGATCCCAAGAAGTTAAATATTTTTCATTCAAGTAAAAATTAAAGAATTTTTGAAAAAACACATTTTTGAAAAAAAAAAAATCCCCACAAAAATGTTTTTTTGAAATATAAAAATCAAAAAAAAAATTTTTTTAAATTTTTTTTTATTGACAGAATTAAATGTCTGTACAAGTAACCTATATCACAGAATAATAAACCCTTGTGTAAATTTTGCAGCGTTTTTTTCGTGTTTTCATTGCGGTTATTCGTCCGAGTCGGACGGTCCGACTTCAAATATAATTTGCGTCGCTACATTGAGGGGCAGCATAATCGTCAAATCAATGAAGACCTAGCTCATACACCAACGTTTTGGTTTATTATTCTTGGAATAATACACCTGTATTCGCGACGGAGGTCGAAGACTCCGATCGGCCTCGAAATGACATTATCCGTTTCTAGTGGTGTAGATTCTAAATCCGAAATGTCCGTCCGCCGTCCGCCGTTTTGAGCAGTAGGAATTTTTAAAGAATCTGAAATTTTGACAAAATACTTGATTTACCATCTAGTTGTGCCCGCAAGGTTTTCAGTCCGATCGCCCAAACCCGTGGGGCGCTTTGGGGCTAAAATGTGGCTACATGAGGGGTTATTTGAAGGCTTTTAGCTATGGGATCGAGTTAGGTGTCATTTTTGGACGTCAAATCAATTTTTGGGGGTCCCGGAACGATCCGATTTCACTTTGGCGATCTATAGGGCTTTCATGGGATTTTTGAAGGATTCCAGAGGTTAAATATTTAAAAATATATTTAAGAAAATTCGAGTAAAAATAAAGAATTTTCGAAAAAAAATTTTTTGAAAAAATGAAAAAGATGTGGGACCTTGAAAAATGGATTATGCGTCCAAAATTTCTTGGAAAATATTTAATCTCCTGGGATACCTACTTTAAAAATCCCATTTGTAGCCCCATGAGAGCCCAATAGATCCCCACGGTGAAATCGAATCGTTCTGGGACCCCCAAAAAAGGATTATTCGTCCAAAAAAACTTCGAAAACGACACCTAACTCGATCCCAGAGCCGAAACCCTTCAAAAAAAGCCCTCCTGTAGCCCCTTTTTTGTTCCACAGATTTGGGTGATCGGGCTGAAAACCTTGCGGGACAACGAGATAATAAACAGCTTTTTGAAATATTAAATCCAAAAAAAATTTTTTTTTTAAATTTTTTTCATTGACAAGAGTTAAATTTCTGCCCACGTAACCTATATCAAAGAATAATAAAACCTTGTGTAAAATTTGCAGCGTTTTTCTATTATATACACATAATAATAATGTGATAAGTAATTAGATTTGAGTCTTAAAATTGAAACCACGACATGACATGTCATGTGACGACCACCTCATTTTGATCTCCAAGCCTGCATGCTCTTGGCTGCATGATATTTTTGTACCTTTCTAATAATAGCTTTTTTGAGCAATAAATATAGGTACTCATAATTAAATAATGATAAAATACAGCAATAAAATATCACACGTTTTTTCTCCCTTACCTGTTGAGTCAGTAGGTATCCCCTGAAAAGTAATCACCGGGATACACTTAATTCAGAGGTTAATTATTAACCTCTGAATTACGTGGATCCCGGTGATTATACGCCCTAGGAATATATTGACAGTATTTAACAGCCCGTTCAGCTAAAAGTATAGGAGACAAAAAAACATTTCCGAAAAAACTGTAGACTATAGCTATCTATACGGAAAAAACTGTAGACGATGCGAATCTGGCGAATGAGACTAGTTCCTCTGCGCTCCGCAGATGAAGCGCTGCTTGTACTCATGAGCTGTCGGCAACGTCTCGTATCTCACTTCTCAGGGTTTTTTCAGATGCTGATAAAATGATATTTCAGATGACGATAATAAACTATTAGATATTACGTTTTCAATATGTTTTGGTTTTTTATTCTTGGAATAATACACCTGTTTTCACGACGGAGGTCGACGACTCCGATCGGCCTCAAAATTTGACATTATCCGTTTCAAGAAGTCTTGATTCCAAAACAAAAGTGTCCGTCTGCCGTCTGGTCCGTTTTGGGCAGTAGGAAGTTTTTTAAAAATCTGAAATTTTAAAGAAATACCTACTCGGTTTACCATCTAGTTGTGCCCGCAAGATTTTCAGCTCGATCGCCCAAACCCGTGGGCGCTATAGGGCTAAAATGGGACTACGGGAGGTTTTTTTTTTAAAGGGGTTTGGCTTTGGGATTGAGTTAGGTATCGTTTTCGAAGTATTTTTGGACGTAGAATCCATTTTCGGGGGTCCCGGAACGATCCGATTTCACTGTTGCGATCTATAGGGCTGTCATGGGGCTACAAATGGGATTTTGGAAGGATCCCAGGAGGTCAAATATGTTTCAAGAAAAAACGAAAAATTTCTTTTCTAAAATGGTTTTCACTGTCACAGAATTAAATTTCTGCACTAGTTCCTAACCTAAATCAATCATAGAATAATAAACCCTTGTGTTAAATTTTCAGCGTTTTTACTGCTGTTACTAAGAATAAAAACGTCTTCTTCATTTTTTCTCGAAAATATCAAGCGGTCCAAGGTAGAACAACAAACAACAAACACCGTTTCAAGGTAGGTACCTACTTTGAAACCCTGTTTCCAGGTAAGTACACGACTCGTGTAACACGAGCGTTGTTGTACCTTGAAACATTTATGTTTATAAACGTTTTTAAACGTCCCTTCGAATTTTCATCATAGCTTCGTCTATGCACCACGGAATTACAATTTCCGCAGGCATAACCGTTAGTCAAAACTGCTATGAGGTGTTCAATCCGGAAGCCGAGCAATGATCATGAATTTCGAAGCACTAGGTATCTCCAGAAAACTGAAAAGTGTTCCAAGGTACAATGCCTATTATTAAAAAATCCCCTACTATTAAAAAATAACAAAATAAAAAAGGTAATATTGAAGTAAAATTAATTTTTTCTTACTTCATTGATTTACTAAAATTATTAAATAATTTTTAGTTTAGTGTAGTTGCATCCACTTCCGTGATATAATAAAAAGTCATTTTTAGTTTTCTAAAAAAAAAAAAAACCTTTAAACATTTAAAGACTTTTGGTTTATTATTCTTGGAATAATACACCTATGTTTTCGCGACGGAGGTCGACGACTCGGATCGGCCTCAAAACTTGACATCCGTTTCAAGAGGTCTACATTCAAAATCCGAAATGTCCGTCCGCCGTCCGCCGTACGCCGTCCGCTGTCCACCGTACGCCGTCCGGGCCGTTTTGGGCAGTAGGAATTTTTTTTTAAATCTGAAATTTTGACAAAATACTTGGTTTACCATCTAGTTGTGCCCGCAAGGTTTTCAGTCCGATCGCCCAAACCCGTGGGGCGGTATGGGGCTAAAATGGGGCTACAGGAGGGGTGTTTTGAAGGCTTTTAGCTATGGGATCGAGTTAGGTGTCGCTTTCGAAGTATTTTTGGACGTAGAATCCATTTCTGGGGGTCCCGGAACGATCCGATTTCATTGTGGCGATCTATAGGGCTTTCATGGGGCTAAAAATGGGATTTTTGAAGGATCCCAAGAAGTTAAATATTTTTCGAGTAAAAATTAACGAAACAAACACATTTTTGAAAAAAAAAATCCCCCCAAAAAATCTTTTTTGAAATATAAAAATCCAAAAAAAAAATTTTTTAAAATTTTTTTATTGACAGAATTAAATGTCTGTGCAAGTAACCTATATCAAAGAATAATAAACCCTTGTGTAAAATTTGCAGCGTTTTTGGATGAGAATAACGTATGACGCCTTTTGAAAATGAGCTTCTCATTTTATTTTATTTAGCAGAAAAATTATAATTCGTCATCGTGCACCTCCCTTCAGCTAGTTTAAATAGTACATAGTTCCTTCATATTGTTCCAAGTTTCGTCATTTTTGTCAATTAAAACCAACAAAAGATGACATTGAATTTTCGACCGGACTCCAACGTGAGGTAGAAAGTCCGAAGTGGCTTATGGAAACTTTGTCCGGATCTTCCAATAAACCAACATGATTTAAGTTCTAGTCGCGAGAGTTGTATAGGTACGTAACTGAGAAGCCTATCAAGGAGATTAATAGCCTATGGAGAACCTTCGTCAACGGCGGAGCTTTCTATGGAACGAAAAACAACTTGTGGAAAATGTTCACTTCATTCCCGAAAAAGGAGTTTTATTGTTAATTCGCCTTCATATCGTTCCATCTTGGGGGGGACGTTCTAGTCTTGTTTGCGGGGCAGCTGAGTCGCTAACTTTCGCTCTTTACCCGATAAATTTGACTCGGAGCAGAACTCTTATCTCCAAGATCCCCCGCAGAGCTCAAGAACTGCCTTGGTTCAAAGACCGCAAAATAACAGCGTTTGAAGAAAAAAAAAATCTGCTTTCACTCGCGGAAAAATGGCTGAAATAAAGAAACAACAGGATGCCGCGAACTCAATCTGTGGGGGCTAATCGTGTTTTTGCATGCGTTTTTTTTGTTTTTTGTATCTTCGGATCTGCCTTCCAGGTTGTTATTAAACACCTCCACGACCGTAACCATCTGGGCGTTTCATCTCGTTTCGGACCTTTGGGGGGAAAACTGGAAGAAGAAAAAGAAGAAGAAAAAAAAAAAAAAAAAAAAAAAAAAACGAAGCAAATTTTACACAAGGGTAAAAGAGTCTCTGTAAAAGTCTTTGATATACATAGGTTATTAAATAACCTATTTGCAGAAATTTTGTGCAAAAATTAATTCTGCGTCGATACTAGGGATTTATAAAATCCAATTTTGTGGATGGATGGCTGGATGGGTGTGTCGCACACGAAACGGGTTTTTTTTGACGGGGATTTTGCCGGGAGCGAGCGCTAATTGACGAGCGAGTACCAACTTTGAACATTGGCTATACCTAGTAGATTTCGCGAACTCTCTTCCTTCATTGCGAATGAGACTTTCGTAAATAAAAAAATAAACGGTAAATTTTCGTAACGCCAAAACCTGGTACAACTTTTGGCGTCTGTTTTGAACGAAACTCCGTCGGTTAAAACGAGCTTTTCACGCTGATTTCAACTAGATAGGGGAAGGTGGGGCAAGACGGGGTACCATAACTATTTCTCTATGTGGAAAAAACATATTTAATTTTTTGAAGAATTCAATTCACGCCCTGGCTTCATTGGGATCTAGACTAGTGGTTTCTGACACCCATGACTGGGAACTAACCAAATTTTGGTAGTTACTTTGCTTTTTGGAAAAAAATCCAAATCCATCTTTCCCTGAGAGCGTGGGGTAAGATGGGGTAGGTACCTACCTGGAAAAACGAGCTCGGAAAAATCGTTTTTATTCCAAAGAATTGATTAAATTTAATCAAAATATTTATAAATTTAAATGTACAAAACGTGTTATTTTAATCATGATTAAAATAACAAGTTTTGTACATTTAAATTTATATAAAAAGAAAAGAACGGCAAGTCATTTTTTCAAGCCGATTTGGGCAGTCACAGTGGTGCAGAAGTCGCATGACATTGTATTGTATAATACCCCTCCTGACCCTCAAGTCCGCTGCAGTCTTCATGAGCCCACGCCTTACAAACTCCACACTGCACCTCATCACACTGCACATCACGTGGGATGGAGTTAACAAACAATTCATTGCAGAACATGCATGCTGTACCACCCCATCTTGCCCCACGCTGGTTACCCCATATGACCCCACCAGGACCCTTACTGTTCAACAGGGCCGTTCTCTGGAACCAAAAGAGCTAATGCGGAAAAAATTACACGGAACAAACAAGCGAAAGTAACATGAAACTCTATGCAACTTACCAAATCTCGAACCACATATGTGTTAAACACATATTAATAATATGTCGGTACCAATGGTGTATTAATAAATTATTAATACATTTAATTAATTTCGACGGCCCCTGAGAGCAGCACATAATAATATTATGTGTTGCTCTCAGGGGCCGTCGAAATTGCGCGAACATTTTTAGGAAAAATGATTTTTTTTTTGTTCGAACATTTTCACAGGCAAAGCGAACGACTTTCGACAATTACTGTTAAAGGAAAACTAAAAGGGTGAGATGGCGATAAGATTGCACGACCCAGACCGAAGATAGCAGAACAGGGGAGAGAGAACGTCAGGTACCCCATATGACCCGACCACCCCGTCTTACCACACCTTCCCCTACTATAAAATGATTTCTGTGCGATAACCCGTTCGGAAGTTATCGAAGATTGTCGGAATGTGGGTCCAGTTTTTTTGCGACCTTCGATTAGTTTGATAGGTAACTCTCCTGATCAGCTGAGTGAGCTAAAATCTCTCCTGTTCACCCTTGGACGATGAAATTTTAGAGGGAGTCCTTCTGGAAGTACAAGAGACGATTCTAAAGACGGAAATTCTCCTGATCAGCTGAGTGAGCTTTAGCTAAAGCTGCACTCTGTGGGGAATTTGCTCACCCTCCCGCTGCTAGCGCCACTGTAGGCGGAGGGGGGCAATTCTCATTGTCTCAGCGCATTTACGTGCCCGTGGCTGGTGCGCCTTTTAATTTATCACTTCGCTGACCATTTAAATTCAGTTATCATGAATAGTGACAGCTTATTTTTGACTGGGCCTGCTGGCCAGGCCTGCTGTGGCCACTCTTCGCTAAGGGAAGCCGGCTCAGCGGACCCAGTTCTATTTTAGCGTGCGTTGGTAGCCCAGGCCGCTATTGCCGACAATTCGTTTGTAGCAGCCGGGAGTTCCAACAACAGGGTTCCAGGACCAGGCTACGTTTGGCGACAATTCGCTTGACGATGCCGAAAATGGGATTCCTGTAGCTGTGGTATCTGGGGAATCTGGTGTCGTCGTTGACCCGTTGGCAGGGACGCCAGAGGAACCAGATCTCCTTTCCAAAGACCAACGCAGTCCAGGGTATCTCGCCAATGCCTGCCAACCTGGAGCTTGCGGGTCTTCCAATTTTGCCCCAGTATCTCCTACCAGATTTGTAGATCACGACAATTCGTGTTATGCTCTGGATAGGGATGCTCGCGCACTCCTTACCTTTTCCTCCAAAGACACTGGGGGCGGGAACCCTGTTATGCTGGCAAACTTCCCCCAAACACGCAACACAAATTTTGGGAATCTTAATAATTTAGGAACACAATATTTGCATGTAGGCACACCCGGTATATTGGGTGATCCTACATGAGCTAAAATATCTCCGGTTCCCCCTTAGACGTTGACATTAATGTCAACGTCCCTTTAAAATTTTTAAAGGGAGCCATCCTGGGAGTACGAAAAATGTCGTCTATTACAAAGTAATATTTACTTTGTACTTGATAAATTTTATTGCTTTTATAATTACTTTGCAATAAATTTTTTTGCCTCTATGGCGGTAGGTACGAAGTTTGCCGGGTCAGCTAGTTAAGAAATTACGAATTAAGAATAACGTTAAGAATTAACGTTAAGAATTACGCGTCCAAAATTACTCGGAAAGTATTTGACCTCCTGGCATCCTTCAAAAATCCCATTTGTAACCCCATGAGAGCCCAATAGGCCCCCACGGTGAAATCAAAACGTTCTGGATACGTCCCACCGGTCAAAATACTTGGAAGGAGATGAAGATCGCCATGCCCTATCCACCACAATTTTCCAAGGATAACGCAAATATCGATCACCAGCCCCGTAGAGAGGGGGGGGGGGGGGGGCACTGGACCCGTTGCCCCCGGGCCCGGCCATCGTAGGGGGGCCCGGTTTTTCTTGTTTTTTTTTTTTTTTGTAAAAAAGGGGGGAGGAGACTCTCCTCAGGAGAGGCAAAATTGGAAAAGGGACTGATCAATATAGGACAAACTTTAATTTTTTTTTTTTAGGGGGCCCGAAGAACTTTGCCCCCGGGCCCGGATTTTCTCTCCACGGCCCTGTCGATCACTAGATTTGTCTGTTGTTCTTCTTATTCTTCTTTTCTTTTCAATCAGCAGAAATTTTCTCTTTTTCGCTCGAAACGGATTTTTCCTATAGGTAGGTAGGTACGCCTCTTGCGTCATCCACATGTGTCGCCCGAATCTGACACGAGACGTTGCCGACAGCTCATGAGTACAAGCAGCGCTTCATCTGCGGAGCGTAGTGGAACTTATGTTATCACTCTTGTCAGCTGTCAGTTCCTATTTCTTCAGTTTCAGTTCCTATTTCGTCAATAATATGATATAATTATTGTGGTGAGAGTTCCCTACAATCTTTATTGCTTCCGAGTCTGCAAGGCAGAGGAACCATTGTTTTTACTTTAGAAATGAAAAAAAACTTTTTTTCTCCAAAATCAAAATTTCCACTCACGTTTTGCGTTTCAGAGCCTCCTGAACAAATTTGGTTCCATGTCTGTCTGTCCGAATTTCCTTGCCACACCCATAACTTCCACAATTTTGATCGGATTTCAATCAAATTTTCAGGAATTGTGTAGGTATAGCCCCATGGAGGAAAGAATCTTTCCTCCATGGTATAGACCTAGATGGTCCACTATCAGTTTCATCACGATTGAATCAGCGGAACGCTGTCCGCAGGCGCAAACGTGTGATTCCTTGTTACAGATCCGTTGTTACTGATCCGATTTCAGTCAAATTTTCAGGGATTGTGTGGGTACAGCCACTTGAGGTTCCAAATAAATTTTATGAGGATTGAAACAGCGGAACACGTTGTGTGGGCGCAAAATGGTGATTCGGGTCATCCTCAGCAACATGGAAGAAGTTGGTTGTCAGGATGGTTTGTTTACGCTGCCATCGATTTTTAAAAAATCTTGAGTCAAAATTACAAGAGGTTAGAGATCCAAAGAATGAGGTGCAGTGTCGTTCACAGCAATCGAACTCGAAGCAGTAGCTACCCTACCGCACTGCCACTAGGGTAATGCCACTGCCTCTAAGACTTAAGACTTACTAGGTAATGTAAAAATGTTCAAAATCTGCTAAAATTTGAGAAGGAGACCTTATGAGAGTACAAGAGACGATTGAAATGACGGGTATTCTCCTGGTCAGCTGAGTGAGCTAAAATCTAGTTCAAGGGAGGGGGGGGGGGGGGGGGGGGGGCTAAAATCTTGCTCGAGTTAGCTCACTAACAGCCATAACTTGAGCCCTATTGATGAAAAATCTCAACATTTCATACAATATCCGAGGAAGCTATGGGCCATGTCCCACTTAGCAGTGTATTTTGTCTTTTATATACATAACGTAATAATTAGATGTGAGTCGTAAAATTTAAACCACGACATGTGACCTCCAAGACTGCATAGGTACTCTTGACTGCATGATATTTTTGTACCTTTCTAAGAATAGCTTTTTTGAGCAATAAATATACTCATAATTAAATACCTAATGATAAAATACAGCAATAAAATATCACACGTTTTTTCTCCCTTAACTGTTGAGTCAGTAGGTATCCCCTGAAAAGTAATCACTGGGATCCACTTAATTCAGAGGTTAATTTGCCCTAGGAATATATTGACAGTATTTAACAGCCCGTTCAGCTAAAAGTAAAGGAGACAAAAAAAAAAAATTCCGAAAAACTGTAGACCACAGCTATCTATACGGAAAAAACTGTAGACGATGCGAATCTGGCGTCTGTGACTAGTTCCTCTACGCTCCGCAGATGAAGCGCTCATGAGTACAAGCAGCGCTTCATCTGCGGAGCGTAGTGGAACTTATGTTATCACTCTTGTCAGCTGTTGGTTCCATTTTTTCAATTTCGTTTTTCAGTTTCGTTTCAGTTCCTATTTCGCCAATAATGTGATCATCTAGCTCATAATATCCAATCTATCTCATATGGATTTTACGCCGGAGCACTCCTCTGGCTGAATGACGGCGTTTATCTGCAATCGGACTCCCCTCGCTGACTAGGTTCTAAATGTAACCACGGTGTTGAGGAGGACATCATTCACTTTTGGTTTATTATTCTTGGAATAATACACCTATGTTTTCGCGACGGGGGTCGACGACTCCGATCGGGCTCAAAATTTGACATTATCCGTTTCAAGAGGTCTACATTCTAAATCCGAAATGTCCGTCCGCCGTCCAGGCCGTTTTGGGCAGTAGGAATTTTTTTAAAAATCTGAAATTTCGACAAAATACTTGGTTTACCATCTAGTTGTGCCCGCAAGGTTTTCAGTCCGATCGCCCAAACCCGTGGGGCGCTTTGGGGCTAAAATGTGGCTACATGAGGGGTTATTTGAAGGCTTTTAGCTATGGGATCGAGTTAGGTGTCATTTTTGGACGTCAAATCCATTTTTGGGGGTCCCGGAACGATCCGATTTCACTTTGGCGATCTATAGGGCTTTCATGGGATTTTTGAAGGATTCCAGAGGTTAAATATTTAAAAATATATTTAAGAAAATTCGAGTAAAAATAAAGAATTTTCGAAAAAAAAAATTTTTGAAAAAAATGAAAAAGATGTGGGACCTTGAGAAATGGATTATGCGTCCAAAATTTCTTGGAAAATATTTAATCTCCTGGGATACCTACTTTAAAAATTCCATTTGTAGCCCCATGAGAGCCCAATAGATCCCCACGGTGAAATCGAATCGTTCTGGGACCCCCAAAAAAGGATTATTCGTCCAAAAAAAACTTCGAAAACGACACCTAACTCGATCCCAGAGCCGAAACCCTTCAAAAAAAGCCCTCCTGTAGCCCCTTTTTTGTTCCACAGATTTGGGTGATCGGGCTGAAAACCTTGCGGGACAACGAGATAATAAACAGCTTTTTGAAATATTAAATTAAAAAAAAAAATATTTTTTTCATTGACAGAGTTAAATTTCTGCCCACGTAACCCCTATATCAAAGAATAATAAAACCTTGTGTAAAATTTGCAGCGTTTTTCTATTATATACACATAATAATAATAATGTGATAATTAGATTTGAGTCTTAAAATTGAAACCACGACATGACATGTCATGTGACGACCACCTCATTTTGATCTCCAAACCTGCATGCTCTTGGCTGCATGATATTTTTGTACCTTTCTAATAATAGCTTTTTTGAGCAATAAATATAGGTACTCATAATTAAATAATGATAAAATACAGCAATAAAATATCACACGTTTTTTCTCCCTTACCTGTTGAGTCAGTAGGTATCCCCTGAAAAGTAATCAACGGGATACCCTTAATTCAGTGGTTAATTATTAACCTCTGAATTACGTGGATCCCGGTGATTATACGCCCTAGGAATATATTGACAGTATTTAACAGCCCGTTCAGCTAAAAGTATAGGAGACAAAAAAATTCCGAAAAAACTGTAGACGATGCGAATCTGGCGTCTGAGACTAGTTCCTCTGCGCTCCGCAGATGAAGCGCTGCTTGTACTCATGAGCTGTCGGCAACGTCTCGTGAATCTGACAGGATTGTGTAACAAATCTTTATCGACAGGATCACCCCATTAGCCCCACATTACCATTTGACATGGAATCCGACAACTTCCGCTCTTTTGTCAGGCCTGGTTACGACGAAAAAAAAAGACGTTTTCACCGTCGTGTGTGAAACAAGTCGCGTGCCGGCTAGCGTGGGAAAGTAGCCGGGTCCGCTGACCTGGTAGAAGAAGCCGAAGATACCGGACAGTTTTTCAAATGCAGTTTAAAACAAGCCATCAATTGAATTTCAATTCAATAGCTCATTAGATGAGCGCAACCTTTCTGTTACTACGAAATATTACCGCGTCTTTATTGAAACCAAAACCGTAACTATAATATAGCAGGTATCTAACGACCAAACTATCATAGTTTGTGGCATAATGCCACACAACCTAAGGACATCAACAAAATGTGCTGGGTCGCCTTTTTCATGAGTCATCTTCTCGGGATCGGACGCGTCGACGACGGAGGTGATTTGATAGCCTATAACCACCCCCAGAACTCGCTGATCACAATAAGACCACCCTCATGAAAATCTGTTCAGCCGCTCGGGCGTGATGCTGTGATAAAAAAAAAAAAAAATGTCGAAGAGATGAGCGCACCTTTCCATTTTTTGGAAAGGTTGCGCTAAAAATATCATCTCAGAATAAGTTGATATCAACCTCTTTTTGCCAAGGGGTTTGAATATTTATCAAAAAGTTCAATTTTTATCCGTCGATTACTCCCTTATAAATTAGTCATATTTTGAAGTTAACGGTGTCAATCGACGCACAATTTAATGCTCTTTCCTCGACTAAATAAAAGCATTAAATGCTTTCACAAATTTTGTGAAAAAGTGCTTGGATCTGGAGATAATATATACATATTATACATACCTATTATGGGGGGGGGGGGGCACTGAACCCGTTGCCACCGGGCCCGGCCATTGTAGGGGAGCCCGGATTTTTTTTGTTAAAAAGGGGGGGAGGAGAGGCAAAATGGGAAAAGAGACAGATCAATATAGGCCTTCAGCATCCCTTTCTGATCTGGACGCGGTTTAAGGCACCTGGTCAGCGGAATACACATCGAACAATCATTGTTCAACAATGGGTGGGCGTGGGGCCCGACCGATTACGGAGATAAAACTGCAACAAGCATCTGAGGGAGGTAAACAAAAGGTTTCCCTGGGCTGTGAATATAGTTTTTACTCTTGTCAAGTAGGTACGGTTGTTGCCTACCTAAATTTAATTTGTCCAACTCGGAGCTGAATATGCAATTCAATGAAGTGCCTGCATACAGGGTGGGGCAGGGGGGGGGCCGCGGCCCCCCCCCCCCCCCTAGTATTTTTGGGAACACAAAAATAAATTGTGCTGAACTCAAAAGAAAGAATGCGTAGGTAGGGGCAAGGAAAGGAAATTATTTGAATTATTGGAATTTGGAAACACTAGCACTGTGACATGGGGGCCTCACTTCGCTTGCCCATTTGAATAATAGGGATTTAGTATTAAAATTTAGATCTGTAGTTAGGATACAGAACAAACGCCGACTCAATTGGACTGTAAACAACGAAAATAGGAGGAGTTGTACGGATTTGCGAGGGTCAGAAATTTCGCTCAATGCGCTTATCGGACGTAAAAATGGCCGGGGATTCCAAATGCATAAAAAAATTAGGGGTTCCTAAGTTGGGCGCAAATGAGGCCCGCATTTTGGGAGGATCTCAACCCCCCAATTAGTAGCTGAAAGGGATCCCGAGACGATAGAAAAACGCTGCAAATTTGACAAAATGGTTTATTATTCTTTGATATAGGTTACATGTCCGAATATTATTTCTGGAACAACAAAATTTTTTTAAATTTTTTTTCCTTTAAAGCAATTTTTTTACTCGGAAAATATTCGACAGGTCGGATTCTGGGATTCTGAATTCGACAGGAGGTCTCTTGGAATTTTTAGGCTGGTAGGTCCGTTGCGATGACTCCTGTCCCAAAGAATTACGAATGAACACAAAGTGGTTGTTTGCCGATGGTGCAGAGGTCTAATCCAATGAGTTTGGTTAGGGAGAGAGAACGACTCCTCTGCTGAATACTAAATTGTTTATTCAGGTAAACAATTATAGCGGAGTCTCAGTCATGGAGCCAATTTTAACAGTGGGTCCATATTCCGAATTTACTATTGTCAAGTTATGTACCACCATTCTGGACCGTTTTCGTCAGTTATAATTTTTCACCATTTGTGTTTGTTCATATACCTTCAGTATAATATAATTTCGAGTTTACATTGTTAATATAATTTTATGGTTTTTCCTCTGATGCTAATGACAAATGGTTTTCTTGTCAGGGCTGTAGATGAGCTTAGTTGCTCGAAACCGGTCCCCACGCTATAATTGTTTACCTGAATAAACAATTTAGTATTCAGCAGAGGAGTCGTTGGCTATGTACAATTTCCGTGCGGATAATCCCCGTCGTCGGAAGCAAAAATACAATCTCCGTGCGGGGGGCTCGAAGGGTAGAATACAAATACCGTGCGGCCTACAGGTAGGTACACTTATGTCAAAGCTGGTGGCGACGAATCCAGAACGAACGGCTCGCCCCAGAATTTAAAAATGTCAATTCGGAGGTTGGACAGTGTTCGAGGCTGATTTTAACAGTAGGTACCTACTCTTTACAGCCACAGTAAACTCGACAAATTTTTGGATTACCTGTTAGACACGTACATAGCTGATGATGCCTAATTTCCACCCACTCTCAGGAGCGAATTTTCCTGTTCCACGGCTAGGACGACGAATACCTGTGAGGCTTTTCACTCCAAATTTAATCAAATGTTCCACAAAAGTCCTCCGCACATCTTCAAGTTTATTAAAGTATTGGACATTCAGACCATGGCTTACGTAAAAATGCGGTCCAAGCCAGAAAAATCAGCCGAAATCAGGAAAAAAGAGGAATTTCTGAGGCAGCAGATGCTTGCATACTGTGATAATGGAAACACCTTTTCAGAACTTAAGGCTTTATTCGGCAAAACGTCGCGCGATATTAAACGAGGAAATTATGTGAAGCATGGTCACTAACCATGTGTTTAGGGAGTTAGTATAATATCACACATACTCTTCGGGCAAGATCTCTCGAATCGTAACATTTTGACAAAATTTTGACAACTCGCGATTTTCCGCGAGGCTGTTGCGGTGTGAATCAGTTCGCCTCCTCGAGGTGCACCCTGGGTAGCGCTACAAGGACTGCATATAGGTAGAGGCACGGAGTTTGTACATACTCAGTTTGGCTGCGGCACGGAGTTTGTAAATTCCTAATTTGACGGCGGCACGGAGTTTATACATGACCGCACGGAGTTTGTACACTCCCGAGTCGTTCTCTCTCCCTAACCAAACTCATTACGAATGAAAGTTGAACAAGACCCATGGGGGTCTTTTAATGCATTAAAACCCGCCACCTTCACGTTGGTCCAGCCCGGGCGCACCAGAACGGTGTGGCTAACGCCGGAGAGGGCAGGAGGGCCCGCTGTACTCCCCCTAGGGCAGTGCTGAAGATCAAGAACAAGAAGACATCAAATTTTGAAGAAACATAAACTTATGCACTTGTGCACTTCCCCTAGGGGAAGAAAGCGAGCAAGAAGTTACGCGAAAGATTGTTATGGGCCAGAAATGGCCTTAGATACAATCTAAGAAGCTCGGTACAGCGGGCCTACGGCGGACGGACATTTCGGTTTTGGAATCTAGACCTCTTGAAACGGATAGTGTCAAATTTTGAGGCCGATTGGAGTCGTCAACCTCCGTCGCGATTAAATAGGGGTTGACAAAATACTCATTTCACCATCTAGTTGTGCCCGCAAGGTTTTCAGCCCGATCGCCCAAACCCGTGGGGCTCTGTGGGGCTTAAAAAAAGGACTACGGGAGGGGTTTTTAAAAGGGTTTTGGCGATGGGATCGAGTTATAACTCGACCTATAGGTTTTCGAAGTACTTTTGGACGTAGAATCCGTTTTCGGGGGTCCTAGAACGATTCAATTTCACCGGGGGCTCTAATGGTACTACAAATGGGATTTGTGAAGGATCCCAGGAGGTCAAATATTTTCCGAGTAATTTTGGATGCTTAATCCATTTTTCGAGGTTTCATGACTGTTCGTTCAAACAATGTGCAGATTTTTTTTCTCAAAAATATTTTTTTATTGGCAAAGAATTAATTTTCGCACAAGTAACTTATGTCAAAGAACAATAAACCCTTGTGTAAAATTTGCAGCGTTTATATATATATATGTAAAATAGCGCTTAGTGGGGTGGCCCCCCCCTTGGCTAAATCCTGCCTACGCCCATGAGTGCCTGAATATTCTTGTATTTGCACTCGTTTAAAGGCATGTGCTAGTTTTAAGGACGTTTGAAGTTTTAAAAGCTCCCTCGTTTAATTTTAACTTGTTTTTGAAGTATTAATACAGAATTAAAATACCCACATACAAATCTGTAGAACTCGATCATTCTCAATTTTACACAATTGATAGCCTCCCTTAATTTTCCTCTCTCTCGAAATGGCTTATAATTTATTTTATGGTTACATTATACGGTTAATTTTGACAAAATACTCGGTTTACCATATAGTTGTGCCCGCAAGGTTTTCAGCCCGATCGCCCAAACCCGTGGGGCGCTGTGGGGCTAAAATGGGGCTACGGGAGGGTTTTTTTTAAGGCTTTTAGCTATGGGATCGAGTCAGATGTCGTTTTCGAAGTATTTTTGGACGTAGAATCAATTTTTTGGGGTCCCGGAACGATCCGATTTCACTGTTGCGATCTGTAGGGCTTTCATGGGGCTACAAATGAGATTTTGGACCTTTTCCTTTATCGTTCCCCCGGCCGCACAGTGGGGCAGAACCTCGGGGAAAAAAAATATAATTCCTTGAATTTTCAAAACGTTTGTGATCATTTCTATAGTACTTTTTTGCGCTGAATTGAATACTGCAATAACTTTGACGATTAGAGCAACTAGCAAAAAGATACAGCCAATTATTGGATTAAATAACTACGGCATCACACAATTTTGGCAACAATATTTACTGTAAATTAAAAAAGTAAATTTAGCATTATAATAAACTTGAGAAAAAACAATAAATGCAGAAATATTTTATTTAAGTTCAAAATAAATAGTAAAAAAATTTTTAAAATGAATACATAGGTAATTAATTATATAGGTAATACTACAAATAAATAGCTCCTACATTCAGTCAATGAGTTTTTTTTTTCTTCTGCCTCGACACTTAATTGAATTGATTACGTTGATTCACTCACTTCACACACCTTTATCGCCTCGACCTCTAACCTGAATACACCAAAATCCTGTTAACCGGCATCTTTGAAAATCCACTGCTCCTGAATACGGTGGAATACGGCGACGAAATTCTCACAGCACCTTTATTAGGGTCTGACGTTTAAGAAAACAAATAAGCCAGACCTTAGGATGGCCTAGCTCGATTTGCACGCTTCCCTAAAGCCAAATTCTGCAGAAAACCGTGAATTCGGAGGTGTTGTTCATCGGAATTCATTTTAAAAATTTTAAAATGAATTCCGAATTTAATTGAATTTTGTATTTTTATAGAATACTATTGGTACATTGAGAACATGTAAAATTTTCAAAACTACACGATTATACTGAGTGAGAGGGAAATTTTTTATGCTATACCTATAAAATGCTTAAAATCTCATAATCTCATGTTTCACTCCTCATTTAAGTAGTAAAAACTAATTTTAACCGCAAAACGACTATTACACGCTGATTCTACGGTTAAAAACCTTGGAGAAAACCACACAAATTTGACTTTTTTCCACTGTGGGCCGCCCGACCGAAGCTGTTTACGAACCAATGTGCGGGTATAACACCCCCCCCCCCCCCCCCCACTCGATTTCGACTTTCATACAAACCCCTCCCGATGGATTTAACGCACCCAAAGCCAACCAAACTCGCGGGGGGGTGTATTGGATCGGGCGGGCGGGCGGCCGGGGGAACGATAACGGAAAAGGTCCGAGATTTTTTATGGATCCCAGGAAGTTAAATATTTTTCAAGACTTGAAATACTTAGTATAAAATCAAAAAAATTTTGAATACAAAAATCCAAAATTTTTTAAATATAAAAATAAAATAAATTTTTTTGAACAATTTTTCTTTATTGACGCAGAATTAAATTTCTGCACAAGCAACCTACTTATATCGAAGAATAATAAACCCTTGTGTAATTTTTTTTTTTTTCGATGAATTTTGCCCCCGGGCCCGGATTTTCTCTCCACGGCCCTGGGTATTCCTATGTATTTTTCGACGCTGAATCCGAAGGCGAGGTAAAAAAAATCCGTTCACCCCTTAATTTTTTGTGTAGGGGCGAAATCATCCCTCCAAGATAAATTGATGAATATGAGTAAACGCATAGGGGCGAAATCATCGCCCCTACACAAAAAATTAAGGGGAGAACGGATTTTTTTGACCTCGGCTTCGGATTCAGCGTCGAAAAATACATAGGATAGATTTTTTTTCTTTTTTTTGTGGGGCTGTGTAATCAGCGTTTGAACTTTTGGTAAGATTGACCTTCCGAAAGTAATACAACACATCGCATGTACAGATTTCATGTCCGCCAAGGTTGAAGCCATGCAGCCATGGCTAATCTGAACCTCCCTTCAAGATGGCTGATTGTTTATGTTTGGGATGTCCTTCACTGATACAGTCGGTTACTATGGATATTTGGAGCGTTATTAGTCATTTCATGGAACTAGCTTTCAATTGCAGGTGCTGGCGCAGAAGTGCCTGGATCAGCGGTGTGATGTGTTTACGTGTTTCATTGACTTTGAGAAAGCGTTTGATACAGTGAAACATGATACTCTAGTCCAGATTTTAGAACGCACAGGTTTGGACTATAAGGATATCAGACTCATCAAGAACTTGTATTGGAACCAGACAGCGCAGGTTCGAGTGGATGGGACGCTGTCCGATCGAGTGAGTATTCAGAAGGGGGTGCGTCAGGGTTGTACGCTGTCCCCTCTGTTGTTCAACCTGTATTCCGAGCATGTGTTTAAGGAGGCTCTGGATGACTGTAGGACGGGTATTCACGTCAATGGTATCCCTATCTCCAACCTCCAGTACGCAGATGATACAGTGCTCCTTGCTCATACTGCTGAGGAGTTGCAGTCTATCCTGGATCTGGTGGTGCAGGCGTGCGAGAGGTATGGCCTGAGACTTAATGTTGGCAAGACAAAGGCCATGTCAGTATCAAAGACAGGTCGGAAGCCGTGCGCCTTGGTTGTGGGGGCCCAGCATATTGAACAAGTGGCCCGTTTCAAGTATTTGGGTCAATGGTTGACGGAGGAATGGGCTTTGAGAGACGAGCTGAGGACCCGTATTGAGGTGGCACGCGGGGCCTTCAGTAACATGAAACGGGTGTTGTGCAGTCGGGTTTTGAGTTTTGCCTTGCGGTGGCGGATGGTTCAGTGCTACATTTTCTCCATTGTCCTCTATGGCGTGGAGTCTTGGACTCTGAAGGCGGCAGATATGAAGTTCATATTATGAACCGGCTAGAAGCCTTTGAGATGTGGCTTATCCGCAGGATGCTCAAGATTCCTTGGACCGCCAGGCTGCGCAACGACTTCATCTTGCAGTCTAATGGTTTGACCCGCGAGTTGTTGCACACTGTGAAGATCCGGAAGGTCGCCTATCTGGGGCATATCATGCGTAACCCGAAGTACCAGCTGCTGCAATCCATCATGATGGGGAAGATTCCCGGAAGAAGAGGCTTGGGACGAAAACGAGCTTCCTGGCTCCTCAACATTCGCCAGTGGACTGGGGTTCCGCGAGCAGTAGATCTGTTCCAGTTGGCCAGAGATAGGGACAGATTCGGTGAAGTGATCGCCAACCTTCGCTAGCGGAGACGGCACCACAAGAAGAAGCTTTCAATTACAATAAACAGAAAAAATGCTTAGAATATAAGCATTTCATAAGCATTATATAAGCATTTGCTATATTATAGTTCATTCTGCTCTCTCCCCCAGGGACCGCCGACGACACCACAAGCCCAATACACAGCCGTACCGTATGAATTTCTCCTAGCTAAAACTAAATCGTGACGGAGTTGAATATCCAACTAAGAAAATATAGGTAACTGCTTCAAACCTAACTGCCACCACTATAGGATTTAACAAACAATGTTTAGGACTGTCACTGTATCTGTAAGCAGCCTGAAGAAGGGGACAGAGCCACCCCCGAAAGCTTGCCTGATGTACTAATACATTAAAAGCTCACAACCACACTGGCTTAGTCCTCTGCACATCAATAAACATCGCCAGCCAGCTACCCACTAGGATGATGTTAAATATGTCAGGATTTTGAATGGGGAGACAGATACAAATTGCTGCCTGAAATGAGCATGGAATGATTCGCAGCCATTGGTAGTGCTGATGATGACGTTTGAAGACCGAGATGACCAAAATCGGTGGGGGAAATCGGTGTGGTCTCAACAGAAACGTAAGTGTAGTAGAAATATCGCTGAAGTATTCGCAAAACACCGCTGACTTCGTGGGGGTTTAGCATGGGCAATACGAACGACCATTTCAGCCAATTGCCAAGAACACTTCTTCGACTTTCTAGGCAGACTCCATACCCAAAGGCTTGAATTCCGCGGAACCTGTTTTCCTATTAGCACGTCGTTTTGCTTCTCCTTTTTGGCAGAATTGCTCAACCCGGTACAATAATATTGTCCGTACCTACATGGGTCACTTAGCTGTAGGGAACGGCTTACAATAACCACCAACGGCAGCACTCAACTAAGGGGACCCAGCCTACAATTTTACAAACCCAAGCAAGCCCTTTCACTTCCACACGGGACCCAGCTCGCCGTCGCTCTCCCAGAACGATACGATTTCACCGTGGGGATCTATGAGGCTTTTATTGGGCTGCAAATGGGATTTATGAAGGATCCCAGGAAATAAAATAAGGAGTCGTTTTCCGAGTAATTTTGGTCGTAAAATTCAATTTCATGAGGTCCCACATCTGTCAAAACATTGAACTTTTTTTTTCTTGTTTTTTCAAAAATATGTTTTTAAATAATTTAAATTATTACAGTGTAATTATTACAGAATTAATTTTTGCACAATTAGGTCAAGCTAAACGGAGTCAAAGAGTAATAAATCCTTGTGTAAAATTGGCAGTGTTCTTATTCTTGGAATAAAACACCTGTGTAATTGCGACGGAGGTCGAAAATTCTGATGGGCCTCAAAATTTAACATTATACGACGTTTCAAGATGTTTAGATAAAAAAGAAAAAAAAAAAACAAACAAACAAAAAAACGAAATGTCCGTCCGCCGTCCGAGCCGTTTTGGGCAAGAGGGTTTTTTTTTTTTTTTTTTTTTTTTTTTTTTCATTCTGAAAATTTGAAAAAATACTCGGTTCATCATCTAGTTGTTCCCGCGAGGTTTTCAGCCCGATTGCCCGAACCCGTGGGGCGCTAAGGGGCTACGGGAGGGGTTTTTGAAGGATTTCGGCTATGAGGTCGAGATAGGTGTCGTTTTAGAGGTATTTTTGGACGTAGAATCAATTTTTAGGGATCCCAGAATGAGCCGATTTCTCCTTCGGGAGCTATGGGGCTTTCATGGGGCTACAACTTGTAGCCTACAAGTGGGATTTTTGAAGGATCTTAGAAGGTCTAATATGGTGTCGTTTTACGAGTAATTTTTTTAAGTTCCACATCGGTCCAATCATTGTACAGAAAATCTTCTCTTTTTTTTTTCAAATTTCTCCAAAATATTGAATTAATTGTTATTAATTCAAGCCAAGGAACTACGTCAGAGAAATGGGAAAATTCGGCCGAACATAGTTGAACTAGTAATGAACAAAGTACTCAGTACAGTTAGCATTGAGAAATTAGGTGTCTGAGCAGAGGAAATCACTAGTGAATATTTGGCGTTTTGAATTTTCCCACGGTGGCACTTTTACTAATCCGCCAGAGTGCGCTAGCGTAAGAAGGGAACGAAGGGAATCTGCCGGAGGTGACGGCGGAAATGGCGGCCGTGTAGCAGCCAATGAGAGAGTAGCGCCACTTTTCCCTCCAGATTCAAAGTTGAAATTTTCGACAGGGCCCTGGAAATTTGTATTAAACCGTAGGAGCCCAAAACTCACTGCTATGCCTTCAAATTATGAAGTTCTTTCAGAAAAAAAGTATTAGACGACGTTCGGTTCCCGGGCCCATTGTTAATTATTACCTAACCCATATCAAAGAATAATAAACGCTTGTGTAAAATTCGCAGCGTTTTTAACATTAAGTTGTTTTTTTTATTACTTAAATGTAATGATCTCAAACGGATCTCTGAGAGTGAGAGCTCAGCTCTGAGATCGCATATTGAACCAGTAGGTACCCAAATATTTCCAAAGGTGAACCTAATTTTATTTTCAGCGTTGTGGGATACCACCTGACGTTTTCCTTCGCTTCGCACGGGCTGCCACAGTTGACGCGTGAGAGAAATAAATTGAAGAAAATGCCAGGATTTATGAAAGCCGGGATCGTTTGAAGTGAAATAACGAGGGGAAGTGGATTAACTACACGTGTAACCCGCGTAACTCATTAATGATGACCGGTAGAGGTTTTTTTCACACTTTCATTACCAAACTCACGTGGGCTCATCACTGTAAAGATTTTCTCAGGATTTTCCTTTCTCTGAAACACGTCTTGTACCGAGTCTCATTGTAACTGAACCAGATGTTTTGATTGTAAGTTATTAAAATGGGAGAAGAGGTATCTTATAATATAAGATACCACTTGACAGGGCCGTACCCGGGGGGGGGGGGGGGGGGGGTCAGAGGGGTTGGAACCCCCCCCCCCCCCCCCCCCGAAATTTTCCCAAAAATAAGCATTTTCAAACACATAGGAATTAAATTTACTCAAGTTATAATTGATCTTCATAGGTAAGTAAGGAAGAGTACAAAACAATTTCTAGTTAAAAGTATACGTAAATAATTTATAAAATGTATTACTATTTTACAAACCCATTCGCGTACGTGGATGGACGCGGTCCGCCGCTAACGGCGTAGACCCAAACGTTCCATTACGGAAGTTGCCGTAAAGCATGTAGTTTGGCGCTATGTATTACGATAGGTAGCAGCACGAAAAATGACCGCCATTCGACTTTGCATCCCTGACTATATTCTGTAGGTTGTTTTTCTATGTTCAATATGTTTTTATATGTTAAACAATGTTGAGTCTATTTGTATTGTCTATCTATTTATTTTCCTAGTCACCAAATTAACAGGGGAAATTATTTTTATGTTATTATTTATATACTTAGTGACACTAAGTTAGTGTCGTTCTAACTTTTGTCAATAAAAGCTTAAAATGGGTTATTTGACAATTTTTTAAAAAGTTTTATTGGGTAGGGCCTCCGGACCCCGCGTGGTGCCACAACCCCCTTTATATACTTAGTGTCGTTCTAACTTTTGTCAATGAAAGCTTAAAATGGCCTAAAAATGGGTTACCTATTTGACAATTTTGGTTTTTCTTGGAATAATAGGTACACCTATGTTTTCGCGACGGAGGTCGACGACTCCGATCAGCCTCAAAATTTGACATTATCCGTTTCAAGAGGTCTACATTCAAAATCCGAAATGTCCGTCCGCCGTACGCCGTCTGGGCCGTTTTGGGCAGTAGGAATTTTTTTAAAAACCTGAAATTTTGACAAAATACTTGGTTTACCATCTAGTTGTGCCCGCAAGGTTTTCAGTCCGATCGCCCAAACCCGTGGGGCGCTATGGGGCTAAAATGGGGCTACAGGAGGGATTTTCTGAAGGCTTTTAGCTATGGGATCGATTTAGGTGTCGTTTTTGAGTATTTTTGGACGTAGAATCCATTTTTGGGGGTCCCGGAACGATCCGATTGCACTGTGGCAATCTAATAGATAATCTATTACTGACAGTAATATAGAATATTTCTTTCATGGGGCTAAAAATGGGATTTTTGAAGGATCCCAGGAGGTTAAATATTTTTCGAGTAAAAAAATAAAGAATTTTTAAAAAACACATTTTTGAAGAAAAAAAATCGCCCAAAAATTTTTTTTTGGAATATAAAAATCTAAAAAAAAAATTATTTTTTTTTTTTCATTGACAGAATTAAATGTCTGTACAAGTAACCTATTTCGAAGAATAATAAACCCTTGTGTAAAATTTGCAGCGTTTTTTTCTAAAGTTTTATTGGGTAGGGCCTCCGGACCCCGCCTGGTGCCACAACCCCCCCCCCCCCCCCCCGAAAATTTTTCCTGGGTACGGCCTTGCCACTTGATGAGTATCATATTATCTATCACCACTGAGATAATATCGTTATCTCATCAGTATAAGATATTATCTTATCAATATGAAACCGCTAAGACGTTTTTATTATAAGAAGAACGTAGACGTTTTGGTGTCGGGGCATTGCGATCCACTCCCGTGGTCCACTCCACTTCCTTTTTTGGAACTGCAAAGAAACGAGTAGGTACAAAATTGCTGTTGCATGTTCAGTGGGACCAGCTTTGCAACCCTTGGACCAGCCTGGAAAGCTTGGAGGCTATCCTGGCAAGCTTTGGAACCCCCTAGTCAGCTTGGGACTTGCTCTGGAAAACTTGGGACCATCTTGGCATGCCTTGGAACCCTTTGGACTGGCTTTGCAAGCCTTGGATGGTTCTATAAAACTTGTGACCTTCTTGGCAAGCCTTGAAAACCCTTAGCCTGCTTGGAACCAACTTTGCATGCATTGGACAGGTCTAGGATGTTAGGGACTTTTTTTGGCAAACCTCCGAAATCTATCTCCTATTTGTCGCAGCCTTTTGACTCCTTGGCCCTTGTGTATCGAGAATTTTTCTACCCAGGACATCTCTTCTGGATCATTTTTCCTCCCAGGGGACGAACCCTTTTTCCTAGATTCCTCTTTCTGCTCAAAGATGCCTCATTCAACTCTGAATCCTATGGTCTCCTTGTAGGTAGGTACCTGTGGTCTCACAGGTAGGTACCTGTGACGTTGACCATGGTTACAACCGTCTCTGGCCATCGAGATTAGGGTGCCAAACACCTGCCGGTTTTTTCGACTCGCCACAGTTTTTTCTTGGAAACCCGCATGGTTGGAGAGTGTCAGGTTTCCGCGAAAAAACCGGCAGGTGTATGGCCTGCTATTGGGTTGGACGGAACCTGCTGTACCGAGCTTCTTAGGTTGTGTTTAAGGCCATTTCTGGGCAATTACAACCTTTCTCGTACCTTCTGCTCGCTTTCTTCCCCTAGGGGAAGTGCACTTATGTTTCTTCAGTCTTCTTTCTTCTTCCTTGGTCTTCAGCACTCTCCTAGGGGGAGTACAGCGGGCCCTCCTGTCCCCTCCGGCGTTAGCCGCACCATTCTGGACGGAACAAAACCGAGCCTCACAAGCCTATACTTCGAGGTATGGACTTGCCCGTCAAGATAAA
Source organism: Pilophorus perplexus (assembly GCA_955831195.1). Taxonomy (NCBI): domain Eukaryota; kingdom Metazoa; phylum Arthropoda; class Insecta; order Hemiptera; family Miridae; genus Pilophorus; species Pilophorus perplexus. The sequence continues at coordinate 1,256,980 of OY037009.1, forward strand.
AATAAACTAGTTTTTCACCTCCTGAAATCCCGTGGAAATTTAGTGGCTGCTTCAGAAAATTCGGAAACTCCCCAAAACCTATGGATTTCTCCTCAATTTCTGTTGACAGTCTCCCGAAGTTGATTTACCACTGGAGGCCGCAAGTCTGAGGTGATTTCAACTCAGGAAGACTGTTGTTCGTCTCCCCTGAGGGAAGACTGCACAGTGTCGGCATATTAGGTACCATTAAAAAAAATATTCAAGAAACTCAGTGCTGTATCTAAGTTTTTACTATGAACTATCTAGTCTCAAATTAATATTGTTAGCGAGTTATTTACTATGAGCAATAAAATACTTTATTGTCCCGACAAAGAGAGTCGATCTTTTGACTTAAAAAAAAAACAAAAAAAAAAAAAAACAGGCTGCCTTCACAAACAGCAACATTTTCTATTAAATAGAATCTATTTGATCTATCTGATAGAACATTTTCGATTGAATTTTAATAGAAACGCAGAAACCTCCGACATTGTACGAGCCAATATCTCGAGTGGAAGATCTCTGAATCGGCATCAATAACTCAGTTTTGTCAATGTTGGGGTCTGAAAGTCGACGATCGATCCAACCAAGGAGGGCGCGCAGAAAAATAACCAGACTGAGAGAAAAAAGGGCCTATTCTGGGTTATTTTTCGATTTTTTTCTAGGTTAAATGCTGCCAACCTAGATTTTTTTTTGTTTTCATTCTAGGGTGGAACAATTTAGTCTAGGTTGAATATCATTAAATGATTTTATAAAATCAGGTTATAATCTAGATTGAAAATGTTGGTGAAGTTACCGTCCTAAAAATGCAAACCACCAAGATTTAAAATGCGCCACCCCCACACTTTAGTTTTAGGTTAAGATCACCTTGTGAGCCGCCGCCTCCATCCATTCATATACAGTCTAGGTTAAAAGTACTGATTACATTAAATGTACCAACATTAATGTCTTGGTTGTCTCACCCTGGTATTCAATGTTTTCACTTTCGTAGACGGTTGATTTACCATAAAATGAAAACGGTCGTTGAACGACGCCAAGACAACGAGAATTAACGCCCACCGCCTACAGTGACGCTCTCCCTTGCCGCGTAGCGTACCGTAGAAACAACCGGGAATTTATTGAATGAATTACATAATATGTAATAATAACAATAACGACGTTATTATTATTAATAACAGTGATATTATCACTGTTGTTTAAACCTAAAACTATTTGTGAGGTAACCGAGAACGCTTACATTCTCAGTTGTATTCACCGAGCTTCTAACTCGGGGGACAGGAGTAATGTCGTGGGGGCTGAGAAGAATAATACACTCTGGTAAAATAACCGGGATATTAGTATGATTATTAAATTCCGAGTTGTTTCAACCAAGACGTAAATGGTGGGGGCAGAGTTTATTAACGTTCCCTGTTGAAGTAACCGTTATTGAATGTATCAGCCCGAAAATATGTGAAACAACTGTGGTACTACGGTAGTTTGACTGAAAGTCGAACTTTTTCTTCTGGGGTACCTATACCTAGTAACAATCTCGTCTTTTAAATCTCTCGGGTGTTTTCAGTTGTACAACCGAGACTTTAATGGAGGGGAATTATAATATAACATTATGGAAGGTCAAATCATTCGATTCTAGGTTACCCCCACTTAAGAGTCATAGGTAGGTACCTAATATATTTTGGCCCAAAATTTTTGGGTAAGCGATTTTTATTTTCTAGGTCTTCACATTTGGTCTAGGTTGACACTTTTTTATTCCAGGTTGTGGTCAGAGGGCGGATAGTAAAGGATTAGGTTGTTTCTATATGGATCTAGGTTGTATTAATATTTTTCGATGATACATTAACCTGGACCTATTTTTTTCTAGGTTGAATCAATTGATTCTAGGTGGTTTCAATTTCTTTACGAGGTTATTTCGGATTTAACTTAGTCACTAAAACACTTTTATCTCAGTGCACTTTTCCGAAATCTGCAAAAAACTCCGTGAAAAATTCCCTACCTTCATCAGTAATGAATAGGGACGTCAAATGTGCCTCCCAGACCTGTCGGGGCTTTTTCGCACATAAAATTCAGAAAGCGATTGCACAAAGTGGAAGAGCTCCCGAATTTCTCCGGCATTGTTCGCCGTGCAAATGTTGACCATTATAAAATCACCTTTATCTCTTCGCAAGTATCCTGGGAATTTCCGCCCTCCCGTACGACTGTGCAGGTTTTTTCTAAGCAGCGAAAGTTTTTTTTTCGAGCTGTGTTTATTTTTCTCTCCAGATCCCATCGGGAAGTTTTACTTCCATGTCTTCTCATTGGGCCGGCCAACTCAGGACGCGAGGCGGGTGTGCAATTAGCCTTTTCTTCGTGCGTGACTTCTGTATGCATTCTGTTGGCGTGGATCAAGCCCCTTTCATTCTGAAAACACCAGCTTTATCTCCAAGTCCTGAGTGTACCGTTTTCTTACTATCTCCGCGGGGTACTCTGAGGGCTCTCAGGGAAACCGGAGTTTATTGCATGTGGTAAGTAATTCATGGAGAAGGGCTCAACATTTCCATATAGCGAACGTTTTCAATAAGTTATTCTGATAAGAGCTGGAAGCCTTATTAGACACTTCACCGTCCTGGAAGAGATAAGATTCGCCTGATGCAACACACACCTGCAGCGTTGGAAGATTCACATTGAGAAAGGCAGGACAACACCCAGCACCCAGAAGTCAGGAAAAATCAAGCACAAATTTTCCACAATCCTTCCTATTTTCATTGAAAATTAAATCACGAAACATATTGTAAGCGGCGGACCCACCCAGGGAGTTATTACAAATAAAATTAACGCTGGTGCTCTGACGTATGGTCGGGGACTGGAACGGAGGAACCTGAAACGTAATAACGCACCGTAACTTAAGGTTTGTAGCATTAAATGCTATAATATAAATATATACTCCTAAATGCTATAATATAAATTTTATACTCCCTGCATTTAGAATACCTGAGTAGCCTATTGATATCTGGACCCTAACGGCAGGTTTGTTCCTTTTTGTAGAGACCTGAAGATGGTTAATTATAACCCAAAAAAAGCTTGGCCGAAGAAGAAAGACTAGTCATTTCACACCACTTCCTAGTTTTAGGAAAAACTTTCCACGTGTTGTAGAAGTTGTTTTGTATTTTCTCGCTGGGAAAAATCCCAGTTCTCTTACCATTTGCGCTTTTCAGTAGTTCGTCTTGTTGTAATATCGCCCTTCAGGTCAATTTTGAGCGTAATTAAACTTTGTAATTCTTGGCCCTTCAGGCGACCTGACCCCAACCTTGTTATAACAACACCTATAGGTGTCGTCATCACTTAGTAAAGTCATTTTATAACGCTTGCATCAGTGTCTTCAACACGGACTGCAACGCTGCGTCGTGCCGCCATACTACCAACACGTCACTTGGACGTCGCGACGTCCAACTGTATTTAGAACTGGTCGGAACCAGTTACCGACCCCGACCCGCTATGCCCCAATAGGTATAACGCAGGAATCGCATATTTAAAAAAATACAACATTGAAGTATTTGAAGTAATTTATATATTTTTGTAACAATTTTGACGAATTCAAATATACTTTTTGTTCACTTAAAGTGTGCTTGTCGCCAATCTCTATCACTCCCAACTTCCAAATTGAGTGCCGACAAAATTTGCAGGTTCCAAGCAGACGTGGTAAGACGGGATAATTCCCGGAGATATTGCGAGTTAGTTCAGACGCTACCCACAGGAACTGGCTTATAATTTATTAGAAATCGATTGGGTACCACCTCCATATTTTTATGGTTCTTCCGGTCAGTCTTAAAACTAGCTCTGTAGCTCTGCAACTGGTCTGCAGGTCATCACACCAGTTTTACAGCCCTTCAGACCGGCTCTGTAACTCGTTAAACGGTCTTATAACACTTCAAACCGAGTTTTTAGCACTGTAACCAGTTTTGTATGATGTCAAGCCAGTTTTAAAACCCTTCAGACTGGCTCTATAGGAAGATGTAGCTTGGAGAACAGCGACCCCCCCACCCTTGAAAGTTTCTCTGACTTTCGTAAAGAAACCAACAAGTGGGGAGGGGGCCTCGCTTTGCTTGACCACTTTATTAAACCAGGAAGGGCTCGATTTGTCCTACGAGCGATCCCGCTGCACAGTGGGGCGAATCGCCAATCTCGGTGGCAAAAATTAAAAATATTTGGACAGATATCTGTCATATGAGAGGTACCTCGAAATAAGGATTTTGCGTCCAAAATTACTCGAAAACGACGCCTTATTTGACCTCCAGGGTTTCTTCAAAAATCCCATTTGTAGCCCCATGAAAGCCCCCTAGATCCCCACGGTGAAATTGGATCGTTCTGGGACCCCAAACATTGATTCTTCTGAATTCAGATCAAAATTAAATGTGAGACAGAAAAGCGACATGAGTTCATGTCACGAAAAAAGGGAGATGTTTTCAAGTCACGAAAGAAGCACTTGAAGTAACGATTGAAGAGCTAAAACCTTAAACTTAAAGAGGTTAAACTTTAGCCGACAAGCTTTAAGTAGGTACAGACAACCTGGGGGGTTCAGGAGGGCGGAGCCCCCTTGCAGGGTCAAGAGGTGGCAATACACCCACAGGCGGCAACTCATTTAAAAAAACGCTGCAAATTTTACACAAGGGTTTATTATTCTTTGATATACGTTACTTGTGCTGAAATTTAATTCTGTCAATGAAAAATTTAAAAAAAATTTTTTTTTTTTTATCTCAAAAAAAATATTTTTTTGGATTTTTTTTGTTCAAAAATGTGTTTTTTCAAAAATTCTGTATTTTTTACTCGAAAAATATTTAACATCCTGGGATCCTTCAAAAATCCCATTTTTAGCCCCATGAATGCCCTAAACATCGCCCCAGTGAAATCGGATCGTTCCGGGACCCCAAAAAATGGATTCTACGTCCAAAAATACTTTGAAAACGACACCTTACTCGATCCCATAGCTAAAAGCCTTCAAAAAACCCCTCCCGTAGCCCCATTATAGCCCCAGAGCGCCCCACGGGTTTGGGCGATCGGACTGAAAACCTTGCGGGCACAACTAGATGGTAAACCAAGTATTTTGTCAAAATTTCAGATTTTTTAAAAAATTCCTACTGCCAAAAACGGCCCGGACGGCGTACGGCGTACGGCGGACGGCGTACGGCGGACGGACATTTCGGATTTTGAATGTAGACCTCTTGAAATGGATAATGTCAAATTTTGAGGCCGATCGGAGTCGTCGACCCGCGTCGCGAAAACATAGGTGTATTATTCCAAGAATAATAAACCAAAACGCTGCAAATTTTACACAAGGGTTTATTATTCTTTTATATACGTTACTTGTGCAGAAATTTAATCCTGTCAATGAAAAAATTAAAAAAAATTTTCTTTTTGGATTTTTATCTCAAAAAAAATTTTTTTTTGGATTTTTTTGTCCAAAAATGTGTTTTTTCAAAAATTCTGTATTTTTTAATCGAAAAATATTTAACATCCTGGGATCTTTCAAAAATCCCATTTTTAGCCCCATGAAATCCTTAAAGATCGCCCCAGTGAAATCGGATCGTTCCGGGACCCCAAAAAATGGATTCTACGTCCAAAAATACTTCGAAAACGACACCTAACTCGATCCTATACCTAAAAGCCTTCAAAAAAACCCTCCCGTAGCCCCATTATAGCCCCATAGCGCCCCACGGGTTTGGGCGATCGGACTGAAAACCTTGCGGGCACAACTAGATGGTAAACTAAGTATTTTGCCGAAATTTCAGATTTTTTAAAAAATTCCTACTGCCCAAAACGGCCTGGACGGCGGACGGCGTACGGCGCACGGACATTTCGGATTTTGAATGTAGACCTCTTGAAACGGATAATGTCAAATTTTCAGGCCGATCGGAGTCGTCGACCCGCGTCGCGAAAACATAGGTGTATTATTCCAAGAATAATAAACCAAAACTGATTATTCAGGGACTTTTCAGTTTAAACATTTAATTTAGGAGTGACATTGTATCGCCAGAAGGTTTCTACCAATGATTCTTTTCATATCAGTTTTCATTTCACTCTCACTCTTCAACTTCACAGCGAGCGGAGCGAGCGGGCGTTTTCTATTGTACAAACCGAAATCCGCTGTTACCCACCGCTCATGTTACAATAGAAACTGTTATTATGCAGATTACGTACAAGTCAAGTCTCCGAAGGGTTCAGTGTGCCTCCGAAAGAAATTCTTCTGGTTAGTTTGATTTGAATGCGGTGGACGAAACCGCAGGCGACAGAAGACTCTCACGCACCTGTTTGTGCGTGCGCCCCATCAACTCCACCGTTCCGGAAATTCGACCTCATCTTTGAAATCACAGTCAATTTTTTTTTCTACGGGGTTCTTTGACTACGAGAAAATAAGCCTAGTCAACCCTGAATCTCTCCTGACCATAACAGCCGGAATGTCGAAGTTGGAGAAATTTCCGTGGAGAAGACGAATGAATTCAAATGCGAAGACAAAAGTGACGCGAAGTGGTCAAATATGAGGACTTTTGATTGATGACCGTAGTGGAAAGCAAAATTCCTCAGTGACGGGGATTCTTTCACAATGCGGCCGGAGGAACAAAAAAGTACAAAAAACGGAAGACCTTTTGCCATAGAAAAGCGATATGGTTTTCTCTCAGTTGCCGGGGCGGTCACCGAGATAATCCAGTGAATAAGAAGGTAAATCTACCATCAAGAGGGGGAAGAAGGTGTGAATGACAGGAGAAGATTTTTACTTTCACTGGCAGTCATTCCCGATCCTGGGATATATATAGCAGCTACTGGGACCGGCTATTCCCATCCACAACGAGAAGACCCTGCAATTATAAAGAAGGCACTTCCTTTCCAGGAAACCTAGCAGGTCCGCCTTACGGAAGCCGCCAGAGTTCGATAACAACACAAAATATTGTAAATGCCGCTTTGATGAGAGAGACTGAGTTTTTGATATATTATTCTTAGATTGATACACCTATGGCACAGTAGTAAAAAGTTGTCATCAAAAGGCAGGAAAGATGAACTTTTTAATAGTGGTGCGCCTACTAGAGCCTAATTAGAACTAAATAACTAATTATACCACAGATTCCTCTCACAGCCTCTGGGCGAAAGTGTTATGATTAGGGGCTTGCTGTTATTCATAGTTAATTAATTGCCCAATCGCGATTCCCGCCTAACCCCGCATACTTAACTCAATTTTAGCATGGAACATGCTGTAACCTTGACCTAACTGGCAGAGTGTCACGTTTTTCGGGAACGGTAGGTATCTAGGAACGGTATCGAGGAACGAAAAAACGGACGGTAGACCCATGGTTCTACAGTCAGATCATTTAATAATGATTCATTTAATAATGATTCATTCCCCCAAAAAATGTTTGTCGACCTAGTCGACTTGCCGAGTAGAAACAGTTTCTAGTAACCAACCGCCAAACTTCCTTACAGACCAATCATGTGATTATAGTTTTCGCGATTATGTTGCGTAACGCTTTTTTATTTCGTGACGGGAAAAAAATGAAAACGTCCTGTATATCATTATTAAATTGTAAAATTTAATGCGACCCAAAAGTAGCACGTGGTTCTCAATTCGTATTAGGAGGTTACGATACCAAAGGAGCTATTTTACAATTTAGGTACATGTACCTTTAGTAATTTTGTATGTCGTCGCTTAAGTTCTATCATGGCCTATCTCAAAAAATGCGATTTTGAGTACCTATTTGTTGTCACTGGATTCGTTGTTTTACACCGGATAGCATGTATGGTAATTGCATGTAATGGTAACACTGGTTCTTAAGTAACCGCCAGTGTTTATTCGTAACTATGAATAATTGGGTCGTTTCAAAATTTCGGTACATTTTGAGGTTTGGAACTCATGCAAAAAAAAGTCGATAAGCACGGGGTTTTTTCGTCTTTTTGAATCTCTATAGGTATCAGTAAGAATCCCCTGAAGTGGCAGCGCACGACTATGTATAGTTTTCGAGATTCGAGATCGTCGATTCTAGGGAGGGGAGTATCGTGTCTAGGGAGGGTACGAAGAACAAAATAATTTCTTCTGAATTATTGGCAACTCATCCCTGGGATCTGGTTCAGCAGACCCACTGGTTCGTTATGGTTACCCAATAATATTTTAGCAATGTCTGGTGGTTTAAGTTTGAAAAAAAAAAAAAAAAAAAAAAAACGGACGAAAGCAAATTTTTTTACCCTCCCTACATTATCACTCCCTCCCTCGACACTTAATTTTTCTGTGAGGTCTAGGGAGGGGAGTGGCGAGGGAGGGTAATTTCGGACTTCATTGTGTGTTGGAGGCTACCCAACCATCACTACCGTTCTGGAAAAAATTTCATCGATTCAGTGCAACAAATCACGCTTAGTACAGAAAGAATTATAGTGATATTACTTACCATGACTATTTTGATGAGGTCGAGGGAGAGAGTGGGTAAAAAAAACACGCACACGTTTTTTGTCACATGACCTGAGCTGAGGCTCTTCCAACTAAAAAATGTCAGCTGGAAAAAGATTCCCCAGGTTCGATAACAATACAACATAACTTGCCAACCTGTTAGGATCCAATAATTCCCTTCTTTTATATATTTCGCGGGCATTTCAATTTGGGGTCTAGGGAGGGAAAAAAAAACTTGGTGACAGGTATAAATATCGATGCCACAACTACTGCGTGTTGGTATGTCGTCATCAAAACCAATTTTTCGAAACTTCAGGTATACCTACCTAAACCTTATTTCGGCGCCGAATTTTTTTTTAATTCAAAAAGCCTTATGGCTATGCATTATCAAAGTTGTCAACCCCAGATCGGTGACATGTCTAGGGAGGGAATTTCAGCATACAAATACATATTTTTAATACATAAACAAAATTTATTTCCTTATCAAATGAAGTGGATTACGTTGGTAGTAGTATGCACTATAACGCCATTTAAAAAAATGAGCAAAGGACATGATAGTTTGGTCAGTAACTTCCGGTGACCTAAATTGTACCGAAATTTTGAAACGACCCAATTATGAGAGAATGTTCAATTTGCATGAAAATGGTAGTTACAAAACAGTTTTTTGCTTCTCCTGAAAAGTTGCATTTTTTGAGATAAGCCATGATAGAACTTAAGCGACGATGTATAGTATGTATAGTAATTTTGCTTGGCAACGTTACTAGAAGTGGGCCGAAGCGGCACCCGAGTTCCTTTGGGCACCCGGCCTCAGTCAAAACGGGCGGGTCCGGGAAGTTCCTGTCGGCACCCGAGTTCCCTTGGGCGGTAAATGAAAAAAAAAAAAACTCCCCGGAAAAAAAATCCTGCAGGGCGGAAAATAAATCCCCTAAGAATACTTAAGGGCGGAAAAAATCCCCAAAAAGCAAAATTAAATTTTAAAGCAAAATTGGGGGATTTTAAAATTTTTAAAAATTGCAAAAAGGAAAAAAGGGGAAATTCGTATCCGTAAAATATTATATTTCATAATAATAGTACATAAGAAATTACAGTCAAATGTGGGTTTTCGTCAGAAGGAAGAATGTAATCCGGTGAATATATACAACTGTATATAGGTGTATTCTTGGAATAATGCACAAGTGCATAAACTTATAGGTAAACTTATAAGTCTTATAAGTTTATGTAATCACGACGGGGGTCGAAAATTCTGATCGGCCTCAAAATGTGACATTATTCGTTTCAAGAGGTCTAGATTCCAAAAACGAAATGCCCGTCCGCCGTACGCCGTACCTTCCCCGTCTTTGCCGTTATGGGCAGTAGGATTTTTTTTTTTTTTTTTTTTTTTTAATCTGAAATTTTGACAAAATACTCGGCTTATCATTTATAGATGTGCCCGCAAGCAGCCCGATCGCTCAAACCCGTGGGGCGCTATGGGGATAAAATGGGGCTGCGGGAGGGGTTTTTTGATGGGGCTATGGGATCGAGTTAGGTGTCGTTTTCGAAGGATTTTTGGACGTACAATCCATTTTTGGGGGTCCCGGATTGATGCGATTTCACAGTGGGGATCTATAGGCTCATGGAGCTACAAACGGGATTTTTGAAAGATGCCAAGAGGCCAAATAATTTCCGAATGAATAAAAAAAAAAAATTGTTGAAAAACCATTTTTTTGAAAAAAAAGTTCAAAAGGTTTTTTCGAAATGTTATTGATTGACAGAATTAATTTTCTCACAAGTAAACTATATCAAAGAACAATAAACTCTTGGGTAAAATTTGCAGCGTTTTATCAATAGTTATTCCAATACAACATTAGACGTAAGCACCAATCACCTACTGCTTAGTGTTGACCCCTTACGACAACAAAATTTGTATTTAATACTAATCTATTATATATTTGAGGAATAACTTTTTATCTATTCAACGGATCCTGATGTTCTTGGTCTTGTTTTGTACATGAAGACTTCCTCTACAAACGGTAGTAGAATCAGACGTTTAATATAAAATTTATAATTTTGGCAGCTTAGTAAACTTGTATGTAAATTTGAGTTTTCCCCCTCCACCTCCCTCTCCCCTCCTGGTGGAGGAACAAGTATGGAGTACAAGGAGTACCTGGTAAAAATTTCAGCGTCGTAACATGTATAGAAGCAAAGTTATTCCGACATATGTATTGAAAAACAATACATTCAGCATTCGCATTCAGCAAGCAAAATTCAGATTCGTGGGAATCGCGCTACAATGTTTTCACTCGTGGCGAGGGTAAGTGATGAACTCTATCGTTAGCTGAATGTTTCGTTTCTGATGAGAAATCACTACCATTTCCGAAGACCCCCCCCAGAGTCTACCCCTCTACATACCAACTGGCATCAGGGGGAGTTGCGGTTGGGGGGGGTTAGGTGTTCATGTGGGTACTCATATGAAAGCTTGTGAGAAGGGGAATCTGAAAATTGATGATAGTGGAGGTATGAATGATGTTGGCGTTCTTGCATTTTTTTGGGGTGCATGGGTGGGTGGGTGGGGGGGGGGGGGTTAGGGGGGGGAGTAGGTTCATGTCGGTACTCATATGAAAGGTTGTGAGCAGGAGAATCTGAAAATTGATGATAATGCAGGTATGGATGATGTAGGCATGCATGACGGGGGGGGGTTTAGAGTATGCGTTCATGTGGGTACTCATATTATGAAGTAGAATCGCGGGGCTCTTGAAAAGGAGCGAAAATGGGAATTGCTGTGAAATCCTGAAAAACGGATTTGTGAGCTTAGTGACACCTTACCGAAAAATGTGAAAAAAACACACTTGTAAATTTTTTCCCCACGTTTTTGGTCCATACACATGTTCTCCACATCCCAATTGACTAAAATAAATTATTTAAAAAAATTCGAAGAAAAAAAAAATTGGTCGATTTGGGCTCGTTTTCACTGTAGTATCGCCTTAATTATAAATTTAAAAAAAATTATAACAAAACCATAAATCTCCCTTATGGGGAGACCTTTCAGTGTTTTTGTGATTATTTAATGACGAAAATTCCATGTAAAATATATATATATATTTCTTGGTACAATTAATACCTACAAGAGAATGATAAAAACAAGTGTAATATTTTCAGCGTTTTGTTTTTATGTGCATTTTCCCCCAATTTTATTGATTCTCACGGTCCACTTACGCCTAAATTTCTAAAACCAGTCAACAGGAATGTTTGTGGGTTTTGTATAGTTGAGCCCGCAACAAGCCAATCGGTTATCCATAAATTCCGGTTAGACATAAATAATGACTCTTGTAAAGTGAAAGGAGGCGGAAAGGGGACCACACAGAAAATACAAAAGACAATATCGCCAAAGTCTTTTATCTAAATGTCAGAGAAACCTTTTTCAGCCAAGTTATAGAATTAGCGGTCAAACGGTCTTTCGGCACACGATGCCGCCCTGAGGGATCTTTAGGCGTGTTTGAGGAAGTACAAATTCGCCAGTGGGTTTTACTTATTCATGAGATACCACCCGCAAGAAATAATCAGTAGTTGAAGTTTCGGTGTACGATAGAGAACTGTACAAGACTGTACAATACTGTACTGGTGTACAATAGAGAACTAATATAAAATACTAACCGTCGCTCGTTTATTTTAGAAGAAGCGAGTACCAAGGAGGTTTAGTTAACAGTTAACTAGTTTAGTTAACGTTAGTCATCAGTTACTGATGACTAAAGATCGACATGCAAAAGTTTGATGCCAAACATGGATTTAAAAACGTAGCAAATTTTTGACAAGGGTTTATTATTCTTTGATATAGGTTATTAAATAACCTATATCAACCTTTGCACAAGTAAATTTTACTTGTGCAAAAATTTAATTCTGTCAAAGAAAAAAAAAATTTTCTTTCAAAATGTTTTGTTAAAAAGTTTTGTTTTTTACTCGAAAAATATTTGATCTCCTGGGATCCTTCAAGTGATACATCAACGAATATCAACTTGGATACTGATTTTTACTTTCTTTTTTTTATAGAAAGAAGGAAACGCAAAAAGGCAAATGATTTCGTAACAGTTATATTCATAATGGTTACTATTATTAAGCTAATCAAAGTTTTCGTTCCCGTTATATTACGATAACATTGAAATAATGGAGGTATCTCATCCAGACGGGGGGAAATATGATTATAAGGGAGGATGAAAATTTACATGAGAAGTTTTTAATGGTTAAATTGTTCTGAAGATTTTATCGTTGTTCCAATAAATTTCCCCCCGAATTCTCCTAGATGAAAATTGTATTTATATTAAATATAAATTTTAATATTATTTTAATTTATATTATTTTATATTATATAATATGAATCCCCTCAAAAAAAAAAAAAAAAAAAAAAAAACTGGGACAGACCCTCATGAGAGTCTCGAACCTCGACATGAAAATGTCTTTGATGTCTTCTTCGCTGATCTTTTCCAAGTCTTATCATACTCATAGTTGAGGCGTTAGCTATCAAAACCAGCTCATTCCATTTTTGTAAATTTTACAGGAGACAAAAAAATTTTCATGACCACAACTTTGAAGATTAATTATTGGTTTTTTTTAAAGAAAATATAGGTATGGCCACGCAGAATTAGGCTAGTTTTCCATTTTCATCCTAAACTAATGAGTACCAACGTAATTAAACTGATTAGGTTGGAATGAGCTGGTTTTGTGGTAAAAACATTTTTTTCCAATTTTTTCGCTATTTCTTGTAAAACATTGAAGTTAAATGGGGTTTAACATTAATTTAACGTACGTTTCGAGAGTTTGTAAACCTATCACCGAACACCTGATTGAAATGTTTGGGGATTGCTTTCTGAAGCACGTCGCACTGCAGCCAAGCAATAAATTTCTCTAGTCTGACGGACATGACGGGAAACCAACGAGAACAAATTTGGGTTACAGTGCTGACAGCTACGTTGAAACGGTACCTATGCTAAATCATGTTCCAGCGTACCAGGACGTAGGCGCATCAATGCTATTACGAATTCTGAGAATTTGGGCAATACATTCCTGTGCGAATGCGGTAGGTACCACTCAAACCTCCACGAAATCGAAAATAAGTTTCAACAGTTCGAAACTCGGACACATGTAAAAAACTTGGTTTTTCGTTGTCATCAAGCAAGAAACCTTTTTGAGATGAAGAATCAGTTTTGTCTCTACGACACGGGTGTCTGGAATGGAAAATAGGTTTGACTACGGTGCCGACAAATTTGCGACATGACAGCATTTGGGGAAACACTTGAACAAAAAAGCCCTTCCTAAAACAACAAAATTTGTTGTTTTAGAATTTAATTCTATTTACATAAAATGTTAAAATTTCAGCAGTAGGTTTAAGTATTTACCGATAGATATTTCTCTCACTAAAATTTCGTTGGGAGGCTCTCTGGGACTCCTAAAGTCAAATTACATGACCAGCGCCCTCTTGCTCAGTTGAGCGACCTATTTTCTCTTCTGCATGCCCTAACTAAGAAGCAGAAATGTTGTTGGGATACTCTGGGATGACAAATTAGATGACCGGTTCCGTTTAGCTCAGTTGAGCGAGTTATTTCCGGTTGGTTCTCGTGTAGGTGTCACAGCTAGCTTGGTTACGCGGCAAGACCCATGGGTTTTGAAACGTTTTTTTCAAACATATTAATTGGATTTTGAAAACACGTATACCTAATAGGAAATAATTACCTCTGGGTTGAAATGATGAGGATGAGGTATGGTCATTCTCGCCTTTATGGTGTTCTGTTGAAGTTCATCTGCACACTTCGCTGCTGTCAGTTCTGCAACTTCTTGATTAGGAGTCCGCATGTTAGCGTGGCAATAAAAATCCTCGACGATCTTGTTCCCCACGATTTCATCGGTTTCTGAGGGAGTTTCAGCCTGTAAAAAAATAATAATAAAAAAATAAACAATTGAACCACTTATTGGAAATAGGACGAGAGAGAGAGTGATCGTTTTTCATTGTCAGCATACAATCGTATTGGACAATCGTCACAATTCAACAATCTAAAGATGTAGCTATAACGTCAAGTTAACCTAAGTTAAAGTTCAGTAGTAAGGCATGCTTTATTAAGTCTTTATGAGTCAGGAGTCCAACCATCCGCTGCCACGAAAAAGTCCTCCAGAGAGTACGGTGCCAATGCTCTGAGAAACCGACCAGCATGAGCTTTGAAGGAGCGTTTATGGGTGATTCCACGAAAACTGGAAATTTTAGGTCTTTCAAACAGGATGGCTCTCCTATTTGATTTTTCAAAAAAACTTTTTTTTGGGCTTAAGGGAGACGACGATAGCTTTAATTCGAATCAAGTTTCATCCCTTTCCTTGAAAACTTAGGTATGAAATTTCAAATTTGAAGTTCGATATCCTCATTCTCTCACGTGTCCCTTTCTCGGAGTTCCCAACTTCAACAACTACTGACGATGAACCAAGTAGATTTTCGCCAAAATCCAATGTATCGTTATTTTCACCTGCTCTTCACCTTCAACTTTTTAGAGAATACGGATTTTAACAGTGAACCGTGTTGAGTAAGGACAACATCATGTGGCTGTCACGGAGGTAGTCACCTCATTCTCTCACATTATTTTGAGAAAGTCGTGTGTCCGCCATGCCCCCAGTAGGACCGGAAAAATGGGTCAGCAACACTTCCACACATCGCGTCTGCACGTCGAGAAATCCTCATTGTCAAAATATCCTCCCTCTTCAGTCGGTGTCCTGTTTTGTGGGAGAATTTTATCTTCCGGCACTTGAATTCTCATTCTCTCATCTTTCATAAACTAGTTGCGGTAAGTTTCAGAATTTTGATTATCAGTCACATAGTGAGCGTTGCCAAGTGCTTGTGCCATGTGATTTTTGAATATTGCAGTAATTACAATGTGTGCAATAGCATCCTATTTTGAAGCCAAAAACCTCATTCTCTCATTCTCATTCTGTCACGTTAATCATAGGTAAATGAGAGAATGAGGTTCGGAATGAGAGAATGAGGATGATCCTACATTCTTACGATTTTATTATATTACCTAAATATATTTCCTATTTTTCATTAATTGAGTAGACCAACGCAATGTACGCTAGAGTCAATTTATTATACATTCAAAATCAATCTGGCGTCTCATTTTATTTGTTTTCCTCATTCTCATACCTACCTCATTCCCTCATCTTACGAATTTACAAAATTTTCTATTCTTGCTAAACGGAGCACTTGTATGATTGAATTCGTTGCTAAACTTCATCTGAACCACCTTCAAAGTAAGCCTAATCAAAAAAATCTATAAACAAAGAAAGAATTTTTCACTCATATTTGGACATCAAAAACTTCCAGTTTTCGTGGAATCACCCGTATATCAAAGAGAGTAATACATCCTAGTGTAAAATTTGCGGGTTTTTTTTTTTTTTTTTTTTTCTTGAACCCCTAAATAATTGTAGGTACAAGAATTGTTCGGACGATTCAACGCACCTAACTTCCTCACCAAATGAGATAAATTTTATCTAATTTGCTGAAGAAGTTTAATCAACCTGATTTTATCAACTTACTCAGGAACCGGTAATGGCAAAGGCTGCTCCCGACCAAAACCCGCCTCTCACGAGTGTTACCTAATGTTTCTTAATTAATGGTTCATTGATCAACTTCATTTTACCACTGCGTTTTGTGTTATGGGGGTCCTGATATCTCGCGCACAACCCCCTCATTGTGCGACGATTTTTGACTTGATGCCGCCATGTTGAAGTTAGATTCTCACGAGTGTTACTAGCTAACAGCAACAAACATGAGCCCATAGTAACAGTCGTGAGAAAAATTGTAACCCTGGTTAAAAATCAATTTAATTTCCAATCTCTGGTCAAATTCACGGTAAGTCTAATGTCCTTGAGCCCTTAAACGGTATGTTGGTTACATTCTTGTGCCTTGTCCCCAGGCATTGACTCCTACTACTGTCAGAATGTCCTACTATGCTCAGTCAATGCTAATGATTTCAGAGTTTAATAAATCTTGTTCTGAGACACTGTTTTGATTTTTCACCAATTTCCCCTTTTCACTTCACAACTTAGTGTCTCATTTTCTTCGGTTCTCACGAGTGCTACTGACGAGGTGTCACTATTTGACGGTCCAAACCTGCCTGTAAGGACCAGCAACTCGTTAGAAATTGATGCTAGGAACCAGGAACCCTCAGATGCAGGCAAGACAGCAAAATGTCACTTAGAGCTCAATTTGGCGTATTACTGAGAGATAGTGTGAATTCAGGGTTGGAAATAGTAACACTCGTTTCTTATTTCTTATTTCTTTATTTCACGGGACAAGCCCAATTACATTCTATAAAATCAGTACGTCATTCTAACCAGGGGAAAAATGATTATGAAAATGAATATAAAGTGAAAATATAAAAATGATAAAGGAAATTACAAAATAAAAAGAAGCTATATAAAGGGGGGAAAAAAAGCGAAAAAAAAAACAAAAAAAAAACAGGGGAAACTGTCTCTATGTATAAATGATAGGGGACGAGGAAAGTTTTGATTTTAACGTGGCTAGGGAGGAGTGAAAAAAGTCGAAATCGGGGTTTACAGCCAGGAAGAGGTTCGCACTGCGAGGGATTCTGCTCTGGTAGTTTGCAGGAGAAAAAGGGATGTAAAAAAGCACTTGCGAGCGGGTAGAGGTTCGCTGTGCAACAAGGCTGATCTTCGACAGAAGCGTAGGGCAGTCGATTTGATTATTCAATATCTTGAACAGCAACGTGAGATCGGCTGAGCCACGACGCCTCTCCAGGGACTCCAGGCAGCACCGCTCACGAATATAATCGTACTCAACATCGGCTGAGGGGATACCCAGCTTGAAAGCAACAAATCGTAAGAATTTTTTCTGGACTCGCTCAAGCCGGTACTTGTGCACAGCGTATGACGGGCACCAGACAGAAGATGCATACTCCAAGATTGGAAGAACCAGGGCTTTGTAGACCGTCACGATAGCAGGTATACTTGGGAATTCCCTTGTGTTCCTTTTCAGGAAACCAAGAGTACGCATAGCTCGGTTTGCAAGCCCCTCTATATGACGCGAAAAACACATCTGCTCGTCGAAAAGCACGCCCAGATCAACCATCTCACTCGACCTTCGTAGGGGAGCATCGCCGAGAATGTAGTCAAAAATGAATGGCTGGGCCTTGCGGTTAAAAGTAACCACCGAACATTTAGCGGGGTTAAGGTGAAGGTGATTTAGCGAGCACCACTCCTCCAACCGAAAGATCGCATGCTGAAGGGTCTCACAGTCAGACGGATAACTTATCTGACAGAAAATCTTCAGGTCGTCGGCAAAGAGAAGACATCTGATGTGAGGTCCAAATATCTCAACGACACTGTTTATCATAAGGAGGAAGCATAGGGGACCCAAATGGCTACCCTGTGGAATACCCGATGAAGCAGCAAAAGGTGAAGACAGAGCGCCCTTCACACGAACGACGAGCTGGCGGCCACGTAGGTAGCTTTGCATCCATTCCAGAAAAGATCCATGAACGCCCAAGGAATTCAAAAGTGAGAGGAGATGAAAATGAGACAATTTGTCGAAGGCCTTGGCGTAATCAGTGGAGATAACATCGGTCTGGAGATCACGCTGGAAGCCATCCAGGACGAAGTCCTGGAATTCCAACAAGTTGGTGGCCGTTGAGCGGCCTCGAAGAAACCCGTGCTGTTCACGTGCCATAAACGAAGAGAACTTGAGCGAGAGCTGGTCAACAACTAGTTTTTCCAAAAGCTTAAGATATCTTG
Source organism: Pilophorus perplexus (assembly GCA_955831195.1). Taxonomy (NCBI): domain Eukaryota; kingdom Metazoa; phylum Arthropoda; class Insecta; order Hemiptera; family Miridae; genus Pilophorus; species Pilophorus perplexus. The sequence goes on from OY037009.1 coordinate 1,275,152, forward strand.
TCTAAGAGTCGTGCATGGTTCGCTGTAATCAATAAGATAATATCTTATACCTACCGCGGCCTATTTTGGTTCACTACCTATATTTCGTTCGTAGTATATTTCAACGCAGAACCTTACATGTAAGGTTCTGCAGAGCCCAGCCGGGAACGGATGTTTCGTTCAATAACCCTGGTGGTTCGTTCCAACCGGAGTTCGTTGTTGTGATTTCTACTGTAGTCAATTTGACATTAGCAACTAAGTCTTAACCACTTAAGTAATGTTTTTTGTTTGTTTTTTTTTTTTTTAACATGGATATGTTTTTGGGCTGGGGGTCATTCTAAAATTTGCGACACCAAGCGACACTAAACGACACCAAAATTTGTTACGCAACATAATCGCGAAAACTATAATCACATGATTGGTCTGTAAGGAAGTTTGGCGGTTGGTTACTAGAAACTGTTTCTACTCGACAACCAAAATTTGTGACGACGAGTTTACAGTAAACATATCCATGATTCAATGTTTTTCCGCGAAGCGGAGAATTTCCAGGGTTTTTAAATTGCCACTTTCGCTTTCTCCCACACCTGCCTTCCGAGCCCGAGAAACGGCCTTCAACCAATGCAATTGTCTTTCCATCTCTTTGCTCTGCTTAGCTTACTAATTAGAAAACACGAATGCTATTTCTAATTAAAGCCGTCAGGGTTCACGGCTTGATGGAGCCAGGAAAATCGTATCATGGAAGCCTCCAAACCCCCTCATTCCTTTTTTGGGAGCTGATATTTTCATTAAAGGGATCGTAAAGTTTTACGAGTTACAAAAAAGCTTTCCAGCTAAAAATCCTTCGGGGTGGACTGTCATTAGAACTTTTCTTTACAATGTCTAATCATCTACAAGAGGATAATGTGAGAGTAGAGAAAATTTCTTAACGCGCGGATTTCTAATCAACTCTTATTTTATTCGGAGTTGGAGAACTAGAAGCCATTAACGGAAAATCTTTGTTAACGCGGGGATGTTCCGCATTTTAAAGAGAAAGTAAGTTTTCTCGCGTTTTGTCGAAGATACGATACGTAGTAGGTACGTGAAATATGGCCAAATGTGGGAAAAAGTGGGTATCAAGTAGGTAAACTGATGACGTATGTCTGGGTCAAGGCAGCCTCCACCCCCATGACTTGATACTAACCCCTAAAACACAAATCTGCTCACCGTTTTCTGTTTTAGAGGTAGGTAAGTCAGACAGCACTGTGGTTAAAAGTCACTTAAGTGTCTTCAAATAGCAGTCACAACTGTTGTGACTGACACAGACATAGACCTGGTCATAGTTTACCCGTTTCCCGCGTCTTCCATACTTCCGTTGACTGCAGAGTAGCCACGATCCTCCAAAGTTTCTACAGGTTTTCTGAAGTATTTTTGCAGTTTTTTCAATGCGGTTCCAAAGTATTTAAAAATTCTCTGTGAGTCTACAGTATTTTCGTAGTAGGCATTTCTACTGTTGTTCTAAAGTATTGACATTTTATGTCTTTGCTTTGGCACATAAACTCAAAAATCGTCACGAAAACTGTTGACGAAAATTGTCCCAAGCCGCTTCTAGGGAAATGGAACTTGTTTAGTTTTTCCTTAGCTGTAAGTGTAGCTTTACACTCTAGGAAGCTGTAATTTCGTATGTAGCCTCTTTAGGACATTTACTTGACGATGCCCAGGGTCCTGATCAGCTGAGTTGCTCTTAAGCTTAATTTAGACTAGTCGAGTAAACGGTAGAGTAGAGTCCTTGTCACTCTACTGACCACTCTACCGCCTACTCTACTGTACTCTACCAAAACTGTTTACATTCGTAGAGTAGGCAGTTGAGTGAACAGGAGAGTCCAATTTCTGGTGGTCCCACTATGGGGGACCCGGTAGAGTAGAGTAACTCTACCACAGTGGTAGAGTACTCTACTCTACCGTTTACTAGTCAGTAGAGTGAACTCTACTATAATGAGAACTGGGTAGTTGGTGAGGGATAAGCCGGCTTATCCCTCACCAACTACCCAGTATGAATAATCAGGAAGCCGACCACACCACACCGAATAACTATAATGAGAACGTTTACATGAGTAGAGTGCAATTAGGTCACTCTACTCTACCGTTTACTCGACTCGTGTAAATTAGCCTTCAAAGCTAATTTCTATGATTTACACTCAATTGTAATAGAGGGGAGTACAGAAGAGGGAAAGGGGCGGGTAGGAAATGGTGTTGGGGGGGGGGGGGGGGGGGCTAAAGACATAAAATGTCCCAATGTGTTGCAGACTCGTATGCAAGCGTTTCTTGCTCAAATAATCGCTTAGTCCATCAGGTTTCTTAACTCCTCAGGCTAACTTCTGTGGTGTTTTTTCTCAGTTTTTCTACAATTTTTCAACAGAATTTCTACATTGACGACTCTTTCTGATTGGCCCCTGATTAAGTACGCAGCTGATTTGGCTCCCCATTCAAGTAGAAAAGGCTGAGACATATACGCACATTGACATTCAGCAAAAAGACAAGTCCGCGTCAATTTTGTACCACCTCCCACGATTCCCTGTAACCTGATCATGTCGTCAATGAATCACTCGGCTCAAAAAGTAGGTACTTAACGAGAAACTTATAGTTTTCCGAACGTGCCAGGTAGGTGTGTGTTTAGCCATCAGGTCGGTAATATCGGGTGATTCAGGGGATACAGATGAAATGGGTACTTCCACAACAACGGCAGCTTTCTACTTAACACCTTCCCGGGTTAAGAAACCACAACGGAAGGTTATTCTTCATCTGGGGATCCATTTTACTTTCTCGACCGTTTAATGGGGAGATTGCAACATCGATTGAGACTGCAAGAGGTTTACAATTCCGTCGAGTAAATTAGTCAGGACGTTGCAAGTTTTCCATACCGAATCTTCTCCGGCAATACTCGCTCTTTTCGGTCTCTTGCCGGAAGTTGGAGAGAAAAGTCAGCCGTCCGTGGCTAAAAAGATCCGAGGGGAAAAAACCCTTCGGACAAGATGTCTTCATTAGATTTTTCCGTCCAGCTTTCTTCGCTGGGAGGCCAGCGGTGCATCGCGTGATTCATCACCTTCACTGGTCGCACGCAGCGGTGCAACTTGCAATCTTATCTCTGAAATACGATTGTTATGTATGTTGTTTTGCTTCCGAGTCCACCAAAGGTATCGGGAGCATTGTTTTCACTTTTGGGATCGAATAAAGTTTTTATCCCCAAAATTGAATTTTCCACTTGCATTTTGCGTTTCAGAACCTCCAGAGCAAATTCGGTTCCGTGTCTGTCTGTCCGTAATTTTCAGGGATTGTACGGGTAGGTACGGCCACTTGAGGTCCCGCTTGGCAGTTTTGATTTATTATTCTTGGAATAATAGGTACACCTATGTCGCTCAACTCCGATCGACCTCAAAATTTGACATTATCCGTTTCAAGAGGTCTAGATTTCAAAACCGAAATGTCCGTCCGCCATCCGAACCGTTTTGGGCAGTACGATTTTTTTTTTTTTTTTTTAATCTGAAATTTTGGTACAATGACTGAGGCAATGAGGTTCAGGCATTCTTCTTAGGATAAGTGATTCATGTTCTCACGACGGGGTTAAAAAATTTGGACAGTCCTAGGGGTTTATAGGCAAAAACCATAAACATTTTCAGCCCGATCGCCCTAGCCCGTGGGATTTTATGGGGCTAAAATGGGGCTACAGGAGGGTTTTTTGAAGGCTTTTGGCTATGGGATCGAGTTAGGTGTCGTTTTCGAAGTATTTTAGGACGTAGAAACCATTTTTGGGGGTCCCGGAACGATCGATTTCACCGTGGGAATCTATAGGGCTAGAAGTGGGATTTTTTGAAAGATCTCAGGTGGTCAAATATTTTCCGAGTAAAAAAACATTTAAAGAATAAATTTTTTTTTCAACATTTTTTACTGACACAATTACTTTTCGCACAAGTATTTTTGCACTTATCAAGTAACCTATATCAAAGAATAAGAAATCCTTGTGTAAAATTTGCTGCTTTTTTTAACCACGCTTTTAACTGGCGGACTTTTTATATTGAAAATTTACGCAGGGTTTTTTATAATAATGAATAATGAATAATAATTATTCATCGATATAAGTTGATCGTGCAAAAGTTAACTCTGTCGATAAGTAAATATTTACCGAAAAATGTTATAAAAAGAATTTTTTTTGTACCTCGAAAAATGGATTATGCCTCGAAATTTACTCGGAAAACGAAAAATAATTTATTGGACCCGCCACCACGGATCCACTATACATCTCATTTGTAGGCCCATGAAAGCCTCGTAGATCTCCACGGTGAAATCGGATCGTTCCTGAACCCCAAAAATGCATTCCAAAAATTCATTCATGCAAAAATACTTCAAAAACGACACCTAACTCGATCCCATAGCCGAAAACCATCAAACAACCATCCCGTAGCACCTTTTTTAACCCCACAAAACCCCACGAGCTTGGGTGAAAATGTTTCTGGTTTTAGCCATAAACCCCTACTGTCCAAATTTTTGAACCCCGTCGTGAAAACATGAACAAATTATTCTAAGAAGAATGCCTGAACCAAACTGTCATAGTACAAACGTGGGAGCCCATCAGTTCGGGATTCGTAATAAGCGGAATGCTTCTCCTCGATCTTACAACGTTATCGTAATTGTAGCCTTCGCTACCAGGAAATACGCAATGAAAAGAATAGGGGGCTTTCACTATCACTTTGATATGATCGAGCATTTCCATTCCTGAAACGGGCACGAGAAGAGTTGCCAGACGTATTCTGTATATATATATATAGTGCAGGTACTATATAGGTATACAGTAGAAAGTAGTACAGGTACTATTTTGTCTCTTAAAATAGTATAGGTCTATACTATTTTAAGAGACAAAATACTAACAAAAAATGCCTATGTACTATAACTAGGGTGGCCAGATATTTTTTTCGAGGAAGCAGTACATTAAACAAATAGTCTTCGGACACTATAGTATAATATACTATATATATAGCCTATGTGTATATAGTACCTACTATAGTACAAGAGCCTTTTTTTTGTCTATAGACAAAATTATTATTATTAGACATTAAAATTTTTTTGTCTATAGAGAAACAAAAAAATTTCAATGTCTAATAAAACATCACATTAGGTTAAATCAGTGCCACTGGCCACAAAAATATTATGACTATATGATATAATCTACATCTTATAAAGGAGATCCATACCAAGAGATCAATACTGTTCGGTTGCATTTAAAAACTAGAGACTTTTATGATTTGAAACGGGTGTTTGAAAATCATAAAAACCATAGCTCCACCAACCAACTTCTTCTTCTCCTAATTGATAAAAGGTGTTGATGTTCTATCTAATTTAGGGTCCGGGCGTCTGGGCACCATCATTCTTTGGAAGATATTGCCAAGTGCGTAAGTAAGTTGGCAGGAACTTCCTGCCAGGAAGTAGCGAGCCTAAAACTCTACTAGTTTCAAAAAGCAGTACATTTCAGGTGTACACAAAGGTCTCTGTGTACAGCAGTATCACATACCTTAAAGCAGTACTGTACTGCAAAAAGCAGTACATCTGGCCACCCTATTATAGTCTATAACATACATAACGGGCCCGGGAACCGAACGTCGACTAATACTTTTTTCTGAAAGAACTTCATAATTTGAAGGCATAGCAGTGAGTTTTGGGCTCCTAAGGTGTAATACAAATTTCTAGGGCACTTTCAAAATTTTCAACTTTGAATCTGGAGGGAAAAGTGGCGCTACTCTCTCATTGGCTGCTGTCATTTTTTTTATTTTATACTCTACTTCTTATGCTAGCGCACACTGGCGGATTAGTAAAAGTGCCACTGCGGGAAAATTCAAAACGCCAAATATTCACTAGTGATTTCCTGTGCTCAGACACCTAATTTCTCACTGCTAAAGTTAGCAGTGAGAAATTAGGTACAGTTCTGTACTGAGTACTTTGTTCATTACTAGTTCAACTATGTTCGGCCGAATTTTCCCATTTATCTGACCTAGTTCCTTGGCCCATTGGTTACTGCTTCCCAAAAAACGGCTATCTCCTCCCTCAAAACCAGATCCTGCTCAATAAAAACCAGCTTCTGCTCCCTCTAAACCATCTTCTCCCTCCTCAAATTCAGCTCACTAAAAATCCGTTTCTGCTTCCTCGAAACGTCCTTCTTCTCACTAAAAACCGGTTCCGCTTCCCAAAAATTAGCGTCTGCTCACTAAGTGGGAGATGGTGTTGGTCGCTTGAAACTAGTAGTCCCTACGGCATTTTTTTTTTTTTTAAATTGTTTTGGGAAATGATTTTAATAAAAAACTAGCCTCTTCTAAATTATTTAAATGGCGAGTGTTATAAATTAAGTTATATACTGGAGAGAACGATGACATCTCAGCTGTACTACTGGTCCACATGACTCGAATTGGTAGAGAACTAAACTCATAAACTTCTATCGTCTTCTCGTCTCCCACATTGGATTAGACTCTTCACCTTCAACCAACTCCCATGGTCATCAATCATTCAATACAGTGAGCATAATATGCTCGACTATTACATCAATAATATTGAATATGTAACATATTATGTGTTGCACCCCAAATTGGTATATTAAATATTTTTTGGATGGTTGCACACTTTAGTCAGTTTTTTATTTCCATTTCATAATATATTAAATATATTTAATAATTGGTATGTATACCAATTTGGGGTGCAACACATATTGATGTAATAGTCGATATGCTCACTGTATTGAATGATTGAATGAAAGACAAATTTTGTCTCTTTTGGTAGGTAACGAAATAGTAGGTGCATTAAATTTTGTTTGAACAATTTCTGGGCACGAGCCCCTCGCCGTGTTCGGAGTTAGAGCTTCGCCCTCGTCGTTTTGGGAAAGTCTCCGAACCGGACTTGAGGGATAATTTGTAGAAAATAAATCCAAAAAGAACCCGCCCACATCGTGAAAACCCACCGATTAGAAGTCATTACACATTCAGAGGATGAAGACGTTTTTTATCTCTTCCGACCTTTCCACACGATGGTGCATACCTTCCGAATGACCCGAGTTTTCTCTTCCTTGTGCTCATGCTCCTCGTTAATTGATTGATAAAAAAAAAAAAAAACATTCACTTTTGCAGCTATCAATTTTTGCTTTAACTTGCATAATAACACGGTTGATTTCATGTTCATGATGTACTGCTACTTTCTAAGATACTTAGGAACCTCGTTATGGGCAAGCTTTTCGTATTAATCGTTTTTGGTTTATTATTCTCCGTATAATAACCAGTCCTTTCGCCAAAAGGGACCAATGTTTTGATCGCCTTGAAAATTGAATAGGTATAACTGCGAAACTTCTAAAATGCCGATTTTGATTGATTTTGATCTGACTAAAAATTGAAAAGCAACTCAAAACTTCAAAAATGCAGATTTTTATCGTCCTAATTTTTTTTTTTACCCGGTTGTAGAAATGCAATCAAGCCACTTCGAACCAGTTCCTGACCTCCCTGCATCGGGTTTACAAAATTTCCAAGCAGGGGGTTTTCTCTTTAAACCCTCCTATATAACCTCTTCAAACCCGGTTTCAGCGTCTGGTAAAATCAAAATACAGACATTTTCCGGAAAATTCCGGATTGGAATGGATGATGGAGCAGGGGGCCATGGGTGTCTGGGGGACACCCGACAAAATGGTCAAAGACAATAAAATTTATTTAATATTTAATATTGTGAAGACAAAATTTGTCATTTTATGACTTCACAATAATTATTATTGCTTCCACTCAAGCGAGACGCTAGTATTGTGATGGCAAGCTAAGAGACACGCGGCGTCTATCAAGTAGGTGTCTGCTCCAAGTAGAAGAGGAGGAGGAGGGTGATACGATTTTGGTCATCTTTATTCTAGGTCGGAAAAATCTGAAATTGGTCTTAAAAAATCCTGTTTGGCGAGCATAGGTAGTGCGAGAAAAGTCTGAAATCACCAAAACGTAGCTCCATGTGGCGTATCTGAGCTCCTTAAGTAGGGAATAACTGGAAATTAATCTTTTTCTAAAAAATTTGAAAAAATACCAAAATTCGTTTTGGCGAGAAGATGACGTAAAAAAATCCTCCCCATGTTAAGTTGAACTTTGACTACACACATTGCAAATTTTTTCCGCTCCACAGAAAAACATTGAAGCATGGATATGTTTTTGGGATTGACGACATGACTACATAGCAACACATAGGTTTATTGGTATCGCGTCACAAAAAAAGTCTTACGAAATTTCGCATGACCCCCAGCTCAAAAACATAATATGTTTATGATATTATCCATGTTAATATGAAACCACCAAAAAGTTGCACCACGTGGCGCATCTAAGCTTCAAAAGTGAAGCAAAAATCAGGGCTTGGAGCACTTGACTGGATATTGGGGTGGTGGGTCAAGGGGTGTACGAAGGGGACGCGGCGGCTCACCCCTTCTTCCCTTCCCCTCCGGCTGACACCCCCCCGGCTCAACCAACCTGTATTTTTCAAGAAGAAAAACTAGTATTTTGGGACGGAGAATCCATTTTTTGGGGTCCCGGAACTATCCAATTTCACTGTGGGGATCTATAGTGCATTCATGGGGCTACAAATGGGATTTTTGAAAAATCCCAGGAGGTCAAATATTTGCCGAGTAAAAAAGATACTTTTTTTTTTTTTTAATTTTTTGACACAGAATTAATATTCGGACATGTAACTTATATCAAAGAATAATAAACCAATGTGTAAAATGTGCTGCGTTTTTTGAAGAATTTCGGCTACGGGGTCAGGTGGGGTATTGTTTTCGAAGTATTTTTGGGCGTAGAATCCATTTTTGTGGGTCCCAGGACCTATTTCCAATTTTTGTGAGTCCTATTTCACTGTGGGGCTTTCATGGGGCTACAAATGGGATTTTTGAAGGATCCCAGGAGGCCAAATAAGATATCGTTTTCCGAGTAATTTTGAACGCATAATCCATTTTTCGAGGTACCGCATCTGTCCAAACAATTTACCTAGAGAGTTTCTTTAAAAATTGTCAAAATATTTTCTTAATGAAACGGAAATAATTGTTATACAATTAAGCTATTATAAAGAATAATATTATAAACAAATAAATAGAAATAAAAACATAAATAAAACGATGCAAATTTTACACAGGGGGATTATATAATTTATTTCATTTTAATTAAATTGAATTTATTCATTCATTCATTCATTGAACACGAAGGTGTTAATTTGTTTAATGATGGGGTCACTAGTGCCAAACGCCAAGAACATCAAGGACAAATTTTAAAATCGACCTGCACTCTGTCTTTAATTGGAAACTGGAACCGGTGTAGGTGACGTCACCTACACCGGTTTTTGAATCGGCCAGAACAACTTAAGATGATTATAAACTACGTGAAAGACTTTTTGTTACAAAAATGATATACCTATCTCTCCCTTTTTGGCTTCTATCAACATTGATTTCAACAACATCTAACAACAGGATGATTTAACCCGAAATTCGGGCGCATTTGCATTCCTAATTGGCTCTTTTGTGAATTCGGTATAGTTTTTTGGAATATCTCAAAGCTGAAAAAATTTCTCAGGACCCTGAGTGTTGTTGTTGGATTCTATAGTGTTGAAAAAGTGATTTTCATGCAGCAGTGTTTGAGTAGTAAAAACCATCCAACTGGATTTATCGATATGAGAAAAAACGCTGTGTGTGATCGGAGACTCAGATCAGTTTACGAGGAGATGTGGAGGGTGTTAGGAATTGTGATGGTTTTCCACGTTGTGTCGTCAAGCGGTAATTACTTCAGCCAAATGTCCACTTTGGTCAATTTAGGCCGAAAAGCGGCCTCGTTAGGAATGAGAATCTCCGCAAACGCGTTTGCTATCGGTTCCAAAGTGTTTTCAGTCGCGGTCAACTCGCAAGTGAAACAATTTTCGGTTTTTTTGACGACGATAGTCCCGCGGATGCCGACGTTGGCGAGTTCCAGCTTCAAATTGGATGACGGCTCGATCAGATTCGACGGAGGGCGGATTTATTTCAGCGACTTCGACGTTTCAACGGGAATCGTCGACGGCCTGGCGAACGTCCGATGGTTTTGGGAGCCGGTCAGAATCTTTTACCCGAACGTCACTTACGTCGATGGCGACGGTCGAGCATATCACGGAAAGATTCTCGCGGACGTGCAAAAGATCGAACTCTCGATAAATCTCGTTTTACGCCCGACGAACTGCCCGATCAAATTGCGATCGATGTACGTTGAATCGATTAAAATCGTCCGTTTGAGTTCGTACTGGTCGAAACCGTTCGATGCAGCACTTTTGAAGGAGTTTTTCACCGAGTTGCCGTCTAAGTGGGAAAAATCCATTCCTGAAGCTCTTCTGAGGAATTTGCAGGCTTCGGCTTTTGTGAGAGGAGTGTCTCGGTGTAGCGACGACTCTCGCCTCAATTTGCGCTCTATTTTGAACATTTGAACGCGGTCGGGAGTTCATCGTAAAATCGGGGCGAGTTGGCGATTTCAACGGTAACAATAAATTTATGCTCGATAAATTTCGCAGTTCTATTTCTTGCTTTTGTGTTGTGGAACAATAATCCGACCTCCTCTGCTCGCTGTCGACCGCCGAGGCTCAAAAATCAATGTCATTAAATGACACAGTTTTTATTGACACAGATTTAAATTCGTGTCCAGTTTTTACGAAAGACTAATAAACCCTCGCGTAAAATGTGCTGGGTTTTTGGTTTTACTCCACCCAGCAGCCTATCCAAGCTTCAAATCCAAGCACTTAAAAGCTGGATCAAATTTTTTTTAATTACTCCCTAACATAATCCCTTCACAAACACTGCTGCAAATTTTACGCAAGGGTTTATTATTCGTTGATATAAATGGTCAAAAATTATAAATCTGTAGCGATTCCAGCCTCTGTACGGCTATTGTTTTTCCGGAGGGAGGGCGCCATAATGCATAATCCGCGTCTTTTAGATGCGATTGCTCACTCCCTTTGAAAAATCTCGTGTCTGGGGTGACGCCTTGTCGCGGATTGTGTTCCTTCAGGGAAAGGGACCCCCAGGCTCCGCTACCTATAGGTAACTATAGGTAGCTTATGTGGGCCCTTTTGTCTCAAGTTTTGAAGATCACTGGATCGTAGAGTGCGGATTTTCAGCAGTTGTCCGTAGAATTCGCCGAGAAACCTCCCCACTGAATAACTCTCCGTCGTGCAACAATTATTGTTCCCGCTGAATGGAACTTTTTTTAGTCATCATGGGAGTCGGTCGCATTTCAGTGGCCTGTTCAACAAACGTCGAGGTATGTACAGTGTACATTGTACACTTACCTACTATTCCATCTATCGCTCTACAATATCCCCCCGGGGAGACCAGGACTCCGTCCCGTGTGCTCATTAAATGCTTAGAGCGACTTAACGAAAGTATAGGACTCGCTCCCGGTCGCGGTCGTTTGGCTTATAAGCTTTTAAATAGGATTCCCACCCGGTTACTTTGGGGTGGATTCAATCACAAGCTCAATGTTGGTTATTTACTGCACAGTAGCAAATATAAATCATTTTTAAAAAAACTACATCTTATACTGAACATTTTGATATAATATAATCATATGTACAAAAGAGAAGAAATTTGCGAAACTTCAAATGACTGCCTTCCCAAGGAGTCTTCGGTAGTTATTTAAAACGTTAGAAACGCTAGAGGGAACCATAGGTTCAAACTATATCTAATTTCTCCCTTGAGAGGGAAAAACATTAAATCATGTTTAATGTTTTTCCCTCGCAAGGGAGAAATTAGATATAGTTTTTTAAGGTCAAGAAAAAAGAAAAGATTCTAATTAACCAAAACAATTTATTATATATACATCCCAGCCATTTCACTGAACTCTACAAGTATAGGGTGCATTTACTGTACTTATTATAGAACTCGTCATCAACATATGGTTGCTACAACAGAAGGTAGTAACTGTGTAGTAACCATTGGTTACTACACAGTGTGTCCCTTATTTGAGCCAAAAATCTTTTTTTGAGAAAACTGAGACGCATACCCTCCCATTTTGTTCCATTTGGTCTAAAACTACCGTGTACGAAATATTTCCCCTCTAGGATAACGTTAACCCGTGCCGAATCTTCGCCAAAGTTCATAAATGTGAATTTCGGCTCTTCCACTCCATAAGTGCCCACCCCCCGGCCACCCCCTTCATCCGACCAACCTGAAATTTTTATCGAGCCTTTGGCTGATATTATTGAAGATTTGGTAAAAATTTGAAGTCGATTCAATAAAAAACACAGACGTGAGAAAATTTTGAGTGCTTGATAATGACTTTTTTTATAAGAAAATCTGCCTCTCCAGCTACTTTCGAGTATACCTACCTATCATGTTGTTGATTTCTAAACTATCAGTTCTATTTTTATTTTTCATGTTTTCATCGGGTTTTTGGGAAGTTAACAATAATTTGGTCACGATTTCAAGTGCTGGCTGGTACACTGAGTCTATGAAGTGGATGGGTGACAATTTAACCACCCTGAAACCAAAACAATGAAGGAATGTGAGATAGAACATAGAAACCATGAAAATCTGCCTCTCCAGCTTCTTTCGAGTATACCTACCTATCATGTTGTTGATTTCTAAACTATCAGTTCTATTTTTATTTTTCATGTTTTCATCGGGTTTTTGGGAAGTTAACAATAATTTGGTCACGATTTCAAGTGCTGGCTGGTACACTGAGTCTATGGTGTGGATGGGTGACAATTTAACCACCCTGAAACCAAAACAATGAAGGAATGTGAGATAGAACATAGAACGTTATTTAATTTTAGAAGACTGTGTAGATAGTGTTGATCAAAGTCAAATGATGACAAATGAAATGAGAAAAATCATATGATCATGAGAAAACAGGTTGTTAAGATGAGACTTTCCTCTTAAAGTTTCTTTTTTGCAGTCTGGGTACAATTTCCTGTGTTCATTGGCACATTGTAAGACAAACTGCTTTTGTTCTTCTTCCACCGTGAGTAGACCATGAAAATCCTGCATCAGTTTCACAGCTCTCTCTGCTACATCATTGACCACTTTTAAGCCTGAAAGAGCTCCTCTAGCTTCAAGGAAGGCCGGATCCGTTGCCCATGAAGATATGTCTGTCTATACGAATTTTTCATTCAGTTTCAGGCGTCGAAAAATGTTCATGCTCTTCGATGACACGAAAACGAGCAGTGAAACTGATGCAGGATTTTCATGGTTTCTATGTTCTATCTCACATTCCTTCATTGTTTTGGTTTCAGGGTGGTTAAATTGTCAACCATCCACTTCATAGACTCAGTGTACCAGCCAGCACTTGAAATCGTGACCAAATTATTGTTAACTTCCCAAAAACCCGATGAAAACATGAAAAATAAAAATAGAACTGATAGTTTAGAAATCAACAACATGATAGGTAGGTATACTCGAAAGTAGCTGGAGAGGCAGATTTTCTTATAAAAAAAGTCATTATCAAGCACTCAAAATTTTCTCACGTCTGTGTTTTTTATTGAATCGACTTCAAATTTTTACCAAATCTTCAATAATATCAGCCAAAGGCTCGATAAAAATTTCAGGTTGGTCGGATGAAGGGGGTGGCCGGGGGGTGGGCACTTACGGAGTGGAAGAGCCGAAATTCACATAATATATTACATGAACTTTGGCGAAGATTCGGCACGGGTTAACGTTAGCCGAGGGGGGAAATGTTTCGTACACGGTAGTTTTAGACCAAATGGAACAAAATTGGAGGGTATGCGTTGCGAGAAATTAAAGTTGAAAAATAAGGGACACCCTAAGGGACAACCGTTGAAAAATAAGGGACACCCTGGTTAGTAACCGTTACTAACCAATGAAAAACGTAGCTATTGACTCTTGTTTCTTTCGAGTAAGATATTCTTTATGGTTGCTACAACAGAAGGTAGTAACTGTGTAGTAACCAATGAAAAACGTTGCAGATTTGCGTGTCGGAATTCACAGAACGACCCCCAGCCCTAAAACATTAAACATGTTAAAAAAGGGTAGGTTGTAGAGCGACACAAACAATAATAATCAAGCAGTATATCAATAGTAACCTAGTGGCCAATTGAGTTCGCCAAAAGCTCGCTACGTAGCCAGCTCTGCAATCGTTGGATCCTGTCGACAGCTCTGGAAAGGTTGGGACCATCTTGGCTTGCCTTGGAAACCCTTATTCAGCTTGGTACCAACGACCTTGGACTGACGACATCGCTTCTGACTTTTTGGACGTAGAATTCATTTTTAGGGGTCCCGGAACGATCCGATTTCACTGTGGAGATCTATAGGGATCTCATGGGGTTACAAATGGGAATTTTGAAGGATCCCGGGAGGTCAAATACTTATTTTAAATACGTCTAATTTGTTTTTTGGTCGTATTTTCCAAGCAACAAACTTTTGCAAAAAAATAAAAATTAAAAACGCTGCAAACTTTACACTACGGTTTATTATTCTTTGATTGATGATAAGGGTTACTTTTGCAGAAATTTAATTCTGTGTCAATAGAAAAACTTTTAGAAAAAATACTTTTTGGATTTTTTTTTTCAAAAAAAATTTTTTATCAAAAAGTTTTTGTTTTTTTACTTGAGAAATATTTCACTTCCTGGGATCCTTCAAAAATCCCATTTGTTGCCCCATGAAAGCCCTGTAGATCCCCACAGTGAAATCGGATCATTCCGGAACCCAAAAAAATGGATTCTACGTCCAAAAATACCTCGAAAACGACACCTAACTCGATCCCACAGCCAAAAGCATTCAAAAAACTCCTCATGTAGCCCCATTTTAGCCCCATAGCGCCCCACGGGTTCGGGCCATCGGGCTGAAAACCTTGCGGGCACAAGTAGATGGTAAACCAAGTATTTTGTCAAAATTTCAGATTAAAAAAAAAAAAAATCCTACTGCCCAAAACGGCCCGGACGACGGAAGGACATTTCGGTTTTGGAATCTAGACCTCTTGAAACGGATAATGTCAAATTTTGAGGCCAATCGGAGTCGTCGACCTCTGTCGCGAAAACATAGATGTATTATTCCAAGAATAATAAACCAAAACAAAAACAAAAATATAGGATAGGCAAGTAGGATATTTAGGATATTATCTACTTGTTCAATAGGAATTAGACAAGTAGATGAAAATTTGTGAAGTACTTTGAAGGCTGAGATGTGCACTGAAGTAATAAAAGTAAAAATTAGGTAATTCGGTAAATTAGGTATCCACATGTCCAATTCCTATTGAACAAGTAGATAATAATATTATTTAGGATATTATCCTAAATATCCGAAGCAATAATTATTATTTACGCTTTGTTACTTCAAATTGTTTCGAGGATGGTTCAAAAATGAATAGGTAGGTACGAGTTTTTCAGAATTTGAAATTTTTTTGGATCCCGCCACAAAAAAATAAAAAATAATAATAAAAATAAAATAAAATAAATAAATAAAATCCCATTACGCATTTATCATAGATCCGACGCCAAGATATTAACTGCACGTTATTTTCTTCTCTGGGCGGCAAAGTCATAATTTTGTATTACAGGCCCCTCCATTCGAGAAGATCTCTTCATATTCCCACAAAACTCGCTCAAATGCCGAAGTGTGCAGGTTTTTACACCTTCCCAGAGGAGAGCGATGGTATTAGTAAAGGAAGCACGTGCTCGGGGGTGTTCGGACACATCGTGAGAACCATAAAGTACGCCCAGCGGTGTCCAGTACGGTTCAGAGCTCTTCTGTTGATTGGGAGCCGAACCGAGTGTAAGTCCGATTGGGATGTTAAATGGTACGTTGGGTTGGAACAGAACAGAACAGAATAATGACGTTCTAACTGGTGGGGTCAACCGAAATTAACATGCCGGGAACTGACCCTGTGATGCCGACGTGGGAAGTCACTTTTGACAGATAGTCAGTTCCGCATAAAGAGATCAGAAGGCAATTCTGCTAGCTTCTCCACAGACATTCAGCAGCGTGTGGTTGAAGGTTGGAAGCAGGTTCTTACGAAACAAACTTACGTTACATCAGATGTTTGTGAACCAATAGTTTCTTGGATTGAGAGAACGGACACAGCTCAGGTTATGGGAGACTCCGGTCATTGTGGAAAATGGGCAAGATCACGAGCCTTCATGCTAGTCCTGATCAGGACTACGAGCGAACTGCTCCATCGATGGAGCAGTTTGTTCAGCCCAGGTCACCCTGGACAATGGCACGGCACTTAAGGGATCGAGGGCGCATGTACCCTCTCGAGATGCATGTTTCTCTAACAGCCAGCAATCAGGACCAAAATCCTCGTACACCCCCACTGATACACAATCCTCGGTGCTCCACTTCAATACCAGGACTCGGCCGAGCAAGTGGCTCTGTCGAAGTTCGCTAAGCACGTCATGACGTGCTGCAGCACATTCGTCAGTGGACTTCTATCATGTTCTCCTCAACCATGGAAGCCCTTACTCCTCCTTGACTCGCGGCAGACATTATTTCGCCCAATATTTCGGTCCCTCGCCTACCTGGTGATGTCATCGAGCTTCCCATTGTTTTATGCTTTTATATTTTGACTTTGGTTGGGGGTAGACGGGGGGGGGGGGGGGGGGGTACGGTCAAAACACCTCAAAATGACTGATTAAGCTCGATAACTCAGTTACGCCGCTTCACTTCGAACACCGACAGACCCTGAATTTCTTCAATTTCCCTCTGAACGGTTGGGCCCTTTTACTCGATCAAAAGCCTCCGACTGGCTTGCTGGTGGGATGTCCGTATGGAGGGGTCACTACATAAACCCGCCCGGCCGTACCGCCTCCCAACATTTTCACTCGCGTTCCGTTTCAAACCGCGTTCCTTTCCCTCAAGTCCCGCGGCTGTGAACCACGTTACGTCTCGTCAATTAATTTGTTTCGAACCCTTAATTTTGAAACGGACGCCCCTTTTCGAGCGGTTGTTTTTACATTTTACGCGCAAAGTTGTCCTTAAGGGTTACGCGCAGTTCTTCTTCAACATCTTCCCGATTCCAAAGAGCTCTGATCTCCCTCGATAAAACAAATTTTATTGAGTAAGTACATGCCAAAATTTTTTTTAATTTCTGAAAATTTTTTTAAAATTATATTTTATTTTTATTGAATTTTAATGTAAACCGTTCCATATTTTTTTCTTTTATTTTTTATCTATTAATTTTTTTCTGTGATGAACTAGGTATTGAATTTGTTTTCTGATAATTTGCCTACGCGAAAAAATTAATCCATTGATTAATAATTTTAATAAAATTAATTACATACATTAATAGATTTTTAAATTAATTATAATTTTATAATTATTATAAACATGGATTAACATTAAATTAAAATAACATTTATACATAACTACACATACCTAATAGTGTATAGATGAGATAAAATAAATAACAATAATTAAAAAACTATAATAATTAAAAAAATAAGTAAATTACAAAATTGATAAAATAATAGGTACAGTATGATAATACAAACAACTAACTTATTAGACTGAACCTCCACAACTTTCCAAACACATTCATTCAAACGGCCAAGATCATCATCAACAACAAATTTGTTTATTTAAGGATAATAATTAAAAGTACCTACCTAGATAATAATCATTAAAAATAAAATTAATAATTATTATTATTAGAAAAATGTATAAGAAAATTAAAAGAAAAAATGAATTAAAAATGGATGATATTAAAAACATTTAAAAAATTGATAAAATAATAGATAAATTTTCAGAGTGGATAAAAATTAATAACATGTTAGGTAGATAGTTCTTTTAATTTTACATTAACTGTACCTAACACCTATGTATTTCCATTTATTACCTAATAACGCATTCAATTTAATTGGATAAATATTTAAAAATAAATAAATCGCTATAGTGATTAAGCAACATTAATAACAACATTATTAATCCATAAATTATGATGGATTAAAAATAAGTACCTACCGACAGGTAAATATATATAAACACTTTCCTTTCCACTTCTACTCAATAATTGAATGGAATATTCAAACTGTCCTGCTTTGAGCAACTTCATAAGAGCGGTGAATGTGGAGCTCAATCAGCAAAGCCGTGAGCGAGGATCTAAATCATCAGAGCAGCGAGCCAGTTTACCAGAGCAGTCTCGTCATTAACTATCTTGAGTTTTTCTAGATTATATTCCTTTGGATTTTTTTACTCTACATCCAGTTTGAAATCGAATTGTAAGTGAATAGAATGAAAAATAACCTAATAAATGAATAAATAAAAATTAATATTAGTTATTAATAACGTTAATGTTAATTTTATATAGGTTTTTATTTTTTTTTATTATTATTTGTACCTATTTATTAATTTATTTTCATTCTTTTTTTTCAAGTAAATTAAAAAAATTATGAGAAAAAATCCAACAAAA
Organism: Pilophorus perplexus; assembly: GCA_955831195.1. Taxonomy (NCBI): domain Eukaryota; kingdom Metazoa; phylum Arthropoda; class Insecta; order Hemiptera; family Miridae; genus Pilophorus; species Pilophorus perplexus. The sequence continues at coordinate 1,293,529 of OY037009.1, forward strand.
AATAAAATTTATTAAATAAATAAAAAAAAGTTAAAACCCCCACAGGTTATTGCTTAGAGGCTGGTGGGCCACCAAATTCCCAAGAGCGTGCTTTCGACGGTTTTGCAGTGCCTGTCTGATGGAATTTGTAGAACGTTGGGCGGTGGTGGGCTGCACCATAAGGGGCATGAGTGGGCGGGTCTGTTCGCTGCTGCTGGTTGCAGTGGGCCAGGGTGGGCTGCTCGCGTGGTGTTTATAACGAAAAGCAATTTTAAATCCGTAAAGCCAAAATTCATAATATTCACTGCAACGTCTTTCATACAACAACAATATGAACATAATATGTTCATACTAGTCTCTCTGGCTCGCTTCGCTCGCTCCCCTAGTGGGGTGTATTGCCGCCTGTGGGGTGTATTGCCGCCTGTGGGGTGCGTAGCATCGATGGACACGTTCAAACCCCTACTCAGACATAAGGCCTCGCTCCGCTCGGCCGAGCGCTCATTCGGACAGGGGGGTCTCGCCTCGCTCGGCCGGGGGGGGGGGGGGGGGGTCCGCCCCCCCCCCTATTTGTAGCAGAGACGATAGAAAAAATCGGCGTATTTTTAGGGCTTACCGTTTAGGAAATTATTATTTGTTCATATATCATATGAATAGCGGTGCAGAGAATATTATCCTCTGCAACGTTATAACGTTATTATTTATATATAAATCCGTAGACTGCCGATGACCCCCGTTTAAAACCACAAGAGCACTCTCGTCTCTCTTCCGCACTGTTTCTCGATCCCTGGAATTCACACTTGATCCTGGTCAAGCTTGAGTCTTTCAAAGCGTTTCTCATTCACGGGCCGGCCCTGACATTCAAAACTAATTACAAACAGTACCTACCTACGGGAGCCTCGAAAACAATCTTCTGTAACCTCATCGGGACCACGGCCAGGGTTGCATGATTCCCGGACTTGACCCATCCGTCCAGCAAAGAAGGAAGATGAGAGAGACTTAGGTTAAAAAAAGGGGAAATAAAAAGAAAACTTATCAAAGAGGGGAGACTTTTTTTTTTTTATGGGGAGAAAGAAGGAATAATAATAATTATTATTCCGTAATATAATTTTGTTTAAGGCTTTAGGCTGTGGGATCGAGTTAGGTGTCTTTTTCGAAGTATTTTTGGACGTAGAGTCAATTTTTTGGGGTCCCGGAACGATCCGATTTCACTGTGGGGATCAATAGGGCTTTCATGGGGCTACAAATGGGATTTTTGAAGGATCCCGAGAGGTCAAATATTTTTCGAGTAAAACAAATTTTTTGAAATTTCTAAAATTTTCCAAAAAATTTTTCTTGGCACAGAATTAAATTTTAGCACAAGTTACCTATATCAAAGAATAATACACCCTTGTGTAAAATTTACAGCGGTTTTTTTTTTTTTTTTTTTTTTTTTTGGCGGAGTCCACCTCTTTGAGGTTTACACCGGAAAAAAAACACGTCCTCCTATTTAACTCGTCGCCTTCAGCTCGAAAATTGTTCTTCCAGAGCTATAAGATAATAGTAAATTACAAGTTCGGAGACTGAACGAGTTTCAAGTTGGAAATGTTCCTTCGCTGACTCCTAAACGGGTTCCAAAGTGATGTCATGTTATTTATAACACACATCAATGGACCAATTGATCAACATTTTATTAATGTTGCAATTGATCAAAAAACGGTGGAAGGCTGTGGTGTTACTTGCACAACCGGAGACAATGAAATCTAAATCGGCTGCCGTTTTCACCGCAGGATCACTAAATAACCGTCTGAAAACGAAAATATCGCCGTCCTTTTTGGGGGGAAGCTGATTGCCGCCCATCAAGTCGGCCTAATCGTCCGAAGGCACCTGTTTTGTTTCGAAAGACACGAAAGGTACTTTGAGCTCCACACTTCCCTATCAGCTTTCTCACAAATCCGTTTCCAATGCTCCGGCTTCCCCATTTAATGTTTGTTCTAGCTAGGCCACTTACTCAACACTTTCTATTAGTGAACCATTTTTCCCCGAAGATACTTCAAGTAACGCTTTCGCCGGGCCGGTCGAAGGGATTTTCGTTCGAAGCAGTCTCGCCGCAAACATTTTTCGGTTCGGGTAATGTGGAGTAATCCGAGGTTGCGTCATGTGAATCGCCAGGTGGAAGCAAATGGATATGTGAGAAACTTTTGGGAAGCCCACGATTTCCCTGATCCCCCCAAACCGCGAGTGCTCGTGAAATAAACAATTCCACGGAGGAAAAAAAAAACATCGATACCTACCTTCCTGGCCAAAACTCTTCAACCTTATTGCCGAACGCAGTGAAGCTCCACTCGATCTGCATTTGGCGGCAGTTCGCTAACCAGATCAACTACTTGGTACAAATTTCAAATTCAAATTTTGATTTTCTGTACATAGGGTCTTATGACCCCCCTTAGTGTACCTACCTACATATATAAAATTAACTTAAAATTAACTTTATTTTGAGTAAGTTAAGGAAAACTTATTTTTTTAATATTTTTTTTTCCTTAACTACCTATAAATTAGGTATATATAAGGGAAAAAAGGAAACAAGTATATCAAAAGGTGAAGGAGTGTAGAGGAAAGGGGAAAGGAAAGACGGGAGAGGAGGGACGTCACACCGATAAGCGCGAATTTTGTTTTGAAGGACGTGGGAGACGCACGAATGACAAGGGGTAATGAGTTCCACAACTTCCCACCTTTAAATTGTTGAACATTTTCTTTAGGCAAACGAACAGGGCAAAGTCTCGGCGAAGGACCAAAGCTAATGAGATTGCTGAGGTAGGAAGGGAGTGGGAACATAAATGGGTGGAGAATTTTAAAAATGAAGCCAAGGTTCGTATAAAATGGAAGAAATTACAGACCCATCAACCTGTCGAATAAGCTGAAATATGACCCCTTGGTTTTAACCCATAGACGTATCGAGTGCAGCTATTAAAGGCAACCTCTAGTTTCCTACTGCAACGAGAATTTAGGGACAGTGCACAAATAATCTCCCCATATGTGAGCAGAGGTAAAATCATCGATTTCACCAGCTGGGCCTTGATTATTGGTGGTGTAAAAAAGTGACGCCTAAGCGAGTGCAGAGCAGCATAGGTCCACTGAAATATCAGATCGACATGTGCATCCCAGGAGAGATCGTACTGCAGCAGAAGACCAAGGTTTTTAACCGTGTGACTGTGAGGAATGGCAACCGATTCAAGGACAATGGAGGGTAAAACAGAAATTTTGATTTTGGATCGTGAAAAGATGGTGGCTTGAGTCTTACTTGGGTTCAATAATTAAACCCAAGTAATTATTAAATCAAATTCTTAGCTAAGTAAGCTAATTCTCCTTAATTATTAAAGAGAATTAGCTATAGCATAGGAGGTAATCCGGGCAAGATCACTATTCACCTTAGTAATGCTATCGTCCAGAAGATGGAGAGGGCAAGATAGCAACGCGGGGGGCTTTCGCGATTTGGGTCACCCAAATTGGGTGTCATCAGCATATTAGTGACAACTTACATATTTGAGGTACGAATGGAGGTCATTCACATAGAGGGAAAATAATAGGGGACCTAGAATGGACAGAGGAAGGGCAGATGAAAGGACTGAACCCACCTGGACGCTCTGACTACGATTCTAGAATGAAGGAGAACATTAATTTCACCGCCGAGAACGAAAACGAAAAGTCAATGACCAGCTTTTTTTTAATAAAAGTATCAAAGCATTCGAAAAGTCAATGAGGAACATGATCGTGACTAAGTCTTGATCAGCGTTAAATTTCTCGAATGTACATCATAATTTTCTTGTCTGCTACTTAGACTTAAATATCAATTGTTTCCAATTCGTCATCGCTCAACAAATTTAGTCTTAATTGCCTTGTCAAATGGGTCCATTTCTAAAAATTTTAAATTTAATATCTCTGTGAATTCGCCGTGTCGCTAGGACTAATGTGACTTCACATAATACTCGACACCTATTATCGAGTATTTCATTACCTCTAGAGTATTTTTTTTTTTCTTTTCCATTTCAGTAGAGTAGTAGGTATAGCCAAATAGTTTTCAGATGTTTCACTGCCATCAGTAATGGAGCCGATTTTTAAAACGCAGCAAATTTAACGGGGGTTTATTATTCGTTGGTTTAGGTTAAGGTGGAATGGGTAATTTCGTATGCTTTTTTCAATAGTTCAACTTTGGTCTTGATTATCACCCGTCATGTTGCCAGTAAACCAATTTTTTTTTTTTTTTTTTTTTTTTTTTTTTTTCAAAAGATAGCCTGTTTAATATTGAATTCAAATATCTCCAAAGGTTCCCATTTACCGCTGTTGGTTCATCATTTAGAAACAACAATTTTTTTTAAAGTCCTCGGTAGTACACATTTCCCCAGGAAAAAGGGGTAATGAGCTATACTGCCGTCCAAAGGAGAAAAGCCGTAGCTCAGATTCACTTTACCTTATTTCTACGGCTTTTCTCCGTTGGACGGCAGTATATAGGTAAGCATTTTTTTTCTGTTTATTGTAATTGAAAGCTAGTTCCATGAAATGACTAACAACGCCCTGATACCGCAAAAAAAGTCCCGATTTATCCTTCAGGACCTTAAAGAAGTAGGAAGGTTTGAAACCGAAAGGACGGTAAATGACGTCATTTACCGTCCCGAACCCGAAAGCAGACCTGACTACAGTTCTCCAAATATCCGTAGAAACCGACTGTATCGGTGAAGGACATCCCTAACATAAACAATCAGCCATCTTGAAGAGAGGTTCAGATTAGCCAACCTTCGCGGACATTAAATAGGTACGTACATTCGATGCCAGCGTACATGGTGGCGTTGTGTTGTACTACTTTCGGAAGGTCAATCTTACTGCCAAAAGTTCAAACGCTGATTATTTTCATACACTCTCCTGATTTCCTTAGAGGATTAAAAATTGTGCAGACGGTATAAAAACAAGTATTTTACTCTACAGAATGGGATTCGACTGAAAAAACTGCGATTTTCAACCGTCCTTATAATATAAGCTATATTATAGCTCATTGTGCAAACGGCTTCCATTTCTCCGAGTATTCGTATTTAAGCATCGCTGGGCTAATTTTTGTAAAAGGCCATCAAAACCCAAACAAAATTATTCAATTTTTGGTTTATGATTCTTGGAACAATAAACCTATGCAATCGCGACAGCAGCAACTTCTCAACACGAATCTCGAATCCCGCCATTCTCTGCGATAAGCAATATTAGACCTTACAGTACACACAGTACACATTTCACCGTTGTAGCTTCATTTGGCGCCATTTTATGAATCGTTAACACATTTACCCCGTTTACACAACTACCCCACTTCACCCTATTTGTGCAAAAATTAATTCTGCGCCAATAAAAAATATTTTTGAAAAACGAAATCTGTACATTGTTCACCAGAAGCGGGACCTCGAAAAATGGATTATGTGTCCAAAATTATTCGGAAAATACTTGATCTCCTGGGATCCTTCAAAAATCCCCGTAGGAGCCCCATAAATACCCACATTGAAGTCTACGTACCCCCCCCCCCCCCCCCCCGACCAATGGATTCTACGTAATAAATTACGTCGAAGACTATTTAATACTTTACTCGACCTCCTAGCTAAATCCCTTCAAAGGCCCCGTTCGCAGCCTCATAAAAGCCCTGTAGATACCCTAATTGTTGTCGTGTGGACCCCCGCAAAATGGACTACGTCTGAAATTACTTCAAAAACGACACCTCACTCGATCACCCAACAGAAGTCCTTCAAAGACCCATACGTACATCCATAAAATCCCCATAGATCTCCACAGTAATGTTGGATGGGTCTGAAACCCCCCATTAATGGATTCTCCCTTTTTCGTCTTTTTTGTGTAAAAGTTTGCAGCGTCTTTCGTTTCTTCCACGCGTAACGCATTTTAACAAAATTGAATTCAATACAACATCAAATAACTCCGTGGTGGTACTCTTTGGCAATAACAACGTCATTTATGCGTAAGCCATTAAAATTTATTGCATCCCGACTAGTTCGTAGTGAATTATAATTATCAGTTTAAACTGCCCAAGACGGATTGAGGATTCTTTCACGAGCGGAAAATTAAAACTCGCCTTTTAAAGAACCAGATGAGAAAACTGGTCAGCCCACCCGAACGGGAAGAATGGAGAAAAAAAGGCATAAAAATAATATTATAGTAATATAAGTAATGTATGCATTATTGCGCATATACATACAATAAATTATGTATAGGCGTATATTGTGACGAGGAAATGTAAAGTAGGAAATATCAATTTAGAGTTTTTAATGGTTGTTGGGAGGAGCTAATTTGCTCAATGGCGAAGCATGTACGTGGTCTATCAGGGCTGTGCGTGCGAGGAACTGAAGCAAATTTCAACGTGGAACACACACCACTATAGTTTCGTATACGAGGCAAAAATCTAAATGCCTAAAAAAATCCCAAGGAGCGGAAAACAATCGAAAGTAAATTATCTATCGTATATGTAGAATTTAGAGCGATTTTACTCATTTTTTACCTTGTATGTACAACATTTGAAATTAATTTTGGATTTTTGAATATCAACTGGAAGCGCTTCAAAGGCCCCAACGTTTGTCCCTTCGATCCCCTCAGTGCCATCGGACTGGTCTGAAAGCACCGCCCCCCCCCCCCCCCCCCCCCCAAACAATCCTACGTCCGAAATTAGTTCGTAAACAACAGCTCACTCGACCATGCCGTCATAGCCCTTCAAAAGCACCATTATTAGCCCCTTATGAACCTTTTAGATCCCCCAAGAGGTAGGTTGAGGTCTGATACCCCCAATAATGGATTCTACGTCCAAAAATACTTCAAAAACGACAATCGACCTCCAGGCCCAAGTCCTTCAAAAGCCCCGTTTGTCGTCTCAATTGTCTCATTTGCGGTCTCGCCCAATTTGTTGCCCCATGAGAGCCCACTGTGAAATCGAATCGTTCTGGGACCCCTAAAAATACCTCGAAAACTACACCTAACTCGATCCCATAGCCGAAACCCTTCATAAAAACCCTCCCGTCCCACACGGGTTTGGGAGATTGGGCAGAAAACCTTGCGGGCACAACTAGATGGTAAACCGAGTGTTTCGTCAAATTTTCAGACTAAAAAAAAAAAAAAAAAAAAAAAAAAACGGCAAGGACGGCGACGGAGATTTCGTTTTTGGAATCTCACATCTTGAATTGTATAATGTCAATTTTGACGTCCATCAGAATTTTTGTCCTCCGTCGCGATTACATAGGTGTATTATTCCAAGAATATTTCGGCACCGGTTTCATCAGTTTAAATAACACAGTTACGTCTTCCTATACTTTCAATGTAATATACTAGGTATCATATTTGTCAATGTGATGTTAATGATTAATGTTTCATGCTAGAGCTGTAGATGAGCTTAGTTGCTCGAAACCAGTTCCCACACTTCATTAAATAAGCTTCCTACACTTCATTAATTTAGTTGCTCAAAACTGGTTCCCACACTACATGAAAATCATGTAGTTTGGGAACCAGTTTTGAGCAACTAAATTTATTGTTTACTAGCTGGGACACAGGGGCTTCGCACGAAATATAAATTCCCGTCCATCACCTATCAATAATACATTTGAAAATCACCAGGGCCAAGTTTTTTATTCCGATTCTATTCAGATTTATTATTTAGCCCTCTGGCAGCTACTTGCCCAACTACTCGATGTCCAGCGAGGCAAGCTGTGACGTCACGTGCCCTCTGCTTTCATTTCAAAATCTCCAACATTTCTAAACAGTTCTGCACGTAACTGTACGGATTTTCGAACTCAAAATTTGTGTGAGGGGGTTTTAAAGGACGCTGAATTTGTTGTTAGAAACGCTGAATTCTGACCTTCTCAAGGAGCTCACTGTGGGCTTTGCGATTGTACGAAACTTCGCCCCCGGAAAATTCGCGCCCAGAAAAAAACGCGCCGGAAAAAAACTAGAGAAATGTAATATGGCTGCTCTCTAAAAGTCACAGTGATCAACTTAGAAAAGAATGCAATAATTATTACTTTTTTATGAAATTACATATTTTATGTTATTATTTAATACCTAAATAAGGTGCTTAATAAAATATGTACCTAACTATTTATTTATTTTTTAAATTATTTCATATAAAAAAAGATTGAATAAAATATGAAAGAAATTAATGTTGAAAAAATTAAGATGACATATTTTTATTTAAACCTAATACCTATTTATTTATTCTTTAAATTATACTTCTTTTTTTTTAATCAGAAAAAATTCAATTTCTTTCGAAAGTCATAGGTACCTCATCATCACAGTTCTCCGACCGTTTTTCGATCATCATACCGAAATCATACACGCATTCAACAGCGTACCTCTCATTTTCATGCATTTCTCTTCTCGGTTTCCTAATTCAACTTTTTTTCAAATTATCAATATTACGTTCTTTCTCAAATTCCCGGATGGGGGCGTTTTTTCGTATCACCGGGGGCGTTTTTTTTCTGGGGGCGAATTTTCGGGTCACCGGGCTTTGCGCAAGATCGCATACCTACTCAAGGAGGTATGAAGCAAAAACCAACGATATCACCATTTCAAAAAATAACTAAATAAACCCTTCCCATACATTTTATTGCAATCTTCGACATACTTGCGTTTAAATGAAATGGCCTAGACTATTAAAATCACAGTAAAATTTAAAAAGTCATCTTGATCATCTTTCACGCAGGTTGGTGGTATTTACTTACGAGGACAGTCTGGAACCCTTTTGTTTCCGACCTTTCAAGATGGGTTTTACGATGTCAGGAGGAAGACGAGTTGGGAAATATTTTCGAAACCGTCTCGAATGAAAAACCTTCCGGCGTATTTCATTATGCGGGAGGCCCCAACGGCGAGACAATGTGCGGGATGTTCGCCGGCAACGAGGTAATTTTCTGGGCCTTTTCAGGCTGCGCTAATTGCATTTTAGAAGTGGTTATTGGAAGGTAGTGTGAGCGTTAGAAGGTATTTTAGTGGCAATAATTGTCATAAACTAACAAATTTTTCAAGAGCTCCATTTGTCACCGCATAGAATTCCCAGAGACCCTCAAGGCGTTGCCGGATCAATCTGAAACCCTCATAAACGGATTCTTCGTCCAAAAAGACTTCGACAATGACACCTCCCTCGACCCCCTTTGAATCTTCTAGAACCCTCTCTATAGCCTCGCTGAGCACCATGCGTCAAAAAATCCGTTGGTCACAACTTGAAGAAAACTCAGTTTAATTTTTTTTTTTTTTTTAAATCTACAATCGCTAACGACGCGAATGGCAAACGGAGGACCAATTTTGAATACAAACGAAGCTGCTGAAACAATCGATTTAAAAATTTCGATTATGAAAGTTGCCGTCCGCCATCCCGTTACCACACACGACTGGCTCAGTCGACTTTTTTTTGGAAGTGATTAGCGCGCACGTTTTCAATTTCTTTGTCCGGCAGCCAATTGCATGGGGATCATTTATTTTTCTCCGTTTCCAAGTTCCCTAGCGAAACTTCAACCCGAGCGTTGCGATGCAATTAAGTCATAACGTCTTCACGAAGCCGCCAGCTAAACAAATTGAACTTTCACAACCTCGTTGTGGGGAGATTGTTTGGTTTGGTCGTTGTGTAGGATGACACGTGTGAAATTTGATGTTTGTTTGGACCGAGCGGTTTCATCGAGCGGGCGCAATCGGGAATTTTCTTAGGGGTGACTACAATGGGGTAAATGACAAGATAAATTAAGGGAATTATGAGCAAATGAAAGTTAGTTGAATGTAATCGTTTCCGGAACATATTAAATTTAGAGTTAATGAGGAGGCACTACCTTCAGAATGAAAGAAAGATCTCACGGAATGTGATAATTGGAGTTCACCAGTTCCGTGGTGGGGTATTTTGGGCCTTCGGCAGGGCTGAATTTGTCAAGCGAAAAGTCGAATTGTGGATTACACCTACAATAGAGTTGACATTTGTTTCAGAAATTTCAGCCCCATATTTCAGGTTGCCCTCAGGAAGTTGAGGCAGCGGTCACGAAGTCACTTCAGTTTGGAGCTTAACTAAGCTTGTTTATTAGTACAGTGTAGTGTACTGTACTAGTACCTACAGAAACAGTACAGAAACAGAAACAGAGGACTTGTAATTCAGCCCGGGCATATCGTACTGAGCCTGTTGGCTTCTTCAATTGGGATAATTAACCTCCTTCATTAAACATCCATCTTCACAAAAGTGTATAAACGTAAGATGTAATCATGTGAGTGGCTCTCGGAATACTATTTACCCTATTTACTTTATAGTCTTTAAGTTTTCTAATACTACAATATTCTGTTAAATATATTAAATAAATTTTGTGCAGATCACTGACAGACGGACTTAGCCCACAGTCATAATATGACTGTGGGCTAAGCCCGTCTGTCAGTGATCTGCACAAAATGTATCTTCAAGTCCTCTGAAGAAGAAGAAGAAGAAGAAGAAGAAGAAGAAGATGTATTTGAACGAATTAGAATTACACAATACCATGTCAATATACATGATATTATCATGTATACATAAAGTGGTTGTTTGCCGATGGTGCAGAGGTCTAATCCAATGAGGTCGGTTAGGGAGAGAGAACGACTCCTCTGCTGAATATTCAGCAGAGGAGTCGTTCTCTCTCCCTAACCAAACTCATGTATACATATTGACATGGTATTGTGTAATTTTAATTCGTTCAAATACATGTTCTTCTTCTTCAGAGGACTTGAAGATGAATTCAAACCACTCTGGGAAGTGGTGCGAAGAAAATGGGACGGAAGTGACTGAAGTGGAGGCAGCCGAGCGGGTGTAGTGAACCCAACGATGGCTGAAGGGAGTTCAAAATGAGCTTGTGCAGGATTGAAATAAAAAGATTAATTTGCAATAGCCGTTCGTCGATATATGGTTGTTCATGATCGGTACACTAGACGAGTTTACTTCAAGTGTACAAGCGCTCCTCAACCCATCTGCCGATTTCCATCGAACCGTCTTCCACCAGCTGCTGGGACCTCACCAGTCCTCACCTTTCTCAATTTTCGTCCTCGCTTGCTCAATTTTCCTTCGGTCGATCATTTCACCGTAGCCTTCCTCTCAGGTCTTTTGGCTCAGTTGGCAAGGTCATACCAACTCAACGTGACGGGATCCTCAATGACCGGGTTCATTTCGATAGTCTTTCCAGTTTCTTCGGCTTCCGCGCTTTCCGCTGATTTTCGAGCATACGCCTCTTCTCCATCAGCCTTCTCAATATACAGCCGATAATCTTATGGCTTCCCCTCTTGTGCTCTGTGTTTGAGATTGTCGCACTGTTTACAACCCCAGGTTCTAAGGTGGTTGGACATTCACGTCGCTGCCTGAGGACTTCGGTGTACCTACGTAGCAACCTGGTGTTGTGCTACGTATGGGTGGCTGTTGAAAGCGACGAGAGACAACTTGTGCTCGAGCCAAGGGCCTTTCAGCCTATGATAGATTGCCATCCCTGAACTCCATCTCGAGTAGGGCAACCAAAACTCAACGAGTAGTCCAACCATTTTTAGCGCAACCTTTCCTCAATAAATGGAAAGGTGCGCTCATCTCTTCGACATGTTTTTAGCGCAACCTTTTTCCAAAAAATGGAAAGGTGCGCTCACCTCTTCGGCATGTTTGTTTGTTTTTTTTGTGTTTTTTTTGTTCTTCACAGCATCACGCCCGAGCGGCTCAACAGATTTTCATGAGGGTGGTCTCATTGTGATCAGCGAGTTCGGGGGGTGGTTATTATAACCACCTATAATAGGGCAACTTGATTTTTCCTCCCTCATCCCCTTCATCGGTTTTCGGGAGGTCCTTCACGACGAAAGTTGTTTATCTCTGATGTGTAACTAAGGAGGCCTCAAAAGGTGACGAAAGTTTTTGTCCGATTTCGTTGGTACAAGGGTCTATGGAATGAGCTTTTTAGGCTGATTCCAACGACTCCAAAACGATTTTTGCAGCCTGAGCCGTTCGTTACCTCTGATCGGCATAAGGTTTTATTACGCATCGGTCGTTAGGGTGCAGTTGTTTACGTAATGAGCATCACGTGGATATTTTTGATGTGTTGTGTGGCATAGTTTGGTCGCTAGATACCTACTGTTTCTTAGTTTCTCTCGCTCATTAAATATATCGTAATAACAGAAAGGTTGCGCTCATCTATTCAATTCAATTGATGGCTTGTTTTTTTTTTTTATGTGTGTGTTTTTGTGTATCACAGCATCACGCCCGAGCAGCTGAACAGATTTTCATGAGTGTGGTCTCATTGTGACAGCGAGTTCTGTGGATGGTTATAGGCTATCAAAATCACCTCCGTCGTCGAAGATTCGTCCGATCCCGAGAAGATGACGAATCGTCAACGAATTGTCAAGTTACGGTTTTGGTTTCAATAAAGACGCGTTAATATTTCGTAGTAACAGAAAGGTTGCGCTCATATATTCAATGATGGCTTGTTACATTCAACACAATGTCATGTCCATTGCTGGTTGCCATCACCATCTGATACAAGCCTCCTACAGAATTGATTCAAGAACAGAACGGCCCTGTTCCTACAATTTAATGCAAACTGCATGACAATTTAATGCAAACGGCCTAGTCCTATTCAATCTATCGGTTTGTTTGTTGTCCGTAGCCTCAATAAGGAACCTGCTGTCTGAAGATGCTAACTGATGAAACCCTTTGTTGATTCAATTGCAATTCATAGCTCTTAATGGCCGATTGATTTACTCTCATGCGGCATTGGGCATTGTTTGATAATAACCTACGAGCTGAACGGCCTACGGGTTGAGTGAAGTTAGGGAAAGACATTACGGAGCCAATTGTAGTGGAAGAAGCTTCCCAAGCTGAGGCCCACTTAGTTTATGATTTTACAAAAAATATCAGTTGTTACAACTGTACAGATCAATACATCTTCATCATCTCGTAATTGGTCCACGATTTGTCACTCATAGATATGGTGGCCAGATGTACTGCTTTTTACAGTACAGTACTGCTTTAAGGTATGTGATACTGCTGTACACAGAGACCCTTGTGTACACCTGAAATGTACTGCTTTTTGAAACTAGTAGAGTTTTAGGCTCGCTACTTCCTGCCAACTTACTTACGCACTTGGCAATATCTTCCAAAGAATGATGGTGCCCAGACGCCCGGACCCTAAATTAGATAGAAAACCTTTTATCAATTAGGAGAAGAAGAAGTTGGTTGGTGGAGCTACGGTTTTTATGATTTTCAAACGGGTTCTCTAGTTTTTAAATGCAGCCGAATAGTATTGATCTCTCGGTATGGATCTCCTTTATGGGATGTAGATTATATCATATAGTCATAATATTTTTGGTGCCAGTGGCAATGATTTAATCTAATGTGATATTTTATTAGACATTTAAAAACTTTTTTTCTCTATCTATAGACAAAAAATTTTAATGTCTAATAATAATTTTGTCTATAGACAAAAAAAGGCTCTTGTACTATAGTGGGTACTATATACACATAGATTATATATATAGTATATCATACTATAGTGTCCGACGACTATTTGTTTAATGTACTGCTTCCTCGAAAAAAATATCTGGCCACCCTACTCATAGATCACATGTGAAGGTACTACCTTATACTAAACCGCAGGCACGTCATTTTTGTACCTACTCGCAATAGCTATTATTGAATAATATAAAATTTTATTGTTAAATCTCCAAGGTTGGTTTTACCAAGGGTTAACATTGAGATTTAGCAATAAACTAGCCGGTTGCCCGTGCAATGCTCAGGAGTGTGAAGGGGGAGGTCCCTGCTTTCATCAACGAATACCTGTTATTAGTTTTACTTCTACAGTTACCTACCGAAGTCTGGTAACCCAAAAATATTCGTTCTGCTTTTCAGGCTTCCTAAGATACGCCAAGGAAGTAAACAACTTCCGTCGTGAAGGACCCAGGTTTCAGCCAGAACGGCCGCCGTTCGAACCCGTTTGAATAGCCTAAAACCTTCCCCGTGCTATCCCGATCATTTTGCAAAAACCCGCATCAAAATCCGTCCAACAGTTTGGCCGTGAAAGGGAGACATACATACACACACACAGACACCGATCATTCAAGAATCTTCCAAAGAAGATAGATATCTCTCTAAGATTAGAGAGATAATAGTTATTGTTATTGGTGAATGAAGTTGTTACAACAGTCGTAACAGTTACTGTTACAGTTTCCGCTGGTTGTATGCTGATTTTCTGAAGATTTTACACTGGTTTTCTGATGGTTTACGGCTGGTTTTCTATTGGTGTTTTTGCCGTTTAAGGCCATTATGCATATGGCACCCTTATTCGCGGGGAAAAAAAATCCCCGGAGAAAAAATAGCGTTGACTGAATGAAAATGACAGGAGATGGTAATATTATATAATATATAATATTACCATCTCCTGTCATTTTCATTCAGTCAACGCTATTTTTTCTCCGCTATTATCATGATAATAATATTATGTACATGTACATAATATTATTATATACCTACTTGTTGTCGTAGGGGGTGAGGTAAACAGCTGGTGCCGTCGAATCGGGTGAATACCTAGTTGTTCCTGAACAATTCAAGTTTCACTTTCATAGCTCTGCCTAACCCACTCATCGTGCACAATGTATTTGAAAATTGACGTCTACTTTAATTTTTTGGGGGTTAAAAAAATTATTTCCGCTTGTTCCTATTTACCGGGCGGCTATGGATTCCACCACGGACCCTCATTATGAGCTCAGATCGGCTAAGGAATATCTTGGGACTCCACACCATCCATTAACATCGTCCTACCAACACCTTCGGATTCCGCACTCTCCATTAACATCGTCTAACCGATACCTTGGGATTCCACTCCAGAAATCAAACTGAGCCAAACCATCGAACAGATCGAGCCAAAGCAATTGACCAACAGATCGGACAGTTGAGCAGCAGTGCGAGCCATGTGGGTTAAAGCAGGGTTCTATTCTGAGACCAATCCTGTTTTTTGTTTTGTTTTTGTTTTTCTGTACGTAAACGATCTAGCTACCAATTCAACAACAGACAAATATAATGTAAATATGACTGTGCTAGCGAACGGCTCCCACTCTGGCGCCCTATCCCTCAATCTCCAATCTTCGGACGAAAGTGTTTAAGCTCGGTGGACATCAAATTCTCCCAGACTGAATTTGGACAAGATGCAGGTTCTATTTGAATGATTGGGCGGACAACTCCGTGAACTTCATGGGATTCCAGATTGGCTGCCGCATCTCTTGGAACCGAGTGCATTCCGTAGACTAAGGCCCAAGTCTTGGGCCAATCGAAATGTTGAAACAAGGTTCTAAACAAAATACATGAGCAAAACCGAAAAGTTGAGACATGAGTCCAATAGGAAATGAGCCAAAATATTTTATTAACCATCTAGTTATGCCCGCAAGGTTTTCAGCCCGATCGCCCAAATCCGTGGGGCGCTATGGGGCAAAAAGGGGGCTACGGGATCGAGTTAGGTGTCGTTTTCGAAGTATTTTTGGACCTAGAATCCATTTTTGAGGGTCCCCGAACGATCCGATTTCACTATGGGAATCTATAGGGCTACAAATGGGATTTTTGAAGGATCCCAGGAGTTCAAATTTTCCAAGTAAAAAAAAATTGAAAAAAAGTGAAATTTTTTTTTATTGACAAGAATTCATTTTCGGACAAGTAACCTTTATTAATGAATAATAAACCCTTGTGTAAAATTTGTAGTGTTTTTCGTTTTACGCCGCTCCCTCGGTGACTAGGTATAGGTTTTATCTTCTTTTTTTTTTAATTTTCAGAAGTTCCGGGACGAATGATGGCAGAATTCGTATGTTTGCGTTTTTTCAGACTTTATGATTCCTGAGTCCAGGCTTATATACCTCCTGACGAAAAACCATATTTGGGTTTTATTTGTTGTTATTGATAGGTATTATGAAATATAATATTTTATAGTTACGGATTTCCCCCTCTTTCCAGTTTTCCCTTTTTTCAATTTTTTTCCGCCCTGCAGAATTTTTTCCCGTTTTTCCCCGATTACCCGCTCCCTTCATTTAATTAAAGTAGAACGACACTATAAAAAAAAAAAAAAAAAAAATAAATAAACTTGGTAAAATATGGATGGTGAGTTGGTTGAGGTTCGCTCAAAGGATACTCTGATTCATATAATATTATGTCATTATATTATGATTTGGGTGGGCATATTTTTAACAACATTTGACTTGTAGGAGGTGTAGTTCTATCCGGGATTTCCTGCTCTATGGACTGATAGGTAGTAATCGTTTGGGAGGGGGGGTTATTATCCTTAAAGGAGCGGGAGAAAAACGTTTTCGGTTCGGCGAGACTCATCAGAGGCCGAGGGTCCATGGACGACCTTGAACTTGAGCATGAGGGAGGCTGGCAAGGTCACCAGTGAAGGCCGTCCCTCCCGGCCAGGATCCACGGCAGGATCTGATATTGCTGGACAGCTTCTTCTTCTTCTACTTTTTTTTTTTTTTTTTTTTTCTTCTTCCGAAGATGATCAATTGTGATTCGGGTGGCGAGCTCGGAGAATCGAAGGCAGTGAAACGGATGGAGAGATGCTCTATATTAGGACTGACAGAATCTGGAATCTGCTAATCTGAGGAAGTGAAAGGATGATCATCTGATGAAGCGCAACCGTCTAAATACCTGCATCCTGCAAACTGCATACGTCCTCTTTTTAGTTTTTCTCATTTTCCTTTATTTTCAGGTCGAGCCCCTTAAATACATTGATTTCCAAACTAAAACGATTTTATACCACCCAGAATTTTTTTTGGGGTTTTTATATTTCAAAAAAAAAATTTTGTTATTTGGATTTTTTTGTTTCAAAATTGTTTTTTTTTTTCAAAAAATTTTTATTTTTTACTCAAAAAGTATTAAATAAAGGTTAAATTTTAACCTCCTGGGATCCTTCAAAAATCCAATTTTTAGCCCCCTGTAGATCGCCACAGTGAAATTGAATCGTTCCGGGACCCCAAAAAATGGATTCTACGTCCAAAAATACTTCGAAAACGACACCTAACTCGATCCCATAGCTAAAAGCCTTTAAAAAAACCCTCCCACAGCCCCATTTTAGCCCCATAGCGCCCCACGGGTTTAGGCGATCGGACTGAAAACCTTGCGGGCACAACTAGATGGTAAACCAAGTATTTTGCCAAAATTTCAGATTTAAAAAAATTCCTACTGCCCAAAACGGCCCGGACGGCGGACGACGTACGGCGGACGGACATTTCGGATTTAGAATGTAGACCTCTTCAAACAGATAATGTCAAATTTTGAGGCCGATCCGAGTCGTCGACCCCCGTCGCGAAAACATAGGTGTATTATTCCAAGAATAATAATCCAAAAGGAGCAACCTTTTTTCCTAGCCCCACTAGTTCGGCCGCTAGAGCGCGCCAAAGATAAGGTCGACTATCGGCATACTCGAAAGAAGTTGAAGAGGCAGCAAAAGACGAATGACGAGAAACATTTCATCATTTGCTGAGTTCCTGCTAGAACCTGCAGAGCCGCTTCCTGATTTCCGGCCGTCACCCTCTCTTCTACAAAGTCACAAAACGTGCTTTAGGATTTCGGTGCTGAACATGGCGAGCAAATACGTACATGCTTTCAGCCAGGGAATCTAGCATGCGGAGTAGTATAGGTACTGAAACGACCCCTGGTCCTGTTCAATGGACTGCCCTCCATGCTCTGCACGTTGACTGGAGTGGTTGAAGTCACGATTCGAACAACCTCTCAGTCCATCAACCACTACAGATTGATTGATACTAATACACCAGGAATCGTACCTAACTAAATCTATTTATTTATACAAATGAACAAGGAATGGTATCTGAAACTATCAAGAGGAGACTAAAACTGGGAGGTTGACGCCACTGAGGATGCCCCTCTAAGCTTAAAGGTTACGACTATAGGTTTGAAATTGTAGGGTTCTACCTGCACCTAGTTGGTATATTATGAACAATACCACGACAACAACCTGTGAACGCGGTGTGGGGTCTCCATGCGGGTAGAAATTATGGCCGACTCGTCTCGGCTTTGTCTGGCAACCTCAGCATAAATAAGGCCTTATTGTAGGAAAATATCCCCTCAGATGGTAAATCATTCGGTAAATGATTGCCGTTCAAATTCCAAGCGTTCGTACCGGACAAAGTTGTTGCCGAGTTGATAAGGATACTCGACGTTATAGCCATTACCGCCTCGGACACCTGTTGCAACTGGTACTACGGGGAGAAACAGGCTTTTAAACGGCCCGATGAAATGACCAGATACATTTGAAGGATACCTAATAGAACGGGGTAATTGCCTAAAAATAGCTGCTTTCTCTTTCTAGGTGAGCGAAAAGAAAAACGTTAGCATAGAAAACGCGATCAGGTGTAATCTTATTCGGCGGATCTTAATTGACTGTCAAAATGGACGGCGCGGCGTAGCTTTCTGGCGCCACCGTATTCGAGAAAATACATACCTACTTGAATTTTTTTTTTTTTTTTCAATATAAAGAAATTTTACTGTGCTTTCACCATAATGGTTCCTTATTTTACTGGACTATATTAGCATATAGTAGCATAGTATGCTATATTAGCATAACGGACTATATAATAGCAGCCTCCACATAATATTATTAGATAGCCTGATGGCTCCATAGCAGTCTCCACAGCGCTAACCTGTGCTTTTACCAAAAGCACCAATCTGCTTTTCGTTCATTTTACTTCTTATTTGCCCACTTTGAACGGCTAGTCAAATCTCTCTTCTTTCGTCTTCCCCAAAATGAAGGACCCTTTTTCTGCTTTTGGTTTATTATTCTTGGAATAATACACCTATGTTTTCGCGACGGGGGTCGACGACTCCGATCAGCCTCAAAATTTGACATTATCCGTTTCATGTGGTCTAGATTCCAAAACCGAAATGTCCGTCCGCCGTACGCCGTCCGCCGTCCAGGCCGTTTTGGGCAGTAGGAATTTGTTTAAAAATCTGAAATTTTGACAAAATTTTTTTTCCAACTTTTTTTTTGGCACAGAAATAATTTTTGCGCAACTAACCTATATCAAAGAATAATAAACCCTTGTGTAAAATTTGCAGCGTTTTCATTTATTGTTCTTGGAATAATATTTAACCGCGACGGAGGTCGACGACTCCGATCGGCCTCAAAATTGTACATTATCCGTTTCAACAGGTCTGGATTCCATAACCGAAATGTCCGTCCGCCGTCCGGACCGTTTTGGGCAGTAGGAATTTGTTTTAAAATCTGAAATTTTGACAAAATATGTACTTGGTTTACCATATAGTTGTGCCCGCAAGGTTTTCGGCCCAATCGCCCAAACCCGTGGGGCGGTATGGGGCTATGGGATAGTGTTAGGTCTCGTTTTCGAAGTATTTTTGGAAGTAGAATCCATTTTTGGGACTCCCGGAACGATCCGATTTCACTGTGGGGATCTATGGGGCTACAAACGGGATTTTTGAAGGATCCCGGTAGGTCGAATTTTTTCCGAGCAAAATAACATTTTTGCAAAAAAAAGAAGTTAAAAATTTTTTGAAAAACATTTTTTCTCATTGACTGAATTAGTTTTCGCACAAGTAACCTATAATATAGGTTGATTTTATCAAAGAATAATAAACCAATTTTACTGATCTTGTTTACTGGTCGTCTCTCAGAGCTGCACTAAGAGGAAGCAAGTCTTGCTTCCTCTTCAAGATAAATTCGGTAATTCGATTTGCCTAATTATTCTATAATATATTATACCGAAGGGCCGCTTCGTCAAAATTTGACGAATTTAATTAAACGAAATCGAGTGCGGGTGGAAGTCCTTTTTGCTTATTCGGTGTTATGAATGACGATTCACTGGTTCATCTATCGAATTTCTTCCGTCTTTAACGATTGAGGAAACCGTCAAACATATGGGTCCAGCCTGAATTTCACTAGGTACCCGAATTTTGACACCCCACTTTGGGAGACTCACCCAAATAGAAAGCAAATCGAGATCTAGGCTTGTAATACAAAGATCCAACTAATCGTTTATTGAAAATGATCACCTTCTTAGTGAACAGCGACAATTTAACCGAGCCAGTGGTTTGAGGTTACAAGGGTGGATTCCATTAACATTTTACGACTAGGAAACGGCGTTTTTAGAAGTGAAATCGAATGCGGTCTATTAGTCGTAAAAAATGCATTACGGTTCATTCGAGACTGTATTGGAGAGGGTTGTGCGAGATAATGTCAAGGCCTTCGATGATTCCACGTCGTCTTTCTGCCGCTAAACTGATGGAGAAGCGCGTCTGAAGTTGAGTTTCCCCGGGGGAAAAACACTGCAAATTGTACAGAAGGGTTTATTATTCTTTGATATAGGTTACTTGTGTGAAAAAATTACTTCTTTGTCAGAGAAAACAATTTCTTTTTCCATTTTTTTATTTTTATTTTTTTTATTCGTAAAATATTTGACCTCCTGGGATCCTTCAAGAGTCCCTTTTTCAACCCCATGAAACCCCCACAGATTCTCACAGTGAAATCGGATCGTTCCGGGACCCCCAAAAATACTTCGTAAAAGACACCTAACTCGATCCCATAGTCAAAACCCTTCAAAAAACGTCTCCCGTAGCCCCATAGCGCACCACGGGTTTGGGCGATCGGGCTGAATACCTTGCGGGCACCAGTAGATGGTAAACCGAGTATTTTGTAAAAAAAATTTTTTTTGTTGTAAATTCCTACTGCCTAAAACGGTTCGGTCGGCGGACGGACATTTCGGTTTTGGAATCTAGACCTTTTGAAAGGGATAATGTCAAATTTTGAGGCCGATCGAGACCTTCGTCGCGATTACATAGGTTTATTATTCCAAGAATAAAAACCAAAATTTCTGTGTCAAAGTGGAATATGTTTTGAATGTAGAGCGGTTGATGCATACAACAAAAGCTGTTGGGTACTAACTCCTGGGATTTTATTGTTACTAAACTCTTGAAAATCGTCACTTGGTTTTTACGTTAGGAAACACTGCGGGAATTGCTGTTGAGAGGAAATGAAGTGAACGGACACTTTTTTCACAATGATTGAATAATATTCGTCATTATATGACTAACGCTTATGAATAAACCACGTGTGATTTTCCGTCCGTGTGGGAAGTTGAGGCTGCAACGTGTCTTCCGTAATCTTAAGAAAAAAAAAAACTTTTAGGTGGCTGGTTCATAGGTTTGGTGTCAATGATGGGCGACATGGTGTCATGGTGTCTTATGGTTGACATAATGATTTTGTTCTTCAGATTGCAGAGACTGCTAATTGGAAATATTTTTATGACTGAATATGACCTTGGCAGCTCGAAACTCTAGATTTGTTTTTATATCAATAAACAATTCAGGGCCTCAGCCGAGGAGTCATATTTCTCCCTAATCTTCGTATTGGATGCATAAGCGTTAGGCAACTAAGATGATCTGTTATGTCTCGTATGTGGGTGGTTGTAAGTTGTTGAGGTTCGGTCAAATAAGGCAATGGAGGTACAGACGTTTTTGAAGATGCATTCCTCCATCATCGGGGCTGATGGGGTCTTTGATAAATGAGTGCCTTTTGCTTTATTATATTATAATATTGTTATATCTACATAATATGATCGTTATGATCGCCTTCAAAATTTGACATTAAACTTTTATGACGCATACATTTCAATAATCAAATGTCCGTCCGCCTTCTTAGGCAGTAAGAAATTTTATTTTTCTTTAATCTGAGATTTCGACAAAATGCTCGGTGCACCATCTTAGTTGTGCCCGCAAGTTTTCAGCCCGATTGCTCAAACCCGTGAGGCTCTGTGGGGCTAAAAAAAAAGGGCCACGGGAGGGTTTTTTTTAAGGCTTTTGGCTACGGGGTCGCGTTAGGTGTCGTTTTCCAAGTATTTTAGGACGTAGAATCCAATTTTTGGGGATCCGATTTCACCGTGGGCATCTATTGGGCTTTCAAGGGGCTACACATGAGGAGAGAACAAAGGATGCCAGGAGTTCGGATAAGGAGTAGTTTTCGAACGTAGAATCCATTTTTGTTGTCCCACATCCCTCTAAATACTGCATTGAAATACAGCGAACCACTTACTAGGTAATAATAATTTTGATACCCAACTACTTAGATTTCTAAAATAGAGCTTAAATATTTTAATTTGTTGAAAGTGAAGACCTTTTCCATGTAGAATTCAATACTAATTATTATTAAATCGTCAAATTTTGACGATGTGTCAGGGAAGAACTTTTGGAAAGGTGTTGAACGTGTTGGTAGTCGCTGACTTGTACACCTTTAAAAAATAGACAAGTAAGTATAATCGCGAAAGACCTCTTCACCTGGTGACCTCTTGAAACGGCAGCCGCATCGACGTCCATCGTGGATCAAGCCTGGACAAATTACCGGGAACAGGAACCTCCCTCGGGGCACCACTCGACAAAACGGTACAAACTCCAACTCGAGCCTCTTGGAACTCATAAATCCGTTTTCATTTGCATGTACGCACCCCGGTACGCTCTTCGAATGAATATTCCGCTCATGGAGTCTCTCCGAGGGAGCTCTTTCGGAATTCTTCGGAACGGTATCGGACTAGCAGTTCTCATCAGTCTGCCGGAGAGTTGGAGACGTGGAGGTGTCTCATTGTTCAGTCAACCGGCGACATAAATATTCCATCCGCGAATAGCGCCATCTGTCAGTGACCACACAATATCGGTCACCAACGGCTCTAAGTATTCTTTCGTCTAATCAGGGGTTCTCAAAGTGTAATCCACCAGCTCATTCAAGGTGGTCCTCGGATACCATGGACAAAAATAATTTTAATTATTAAAATTGTAAGAAAAAGAGAACTAATATCCTAACAAATCGTTGCCCGAGAAGCAACGCCGCCTACCTGCTTGACTTTTCCCAACTTTACAGGAGACACAAAAAACTGTACCTATCATTTAATGAAGTTTTCATTGCCACTTACTTTTCTGCCATATTATAATAATAAGCACCTCAGAAACTCATTTATAAAGAAAATATCGATTGAATTATAGTTAAGCATTTCACGAAAATCAGTTAATTAGGCAGTGTTGGTGTTAGAAATTGACAATAAGGTGGTGTTGAGAGTAAAATTGACTTTTTCCTTAAAAAATGATAATAAAAATGAAGTTCAAAATCGTAGTGATAGGTACCCATGGCGTTGTTGGTTTTACTAAAAAGCTATCAAGTTACCTACGATTAAGAACTGTTTTGTTGATGCGAGTTTATTTAAATTTAATAAAAAATTTGTATTTAATGTACTTTAATGTTAGTACTTGATGTAATTTGGCGTTTTTAAAAAATTATGTTACCTACCCCTAAATCAATCTTGTTAGGTTCCAGAAATCGTTTGGAGGTGAATTCGCAAGATGTGATAGGGACAATTTTTTGTGTTTTATGTGGGAAAACGAGTTTGTCACAAAGTTACCTCACCTGATGGGGCAAAAATGTGAAGAAAAAAACGCAGCAAATTTACACAAGGGTTTATTTATTAATTTTTTATTTTTATCGAAGTGATTATTCGTAGGTACACAGTCCCGGTCATTCTGGGACAATCTGGCTAAATCTGGCCTCAATCTCGGGCTAATAGGTCAACTACTATGGTATGGGCATAGCCCCTCTCGTCACCGTTAATCACCCTCCGCCGAAGGTTCCATTAGTCCTAGGGCACAAGCCGTCCCCCACTGTCAGAAGGGCCTCCAACTCGAGGGTACGACTCGTCCCGTTGGTGAACTAACCAGGAACTACTCCAGGAACTGGGAACTAGTATGAAAGCAGCGTTGATGTCAACAGTTCGAATAGTTCAACAGTTTGAATTTTCGCTCAACAAGCTTTGGTCCTCATACAACACAACGAACTGCGAATGGCTTCATCCTACCGTCCAGGCGCGACTCGTGAGGGAGGCAGCGTCGCAACTGCACCCCCTCGATGCAGAAGGGCGAGAGGGGGTGCTACGTATTACCTACCTAATTAGTTACCTACCTAAAAATTAATCAAAACTCGGCTCGAAAATCTACGTAAGTTCTTGTAGACCTTACATAGTTCGCGGAACGTCTGAAAAGCCTGTGTTGATAGTGCAATGATAACGGGAGCACTGCCCTTCTTGAGACGATTTTTTTGCATGGACCTTATGGAACAACGAACTAAGTGTGAAGCCAGAAATCCTTCCTTCTCACCGTTCACCAGATGTTAAATCACCTCCACAATCAGTGTTGGCAGTCTTCGTTCATGGGCAGGGAATTTTCGTTTGTAATGAGGGACTTTTTCAGGATCTAATCTGTCTCAAATCATGGAAAAAATAGGGGCTTACTTTTGAAATATTTTGAAAACTTTTTGGTGTTGCTAAATTACTTTGTACGGTATGAAATCATAAAATTTCGATCGACCAAGGTTTCAGATTTTTTCAGTTTTCCCACAAAGGTATTTTTTACCAGAAGCAGCTTCTGAGGGGATGGCATCAGGGGTTTAGTGTGCTTCTATGTTTTCTGGGAAGTGTTTTCTGAACTCGGTGATCTGCGTTTGTCTCATTTATAAGTTTTTTATTCGTTCGTTTCATTCGATCGTTTCATTGTTCATTTCATAAAGCGTTTGTTGGATAACTCTATTGATTTCATCTTGAGGGAGTTTTCCCGTTTAGGCGTGAGTGATAAGTGTGATATTCGCGACATGGGACGGCCAACCTCACCTTTACCAGGTTTGCAGCGTGTACCCAGGAAATGAAAGGAAACTGGTAATAGTTAATTGGAATTTTTAAACATAGAAATAAATAATGAACTATAGCAAATCTTGATAGTAGGTACTTTTTATCTGTGTTGGGTGCAATAATATTTTCATAAAATATTATCACGAATCCGTGACTGCACCCCCTTGTTCTGCCATCACCAGTCGCGCCTGCTACCGTCATGGCTGACTCCAGGTCCAGTACTAGCCAAGAATAACGTACCTACGGAAGGCACAGCAAATACGAGGATCCTGTCCAGAAAGTGGAGTTGACGGAAGTTTTTCTTTTATTTTTTTATTTTTTTTTATTTTTTCAAAACAATTTTTTTTTCTCTCGGAAAATATTCGAACTCCTGGGATCCTTCAACAATCCCATTTGTAGCACCACGAGAGGCCCATTAGATCCCCCACGGTGAAATTGGATGGGTCTGGGACCCTCAAACATGGATTCTACGTTCAAAAATACTTGGAAAACGACACCCAACTCGAACCCCATAGCCGAAACCCTTCAAAAAAGCCCTCCCGTAGCCCTTTTTCAGCTCCACGGAGCCCCACGGGTTTGGGCGATCGGGCTGAAAACCTGGCGGGCACAATTAGATGGTAAACCGAGTATTTTCTCAAATTGTCAGGTTAAAAAAAAAAAAAAATCCTACTGCACAAAATGGCTTGGACGGTGGACGGACATTTCGTTTTTTAAATCTAGACATCTTGAAACGGACAATGAAAAATTTTGAGGCCGATCAGAATTTTCTACCTCCGTCTCGATTACATAGGCGTGTAATTACTTATTCGAAAAATAATTTAATTTCATTTTCACCTTGTTTATTACGGACTAGCCCAGTTTTCAATGCTACACAATAAGTCATTCTGATGAGGGGTATAAATAAGGTACAAAAATGTAAAGATATCAGAAATCCTATTTACAATAGGTAAGTGATAAGCGTAAATGAGAAATAAGTGCAAATAAGGGGCAATTAAAGTAGAAGTTGGAAATTTATGGTTTTTACATTTTTTTAAATACGTATTTAGTTAAATACATTTTTTTAAATTTAAAAAGCCTAAACCTATTGATAATAAACCAAAAGCAGCATAGCACCCTAAATAATGAACATAGAATTTAAAAAAAATGTAGGAATCGCATGCCAAGATGACGTTGTGTAGCTCCTCAAAATAATATTAAAACTCGAGAAAAAATTAAGCGTTGCCGCCTGTGGGAGTATTGACCCCGCCAGAGGGCTCCGCCCCCCTGGACTCCCCGGGTTGTCTCTACTGAAAGACTCGGCTACGTAACTTCAAGCGCTATTTTCGTGACATGAAATCGTGTCGCTTTTTCATCTCACTTTTAACAGTTTCATTTGGTGAAATTTTTGAACAACCCTAAAACCTGTCACAAAGCAATTATACGAGCCTGATCCCCGACTAAATATCCACCAATATGGTTTGTTGTGTTCTTTACTAGACCTTTCTGTCAATCTAAAATCAGGACCCTGGTTAGTGTGCTAGTGTGTCCTTCAGTGACGAAAAAAAAAAGAAAAAAACCAGTTACACTCGCGTTTAAGAGAAATATGAGTGCCTTCTGTCATCAGATCTCGAGGATGTCCCCGGACCGACTTTCCTGGACTCCGAAGGACGTCGACAGAGGCGCCCCGAGGAGTATAGAAAACCGCGTTATCCACGGCACCTTTTCACTTTTCATTGTGTTCCCCGTCAAGGTGTGCTCTATGCCTGACGAGCAAGTTCGCCTCCAGAAATTCGAAAGCTCGATTTTTATTTAATACTCCGAAAAGGCCCGGGAGTTGCATAGTCCAGTAGTGCGCCTTCTGCCGTATTTTTCACGACTTTTTCCCTTTTCAAGGCGCGTGTCACATCTTCACGGTGACGGCCGTTTCAACGACACGCGCCTCTTTTCATATTCCGATGCATTTTCCACGGAGGACATCATTTTCGTCCCCTAACCTACAACACATAAGTAAAAACCCCGGTTTTCGGCGTTTTTTTTTTTAAATAGTAAGCTTCAAGGACGTCCTAGAACATTTGGCAGGCGCTCAGTTCAGGCGAGAAACCTATCTGTGCATGAGAACTTTTTTATTTTTTATCTACACTTCAAGTTATGCGAGAGAAAAAAATCAATCTCAGTGAGCCTCCAGCTCTTTCACTGGGCGCCATTTTAAAATTTTTATAGAACCAACGCCAGTTCTTGTTTACCGATTGAATTATGTTTCCTAGTCAGTGCTCCTTGTTCCTGATAGGGACAGCAGGTCAAAAGGTGGAGAACCTGGCTTGCCGATAACTTTGAAATCATGCGATAAACCTATACCTGCGGAAGACTTCGTAGCCATTAATAAATAAATGAATCGTGAGCACGACAACTACACGACAACCTGTTCATTTTTTAAATGTTGTTTCAACCACTTTTCATCACATTTTATCATTCCATGGAATGATAAAATGTGATGAAAAGTGGTTGAAACTGCAGTTTCATTTCATCATTCCCATTAAAGTAATTTGCATCAGATTCATTTTTCATGTTTCGAGTCTAAATCTCGCCAGTTTCATCATTAGATCAAGAAACTGATGAGGTTGAGGCTCGAAATGATAAATGTTATCATTCATGTACCATCACGCTGGCCCTTAGTTTGTCTTGTCTCATCCTTCATAATTCGGTTCAGAACTGATTGTACGTTCAACCTACCTCAAGTCACTCTGGGCTGTAGATGAGTTTAGTTGCTCGAAACCGGTCCCCACAAGTAGGTAAAGAATGTACGTCCTGTGGACACTTTTGGACTTTGACCCCAGGCGGCCTCCCCCCCCCCCCCCCTCGCACCGCCCACTTCGCCCCCCTGCCGACCCAGCCGCTCCCCCCTCCCGCCGCCAACCTCACCAGCCTCTGCCGCCCCTGGACCACCCCCCTCCCCCCCACCCAACCCCAACAGCTGATCATGTTCAATTCTGCTCTGCTCACCCCTAATACTTGCATACCTATGCTCTGTCCTGTCCTTGCATGCTCTGCTCACCCCTAATACTTGCATACCTATGCTCTGCCCTCTCCTTGCATGCTCATTCCTGCCCTTCTGATTTAAAAAAATGAATTAAAATAAAAAAAGTAATTAAATAAATAAAAAAATAAATAAATAAAATATTAAAAATAGGTAAAAGAAAAAAAAATCGAAAATAATATAAAAAAAATATAAAAAATTTAAAAAAAAATAAAAACTTAAAAATCATAAAAATAGGTAAAATAAAAAAATATAAAATAGAAATAAAAAATAAAATGATAAAATGTTCTTATTTTACTTCAGCTTTTTATATATGGGCTACCATCATTTTCACAGGATATAAGGGTAAAATAATTGGAATACAAATTTTAATTTAACAAACTCTTCTTTATTGTTTCAAGTACAACATTTTCTTTATTCTATGAATACAAATGATAAATCTCAAACAAAAATTAATTCGTGACGTCCGCGATGAATCCCTTGATAGATGATCCCAACTCTATTGTAGTTGGGATTTTGATTGTAAATCTCCATCTCTTGCGCGGTGAGGGCGAAGATGAATCTTTTCGGTAGAAAAATTTTTGGTGGATACGGTGTCAAGTAGGAATTCCCGGCGAGGCGGTTGCTGATGTGTACCACAAGAACCGGTGACTTCTTACCGGTGAAAATTTCAAATTTATCAATGTCGTAGGTTATTCCCACTTGTAGATCCGAAAGATTTCCAATCTTTTTCCACGCGTTATTGAACGCGTTCAAATGATGAGCCAGATTCAACTGAAACGAAATGAAAAAGTTTTAATTCGCGATCTAAATTTGGACCTACACACATAGTTAGGTAAGTAGGTAGGTACTTACATCATGAAAATCGTAGGTTTCAGGAGAATATGATCTCGTGTCTCCCTGCCAAGAGGCCTCGATAGACGAGGTTGATTGACCATTTTTGTTGTCCATTGTACTCTTCAATATCTTCGTCACTTATTTGATTATTAAAGCGTGACGGAAGAAAGATCTCAATGGAATCCTGTCCCGAACGATTGACTCTTGCTACGAGAGTCTGTCCAAATTTGGTATCAATTCTTCTCAAGTCCAACACCTCGTAAACATCGCCGATTTTCAGTGCGGACAATCTTTGGATTGGTGCGGACTGGCGATTGGCTCTGTTTAACTGTTGGGCAAACAGGTAATGGCTCATCTACAAACAAAAAAACGGGACAGTTAGTATTCAAGAAATTTAAATAGGGACTTTTAGTTGTTATTGATTGATAGGTATTAGTTTAAAAGTAATTTAAATCATCACTTACTTACTGTGATAACGGTGAGTAGCGCGGCAGGTTCGGGAGAGGAAGTTCACTGCTCGAGTGACTGGCGAGGACTGAGCTGTCCGCGTCTTTCCCTACCCCCACTCCTGTCCACGCAGGCGCAGCCTGCATATTCGTGTTCAATCCTGCTCACGCTCCGAGACTTCAGTGACGTCACAAGCGCATTTCTCGGCAGGCGCGTCAGCCCCCACCACCCAACAGCTGTTCGTTCATGTTCAATCCTGCTCACACCCCTAGACTTCAATGACGTCACAAGATCCTGTCCGAACAGGCGCGTCAGCCCCCACCACCCAACAGCTGTTCGTTCATGTTCAATCCTGCTCACACCCCTAGACTTCAATGACGTCACAAGATCCTGTCCGAACAGGCGCCTCCACCTACCTCCCTTTTTGTATGTGACGTCAGACACGCATGTTCAAAAATGTACACATCATTTTGTGACGTCACGCATCACGTTTTGGCCACGTTTAGGCCACGCCCCTCTCACGTATCGGTGAGTTCTGATTGGTGCATCTACAGGTCACGTGACCTTGACCACGCCCCTCCCACCAGATTGTCCATGACGTCACACGCTCACGTTCAAACCTGTGAGCTATGAGGGACAAGTTACCTCCTTCTCTTGTGGGACCCTCGGTAGGTGAGTGGTTAGCATACCTGACTCACGTGCTGGGGGTTGGGGGTTCGATTCCCACCGCCTCAACCACTGGAACAGTCTTTATAAAGACTTGTCAACACTGGATGTTGATCCGTGCTGGCCACGAGTTTTAAATCTAGATATAAGTTATCATCACTGGTTGTTGATACGTGCTGGGCACGAGTTTTATCCCTAGATATAAGGAACCAAAATGTGCCGAGGAAAAAAATTTTTTTTTTGTAAAATTAAAAAAAAAACCTTTTTAATTGTTTTATTTTATATTTATTATTAGTATTTATTTTTTCCTATTTTTAATTTTTTTTTTTTTCTTAATTTTTATTTCATTTTTTACATTTATTTATTCATTCAAATTTTGGTTTTTTAATTTAATTTTTTATTTTTAAGTTTATCTTTTTACATTTATTTATTTTAATTTGAATTTTTTTTTTTTTTTTTTAATTTGTACCTATTCTTTATTTTCATTTTCATTTTTTTTTTTTTTCATATATTTTATTTTATTATTTTTTTTTCATTAGGTCTATATTATATTTCGTTTATTTTATTTTTATTTATTTATTTTCAATTTTTAATTTGAACACTCACAAAGGTACCTATCCCAGAAGGTCTCACGCGCGTCCAAGGTCTCCCACCCACCCGCTCACCACCCGCATTCCAGACGACGCGCCATCAAATTCAGGTTTCGGCAGGTTCCTCGGGTGAGCGGCAGGTCCCCGCTTGCCGCTCATGTATCGGCCTCATTCTTGCTTGGTCCTTCACGCCGTGAACATCGCTCCTCGCAACGTACCTTCTAATTAATCATTTTCACACATCTCTTCATATTATTCACACCGTTCTCATCGATTCATCGCTTCATTCTTCATCAGTAATATCATTTAAATTGCATCGCATCCCCATTATTTATTTTTTTATTTTTTTTTGTTGTTCATTCATTGTTTGTTTAGGCATTCTGTAAATTTAGGTAGGTAGGTTAGGCTAAGGATTTGTTCAATTTAGGTTAGATAGTTTATGAATTAATTTAGATTAGGTGTTCTGTAGAATTTAGGTAGATTAGATTAGGATAAGGAATAGGTAGTTCATTAGTTAGATTAGGTTTTTAGGTAGGTAGATTAGTTTAGGATAAGGCTTCGTTCAATTTAGGTTAGATAGTTTATATTTGTTTCGTTAGTTAGTTAGTTAGTTAGTTAGCTACTTTTTTTGTTCTCAACAAAAGTTAATTTTCTTTTCTTTTTTTCTTCTTTCGTTCTTGTTCAAGGGCTTTTTTTCTCTCGACGTTTTTTCTTTCTTTTTTAATTTTTTCACTCGACAAAAGTTACTTTTCTTTCGTTCTTGCTCAAGGATTTTATTTTTTCTCCGAAGTTTTCTTTCTTTCTTAATTTTTCTCCCGTTGACTTTAATTTTTTTTTTTTTTCATTTATTTATTTACTCCTTCTTTTTTTTTTCCCCCCCCAAAATGGCTTCCACTTCCAAAATGTGTAATTTCTGTGGGATGCAATTTCCAAGTTCAAATCTAACGAGACAACATGAGGAAAGATGCCAGTATCTTCACGATTCAAACGACGAATATTTTGAAAATGTGCCTTCGCCGAAAAGACAGCGGCTCTCCTCGCCACCCCCACCAGCACCTCAATGGGATAATGTGAGCTCGTTCAACTGTTTAGCAAACTGTTTATGCTCGTTTTGCGGTCAACACTTTCCAACCCCACAGCTTACCGCCCAGCATGAGATAATACATAAAAAATGTGAATGCGCTAAATGCGGTCAAGTATTTAGTACGAATTTGGAGAAAAATTTGCACGAGACAGAATGTCGAGTGGAATTATTATGTACAAGCTGTGGGGGATATTATCGAACGATCGCTCTATTTGACGCACATCGGAAATATTGCTCGAAATCCCCAGTAAATACCCCTAATCAAAGGGAGCCGCACGTTGGACAATTATTAGCTCCCGCTCCAAATGATGATCAAATTTTACCTTACGAAAGCGCATTCACCAATCGTATTGCTTCGTATTTTATTCAGTCGGACTACGCTCTAGATTTACCCATGTTCCTACATCACATCCGGTCAAAAATTTTAAGAATTTTGAATAACGCTCTTACCGAACATGGGTCCATCAAATTTAATTTATTCGTCGATTGCTTACTCGTTAATGTAGTTGGTGACCAGTTAGAAGGGAACTTGAAGACTAGTTTTGAAATTTTACTCCATAACGGACATCTTAATCACCAATTGAATAGAATGTTTGAGAAATTAAATACCGAGTTATGCCAGTTAGAAGCTAAAGGAAGTGGTTGGAGACTAGATACGATACTCGGTCTACGATTGAAAATTTGTAAATACTCACCCCTACGTGCCGGTTGCGACATCAAGTTCCCTTCTTCGATTTCAAATCGAAAGGCCTGCTTTAACGTCCCAGGAGGAGACAATCAATGTTTTAAATACGCAGTTTTAGCAAAGTTTGTTGATATCCGTCGTTTTAATCATAAAAGACCCTCCTCCTACCTTATGCATGAACATAAATATGATTTTAGCCGCATTAATTTTCCCGTATCACTTCATGACATTCGGACCTTTGAAAAGAGAAACAATATAACGATAGCTGTTTTTGCTTTGGAAAATAATATAGTCCGCCCGCTTAAGCCAGTTCGGCATGAAAAAGAAGACCATAGAGACTTACTCATGCTGGAGGAGGGTGAAAAACGACACTATGTATGGATCAAAGATTTTAACAAACTCGTCCACTCTCAAATAACCGCGAATCATAGGAAAGTGAACGTATGCAAATGGTGTCTGTGGTATAAGCAAACCGATCCGCTATCGGGAGATGTCAAAGCACACGATAATCAATGCAATACGAATGCCCCGGTAGCGGTGCGAATGCCCACGAATGGTGATAAAATTAAATTCAATGAAGTTCAGAAGGTTTTAAAAGTACCCTATGTCGTATATGCAGATTTTGAAGCACTCCTTAAGGAAATAAACTCATGTTCTCCGAATCCCCAAACTTCTTATACAGAAAAAAAGCATCAGCACATACCCATTTCCGCCTGCGCGTATCTGCATATCGACCCAAATTTTGAAAGCATTAGTCAGCGTCTGAGTGACAAGATTTTATTTGAATATCGAGGGGAAGACGTAGTAGAGAAATTATTAATACATCTAGAGAGTATCGCAAATGAGGTAGAATTAATTTATAAACGAAATTTAAGAATGTCTCCGCTGACTGATTGGGAAATATTTAATTTTAACAACGCGACTAAATGTTATTTATGCGATCAAAATTTTACTACTCAGGATCCAAAGGTTAGAGACCATTGTCATATTTTAGGTGGGTACCGCGGTGCGGCTCACCAATCGTGCAATTTAAATTTTAAGAAACCAAACTTTTTACCCGTATTTTTTCACAACCTATCATCCTATGATGCGCAATTTTTAATCCCTAAACTTAATTTTAATAATAAGCGGATCGAGGTTATAGCTTCAAATACAGAAAAATACATCAGTTTTAAAAAATATACCAGTAATCGTTTTAGCATCAGATTTTTAGATTCTTACAGATTTTTAACCTCCAGTCTTGATAGTCTCGCCAAGAATTTAACTAATTTTAATATTTTATCGAAATTTTTTACGGATCCTGAGCAATTGGTGCTAGTTAAACAAAAGGGTGTATATCCCTACGAATATATGAATTCGGCCGACCGCTTCGAAGATAATAGATTGCCACCCAAAGATACATTTTATAGTCACCTTCGTCACGAAGGGATTTCGGATGAAGAGTACGCGAGAGCTCAGCAAGTGTGGACAACCTTTGAATGCGAAAATCTCGGCCAATACCACATGTTGTACAACAAAATTGACACCCTCCTCCTCGGGGACATATTTGAAAGTTTCCGCGCTACGACTTTGGAATCACACAAATTGGACCCAGCTCAATTTTATACGACGCCGCAAATGACCTGGTGCGCGATGCTACGGCAAACTAAAGTTGAAATCGGACAACTGACGGATTATAATATGTTATTAATGTTTGAAAAAGGAATAAGAGGTGGCCTTTGCCAAGTCTCTAAACGGTATGCCCAAGCCAATAACCCTCTGATCCCCGGATACGATCCTGCAAAAGAAACGACGTACATCACATATCAAGATTGCAACGCATTATACGCCACCGTCATGACGAAACACTTACCGATCGGAGAATTTCAATGGGTTGATCCAAATGATGTGCCACCGCTAGCAAGTTTAAACGAAGATGACCCATATGGATACATATTAGACATAAATTTGGAATATCCCGAAGAGCTGCACGACGAGCACAATGATCTCCCCTTCTTTCCAGAAAAGTTGAAGGAAGTAAATAACAAGCTGGTGGCACATTTGGGTCCCCGAAAGAACTATGTTTCCCATTATATGGCCCTGAAGCAGGCGGAGACCTACGGGTTGATTTCAGATAGAAATCCGATTAAGATTAACAGGGCCATAAGGTTCAAGCAGGCGGACTTTCTCAAATCGTACATAGAACTAAACAATAATCTCCGAAAAGCCGCGAAATCTGATTTTGAGAAAGATTTATTCAAACTATACAACAATGCAATTTATGGTAAAACTTGCGAACAAATTAGGAATCGGAAAGACATTAGACTGGTCACCAACTACCGACAGGCGGAGAAACTCATAGCCAAGTCAAATTTTAAAGACTTCGATATTTTAGATCAAAACTTTTTAGCTATTCAAATGGGTAGGACAGAAATTTTATTTGACAAA
This sequence comes from Pilophorus perplexus, assembly GCA_955831195.1. NCBI lineage: Eukaryota > Metazoa > Arthropoda > Insecta > Hemiptera > Miridae > Pilophorus > Pilophorus perplexus. The sequence continues at coordinate 1,327,953 of OY037009.1, forward strand.
ACAATTTTTATCGGACAAGCTGTGCTTGATCTGTCCAAGACGATAATGTATGACTACCTTTATGGAGTCATGAAGCCCAAGTATCCTGGAGATAAGTTGAATCTCCTTTATATGGATACCGACAGTTTTATTATGGAGATAAAGACGAACGATTTTTACCAAGATATGGACGGATACATGAAAAATGCACATTTGGATACGTCTAACTACCCACCCAACCACTTCCTGTACTCGAATCAGAATAAAAAAGCTCTCGGAAAGTTCAAAGATGAAAACGCCGGGAAAATTGTTAAACGCTTTGTGGGTCTTAGACCAAAGATGTACGCACTGGAAGTACATACAGACCAGGCCAGTGAGAATGACAAGTTCAAAAAGGTCAAAGGTATCCAACGTGCTGTCGTTTTGAAGAAAATTACCTTCGACGACTACGTCAATTGTTTAAATCTAGAGCGTGATGAAAATGGGGTCATCAAAGTCCGAAGAGACTTGTGCACCGGCATCCGTTCAAAAAAGCATCATTTGTTCACCATGTCGCTCAACAAAGTATCGCTCTCACCGTTTGATGACAAACGACATATCATGACTGACAACATTCACACGTTAGCTTTAAATCACACATTCCTTGTAGAATGTGAGGATGCCGGTGATGACGACATATTTTATTAGCTAATTTTAATTCTATAAATTCTAGTCATTTTAATTCTATAAATTCTAGTCATTTTAATTATATCAATTCTAGTCATTTTAATTATATCAATTCTAGTCATTTTAATTCTATCAATTCTAGTCATTTTAATTCTATCAATTATTTTAGTGTGAATAATGATATTATTCACACATTATGTCCCTTCCAAGAATCCGAAAAGTCCCCACGGGGACATTAGTAGTGAGGTTGGGACTGTAAAACAACGTGCTGGTGGGGGGTGGAACTCGACTATAAAAGGACAGTTTACACGAAGAATTTCATCAGTATCCAATATGCGTCTGCTGCAACAACATGTCAAACTACCCATTTTGGACGTGTCCAAAAGTTCAGGATGGCATGAAAACCGCCTCAAACACAGTGCACTACTTCCCAATAGTATTCGCTGCATCATCTGCGCCACCTCAAATGGCGGTAAAACCAATTTAATACTTAACCTTCTATACTCCTCAGAAGGGTTAAAATTTGAAAATATCTACATATTCTCGAGAACTCTACAACAACCCCAATATCGACAACTCGCCGATATAATTTCCCGGCTGGAGGGTATTGGACTCTATACGTGTGATAATAGTGTGGATATTCCATTGCCAAAGGATCTTAAACCAAATTCGATAGTGATTTTTGACGACGTAGCGTGTGATAAGCAGGATCGTATCCGATTGTACTTCAGTATGGGTCGTCATTATCAGATCGATAGCTTCTATCTGGGACAAAGCTATTGTAGAATCCCAAAACATCTGATTCGAGACTGCGCAAACCTTATAGTAGCATTCAGACAAGACGTTTTGAACCTGAAGAAAATTTACAATGACCACGTCAATATCGACATGACTTTTGAAAAATTCAAGGAAATTTGCTCCATCTGTTGGGAAACCAACCAATTTGGATTCATCGTCATCGACAAGGAATGTTCCATCGACAATGGACGATATCGACAAGGCTTTGACAACTTCATCATAATATAGAGTGTGAATAATGTGTCCCTTCCAAGAATCCGAAAAATCCCCAAGGGGAACTTAGTAGTGAGGTTGGGAGATGAGCTCAGTGTATATTTGGGGGACAGTTCGGGCTCATAGAGCTGGGATTGTCTGTTAACTCTATATACAACAGTAAATCAGAAGGAGGGTATGAGAATGGTTTTAGGTAGGTTCTTGGAGGTTGCGATTGGCGGTGTGGACATGACCAGGCGAAGAAGGGTGGAAACCCGACCCCTGCCGATGCATCTACACCTTGTCGCGGTGGTAGGGCTTTTTAACCAAGATAGATGCTAAATGTTTTTTCTCAACGTCGTCGTCATCAAGATCAAGATGGCTGAGGTAAGTTTGGTATATAAGTAGCTCACATTCTCAGTAGTAGTATCAGTTTGTTCTCAACCATGGAACGAATAACATCTCTCGATCAACAGCTCGCACAAGTGCGAAGAAACATCAAGAGAAAGTATGATGAACTCAGGAGAAGTCAAGAGGATACGTTAGAGGGGCGGAAAATCAAGTATCAACCGATACGTGATCCTCTACAACAACTAGTCAAGCAGACTAGAGTCAATAACACCAAGAAGAAGGAATTTGAAGAAGAGGAAGAAAAGTTGGAGGATTATGATGAAGAAGAAGACGGTGATGAAGAAAATTCACCATCTCTAAATTTTCATACTCCAAATTTCAAGTTTCCTAAAGTGTTGAATTTATTCTCACAACTTCCGACCAACATGACTTCGAGTGGGGAAACTAGTCCGGGTGGAACTTCAAAAATCAAGATAACCAAGAAAAGAAATCGGAGACAACCTTACGCGATTAGCCCAGCTTATGGCTCGATTGCTGCAAGGCTTGAGGATCTAGGAGAAACTTCCAAGGAGGAATCTGATGAACGTCCAATCGTACAGTTATTGGAAAATGTTGACAATGAAGAAGGAAAAGAAGAGGAAGGAGAAAAAGAGGAATTAGTTGAAGAAGAAAAAGAAGAATTAGTTGAAGAAGATGACAAAGAAGGTGAAGAAGGAGCTGTCGGAGGCGTTGTGGCTCCATATGGAGAGGTTTCGTCCGAATATGTGGAAAAAAGGATGAAAAACGATCCTCAATGTGACAACAAATATGGAGTCAAATTCGACGGTCGCAACTTCACAATTGGCGATTCATTTCTCACCATTGAAGACGACATCATTAAAATCGGACAACATACGAATATTAACGCCACCAAGGGGATTCTAGAACTATTGTTCATGAAGAAACCAAATCCCAATTACATCAAGGAACACGATAAATTAATGTACAAGAAAATCGTTACAAGTACGAAACTTCATAGGAAAAAATATAGTATGAATGAACAGTACAACAGTGATCCAAAAAATAGTAAATGGCTACTGATTATGCAAACTTTGAGTATCAAACAGCCGGAAAAACTTAAATTGACGTCCAAACCAGGAAGCCGGGATTCCAATAAAAGTCAAGGCTCAAGACCAAACAGTGGAGAATTCAAACAGTCGAGTCTTGGATTGAGACCGCCCAGTCGAGATTCATGTTAAGTCTGCAGAATAAGGTTGCTTCTTCCTACATTTAGGAGAAGTGGGTATGTGGGAGTGGGCATCATGCTCCGGGAACCTTTTCATAATATAAAAGCAGACTCGTCAAGTCAGAATCACTCAGTTTCATAATGGACACCGTCAAGGAAGGAATAGTTGGCGAACTCCATCGACCCGCTCGGAAGAATTATTCGCGCCGACGAGTCATAATTAAAGGAATCGACGATTTGTGGCAAGCAGATTTACTCGAACTACAACCTTACGCTGCGCAGAACCGAGGACAACGATACATTCTCATCGTCATTGATTGTTTGTCAAAATTCGTATGGTACTCTGGACTTAAATCTAAAACTGCCAAAGACGTGGCAGAGGGTTTTGAAAGTATTCTCATCCAAGGGTATCCTAGAAAACCGCGTCATCTTCAAACGGACAAGGGAAAAGAATTCTACAACGGGACTATGAAGAGACTTCTCGAAAAGTACAACATCAACTTGTACTCGACGGGGAGCATTTTGAAAGCGTGTATAGTCGAGCGAGTCATCCGAACTTTGAAAACTTGGCTTTGGAAAGAATTTGGATTTCGAGGTAGATACAAGTGGATCGATATTTTCTCGTCCAAGATCGTCGACAAGTATAATCGACGCATTCATAGAAGCATTGGAATGGCACCGGTGGACGTGGAAGGGGAGCCGGAAGAAGCGAGAGCCTTAGCGAAGCTCTACTCAACCCCTCAACCCAGAGGAAATAGATTACCTAAATTTCACGTTGGCGATTACGTCCGAGTCTCGAAGAGGAAAGGAGATTTTGAAAAAGGTTATACACCATCGTGGTCGACACAAATCTTCGAAATCTCTAAAGTGAAGAAGACTCAACCACCAATGTACATCCTAATGGAGCGAGACACTCGCGAAGAAATCAAAGAAGGCTTCTACGAAGAAGAACTTCAACTGACCAAATATCCCGATACGTATTTGGTTGAAAAAATAATAAAAAAACGCGGGAACAAGGCCTACGTGAAATGGTTGGGATTTGATTCCCGATACAACAGTTGGATCAACACTGATCGATTCACTGTATAAAAGGAGTGGAATTGCAGAACGTTTCTCATTACCATTTGGGAACTCAAACCGTCAACATCATCATCATCATCATGTTGAAGATTGAAGCTAAATCTGTGGAAGAGGGGATCGAGGGTGTGGAATATCATTCCCACCACCCTTACACTCCCACTCAAATGAATGGTGAAATTAGGATCGCCATTCAACATCAAGATCTCATCACTCTCCCCAGCCAGAGTTTTCTTTGCATCGAAGGAAGATTTCTCAACGAGAGTGGTGAAGTTCCAACGACGGCCACCGTCACCAACAATCCATTCATGTTTCTCTTTGACGAGATTCGCTACGAACTTTGCGGCTCAGAAATTGAGAGGGTTCGTCATCCTGGAGTAACAACGTCGATGAAGGGCTACACATCCTACAGAGCTCACAGTAATCATCTCATCGAAAATTATGGATGGTCCTCGAATCCGGGCACCAACCTGATCTCAGAGGATGGGTACTTTTCCGTTTGCATTCCACTGAGTACAATCTTCGGGTTCTGCGAAGACTACGATAAAGTCGTTGTGAACGTGAAGCAAGAACTCATCCTCATCAGATCTCAAACGGACGACAACTGCTATCTAGCTCCAGAGATGGCGGCACCTGCCGAAGGTGGTCGACAACCGACGAGAGAGAAATGCAAGTTTCAAATCAGCAGTCTCACTTGGCGTGTGCCATACCTCACCATCAGCACCCAACATCGCCTCGCTCTCTACAAAATTCTACAAAAAGAAAAAGGCGTCAAAGTCAACTTCCGCTGCTGGGAAATTTACGAATATCCTTTACTACCTACAACGGAAAAACAGATTTGGAACGTCAAGACTGCGCCTCAAGTCGAAAAACCTCGCTGGGTAATGTTAGCTTTTCAAACGGGCCGAAAATGTTCTCCCACCAGGAGCGCTAGTGAATTCGATCATTGTAACGTCATTAACGCGAAATTATATCTAAATTCAAAATCTTATCCTTACGACGATTTAAACGTCAACTTCGATCAAAATAAATTTTCTCTACTCTATAAAATGTACGCGGATTTTCAAAAAGAATATTATGGCAACGATTCAATGATTTCCCCGTTATTATCGTTGACCAATTTCAAAAATGTAGGTCCCATTATAGTATTGGACTGTTCGAAACAGTCGGATTCCATTAAATCAGGACCCATAGACATAATGTTGGAATTTGAAGCGAGTAAACCTTTTCCCGCCAACACTGCGGCGTATTGTTTAATAATTCACGATAGAGGTTGCGAATATAATCCGCTGACTAATGTCATTCGGCGGATGGTAGTATAAAAGGATGTGGGTTACACTCAAAGAACTTCATTTCCCATCATGACTCCAGCGAGAACGGGTGTATTGGAAATTCAATGCTTTTACGACGACGATATGAAATATATCGTCAAGGAAATGAGTCTGTACGACTTGAATTATCATTCCCTTCAACATTGGATTTTTAAACCGCCGAAAAAATTCACCGACTTGATGTCAAAAGCCCGAAGAGCTAACCAATGGGTTAGCTCTCATCATCATCGTATCCCCTGGGAAGCTGGCGACGTCAGTTACGAAGATTCGTCGAAAATATTTGAGGACATCTATTCGAGTTTCGACCTATTGTACGTCAAAGGACTTCAGAAAATAAAATTCCTCAAGGAACAAGCTATCATTGATAGTTTGTTTCCACAATTTGTAAATTTGGAAGATATGGGTTGTCCCAAAATCGAAGTTCTATTGGAACCATTATGGTTCGGCACACATTGTTTTCTTCATAATTTCAATCCAACGTTTTGTACATCGTATAGACTCAAAAGTTTAGTGAGATGGTTGTGGTCGCAGTAGTTTATTAATAAATTGTAAATTCTAAACGAGGGGCGTGTATAAATTTATCAATGGTTGACACGCACTGAGGGACGCGTTGGATGGAGCGTCATCTCACAAAATAAAATTTGTAATTTAAGTTTCAATAAAGAAGAGTTTGTTAAATTAAAATTTGTATTCCAATTATTTTACCCTTATATCCTGTGAAAATGATGGTAGCCCATATATAAAAAGCTGAAGTAAAATAAGAACATTTTATCATTTTATTTTTTATTTCTATTTTATATTTTTTTATTTTACCTATTTTTATGATTTTTAAGTTTTTATTTTTTTTAAATTTTTTATATTTTTTTTATATTATTTTCAATTTTTTTTTTCTTTTACCTATTTTTAATATTTTATTTATTTATTTTTTTATTTATTTAATTACTTTTTTTATTTTAATTCATTTTTTTAAATCAGAAGGGCAGGAATGAGCATGCAAGGAGAGGGCAGAGCATAGGTATGCAAGTATTAGGGGTGAGCAGAGCATGCAAGGACAGGACAGAGCATAGGTATGCAAGTATTAGGGGTGAGCAGAGCAGAATTGAACATGATCAGCTGTTGGGGTTGGGTGGGGGGGAGGGGGGTGGTCCAGGGGCGGCAGAGGCTGGTGAGGTTGGCGGCGGGAGGGGGGAGCGGCTGGGTCGGCAGGGGGGCGAAGTGGGCGGTGCGAGGGGGGGGGGGAGGCCGCCTGGGGTCAAAGTCCAAAAGTGTCCACAGGACGTACATTCTTTACCTACTCCCACACTACAATTGTTTAGTTGAATAAACAATTTAGTATTCAGCAGAGGAGACATTTCTCACCCTAACCACCTCATTGGATTAGACCTCTGCACCGTCGGCAAACACCACACTGTGATTCACCGTTCAATTTTCATTATTCATGTCTCATCAGTTTAGGGCGATATGCCACGAAATCCGAACAGGTCGTTTTAAGGATACAATCCACACGAGACACCCTAACAGGGGATAATTTAAATTTTAAATTATCCTATGTTCCCAGACTGGGCATACTAAAGCTGCTTTGTTTTGATGTACTCAAAACATTGTATTCAAGCCTTAATTTTCCAATTGCAGAGAAGTAAAATACATTGACTTAATTCTTTATTCAGGCCAATTTGAATGAAAAATGAAAATGAGAAAGAAAATATGATAACTAAAACTCCAAATTGATTAGGTAAAGGGTACCTAAAGTGAGTTTTACGTCAAGATTTTTGACCTCTTGGGCCTGACATGACGGGGCGCTAATTTATTGATGTAAGTGATGTGCACTTTAACCCAGCTGCACTTTTATTCCCTAAATTTCCATGGTCTTCAACGGGATTCGAACCCGTGGCCTCAACAGAATGCAGCGCGAATAGCTAACGCCCAGAACCACACGGCTAATCCGGCCGCGTTCCAAATTGAATAGGTATTGAAATGATAAAACTTTTGAGTTACGGTTTTATTAGCCAAAACCTAACGTACGAATGAAATTAAGAAATTTGGGGAACGCTCAATGCTGAGAGTCTTGGAAACACATATGCAACAAAACCCACTGGCGCATTTTCAGACATTTCGTGTAAAGGTTTTCGAGTATGTACCTACTTAGTAAGTCCAAGGCTAACATGAACATTGTTACATGCTGAAATTCATTACCGTTCTAAATGAATTGGCCCAAACAATCATTAAAAAGTGTTTGCCTTTTATTCTCTCTCCCGCCATGTCTTCTCTTGCAGCACCTTCTTTTAAACCTTGAATGTTCTTTTTCTCCAGTTGACATCTCAGTCTGTGGCTACTGTTAGCATAATACGACCGTGTGAACGGGTTCCGTGCAATAAACATTCTGCACGTCGTGTGCCGCGTTTTCTCTAAAGCAGCAATGACATCAAGATCTGCCCACGCCTTCCACAGAGGTACCACCCGCGGCGGAGTTTATGAATATTTGAACGGAATCGGGCGGAGGATTTCGCTGGCTATGAAAAGGGGAGGAAATACGAGCTAACGAACCGAAACGGCCTCATTTTTGAAGATAGGAAATAAATACTGGAATGAAAACGGTTCCATACAGTGAAACAGGTTTTGCCTGAAATGTCCACTTCAGAGTGGTCTTTGGCAAATCTAGGGTCAAACCTCCTGGACACCTAAGGAATTTTCGGACGGTTTTTACAATACCTTCATCAGTCAGTTGCTTTGGGTTTATGTCATAAGCCGAAACCAGTATGATCGGCCTGTTTATTAGTTTTTCACGGAAATATGTGGAAAAGCTACTTGAACCAGTTTTCGGCGCGGACAAGAAACAGTTTTTGGCAATATAAAAAAGAAGAAAAAACTATGGATTCAACAATGAACATCAATGATGAAACATGAACGATGAGCTGATGAATGATAAGATAAGACAGAATGAAACCATGAGTAATGAGACTTGGACGATCACTGTTGACAATGTACACAATGTAACTAATGAGTCTCATCAAATAACATGAATGATAAGACAGACAGAATGACTAATGAGACTTGAAAGATAAATTAAACACTGATAGGAATGAGAGTCTAATGAGAATTATAAAACGAATGAGACTTGAAACTTGGATGATGAAATTGAGAACACACGAAAGAACATGAATGATAACACAAGACAAGATAAAGGCATAAGTACCTAATAAGACTTGAATGATAGGTACTATTGATGAGATAGAGACTATAAAATCTGGAAATGCTCAAACCCTTGGTAGGTTCGTTATCGTGGCTTGATGTTTATGCCTGTAGTAGTATACTCGAAGAAACGAATTTTCGGTACCTATTAAATAACAAATTTTGTTATTCAAATTTCGAATTGCTAGAATTTCTAGCCTAAAAGTACCATAGAATAAAGATGACCAAATTTAGGTCACTCTCCCCTCTTCGGGCTGCAGCTCCAGTATAGTAGACAAGGGGGTCACCCTCTGCTGGGAAAAGCCAGCCAACCCCCGACCTCTTCCGCCTGGCCTTAGGCCCCATCTACTCGCCTTTCGATAATGAATAGTTATAAAAAAAAGTATTTAAACTCTTTAATACAGTATGAAAGTGAAAGGATTCATTTGGATTCGTCCAGCGTTTGGAGGTCAGCAGTTTTCCCTTCGCTAACACCCTTTTGGTTTATTATTTTATAACCATCCCTAACCCAAATCCGAGCACTCCTTCATTGTTGTTAGTGAATTTCATTGAACGGAGTTTTTTTTATTACCTCTGAGCTCCCTCCAATGGTGACGAACGATCCTATTTGAGGAGGGATCACCTTTCCTCCTCCCATCATCCCTCACATTCCTCCGTCCCCTCCGCCAGCCCCGTCCAACCCACCTTCATCCAAAAAGTGTTCAAATGGACCAGATTGAGCCAGGTTATTTGGTGTTCTCAGAATTTTGAATGAATTTTATTTTATACAATTTGTCTTGAATTTTTAAAGTCAAATTTCAAATTATTCCGGCAAGTTGAGGTACCTGTCCTAGAATATAATATATTCTATATATAAAATATTATTATTTTATATATATAGAATATATTAGCCCCCTCGGGCTGGAGCTTAAATAATGTAGAAAGTGCCCCGATAAAGCAACTGGGATTTTCCTAGGTACTACTAAGTAGTCAAGTCTTGATCGTGTTACTTTCGGAACTTTTCTTGTTTTGCATACATTTTTTTAATTTTTTCGTCGGTTTTACTTGGTGAGTACACTGTAGGAAGGCCCTGCTCTTGGAGAATCTCTTGTTTTCCAATCATTGGAACCTTGATCCAAACAGGTAAGGGATTCCTAATAAAAGCTACCTACCTACCTACCTAATTTGTGGTTTTTGAAACCAGACCTATTTTGAAAAGCTCGTGTCTTACCGTGTTGGACTCGTTGACAATCACAGTTGAGATTAGGTTTCTCTTAAGGAGATTTTGGCCCACTGACGAGCCTGATTACCTTCGGATGTTAAAAGAATACAAAGCCTGGGCGGTATGGTCTGAATAGCTTTCGGTCACACTGAGACAGTCAAGTCCAACGTTTTCTCGAGCCTCTCGTTTTCCTCGGGAGAATCGAGATCTTCACAGACGGAAAACCCCCTTTCTATTCGATCCGATCTCCCGTCCACATCTATTCAATTCGGACTTTTCCTTCAAGACCACTGGCAGCTCTTTTGTTAATCAATAATCTATTACGACCCGTTGACAAAAAAAAAAAAAGACGAGAAAGTTACGATTGTGACCCGGCAGGACGCTTTCTGAGACCATTCAATCACCAACTGGTTGACACATAATAATTATTGTGATCTGTCCATTCTCGAACACCCCCTTGAGCGTCTTTGTAGTTTGACTCACCTGCTGTCCAAACTTCCACTAGAGACCAGTTCGACGCCCGGTGAATCCTTCGTTGGGGAATTTCAACGCTCCAATGATGTCATCGAGGTCTTCGGCCCCACGCGACCAAAAAAAATACGGAATCTGTATACAGAAATCTGATTTCTACAAGTGATACAAAAAATGCTGCAAATTTTACATAGGAGTAATAAGAATAATAAAAATAAAAATATACACCTTACATCTTCATATTTTGCCCTGGTGAAGATGTAATAAAAATCGAAAGCTCGGCGTAGAGAGGACAGTTTTCAGTTTGACCACATTCCCGATCCTTGACGATCAAAAAGTAGTGTTGGGTCGATCCATCATCTTCAAATAAAAATATAAGATTAATGAGAGTTCATAGGTGCAAATCGTGCCAAAGTTAATTCTGAATTTTTTTAAACTATAATATAAACAGTCAACGTGATTTTTAAATATATTAATACATTGAATTAATTAAATTCAGCTTATATTAATTCATGAATTCTGTTTAAGTATAAACAGAGTTTAAAAATTAAAAGAATTATAACAAATTTTTATTTTAATTAAAAATGAAGAAAAAACTGTGTTTGGACTGATGTGGGAACCCGAAAAATGGATTATATCTAGAAAATTACTTGAAAAACGGCACCTCACTCGACCTCCCGGCATCCTTCTATTATAGAAGCCATAATAGCTCCACAGAAGACTCATTGACTCCACGGTATAGTCGGATGAGTCTGAGACCCCTTAGTTAGATTACACTCCCGGAAACGACACCCTACATGACATTCTGCCCAAAGTCCTCTAAAAGCACCATTCATCAGTTGTTAAATTAAAGTAATTCAACTAGGCCGTAAATCAAGTCTAATTATGTTATTATATTAATTTTACATACTAAGGGCCCCAGAGGCCTATGTAAATGTTTACCAATAAAGTTCTCCATATCTCTATATCTATTGGAGGATTCATACTGAGGGGGATCCGATGGGTTTGAGACCCCAATGAATGGATTATACGTCCAAAAATAAATTGAAAACAACTTCCTACGAGGCCTTCTGGCCGAAATCTTTCAAAAGGCCCACTTGTAGCCCAAGAGTAGCCCATTAGATCCCCATTGTGAATTCAAAAGAGTTTGAGCCCCTCTTAAATGGATTCTACGTCCAAAAATACTTCGAACACGACATCCTTCACGACCTCCTGGCCAAACTCCTTCAAAAGTCCCATTTGTAGCCCCATAGATCTCTATGGTGAACTCGAATAAGTCTTGGACCCCCATACATAGATTCTAAGTCCAAAAATACTTCGAAAACGAAATCCAACACAACTGCTGGCACCGTAAACGGTTATTTACAAGAGAAAAAAATGTCTGTACAGTGTTTGGACATACGTGGGACCTCGAAAAACGGTTTTGCGTCCAAAATTACTCGGAAAACGAACCTTATTTGACCTCCTGGGGGTCCTTCAAAAATACCATTTGTAGCCCCATGAAAGCCACATATGTCGTCACGGTGGAATCGGATCGTTCTGGGACCGCCAAAAATGGATTCAACGTCCAAAAATACTTGAAACACGACACTTAACTCGATCCCATAGCCGAAACCCTTCAAAAAAGCCCTCCTGTAGCCCCATTTTAGCCCCATAGCGCCCCAAGGGTTGGAGCGATCGGGCTGAAAACCTTGCGGGCACAACTAGATGGTAAACCGAGTATTTTTTCATAATTTCCGATTTAAAAAAAATCCTACTGCCCAAAGCGGCTTGGAAGACGGACGGCGGACGGACATTTCGTTTTTGGAATCTACGTGTCATGAAACGGATACATAATGCAAAATTTTGAGGCTGATCAGAATTTTCGACCTCCGACACGAATACGTAGGTACCAAGAATAATAACCCAAAATCTGAAATTTTGACAAAATACTCGGTTTACTAATTGAGCCCGCAAGGTTGTCAGCCCGGTCAACCAAACCAATGGGGCTATGTGAGGCTGAAAAGGGGCTACGGGAGGGTTTTTTAAAAATGCTTTTGGCTATGGAATCGAGTAGGTGTCGTTTTCGAAGAATTTTTGGACGAAGAATTCATTTTTGGGATTCCCAGAACGATACAATTTCACCGTGGGGATCAATTGGGCTCTCATAGGGCTTCAAATGGGATTTTTGAAGGATACCAGGAGGTCAAATATTTTCCGGTTAATTTTGAACGCGTAATCCATTTTTCGAGGACATTTTTTAAAATTTTTATCTTCAAGAATATTATTTTATTGACACAGAATAAATTTTTGCACAAGTAAGTAACATATATGGCAGAATAATAAAACCTTGTGTAAAATTTGCAGCGTTCTAGAATGTAGACATCTTGATACGGATAACGTCAAATTTTGAGGCCGATCAGAATTTTAATTAAGAATAAGTAGGTACTAATAATAATTATTTAAATTATTTAAAAATGATAAACGTAAAACGGTGCAAATGTTTCGCAATGGTTTATTATTCTTTGGTAGGTACAAATCGTGCAAAAATTTTCAATAATTGTTTTCAAATCTAAGCCAATATAGCTAATAAAAATTTAAAAAATAAAATAAATAAAAAAATAAATACGTCGGAAATACTTCGAAACTGACACCGCACTCGTTATCATACCCGAAAACCTCCAAAAAGTCATCCTATAGCCCCTTTTCAGCCCCTCAGCACCTGTGATCGAGCTTATGGATACAACTTGAAGACAAACCGAGTGCAATATACAACATTTTCAAATATAATATTCGCTACAATGAGTCTTTAAGATTTTTTTTTATATATTATACCTATTAAAAAATACACTGCCAAGGCAATGGCACATGAGCTTCCTCGTGCCAGGTTCAAAATGAACGTAAGTAGTTGTCACTGTAACAGCATGCGCAGGGAGTACCACTGAAGCAATCGTGATGAAACTGATAGGGGACCATCTAGGGCTATTATAGCCCTATATAATACCCACACAACACCTGGGCTATTATAGCCCTGTATAATACCCACACAACACCTGAAAATTTGATTGAAATCCGATCAAAATTGTGGGAGTTATGGGTGTGGCAAGGAAATGCGGACAGACAGACAGACACGGAACCATATTTGTTCAGGAGGCTCTGAAACGCAAAACGTGAGTAGAAATTTTGATTTTGGAGAATAACATTTTTTCATTTCGAAAGTGAAAACAATGCTTTCTCTGCCTTGCAGACTCGGAAGCAAAAAATCGTAAAGGCTCATTGTAGCGAGAACGACATTGAAAAATAAAATCATAAAAAATTAAGATGAACACGTTCTTATCGAGTGCACCCATCATTGGAATCGGTCACCTTTTATTTACCCGAAGGACAGAACTAATGTGCACCCAAGGCCACCCATGTGGGTGACATCCCGCAATTAGTGGATCATGAAATTTGTCTCGGACTCCGAAAAAAAGTTTATTTTCCATTCTTTTCCTCCGACCGAAACAAAAACCCTATTTCGAGCAGTTAAGCAATTCTCACGGTTGGGATGTGTCACACAAAGGAGGCTGAGGCCGCTCAACCGGCGGGTTTTGTTTGATTTCGCGTGATTGGGATCCTTGAAGACAATTTGGTGTGAAAGGTCACATAACAAACGCGGTGGGTGCAATTCTCTGTTTTTCTATCGTCATTTCGTTTTCTTAGAGTTCGAGTGTTGATTCTCGGGAGGTCGTAAAAAGGGTGATTTTCTGGTTAGGTTCATTCGTTTGGTTGTTTTGTTCTGTTTGCGATGAAGAGGTATTTGATAGAGGGGTTGAACAATCTGATGCCAGTCAACATAATCCCAGGGGTGGATACCAGGGTGATCAGCAAAGCTGAAGGTCTGAGCGGAACTGGTGACCCTCGTACAGTCATTTTTTTAAGCTTGATGCTATTATAGAGGCTGTTCGGTACCTACTGGAACTGGTAGAGGGGCGAAATTTCACTCCAGGGTGCCAAACGTCATGGTTTGTCCAGGTCAGTCCTATTTTCGAGAGATAAGTCCTGCGTCCTGCCTAAAGAGCTACCAGGACGCGAAACGTCCGCTCGGATGAACAATTCACCCGATCGGACATTTCTTGTCTTGTTTCCGAATGGACAATAATAATTATTGTCAAGGGGACCGTTCATTCGGCGCTGCGGTGAGAGGGCATTCATTACTAATCTATCCACCTTAGTTCTGTCCGTAACTAATTAAAATCACAACCGTTATCAATAGTGGTAAGTAGGTGTTGCAAGATGTTCGAAAATTTGCTGTCGGGCGCCTTGAACGCCACAGAAACGTTTATTATTTATTATATTATGTCATAATTCTCACTTAGGTTCCTTTTCTGAAATTTCTACTCATCTCACTGGATTCAACTTTTTAGAAGTTGTTCGATACATATTGACTGTAACTTTAAAATTTAATATTTAATAAAGGTCAACTTCTCAATCCGCACAAGAACAACATGGAGTATTTTCAAATGTGGGAAAATGAACCAACGCGTTATCAAAAGTTGTGATAGCGGCCAGTTCTGCCACCATCGAGATTGCTAATTCCCCACTATCATAACGATTTCCCTAATCGTTACCAACAAAATAAAACAAAATCATTGAGCTAGCTTGTACTGTAGCCTTGTGTGAAGGGGGAAATTTCGGGCGAATTTTTTTAGGGGGTTTTCATTTCACGGGTAATTTTAGTTAAAGCAAAATTTGCTTTAATTGTTTAATAATAATGGAATGGGAATATAAATTGTGATTAATGCCATAAAGAATAGAAGAACGTCATATTACTTATGGCTCCATGGAGCCAAATCTTCTAAATTTTAGAAGAATCTTCTAATCTGATGATGACTTCGCTAGAGGGAAACATAGGTTCAAAAACTTTGCCCAACTCCCAGGAATTTCGCTCTCTCGCTACTGTCATTTCCGACTTTGAACGCTGTAGTTGAGAGAGCCTTCTCAAAATTGAGAATTTTCATAACGCAATCAAAACAAAGTTGGGAAATCGTATCTACATAGAATTAATTCAAAGCATTCTGATGGTTAGGTACCATCCTCACAACGATGACATTTCCTGCGTCCACTTTTCTCCTACCTTCTGAAAACACGTTGTCCCATATTAAATATTGAATTTTTATCGTAAATTTTAAGATCATGTTAACAAGAAACAGGAGTTGAAGGAAAAGGAATTGATAGATGATATTCTGGCAGGTTTGGGTTGCAAAATTCAATTAAGCAACCAGTTAAGTAATTACCTAGTTTTTGGTTTATTATTCTTGAAACAATACACCTACATAGTAGCGATGGAGGTCGAAAATTCTAAACGGTCTCAAATTTGGATATCTATTATAATATAATAGATATCCAAATTTGAGGAATATATTATATTTGAGTAATAATTACAATTATTATAATTATTATAATATAATTGTATTGGATGTAATAATATTGGATAGGTATTGTAATATTAATATTACAATACCTATCCAATATTATTTAATAATGTAATAATTTATTACAAGAGGTCTGAAATTCTGACAAAATACTCGGTTTACCATCTAGTTGTGCCAGCAACGTTTTCAGCCCTATCGCCCAAATCCGTGGTGCTATGGGGATAAAATGGGCTACGGGAGAGGTTTTTGGCTATGGGATCGAGTTTGGTGTCGTTTATGAAGTATTTTTGGACGTGGAATTCATTTTTGTGGGTCTCAATTACGTATACCCATTACTTTTATTTATCCTTTTCACTCACACATTTTCAGGGTTTTTGAGGGGGGGGGGGGATTTTATAATTTTCAGGGGTTTTGAGGGTTTTTTTCAGCGATGCAGGGGGTTTTGGTTGAAGTCGTTTGGCATCACTGATTAGAAGTCGCGTTTCCAGTATTTACTAGTGATGGGTATCGATGAACAAAACATCGATGTTTGTACATCCATGAATAAAACATCGATTTTTTTTTTTAAAGAAACCGATGTCTCAAGAACCTCGGAGAAAAAACATCGATGGTTTTATATGCCCAACCAAGGAGGGGGGGTATTTTAAAAATTTGTTCTTTCCATTGTAGTTTAGTTTAGTAGAAAAGTAGAACAAAAATTGTCATTGAAACTTGAAACCATGAAAAGAACCTGGAAGAATTGTTGGTAGTAAAAAAGTCGGTAAAGAATAATACGTAAATGATAAGTAATACTTATCAAGTAAAGTGAATTTTGTAGATAAAATTAAATAAACAAATTTGGTTTAAAACTTCCAGAAACGTCTTCTGCCTCATGTAAAAATAACAATTTTAACGCCAGTTCCTCTGAGAGACGATTTCTTAAGGAGCTTAAAATAATTTTAAGCTCCTTAATTATTATGCCTCAAGCAGGCATAATTATTATGCCTGCTTGAGAGAATAGCCTCTCAGAAGGAACTGATGTTGCTACGATTGGTAAATTTTTGAAAACATCTTCGGAAATGATAGGTTAGTTGCCCGCATGGCCATCCAAAACCCCCAAAAAAATTTTTTTAAAATTTAATAAAATATTCTGTTAGATTTTTTGTTGGGAGCGTTCAAGTACAGCGAGAGCTCAGCAGGGATTGTTTCGTTTTCGTTACGACGAGTCTTCTTTTGCCACGTCATTTGAATTTTCTTGTTGTGATGCCTAAAGAGGGAACGGCACCCTGTGGATTCAAACACATCGATGTTTCTTTAATCTGTATAGGTAGTACCTATTATTTTTATAGAACAATAATAAACAACCGAGTAAGCGTTTATAAAACATGAATAATTATTGTTCAGGTGCAAAAGTATCTACTATTTTCACGTAAACGACCAACAAAACAAACGATATTATCGTGATGGGACGTTTCCAAAATTTCACCCAATTCTATTTTATCGTGTTTTACCTTGTTGTAGTAAATTTGTTGACATTTATTTCCGATTTTGGTTTATTGTTTTTGGAATAATACACCTATGTTTTCGCGACGGGGGTCGACGACTCCGATCGGGCTCAAAATTTGACATTATCCGTTTCAAGAGGTCTACATTCTATATCCGAAATGTCCGTCCGCCGTACGCCGTCCGCCGTCCGCCGTCCAGGCCGTTTTGGGCAGTAGGAAATTTTTAAAAAATCTGAAATTTCGAGAAAATACTTGGTTTACCATCTAGTTGTGCCCGCAAGGTTTTCAGTCCGATCGCCCAAACCCGTGGGGCGCTATGGGGCTATAATGGGGCTACGGGAGGGGTTTTTTGAAGGCTTTTTGCTATGGAATCGAGTTAGGTGTCGTTTTCGAAGTATTTTTGGACGTAGAATCCATTTTTTGGGGTCCCGGAACGATCCGATTTCACTGGGCGATCTTTAGGGCATTCGTGGGGCTAAAAATGGGATTTTTGAAGAATCCCAGGATGTTAAATATTTTTCGAGTAAAAAATACAGCATTTTTGAAAAAACACATTTTATTGTCCAGTTTTAGGTGCTCAGCTGGGACGTTTTTCCAATATTAGGTGCTCGAGAACAAGTGGTACTAGCAATCTTGTTCACTTGAATGGTATGAAAGTTCATGAAATTACCATCAATTTGCAACAATTGAAGGGCTTGCGGTACAAAGGGCCTAAGTTCCATTGTTTTCCAGTAGCACTTGTACCGCGAGCCCTTCAATTGGTAGGTAATGGCAAAGTCCAGATTTTCCCTACCCACTTTAACCACGCCTCCATTTTGATACCAAGTAAGTGGTCAAGTTCAGTTTTTCTTTTTGGGAGAAAATGATAAACACTCATTATTCCGCGCGGAGTAAACGATAGATCCTATTAGAGTACCGTTTACCCCAGTGAAAAAGTGTAAACGATTGGCTCATTTGGGCATTTGGAGGAGGTAGGTAAACACACTACTATGTTTTCTGATAGGTAGATAGGTACCGACATACCTACATGTATGTTTTCTGTTGACGACATAGACGAGTTTTCGAGATTCCCATTCGCCTGACGAGACGTCAGTACCCAAACAAGCATCCACACTGGCCGTGGCTCATCTTTCACGTCGCAGGACCTAAAATCATTCCTAGCTCGTCATGGAACTGCAAGAAGTCGTACAAATCATTACTTAAATAATCAAGAAGATATGTAGACTCATCTTCGTACCTTCGACTCTGTCGTACCAGGAAGGGTTGGAGTTCCACTTTTCTTACGTGTGGAGTGGTGAGCACGATGATATTGTAGTTACTGGTGGATAAGTAAGGGGTATATTTGGAAATGACGGGTGCATTACTATATAATATATATTATATACATAGAAGCAGAGCCTTGTGAAAATCCACGGGCCTCTGGGTTATGGACTCAGCACCCTTGCACTGCGTTTGTCTGTCGAGTGTTTGTCAACATGTTGACTTGTCAAGTCGACACTTCTGTGCTAGATCTCTTTCAAGCATTGTAGGTACGTTGACAAACAAATTTAGGCTTCCACGCTAGTAAACTAGTTTTCAGGAAAACACACAAATTGGGTCATTTCGGGAGTCCCCCTCCTTCCCTTCCACCCTCAAAGAATTCATTTCCCACCACCTGAGGGTGTCCGAACTAAACACAGTCCCAAAAGATGATGAGATGAGATCAAAGATTATCCGTCAATCAGAGGGAGTCACCTCGTTGACTTGAGATCCCTTGATGATAGCCCCCATAGGCCTCAACCGTGACGTATGAAAGACTCCCTGACATGCCCCCTCCTCACCCCAAAAGTACTTTCTACGCGCTCATCCGGTTCTTTTCAATAACCTTAAACCCATTACGTCCTCTTACAAAAAACCTGCACAAAAAAGAAAAAAAAATTAAATTTCAAAAGCTGGCGAAAAGTGATTGGCATTTGGTTTTTTCTTGTCATTCAGATTAATTATGCAGAACTTTCAATTTTCGTTCGACAGGAACCTGAATGCTCAACAATGACTGGTTTGTACGCTTTTGAAATACTGCGAACCGATCAGTGGGACGTTTTTCAAAATGACTTGGAGAAATTTTTCCGTTTGAGGAGTCAAATCTTTTGCTAGCGGTACCTACCAAAAAAAAAGAAAAAAAAAAGTTGCTGAAAGTCTTTCTGCGGATACTCCACTGTCAGGGGGACAGGGTGGCCCAGTGGACTAAGGCGACAGAGCTTCGTCTGTTTACAAATCAGTCGGAGCGCTGATCTCAGCCTGGTTCAAATCCGGGGACGAACACCAATGTTTGACCAAAAGTCAATCACGACGTGATTATCACGTGTTGTAATACCTGTCTTGTCGGCAGATAATTCACTTCTGAACTCAAGTTTATATGAATCCTTTCCCTGGAGCAAGATTTTCTAAAGCGTTTCAAAGTACAAGTGCGGGGTCGGCTCCTGCCCTATTTGTGAGAACCGAAAATGGTTAAACACACACACACAAAAAAGAAAAGAAAAAAAAAGATCCCACTTTACTCCACTGTCGCTATCGAAGGTGTGACTCACGTGCGAGGGACACTGCGGAGGGACACAGTTTGACTTCGAGCCATATTTTTGGACGCGTAAAGCTAAGCTTTTATTCAACACGCAGCTCACGCAGGTCTTGACTACCAAAAATATGTGTGTCTGTGTTTCCTGTATAATACATAATTATGTATAATTTATTATTATTTATTATAATGTATTTCCTGTATAATAATTATGGGAAAGCCTTTGACTGCGTCCAGCTCTCCACGTCGGAGTAGGTGGGAAAAGGACATCAGGGTCAGTGAGAACTTTTATTGGAACCGGAAAGCAGCAGTAAGCTCCCTGACGAATCAATGACTGAGACCTTTGATGTGAAAAGGTGTTAGACAGTTTCTTGTCCACACTTTTGGTTTATTAGGTATTCTTGGAAAAATACAACTATGTATTCGCGACGGAGGTTAAAAATTTGGATTATAATTAACATTAACATTACCTATTCGTTTCAAGATGTTCCAAAAACATAATAGTTATATATTATGTCCGTCCGCCGTACGCCGCACAGTGAGCGCAACGTAGAATCTAGCGGTTCAAAAGTCTGAAATGATACAATATGTCACTTGTATATTATACAAATTGACAGTTGAACTTTATGACCACGATAGGTGGTCTCGCGATGCCAAGCTAACAGAGACGCGGCGCCTATAATGTAGACCTACATTGATTGTACCTACCTGTACTTCTTCTTCTTTGGGTGCCATACCCGTAATCGGGCGTTGGCGACCTCTCGCTACCATCTGTTGAGCGTGCTGACCAGCTGATACAGAAGTAGTAGGGACCTACTGCTTAAGAGCGGGCTCCCGTGTCGGCCATGTTTCCTGCTCCCATAAGGAATCAACGTTATTCTCCCGCCATCATAAATCCTCGAATTATGCACCGATTTTCATGATTTTTTTTTTTAATCTTCAAGTGAGACTAGTGTCTAGCGATCCGTCGAGGCATTTTTGGAGCGAAATGTCACTGGAAGCTGCAATTCATCAACAAAGTCACGTCTAAGGGTGTTGCTCTCTTCAAGTGACCATTGTTTGGTTGGAAGATGAGTTATCGAAAATCCGCCTCGACCGTTGTCTTCCTTACATTTCAAGCTTTAATTCAAGTGTTCAAACGATAAAATCCGTTGATTTTTCGCGAAGTTCTGTGAGCGGGATGATGCATGCGCAATTTGATGGGTTTTCGAATGTCCGAAGAGTAGCGGGCGTCGAGGAAGTTCTGGGGGTTCTACGCTAGAGGCCACCAACCTCAACCACCCTCGGCAACCTTACCATTAAGAGCGGGCTCCCGTGTCGGCCATGTTTTCTGCTCCCATAAGGAATCAACGTTATTCTCCCGCCATCATAAATCCTCGAATTATGCACCGATTTTCATGATTTTTTTTTTAATCTTCAAGTGAGACTAGTGTCTAGCGATCCGTCGAGGCGTTTTTGGAGCGAAATGTCACTGGAAGCTGCAATTCATCAACAAAGTTACGTCTAAGGGTGTTGCTCTCTTCAAGTGACCATTGCTTGGTTGGAAGATGAGTTATCGAAAATCCGCCTCGACCGTTGTCTTCCTTACATTTCACGCTTTAATTCAAGTGTTCAAACGATAAAATCCGTTGATTTTTCGCGAAGTTCTGTGAGCGGGATGATGCATGCGCAATTTGATGGGTTTTCGAATGTCCGAAGAGTAGCGGGCGTCGAGGAAGTTCTGGGGGTTCTACGCTAGAGGCCACCAACCTCAACCACCCTCGGCAACCTTACCATTGGGGGTTTCTGGTGGTCTTCGGGAAGGGGCCCCTTTGCCGTCGGGGGCCCTGGGGCACTGGGCCCTGGCCCGTGGTAACTACGGCCCTGGTAACTAGGAAGGTTGTTCACGAACAGTTAGTTAGGTAGGTACCTACATCAATGATAATTATTGAACATAATAGGTAATTATTAACAGTTAGTTAGGTACCTACATCAATTATTGATTTAGGTACCTAACTAACTGTCAATAATTACCTATTATGTTTATCAATTATGTTAGGTCAATGATGTTTTATTTTTCCTTGACAACGGAGAACTCTCCTTTTCATTGTTTCTAGCCTAAGCCCAAAATTTCAGTTAACTAAATGCAAACAGGTAGGTATCAGGAAATTTTTAGAGCTAACTGATTTTACCGGCGTAAAACGGATGTTTTTCGGAAAAACGCTGCAAATTTTACACAAGAGTTTATTATTTTTTCATATAAATTATTTAAAAAAGTAATAAATAGGTAATGTAATATATTATGATAATAGGCATAATAGTATAATAGGTAATATAATAGATTATTATAATACTATATTAAATATTAAAACGCTGCAAATTTTACACAAGGGTTTATTATTCTTTGATATACGTTACTTGTGCAGAAATTTAATTCTGTCAATGAAAAAATTGAAAATTTTTTTTTTGGATTTTTATCTCAAAAACTTTTTTTTGGGGATTTTTTGTCCAAAAAAGTATTTTTTCAAAAATTCTGTATTTATTACTCGAAAAATATTTAACATCCTGGGATCCTTCAAAAATCCCATTTTTAGCCCCATGAAAGCCCTAAAGATCGCCACAGTGAAATCGGATCGTTCCGGGACCCCAAAAAATGGATTCTACGTCCAAAAACACTTCGAAAACGACACCTAACTCGATCCCATAGCTAAAAGCCTTCAAAACACCCCTCCTGTAGCCCCATTATAGCCCCAGAGCGCCCCACGGGTTTGGGCGATCGGACTGAAAACCTTGCGGGCACAACTAGATGGTAAACAAAGTATTTTGTCAAAATTTCAGATTTCAAAAAAAAATTCCTACTGCCCAAAACGGCCTGGACGGCGTACGGCGTACGACGGACGGCGGACGGCGGACGGACATTTCGGATTTTGAATGTA
The DNA here is from genome assembly GCA_955831195.1 of Pilophorus perplexus. Taxonomy (NCBI): domain Eukaryota; kingdom Metazoa; phylum Arthropoda; class Insecta; order Hemiptera; family Miridae; genus Pilophorus; species Pilophorus perplexus. Next base: position 1,350,776 of record OY037009.1, read on the forward strand.
GACCTCTTGAAACGGATAATGTCAAATTTTGAGCCCGATCGGAGTCGTCGACCCCCGTCGCGAAAACATAGGTGTATTATTCCAAGAATAATAAACCAAAATAAATTTTATTTAATAATTGAATTATTTTTTAAAATTGATATTATCAATTAAAAGAAATAATTCAATTATTCGATTTTTTTTCTTTTAAAGTTTTCGGAGGGATGAATGGATCATGTGCCAAAATTACTCGGAAAACGACACCCATTCGGCTCCCCAAACCAAAAACCTGTAACAACTCTACTAATACAATGTATCATGTCATTTTAAAATCTGAAAAAAGCACACGTGGTGAAGCTATGCATGCGATGCAGTGGGATGCAGTGGGCGTAACCCAACTGGGCAAATGAGAACCGAGTGGATGTACTTTGCTCGAAAGTTAAAAATACTCTGATTTCAACAAACTATGAGAAATATTTCAATCGGTTTGCCTTTCTGACTTTTTATTTAATCTATTTTATCATTCCAACAAGGAACCGTCAGAGTAAGATATCTAATCTGAAATTTTGGCAAAATTTTGTATTTATACGGTTTACCATCTAGTTGTGATGTCGTACAATGTACGATTTTCAAATGATTTGCGACGAAGGTGGCCACAGTGACTAGAACTTCCATGTACAGTGTACCTACCTTTGACATGTCATGTACCTTTGGCAATCATTTAATGATTCATTTTCATGCGTGAAACACGCAGCGTGATTTCGTCGGTATAATGTACCTATTCAACTAATTTCAAATAATTCTGCAATATAATATAAAAAGTGTGTAATATTCAAAAGGTATTGAGATCAATACCATCATCTCAATGGTTGTTTTAATTTTAACAAAATGAATTCCGATTCTCTTTCTAGCTGTGCACGCAAGGTTTTCAGCCCGACGGGACTTAGGTTTTGGCTATCGAGCGGTGCAAACCGAATCTCTCTTTGTATAAGTGCCGTTTATTGCACAATGAAGAGGGTCACTCAGGTAGTCAAAGACGGTCTGATGAGACGGTTTCGCAAAGGGAGCTCAATCCCCCCAACATTCAGGACAACGTTACCAGATTTTTTTTCAGTTGCCCACTTAGTCAAACTTGGCTAGTTGAAGCTTTTCACGCCGCTGGACATGGCGCTGTTTTGGCAGCCCCCTCTTAAGGGTTGACTGTTGTCAATGATGTTTTATTTTTCCTTGACAACGGAGAACTCTCCTTTTCATTGTTTCTAGCCTAAGCCCAAAATTTCAGTTACCTATATGCAACCAGGTAGGTATCAGGAAATTTTTAGAGCTAAATGTTTTTACCGGCACACAGTGGGGTAAAACGGGTGTTTTTCGGAAAAAAAAGCTGCAAATTTTACACAAGAGTTCATCATTTTTTTTATATAAATTATTTAAAAAAGTAATAAACAGGTAATATAATATATTATTTAATAGGTATAATCGTATAATAGGTAATATAATACGTTGTTATATTACTATATTTATTTAATAATTGAATTATTATTTTTAATTGATATTATCAATTTATAAATTGATATCAATTAAAAAAAATCAATTATTCGATTTTTTTCTTGTAAAGTTTGTGGAGGGATGTGGGACCCCGATGAATGGATTATGTGCCAAAATTACTCGGAAAACGACATCGCATTCGGTTTCCCAAACCAAAAACCTTTAAAAACTCTACTGATACATTTAAAAATCTGAAAAAAGCACACGTGGTCAAGCTAAGCATGCGATGCAGTCTATGGGGTCACTCTGACCCAATTCAAATGGGTCAATTGACCCACCAACTCATTCTTTCTCACTATAATTCAACTCCAATATGAGACATATGAAGCTGGCAATTTCAAGCGATTGTACCTACAAAATTTCATAGGATATCAGTGCCTGTGGTCCATAATTGACTGTACCTACAGGCCAATGTTTGACCTGTTGTGGGCCAATCGAATTATGCTCAAAAAGTGGAAAGTAGCAAGTATTAAAATTCTGGTTCTGAGCTTATGAGTAGAAGAGAGAACTCCTTCAAGGTCCAAATTGTGCACAGGTACATTGTGTAGATCGGTGGTTTTTTTCGTGTCTCGGTGTAGGTAGTTTGTGATCGGTGTAATTCGTGTCGGAGGTGGAGACTTTTGATCGGCCGCAAAATGTCATTATACGTTTCAAGATGTGTAGATTCTAAAAGCGAAAATAAAGCGCAAAAACAATTGAAAATTTGCATTTTTTTCCTAGCAATACCCCCATTATATATTATCATAATATATGAGTGACCCATCATCTACGCCCATCTATGAGTGCCCATGCTATTGCTAGGTAAAAACGCTGCAAATATTACACAAGGGTTTATTATTCTTTGATATAGGTTAATTAGGAATCTCTGGGGCTTTCATGGGGCTACAAATGGGGTTTTTGAAGGATCCCAGAAGGTCAAATAAGGTTTCTTTTCTCCGAGTTTTGGACGCATAATGCATTTTTTGCGGTCCCACATTTGTCCAAACGTTATACAGGAGGAAATTTTATTTTAATTTTTTCAAAAATATTTTCTTATTGACACAAAATTAATTGTTATCACAAATAACATTTAATAATAAATCCTTTAGCAAAATTTGCAGCCATTCTTTCTAGCTGTGCACGCAAGGTTTTCAGCAAGACGGCACATAGGTTTTTGGCTATCGAGCGGTGCATACCGAATCTCTCTTTGTAGTCCCGTTTATTGCACAATGACGAGGGTCGCTTACAGGTACCAGGTAGGTAGTCAAAGACGGTCTGATGAGACGGTTTCGCAATGGGAGCTCAATCCCCCCAACATACAGGACAACGTTACCAGATTTTTTTTCAGTTGCCCACCTAGTCAAACTTGGCTAGTTGAAGCTTTTCACGCCGCAGGACATGGCGCTGTTTTGGCAGCCCCCTCCGTTCCGAACGGCAAATTTGAGAGGTTTTCCACGGCAGAATACTTTCGGTGGGTTGCCATTGCCTTCCGAAAGGTGATTATCAGTATGAGGAAGATGTCTTGCGGCTGCTGGGATCGAACCAGCAACCTTTGACTCAGTAGTCCAACGCTCAAACCACTGAGCCACTGATAACCACACCTACCTGTACAATCGAGAAGATCGGGCCAACTTCCCCCCCCCCTCCCGACTGCACCCCTCAGATCCGAAAAATATTTTTCTCCTACGAATATAGGATGGCGAGTGGCCTGATCAGAAATATCCCAAATTTGAAGGGTTAGACATCTTTCAACATCAAAATCTTAGGGTGCTGAAAATGCATGTACTCGTACAGGTCACACCGCTCAACCGAATTCAATTAAATTCGGCATGGGAGTCAGAGTTGGTGTATGGAAGTGCCTTTTGGGGGGTTTCGAATTTTTACGACCAAAAGGGAGGGTGGGGGTAAGTGTTAAATCACAATTAACATCACCTCCAGTCAACAGATTTGGATGAAACTAGGTGTGTGGGTGAGATTTGAAGTCCTGATTGACCGGGGATTGATTAGCGTGGGGGTGCTGTGGTTGAGTGAGGGAGGGGGATTTGTTATGCTAATTTGTACAATAAAATTTGCTATTTAGGTACGTCAGGTTTTTCCGTATGGAATAGCCATTAGGGCCTAATGGCTATTCCATTCGGAAAAACCTGACGTACCTAAATAGCAAATTTTATTGAACAAATTAGCATAACAAATGATTAGGGGGTTTCAATTTTTTGCGACCTAAACGAAGGGTGTTATGGAGATCAAAATCTTTGAACCAAAACCTCAGCTGTCACAGTACTTAACAGCTCTTCAAAGATGGGGGGGAAAAGTCATTGATATCCCCCCCCCCCCTAAAATACCCATCTAAAAAGATACCATCATCATCACTAAGCATTAAGAGACTTGATATCAAAGTTGTGCCAACCAATTCGTTGAAACTCTTCACTCCCACTTTTGCGTGTTCTTTCTGACCACCCAAGTTGATCCACCACCGGTCGGGGAGCCCATGGGGCCGAGGTGTGGTTTTGTCTGGCCCAGGCGAATCAATCCCCCCCCCCCCCCCCCTCACCACGAAAAAAGGTCCACAAGAGGAGCATCTAGCGTTTCCAGCCCTCCTCGCCATCGCCCCTCCGCCCCTTCCCTTGTAAGTCTCCCTCTTGTTCAATCATTCTTTCGAATTCTAGGTTCATCCTCAGGCCCGTGGTAAGTTTACCTTTTACATCTGTTTAAATTCAACTATTAAAAAATTTGTTTTTAAATTTTCATGCTAAGTGTTTGGACGGATGAAGGACGGATGTGTTTGTGCGATTGGGATGAAAACCTTGCGGGTACAACTACGTAGGAAGGAAAACCAAGTAGGTATTTTGTCCAAAATTTCAGATTTTTAAATAAATTCCTACTGCCCAAAACGGCGTGGACATTTCAGTTTTGGAATCACACATCTTGAAACTTAGATGACATCTACCATTGTACATCTACATTGTAGGTAATGACAAATTTTGAGGGCAATAAAAATTTTTGTCCCCCGTTGCAAATACAAAAGTGTACTATTCCAAGAATATTAAATATTCTTGGAATAATAAATTTTAACCAAAACGGGATCACATAACGCTCACTCACAAAGGGAGATGGTACCAAGCAGTAGACGTCTCTTCTACTAGAGTATTTTCCTCAGTTTCTTTAAAGTTTTTTCTCAAGGTTGTCCTATTGTGTGGACCGAATACCATCTAATGTTCTATGGCCAAAGGTAAACGTCACCCTCAATGTAATACAACATCACGATTTTCCAAGACCTGAAGATAAATATTTCGAAACGTCGGCCTGAAAAAGATGTCCATTAATAATTAATTATTGACCAACCCTCAAGAACCCTAAAAGATGAGAGGAAAAAATCAGTTTTGCTCATTCATCATCGTAATGGCTGGGATTCGTATGATTCATAAAAATTTTCCCTTTTCTGAGAATCACCCATAGGTACAAACTACGTAGGTGGTGGCTCAACTTGGGGTCAGAAAGGCTTTTGATGCTTGCACCATTCCGAACGGCTTTTCAATGTTCACGTAGGTTGGTACCGGGTCTGTGGATGCACTCGATTTCTCAAGAAATGGAAAATTTTTATGGCTGATTCAAAAGAACCTCCTTGTTGAAAGACTGTTATGTTAATAAACCATCCTTTCATACGCTCATTGACGAATTACTGACGCGACTGTAACGCCCGCTACGCCGCAAGAGCGCTCTCATTTCAGTGCCGTTCACGGGAGTGTTTTACGTCTGAGAAACTTCCTGGCGTGTGAACTTTTTTTCACATTCTAACTGCCTTCGGAATTCAAATCAGGTTGTGACTCGTTTTTTCAAACGGCACTGGCAAACGTTGCGGGGTATTGCGAGAGAGAGAAAAAAAAGAAGAAAACAAGAACCTCTTTTGCCCTTTCGTCACTTTCTCGCCGGGGATTTTCAATTTACTTTCGATTTTCATTCGACTCGCGAAGAATCTTAATATGTGGTATTGCTTCGGCAAAAGGAGGTTTCAGGGATTTTCTGGAATGTTAATTGGTGGTATTTATTGTCGATTAAATGCCCAGAAGAAACTTGACGGTTGGTCTAACTCGTTCATATCCACCAGTTACAATTATTATTAATCGTCACCCATGAAGAATTGGATGGACACTACCAAAAGAAGGGCTTATTGCTCTTGGGAAATATGTAAAAGAATATGAACAATATGTATGTAAAAGAATATACATTAAATGTTCTAAAATGTTTAGGAAACCTCATGCTAAATAAGCATATGATAATATCATATGCTTATTTAGCATATATATATGCATATATTATATGCGTATCTAGCATATATTATGTTAACGATTGGTTCTTAGGAAACCATTATATATGGCCGGTATATATACCGTGCGTCAGTATAATTTCAGGACGTACGAGCGACCCTAGATGGACTCAACGTCTAAGATTTCATTCCACATGTAGGACAAAGTAGGACATACACCATTTGTAGCAATATAAATCCCCGTGTTGTACATGATGGGTAGGTTACGTCTGAAAATACTTCGGAAAAGACACCTCACCCGACCACTTGGCTAAACCCATTTTTTAGCCCTCTAGAACCCCATAAATCCCCACGGTGTCGATGAATGATATGATATTCCGATAAATGGTACCAATGTTCATTGGTAAAGAACCCATCCTTTTCAAGCGGGAGATGTTGGAAATGATCCATATTGAACGCAACAAACTTCAAACAGTTTCAGAACAGATGTCCAACACCTCAGTAGATGTTACTCTGACTTAATCCATAAAGGGAGACCGCTGACATAAAACCGTTAACGCCTTAATTACTCACTAACCAACCCTCAAACCTTTCAAAAAGTCGGCACCCTTTGTGCTCTGTTTGCCACTTTCTAAAAACCCCCCACCATCGACAAGCATGTCATGGGAGCAAAAACCCCCCAGCATCGACAAGGGCATGCATGTCATGGGAGCAACGATTACCATGGTAATCGTTGCTAAATGAATACCCTCATATCGTCTTGTCATCAGTCCACATTGTCATCTCAAGTCCTTTGTTCATTACCTACTCGCTCAGCGAGTCTTGTGGGGTACCTATTGGGTTTTTGTGGTTTTCAGGAGACTGAAAAACTTCAAAAATTACCATGTGGGGTGTTGCTGTTGTAATGTGCCCAGCCCCACGAAGGACAACCCGGGGTAACCCCTCCCCTCCACCTCGGTAACGTCCCCCTTTCCGCCCCCCTTAAGGGAGCCCCTTCTATTCCTTAATTTCACTTCAAGTAAATGTAGCGGCCCCTTTAAGCCCCCTTTTGCCGCACCCTAAGGGCATTAAAGAAAACGTCTATCAATTATTTGTGTACTAATTTCACTCCCCAAGAACCTGGCCTGATATACAAGTGAGCACTTTACACTGTGAGACCCTCGATTTGTCTCTCCTCTCGCTCCCTCTCATCTTCCCTCTCTCTCATAATTCTTGGGGGCTCTCTGAACCAGAGAACCCCTGGACGAACCCCTGGACGAACCTCAGCAATAAACGTCTGCAACTTTTAAGGGTAATAATAATAATAATGCCAGCCGGCCAATTTTGCTTTAAAGTGATAAATTCGAATACCTTGCACTGGTTCCCTTTCAAAACTGCCACATTTGGTCCGCTCTGTAGCTTTTTCTCATCAGCCAAAACAGGCAGTCACCTCCGTAAAGAGCCCATTTAAATGGCTGACATCAATCAACCAGTTTATTAAGCCGTAAAGTGAAGTACCAAATTAACAAAGTTGACGACCGTCTTCCGAAGCCACTGACGACTAAATAGTCTTATAAACCGTCTCGACGACGTTTTTCCGTTCATCAGCGAGGAAGTGAAAGCCGACAACTCAAAATGAAGTCCCGGCGGGAAAAATTGAACCGAGTAAATACGAGCATTAATATGCGAACAGGATGAGCCCAATTTTGACCTTCCCGGGGTATGATGTTGAACGAAAGTGATACTCGGAAGGGCGCTCCCGAAATCATTTCACTTGGGAAAGATTAAACTTTTTTTTTCTTTTTTTTTTAACTCCTCGAGAAGATGACCTCATTAGGGAAAGTTGATACAATCAACCCGTTTGAGCCGGAACTGTCACCTGTTGAGGTTTTGCGGTATTTTGTCGATCCCGACAATGGAATTGCCTGGTCAGGTTTTGTTTTCACCGGATTTTGTAATAAAGTTGGGCAGCTGGTTCTGCAGAATTTTGAAAATCGACGGTCGCCGCTGTTTATCCGGATCGACGTCGTCCTTCGTCAGCTAAGTCTTCATCAAGCGACGTCCCACGATTCAAAAATTTACAAACGTTGATTAGACGTTTTCATTTATTCTCCAGTAAAATGAGGGGATAACGAATTGGTGGAAAGCTGGAAGTGATTAAAATCCCTTCACATAGGCCCGAATATGAGAAATTTGAGTTTGCACCATCGTGGGAGGTGAGCTTATCCTTTGGTGGCTTTTTTTGGTGGATGGTGCATTTTTACAACAATTTTTTAGTTGTTGGCCTTTTTTTACCCAGAAGAAACCGTCTGACAGAGAAAGTTAAAGCATCTTTATTAAATTTTAAGAGGACAAAATTCTGCGACGATTGAGTACCCTATCAATCCAATTCGGTTGAGCCGTCAGGCTGAAACTGAACATCAAAGGTGCGTAAATATTTTCAAAGGGGATAAAAGTAAGTCATGAGCCATAAAGCTGGAAGTGGTTCTGATCTCTCCAAATAGGCCCAAGTAATATCATGAGGTGGTGGGTACGAGTATTTTTTGCGAGCCTTCGATTATTTTGATAGGTAGGTACTAGGTAATTTCCTTTTTGAGTTGATGGGTTGCTATGGGCTGCATATAGTTGGTGATAGGCGGGAATTTGATACTTCACAAGGAGAGGCCAACAATCGTTGTTACTAAGAAAAAATACAACGAATTGTTGAAAATATTCAAATCACACATGCACAAATTACAAAGCGATAATCACGCTATCGTCATTAATCCTGATAAAACACCAGCTGGAGAGCATATTCGTAGATTCAATGCACCCGTTGTTGATGATGTTATTGTTGCCTTTTGTTATTTTTATATTCCCTCATCGTTCACAGCGCTCCATGCCTCTTTCACTAATTTACCACATCCTTAAACACTTACAATAAGTTAGTTACTTTTTTTCTAGACTATAGATTCCGTAGAAATAATTTATATGGCAAAATGTGTCCCAGCTATAATAACTAAGAAAAATTACGAGTTGTTAGGTTGCTACCTGCGGGTATTTTCAGGGTGATAGGTGATGGACAGGATTTTGATATTTTGTGTGAAGCACGGGTGTCCCAGCCTACCTATTGTGACACGTCAACAAGCGTTGTTGGTAGGTACTTGGAAAAATCATGAGTTGATGGGTTGCTACGGGTGTTCTAAGTGATGCATTATTGATAGGGGGTTGTGCGGAATCAAAGTGAACTTACATGGACAGGTAATTTAACCCTCTTAACGGGCCTTCGATTCGAAATAGTTACATACTTCACATCCAGAAACGGGTCAACAAGGTTGGACGGGTTGGACGTGCTTGCTTTCCGAGTGAAGGATAGACGTATTATTGAACGGGAATTTTAAATGTGATATTTCGTGCGAAGCACGGGTGTCCCAGTTCGTCTCTGTGGCTGGCTGTGTCTAATCCACGCTATCCAGCCTCAACGGTAGAGCCTAAATTTAGCGCATTGAGCGACTGTCACTTGGTGGTGACGCCCGATAAAGGTGATGGACAGAGTGCAGCGAAGCGCACCGGGCCCACTAGTATTATTATAATATTAATAATTAATATTAATATTAATTATTAATTATTAATATTATATGGTTATAACCATAACATATTATGCTATATTAGAGTCAATAAAAGAACAAGAAGGCTTGAGTTTTTAATGTAGCCCACAACTTCAGAGGGTCCTCCAGGTGCAAGAAAGAATGAAGAACACGGCGAATTGTCAATTGAACCAGCAGATTATAAGGCTATCCGGTTATATAGGTATATCATCAGGTACATTGACCCCCTCCGCAATCCCAGCCTCGACAGATGAGAAGACAGTATTAAAATTTTGAGCAATTCGTACCTCATTACTCAATAGGCTACCCTTATCATCCTAGATGTTCTGTAATCATGATACATTTTGCTCCTTTATCCTATGGGACGCTAAATTAACAGTTAAGTTAACAGTAACGTTTGAGGCGCCACAACTGTCCTTTATACAGAGTAATGCCAAGCTTTCCTAACAGAGTTCAAAACGTTCCTACCATAATGTTTGACCAAGTCATCGTCAAAAGAGAGCAGTATTGCTTCCGAGACTGCGGAAGCAGTTTTCACTTTCGAAATGAAAAAAAAAAATTGTTCTTCAAAATCAAAATTTCCACTCACGTTTTGCGTTTCAGAGCCTCCTGAACAAATTTGGTTCCGTCTCTGTCTGTCTGCATTTCCTTGCCACACCCATAACTTCCACAATTTTGATCGGATTTCATTCAAATTTTCAGGAATTGTGTGGGTATAGCTCTAGATGGTCCTATATCAGTTTCATCACGATTGCATAAGTGGTACTCCCTGCGCATGCGTGAACGTAATTTTCTTGTTGTTTTCACAACTACTTTCATTTTGAACTTGGCACGAGGAAGCTCATGTGCCATTGCATTGGCAGTGTATTTTGCTTCCGAGTCTGCGAAGCAGCGGAAGCCTTGTGTTCACTTTCGGGAGAAAAAAAATTTTTGTTATCCGAATTTAAAATTTCCTCTCGCATTTTGCGTTTCATAGCCTACTGAACAAATTTGGTTCCGTGTCTGTCGGTCTGTCCGCATTTCCTTGTTACAGCCATAATTTCCACAATTTTGAATGAATTTAGCTCAAATTTTGAGGGATTATGCGGATCAGGCTCCTTGAGGTCCCATACGAATTTCATCACAATTGAATCAGCGGTACGCTCTGCGCATGCGCTAACGTGAAATTCTTGAAACAGGCATAACTTTCTCAATTTTGATCGGATTTCAATCAAATTTTCAGGAATTGTGTGCGTATAGCTCTAGATAGTCCCCTGTCAGTTTCATCACGATTGAATCAGCGGTACGCTCAGCGCATGCGCGAACGTAATTTCCTTGCCACAGCCATAACTCCTACAATTTTGATCGGATTTCAATCAAATTTTCAGGGATTGTGTGGGTATAGCCCTAGATGGTTCCCTATCAGTTTCATCACGATTGAATCAGTGGTACTCCCTGCGCATGCGCGAACGTAATTTATATATACATATTCTTGAAAATCTCGAGAAAAACGGAAAAAATCCTTGAGGGCGCTCAACCTATCTCAGAACGTACATCATTTAATGATGTACGTTCTGAGATAGGTTGAGCGCCCTCAAGGATTTTTTCCGTTTTCCCCTCCTTCAACCCCCTCTCCTTCCCTAAAGAAGGGAAGGAGTGGGGATTTCAGCCAATATTGATCCGATTTTGATGACATTTTCAGGGATTACGCGGGTTGTGCCGTAGATGATTACCCAGGCTTTGGGTAAAAAATTGAATCAGCGGTACGCTCTGCGCATGCGCTAACGTGAAATTCTTGAAACAGCATAACTTTCACAATTTTGATCGGATTTCAATCAAATTTTCAGGAATTGTTTGCGTATAGCTCCAGATGGTCCCCTATCAGTTTCATTAAGATTGAATCAGGGGTACGCTCAGCGCATTTTATAATGGTGTCACATTGATTGTAACGAGGAAGCTGCTGTGCCATCTCCTTGGCAGTGTATTTCTACTAATTTTATCTCGATTTCTTATGGACACAAGGATGCCTTTCTTATTCCAAGGTTTTCAATTTTCAATAGTTTCAATTTTTTCCCAGCCACACAACGATTATAATAACTTGATTCGAACCCGTGGCCTCAACAAAATGCAGGCTGCATTCTGTTGAGGCCACGGGTGCATTATGCAGCGCGAAGTGCTAACGCCCAGAACCACTCGGCTAATCCGGCCGCCAACTGCCCTTTTGGTTTATTATTCTTGGAATAATACACCTATGTTTTCGCGACGGGGGTCAACGACTCCGATCGGGCTCAAAATTTGACATTATCCGTTTCAAGAGGTCTACATTCTAAATCCGAAATGTCCGTCCGCCGTCCGCCGTACGCCGTACGCCGTCCGCCGTCCGCCGTCCAGGCCGTTTTGGGCAGTAGGAATTTTTTTTACAAATCTGAAATTTTGACAAAATACTTGGTTTACCATTGATTGACCACCCTATCGATCCAATTTGGTTGAGCCGTCTGGCAGAAACCGAACGTCAAAGATGAGCATTTGTTTTTTCCAAAATGGTTTGAAAGTTAGTTACCTACTTATGAGCCAATTTCAACGCCCAAATCACTTAGTTTTCATCTGTAGTAATTTAGAACACGTTCAAAATGGACCCATGTCCGCTAACCGGGAACCCAGTGTCGAAAATCCCAAAATTGAACATCTGGCCGGATCCAACTCCGCCAGAAGTGCATCCAAGTGATCAACTCCCCCAATAGAAGGAATGGGTTCAACTCCGCTAGTGAAAGGAGCTCTACACATGTTTGTGCCATGGGATCCCTGGATTTCTGGATCACTATATCTCTGGATTTTCTGGAGCTCTGTTTTTGGATTTCTTGGATTTCTGGATTCCAGGATTTTCTAGATCTCTGGATCTGTTGATTTCAGGATCTCAGGATTTCTGAATTTTCTGATCTCCCGATATCTGAACCTCTGCATCTTTTTCTGGATCTCTCGAATTTTTTTTTATTTTTATTTTATTTATTTATTTATTCATAAAACATAAAAATATTTTCACAATAAGGCAGAGAGTCATGATTTGTATACATAGGAACCAATTTTTCTTGATTTGGCCTATAGGTCTCTGACCTGTCCAGGCCTGTCATTCCCTTAATAGCTATTGAATATTGCATACCAATTAAATTTACAATTTATAGCGACTTAAAATATAATTTGTATTTTCTAAATTCTTAAAATAAAGTAGCGCTTCTTTTTTGAAAATTTACGTTGACCTCGCGGTCCTTAACGAGAAAGGCAGGGTTTCAAATAGCGCAGGCGCAAGCCAGGGTAACTGCCGAGTGAAGAAGTCAACTTTTGGATGAGGAATTCGCAAAATGGTTGTCTGACTAGTCCTTGTATTTTTTACCACCTCATGCTGCCTAAACGCGTCCCGAGATTTGAAAACGTAAGTTACTAGTCTATAAACATAAGTTGCCCTAGGTGGTAGGACATCGAGCTTGAAATACAAGGTTTCTATTGGTGTGCGCTGGTCGGATTTGGTTGCGATCCGTAGCACAGTGTTAATTGCCACCTCAATGCAACGAAAATTTGTGTATCTATAGGTTCCTAAAATTCTGGATTTTGGGATTTCTGTGCCAAAGGTCCAATGGAGCTAGTCAACAATTTCTGAAAACTAGGAACTGTGAAGGCGGAGATGGTAATGCCTAGATTGACCTGATAACGCATTTCCGCCGGAGTTGGTACGTTTTCAATTGCAATTAGGTGAACTTAGGCGGAGTTGGATCGCCCCCATCTGGCCAACTCAATTAACAGGTTTTTAAAAAATACATGTAATCGGGTGCACCCGTCGTCGGTTTTGATGAAAAAAAATGGCTCAATGGGGTTTACAATGCTTTTGAGGACTTCCCGAGTGAGTTTTGTAATGCTCCGATGCTCCCCCTGTGCGAAGATCCGTTTTGTAAAAAATACAACCGTCTTCGATGATGATAATCGTCAGAAGTTATACTTATTGCTGGGGTCCTTGAGGAACCTTCCAACCCAAAATAAAAACATCATAATCCCAAAGTGAGACACGTTCTCGAAGTAATGATACGGTTCGGATCAACTCCGTGATTATACTAACCGGTAATAAATCCCGATAATGGTCCTCCCTCCACAGCTGGGAATTCTCGTCAGTGGACGATTGATTCTCGCCGATCGACAAAAACGTAGATACTTCAGACGGAGCTCGTCTGGATGGGATCACGTTGAACTCAATTATATAGTTTAAATTATTGCTCAAATTAAATAGAATTTAATTCTTGCTGACCCGTAAAAACGCCGGATGATTCATTCTTTAATATCATGGTAGATCCTACTAAAATATAAAGGCAAAAATAAATTATAACAATAAAAAGATACTTAAGCTATCAACACATTCATTTTTAATAATATTCGCCTGCAATAAAATTTATTTAAATCGTTGTCATCAACAAATCCGAGAAGGACAAAGAAATCGTAATGCCTCAGTCCGACGAAGTTCGAACGATCGGCGCAGACAGCGAATTCGATCGTTACAAACAATCGTTTTGGCGTTTAGTTTGCAGTCGTTTATATTTTGTACGCGATAATATCATATAATATTATTATTCCGATGCCTGATGATTTCTGAACTTGACGACGATTACTCATGCAATGTACGTATCAAGCGTTAACATGTCCACAAATAATTTTTTAATTAATTATTAGTGTAGGGAACTCTACAATCTTCTCGATGTCCTTCATGCTTACACAGGCCTTCCCGGTCACGCAGGTTAGAGGGGCCGACACGCTGCGCGCTACTGAGCTCAAGCGCGCTGACGCTCGTCTACTTCTCCCGGGATCGGCTCATCGCCGGCCGACTCGGGTGGCCCCTCAAACCATCCGCCAGCGTCATAGGCTATGACTCATAGCTCGTTTTCATTTGTGTATTGGGGCCATCTCCAGTCACAACACATTCCCCCTGACCCTCCATGCAGGGGCTCCTTGTCCTGGAGTCCATACTCGACAGCTCGAGATTGGAAGCTGGAAAAACGGCCTCCTGTAAGACCAGGCATGTCAACCAGGTGTCCGTACTTGACAGATCAAGATCGGAACTTCCGATTCGGAAGCCAGGGAACCAACCCTCGTTATTCACGCGGCAGTGGAAGACCTTAACCAACACTCTCTTCCTAGTACGTATCCTAAATGGTTCTCTCCAGAGCTAATCCAGCTTGTCCGCCGCAAAAATTTTGCCCATCACCGGTTTAAGACCACATCTTCGTGCGATGACTACTCGACCTTCTCCCAGCTCCTCGCCAGATGCAAGATTTTATCGAGACAATGCTACTCCAGCTACCTCCAATCAGTCCAGGACTCCCTCTCAACTGACCCCAAGCCTTTCTGGAACTATATTAACTACCGTGACGGATCATCGTCCCTGCCACAAGATATGCACCTATGCTCCTCATCCGCTAGCATCCCTGAGACAGTTGCTGAGCTCTTTGCCACCCATTTCGCCTCAGTTTTTGAACCTGCTCGTATTACTGTCTCCTCTCGCCCTCCATTGGACGCAGTCTCACTAGGCTCTCTCGTCCTGACTGAGGTCGAGGTCAGTGGGGCCTTGCGATCTCTTGATGATTCAAAGGGCATGGGTCCTGATGGTGTCCCTCCTATTCTTCTCCGGGCATGTGCATCTGGCCTGGCCTTTCCCCTCACCCGACTCTTTAATGCTTCCCTTTCTTCTGGTCACTTCCCTGATCACTGGAAGTCATCCTACGTTACTCCTATCTTCAAGAAGGGGGACAAGAGTGATGTGAGTAACTATCGCCCTATCTGCTCTCTGTCTACTATCCCCAAACTACTCGAAAAGCTGGTTGTGGCTCAACTCTCGCCTATATTTAGGTCGTTATTAGCCCCTGAGCAGCACGGGTTTGTGGTTGGGCGCTCAACGATGACCAACCTGGCTACATTTCAGGACTATGCGCTTTGTGCTGTTGGGGAGGGTCATCAGGTGGATCTTGTCACGACTGACTTCTCTAAGGCATTCGACAGGCTCCCCCACAGCACAATTCTTGACGTGCTCTCTTCCCTGGGCGTTTTTGGGGCGCTTCACGCATGGGTCGCCAGCTACCTCTCTGCCAGACGGCTTTCAGTGCGCATTAATGCCGTAATCTCCCGCTCCTTCCCCGCTACCTCCGGGGTTCCTCAGGGCTCGCACCTTGGTCCCCTTCTCTTCAACTTGGTGATCAACGGAGTATGTTCCTTCCTTCTTCGCACCCACTTCTTGATCTATGCCGACGACCTGAAGCTCTTCATCACTATACGGGACCCCTCAGACTGCCGCCTCCTTCAGCAAGACCTCGATGCCCTTTCTCTGTGGTGTGACTTCAACGGCCTAGCCCTTAACCCGTCTAAATGTTCAACTATCTCTTTTTACCGTGCTCACTATCCGGTCCTCCACACCTACTCAATCAATGGGGTTGCCCTTCCTCGCTTGGCCAGTATTGTCGATCTTGGCGTGCACCTGGACTCCCAGCTCTCCTTCTCCGACCATATAGATCGGGTTGCCGCTCGCGGCTTGCGCATGCTTGGTTTCGTAAAGCGTAACACCAGAGAGTTCTCACATGCTCCTGCCTTAGTGGCTCTCTACAAGACCCTCGTGCAGCCAATCCTGGAATATGCGTCGGTCATCTGGAGCCTGCATTACGAATGCCACGTTATTCAGATTGAACGCGTTTTCAGGACCTTCCTCCGATACCTCGCCTACAAGCTTTCTATTCCCCGTGAGTACCTGAACTACGATGTGCTCTCTCGCCGATATGGCCTGCTGTCTCCTCGTGACCGTCGCTTGTGCGCTGACGTTTCGTTCTTTCATGGTCTGCTGTCGGGCCGGATCGATTCTCCTGATCTACTTGCTCGAATCGGTTTTCTCGTGCCCCGTCTATCGTCCCGTACAGTCTTACCCTTTGCCGTCCCCTTCTCCTCTACCAACTACTTATATCACCGCCCCTTCTGTCGAATTCCTCGTGAAGTTAATCTCCTCTCCACGTCTCCTCCCTTCATCGATATCCTTTCCTCTCCCCTCTCCTCCGTTAAATCTCAACTTTTCCGTCACCTCTTCCTTAATCCGTCACCATATAATCAGTGATAGGCGCGTGTGCTATTGGTCCTATTATAATATAATTGTGATGTTTAACACTTTTTTGTAATTGGGCTCGCTCGTTTTTCATTAAATAAATAAATAAATAAATAAACACAACTCCTCGTTCCGGTTAAGCCTGTTTTCTCCCATTCATTCCGAGGATCTGCCAGACTAATACCCGACACTTCGGGAATTTCTAAGGAACCCAGATCCTCCTTTACTATGGCTGGACCTTTCTCATTGCCTGCTGGTCACAACAGGTGGTGTCAAGCCTCTGATGAATCTCCACTCGTACTCCCTCTGGCCTCCACCAAACACCGGCGGTGTAACCACGGACGCTGCGCCGTATTCGGCTCCCTCAATAATTAGAATTGTTTAAATATTTAATAAGTAGTTATTTTATTTTATTTTTTAACTGAAATTTTGGCAAAATACTTGGTTTACCATCTAGCTGTGTCTGCAAGATTTTCAGCCCGATCTGTCAAACTCGTGGGGCTCTGTGGGGATAAAAAACGGACTACAGGAGGGTTTTTTGCGGGATTCCAACTATGACATCGTGCGGGGTGTCGTTTTCGAAGTATTTTTGGACGTAGAATCCATTTTTATGGGTTCCAGAACCATAGGGTTTCACCGTGAGGATCTATGGGGCTTCCATGTGCACATGGCTACAAATGAGGCTTTTGAAGGATGACAGGAAGTCAACTCTAGAAACATGAAATTTTGGTATTTTTACACGAATAGGTAGGTACTGAACGGACGTGCTACAGTTCTTTCCAGCCAGCTGTTCATATTTCTTAAATCAAGGGGTTTGTCAAGGTTCATAAAAAGTTCAAAAAATCATAAACTTACATAAAAATCTTAGCCGACTCTCAAAATTAGAACAACATGAACAAAACCTGACGCAAAGATATTCTATGCTTGAATCGATCGGCTAGGTGCAGCCCTAGATGAGTTCACAATTCTCCACCTCTCCTCCTCCAGCACTATTCGTAGACTGGCGGTTAATGACAGCGAAATGCCGTTCGCCGTAGAGAAACAAGGGATGAAAGTAAAAGCTGAGCGACAACTGGGTCAGCCACAGGGTGGACATGGACACATACATGAGAAAACACCTCGACGGCTCTACGTGAGTCACATATTGCCCCAGGCCAGAAAAGAAGTTATTTGAGCCGTACGGCCGCCTTCAAGACCACCCTGGATTTTTACCGTCTTCTTTCCGTTCCTCCTCATCTTTTTGTTTAATTTCATTTTTTTTACGCGTCTCGGAATTCCGGGGCGCTTGACCATTCGGGGCTTTCTTATCTTCACAATGCGAGACAGTGAAACGGTTTCTGGGGCGTCCTTTTTCTTTAAATACGTCCGCCGAGCACATAGCTGGAAATTCCAGCCTGTAACGAATAAAATGTCAACCGCTGGGACCTCAAAAGCTCCAACTTGAACTGCAAACCTTTCTGGATAAAAAAATTTACCAGTTGGACTTGGTCATTGCGAGCGACATTTTTTTTTTTTTTTTTTTTTTTTTTTTTGTCAAGACTGAAGATTCTACATGTCATGTAACCGGAGCACCTTACCATCCCGAAACAAATGTCCTTGCTGACAAATTTAATGCTGTGAAAACTCTGAAAAAATTATTTTTTTATTGACACCGAATTAATTTTTGCACAAGTAACCTATATCAGAGAATAATAAACCCTTGTGTAAAATTTGCAGCGTTTTTTTTTTTTTTTCTCTCTTTCACCTTGGAGTTTAAAGTAAGGTCTTTGGATACGTAACTGTGTGAGTGGGGGAGGGGGAGGGGGAGGGAAAACCGCCTATCCGCCCCTCGATCCTCGGTCCGAAATTCGGGTCTGCTGACCAAGACACGTGAACCTTGACACATGTCAGCACTTGGGAGAAGCGCCTGCCACCGCATTGAGGCACAGAGAAGCGTCACAGGGTGCATTTATGAAGATTACAGATAATTATCCAATTAAGTTAGTTAATTTGTAAAAATGTTCAATTTCAACTTATGAAGCTCATAAAATCTCACCCACGAGTTGATTGTGTTTAACGATGTGATGGAAGGTATTAGCGGAATAGTCCAAGAGGAAGAAAAGCTAATACCCAATCAAATTCTTATGTGACTAATTACGGATATTGTCTAGTGGGATTTTGGATTAAGAGAGCTCAAGATGCGTTTCGAATACGTGGTCGATACGGTAAGGTGGAGTCACGATTTTTTCTTCCCTCCTGTATCAAGTAAACAAGAATTCGGAAACCGGAATTTTTCGAGTTAATAGACCGGGTAGTTTTAGAAAACGGAATTTCATTGAATGAGTCTAATTGGAAAGATAACTTTCAATCTCACCCTGAAGGGCGTCGTCAGGTAGATGATCCAACGGATGGTGAGATAAGATTGACTAGGTGGAGAAAACGAGCAATTTTCGGTCTAGAAGAAAAGGCAGACCGATCCCCAGACGCGGTCGGAGGGGTTTAGGAGTCGTCCAGAGATTTATAAAATCGTAGTCGACATTTGGACCCGAAATCTGAAATTTTGACAACACACTCGGTTGTTCTTTAGGAAGTGTCCGCATGGCTTTCAGCCGGATCGTCCAACGCATGGGTAACGGGTTACCGGTTAACCTTAAAGGGTTACGGGAGGGGGTTTTGAAGGTTTTTCGCTTATATCGAGTAGCATGTCATTTTCGGGATATTTTTAAGGTATATGAACGGGATTACCCTGTTTTAATTGCTGACATTCGTAATACAAATAAATTACAAATCGATCAAACGAATCTGATCAGATCAAACAAGACTTATAAAAATAAAAAAAAAAACCAAACTAAGCAAACCAAACTAAAGAAAAAGGTTTAGAATAATTTTAAAAATTAAAAATATTTCTTTCAATCATTGAAAGAAATAATAACTTGATTAAATGGAATTAATACATATACCTACTTAGCTCTCTAAAAAAAAGCTGTAGGTATCTTTAACGATCGGGTTTAATTTGTTTCCACATACGAGTAAATTGTGTAAAAATTAATTTTGTCCATAAAAATCACTAAAAATGAAATTTAAAAAAAAAATACTGTGTACGTGTAATAACGTGTTAGGAGATATAAGGGCCCACTTTAAGTTGATCAGACGTCTAAAAATACATCGAAAACGACGCCTCACTCGATCTTCCGCCCAGAGTCTTTCAAAAGCCCCATTTGTAGACTCCCAGAAACCCCATAAATTCCCACGGTGTGTTTGGATGGATCTGAGACCCTCCAAAATGGGTTCTACGTCCAAAAATATTACGAAAACGACGCCTAAAACCCATCAAAGATCCCTACTGGAGCCCAGTTTCAGCCTCTCAAAGCCCCACGGGTTGAAGCGAATGTTGAAGCGGAAAAGCTTTTTTAGGGGGGGGACGATTAAACGCGCATTATGTTTACCAACGTGTGAGCGTGTACCTAAATCAGAATGTGATTTGTGGTGGGTTTGGCGGAGTGCCGGGAGCGTTATATCTCTGATTAAGTCGCCTGGTGTTGTAGAGGAAATGGGAGCGATTGCAGGAGCAGTTCCCTCTGGAGCATAGCACGAGACATGATCTAGTCCTGACATCCGTGCAGCTGCAGTGGTCAGTGGAATCCCGGTGGCTTGCTGAGCTTACCACTCGGGGTAAAGGAAAGTGTTCCCCACAGCTTCCAAGTTGGATATGTTGAGCTGGTTGAGTGTCGAACTTGAATTGAGCGGATTTGAAGACGATGAAATGTGACTCGAATCAAAAGAAAACTTGCTAACGAACTCGCCGCGTAGGTACCTACTTTCAATCCGGTACTTTTCAAGGGCTTCGTCCATATAAGGGAATTTGCTAACTCTGGTTACAGGCTGGTACACACATCTCAGGATTAGTGAAAATGAGAGTGCAAAGAAAAAAAGTAGCCCAATGACACGTAACCAGCAGAGTGGCTAAAACGGTGTAGAGGTCGACTGTGAAAGTGTAGGAGAAGTAAACAGAGCAAGTCAATCGACAGGCTTCGACCCTTCTGTCGACTTCAATTCGATTTGGAGGTCAGCAGTCCTGCATAATATGCAGGAAGCTTCACTCTCATATATTATAATATTATATATATATTATGAGCGTGAAGCTTCCTCGGGCCAAATCCCGAATCCCCGGGGCTACACAGCCGGTCGTGATGTGCTCAAAGCCCCAGCGAAATTCTTCTTTTCCTCCTCACTAAGATTCCTATTTCTTGATAGTTCGGCCAAGTTGGCCTCAATTACTATCATCATCTCTAAAACAAAGCGTTTCACCACATGCCCTCAGGACTGATCTACCCGTTCAGAAAATTTACCCATTTCATTTGGATGGAAAATGTGGCTTTACTTTACTTCGGTAATTTTTCATAAAATATAATTATTTGAATTGCCAATTAATTAATTATTAAATAGTAAATTTATTTAATTAAATGATTAAGTTATTTAAATTAAATTATTCCATTATTTATATAATTTTTAAATCATTTTTTGAAAACTGTTACTAATAAAAACGCAGCAACATTTTTCACAAGAGTTTATAAAACCTAGATTAAAATTCACTGCGTTTTCTGGTTAGAAAGAGATAATGAATTATCTTTTAGTATAAGTTTTCATTTACACATAAATCATCACATCACCGTATTTTTCATTCTTTTTTAAACCTACCTGTAACATACCTTACTGTAAGTAGTATAGATATTAAAATTGAAATTGAAATATTAAAATATCATTTATGATATTTATAAATTATTGCCTACAACCTGATCTCCCAATAAAAAACGCCGCACATTTTACACAAAGCACATTATTATTATTATTATTATTATTATTATTATTATTATTATTATTTTTTATTTTTTTTTTTTTTTGTCACATTCTTTGGTATAAATTATCCAGCAATTAATTCTATATTAATTTAAAAAATTGTACCAATTTATTTAAAAAGTGTTTTACATTTTCATAATATATTATATAAGTTTGTGAGCGGATGTGGGACCCAAAAAAAGGATTGTGCGTCTAAAATTACTCGGAAAACGACGCCTCATTCGAACTCCTAGCATCCTTTAAAAGCCCCATAGATCCTCACGGTAAAATCTAATCGTTCTGAGACCAACAAAAATGGATTCTATGTCCAAAAATACTTCGAAACCTACTCCCGACTCTATATTAGGTACTTTTCCGTTATACCCCCCCCCCCCACCACTCGATTTTGGTTGGCTTTGGGTGCCTTAAAGCCATCGGGTGGGGCTCGAAATCGAGTTCGGGGGGTGGGGGTGGTGGTGGGGGGTGTTATAACTGAAAAGGGCTCGAATTTGGGTGCCTTAAAGCCATCGGGAGGGGTGTTTATGAACACGAAATCGAGTGGGGGGGGGGGGGGGGGGGGGGGTATAAAGGAAAAGTACCCTATATTATAATCTGATCTCTATTATAATATTATGATGCTAACATACCTACCGACCCGAAAACCTCTCCCATAGCCCCTTTTTAGCCCCACAGAGCCCTACGTGTTTGGGTGATCGGGCCGAAAACCTTGCGGGCACAACTGGATGATAAACCGAGTATTTTATCCAAATTTCAGATTAAAAAAAAAATTCCTTCTGCCCAAAATGGCTCGGACGGCGTTCGGCAGACGGACAATTCGTTTTCGGAATCTAGACATCTTGAAACAGATAATGTCAAATTTTGAGGCCGATCTGAATTTTCGACCTCCGTCAGGATTACATAGATGTACCTATTATTCCACGAATAATAAACCAATAGTTGAAAATAAAATAAAAACTGTACTACGTGTACTGTGTAAAAAGTGATTGGACGGTTGTGGAACCCCGAAAAATGGAATGGACGTTCAAAATTACTTGGAAATCGGCACCATTTTCGGCCTCCCGGAATACTTCAAAAGCTCCAATTTATAGACCCATTGGATCGTTTTAGGGACCCCCGAAAATGGATTCTACGTCCAAAAATACTTCGAAAATGTAGAGACTACTACCCCAAAACGGTTAAACAATTAATTTTTAGACTGCACAAGATGTCATCTTGAAACACATAAAGACAATAATAATAATCTTACCTATTGTCTGATCAATCGATTGATGCCAAAAACTCAACACCTCAATAAATTAACATTCAGCCTTAAAAAAAAAAAAAAAAAAAAAAAAAAAAAATCCAAAATCTCTAAAACGAAGTCTTTTGGGAGGTTTTGCGTCGCGAAGTGGTAAGAAAGTTAAAATTTTGCGAAATGCGAAATTTTATCCCTTCTTTGCAGCCTCATATCACCGTCACTGTAGGTCGGACCAAAACCACTTATGGGACCGAATTTGTAGAAAATGTTGTCCTAAACAATCGGGGTAGTATAATGGTTTACGCAAAATTACACGGGGAACGAGTTATGGGCAAAAAACTGAAAAAATCGCAAACTTTTGACGGTTTATTGTAGATTGCGAAGAAATCAAACGAACGAGAATGACGAAAACTTGGATTTACAACTACCTACCTAATGGTCCTAAACAACATAATATGTTATGTTATAACAATTTCAGGACTAACAGGATTTGTGTAAGGTGAGCCCTCTTTTTGAGCCTCTATTCATTGGACTACAAGAATAATAGACACCTATACCAAAAGACGCATTTTACCGGTTACTGCCCATTTACGTCGTGGGCTATTAGGTAAGACCCTGTGAATGAGATCTTCGCTCCCGACAGCTACATCACGACTACGATCGACTTTAAAGTAATGATCCCGTCATCTCCCCATCAACCGATTGAAAACTCCATTTTCACGGTGAAAAGCCCCCCTCCCCCCCCCCCCCCCCCCCCCCTGTTCGTTCCCTGCCGCCGAGGAAAGCGAAGTGCAGCCGAAGAAAACGACGAGAGAGGGAGTGACGCGACCGTAGACGTTGTGGAAGGTGCTGCGAGGTCTGCAAGTAACGGAACCTGATTGTACGAGATTGTACGTTACAACCGCGATGGGGGACAAGGACGAGTGAAGGTGGGCGGCTCGTCCCGTGAAATGAAATGAGCTCCCGCGTTACGGGTTTTCACATCTTCTTGATGAATGAACCCTCTCAACTTGAACGCACTCAACACCCACACCCGGTTCAAGGTTGGCCAAGCATTAAAAATCTTCTGGCAAAAAGCATAAATCAATCATTAAATTTAATAATTGATTTTGTTCGTCTTGAATCTTTTGGGGTTTGAAAAAATATGCAACTTCATGCAAAACGGGAAAGTTCCGTCACGTTATTTGTGGCAAGACATTGAGCAAGATATTGTTAAATTAACAACTAGGGTGAATCGATTTTGGCAAAAAAACTTGGTTTATTATTCTTGGTTAACCTTTGTGTATACGTAGTTATTCGTGACGGAGGTCGAATTTTTATTGGCCTCAAAATTTTTCATTACACCTACGTTTCAAGATGAAGTTTTCGGGTATACCCGTTCGAAAACGACACCCTACTCGATATTATACATAATATCGAGTAGGGTGTCGTTTTCGAAGTTTTTTTTTTACACATAATCCAGTTTTCGGGGTCCTACTTTCTTTCCACAAACTTTATTAAAAAATAAGAAAAAACTCTTATAATACGAGTTGAATTTAAACTTTTTTCATTGATATAGAATTAATTTTTGGATAATTTATATCAAAGAATAATAAACCCTTGTGTAAAAGTTGCAGAATTTTACTCCCATAGCCGAATTTCGTTGTCTTATTACCATAGAAAACAGCCTATCAAAATTTCCTTAAGTTCCATAATCATTTTGGAATTTTTTATTCATAAAAAATCATCGTTATAACGACTGATGACTCATCAGTCGTTATAACGATGATTTTTTATGAATAAAAATCAGTGATGAGCCCTTTTTTGACGGAAATAAACAAAACGAAATGAAATCAATGACTTGAAGCAGTTGAAACTAGGCTAATGTCAGAGTATAGTTTCAACTGCTTCAAGTCATAGATTTCATGTATTTCATGTATTCAAGTCATAGATATTATGTATTATACTCCACAATATACATTATATACCTTAAATAAATGGTAGTAAAGTTTCGACTGCCTCAAGTCACGCTAGGCTGTAGATGAGCTTAGTTTTTCGAAACCGGTTCATAATAATAATACAATTATAATTATTATTCTAATAAAAATTATTGTTTAATAGAATAAACAATTATAATTATTATAATTTTTTATTAGAGTAAACAGTTTAAAATCTACATCAGCAGAGGTGTCATTTCTCTCCCTAACCACCTCATCAGGGTGATTGTCAAAACGATACGGTTTTTTTCTCTCGATAATATTGAATATAATAATATTATATTATAAGTATATTATACTTACCTATTCGATAATTCGATAATATTATGATCGAGATTCGGTTCGATCAAAATTTGATTTAATATCCAGCAGCTCATTTTGTTTTATTTTTATTTTTTAATTTTTTAGTTGTAAACGTTCGATTTTCATCATCAGTTGAAGAACATAGTTACTACTAAGTAGTAGTACTACTAAGTACAAGTAACTATGAGGTAGAAGTCTTGTAGACGGCAGATCACTTCCACTTGGCGGTTAGGCAATCACACACTACTGACACAATGTGGGTTTAGTATAATCATTCAGATGAAGTGTCTAAAAATTAATTTTAATCAACACAACACAAAGCAATATAAATCTTTTTTATTAGTCGATTAAATGTAGGAGTTCAGTCCATTAAACAGCATCGTTTAAATTAATGATGCTTTTATTGGTTTGCAGATTTCGTGCGTCGGACCAGGCTGAGAAAATATCCATCTCAACGCAGCATCTGGAAACAGGTAAAAGAGTAGATAGGCTTGGAGTCTCAAGTAAAATTGAATCGGGCATATATATTCTATGTATTGAAGTTTGAGTTTGCAGGATGGTCGTGGTGCTGGTGTTGCTGATGTGGGTTGGCAGCACGGCCAGCAGTGACAGCACGGAGGAAGCAGGTTCATCGAGGCAGTCGAAGGCTCTTTCCTTTTACGGGCCACTTTTGGACGATCCTCAGGTACGTTCGCTGAACTAAAATGGTCATTTTTGGTCATTGCCAGGACCATCATACTTATTAGTCGATTGTGTATTTTCACGTTGCAGGTAGTCTTGAACAATGTGGCCAGTGAGTTTTCCGAATACACCGACGCGTTGGACTCGCTCAGGGAAAACGAAGTGCTTGGCAGCAGATCGAGGCCGACGCGGCCTAAACCACAGGATTCACCGGTGTACTACATCAGGTATCTCCTCTCACATTGCTCCTGTAGCAGGCCATGATGATGAATGAAATTGTAGTTATCTTCGTAGGTGTATTGCCATTTGTGATGTTTGTATTATTCCGGACTTCTGGTGGAGTGAAACAGGGAAGTATCCTGGGTCCTTGTTGCTTCTTCATTAAATGAAGAAGATTAAGTGATTTTTGTAAATTTTACATAAATGACTTGCCTAGCCAGTTTCTTGACCCTTCTAAGGTAGTTCTATTTGCTGATGATATCTCCGCCTTGGCAACGGTTCTTCAGTTGCACCAAAACCTGCAATTGGGGTACACTTTGATTGCAAATTGGTGCTCCATCAATGCGTTGTAATTGAACTCAAACAAGATCCAGACCCTCGAAGTAGGCCTGAGCTGACGTTTGGATCAGGCAGTGAATTTCCTGGGCTTGACGGTGGAATTTCCTGGTCAGTCATGGCTGTCTCATGTTGAGGCGCTTGTGCCCAGGTTGTCTTCCTCCTGAGGAAAATAATTGTAATTATTCTTGTGAGGACCAATTTGCCGAGCCTTCCTCTGGTCTCTTGCGGTTCACGAACATCTTGTCGTCCCTTTTACTCGCCAGAGTACCGCTAAGCAGGGTGACCCAATGTTGGTGGGGTCTGTTCAACGCTCTTCCTTGGGAGACACGAGAGCTACCTATAAAGTCTTTCCTCAGGACGGTGAAACTCAAACAGTTTAAGTTACTTATTAGAGCTAAATTGTACACTCTTGAAAAATCTGGGGGAATTTGTTTGGTTTTTTTTTTTTTTTTTTTTTTTTTTTAAATGATGGACTATCTTGTTTGATCTGGTTGGATTTGTTCTTTAGTTTCTTTTTATTGTTTTCTGGCCTTCAATCTATGGAAAGGAACACAGCTGTTGGCATGCAATAAAATCCAGCTGTTTGTTTGATGGAAGACGAAATGGGGATAACATGAGACAAGGATCGATTGAAGTCAGGGCGTGTGAGTCAGTTCAAAGGGCAGAATGTCCGAGTCAGAGAAAGGATCGTCAGGCAGTTTTTGACGGGAAACAAATCGACGTGGTATTTTGGGGACGACAGAGGTGAGACTGCGCTCCATCCCACACCCCCGTATTCCGTTCCTCCAAACCGAATGGAAGGCCTTGAGGGTTCAGAGCCAAATACTGCGATGAAGATTGCTCTTGAGCACGACGAATACCAGAGGTGGGTGTATCAGTAAACCGTTGGCGGGTTGGTGTTTTTATTATTGTTGTGGAAGTCGTCGATCAGGATCATCATAACTATGATTAAAAAATTTTTTTTACCATCACCATTTAATGGTGATCGGAAGATTGCCAGATGGAGCACTGCCTGTTCAATCTGCAGCTGCCTTTTATGTGACGCGGGGAGAGACCTGAGAAATACACGTGATATTTTCCATTTCCAAACGGCTGGCACGAGTGAGTGAAAGCCACTGACGACAGCGATACAGAGGATGAGAGCAAAATTTGCATTTAATGCAAGCAGTACTGGATGAGAATGAGAAGTAACTGTAGAAGAAGAACAGCTTTAAGAGGAGTGCTGCTGCTTCTGTTTTGTTTAGCCCCTGGACCACTGAGTAGGGCCTTGCTAGGGCCCTATGTAGGGTTGCCAACTCCAAAATTCTGTTCGGGAGGACGCTTGGAAAAATTGGGGAGGACACCGTGTAAAAAGGGAGGACATCCACTCCAAGATTGATATTTGCAATAAATTATTAGTTTTACAAATTCATTATCAAGTGAAAATAATTTTACTAACGTACGAAGGGCCGGAATTAAAAAAAAAAAAAAAAAAAAAAAAAAAAAAAAAACTGATTCACTACACAAACAAGACAAAAAGTGAACTTAAATTTGAAAATACAGATTTGTAAGTATTAAACCAAACTGGGTAGGTATTGACTTAGGTAGTACACTCAGGTATTAAGCAAGGAACTAAGAAATAATAATGCTCATGAAAAACAAAAAGGAACTAGAATATAATGCATCACTCTACGTCAAATCATTACATACCTAATTTGTATTTATATAAATGCATGCCTGGATTCAAATATTCAGGTATTGATTGTCGTACATGCCCTTCAATCATAAGACGAACTTAATTTGGATATCACCGATGGGTTCAGCGAAGGATAATAAATTATACCTACCTACATTGTAAGTTTAACTTTTCAAAATGGTAAAAAAGTGGCATTTTTTTGTGCTTAACCATTTTCGGTTCTCTCAATTGGGGCATAGCAGGACCCGACCCCGCACTTGTACTTAGAAACGCTTTAGAAAATCTTGCTCCAGGGAAAGGATTCACATAAACTTGAGTTCAGAGGTGAATTTTCTGCCGACAAGACAGGTATTACAAGATGTGATTTAGGTACTTTTGGTCAAACATTGGTGTTCGTCCCCGGATTTGAAGCAGGCTGATCAGCGCTCCGACTGATTTGTAAACAGACGAAGCTCTGTCGCCTTAGTCCACAGCTGTGGCCCTAGGGCCACCCTGTCTCCCTTTTCACAATGGTCCTTTCCCTCTTTTGAGGGGACGTTCAAACACGAACAACGTAGACGAAAAATTGCAAAACAAACAAAATTTTGAGATATAAAAATGGAATTTTATTCATATAAAATAAAATGTAAAACGAGAAAAATTCCATCAACTAACACGTACAAGATAGGGAAACAAGACCCTCGAAAAATGGATACCTATACCTAGACCTCCTGGGATCCTTAAAAAATCCCATTTGTAGCCCCTTCAAAGCCCTATACATCCCCACGGTGAAACCGGATCGGTCTGGGACCCCCAAAACTGGATTCGACGTCCAAAAATACTTCGAAAACGACACCTAACTCGATTCCATAGCCAAAAGCCTTCAAAAAACCCTCCCGTAGCTAACTTGCTACCTACCACCATGTCACACCCCATGATACAATTTTGCCAGCGGCAACGATTTTCTAATTTTCAGGAATGAAAGTCGGTCTGGACATGAAGGATGCCCACGTTTTATTCTGTATGACGGCAGAAGCATTACTTTTATGAGTTTGTTTGGAGGCATGACGTTTCAAAGAGCTTATTCCACCATATTTTATAAAGAACGATTTCTTGCAAAAGGAGCATTACGCTTTTTTGGGATTTACCTCATCTAACCTTGCCCATCCTCCTCCTTGCCTTGCCTTCTCCCACAACTAGTTGAAAGAACACGCACGTTTAGAAGTCCTATCCTTCGAACACTTTGGGTCTTCCTCAACATCACTGTCGGTTTCTGTGCCAATTTTAGCACAAACTGTACTTAGGTACTCAACCTATCCACCAAAAACTAAGCAAAAATCTCACAAAGTAATCGCGATCCACTTGAAGAGGATAACATCAAGAGAGGGCAGATAAAGTAACAGAAAAAGACCACGTTGATGAGAAATTTGATCACTCCTTCCTCATCTCAATTCGTCTCGCAGCTGGTTAACGCGATTGTTCTGTTTCAGGTAACTGTCTACGTTATAGCTAGGTAGGTACGCTATTTTTAGTTACTTAGGTAGGTACTTAGCGCATTGTGAGTGAAGCTAGATAATATTGTTTGTGTTGAAGAAACATCAATCCACAAACAGAAAAGGGAGGACATTTGAGCGTCCTCCCGAGGTCCCGGGTTTCGGGAGGACGGATGACCAAAAGGGAGGACTGTCCTCCCCGGGGGAGGACGGTTGGCAACCCTAGCCCTATGGCATCGAACAAGCCGGCCATGGAGAAACTCTCAAAAAGAGCGTGGTAAACTTAGGCGTGCTCTCATGCAATGTGTTCTTCGTAGAAGGTTTGGCGGAGAGATGCAAGTAGTGATCGAGCTGCCTGGTGGTATTGCAGTAAATCGAGAAGGTCTGAGAGCTGGTTGAGAGTGGCATGAAAACTCTCCAGAACCTGAATACTCCGCTGCTACTCCTCCGGGGTTTTTTGGCTGAATTTTCTAACTGAGAACCAAGACATAGTGTCAAGCTTCGCCAGGAACAGCTGGTATTAAAGTAAATTTTACTCAAATGTTTTCGAACTAAGGCCTCCCAAACGCCCCACTACGAACTTGAGGTTCAATCCATAGGCGCAAGCCTGCTGCAAATCTGGTGAGTGCAAGTTGAAATAGAGACTGGTTGGTCTTTCCATCTATGGAAGGGGTTGTGATGACGCGTCATGACGTGCTGTCAGTGGGCAGACGTTATTGGCCAAGGAGCTTTCTTGCTGCTGCTCTTCTATGTCTATAGATTGGGGTCGTTACGTTTCACTGCAGCCCCCCCCCCCCCCGAACCATTTCTCGTCGTGCAAAAAGCTTGTACCTAGCTGAAAGCAAACCTTTCGTTATGTTCATCTTGCCTTTCATATTTCCAGGTTGCCTCCGAGCCCGTACGTTCTGATGCCCGGAGTCGGATACGTCAGTCGTCCTCCGCAACTCCGACCGCCTCCTGTCGTCCAGCCTCGGCCCCAATCACAGATTTTCAACCTCCCTCTCAACTTCGTCTCCAACGGTAAACTAACGACAGCGAAAACTCACTTTCCACTAACGTCGGAAAATATATAACGTCTGTGGAAATGTCTGTCATTTTGTCCGCCACCCATAAATCCTTTGATCTGATCTTC
Organism: Pilophorus perplexus; assembly: GCA_955831195.1. Lineage (NCBI taxonomy): Eukaryota > Metazoa > Arthropoda > Insecta > Hemiptera > Miridae > Pilophorus > Pilophorus perplexus. Next base: position 1,381,075 of record OY037009.1, read on the forward strand.
AACAGCTGACGTGTCTTCGGCAATTTTTTAGGTCTTCACATCTTTCGAGAACTTGGCTATTTTTAAATCGACGAAACAACTAAAATCATTTGAGGCACAATATAAGGAATATTAACCAGAATCTGATATTTTAATGTTAATTTGTTGTTATAATACTATAAATAGTATATACAAATAACAAGTAAAATAAAAAATTAAAAAATTAAAAAAAAAGTAAACGTAAAAAAATTGTTGTATTAAATAATATTAAATATAACAAATTAGGAAAATATCATTCAAAAATTAAAAAATAAAACTTTAATAATGAAAAAAGGTTATTAAAAAAACGGCGATTAGTGTTAATTTAAATTAATTAGTTAATACTATTGAACAACTTTTTTTAATTGAGATATTTTGGGACTGTTTGTGTGATGTTGTATGACGATACTTAATGCTCTTAAAAAGAGCGGTTCGAACCAGATCTCATCCTTGCTTTTTTCTATATTTAAAAAAAAGCAATTATGAGATCTGGGCTAACATATTATGTTCGGTCAATGTGCTTTGGGGCGCAAAAGCTCCAACCTCACGTTCTCATTTAGAATTTATTATGAGAGATTTTTCGGATTCGTTTTATAACATTTCTTAATTTTTAAACTTTGAAATGTTTACCTTTTGGTTTATTATTCTTGGAATAATACACCTATGTTTTCGCGACGGGGGTCGACGACTCCGATCGGGCTCAAAATTTGACATTATCCGTTTCAACTGGTCTACATTCTAAATCCGAAATGTCCGTCCGCCGTCCGCCGTCCGCCGTCCAGGCCGTTTGGGCAGTAGGAATTTTTTTAAAAATCTGAAATTTTGACAAAATACTCGGTTTACCATCTAGTTGTGCCCGCAAGGTTTTCAGCCCGATCGCCCAAACCCGTGGGGCGCTATGGGGCTAAAATGGGGCTACAGAAGGTGGTTTTTGAAGGCTTTTGGCTATGGGATCGAGTCAGGTGTCGTTTTCGAAGTATTTTTGGACGTAGAATCCATTTTTTGGGGTCCCGCAGCGATCCGATTTCACTGTTGCGATCTATAGGTCTTTCATGGGGCTAAAAATGGAATTTTTGGTGGATCCCAGGAGGTTAAATATTTTTCGAGTAAAGAATAAAGAATTTTTGAAAAAACAATTTTTTTTGAAAAAAAAAAAAAATCCAAAAAAAATATTTTGAAAAAAAAAAATCCAAAAATTTTTTTTTTTCCAACATTTTTTTTTTTTTGACAGAAATAATTTTTGCGCAACTAACCTATATCAATATCAAAGAATAATAAACCCTTGTGTAAAATTTGCAGCGTTTTTAATTTAAAAATGATCACTTTTTCATTTAAGTACTACCTTTTGGTTTATTATTCTGAGAATGAAACCTATGGTTTCAAAGATTTTGATCAGCCCGAAAAATTGCAATAAATTTTAATAAAAATAATTTTAATTATTTATATTATTATTTAAATGATTTGATGTCCGCCGCCGCGGCGCGCCGTCTAGTCCGTTTTGGGCAGTGGAAAGTTTTGATAAAATTTGTCAGGCATTTAATGCCTCGGTTCTTTCTACATAACAGAGGAGGTGTTTTTGAAGGTTTTCGGCTATTGGGTCGAGTTAGGAGACGTTTTTGAGGTATTTTTTGGACGTAGAATCCATTTTTGGGGATCTCAAAACCATCCGATGTCGCTGACGGGACCTTTGGGGCTTTCATGAGGATAGATTAATACCAGAGACGTTATAGAAGTGGGTTCCTGAAAGCACCCGACTTCCCGTATCGTGTCCGATCACAGGAGGTCGAATAAGGTGTCGTTTGCATAATAATTTTTGGACGTATGTTCCATTTTTTTGGGTCCCACATCTGCCCAAACACTGTTACGTAGGTACAATCTGTCCAAACGAAGTACAATACGCCTACCCATTTTGGATTATTATTCTCGGAATAATACACAGGTGTATGTAGGTATATGTAATCGCGACGGAGGTCGACGATTGTGATCGGCCTCAAGATGTGACATTATCCGTTTCAACAGGTCTAGATTCTAAAACCGAAATGTCCGTCCGCCGTACGCCGTCCCGCTGTACAGAGCTTCTTAGGTTGTAAATATCTAAGGCCATTTCTGGCCCATCACAACCTTTCTGCTTTGTACCTTCTGCTCTCTTTCTTCCCGTAGGAGAAGTGCACTTATGTTTCTTCTCTCTTCTTCCTTTGTCTTCAGCTCTCCCCTAGGGGGAGTACAGCGGGCCCTCCAGTACGCCGTCCGCCGTCCGGGCCGTTTTGGGTAGTTCCTAGTAGGAATTTGTTTTATAATCTGAAATTCTGACAAAATACTCGGTTTACAATCTAGTTGTGCACGCAAGGTTTTCAGCCCGATCGCCCGAACCCGTGGGGCGCTATGGGGCTAAAATTCCTGGGACTACGGGAAGGGTTTTTGATGGGTTTTGGATATGGAATCGAGTTAGGTGTCGTTTTCAAAGTATTTTTGGACGTAGAATCCATTTTTGGGGGTCCCGGAACGATCCGATTTCACTGTGGCGATCTATAGGGCTTTCATTGGGATTTTTGAAGGATCCTAGAAAGTCAAAAAATTTTCGAGTAAAAAACAAAAAAGATTTTGAAAAAAAAAATCCCTAAATTGTTTTTCCAATTTTATTTCGTAGACCCAGAATTAAATGTATGCACAAGGAACCTATACCAAAGAATAAAAAACCCTTGTGTAAAATTTGCAGCGTTTAAAAATTGTGGCGTTTGCTCGAGTATTAATTTCTTTGAATTTTTATTTTACTTTGGTTAATTATTCTTGGAATAATACTCCTACGTATCGCGACGGAGGTCGAAAATTCAGATCGGCCTGAAAATTTGGCATTGTACGTTTCAAGTTGTCGAGATTCCAAAAAACGAAATGTCCGTCCGCCGTATGAAACAAAATCTGAAATGTCGACAAAATACTCGGTTTACCATCTACATGTGCCCGCAAGGTTTTCAGCCCGATCGCCCGAACCAGTGGGGCGCTATGGGGCAAAAATGGGGCTACGGGAGGATTTTTTCAGCCTTGGGGTCGAGTTAAGTGTCGTTATCGATGTATTTTTGAATGTAAAATCCATTTTTTGGGGTTCCAGAACGATCCGATTTCACCGTGGTCTATGGGACTTGCGTGGGGCAACAAATGAGATTTTTGAGAGATCTTAGGAGGTGTCGTTTTACGAATAATTTTGGACGCATAATCCATTTTTTGAGGCCCCACATCTGTTCAAACATTGTAATTAGGTACAGAGAAACAAATTTTTTTTTTTTTTAATTTGTTCAATAATATTTTTTAATGACACAGAATTGAAGTTGCACATTTAGGTAACTTATACTTATTAAAGAATAATAAAGTAGGATTCGCACTAGACGGGCAGGGCAGGGCAGGGCACGGACCGTTCAATGACTTGAACGTGCCTTGACCGATGCGGAGTGTTCACACTTGACGGGCACGGCAGATCAGTCAACGATCGGACTATTTCAATCAAACGTTCGTCTTCAATTTCAAAAAACGCTGCAAATTTTACACAAGGGTTTATTATTCTTTGATATAGGTTACCTACTTGTGCAAAAATTATTTCTGTGTCGAAAGAAAATAATTTGGAAAAAAAAGAAATTTTTTTTGGATTTTTTTTTTTCAAACATTCTTTATTCTTTACTCGAAAAATATGAAGAGTCCAGGGGAAAAACCCCGTCATCGACATTTTGGGGTGAATCAGGTACGAAGTGGTTTCTAAAGGATTTTGAGGCGTAGAATCCGACGAAGCCCTCGGTTTTGGAGAATAACCACGTCATCTCAGCGAAATATTGGGTTGAATATTAGCAGTACTGGGGAAAAACCCCGTCATCGACAGCGCGTGCAGGGAAGAACCCCGTCATTGCAGTTTAAAAGGCCCCAACCAACGCTGCGGCGTGCGCCCCTCCTTATCTCATCATCTTGTGTGTTGCCGTTTTGGGCAATAGGATTTTTTTTTTAAATCTGAAATTTTGACAAAATACTCGGTTTACCATCTAGTTGTGCCCGCAAGGTTTTCAGTCCGATCGCCCAAACCCGTGGGGTGCTATGGGGCTAAAATGGGGCTATGAGAGGGGTTTTTGAAGGCTTTTAGCTATGGGGTCGAGTTAGGTGTCGTTTTCGAAGTCCCGGAACGATCCGATTTCACTGTGGCGATCTATAGGGCTTTCATGGTGCTAAAAATGGGATTTTTGAAGGATCCCAGGAGGTTAAATATTTTTCGAGTAAAAAAATTTTTGAAAAATTTTGTTTGAAAAAAGAAAATCAAAAAAACTTTTTTTTACAAAATTTTTTCCATTGACACAGGAATAATTTTTGCACAAGTAACCTATATCAAAGAATAATTAACCCTTGAGTAAAATTTGCAGCGTTTTTGAATCGTAGTTTTCGTTCGTATAAACCGTTTTTTTTTTTTTGGTAAATGTTTTGTAAAACCTAATGCACAGTGTACAAATTGTACATAGCAATTTTTTTTGGTATTTTGTGGATATTAACATGTTTTGCATTCTTAAAAATACTTTATTCTCTCCATTGTTTGGTTTAGAGGTAAAAGAGGGTTAAAATTCGCGTTATAAGTTCAGAATTATGTATAAAATATCATTTAATAGTTTGAAAAATGGTTATTCGGGAAACATATTGTGAATCTGCATAGTTGATGGTTCAAATAAAACATTTTTTGTATTTTTAAAATAGTTTCTGAAGTTTCTGTTAGTTGGTAAACTTTAAAATTCATTTTTCTCAAAATCAGCTTTGTATCAATGACGGGGTTTTTCCCCTGGACTCTTCATATTTAACCTCCTGGGATCCTTCAAAAATCCCATTTTTAGCCCCATGAAAGCCCTATAGATCGCAACAGTGAAATCGGATCGTTCCGGGACCCCAAAAAATGGATTCTACGTCCAAAAATACCTCGAAAACGACACCTAATTCGATCCCATAGCCAAAAGCCTTCAAAAAAACCCTCCCGTAGCCCCATTTTAGCCCCATAGCGCCCTACGGGTTTGGGCGATCGGACTGAAAACCTTGCGGGCTCAACTAGATAGTAAACCAAGTATTTTGTCAAAATTTCAGATTTTTAAACAAATTCCTACTGCCCAAAACGGCCTGGACGGCGGACGGACATTTCGGATTTTGAATGTAGACCTCTTGAAACGGATAATGTCAAATTTTGAGGCCGATCGGAGTCGTCGACCCCCTTCGCGAAAACATAGGTGTATTATTCCAAGAATAATAAACCAAAATGTAAAAAGAAAGAAAATAAACAAAAACGCGGACGTGAACGGTCGGGGGGAATGGAGGAGGTGGAAGGGCCTGTGAGTGAAGCCCTGTTCACACTATACGGGCAGGGCAGGGCAGGGCAAGGACTGGGCAGGGTTCGGTTTTGATCGCTCCAATGTATATGTAATGCGACCGTTCACACTCAGCGGGCAAGGTCCGTTCAAGCACCGGTCTTTGACCGGACCTTGCCCAGTCCCTCGAGATCGGACCGATCAAAATCGGTGTCTGCCTCTTCCCCCACCCTTCACCTCACTGTTCTCTGTTACTCTGTGCTTCACTCACAGGCTTCACTTCCACCTCCTCCGTTCCTCCCGACCATTCACGTCCGCGTTATTGTTTATTGACATTTTATGTCTTTGCTTTGCCACATAAACAAAAAAAATCGTCACGAAAACTGTTGTCGAAAATTGTCCCAACCCGTTTCTAGGGAAATGGAACTTGATTAGACATAAAATGTCCCAATGTGTTGCAGACTCGTATGCAAGCGTTTTTCTTTCTTTTTACATTATTTGAAATGGAAGACGAACGTTTGATTGAAATAGTCCGAACGACAAAAATGAACGACAAAAACTGTGAAAACTTGAAAACTGACTGTTGAACGATCGTTGAGTGATCTGCCGTGCCCGTCAAGTGTGAACACTCCGCATCGGTCAAGGCACGTTCAAGTCATTGAACGGTCCGTGCCCTGCCCTGCCCTGCCCGTCTAGTGTGAATCCTACTTGAAGGGTGGGGGAAGAGGCAGACACCGATTTTGATTGGTCCGATCTCGAGGGACTGGGCAAGGTCCAGTCAAAGACCGGTGCTTGAACGGACCTTGCCCGCTGAGTGTGAACGGTCGCATTACATATACATTGGAGCGATCAAAACCGAACCCTGCCCAGTCCTTGCCCTGCCCTGCCCTGCCCGTATAGTGTGAACAGGGCTTAAACCCTTGTGTAAAAATTTGTAGCGTTTTTAATTCTTTACTGTTTTCAAGTTTTATAAATTTCTATTTCCAATAATTTTCTCAGTGCTAACTGTCCTCAAAAACATCAAGGTGGCCTCTCTGGAGCCCTTCATCAAAACATGTACATCAAAAATAATTATTAACCGTTCACGTTTCAGGCAAACCGAGCGGGATCTACACGTGGAAACAAGATTCGAGGATCACCAACCTGAACAAAGGACCGTACACTTTCAACGGTCGCCCGTCGGACATCTTCCTCCTCCGAAACCCTTTCAACGCCCTCTACGACAATACCATTCACAACATCTTCCGCTAACGACGCTGATAACGTTTGCTCCGAATAGGATTAATAATTGGCCATGACATATCGAGTACATGTATACATGACTTTTCGGTGAATCGTGTGAGGTACGGTTCAATAGGTAGTAGATTAAGATTTTTGTTTCGACAGCACCTTTGTTTCCCCGTAACGTAACGACACCGCTCCATAGACATAGTAGTATAAACGATCAACAAGTTCTTTCGCGCACTGTCCTCCAACAAGCCCACCCCAAGCCGAAATCATTCGAAGTTGGTTCTCTGCAGAGTTGGTTCTCCGATGAATAACTTTTGTCTGTGTTGGTTCCTGTTGAAGGTCAATACAATAAGTAACTGTCCTCACAGGGTGTTGAGATGTCGTCGACTGTCTGGAGGTGGTTGAGGGCTTAGAAATCGTCGAATGCCCTGAAATCGTTGAGATACATTTTAGCCCCATCATAATAATATTATGTTTTCACCACTTCCTGAGGAGCGAGCAACATCATCAGTGTGGACGCGGGATTTAACTGCCATTGGTAGAATGTTATCAGCAAGGTTTATGAAAAGTTGAGCAGGCTCCACGCGAGCAACTGCTACGCATGCATGCATGCAGCAGACATTAGGGCCACCAAAATCGAATTGGACGCACAGATGTAGTACCAGTAAGTTGCATCCGATAATCTGTCCAAAGCAGAGATCTGGCAAAACTGAGATCTCAGCTTTTGAGTAGAAGTGCCCGAGCAGGCGAATGTCTGCCGCACACTTTCGCAGATTGTTTGCTTGATGGACTTTAAGACGCTAAGCCCACTCTGTTGTGAGTCTTGTACCTATATGACCAACACAAGATCCTTTGCAACTGTCTCGTCAATCATTGTGGCTACATACCTGCTTTCCTCCAACTAAGACAGCTGTATTGATTTGGGAGACTTCTGAAGAGGTCATGTCATGATAGTTGCTGCAGATGATTCCTTCTGACCCCGGGGCGATGACCGGCAGACCTTTTACCAGTGTCCAACTTAGCCAAGCCAGATGTAACAGATTCTGTTACTTTCGCTTTTGAAGGATGGACAACGAGGATGCATAGCTTTCCTCCTAATGTAGCATGGTTCACTGCTCTTCAATTACCCCCGAAGGTCAGAGAGTAGCTCTGGGGCAGGCTCTTTGAAAATTTTCGGCGGTCCAAGTTCGACCCTTTAGTGGAAGAAGTGATTTTAATGGATGGGAACCACGATGACGCCCACATCTGATTCTCAAATGACCGGGAGTCAATGGTCCACATCTCGCGCCCATGGATGAAAGCCTCGTTGAAGAAGGAGAAGAAGAAGATTCATACCACCCTGGAGGCTCCCAAACGAGTGATTGATCTTGGGGCTGGTCACGCCTTCCGCCTGCTTGGTGAGTGTCTAGAGGCTGTCGAGGGGTTAGAAATCGTCTAGTGCCTAGAGGTCATTGAGGGTACAGAAATTGAGTGTTGAGAGATCTTCAAGTATCCAGAGGGCGTTGAGGGTCCAGAAATTGTCAAAATCCCTGAAACGTTGGGTGCCAACACAGACATTTCATGTAGGTAAACGAACCATCGCAACCATAGGGAACCAGGTCAGTAACACCCCCTCCTGTGGACCTTTTCGGCGGAGCCTCAAATTCTAACTTCAAGCTATGCGGGTTTAACTAAGAAGCCCTTGACGGCTCCATTCTTCTTTGGAATTTGCTTTGACCCCCCTATCAATAACAATTCCCAAAACAGCAATTCATCTATTATTTTTACTTTTCATTTTAACCCAACAACAAACCATTTACTGTAGGTATCGTTAGTTTTAAAAGTAAATAAAAATCCCTCTTGTAAATTAGGTAAATCATCGTACTATTTTAATTAATTATTGTACTATTTAAGCCTGGTAGGGCTGTAAGTTATGTTTTTTAAGGACCGGACTCCTCGGAACACTTCAGCCATTGTATATACACAAAAACACAAACTACACAAACAATGTTTATTCTAAATTGTCGGAGTCATCTTAAACCTAAACTAAATAATATTTATGGTGTTATTTAAATAGGCATTAATTTATTCGGATGTTTTTGTGAGTTTGGTTACCATGAAAATATTTCGTAACGTGCAATCCGGTGAAATTTCAATTTAAGTGCTGGTATGTTGCAATAATTATTGTTCAACGTAATTTAAGGATGTTGGAAAATAAATCAAAATGTTTTTAAAATGTTTTTTGAAAAATGTGCTGTAAATGCTTTATGGTGTACATTGTCAGTCAGGCGAAATAGTTGACGTTAGGCCTTCAATTTTAAATTTTAAGACGATCGAAGAGGACATTGTGAGGTTATCAATAAGGAATCAAAGCTTGTCGAGTCTTGTGATGGAAAGTGGAATGTGACGAGTAGGATAATTGTAGTTAAGGCGCCTAGTCCTAAGGGAAATTAATTTATTTGTGGTATATGTCGATAATTTATTCGTTGTAATATTTCGTGTATATATTGCCAAATTTTAGGGATTAAGGACCCTTTTTCTACCAGATAGTTAAGTTGTAATTTGAATAAAATTCGTCATGTCGTATAATATACGATGATTATTGTGTTTGGTAGCCTGGGAGGTTTAGTGTGAATGTTGAGTTCGATGCTGAAGCGAAAATCTTCAAGTTGTGGAGTTCATGTTGAGTTATTGTTAATGTCCATGCTGTACCTTCAGGTGTTGTGGGTCAATCTGCTGCAAACCTGAAGGCGTTCAAACTGCAATAATGATTATTATTATTGAGAATAATTATTATTCTCAATGAGATAAACCCGAAAGAGGGTCCTGAATATGATCTCATCACGGGACAACTCCTGTTAAACATCGAAAAAAAAAAGTGGGTGAAAATCACCAATATAAACAATGCTTCAATTAAATTTCGGAATGAACCACAGTCGTGAAAATTAGCAGAAGACGTACCAAGTGATCATGACTTAGAAACCGGGTAAACCAGTAGAACAATTAACATCGCACCAATATCTCTGCTGCCATTACTATCAAAATTATTTGAAAAACTGTTCACGAGCGGTTAAAACCGAATTTAACTGCCAATATATCAGGTGCATCGGATCAGCAGTGCAGGCACGAGAAAATAAGGAGGTTTACTCGGTCATCTTTCTTGACAATGTATGGCATGATGGACTAAACTACAAGCTCCGACAGAATCTATCGATACTACCAGCAAAATATGCCGAACTGTTACTGTCCCATTAAATAGGACAGTCCTATTATCTATCTGAAAAATTTTGTCAGATAGAATCTATATCTGATATTTCCGAAGGTTCCTATTCGGAGTCACACAAAATGCACTCACGTTTTTCATAAGGAAGTGTGCTCGGCCCACTCTAGTTTGTCTTGTATACCTGCAATTTACCAGAAAGAGGGGAGATCAGCATGGAGATACCACGTTTGTGAAACGAAACATCTAACAATCTCAAAACTGCAGAAATCCATTGAGCAATTATTGCTCAATGGAATTATTCCATGACTGGAGTCGTGGACTTGAAGTCGTCTACGTGGTATTTTACGTGTTTTCTGGAATCGGAAGTTCTATTACTTATCCTGGTATGGAATATCGTATCAAATGCCTATAATCGCACCGATATAGTATTATAAAATGATGATACTATATCGATGCCGATCATTTGACACCACCTCACCAAACTGTTTTTCAATGGTTTTCTTAATTATACGGAGGTAATTATTTCAGATAGATAATAATATTATCAATCTGAAATAATTACCTAAGATAGATATTATCTATCTTAGATTATGATAACAAGCCCTTCTTTTCTTTAGGTGAAAAAAAAAAGACCAACGGATATTGTGGGAGAAGAGAGAAGAAGGGATATCCGACAGCGATATTGTATTCGGTATCAAAAGCCTATTCTCTATACCAGTGAAGTATTAGATAGATCAATATCAAGAGTTTTTAACCTCATATCGATTTCAATAATTTTCAACTCAAATCAGAAATACTCAAAATTTGAGTAGGTATTTATTACTTATTTGAAATTATTTTCAAATACAAATCAGAACGAATGAACATTCTTGCAATGACAGTTCAGGGCTCCCCCTGAAGGCTAAAGAAGAAAAAACGACAGTGTCTAATAAACAAAATATCTATTAAAAGATTTTTTTAAAAATTCACTGTCGAGTATTAAGAAAGCTTTTTAATTAACACAACTCCACCACACCACCCATGGGCGGCTTAAGATTCCGCCAGCCATGGTCATTGAGAGATTATTCGGAGCTTAACCAAACCTTAATATTCCGCCAAGTCCTTCGGGGTGCAGCTTAACGCTACCTCAAGATTCCGCCACCCAAAGCATACTAGCTACATCAAAATTCCACTAGGTAGGTACACAGAACCTATAAGTCCCTCAAGATTCAGCCCAAACATCCGGGGTAAAACATGACGTAGACACATGTTCTGCACGATGATGTAGGTATTAAAAATTTAAAGTGTATAGACACATTAGTGACTAGTTCCGATGTTGTAATTTCATTATTTCGGTAGGCAGTTATTTGATTTTGGAGTGCTTCGTTTCTGGCTGCAGTGCGGTTTTCTTTTGGTTTATTATTCTTGGAATAATACTCCCATGTTTTCGCGACGGAGGTCGACGACTCCGATTGGCCTCAAAATTTGATATTATCCGCTTCAAGAGGTTTAGAATCCAAAACCGAAATGTCCGTACGCCGTCCGCCGCCCGGGCCGTTTTGGGCATTAGGATTTTTTTTTTAATCTGAAATTTTGACAAAATACTCTGTTTACCATCTAGTTGTGCCCGCAAGGTATTCAGCCCGATCGCCCAAACTACGGGAGGGATTTTTGGAATGCTTTTGGCTATGGGAACGAGTTAGGTGTCGTTTTTGAAGTATTTTTGGACTTAGTTTCCATTTTTGGGGGGTCCAGGAACTTTCCGATTCCACTGTTGCGATCTATAGGGCTTTCATGGGGCTACAAATTAGATTTTTGAAGGATGCCAGGAGGTCAAATATTTTTCAAGTAAAAAACGACAAAAAAAAAAAAAGCCGATAAGAAAAACGAAGATGAACGAAGAAAATTTTTTTCATTGACAGAATTAAATATAATACTATACCCTACTAGAATCTTATACATATAATCTTAATACACCCCCTCCCATACCCTTGAACAGCTCTAGGAGTTCTTAGAAGTTGAAGTTCTACCCTGAATTACAGTTTTTACCAACTCCCTTTGTAGTAGAAGAGTAGCACACAAGTAAGTAGTATAAGAGAAGCACACAAAAATCACATTTTTCTAAATTAAATTAAATTTAATAATTTAATAAAAATGTTTATAGAGAAACAGAAGAAACGTTTTTAAATTTTTTTTTTCTTCATTTGATAGGTACTTTTATTGATACTTTTTTCTAATACCAATATCAAATATTCAGATCCTCATTTCTCTGCACATTTACACGTACTTTGTAAATGTGGCAGAATCTATCGTAAATAATTTACCCCCTAGCAATGAAGATCCATTGGAAACGTTTGCGGTTACGAGAGGTTCCCATTCATGATGCATTTACGTTGCTCATCTTGAGCCTCATGATGTCATACGCTTGATCCTCATACGCTTGATTGTCAGACGCTTGAGCCTCATACGCGCTTGATCTCTGAGTTGAAAAACACTAATGGATTAAATCAAATGTTGATGTTTATGGTCTGTCCACGAAAATGATAAAACAGGGAGCTCTGGCGCTGGTGTATCCCTTAACGCACCACTATTGGGGAACTGGAAATGCACTATTGGGGACAGGTGCAATTGTGAAGTAGTCACGATTGGGGAACACTCTTTAATGGGTTAAAAGAGAAAAATGATAAGTACCTACAGCTATAGCTGTTATTAGAGCCGACGTATTTTTTACATACCTACTACGGTATGCTGTCTAGGTCGATTAAAAAAATTCGGGGCTCGAGAGAAGGTTCCGACCGCAAAAACATGCTTAGCGTTTGTCAGCAACTGTGCAGGTTGGAAGCCGGATGGCCTCATGTCGCTATGTTCCAAGTGTGAGACAGGGGGGTTTTTTTTTTCAAGCTTAGTTGGAATAAGTATGTTCGGATTCGTGCACGAATCCGAACATACTTATTCCAACTATACATGTATACATCTTCGGGGTCTTTCCTTTGCAAACAGCTCTGCAACTCATTCGATAGTGAAACGAACAACGAGGCTTAAGCCTGACAGAATTCTGTCTTCAATTAGGAATGGACGTGCACACGAATTTCGGGTTAAATCATCCTGTGACATATTGTTAGAAGTCAAAAACGCTGCAAATTTTACACAAGGGTTTATTATTCTGTGATATAGGTTACTTGTACAGACATTTAATTCTGTCAATAAAAAAAAAATTTAAAAACATTTTTTTTTGGATTTTTATATTTCAAAAAAAATTTTTTGGGGGGATTTTTTTTTTTCAAAAATGTGTTTTTTCAAAAATTCTTTAATTTTTACTCGAAAAATACTTAACTTCTTGGGATCCTTCAAAAATCCCATTTTTAGCCCCATGAAAGCCCTATAGAACGCCACAGTGAAATCGGATCGTTCCGGGACCCCCAAAAATGGATTCTACGTCCAAAAATACTTCGAAAACGACACCTAACTCGATCCCATAGCTAAAAGCCTTCAAAACACCCCTCCTGTAGCCCCATTTTAGCCCCATAGCGCCCCACGGGTTTGGGCGATCGGACTGAAAACCTTGCGGGCACAACTAGATGGTAAACCAAGTATTTTGCCAAAATTTCAGATTTTTAAAAAAATTCCTACTGCCCAAAACGGCCCGGACGGCGGACGGCGGACGGACATTTCGGATTTTGAATGTAGACCTCTTGAAACGGATAATGTCAAATTTTGAGGCCGATCGGAGTCGTCGACCCGCGTCGCGAAAACATAGGTGTATTATTCCAAGAATAATAAAGCAAAAGACAAAATACATAATTTATTGTGACAAAATGTATATCACGTTGCCAGGTGATGGACGGAGTGCAGCGGAGCGCACCGGGTCAACTAGTATTAATCTAAAGTTGTTCTGGTACGCCCTTCAATTTGTATTTTAACCCCAATTTCGGTGGTATTTGGAACCCGTCTATTGATTAAAAAAGAAAAAACGCTGCAAATTTTACACAAGGGTTTATTATTCTTTGATATACATTACTTGTGCAGAAATTTAATTCTGTCAATGAAAAAATTTAAAAAAAATTTTTTTTTGATTTTTATCTCAAAAAATTTTTTTTGGATTTTTTTGTTCAAAAATGTGTTTTTTTCAAAAATTCCGTATTTTTTACTCGAAAAATATTTAACATCCTGGGATCCTTCAAAAATCCCATTTTTAGCCCCATGAGAGCCCTATAGATCGGCACAGTGAAATCGGATCGTTCCGGGACCCCAAAAAATGGATTCTACGTCCAAAAATACTTCGAAAACGACACTCCCATTTCGATCCCATAGCTAAAAGCCTTCAAAAAATCCCTCCCGTAGCCCCATTTTAGCCCCATAGCGCCCCACGGGTTCGGGCGATCGGACTGAAAACCTTGCGGGCACAACTAGATGGTAAACCAAGTATTTTGTCGAAATTTCTGATTTTTTAAAAAATTCCTACTGCCCAAAACGGCCTGGACGGCGGACGGCGTACGGCGGACGGACATTTCGGATTTAGAATGTAGACCACTTGAAACGGATAATGTCAAATTTTGAGCCCGATCGGAGTCGTCGACCCCCGTCGCGAAAACATAGGTGTATTATTCCAAGAATAATAAACCAAAAGAAGAATAATGCAGAAACACGTCCATGCCTAATTGTGTCTTTTATAGCTTCCCCAATTATGACTATTCTATGTGCCCGGTAGTGTCGCGTTTCATAGCGATTCTCGCCCCCATTTCCCCAATCGTTAATGAATCGATTTGGCTAGGCCACTTTCCTTCGGTACTCAAGGTTGCTGAAGTGATTCCTCTTTTCAAAAAGGGAGACAAGAACCTTCTTTCTAATCATAGACCAATATCAAAGATCCCAATTCTAGCAAATGTTTTTGAGAAAGGACTAAAGCGTGACGTCACGAGTTTCTTTGAAATGAATAGTCTATTTTCGAACGATCAATTTGGGTTTAGGCGGGGCAGGTGTACAAAGCAGGCCATTCTGAGGTTGGCCGAATTTTTATCGAATTCCTTTGAATGTGCAGAATATGCCTCTGCTACTTTTGTAGACGTAGCCAAGTGTTTTGAATGCATTCCACACCAGCCCCTTATCGACAAGTTAGCAAAATATCATTTTTCGGACGGGGATTTATAAATCGCTCATCTCAAGCTATCTCACAGGTAGAAGTCAGGCTGTTCATCATGGAAATTCTTTATCAAGTTTCTTGCCAGTCAGGTATGGTGTACCTGAGGGTTCAGTTTTGGGTCCCACACTTTTTCTTATTTTCATAAATGATATGCCATCAGGTCTACATCCTCTTGAGACCCTTCTGTTTGCGGACGACACTTCTGTCCTGACGAAAAACGCATCTCTTGCGTCACTGACTCTGACAAACGAAGGGTCTAAAAAAGAGAATCTCTTTTATCTGATATCGGGGTGGTTTGCTAGAAATGGACCCTCTGTTAATGAGACGAAAACTGAGACTCTTTACTTTGGGTTGCGAGACTTGTCATCCTTGGTCGAAAACCCATGGGTGCACCAAGCGTTAGATTTCTGGGAGTATTGGTGGATCCAAAGCTGAACTGGAAGCAACACTGTGAGAACCTTGATTAAATTCTATTGTTTTCCTCAGCGAAGGTTACAGGAGAAGCTACCTAAAACTGCAGTCGTATCAGCATGCTGCTTTTATGAGCCTTGCGACTTACGCCATCCTCCGTTGGGGTCATGCTGCGTCGGCTGCCGCAATTTTCGCATGCAAACGCAGGGCTGTACGAGTGGTCGCTGGGCTGAAGTACCAACAGGATTGTAAGCCAGCCTTCATAAGATTAAGCATCTTGACCATCCTTGCGGTTTACATACTCGAAGCTACGTGCTAAGTTTTCTCCAACAATGTTCCTGATTCAGTGCATAATCTTCGGGTGGAGTAATATCCGCAAGGCTCTAATATTGTACCCCTGCCGTTCCTGCTTGCTATCAACGATGTGGGCAAGGACCTTAGTGGTCTCCAAATCCTCATCTTTGCCGACGATCTCAAGATTTTTCGCCCCGTTCGTTCGGCGCTGGATGGCGAGTGCTTGCAGGGAGGGCTGGATGCTTTGGTTGCGTGGTACGCTGCTAACAGCCTGACTCAGGCTGCCTGAGTCTGAACCCATCGAAGTGCTCTGTGATGTCGATGAGCAGATCCCAGTCTCTGTATATCCTCCACTACACCATCGACGGCGCCCGGCTGGCTCGAAGCTCGGAAACTAGGGATCTCGGTGTCATAGTCGACTCTCGTCTGTCCTTTCAACCATAGACGGCCTGTTGTGCCTTGAGGTTGGTTGGCTTTTTGAAGAGGTTAAACCGGGATTTCACCAACCCCAAGGCAATTGCCTTTGCTAACAAGGCTTTGGTGCTTCCCATCCTCGACTACTGCATTGTTCTGTGGTCTCCACACTACGAGGCGCACAAATACCAGCTCGAGCGTGTAAACCGAGAGTTCCTTCGTTTCCTGGCTTATAAATCTAGCATACCACGAGACCATATATACAACGGAATACTGATGAGGAATCATGGCCTCCAACCTCTCCAGGGTCGCAGATTTCGGGCTGACTTGATATTTCTGCACCGGCTTGTTTGCGGAGACATCTCCTGCTCACCCCTGATTTCAGCCGTTGGGTTCCAGGCTCCAGCCCGTGACACAGAGCTCACAGCAGCTTTTCCACGTGCCCTTCGCCGCTGTGTCTGACATCGATTCTCCAGTTTCTTTTCGGTTTGTGAAAGCCAATACCCACACTTACAAAATTTCGAATTACCTAATCGAAAACTTATTTGTTCAACTAAGACAAACGTACGTGCAAAAATTCCTGTGAGGCCATTTCTACGTCTGGAAAAACGATCAGTGATTCCCTTCTCCAACAGGGGCACCCATTTTTGCTGCATCGATCAGTGATTCCCATTTTTGCTGCATCGATCAGCCTCGATCAGCCATCTGCATCGATAAGCCACATTGGCCACATTTGCACCTTTTGCAGCAACATTTGCACATTTTGCACATGTGCATATTTGCAGCCACATTTGCACCTATGATTTTTGCACCCATGATTTGCACCCGTGATTCGCCCCCATTTTGCACCCATTTTTGCTGCATCGATCAGTGATTTTGCATCGATCTGCCTCGATCAGCCACATTTGCCACTTGCCACATCAGCTACATTTGCCATTTTTGCTGCATCGATCAGTGATTCCCTTCTCCAACAGGGGCACCCATTTTTGCTGCATACTGAGCTCTGTGCTACAGCTGTGCTGTACAGTCATCGAGCAGTGCGGTCCAGTATTCGATTCTAGTGTACGGGTTGCATTTTCAATGTCACGGACAATAAGAAGTTCATTTTATTATTTTCTGGGTTACAATTTAATTGTAACGTACAATGCAGCTGACAGCTCCTAATTCAGGTTCATTATTCTTGGAATAATACACCAATGTAATCGTGACGGAGGTCGACGACTCCAATAATTAACATTAAATGTTACAAATCCTGGGTTACAAATTTCAGGTCAAATTGTTTAATTTTGAGGACGGAGGTCGAAAATTCAGATCGGCCTCAAAATTTGACATTATCCGTTTCAAGAGGTCTACATTCAAAACGCTGCAAATTTTACACAAGGGTTTATTATTCTTTGATATAGGTTACTTGTGCACAAAAAAAAATTTTTTTCTGTGTCAAAAGGAAACATTTTGGAAAAAAAATTATTTTTGGAATTTTTTTTGTTCAATTCTTTGTTTTTACTTGAAAAATATTTACCTAACCTCCTGGGATCCTTCAAAAAAACCCATTTGTAGCCCCATGAAAGCCCTATAGATCCCCTCAGTGAAATCGGATCGTTCCGGGACCCCCAAAAAAGGATTCTACGTCCAAAAATACTTCGAAAACGACACCTAACTCGATCCCATAGGCAAAAGCCTTCTAATAACCCCTCCCGTAGCCCCATTTTAGCCCCACAGGTTTTGGGAGATCGGGCTGATATCCTGGCCGGCACAACTAGATGGTGAACATCCGATTTTTGTTCAACAAAATCATATTTTGAAAAAATTTTAGATGTTTAAATAAATTCCTACTGTCCAAATCGGCCCTGAGGGCGGACGGCCATTTCGGTTTTTGAATCTAGATCTCTTGAAACGGATAATGTCAAATTTTTAGGCCGATCCGAGTCGTCGACCTCCGTCGCGATTACATAGGTGTATTATTCCAAGAATAATAAACCAAAATCTGGCAACCCCAGTCCGAGTTGGAACACGTACCCGACTCTGAATCCGAACATGGAATCAATTACAATCCATCTCACATCAGCCGGAAATTTACTTGATGGGTCGCTATTTTACTTCATACAATCATTGTCTTTGAATTCGTCTTTTATTGTGTTTCATGAGATAATGCATTTGCGGCTACCTACTTACATTAAAACTTGGAATCCAAATTCAGAATTTGCTTAAGATTTATCGTCTTTAGTTGATTCCCATTTTGTCCCGGTGGTCGGTTGGCATCACCCGTTCCAGTAACTGTTGCCCTCCAACACGCCTCGTCCACGCCTTGTTCTCCAACTCGTAACCTTATCCGTCCCGGAGGGATCCTCATTCGCCTTCCTTACCCAGAGACAAGATACACTTACATGGCAAAGACATTTCCCATGTCCCGTTGGAACCTGCGACATCGTGTCTGCCGTCTCCTCCGATCGATCTTTTCTCCCCTTAATGATCCAGCCTTCAGCCCCTCTCAAGTACCGTACGTCAATTTCTTACGGAATGCCTCGTCAGATATGGCTTTTTTTTCTTTGAACAGAATAACACCTGGTCAGTGGACTCGTCTTAGGGCGATAAAACAAACTCGAAATAAAAAGTGTATTTATACCGACACGCTCCTCGCCTGACAGTTTTTCTCTACACAGTACAATAAATGCATAGGGTACTCAATTCTGCAAACTCATAAACCGTACAATTTAAATTTAAAAATCTTATCACTTACCAAAGTTAAATTAGGAAAGGATTCTGATATTCTACTAATTAGTATCAACATTTTCAACCCTTAATAAGAAACCACTCGTGATTGTCAGTTTGTCACTCACACAAGCACAAAATATTCACTACAATTACACCTTTTCATACAAAAGAGTGAATTTTGAGCACTATTAAAATTACAAAATAATTAATAATTTTTTCTTCAATATAGTACAAAGTTTACATAATCTAAAACATCAACTAACATAAACCTAAAACAAATAACAATAGCTAGAAATATACAATTTTTTGATTGGAAAAATTAGATCGATTTTGCGCAGTGCGCTCATTAAAATCGGCTCATAAAGTTTTGAAAGTATAAAAAATTACTAAATAAATCTAAATAAATAATTCAAATAAATAAGTCTTGGAGAGATACTACCGTTGGGCGAAGCTAGTATTTGGGGTGCTTGTTTCGTTTTGGGCCTGTCGACGGGAAAATTTTGAAAACCGATGATTTTTGATTTTGAATGGCGAAAGTTGAATTTCAAATGTGGAAAGGAGTTTGTCAGGAGACCCAGTTGGATTGGGGTCGGAAAGTGTCCCCGTCCAGGATGGATTCACAGTGTGTCCAAGTGCTCGGACGAAGTGAAGGATTGGACCGTCCACAGAAGGTTTCCCGGGTGTTCGAGCGATTTGATCCCATCTGCCCCTGACTTGGTGAAAGACGTCGTGAGGGCAACAACCGGGGATGGATACTCTAAGCCGTCAATGTCTTGGGTGGGATCACCAGTAGCGATGGTTTTGCTCAGGAGAAATGAGTTTTGAAGATGGGGTGAGTATCTGGAGCTACCGTGGGATCTAAAGCAGCCAGGATGCCATGGAGCTCGATTGAGTTCAGGATGATTCCATGGAGTCCATGCATTCTGGAGCTGCCGTAGTGTTGCTGGAGCGACCAGGACGGTATGGATGTCAGGATGCCAAGGGATCGGGAGCCGCCATAGGGTGCTATTCAGTGCTGGCAGGGATTTTGAAGCTGTCAGTTATGCCACGATGCCATGGGCATCGCATCACAAAATGCGGTAATCATCGTCTGATAGGTTGGACGCCAAATGGTGAACTCGAAGTAAATCAAGTTGGACCATGAAAAACAATAATGAGATTTGCTTGGAGTTTAGAAACTAAATGTGGGGTCCCTTCATACCTGCAGGGTTGACCAGTGAGGAAGCGGTGGCACCTCCTAGATGCTAATCCCCTTTACGGGTCGATTGCACGAAGTGAGATTCATCTTGCGAGCTATTTGGCTCACTCGTAACCAGTTAGCAATGCACCACGTGTAACCGCTGTGTTTTGGTGAGAGCCTGGGTGTGCTCCAACCGTCAGAAAAGATTCATTTCCCAGGAACGAGTGCCAGAAGTGAGTCTCTGGATTCAGGTTGATCGAGTCCCAAAGTGCAAAACTCAACAGATAGGATGCAGTGAGACAAAGCGATTCGCTGAGTCCAGAGCAATGGAATACACAAGGGTCCCCGCCGGGTTGACAGCGAGGGAAGACGCCCCCGATCCACCATCCCCTTTACGGCAGGCGACACCTAGCATTGTTAAATCATCTCGAGCACTTGGATAACGGCGACCATGGTCGTACCTGCGCGATCAATCCCAGAACCATCATCAACACTGCATCTCCGTCAAAACACCATCACTTTAACAATCTAACAGGATGAATGGAATCAATTAGCACCTAACATGGAAAATGACGATCTATACTATCAAATTGGGCAGTCTTATTGGATGCCGAACCCCGACAATCAGAGCAGCCAATTCCGGGATGAGGAAAAACTTGTTGGAAAAGGGAAAACGAGAAAACGTCAACGATTCGTGTTGCTAAAGAGGGAAGATTTACTCTTTGATTCTGTGAATGGCGTTTGGTCGTTGTTTTTTGCTTTCAATGATATACAAAGCGTGGGGTTTGCCGTTGCCGGGGAAGTATTTGTGGAAAGCAGACTTGGCGGGTTTTTTGGGTTTGTAGAAGCTGACTTTTTTGTGGGGTTGGTCTTCGACCCAAAGGCTGGGCTTGAAGACTTGGTTTTCAGTTTTTGATTTGGCACTGGCTTTGCGGGAGATCATTTTCTTGACGACGGGGAGGTTCCAGTGGTAGATTTTACCGGGTTTGCCGTTGGATTTGAAGTCAATGGGAATGTTGTTGAGGCTGTGATGGTTGGAGTTGACGCCTTTGGTTGGCTCGGGGTCGTAGTAGTAAGGGTTGGGAGGAAGCTTGAGGACGTACATGTGGGAATCTCCTGAGTGGCTTTTGCGGCTTTGGGAGGCAAGTCGTTTCCTGTGGTGGCTGCCTGGGCTCTTCATCCGGGTCATGCCGAGGTGCCTGAGGACGTCTCCGGTGGACTTCCTCTTCTTGGCGGGCTCTATGCGGACAGGGAGGATTTTCGTGTCAGAGTCGCCATTGTGGGCCGTGATGTCTTTGACGTCGTCGTCTTTGCTCGTGGGAGAGCCCCAACAGGCGGCTGAAGCGCACACCAGGAACACCAGAACTACACGCATCTTCTCTCTGAAACAATATAATACAACAATCAAAATCACACATCAATCCAATTTCCAAAAAACTGTCATTCTGTAAGGCAGAAAGTGTAATAAACATGGGAAATCAAGTTGCTGGTTCATAAGCCCGGGCGGAACGAGCGTCAGTTAGCTCACAAAGTCAGCAGGGGCTGGCCAGGGTGGCCCCCTAGTCAAAGTATACGACCCACAAATGGATTTTTTCCTATTTTTCTGTATTCATCCTATAGATTTTTTCGCTGAATACTGCTTTGAAGTCAGATTTTCAAAAAGCAGGCTTCCTGAATTGTAGGAATGCAAAAGAGAAAGCAAGACGAGTTTAGCTAAAAAATTAATAATTTGTAACACCCCGCAAATCAATTTAAAATAATTATTGTTGCTTTGTGGAAATAAGAGGCACTTCAAGTTGGACCCAGACACTATTCTGTACACATGATGAGAGCTGCCTGTCAGGTACATAGAAGAATAGAAGAACTTAAATCAATAATTGAAAACTGAGAGGATTGATTGGTGTTCTTCTATCCTTCTTGAAATTATTATTTTATTTACCTACCATATTTTAATCAATCTTGAAAACTGAACAATATGGGAGATGAATCAAGAGAACCGAACGAGCGGTTTCACTTTTAGAACGAGCCAAACATAATCCTTTTTTGTGTTTTGATGACGCGTCTATTGCCCTTAATGATAGTTGTACTAACCACTGGCTGTAAATGCATTGTCAATAGCGGTCTATTACCGTCGGGATTATATAAATTTATAGCGCATATTTTTATCGTTCATTGTCGTAACGGATGAGGAGGGCGGGATATAAATTCACACCGGGGTCATTCCAAGGACATAAAACATTCACAAATGTTTTAACCGTGGCACAGTGGGGCGAAAACGCAAAAAACCGTTTATAAGTCGAATTTTTGAAAGTCGAGATTTGGTTCAAGTGATGGTAGAAAGTGGTTTGTTTGCTGTCAATGCCAATGCCAAACGGCCAAGTGATGAGTAAACCGTTGAGATTTATGTGCAATCACGTGAAAAAATGTAAGAAGGTGTAAAAAAATGTTGATGAAATGCAAAATAAAAATCAATTTTATTTCCAAAGGACAAAATATTATTGTGTTTTTTTTTTTGGCATGGCCCGAGGTTTTTTTTTTTTTTTCAGCTTACATACTATAGTATGTAAGCTGAAAAAAATAGGTACAAATAACCATTTTGCCGGGTCCGAATAATTAGTTTTGTCAAGTTTGTAACTTTACAAAAAGAAATGTAAATGTGAATTTTTTTCATTTCACTGTACAGTTTTTGCGCATCCTTGCCTACCCTAATTTCCACAATTAGGAGAAACCTCTACCTCTCTAGAAACACCTCCAACAATAGTTTGTTGCTCCAACTAGCTACTTTGGGCTCCAGAGCCGTATTTATCTTGAAAAAGTTAGCCATGTCATTTCTTGTCGATAAACAAAAGATGTTGGAAGGCATTGCGAAAACAATGACTGCTCAAAGGAACCTCGTAACTGCTGTTTACATTTAATTTGAATTCAATTTTTCTCGTGTAATGAATTTTTGAATGATGGAAAATCCGCAGCAGATTAAATGGGTCATTGGGAATACATTTTTTCTTTCAATTTGAATTTGAATTCAACTTCAATTGTCGAATGGATTTAATTTGAAATGAATTTAATACTGAAATTAATAAAACAAGGCTGGGTTACTCGACTGCTAGGCTCAGAAATATGTTGTGGGATCTTGAGGTTCAGTCAACAAAGGTAACTCTTCGTCTAGGCCAACGTTTCGGTTTATTTATAAACCATCCTCAGGGCTACAGAAATATACCAGAGGACGTTAGACAAACATATTATGGGCCAACAGCATTAGACAGTCAATAGTAAATAGAATGCCCAGGATAAAACTGAAGTGAGACTATTTTGAAATATATTACTGAAATTAATTTCCCAGGATAAAACTGAAGTGAGACTATTTTGAAACATATTACTGAAATTAATTTTCGTTTCATTTGAATTGAATTTAATAATGAATTTAATGTTTTAACGATTAAAATCGTTTAATGATTCGTAAACAACGTATAAAATTTCAATCACTTATAAAAGAAGCAATCTTGGAATTTCTGGCAACAAGGCAAACAAATAAATAATTTTGTTTGCAAATATTTCACGATATTGCTCAAATGTTTGAATTTTCAACCCAAAGAAGACGTCGAACTGATCCAAAAATGATTCCATTGGATTCAGCATAGAAAAATAACACAACACGTTTTTTCAGACATCGTTTTAGACAGTTTATTTTGAATTATAAGCGCGTTTTTGCGTTTTCGTCCTACTGTGCGTGGGCCCAACGAGCCTTGCCTTTTTTTCAAATCAGGGGAAGAGTTAGGAGCTGAATGAGGATAGTAGAGAAGAAGGAGTTGTAAAGGAGCCAATTTAGCAGAGCAATCCTGTCATGTGCATGTGGTGTGGATACGAAGTATGTAATTTTGTACATAGAATGAATCAGTTGTGGGGTTCTTCCGTCTGTCCCCACACTACAGACATAGTTTTAAATGAAGTTGTTAAAAAATGTTTATTGACGGAGTTACAATAATAGGCAAAATAGAATAAACCACTGTGTGAAATTTACAGCGTTATTTTAAACTCAGATTAAATGTCCAGTGCAACTAACAGCATCAAGTGACTCTATCGCCAACTCGCCAATAAAAAAGTAAGTGGTATGTACTCCCGGATAATGTTCACTCTTTATAGCCAGTTATTAAAAAATCACAATTTCAGTATTGCGTTCTACCTATAATAGTTCCGAACATGCCGAGGTTTTAAAAATAATTTTACGATGTCCTACAGGACCGTATCGTACTACCTACTTTCGTAACGGTTTCGACGGAAAATCTTCCATTCGAGGGTTTCGTAAGCGACATAACTGTCTTCGTTGTGGGCAGAAAAATCCCCCGTGGGCCGACCGTTCCCGTCGTCGTAAATCCGGGGATCGTTAAGAATGGACGAAAAAAAAATAACTAAATAAAAAAATACAAATAAGAAGAAGAAGAAGGAGAAAAAAAAAGAGTTGACCCACTCAGGGCGTCAAAACGGGTGTTCAGCGGGATATTTACATGTTGATATGATGCCTCGAAGATGCGTTAAAAGCCTGTTAGGCTCGTGACACTTTCCGTCCATGGTAGGTTTGACGTTAAAAGACAGTCATTTTACAGATAGTACACATAAAGTGGATACCATAGAAGGGACCAGTTCCAAATTGGGGCCCCCTACCAATAATAGGTTTACTGAAGACCTATGAATAATCTGTTTTGCAACAATAATGATTATTATTAGACTTTCATGAATAGATACAATTTAGTGTTTGATAATAATAGTTGTGAGAAATATTGTCCGTCTTGACTTTCCAGTTTTGAATCAATAACTGAACAACAAATTGTACTTAACTGTAATTTTCAACGAGTTTAGTGGATCTGACTTAGGTTTAATTCTGATTTTCTAATATTAAATAATATTATTAGAATATTTAATATTAATATTCTAAAATCAGAGAAAACGTATTTTGTTCCAACTTTTCTTTAATTCTCCTATTTTAGAACGTTTTTATAATTGAGAATTTATCTGTTCAAGGTTCTTGGGGGCGGCCGGATTCGCCGAGTGGTTCTGAGCGGGTCCGCGCGGTGGGGAAAGTCCGGATTCGTCTCAGTAGGTACTCGTCTCATCGATAAAAAAAAATAGAAGTTTTTTCAAGTGTCTGGCTTAGTGTCTCAACAGTTGAGGATAATTATTATCCTAATAAAAATAGAAAAAAATAGAAGTTTTCAAGTGTCTGGCTTAGTGTCTCAACAGTTGAGGATAATAATTATCCTCAACTGTTGAGACACTAAGCCAGACAAGGCTTTATCGATGAGACGAGTACAACAATCCAAAATTATTTTGGATTGTTGCACTATTGGGATAGAAAAGATTACGTTTACTTTTGTTCTAATGTATTTATTGAGATCTTTTCCATCCCGGTTGAGGTTAACCCCATAACGGGGAAAGTTACTTATCCTTTCTATAATTCAGAAGATAATGATTAACCCCTGCCGTGACACAAGTGATCCGTTCGACTCTCCACTCTCCACATTGTGGAGAATAGAAATATTTTTGTCTAAATCATGCATCAGCGGAACCATCAAAATTTAATGAGCTAAGTACATGAATTATTTAAAAAATATTTTTCCTTCATCCGACTAGTAGGTACTCAAGGAATACAAAAGAAGTGATCATGGGGGTTCCTCTGAGTCCTTGAATCTTCTTGTTCTCTGCTTTACAGATTTTCTGGAGTCTTGATGGTCTCAGCTACATTCTTGGTTTCCTCCCTAGTCTAGACTTGTCTTGGAAGCATTCGGTCCGTGAGTCCTCAAATCCTTAGCGACGAACTCTTTGCAGTCCTTTACAGTATTCCTGGACCACATAGGTCCTTCCTATCGATTCTTCGAAGTTCCTTCCAGTCTTACACGGCTCCACGCTTTGAACCCCCCCACCGCCACAACCTCCGGATATTGAAAATTACTGTTTCCGAAGAGGTAACAGGTTGATTGCGGATTCCTCCCGTTCGAACCGCTAAAACCCCTAAAACATCCGGAGCTAATAAGGGACGGCTTTCCCGAGGGAAACCCCACCTTGAAAGTCCGACATTCCTCTCTCTCCCCTATTTGCTATCAACGCGGAGTAACCAGGTGGAATGCAATCGTTCATTGCTCATTTCGCTCAAAGCCAATATTGTTCGGAACCACCAAATCAAAGAAATTCTCAACTGATCATAAAAGGCAGACGAAGAAAAAGAGAAATTTCCTCGAATCGGCAGCCAATCCCACCAAAGAAATTATCAGCTTTAGTTGAAACTATTGTATTTTACAACTCTGACATTTCACGACTTTTGATGGCGATTCTGATGACTTTCCTCATAATGAAATCGATTCCGGAAACTACGTTCACTGATTCCGTGGAAAAAAAAATTCCGTTATTTCTTCAGTATCACGTTGGTTAATTTTGAACACCTGGTTAATTTCACGAGACAGGGAGACGCCTCTGACGGCCTAGAACAGGAATTTTTTTAGGGCGCGGAACAATTTGAGACAACTTTCCTCTCGAACGGCCCCATTTTTCAATATAACTTTCATTCCTATTTTCAAGTGCCGCCAAACCGTCTGGTCTCGCGGGAATGCCGTTTCCAGAACGATCGGGCTATTAAGGAAAAAATCGTTCATATTAAACGTCGGCTGAACGTTTTGGTGTGACACGGAACCGGAACGAAAACGCTTAGAATTATAATTGAGACATCCTGGCCAGTTTCGACATATTTCTGGTACAATTTATTCAGGTTTTTGGGGTTTGTTATTCACAGAATTCTACTATATGGGTGTTATTCTTGCTGGGTGCTCCAGCCCGAGGACGACGAGGAGGAGAATAATGTGTATTCTAAGATATTTCTAAAAGTCGGAAACATTTTAAATTGGTATCAACAAATTCAGCTCAGCGAGTAGATGACGAGAAAAGTCTGAACGCACCAAAAGGTTGGCCCAAAGTGGTCCAAAAAGGTGTTTAAGAAAACTGGCTGGACCAGTTGACAGGGTGTTGGGAAAGCAGGACTGAAAGGGGGGAGGAGATGGCTCCTCACGGGATCCTAAAGGTGCTGTTTGGGGAAGAGGAGCTGGCAGTACAAACGAAAAGCCCTTCCAGGGGACCCCCTCTGCGGAGTTTGAAAGGAGGGAGATTCTGATTCCGAGAAAAAAGAGAGAACAAAAAATCATCCTCACTTTACTTTACCCGTACGAATTCGGACCTGGGCACTGGTGGGCTCGACCTCGCCCCCGCGAACCCCGAAAAAACACCATCGAGGAACTTGAGGACCACAACGAGAAGAAACTAGCTTCCTCCACTATAGACGTTTTTAGAGAAATTCGAGCTTTACGAGCTAATCGAGGCGAAAATTGACTTCGAAAAATCAACGAAGCTATTAGGATGACCGCTATCTCCTTAATTAAATCCGCTGTCTCAACAAGATTTAATATATTCCATTAGCAAAAAGATACAATTTTTGATAAGACTTGCACAAGCTGATCCTTCAATGTCTGTGGTGTAACTTCCGCCGGGTAATTAGAATATAAATTTGCGTTTGCCGAGCTGAAGATGATGGAGGACACAAAGTGTTTCCGTTCAGATGAGGAAAACTCAAACATGATCAACAATACGTATTGAGAAGAATCCCGGCTCGTCAATAAAGCAGAAGCTGTGGAACGTCGGTTTTCAGGTTTTCCGCCGTCGAGCAATTTGATACCGATATTGAAAGCCTGTCAACTGGTTGCGAGGAGGAGGGGGAATTAATTCTCTGCGAGTAACTTTTCAGAGTCAAAGCTATTCGCCTTTGATGGTTATCTTTTTCAATTAAGGAGGCCATTCCGGGAGTGGGAGGACTCCGTTGGTGGTTTCTGTGAGGTTTCAGGCAACTTTTGACGAGCCTGCCGGAGATTGGAAGCAGGTGGTGTTCAAAGAATTTTCCAGGATGATTTTATAGCGTTACGAACTTATCGGACAGCTTGAAAAGTGAATCAGTGTTCCCAATTCCGATAACTACCCATCTACGATTTACCTGTCATAACACCATTATGATTTTCTGCTGATGGCTGGCTAGGACGGTTTAAGTTGGCATCACAGCTAACGCATTTATTTTCTACGTAATAGTTAATACCTATTTTCTACTTTCTGTGTGGAACTACCCTGCAACTGGGATCAACAAGCGGAAGGAAGTGCTTCAACACTCGGCTGCTCGATTGCGAGGGAAATGGGAAATTTTGACTTGCTAATTAGCGCTCTGGATTGCGCGATGTGTGTAGAAGGAGCAGCCCTGAACCAGTCGTTCGCGATTTAGCGGTTTTAACCTAAAAAGCGAGGAAGCGTTTCCATCTTCCGTTTCCTGATGCCCGTTACAGAGTGACGCTGGAGGATTCCCCTCAGATTATTTCCCACAATTTCTTCTAATCATTAATGTTATGACCCTAACATTACACTATCGAATGACCATAAGTGTACTCAAGAAGTAATTGAAGGGTTCGAAAGACGTGAAGACGGTTGGACTGTGTGGTCTTTGTACTCCTGACTGATAATTTTCACTGGGAAACACGTAGAAGGGGGACGAAGGCTTCTGAAGGTGGGCGAGACTTCCCATTGTTTTCCCCGAGTAATAGCCGATAGGTTGTCGAGAAGACTCTACAAAGCTCGGTTCTTCGGCTACAATGGCTCACGCTACTATCCAGCGTTATGGTGCCCTCGAGGGGTTTTTTCGGACGGGGATTTCTTCGGAGGATACGAGCTAATCAACAGACCACCGTGTCCAATCCGGATGATAATGAAATCAATTAAGCGGAGCCCGTCGGCGCTAAGGCACAAGGAACCGCCACAAGCCACGCCCCATCATCTAAACGCAACTGGTTTCCAAACTTTTCTACTTTTTCCAGACAAAATCGCTAACTCAACAACCGATTTTCTAGCCAGAGATAGATTCAATATCCTATTATTATGTTGCACAGTGGTTGGTCAGCGAAAAAAAGTGGGGAGAGTCTTGAACCTTGACAAGAAAATGTCTTGTAAGTAGATTGACACGCTAGTTTTTGTGTAATTGTACAAGTTTTCCGCTTCTTCGCTTTTTCGCTTGTTTTCCAAGTCATACTCATGCTTATAACCTTTTTGGTACCGAATTGATTCAAATCAACCGAAACAACGGTAGCTATGAAGCGGTTGATTCCTTAATGATCGCTCTTAGTTGTGTTGATGACTATATTGATTATTGGGAGTTAAGGAGGATGTCACAAAATCATTACCCAACAACGAGGGGGGGGCCAGAGCAAAGACATTATCATGTCAAAAATTCACAGGCTTTTATTTAATTAATTACATTTTTTTAAATTATTAACAATTTTTTTTTTGTGAATTAATTAAATTCTGCGGCAATGAAAAAATGTTTGGATTTTTTTTTTTTTTCAAAACTTTTTTGTCTTTTACTTGAAAAATATTTTACCTCTTAGGATCCTTCGAAAATCCCATTTGTAGCCCCCTGAAAGTCCGAGCGTATTGAGTTTGGGCCAATCGAAGTGAGCGGGGCATCGGAAGAACGTTGCGTTTGGGCCAAGGGTATGCCATGTGTTTGGGCCAAGGGTCAGCTGCAAATGAAAGAGTGCAGCTTGAAATTAATTTTCGAGACGAAAAGTTTTGCTATGTCAGCGAAGACGGTATACCCATTTTCACTCCTTCTGGGTGAAAGTAAAGATGTGTACCTACGTCGCATTTTGGATGAACGTCAAGGAGTTGACGTTGGCATTCCACTCTAACCCCGAATTCTACTCAGCTCACCCAACGCGATGGGACGTTGCAACGTCCACATAGTAATCGGCGTACTGAAGGAGATCCAAGCAGAAGCAATTTCAGCAAGACCAGGACATCCTAAAATATGTTGAAGCGGTCAGCAATCGATACAATGCCGAGTTTATCAGTAACAGTGACGACCTGTGACAACGTTATTTCGACGTGACGTAACTCTGAGGATCACTATCAGTACCTACGCAGGTGCTTACTGCATCACAGTAACAGTTTATAATCACAATAACTTTTATCAATACTTATTCGGGGGTTTTCTTTGTTGGCCCAA
Organism: Pilophorus perplexus; assembly: GCA_955831195.1. NCBI lineage: Eukaryota > Metazoa > Arthropoda > Insecta > Hemiptera > Miridae > Pilophorus > Pilophorus perplexus. Next base: position 1,411,045 of record OY037009.1, read on the forward strand.
ACTCATTACTTCTTCACCTAGAACGTGGCCCAAACCCATCGTGTTTTCCAGTGATTGGCCTAAACTCAAACCGCCCGAAAGCCCAATAGATCGCAACGGTGAAATCGGATCGTTCTGGGACCCCAAAAAATGGATTCTACGTCCAAAAATACTTCGAAAACGACACCTAACTCGATCCCATAGCCAAAAGCCTTCAGAAAACCCATTCCGTAGCCCCATTTTAGACCCATAGCGCCCCGCGGGTTTGGGCGATCGGGCTGAAAACCTTGGGGGCACAACTAGATGGTAAACCGAGTATTTTGTCAAAATTTCAGATTTTTAAAAAAAATTCCTAAGTAGTAACTGCCCAAAACGGCCCGGACGGCGGACGGACATTTCGGTTATGGAATCTAGACTTCTTGAAACGGATAAGTAATGTCAAATTTTGAGTTCGATCGGAGTCGTCGACCTCCGTCGCGAAAACATAGGTGTATAATAATAATTGTTATTATTATACAGCTATGTATTATTATTATACTATATAATTATTATACTTGAATAATAATTATTCCAAGAATAATAAATCAAAATGGGCCCAACGTTCAACGTTCAATTCAGAGTCTGTGGGGATAGGACAGGATTTTTTTTTTTTTCGCTTCAACATCAAGCAACTTGCGCCCATTTTACGCCCCTTTTATTTGCGCGCATCTTCAAGTTTATCGGTGTAGCGGCGAATTGTATGTAGGTAGGTAGGTACTTACGTATTTCTGAGTTGACCCGTTCGTTCACTATGAACTCTACTCTTCACTTATAGTTCACAAACGGGCCACTGCGCGCCCTAATACCGATACCTACTTGGTTCAATATCATGAATGATTGGATTGGGGCAATTATTAAATATTAACCCTCCGACTACAACGTGAGGACAGAAATCCTCCAAAGGCGCTAGGATGAAGGGGTGGGGGTTGGATCTTGAGTACCTAGCTGTCCAACTAGTCTTCCTGCAGCTGTCAACCGATTTTTTAAAATTATTTAGTATTATTATTATTATTATTATTATTATTTTCTTTGTCAAGTTTTTATCGCAAGGTGGTTGTTTGCCGATGGTGCAGAGGTCTAATCCAAGTAGTCTAATCCAGTTGGTTAGGGAGAGAGAACGACTCCTCAGCTGGTTTGACTACAAAATTGTTTATTTAGGTAAACAATTATAGCGTGGGGACCGGTTTCGAGCAACTAAGCTCGTTCAGACCTGAATGTACGTTCAATCTACCTCAAGTCACTCTGGGCTGTAGACTCTCCACGCTATAATTGTTTACCTAAAGAAACAATTTAGTAGTCAAACAAGCAGAGGAGTCGTTCTCTCTCCCTAACCAACTCAGTAAGTTTTTTTTGGATTAAAAGTTGTAGTTTTGAGGGATGTTGCCCTTTTATTTCCTTTGATTGTTCTCTGAAACGTGAATTTTTTCATTTTACATTAAAAATCAGAGGTTGGGTCAAAAAGACCCGACGATGTAGTTCATGGTTGATTCACGTTTGACACTTCTCCCTATCAATATTCCGTTAGGCTACATCAGAATGCTCGTAAATCCTAAAAATATCCCCTTATGAATCTTTGATGATTTCACTCCCTCAACGGTTGAAACGAAAACAGCTCTAGGGAAGTAGGTTTCCATGTTTTGGGATTCGTAAAAAAGAGTTTTCCTTTTACAACACATTTTCCTCCCGTAATGCAACGGTGGGAGGGGATGTGAGATGGTAAAAGTCAGTTTGGGGGATTAAGTGATAGGAAAAGCAGAAATGTCATGAAGTGAATGTCAGTTTTTTATCACAAGTGAAGATCTCAAACATTTTGTGGAGTGATCGAGGGAAAATCTTCAAGCGAATGATACAAATTTGTATCATCTATGAAGTTTGGAATGGGCTCAAAAAGTTGTCTAATACCCGTTGCTGCGGCCTTGTCAGGCAGAGTAATTTAAATACGGCCGAATAGCTCGGAGGGACGCTTTTGTTCTAGATATCCTTTCTGACAATAGGGCCGAGTAACGGCCGAGGGAAAATCGAGCTTGACTTATTAGGGATTCAGGATATAACGCTGGGATAACCCTGAAACTACCCTCCGTGGTCTGACACGGAGGAGCCTGAGGTCGGCTATTGTCAACATTATAGAACCTCCGACCACAGTTTCCCTTCCTGCTCAGTACATGGTACTTTGCAGTTTTCAAATCCCGGATATGAACTGCGGTTTATGCTTCGCCCTTAATTTAACTATTATTGCCCTAGTTGACTAGTATATATACTATATACTGCTATAGCCCACGAGCTCAACTACGGCTTAAAGCCCAAAACTGAGGTGGCTTCAACGATGGCTGCGGCTCTTCACAATTAACCCATTAAGGAACGGTACACAACAAAGTTTACCTATCGTGGGGAATCACCCATACGCTCTGTACCCGGAGTTATCGCACGGAAGTCCAAAGTGGTTCCCTGGTCCACCGCTGAATCGCGAACTCCCACTTCCTCGGAAGCCCGTCCTTCCCCCAACGACGTAGTAGACCTCCCCACTCATTAGTGTTCCGCGACCAACAACCGGCAAATTTGTGACGATGATATTTCTGCTAGAAAGCAAGTAACCCCAGACTGGAGGGAAGGGCCCGCTGACCCCTCGGACGTCGCCTGTCTCTCTCGTCTTAGGGCCATTTTCACCACCTCGAGTTAGGCTAACCCACGAGTTAGCGAAAAAATTCACGTTTCACCAGCTGTTGTCTCCTAGTTACCAGGACGGTTAACTTCCACTTTTTTAACTTGCATTCAGCATTATCAGACTAGGTGGAGGCGCCGGGTTGGTGAATCTGATCGTGTTGATGACTCAGGTGGCCTGTGCAAAAGGTGGGCTGGGGAACCTTCGGGCTTGCAGGAGTGTTTTCTCTTTCTCGCAGAACCACAAACGACTGATCAAGTGTCTTAGTTTAGTCCGTCTTTCCATTCTGCTGCATCGGCGTCTGCTGTTTTTCAGACTTTGAAGAGAGTCAGAACTGAAAATTTTACACTGCAAGTGCATATCTGGACATTCGAACAGGCTGAGATACCACTGATCACACGCATTGTCTCGGAAAGGTAGTGGACGACTAAAAAATTTACGGATGCCGCTGAACGGCAAGCTACAAAATTTAATGACATATGGCTTGGATGATTACCCACGCACGAATACAATATAACACAGATGCACTCCATTCCTCGAGGCAACAGCCATGTGACTGGACCACCATGGACACAACTTTCATGACAAGCATCTTGAGAAAAATCAGCCAAATATTAATTACTTCGCCATTTTGAGGAAATGGCCGACCGTAGTGAAGATGACCTGGAATACAAAGACCACTACAGGCGAGTGTTGATGGACATGATCGGCCGGAGGGACAAAGGATTTTTGGCGTCGGAAGAGGCAGTTGAAGGGTTTGCATCAACCAGTCAATGGTCTAATGCCTCCGAATCAAATCAACGAAGGTAGCTTTCAACGGTGTATAGTACACTAGTTCATTACGCTCAGGGGTGTTTCTATCTTATAGTTACTCGGGTGCCAATGATGTAGCAACGTCATCCAAAAGATCCACAAATTTGGACGAAGTAAAGACGACTTTTCCAACCAGAATAGCTTCATTTGATGACATTATCACCGAGTCGTCAACCAATTCTGACAGTCTTCTTCTTCAAAATCGCCGAAGCCCCGAAGGTCGGTACTTACTGTCCGTTCTCTATGTAATTAAGTAGGTAAGGGTTTCGAAAATTTATATTACTTCAGCTTGTTCAAATTCGTATAATGTACATATTATATTGGGAAGTGTTCCTAAGCGAATTCTGACGCCCCAATGACTGGTCTGTATTTAGTGGTGATTTCCTGACCAGCGATTGAACAGTTTAGGGACCCCAAAAAGATGGATTTTTCGTCCAAAATAACTAGGAACAGGAAACCACATTCGACTATTAGGCGTCCTTCAAAAGCCCCATTGAGAGCGGGGCAGGGTCCTGGGGAATCAGGACTAAATTTAGGACATCACTGACGCCAGGGCCCTTGGGTGATCCTACTAAGTAGGATCCCATCACTCAGATCTTTCCAAGTCTTGGAATGACCTGAGTGATGGGAGGCATCAAGGGAAAAAAAAGATGTATTCTACCTGGACTACCTCAACCATCAGTGCTTGAGGACACCAGAAACCTCAGGACTGCACACCCAGAGGAATCCTCAACAGCTTAATAACTAAGCCGTAAGCCATGGCGTCGCCATCCATTTACTCTGACTCACGCACGATTCCATGTTGTTCAGGCGATCAGCTATTGCTGATATCCGAGCAAAACCCGGAAGAAACATCCGGCCAAGCCGCGCCTCCAACGATAACCCCCGAACCGTCGCTGATTCAAGTCTCCGGACCGACCAACTCCACGCACCAGGAACCCGACCAGAATTCCGAAGACGAGCGCAAAGAGTTCCCAAAAGGGAAACGCAAGGCGTGGAAATTTTTGAAAGGAATCAAACAGACATTATCGCCCAGATGATGTACCTTACTGGAATGTTGTATTCTCATAAAATTCTCCACTTGAAGGAAATGAACTCTAACCTCTAAAAACAATAAACGTGGATAAATAAAATTTCATTGTTTCAATACGACCAAATATTGAGTTTTTGAGGCCTTGAATGGAGCCGCAGTGCCTCGACCACCCCGAAGAGCTCTTTGCAGCGATAGTAAATTTTGGAGCGCAAATGGAATTCGTGAAAAAGGAAACCGAATAAGAAACGGGCTCGTTCGTCTTTCTCCTGCCGCCTGTGATCAAAAGGTGGATTGCCGTGGTTTGCGACCTTCTACTCCCCCCGATAAATTTCACAAGGCGTCTGCAATGTGCAGTTCGTGAGGTGGAAACAAGTTTCGAGCAAAGAAATATTAACAAAAAGACGCAATAACGTATCGTCAAGAACCATTCACGCCCACCACATGGCGGTACAAGTTTTATACAGTGTGCATAGCCCCATGCGAAAAAATCCCCAGACCTAGCTGTTCGGGCGTTCGGACATTGACTCTAGTCTAGCTGACACGCCCCTCCTCACAGGGTGGAAAAATAAACCACCTAAAAAAACGATGGAGAGAACAAATTTCAGAGGCTCATTATGCATTGAATAATAAGACAAGAAGTACGAAGGAATCGACTTGGTCGCCTCCATAGCACTCACGCGAAAACGCCAGGTGCAAGATGTGACGCTAAGTCCTCCATCATCAATCTCCACGAGCTGGTGACCAAACGATGGAGGAGGTATAGGCGTCTCAAGGAATTGGGAGTCCCTCTTCTTTTGAGGAGGGACGAGTGTGGTGCGGGCGCCTCAAAGGGACTATAATAGTGGCAACCAATGGGTGACACCCATATGGCATAGACCTCAGGTGTTAGGTTGGATTTGAAATTAGATCAGTTCAAGTTTGGTTGTGGAACGTTGTTGAGTATTTGTTATTCCCTAAAATTTAGGGAATAACAATAATAAAATTTATTTAATATTTACTGTCAAAGTAAATAATATTTACGGCGGCTCACTTTGATAGTAAATATTATTTACTATCAAAGTGCGCCGCCGCCGCATAACAATATTTACTATCAAAGTGCGCCTTAACGTCAAAGCTCCCACTACAACAAGTTGACAGAAGTCTAATGAATTTATTGCACTGCGGTTATGAATCCCATTCATTACGGTATCCCGATAGATTTGTCATGTTCTCCCCCCGGACCGTTAGACATATAGGCAGCTGTACCATATAAGTCGTTAGCAGGTTATTCGTTTAATATTTATACCTCGGGCGGACGTGATTTAGTGATAGAAAACCTCTGACCACGCCATCTTCTGGTCCCAAAGGCAATAAATAATCCGACTTCCTCTCTTTCTTTTTTCACATTCAACTGTGTCGTGTTGACCAGCTCGCGTGCGTTTGTCGGGATTTAACGTCTTTTTTGGTCTTCGCTTCTCTCGGAGACTTTTACCGCTTTTTGTTTCATTTTGCGTTAAGTTTGAAGTCTTACAAAGAGGTATTTCTGTAAGAAAGGTGCGTTACCTGGGCGCGGAATAAAGCTTACCGTTCAAAAATGACGCTGCCAAGGTTGATTTCAAGACCGCTTCTTCAGATTGCTCAGTCAACTCCTGAAACGACAAATGAAATAATAATAATTCCTCAGCTTCTACTCGTTGTATTTATTATTTTTGTATTATTTTTGCTTAAGATGATTTTGAAATTTAAATTTTCGCGAAAATTGAGTAGGGGAGAGCGGGGCACGTTGGCATTGTGTGGGGCGCTGCTCGTCGAGATCGTAACTCGACGGTCGGTCGCAAGCGCATGCGTCCAGGGCCGTTTGAGGAAAGCCTTTTACTATCGAAAACGAACACTTCGATAGCAGTGTGCTATCGATTATTGATGATCGTTTCGATGATGATGTGTGAAAAATGGATCAAAGTACTGCTGGTTGCCCGGGGTTCTAGAAGTTCACGATTTCACTATCATAAACTATCTTCTCTCCTCATAGGTATAGGTAGCCTCATAGGTTATCGTCATGCTCTGTCCCACATTAGCTAGGCATACACCAACGGATTTTTTCGGCGGATCAGATCCGCGTATCAGAACAGCCGATATTCCCACGGATCAGATCCGTTGATCTCAGGTTTGTCGTCGCCCACCCACGAGCGGATCGATCCGTGAGAATCCCCGTCAACAAATCCGTCGGCAGATTTGATTTGTTCGTTTATGGGGGAAACCAACGGATATCCCACGTCAAATGAGCAGATCCCGATCTGTCGAGCATGTCGGACGGATCTGGGTGTGATCGGCGGATTTATCAATCAGTGCCGTCCGCCGTCCGGGCCGTTTTGAGTAGTAGGAATTTTTTTTTTTAAATCTGAAATTTTGACAAAATACTTGGTTTACCATCTAGTTGTGCCCGCAAGTTTTTCAGTCCTGATCGCCCAAACCCGTGGGGCGCTATGTGGCTAAAATGGGGCAACGGGAGTGGTTTTTTGAAGGGTTTCGGCTCTGGGGTCGAGACAGGTGTCGTTTTCGAAGTATTTTTGGACGTAGCATCCATTTTTTGGGGTCCCGGAACGATCCGATTTCACTGTGGCGATGTATAGGGCTTTCATGGGGCTAAAAATGGGATTTTTGAAGGATCCCAGGAGGTTGAATATTTTTCGAGCAAAGAATAAAAAAATGTTGAAAAAAACCCAAAAACATTTTTTATTTGAAAAAAATTAAAAAAAAAAATCTTTTTCCAAATGTTTTTCTATTGCCACAGAAATAATTTTTGCACAAGTAACCTACATCAAAGAATAAAATGTGCAGCGTGTCCCTTGTGTAAAATTTGCAGCGTTTCTGTGTTTTACTTGAAAAATATTTGACCTCCTGCAGGATGTCCTCCCATGGGATCGTCCAAAAATCCCATTTGTAGCCCCATGAAAGCCCTGTAGATCGCAAATCGTGAAATTGGAACGTTCCGGGACCCATTTCGGTTTAGGAAATCTTGAAACGGATTATGTTAAATTTTGAGGCCGATCGGAGTCGTCGACCTCAATCACGAAAACATAGGTGTATTATTCCAAGAATTATTCCTATGTTGCGGCCGACGACTCTGATCGGCCTCAAAATTTATAAACCAAAAAGAAGAGGTCAAAATGGGTGAAATCATGGATTATGGAAAGAAGGGAGAAAAGTCACATGGGCCTCATTCGGCATTTAAGTATACCAACATGAACCTGACGACCTGAAAAACTATTTGAGGATGAGTGAAAGTAATTTAGTAGATTAAATCTAATCGATTTAAATTTTAAATCGATTAATTTGTGAGAATCTGACATCCTAACCTCTTACCCACGAAATCCGATACCGCACTTGAAATACGCTCGTTTATGTACTGAACTGACAGACCGGGATCGGCCGATCGCGCTGTCGGCGAATCCACTCGGCGATTCCCCACTCACGTAAGGATTAGGTCGGCGGGTTTCCCTCGGCGGATTTCAGCCGGATCTGTCCAGGTCTGGCCCTTGCCACTAACGAGCGGATCAAACTAACGGATCTCCCACATTTCTCGGAAAAATCCGCGATCCGTCGGAAAAATAGCCTAGCTATTGATCTGTTATCTCTATTACTTACTTTACGAGTTGGAAAATGAATTTTTGTTTTTGTTTTTAGTTTTTTGATGGTGGCCAACTCGTCGTAGGAGCTGACTTCGGGTTTCCACCAAAATTCAAATTGCAATTTTTCCATAAATTTTATAAATTCGTGCGAACTTGTAGTTTGTGTTTTAACCCCATTTTCAGTATTATTTGGACGCCGTCTATCGATAAAGAAAAAATAATCCAGACACGTTTCCATTCCTAATTGTGTTAATGGCTTCCATATCTCAGAGTATTCGTAAGCATCGTGGGGCTAATTTTTTTAAAGGCCATTAAAACCAAACAAATTGATACCTATGTTCAATTTTTTTGTTCAGATTCTTATGGCTGTTATTAACTTTTTTGTGTAAGCAGCTGTAGGTGCGGTGAAAATCAAGCTTTTGCCTATTAAAGCTTAATTATTGCTTTAATAAGCAATTATTGCTTATTAAAGCAATAATTGCTTGAATAGGCCTCGTCCCGTTTGATTTTCACCACACCGACAGCTGTTTACACAAAAAAGTTAATAACAGCCATAAGAATGTGAGCAAGCAAAAACACATTAAATGTGTAAATTTTACCCCACAGCGTTAGTACACATTTGCTCCCACATTGGAAATTCAAGGGGTAAATGTGTATGATATCAATAACACAAAAGAAATGAAGATTTCGACTAGAAACGTTCACAATTCCTTATGAAAATGCGTAATTAGAAGACAGAATCGTATGTATAATACCCAACTTCATACTCCCTACTTACATGAATACAAAATTGTAAGTTCCATTTAATGGAAGTTAAGATGCTTCAGAGAAAGATGTACTTACCTACCAGAAAAAGGAAAATGCTATCAAAAAAGCCTTTGAATGTAAGAACTTCCTTAGCACGGGCAGGAAAATCTTTATATTAATCGTCAACCCCGCTATGTGGCCTGAGGCCCAAACGGTTTTTTTTTTTTAACTGTGAAAAGTGGTGGTTTTTACGAGAATGAATAGGACAAACTAGATCAACGTGATTTCACCCACTCGTTTTCGCCAAGTCCTCGACGTTATACGATCGAATGACACTAAAATTATTTAATATTCCGCAGCTTGAAAAGAGGAACCTGTTTCCGAGGGAAGAGGAGGGGGGCTGGCCACCAGGGGGCTAATTTCATAATGAGACTAATGAAGAGGAGTCCTCAGGCACCTCTAGGTTAAGAAATGTCTTCCGGGAACAACATCTGGACCGGGAATGTCAACGTGGAGCCTCAGCAGTTTTTGCTCCAACAAAGGCATACGTCCGAGATGGACCTTCAGCTTCAGTTTAACGTATGCAGGTTTTGCGAACGCCTCCCAAAAGCTCATCACCATGCAAAGTGCGAGCGGGCTAATTAGGAGAAATCAGGCCTCTTGGTGCAGTTTCTGCATTACTGCGGAATAGTGTGTTAGACACAGTGAACCAGAAGGGTGAGGCCTAACTTGATTCCTTGGGAACTCATCCGGATAGCCGCCGGGCAATAACTGAACTCCACCGCAGTCGCCTCCGGTTCACAAATCCTAACTCGTAAATGTATTCACGCAGGATGATTCAGCTAAAACCCATTTTATGGCCGCAATTTTCTTTATATCGATAATACGCCACTCCAACGTCCCCAAGATTTCTATAGGTATACCAAGACAACTCAACCCTACCATATTTTCTATTTTCCATTCTCCTGCACACCGGTTTTTTGCGTTTTTTTTTTTTTTTTCCTGCGGTTGAAACCCGAAGAAAAAACTGGGTAGCGAATCTGCTGAAACATTAAATGTTTATCTACATTATCTAATTTTTTTCTTTTTTTTTTTTAATCAAATAAATAAAATTACACACAAATTCCGATACATCAAAATTTTATTTTTGATGTAGGTATTAATACCAATTAATTCTAATTGGAACCAGAATAAAGTAAACTACTATTGTCAAGTTACCACCATTCTGGACCGTTTTCATCAGTTATAATTTCCATAATTTATACCATTGTCATATACCTTCAGTATAATATAACTTTGTTACTTTGTTAATATAATTTTATGGTTGTTCTCTGGTGCTAATGACAAATGGTTTTCTTGTCAGGGCTGTAGATGACCTTAGTTGCTCGAAACCGGTCCCCACGCTACAATTGTTTATTTAAATAAACAATTTAGTACTCAGCAGAGGAGTCATTTCTCACCCTAACCACCTCATTGGATTAGACCTCTGCACCGTCGGCAAACACCACACTCAGAATAAAGTTGTTTAGTAGGAAGGAGCCTGAGCGAAGGCTGGCAGCTCTTTTCGCTCGGCGGAAATAATCTTATTACTAAAAACACTGCTAATTTTACACAAGGGTTTATTATTCTTTGATACAGGTTACTTGAGTAAAAATTTAATTATGTGTCAATAAACAAATTTTGGAAAAAACATTTTTACTGGAAAACTTTTTTTTTAATTTTTTTTTTTTTTCACGAAAATATTTGACCTGGGATCCTTCAAAAATCCCATTTTTAGCCCCATGAAAGCCCTACAGATCCCCACAGTGGAGTCGGATCGTTCGGGAACCCTCAAAAATGGATTCTACGTCCAAAAATACTTCGAAAACGACACCTAACTCGACCCCGTAGCCCCATAGCGCCCCACGGGTTTGGGCGATCGGGCTGAAAACCTTGCGGGCACAACTAGATGGTAAACTGAGAGTTTTTGCTTGAGAAATTTAACTGGGCCAGTCAACTGAGAAGGATTCTGGTGAAATTAGGGTACGGAGAGCTGTGGAATGCTCAAGACGCTGAGGAGGTTAGACGAACTAGCCAAGCGGTTCTAAATAGTTAGGTACCTACAGTACGATTATGGCGTACGAGGACTTCGAGAGAATCTTATGTTCCAGTTATAACCGATCCTACATCGCCCTGATTGAAAATTACAATTGTCTCAATCGTTATCTGAATTGGGATGTGCCGATGGAGGTCAAAAGGATAGTAAGCCAGGAGGAAAAACGCTGCAAATTTTACACAAGGGTTTATTATTCTTTGATATACGTTACTTGTGCAGAAATTTAATTCTGTCAATGAAAAAATTAAAAAAATTTTTTTTTTTTGGATTTTTATCTCAAAAAAATTTTTTTTTTTGGATTTTTTTGTTCAAAAATGTGTTTTTTTCCAAAATTCCGTATTTTTTACTCGAAAAATATTTAACATCCTGGGATCCTTCAAAAATCCCATTTTTAGCCCCACGAATGCCCTAAACATCGCCCCAGTGAAATCGGATCGTTCCGGGACCCCAAAAAATGGATTCTACGTCCAAAAATACTTCGAAAACGACACCTAACTCGATCCCATAGCTAAAAGCCTTCAAAAAAACCCCTCCCGTAGCCCCATTATAGCCCCATAGCGCCCCACGGGTTTGGGCGATCGGACTGAAAACCTTGCGGGCACAACTAGATGGTAAACCAAGTATTTTGTCGAAATTTCAGATTTTTTAAAAAATTCCTACTGCCCAAAACGGCCTGGACGGCGGACGGCGGACGGCGTACGGCGTACGGCGGACGGACATTTCGGATTTAGAATGTAGACCACTTGAAACGGATAATGTCAAATTTTGAGCCCGATCGGAGTCGTCGACCTCCGTCGCGAAAACATAGGTGTATTATTCCAAGAATAATAAACCAAAAGTACGAATCTACTGCAGAGGGGAACTGTGGAAAATCGACCATGATGGAGTCAGCTTGCTGTGTGCTAAAGGGGAAAGGGAAACCGTCACGCATATATTCGGGAAATGCCCTCAGCTCAGCGCTGAAAGGGTTCGGTACTTCGGATCGGCTACGTTGAGTCCAGAGTTTTTCCGTGGTTGCCTCTTCACCGAAGAAGGACTTGATGTTCAGATTTTTCAATTATATTATAGCCTATCTAAAGCGTAGGAAAAATTTAGAAGATTTTCTTATTGATGTGGGGCTTCGGTAATGTTGAACTCATAATCTATAAACGTACCATGTATACAGCGAAAGATATTTCAAGCCCGGTTAAATGATTTATTTTATTTTATTATTAATTTTCGCCAATGCTTGTTCACGTAAATTCTTGTGCGAACCCTTTGCTGTACAGGTCAGTGATACCTTTATGCAAATAAAAAAATTATTGATTGATTGATTGATTGAACTGAGTGTTTTGTCAAAATTTCAGATGTTTAAATAAATTCCTACTGCCCAAAACGGCCCGAACCGCGGTCGGATATTTCGGATTTAGAATCTAGACCTCTTGAATCGGATAATGTCAAATTTTGAGGCCGATACGAGAAGTCGACCTCCGTCGCGATTACATAGGTGTATTATTCCAAGAATAATAATCAAAAATAGTGAACCTAAATTCAAATTAAATATGTTTCTAAATTTTAGAAACACGCGCACTTGTAGGTGCACGCCCATCATCCGTCGGAGCGCTGATCAGCCTGGTTCGAATACGGGGAAGAACACCAATGTTTGACCAAAAGTCAATTATGTGTTGTAATACCTGTCTTTTCGGTTGACAGTTCACCTCTGAACGTTGGAACGTTTATGTGAATCCTAGCGGCCGAGACATCCGTCTTCAACACACAAGATCTGAGGAACAAAAGTTTACATCGTAAACAACCTCTCTTGGGACCTCGAACCGGGATAAAAATTTTCTGGTGGACCGGTAAAAAAAAAACATTGTCTAGCTATGCTAGACTGTGATCCCTTGGGGGCTAAGGACAACAGCTAGCTAATAGCTGAAGCAACCACATGATATAACTCAATTTTCCCAACTTTTCAGGAGACACGAAAAACCGATTTATGTACCACAAGCTGTAACTCAGGAATGGACATTTCCACATGGAACAACTCAACCAAAACCATCAACTAAATGCTATAACTCAAAATTCTATTTGCCCACAAGCTATAACTCAAGTGGCAAAACAACTGAACTGAATTTTTCACGGATGATTCCAACGTGAAAACAATTTTTTCAGATGTAACAAGGTGCTTAATATTAAAAAAAAATCTGATAAAACGATGGAAACAAAAAAAATCGTTTTTATTGCTTAGTATACGAGAAAAATCGAAAAACCCACCCGTGCCTCCATTTCGCCGGTGTATTGCATGCAAAACAGCTGAGTTGTAGCATGTGGAAAAACGAAATCGTTTGTAGCATGTGGTCAAAACTCGCTGTAGCAGTGTTGCTTTTGGTTTTTTCTTTAATCTGACCTCGGAAATGGATCCAGAGCAACATTTTACATAAAGAATAGGGTCTAACTCATTTTGGCCAAAAATTGAGTTGTAGCATGTGGTTGCTTCAGCGGCTATCTGTGATCCCTTAGGGGCTAAGGACGGGAGGGGGGAAGTGTCGGCTCCCCCCAAATCCCAGGTCCCTGACGGGGCGGTGGGACTGTCCCCCCCCCCCCCCCCCTCCTCACTACCCCCCAAGAAGACGCAGTGATAAGACGTATATTAGGTAATTAGGAATTGGACCTCGACCACTCAGGAGGCAAATAGAGTCAAAAACGGAGGCTCGGGAGTACAATAAGCCAGAAGGCTTCCGTACTGGGGATTTCCCCAAAAGTATTGCCCGCAGTGTTCCGATCTCCCGACACATTTACATTTACATTTACGCCCATCACCCACTGTATGGGGTGACCCACACTATAGTTGCTTATATTATGGAGTTGTATGTATAAGTTATACAGTTTTGTGCTCCATACATCTGTTCTGTTATAACAAGTATAAGTATAAATAAGAAGTATAAATACAGTAGGTAGGTATAAAAGAACAGCGGTGTGGAGCACACAACCAAAAACATATTTCCTTGCCATGCCCAGCTAACCCCCCCCCCCCCCCCCCCGGTAAGAATCCTGGATCCACCCCGGTTTCAATCTTACGTAGGAATATCCCTGGATAAACTCGAATTGAAAGGGAATGCATCCAGTAGGTATTCTACACCTGTGAGCGACGAGGATAATATCAATGAAGCCGATCTTCCCCGATTTTATTACACGTTGAGGCTTTTGCGGTTAGAATTTCGCGGTTTTCAGTTCAACCAGGTGATGAGAATCTCTCAAGGTCCCATCACCGTACCCGAGCGGACCTAACACGTGTGATGAGATCCAGATGACGATTTGCGAGGCTATTCACCACCATAAATAAGAATCTTATCTTATAAATCTTATCTTATCTGATTAAGCTTTCGGTCCGCTCGTTCAATACCGAAAGTTTGTTTCAAGTTTGCCAACTGTTTTCCCCTCAAAAACAGAAAGAAAATAATTTTCTGGGAAGAAAACGGGCAAACCTAAACACATCGAGAAAGCGACCAGGTGCAATCTCGAGGAAGTCCCATTAAGTAAAAAAGTTTTCCTGTTTAGAAGTTCGCTCCTGAATCCACTGAGAAAGCTTTGTTTAAGCTCTTTATCGAATCTAAGGGATCCAAACCGATTTGATTTCCATTCAAGTTCACTAAGCGCTTTCTAGGAGTGTTCACTACCTTCTCAAAGTTTCGATTGTGTTTTTGCACCTGTTTCATCAGGTTCAGGTGTTTGTCTGATAATGAGAAAATTGATGAGGAGGATAACATTGTCATAAACTACCGCAAATTGCATCTCAGGTGGGATTGTTGGTATGTTATAGCAGTTGTAATGCATGTAGAGTGTTCGAGCAGGTTTGAACTTCCTAGATTATTACCACGCATGTCCGATAGACCTACATTTTCAATACAATGTAATATCCAAATTTTGAATGTCAGCAGGTACCTAGGGGAAATAATTAATTATTAAAAAGATAAAAAAATGAATAAATGAACAGTGTACATGTTACACGAGGGTTTATTATTCTTTGAAATAACATTTTTGCACTATTAACATATTATGTTAATTGTGCAAAAATGTATTCTTTGTCAATAAAAAAAAGTCTTGGAAAAAAGGTTTGGACTGATGTGGGACGTCTAAAATTACTCGGAAAACGTATATTCTTGGAATAATACACTAAGTCTTATGTATTCGTGTCGGAGGACGAAAATTCTGAACGGCCCGAAATTTGACGTTATACATTTCAAGATGTGTAGATTCCAAAAACGAAATGTCCATCGTCCGAGCCGTTTTGGGCAGTAGGCTTTTTTTTAATTTTTTTTTATTCTGAAATTTTGACGAAATACTCGGCATACCATCAGATTCTGATCGTATGGTTTCCGCCCCGATCGCCCGAACCCGAGGGGCTCTGTGTAAAAAGAGTCTGCGGGAGGGGTTTTTGATTGCGGATATTATCCGTGCCAGCTCATACCTAATACGAGCATATTATCACCGCTGCCGAGGTACCTACGGTTATTTGCGTAATGTGCAGCTGTTGTTATTGGTCGTAGTCCAATTTGAACTCTCCAGGATTCGATCTCCTCTAACCTAAGGGGACATTGATGATGCGTTACAACGTTTAATCTAACGCGCATTTACTGACTCAGCAATCCCCAACGCAAACAAGGAACACTAATGGAACGGATTTCTCGCGTGGAACAATCAGGGAGCACTTTCGCTGTATTATATCTGGAGGAGAAAACCATCCCATAAGCTATAAAGAAATCGACACGATTTCAAGTAGTTCGTGGAGGTAATGGCAGACGCTCACACACACAGAAAAAAAAAAAAAAAGATACAATGACAACACTCATTCGTTACGCGATTAAATCAACCCCCCTCCCGTCAAAGGTTGGTACCACTAATTCACCATTACTCTCATCAATGGACCATAAATAAAGAGTTTTATGGCCGGATGAGAAAGTGGTGGTTTCCGGAGGCTCAACGCGTTTAAATGGATCCATTCGTCTTGCTATCGTCAGGCTCAAGCGATTGTTGTAATTCCCGCAAGAGCGCGGTCAAATACGGTGTACGGTGCGGCTCGGTGTCAGTAGGCGGAGGCAGTGCGATCGACTCCCGCCGGACGAGAAAATTGAAGGGGATTCCATCGCCGCAGAAAGCACAGTGAGATCCGCTCCCGAAAATGGAACAGCATCTTCAACCCAGGTCGACCAGTCCAAATCTTGCAATGATGGTGCCAAGCTGACAAACGGTTTCCAAGGCTTGCAAAGATGGTCCCAAGCTCTCCATACCTGTCCAAATCTTGCAAAGTAGGTCCCAAGCAGGCTAAGGCTGCGTTCTAAGGGTCTCCAAGGCTTGCCAAGATGGCCCCAGGTTTTCCCGAGCTGATCCCCAAGCTGGTGGGTTCCAAACTTCCCTGTGTGGGATCCCACTGGCGACTTCTAGGTCAAGCACCGGTTTCCTGCCACTTAGTTAAACTAGCACGTGGCGAGGCTTCGCTCGCCAATTTTTGTGAATTTGCACCCGATTGAACCTCACTAGTGATGAAACTACCTAAAATCACTGATTCGAATATATTGAGGAATAAAATCGTATCCTGCCTGAAGCCGGTCCATGTAGGCCCAGCATCTGTATAGTCCATAACCCTCGTTATAGCCTGTATAGCTCGGCCCCTGGGTAACCCCCTCCCCTCATCACTGGGACCTTTGGGCACCAAGAAAAGCATTGTGGTGTATAAAATGCATGATAGGTTGATGGCCAGCGCCGCGAAATCCTGCCATCAACGTCGGGATGACTTCATACCTCCGCTATAACCGATTGACTCAAATCACGACGAGCAGAAGGACCAGAAGTCCCAAGAGTGTAAAACACCAACAAGTTGAAGGTCGAAGGCCAAGAACGTCTGTGGGTCACGAGAAGACCAAGATGAGCCTCTTCCAGGTGGTTAAAAGTCTGCAATACGGAAGGGTTCAGTTATCGCCTCGGGGCACCCAGATGGGTTCTCAAGGAATTATTTTTTCCCACTATGGCCACCTATTTTTGGGGTCATCACTTCGGTTTCCATACCCGAAGGGCATTAAATTAAAACGGAGTGGCAGCGTGACGTTCCTTGTCAGCTGACCCAACTTAAACCATCGAAAATACGCTGCAAATTTAACACAAGGGATTATTATCCTTTGATATAAGTTCTAATTGTGCAGAAACTAAATCTGTGTCAAGAAGAGAATATTTAAAAAAAGTAAAATAAATAAATAAATAAATAAAAAATCTGTAAGTAGGTACAATGTTTCGACAGATGTGGGACCTCGAAAAAAAATGGATTATGCGTCCATAATTACTCGGAAAACGACACCTTATTTGACCTCCTGGGATATCCCATTTTTAGCCCCATGAAAGATCCATAGAGCCCCACGGTAAAATCAGATCGTTCCGGGACCACCAAAAATGGATTCTAAGTCCAAAAATACTTCGAAAACGGCACTTCACTCGACCCCATAGCCGAAAAACTTCAAAATCCCCTCAAGTAACCCCATTCGAATGGATCTAGTCCCTCAGAGATGGGTTTGGGTGATCGGGCTGAAAACCTTGCGGGCACAATTAGATGGTAAACCGAGTATTTTGTCAAAATTTCATAATTTAAAAAATTCCCACTGCCCAAAACGGCTCGGACGACGTACGGCGGACGGGCATTTCGTTTTTGGAATCTAGAAATTTTGAAGCGTAGGTAGGTATGTCAAATTATGAGGCCGAAGAGAATTTTCAACCTCCGATGCGCTTACATAGATGTAGTATTCCAAGAATAATAAACCAAAATGAAATTATTTTAAAAACTGAAAAAATAGACTTAAAAACTGAAAAAAAAAAAAAAAAAAAAATCCAAGTGGGACATGGCCCATAGCTTCCTCGCATATTGTTTGAAATGTAGACCTACAACCTGTTCAAAATGAACGTAGTTGTGACTGTAGCAAGAAAATTACGTTCGCGCATGCGCAGGGAGTACTACTAATACAATCGTGATGAAACTGATAGGGGACCATCTAGGGCTAAACCCACACTATTCCTGAAATTTTGATTGAAATCCGATCAAAATTGTGGGAGTTATGGCTGTGGAAAGGAAATGCGGACAGACAAACAGACAGAAAGACCGACAAACGCGGAACCAAATTTGTTCAGGAGGCTCTGAAACGCAAAACGTGAGTGGAAATTTTGATTTTGGAGAACAAAAAAATTTGTTTTTCATTTCGAAAGTGAAAACAATGCTTCCGCCGTCTCGGAAGCAATAAAATAAATAAACAACGTCCCTGGTCAGCTTAGTGGTTAAAAAATTTTTTTTTCTTAATTCTTTAAAAAAATGAAAGAATAAAGTCTACCAAAGCAATTTAATATTTGTATTTAATACAAGTTAATTAAAGGGTAGCAAGTAAGTAATTGATGCAAGATGAATGAAATAGTGAGGGGTGGTGAGGAGTCCTTCACCTCGTCCAACACTCCATTATCTTAGTTAGTTACCTGGTTGTCGGTAATGTAGGTACAGTGCTCCACTTCTCAAGTTATATGCTGGATCAACTGCAAACGTTGTCCAGCCTACTACGTATGTTGGTAAATCATGGACACTCCCTAAAATATGAGTCAATAACCATCGTCCTGTGTCCGACATAGGGGTCTGTCTGCTGTTGATTTTTTTAAAGATTTGTTTTTAAAAATAATTAATTATATAAAAATACAAAAGGTAGGGTAAGAGGTATGAGAGTAAACATTTAGACTCTTGAATACCTTGAATAACATTTTCGACGTTCAATCGTCATCAGTATGGTCGCGTGGAGGCTTACATTATTCGTCTCCGGTTGATGGAGTGGATGACATGGAGGAGGGTAGTTAGGTGGTGAGAGCAAGAGTGAAGGTAGGTAGGAGGAAAGGATAAGTGTTGGGTGTAGTTAAAACAGTAAAATAAGATGCAAAATGTTTAATAAAAAAGGGGGAAAAATTAAATTTAAAAATAATAAATAGGTAAGTTGTATTAAAGTTTTGTGTGCATATGAAAAACTGAAGAAAAAGGCTAAGGGGAACTGAAAAAATGAAAAATAATAATTTTAATTTTAATATTTAATAATAGTTGTGCAGGGGTCTGAGGGGTCTTCTAAATGAGACGCAGGTTGAGGTTGGTGGTGTTTGGAGGTAATCGCCTCTAATACTAGATACCTATATCGTAACATTCGTTGAATTCAAGGCCACGCCCCCGAGCATGAACATGCAATATTAAAATACACTGCCAAGGCAATGGCACATGAGCTTCCTCGTGCCAAGTTCAAAATGAAAGTAACAACTGTAACAAGAAAATTACGTTCGCGCATGCGCAGGGAGTACCACTGATTCAATCGTGATGAAACTGATAGGGAACCATCTAGGGCTATACCCACACAATTCCTGAAAATTTGATTGAAATCCGATCAAAATTGTAGGAGTTATGGCTGTAGCAAGGAAATTACGTTCGCGCATGCGCTGAGTGTACCGCTGATTCAATCTTGATGAAACTGACAGGGTACCATCTAGAGCTATACGCACACAATTCCTGAAAATTGGATTGAAATCCGATCAAAATTGAGAAAGTTATGCCTGTTTCAAGAATTTCACGTTAGCGCATGCGCAGAGCGTACCGCTGATTCAATTGTGATGAAATTCGTATGGGACCTCAAGGAGCCTTATCCGCATAACCCCTCAAAATTTGAGCTAAATTCATTCAAAATTGTGGAAATTATGGCTGTAACAAGGAAATGCGGACAGACCCACAGACCCACAGACCGACAGACCCACAGACCCACAGACACGGAACCAAATTTGTTCAGTAGGCTATGAAACGCAAAATGCGAGTGGAAATTTTGAATTCGGGCAACAAAAATTTTTTTTCTCCCGAAAGTGAACACAAGGCTTCCGCTGCTTCGCAGACTCGGAAGCAATATAATATTTAACTATAATTCAACTTATTTTATTCAACTTTAACTTAATAATAATTATTAAGCAGTAGAACATTTGCATTTGCAATGCAGTAGAAAATTTAGACGTGAAGTTTGCACTATTTACAAACTATAATACATATCAATAATTGATCTATAATATCAATAATTATTATTGATATTATAGTTTGTAAAGTACGCAAATTTCACGTTTAAACGTTCTACTGCATTGCATGTTCATGACAAAATTCCATTGCATTTAGATGAGAAGTTTGAATAGCAATTATTGCTATCTTCTGCGTTTAAATGGCCACTTAATGAGCAATTCGATTTGAGGCCTCATTAACGAGATTATTCTGCGGTGAACACAATAGGCTGATGAGATTCCCACCTTCATTTTACGAGCTCATTTGAGGGTATATTTTACGTCGTCGCTCGCCGGATTAACTCGAAAATGTTGAAAACCATTAAACTGGTCGGATTCCAGTCCCGGGAAGTCAATAGGCTTTGCGGAATTCTCCAGTGAGGTCTACGCGAACGGGATAATCAACTCGGCGACACTCTGGCTGTTGGCCTCAGAAATCGCGCCGGGAAAGAAAATTTTTCTTGGGAATGAAATTTGCACACGTCAAATCTCCTCGTTAGCGGTGATGTATTCGACGGTTAGTATTTAAAAAAAATCGTTGGCGTATTTTATTGAGAGGACATCCGGTACCTTCGAGCAGAATGATGACAGGCATCCGCTTGGGAGTCGTAAAACAACGTTTAAACCGATTTATAATGATCTCTTTGTGAGATGGGTTATGCCAAGTAGGAGACGATAATATAAATTAGGTGCCTACCTAATCTATTGAATATAATATAATATATTCATGATTCATGAATGAATATTATTCAATGGATTAATACCTCTTCTAATTCCCCCCGTATAGCCCTTTTGTAGCCCCTCAGAGCCCCCCGCTTGAATATAATATTATTATTTTGAATATAATATCATTATATTCAAGCGGGGGGCTCTGAGGGGCTTCAAAAGGGCTATACGGGGGGATTTAGAAGAGGTGAAAAGTGGGGTCGAGTGAGGTGTCATTTTCGAAGAATTTTGGACGTACAATCGATTTATTGGGGTCTCAGATTTATCCGACCACCTAGGAAGGATCTATGGGGCATCTATGGAAATATAAATGGGGATTTTAGAGGACTTTAGCCAGGAGCTCGAGTGTAGTGTCGTTTTCGAAGGGTTGATGTAAGAGCCAGTCAATTTATTTGTGTTTCGTCTCCCGACCACAACTTGGGGCTCTATGGGGCTTCAAATTGGGCTTTTGAATGAATTTGGCCAGGGGGTCAAGTGTGGTGTCGTTTTCGAAGGATTTCGAACGTAGAGTCGATGTATTGGGGACCCAGAGTCATCCAACCACCTAGGATACGATCTACGGGGCTAGAAATGGGGCTTTTAGTGGACGTCGGCCAAGAGCTGGAGTGAGGTGTCGTTTTCAAAAGGTTAGTAAGTATCAGTCAAGGGAACAGTAAGTACAGTCAATTTATTTGTGTTAGAGACTCGTCCGACCAGAAATTGGGGCTCTATGGGGCTTTAAATGGAGCTTTTGAATGACTTTGGTCAGGAGGTCGAGCGTGGTGTGGTTTTCGAAAGAGTTTGGACGTAGATTCGATTTATTAATAAATTAATAAGCCCCAATTGGGGCTTGAGATTCATCCGACTACAGAGGAAGGATCTATGGGGCATCTATGGGGCTAGAAATAGTGGACTTTGGCCAGGGGGTTGAGTGAAGTGTCGTTTTCGAAGGATTGATGTAAGTACAGTCAATTTATTTAGGTTTGAGACTCATCCGACCGCAACATGGGGCTCTATAGGGCTTTTGGAGGGGATTCAAATGTGGCTTTTGAATTAGTTTGGCCAGGAGGTCGAGTGAGGTGACGTTTCCAACGAGTTGATGGACGTGCAGCCAATTCATTGGTTGAAACTAGACCGACCACAACTTGGGGCTGTTTGGAGTTTTCTTGTGGCTACAAATGGGGCTTTTGAATGACTTTGGCCAGGAGGTCGAGTTATGTGCCATATTCGAAGTGATATCGGACGCTTAGACGATATTGGGGTCTCAGACTCATCCGACCACACCGAAAGGATCTGTTGGGCATTCATTGGGCTAAATTGGGTGGTAAATTGGTTTAAGTAGTGCGCCTGTAATAGTAGGTAGTGTAATACCTAGGTTAAGTTCATCAGTTTTTCCTTGTTTTTTTTTTTTCCCCGGTATCTCTTGACTATTGCCAATACACAATTATGATTGTGTCTGGCAAATAAATGATTTGATTTGCTAAAAATAGTGCTTTTGAATAACTTTTCCCAGGAGGTCGCGTTGACTATTTACTGTTTCAGACCCGCCTCTATGGGGCTTTTAAAATTTAAAAGTTCTGGGGAAAGAACCGAATGAGACAATTTTCGGTCAAATCGGAGAAGTTGGTACTTTTGGATTCAGAGTGAAAAACTAGATCGATGGTAGGGAGGTGTTTAAAAGAATACAACTTTCATAATTTTATTAGCTTTTGAAGTTTTGCTATTAGGGGGAAAACCATGGAGGAAGGGAAAGGAGAACTCACTGGAAAGGACTTCATGTGCCCTAGTCGACGGTGGCGCTATCCCTGCAGAATGTAGTGACTACACGAAGCACCTTCAAATCCGACTAGAGTGAGCCACTAGCCCTTCTTCCAAGGAAAAGCACCAAATGCCTCCATGGAGGAAGGTGCTACTACAGTGCTACTACAATAAATTGAAGGAACCATCTCTGAATAACGAAATTGGTTGTGTAGTTGTGTGCGCAGAATTCGAAGGGCGCCACCTTCTGGTTCAGTTTTGGTAACTTACCTACCACCTTCAAGTTCACTACATCTCGCAGGGGTCGCACTGCAGTCGCAATCCCCCCACCGTTCCACCACTGGGTTGGCATGTAGGGAACGCCGTTTAACACAGAGCGAGTTCTCCTTTCCCTTCATCCATGGGGGGAAACCAACTAATAATCGGTGCCTCCTCGGGGGTTTAACGTGGGCGTTAACGCTTAAACTCTCGGTAACTTGGATGGTGAAAGTGGGCCTAAGTCCCTTCGAGCAATAACGTTTCCACCATTGCGCTTTTCTCAGTTCAAGAAAAAGTGATCAACTTAGGTTGTTTCTCCTGACCCTTTTCAATAATTCTTCTCCCTTCTACCCTTTTTTGGGTTTTGTCGCCAGGCTTGATGAAAAAGCACCAAAAGAAACCAATGGGATTAAGCGTGTCCCATCTCCCCTGAGATAACTTTGCCATAATTATTAGCATTCAAACCACGTATGTGCTTACCATAATAATAATTATTATAATAATAAATAATAATAATAATAATAATAATAATAATAATAAAGCACATACGTGGTTTGAATGCTAATAATTATGGCAAAGTTATCTCAGGGGGAGATGAGACACGCTTAATCCCATTGGTTTCATTTGGTGCTTTTTCATCAAGCCTGGCGGCAAACCCCGTAATTATTACATTACTAAATTATAGTTGCTTATAATACAATATATTATATTATACACGTTTTTGAAGGTTTAGAACAATTAAATTCGAGACATAACTCAGGGGTCATAATATATTATTATAATATATTATGAATTTTATGGTTGGATCAAATTACTTATTGGATTTTAGGGACGATAAAGCGATTTCCTAATTATGGTAGTTGGACGCTACTACTCTACTTATTTCCAGACACGATAATCCACATACCTGAAAAACATAAAAATAAAAAGTTAGTGATTCGTTGATTGAAATAATGAGCGAAGGAGAGAGAAATGTAAAACGTATTTTCGAAGCTTGGTTTTTCGCATAATACAGATATGGACATTGGTTTATTATGTTCCGAGTCAGCCCATGTTTTGGCGTTTAATGGGAGCATTTAATGACTTTGGTCAGGAGGTCTCATGAGGTGTCTTTTTCGAAGAAATTATGGACGTAGTATCCATTTAAAGGGATCTCAAATCTGTAAGCGCACACAATATACCAATAATTGCGACGCTATAACAATTATTGTTTCCACATATTGGTTTATTGTTCTTGGAATAGGTAATAGGTACATCTATGTGCGTGTCGGAGGTCGAAAATTTTGATCGGCCTCAAAATGTGTCATTATACGTTTCAAGGTTAGATGCGTTGATTCCAAAAACGAAATGTACGTTCGCCGTCCAGGCCATTTTGGCAGTAAGATTTTTTTTTCTTTTTAACAAATCTGAAACTTAGACTAAATACTCGGTCCACCATCTGGGCCCGCAAAGTATTCAGCCCGATCGTCCAAACCCGTGGGACTTTTTGAGGATAAAAGGGTCTGCGGGAGGGATTTTTGATGGCTTTCGGAAATAGGGTCGTTTTCGAAGTATTTTTGGGGTACCAGAGCCAGAGTTGGGATTATTCGGATAAAAATTTAGTTTAACTAAAGTTGAAACTAAAAACTAATTAGTTTTTAGTTTCGAAAGTGAAACTAAAAACTAATTTAGTTTTTATTCGCAACTTCGAAACTAATTTTGGTACTAAATTAGTTTTAGTTTCAACTGTTGAAACTGAAACTAATTTAGTTGCAAAAGTTAGTTTCGAATTTGCGAATAAAAACTAAAGTAGTTTCATCTTTTATTCGTAGTTCCGGAACTAAAAATGAAAATAAATTTTCAAAATTTTCAAGCCAATACAATATTCATTTCTTTCCTCCAGACGTAATGAATGATTAATCACCCTCAATTCTTCGATACGTTTCTGAAAACGTATGATGTTCCACTCAAAGTGGTGGGGAGGGGGAGCAAAATTTAATATATTCTTCTATGACCCTGAAAAAAAGAACTTGTTCGCACCCAGCACCCACATTTCGGTGAAACATACACAAACACACATCCCCTTCAAATCAGTAAAAAACGCGAGGAAAAAAAAATTTATTTTTATTTTTAGTCCCGAAACTACGAATAAAAGATGAAACTACTTCAGTTTTTATTCGCAACTTCGAAACTAACTTTTGCAACTAAGTAGGGATCTATCGGGCTTTCATGGGGCGACAACTTGGGTTTTTGAAGAACGCCAACAAGTCGAATAAGGTGTCATTTTGCGAGTAATTTTGAACGCGTAATCAATTATTCGGGGTCCCACATCCGTCCACAAACTTTACAAGAAAATTAAAAACGCTGCAAATTTTACACAAGGGTTTATTATTCTTTGATATAGGTTACTTGTGCAGAAATTTAATTCTGTCAATAAAAAAAAATTTAGAAAAAACATTTTGTTTTTTCAAAAACGGTTTTGATTTTTTTTTTTTTTTTTTTTTCAAAAGTTTTCCTTTTTTTACTTGAAAATATTTGACCTGCTGGGATCCTTCAAAAATCCCATTTGTAGCCCCATGAAAGCCCTATAGATCGCAACAGTGAAATCGGATCGGTTCGGGACCCCAAAAAATGGATTCTACGTCCAAAAATACTTCGATAACGACACCTAACTCGATCCCATAGCCAAAAGCCTTTAAAAAATCCAACCGTAGCCCCATAGCGCCCCATGGGTTTGGGCGATCGGGCTGAAAACCTTGCGGGCACAACTAGATGGTAAACCGATTATTTTGTCAAAATTTCAGATTAAAAAAAAATTCCTACTGCCCAAAACGGCCCGGACGGCGGACGGACATTTCGGATTTGGAATGTAGACCTCTTGAAACGGATAATGTCAAATTTTGAGGCCGATCGGAGTCGCCAACCTCCGTCGCGAAAACATAGGTGTATTATTCCAGGAATAATAAACCAAAAATCACTATATTTTAAGCAATTTATGTTGAATTTAAAAAAATTGATATTGAATAATAATTACTTTTTGGATCATCATACAATAATATAAAAGAATAATAAACCCTTATTGTAAAATTTGCAGCGATTTTTCATCGGCGCATAATCACAGTTTCGTATAACTCTGCGAAAAGTTAAAAATGAAATTTCCACGAAACCTCTTGGCCTTCCAGGAGATCCCATTTGAATATTTCCAGAGGGAATTGCCACGTCCACACCGCAGGCAGCGTCTCCATTCACGAGGAGTCAGGACTTGGTACCGTTAGTATCCCATACAAGGCAAAGTGTATTCCCACACTGAGCTCAACATATGCAGTAGGTAAGCAAGTGGCACGACACGTTGAACTAGGTAGTTGTTTTATGTTTTTCCCATCCGAGAAAACTCACGCGTTCCGTAATAAGAAAAAAAAAAACCCCTACGATCGTGGAAACAATAATTGTTGGAAGTACAAGAACTTGAACTGTTCCCAGTTTGTGCAGATGTGGATGAATATTTATGCGGACTAGACCCTGAAAATTGATTTGGGCCGAGAAGACTATCCAGCTGTCACCACTTAGCGCTCGATGACTTGACAGATTTCAGAGTTCTCTTGTGTTAATGTTAGGTTGGGAACTCTGCGGGGAGGAGTTCAAATCTGACCATTTGCATAATGCCTGGCCAAGAGGTTTTGATTGTTGGGGCGGGAAACGTTAGGAGTAAATGGGCGCGTCATTTCCTGGCTCCGAGAAACCTTCTGGCGTCGCAACGCCCCGAAAATATCGTGGAAATCGGCGCACAGTGGGATTTGTCCAATCTGGGAGGACAAAATCACAGGGAGCTACATTATTACATTATCAATATAATATATTATTTCAATAATATATTAAATATTGTAGTTGGAAACTTGTTGAGGGTCAGTCAAATAAGACGAGATTTTTGCCGACGTTTCAAGAGATATATTCTCCTATCATCAGGGCCTAATAAAATGAATAAAACACGAATTTAGACGTTGAATTTAACAATTGATGAAACTATATGATACGACACAATAGTGTACAAAGTGTATATGATATGAAACAGTGACAAGTTAATTGAAACAACATTAATTGAAACGGTCAACATCACCAGCAACTATAATATATTATATTAAATATTATTAAATAATATTTAATATAATATATATATAGTATTTATATTATAAATTTTATAAATATTAAATATTAGTTATAAAATTTTATATTATAAATAGTTGTTATAGTATTTATATTACAAATTTTATAAATATTAAATATTAGTTATACAATTTTTATAAAATACTATTTTCTGCTTTCAGTTATCCAAGTCTAGGATGTATTAAATACCAAATTTTGGCGTTGAACCACAAAAATAACGATTCCGAGGTCAATTTGGGTTTTATAGTGGGTCAATTTTGGTTTATTATTCTTGGAATAATACTCCTATGTAATCGCGACGGAGGTCGACGACTCCGATTGGACATTATCCGTTTCAAGAAGTCAAGATTCCGAAACCGAAATGTCCGTGCGCCGTCCGGGACGTTTTGGGCAGTAGGATTTTTTTTTTAATCTGAAATTTTGACAAAATATGTACCTACTGGGTTTACCATCTAGTTGTGCCCGCAAGGTTTTCAGCCCGATCGCCCAAACCCGTGGGGCGCTATGGGGCTAAAATGGGGCTACGGGAGGCGTTTTTGAAGGATTTTGGCTATGGGATCGAATTAGGTGTCGTTTTCGCAGTATTTTTGGACGTAGAATCCATTTTTGGGGGCTCCAGAACGATCCAATTTCACTGACTTCTTCAATCCCTAAACCCCTTTCACGCGCCCTATCGGGCTTCAAAATGCCAACTGATGTGTTTCGAATGTGCATGACTTAACCGGTACCTATATATAGGTGATATATATAACATTTACAAATTTATTTCAACTCTTTACAAAATAATTTAAACGCTTTACAAAAATAATTATAATTCAACCGTTTGTAAATCTATTTAAACCTTTGAAATTTTTTAGGGTTTAAATTATTTAGTAAAGGGTTGAAATAAATTTGTAATTCATCGTCGAGTTGAAAGTTCATTATTACCATTTTTGTCCTCCCAGATTGCCCAAGTCCCACACTGCGCGGCGAGTATCTTCCTTCGCCGAACAAAAAAGAAGCAAGAAGAAAGACTAAAATTGGACTTGAAAGCGGACATTTGTGGACAAGGTGGACCCCCTTGAGCCATCAATTATAACCGGCTTTCTCCCACTCCTCCTCCGCCCGGTGATGCTCCGGCGACAGTTCCTTATTTATACGGGATAACGGAATTCATCTTCTTCAACGCTTAAATCCTTCCCGAGGACCTTGAAAATAGGATTAGCTAAGCCATTTCTGATCTCCGTTATAGTTAAAAGTCTTCACGAGCACCCTCTTCGTAATGAAGATGTGCACAGAGCTCAGTATGAAGCAAAAATGGGTAGGGGCACCCGGGTTGTCCGCTTCCGCCTCCTCGAACTTCTCTTCGAGAAATTTTATACTTACCACAAATCTTCAATGTCAATAATGTCATTCTTAGAAGTGCTTGAATAGTCGTCGTATCTTCCCAGTTTTGGTTTATTATTCTTGGAATAATACACCTATGTTTTCGCGACGGGGGTCGACGACTCCGATCGGGCTCAAAATTTGACATTATCCGTTTCAAGTGGTCTACATTCTAAATCCGAAATGTCCGTCCGCCGTACGCCGTCCGCCGTCCGCCGTCCAGGCCGTTTTGGGCAGTAGGTATTTTTTTAAAAATCTGAAATTTTGGCAAAATACTTGGTTTACCACCTAGTTGTGCCCGCAAGGTTTTCAGTCCGATCGCCCAAACCCGTGGGGCGCTCTGGGGCTCTAATGGGGCTACGGGAGGGGTTTTTTGAAGGCTTTTAGCTATGGGATCGAGTTAGGTGTCGTTTTCGAAGTATTTTTGGACGTAGAATCCATTTTTTTGGGTCCCGGAACGATCCGATTTCACTGGGGCGATCTTTAGGGATTTCATGGGGCTAAAAATGGGATTTTTGAAGGCTCCTAGGATGTTAAATATTTTTCGAGTAAAAAATAAAGAATTATTGAAAATAAACATTTTTGAAAAAAAATCCAAAAAAAAAAATTTTTTTCATTGACAGAATTAAATTTCTGCACAAGTAACGTATATCAAAGAATAATAAACCCTTGTGTAAAATTTGCAGCGTTTTCCTTTAGCTTCCTTTCAGACGTCGTAAAAATACGCTGAGTTGGAGGATTTTCGGGAGTTGGAGATCTCGGGGTCGGTTACCTTCGGCCACCGGTTCGGACCCATTCTCTTCTTGAAAATTCGAGTTGATCTGCCCATTTCTCAAGAAACTGAAGAAAATTTGAGTGGAACACTCGTAATAGTTTGAAAAAAATCACAGGAAAAAATATCGCACGCAGCGTGACACCATACGAACAGATCTGGAAAACACACCAACAAAAAAACTTCGAAACCTCAAGCAAGGGGTTATCTTGAAAGGGAAGAAGATGAAGTAAGCTTCATTAAATATTAGATACCAAACATATCGGCTCGAACTCGAGAAAAATCGAGATCGAAATGGCTTTTTTCAAGACTATTTCGGTTTTTCCATTTCCTGAAAAATCGTATTTTTCAACTTCTTGGCGATTTTTCTCAGGAACTATCAATCCGAATTGCTTCCTTCCCCCCCCACCCCCCCACCCCCAAAGGAGACCTAGAAGAAGAATCAGACGGATGATTTTGGCGATATTCACATTACAGGGGTTACTATACAACTAGGGGTCGCAATCCCGCACGATTTTCAATCCCGCGGGATCCCGCGCGGGATTCAAGCCAATCCCGCGGGATCCCGCAGAATTTTGCAATTAATAAAATAATTTTGTTTAAAAACCGCAATTTCTTTACAGAATTGCTGCAAATTTTTCACAAGCGTTTACAATTCTTTGATCTATATCACTAATCCTCACCGTCTCTGTCTCTGGCTGGCTGGCTGGCTGGCTGGCTGGCTGGCTGGGTATGTCAATCGCCTCCTCTGACTAAACGGTAAGTCGTAAAAATACGCCGATTTTTCCTATCGTCTGTGTGGACCGTTTAAGAGTATCTAGGGGGGTCGAGATTTTTCTAAAATGCGCTCAAATCCGCGCAATTGACATCAACTTTCTTATTTCAAATGGGAACCCCTATTTTTTTCACCGGATTCGGATTCCTCGACCAATTTTACGTCCGATAAGCGAGTCGCGCAATTTTTTTGGCGCGCGCGAATTCGCTCAATTAATTTTTGCGTCTTATTCCGCCGTTAATAGACGGATTTTTTTCGCGTTTCGTCCTACGCCTACCTAGAGATCCGAATTTTAATACTTGATATCGACCAAATTCGTTCCGACGATGAGCGACTTTTAAGGGCGAGTTGAGTTTTGCAGTTTTCTTTAATTCGCGGGGCGGGCGACCCGTCGGGTGAATTCTGGCTCGGCTTACCAACTTGCCGATACCCCCCCGTCTACACTCTTCACTCCGAGCGGGTGGGACATCAGCCTTTAAGGGGTGCTCCCTAGGTCTATGCGCAAGGTCTCCCAGAAGGAAATGGATGTAAATTAAATGAATCGATTTAAATTGAATCGATTATCGAGAAAAGTAGAATCGATTTAAACTGAATCGATTATCGAAAAATGTAATTTAATTGAATTTAAAAAATAAAAATTAAAATAAAAATAAAATAAAAATTAAAATAAAATAAAAATTCAAAAATTCAGCCACTATTGATTCGATTTTGATGAAATGATCTAAATTCTGAGATACGTTGAGCGCCCTCAAGGATTTTTTCCGTTTTCCCCTCCTTCAACTAAAGAAAAGGAGTGGGGATTTCAGCCACTATTGATTCGATTTTGATGAAATTTTCAGGGAATCATTTTATCCGCCAGGGGCTTCTACGTCCAAAAATACTTGGAAAACGACACTAACTCTACCCCCTCGCCATTTTAGCCCCATATTTTTTCTTTGTTTTCATTATACCGGCCAGGGGATTCAAATGTCCTACCTACCTACATATTTATATGTAATAAATATGTAGGTAGGTCAATAATAATTATTGACCTACCCTCAATAATTATTATTGAGGGTGGACTTTACAAAGGGTGGAAAATACTTGGAAAACGACACTTAACTTTACCCCCTCGCCATTGTAGCCCCATATTTTTCCTGTGAGTTTTCAACTATGATTTGATTTCACCTAGCACTATGACAGGGTGGGAGGGGGGGGGGGCATACTTCACTCGGCCGATCATTTTAACGGCCAGGGGACTCGCAATGCTCGGCCACCGACATAGGTAGTTCTATTATTATCAAGGGAAGGCTTTGCAAATTTGATTTCACTAGCACTATGACAGGGGGCCTTACTTTCTCCAAAAATACTTGGAAAACGACACTTAACTCTACCCCCTCGCCATTTTAGCCCCATATTTTTCCGGTGAGTTATCAACTATGATTTGATTTCACTAGCACTATGACAGGGTGGGAGGGGGGGCATACTTCACTCGGCCGATCATTTTATCAGCCAGGGGGGTTGATGTTGAAGGAGCAGTTGACCTTGATGCAGGGTTATGAACGTGTCCATCGATGCTATGCACCCCACTAGGGTTACTCAGCTGGGTGCGTAGGCGAGCAACTAACTATTGATGGCACCCCAGGGTTTCTTTCCTGTGAGTTGTCAAATTTGACACGTTGCCAAGGGGGGGGGGGGGGGGGGGTTCTCGCTCGGCCGATCAATTTACCAGCCAGGGGAGGCTTTTTTCAAACTTTTCAAATGACAGGGGGGGGTCTTGCTTCGCTCGGGCGATTATTTTATTAGCCAGAGGGGTCTTGCTTTGCTCGGCCACCAACATAGGTAGTTCTCCTATTATTGATGGTGGAGTTTTCAAATTTGATTTCACTAGCACTTTGACAGGGGGTCCTTACTCCCCCCCCCCCCCCCCCCCCAAACAAGGATCTATATGTACGAGCGATCAAGCAAGACCCTTATAAATAATCTATATCACTAATATATATAATATTCTTGAAAATCTCGAGAAATTCAAAAATGCTCTACGTTCTGAGATAGGTTGAGCGCCCTCAAGGATTTTTTCCGTTTTCCCCTCCTTCAACCCCCTCCCTTCCAACGACACTTAACTCTACCCCCTCGCCATTTTAGCCCCATATTTTTCCTGTGAATTTTCAACTTTGATTTGATTTCACTAGCACTATGACATGGTGGGAGGGGGGGCATACTTTACTCGGCCGATCATTT
This sequence comes from Pilophorus perplexus, assembly GCA_955831195.1. Classification (NCBI taxonomy): domain Eukaryota; kingdom Metazoa; phylum Arthropoda; class Insecta; order Hemiptera; family Miridae; genus Pilophorus; species Pilophorus perplexus. Next base: position 1,443,083 of record OY037009.1, read on the forward strand.
TAACGGCCAGGGGACTCGCTTTGCTCGGCCACCGACATATGTAGTTCTATTATTATCAAGAGAAGGCTTTTCAAATTTGATTTCACTAGCACTTGACAGGGGGGCCTTAATTTCACTAGCACTTGACAGGGGGGCCTTAATTTCCCCAAAAATACTTCCCCTTTCCCCAAAAATACTTGGAAAACGACACTTAACTCTACCCCCTCGCCATTTTAGCCCCATATTTTTCCTGTGAGTTTTCAACTTTGATTTGATTTCACTAGCACTATGACAGGTTGGGAGGGGGGGGGGGGCATACTTCACTCAGCCGATCATTTTAACGGCCAGGGGACTCGCTTTGCTCGGCCACCCACATAGGTAGTTCTATTATTATTGATGGTGGAAATTTGATTTCACTAGCACGTTGACAGGGGGTCTAATTTCGTATAGCCCCATGAAAGCTCCATAGGTCGTCTCCAAAAATACTTGGAAAACGACACTTAACTCTACCCCCTCGGCATTTTAGTCCCATAGCGCCCCACCGGGTTTTTTACTGTGAGTTTTGATTTGATTTCACTAGCACTTTGACTTACTTCGCTCAGCTAATAGACTAGCACTTTGACAAGGGGGCCTTACTTCGCTCGGCTAATCATTTTCGTACCATGATTCACCCAAATCACAGGCGGCAATATACAACCACAGTGGGCAATACATCCACAAGCGGCAATACACCCACTAGGGGGGGTCTGGGGGGCGGCAATTCACCCACAGGCGGCAATATACACTCACAGGCGGCAATACACCCACAGGTGGCAATACACCCACAAGCGGCAATTCACCCACATGTCTGCTTAAGCGATCGGCCTCGCGAAGCGAGGCGCCGGCCTCGCGTAGCGAGGCCCACGGGGGGTCTGGGGGGCGGAGCCCCCCAGCTGGGTGCGTAGGCGAGCAAAGCGAGCCGGAGCATCTAGTCTATATCACTAATCCTCACCGTCTCTGTCTCTGGCTGGCTGGCTGGCTGGCTGGCTGGGTATGTCAATCGCCTCCTCTGACTAAACGGTAAGCCCTAAAAATACGCCGATTTTTCCTATCGTCTGTGTGGACCGTTTAAGAGTATCTAGGGGGGTCGAGATTTTTCTAAAATGCGCTCAAATCCGCGCAATTGACATCAACTTTCTTATTTCAAATGGGAACCCCTATTTTTTTCACCGGATTCGGATTCCTCGACCAATTTTACGTCCGATAAGCGAGTCGCGCAATTTTTTTGGCGCGCGCGAATTCGCTCAATTAATTTTTGCGTCTTATTCCGCCGTTAATAGACGGATTTTTTTCGCGTTTCGTCCTACGCCTACCTAGAGATCCGAATTTTAATACTTGATATCGACCAAATTCGTTCCGACGATGAGCGACTTTTAAGGGCGAGTTGAGTTTTGCAGTTTTCTTTAATTCGCGGGGCGGGCGACCCGTCGGGTGAATTCTGGCTCGGCTTACCAACTTGCCGATACCCCCCCGTCTACACTCTTCACTCCGAGCGGGTGGGACATCAGCCTTTAAGGGGTGCTCCCTAGGTCTATGCGCAAGGTCTCCCAGAAGGAAATGGATGTAAATTAAATGAATCGATTTAAATTGAATCGATTATCGAGAAAAGTAGAATCGATTTAAACTGAATCGATTATCGAAAAATGTAATTTAATTGAATTTAAAAAATAAAAATTAAAATAAAAATAAAATAAAAATTAAAATAAAATAAAAATTCAAAAATTCAGCCACTATTGATTCGATTTTGATGAAATGATCTAAATTCTGAGATACGTTGAGCGCCCTCAAGGATTTTTTCCGTTTTCCCCTCCTTCAACTAAAGAAAAGGAGTGGGGATTTCAGCCACTATTGATTCGATTTTGATGAAATTTTCAGGGAATCATTTTATCCGCCAGGGGCTTCTACGTCCAAAAATACTTGGAAAACGACACTAACTCTACCCCCTCGCCATTTTAGCCCCATATTTTTTCTTTGTTTTCATTATACCGGCCAGGGGATTCAAATGTCCTACCTACCTACATATTTATATGTAATAAATATGTAGGTAGGTCAATAATAATTATTGACCTACCCTCAATAATTATTATTGAGGGTGGACTTTACAAAGGGTGGAAAATACTTGGAAAACGACACTTAACTTTACCCCCTCGCCATTGTAGCCCCATATTTTTCCTGTGAGTTTTCAACTATGATTTGATTTCACCTAGCACTATGACAGGGTGGGAGGGGGGGGGGGGGGCATACTTCACTCGGCCGATCATTTTAACGGCCAGGGGACTCGCAATGCTCGGCCACCGACATAGGTAGTTCTATTATTATCAAGGGAAGGCTTTGCAAATTTGATTTCACTAGCACTATGACAGGGGGCCTTACTTTCTCCAAAAATACTTGGAAAACGACACTTAACTCTACCCCCTCGCCATTTTAGCCCCATATTTTTCCGGTGAGTTATCAACTATGATTTGATTTCACTAGCACTATGACAGGGTGGGAGGGGGGGCATACTTCACTCGGCCGATCATTTTATCAGCCAGGGGGGTTGATGTTGAAGGAGCAGTTGACCTTGATGCAGGGTTATGAACGTGTCCATCGATGCTATGCACCCCACTAGGGTTACTCAGCTGGGTGCGTAGGCGAGCAACTAACTATTGATGGCACCCCAGGGTTTCTTTCCTGTGAGTTGTCAAATTTGACACGTTGCCAAGGGGGGGGGGGGGGGGGGGGGTTCTCGCTCGGCCGATCAATTTACCAGCCAGGGGAGGCTTTTTTCAAACTTTTCAAATGACAGGGGGGGGTCTTGCTTCGCTCGGGCGATTATTTTATTAGCCAGAGGGGTCTTGCTTTGCTCGGCCACCAACATAGGTAGTTCTCCTATTATTGATGGTGGAGTTTTCAAATTTGATTTCACTAGCACTTTGACAGGGGGTCCTTACTCCCCCCCCCCCCCCCCCCCCAAACAAGGATCTATATGTACGAGCGATCAAGCAAGACCCTTATAAATAATCTATATCACTAATATATATAATATTCTTGAAAATCTCGAGAAATTCAAAAATGCTCTACGTTCTGAGATAGGTTGAGCGCCCTCAAGGATTTT